>CM028131.1:1571536250-1572767500 GCA_016271365.2 Neoceratodus forsteri
TGCAGGTGTAATTCATTTTTACTTTTATATTAATATACAGTAGCTGCATTTGTTCCTTCTTATTTAACCTGTATTTATATATGTATGTCAGTTTCATGAAGTGTAAGTTCCAAATATCCTGGGATAGATTTATTTTTTTTTATCTGACTGCATAATTTGGTAGTCTATGATTCATCAATTTGTCTAATTGTAGAAATAAAGATGGATTATGTCATGCTGATGTGCTTTTTTTCTGTCTTGCTTTGGGGGATATTTTTACAATATTTTTGTGGTGTATCATGTTGAGTTGTGTGCTGTGATTTGCACTCCAGTTACTTTTTGTTATTTTGGTATAGCGCGATTTTGGGCGTTGGCATTTTCTGTGCATGGTTATTGACCATGCATGGTTTATTTTTGCAGTCTTGTAATGGACCCGTATCTCAGTGGCCCTTATACCCTCCTTCACACATAAAACAACCATTCCTCCTTTCCTCCCTGACCTGTCCTTCCAGAAGATAGTGTAGCCTACAGTATACAGAATAATGCCATCACCCCGCAGGAAGCTGAGCCTTACCTAGCAAAGGTCCTGAATGGGTCCAGCCCCTTAAAGACCCACTGGACACAAAACTCCTCTGCCCAACACTAGATGTACTGCTCCTCCACCTTACTGGTCTCTTAAACCGCTCCATCGGCCAGTTCCAAAAAAATGGAAAAACGCAGTTGTGATGCCCATCCACAAAGGCAGGGACCACCTACCCCACAGGAATTACCATCTAATCTTCATTCTCCCCCCTCTCTTCAAAGCTCTGGAAAACATAGAAACATAGAATTTGATGGCAGATAAGGACCGCTTGGCCAACCCAGTCTGCCCATTTCCCTACCTACTGGATAAGCTGCAGATCCTAGTTAACCAGCAGCCTACTTCTTCCTACCCCAACCCCCTAGAATTGCCTTATGACTGTCCTATGCATGTTTGAATTCCACCACTGATTTTGACTCCACAACCTCCTCCGGAAGGCCGTTCCATGCATCCACAACCCTCTCTGTGAAAAAATACTTCCTTAAATTACCTCTGAGCCGCCCCCTCCCTCTATCTTCAAATTGTGCCTCTTGTTCTTGCACACCTCTTTTTTTGAAAGATGCTACCCTCTTGGACTTTGTTGATTCCCTTGAGGTACTTGAAAGTTTCTATCATGTCCCCCCTCTCCCTCCTTTCCTCGAGGCTATACATATTAAGCTCCTTTGGTCTCTCTTCATATGTCTTCCGGTGCAGACCCTGCACCATTTTAGTTGCCCTCCTCTGGACAGCTTCCATCCTGTCTATGTCTTTTGGGAGATTGGGTCTCCAGAACTGCATACAGTACTCCAGATGGGGTCTCACCAGCTGTCTGTACAGAGGATAATAACTTCCTGTTTTCTACTGGTGATGCCTCTCCCTATGCATCCCAGTATCCCCCAACCCTCCTTGCTGCCCTCTCACATTGCTTGCCCACCTTTAGGTCATCTGATATGATTACCCCAGGTCCCTTTCCATTTTGTTGTTGTTAGTATCTCACCCCCATTGTGTACTCTTCCCTGGGTTTTTGTTTCCCAGGTGCATTACCTTGCACTTCTTAGCATTGAATCTAGCTGCCATACATTTGACCATTCCTCTAACCTTGCCAAGTCTCTTCTCATCCTTTCCACCCACCCTGTGCATCAACTCTGTTGCAGATCTTTGTGTCATCTGCAAAGAGACATACTTTCCTTCAGTCCTTCTGCAATGTCGCTTATAAAGACATTGAAGAGACAGATCTACTCACTGATCCCTCGGTACCCACTATGTAACCCTCCTTTCTTCTGAGTGGACTCCATTTACTATTACTCTCTGTGTCCTATTCTCCAGCCAATTCTTTACCCAGGCTGTCATCTTGGGACCCACTCCCAGGCTGGCTAACTTGTATATTAATCTTATGTGTGGGCTGTGTCAAATGCCTTGCTAAAGTCTAGGTAGGCCATGTCCACAGCCCCTCCCTGATCTACTACTTTGATCACCCAGAAAAGGTAATGGTTGACCAGCTTACAGCATACCTAGACACCCATAACCTTCTCTGCAGTCAGCAACATGGATTCCAATCTGGGCATAGCGCTACCACGGCCCTCATGGAATTTTCAAGCTATGGCCACTCCACGCTTGACAAGGGCCAGCTGGCAGGAGCTGCATTTATAGATCTATCCAAGGTTTTCAACACAGTCAGTCACCCCCTCCTGCTTGACACCCTCATGCTAACAGGTTTCTCCCAAGGTCCTCTGGACTGGTTCTTCGGCTATCCGGCATCCAGGACACAGTGCATCACAATTAACACTACACTATCCTGCACCTGCCTGATAAAATCTGGTGTCCCTCAGGGCTCCATTCTGGGACTGTTACTTTTTAGTCTGTTTCTCAATGCCCTCCCCTCATCGTGCCCTGGAAAAATCCTACTATACGCTGACGATGCCGTACTATGTGCCTCCCACACTAGCCCCCCCCAGCCTACAGACCTTGCTCCAGCAATTGTTCAGCCTTGCCAAACAATGGTTCAATGACCGTAGACTAGTCATCAACCTGAAAAAAACAAAGACCATGCTATTTGCACACCACCAGAGCAAACTAAACAGCTCAACTCTCCAAATCCTCTATAGCTCTCTCCCCCCCCCTAGAACAGGTCTCCTCCTATAAATACCTGGGGGTTACTTTTAACTCTGTTCTCACCTTCCATATGCATATCAGCATGCTCTCATCAGTAGCTAACATGCACATCGGCCTCCTTTATCATCATAAGGACTGCCTTCCCCAATGCACTGAGGCTAGCAATCACCTCACCTGTCATGTCCCTGATTGACTATGGCCTGCTAGTCTATGCTACTGCAGACACCATGACTATCAACAAAATAAAACTGGTCATAAACAAAGCCTGTAGGTTCATGTCCGGTGCGGGCCATACGATGCACACATGCACTCTGTACTCCCACACTCAAATCCTCAATTTTGAGGAGAGGCTACAGTACCAGGCCTGCCTCATGGTCAAAAAATCCCTCTTAGGACTTACTCCCCTTGGAGTCTCAGCATTCCTAACGACCAACACTCACAGAGTAAATACCGTAGTTCCATTACAGCATCAATGGCAGTCCCTATGGTAAGGACAACCCTAGCACAGAGATCCTTTCTTGTCAGGGCCCCTACCTGGTACAACTCCCTGCCTGCATCGGTCACCCACCACCCAAAGCTCGGTGCCTTCAAGGTGGCCCTCAGAAGCCACCTCCTCACCTCCCACGCCTGCACATGCCCATAATGGGCCCACTGTGCTGCCCAACCGCCAGCATGGTAATGCTGTGCAGCAGTTAATAGCATTACGTCTAATGTGTTAATTATGACAAAGCCTAAATCTCCAGGCTGCATATCTCCCAGGGCAATAATATGGTCCCAATATGTAGGGATCTGTTTAGCAAACAATCTGTATAGGCCTTAATTGTTATAACCTGTTGAGCTACCTCTGTATAAAATGGAATTGTATATGTTACCTTGTACAAAATGTATCTCTGTATATAATGTAATCCTATATGTTACCACTGTACAAAATGGGTTACCTCCCCTCTGTACCATACTGTGTCTGTTTAACCTGCTGCATTATGTTGTATACTGTTCACTGACGTTGAGCCTTTGGAAATGAGTCTCTAACTCAAAGGTTTGTAATTCCAATATCTTTAAATAAACAAATAATGTATGTGCAGATGTGTATTTATTTTTTTTCACACATCCTAATGTAATGCAACTTAAACCTCAAAAGTGAAGCTTGAGGGGAATAACTAGGCATCACACACCAAGGGTACACCAAGGGTGTGTGAAAACAATGAGTAAAATCACATCTGTGCTGACTTTATTTTTTATAATTATTGATAGCAATGTTTATCAACCTGACTGCATCCCCTGATGCTCCCCACTACTACTACGGTAAAAGGCTCAGAGACTGATTTGCTTTCTGAGTTTGTAGCTGCTTTCTAAACTCAGTGAAAGAAAGAGTTCAGAATTCCTCGATCAATGGCTGAATCGCAGAACCACAAATTCGAGGTGAGCTGCACTGTCATGCTGTCTGGAGTGCAAACGGGGCTGTAAGAGAGCCACACTGCAGAAGAACTATATCTAAGTCACTGTTCAAATGATTTAACAATTAAATCTAAAACTTCTTAGCATAATAGACAGCAGGCGAAGGGGCCCCTTGAAGCCTGTATAGACTGTCTGTGGGATCTTCCCCCAACATCTGGTAGAAGGTAGCTAGGTAGACTAGGACAAGGGAAGGTATGGAAGGTGGTGGAGTAAGATAGCTAGAAGGCAGCCAAAGTGAGGGGAAGTAGAACTGGGGGAGGAGCTAACAGGCTATTCAAGGGTTCACACAAGGAACCCAGGCTTCTTGGGTCCTTCAGTCAGCTTTACTGAGACTTCAGGGATTGTGGGCAGAAGCAGCATCAGTAGGATGAACACAGTAGTGCCAGGGTGAGCACAGACTTTAATTCAAGAGGAGATTTGACAGGCAGGAGTACATAGGGGTGCAGCTGGGAATAATCAAATTAAAAAAGAAGAGAGAAGTGGGGTTTTTAGATGTTTCTGTGCTGCAGAATATCACTGAACTGGTTATCGTGAAGCACTGCTGTGGACTTAAAGGAGCATGGTTAACTAGTTTGGGGGGCTCCAGAGTTTCAGAGTGGCAGCAAGACAGATGCACGATGGTTAATGAGACTGCAAGAAGTTAGCGAGCCTGAGAGAGAGAGTCAGTGTACATAGCAGGCTGGCAGGATCAGCCTCCAAGGGACAGTAAGACAATCGGGATATTTTGGTGCAAATGGTGCAGGAACTCTCCAAGATGGAGATGGAATGGCAACATGGAAACCACCTAATGGAGGACAATTCTTTGCACTAGCGCAGGTGGCCCAGCACATGATGCCAGGGCAATGTGATGGCACTTGGGCAGACCCAAGATGGTCTCTTTACCAGTTCAACAGCTACAAGGGGGAAAATAGGCTCTCTTGTTGGGGTCCCAAGAAATGAGAACTGCTGGCAGCTGGGGGAGAGACCAGAGATAGAGCTGCTGCCTCATGTCAACAGCTGCCTCAGGTGCATGTGCAGTTGGTTGCTGAGCATTGCATGGTGGCCATGACAGGATCTGCTCTCCCCTCATCTATATATGAAAAGCAGCTTGCAGAGGTGATGATTAAAGGCTCCTTTGCAAGTGGAGGGAGTAGCAGGTCCATTCGGCAGGGGTCCCACAAAACTGTGAGCAGCATGGGAGAGAGTAGAATTCAAGGGTTCACCTTCTGCGTGTATGTGGACTGGGCATGTTGCTTGGCAACGCAGGGCAGCCATGGGGGGACCACTCCCCCTCAATAATATTATCTTCCCTAAAATCAAACAGAAATGTAGAATCACTCAGTTTGTCAGAGCAGGGGTACACAGTGGCACTGGTAGTCTCTATGGCTGTTGGCAAAATATAATGCAGCAGCATGCGAGAGCACTGAAAAAAAAAGGAAAGTAGAAGAAGAAGAATCAGCATTTATATAGTGCTTTTCATACACAGTGTATCCCAAAGCACTTTACAAGCAATGCTAGACTGGTAGTGAAGTGACTGAATGTGTGGCGGTGGCCATATCACACATCAACACCCACACACAGCCTGGATAATTGCATGAACCGGTTTATGGGAAGGGGAATGTTGGCCAGGACACCAGGAATGTTCCCTACTCTTTGTAAAGAGTGCTCTGGGTTCTTTTACTTCCACCTGGACACCCACCAGGATGGGCAGAAGGGACCTCGGTTTAAAATCTCATCTGAAGGACGGCACACCCCAGCAGTACAGCACCCCCCAATACTGCACTCAGATGCCAGCGATTTTTAGGTGCAAGTCCAATCCCGGTGTGGGACAAGAACCCACGACCTTCTGGTCCAGAGGCAGATGTGCTACCAACTGAACCACACTGACACCTGAAGTAAGGCATTAGATATTTAGGGCTATGTTCATTCAGAAGATACCGATGGAATTTGGGACCAGCAGGTCCCATAGGTCCATTGTCCGGGGAGAGGGCGGAGTAGGGTGGCCAGCTTGTGCCCATGCATGGACTGTGCTGGTGATTTGACTGGGACCACACTCCCCTCTTCTACACAACAACAGCTTGTTAAGAGGCTCCTTGGCTGGTGGTGGAACTAGCGGGTCCATTGTCAAGGGTCTTTGTCAATGTGGCTGGCAAGGGAGAGGGTAGCTTTTGAGCAGTCACATCATGGTAGCAGCTGTCTCATGCACATGCGTGGACTAGTAAACGTTGCTTGGCTATGCATGGTAGCTGTGGTTAGGACCATGCTCCCCTCTACTATAGCACAGGTACAAAGAGATGCCAGACCCACCCCAAGCCAGTAGAAAAAGGCTGAGTGACCAGTTATCAGGCCTGGGACAAGCAGAGAGTGGGGATTAGTAGTTCTGTAGCACTAGCGTGGCCCATTACCAGGGCAACATTGGAGGTCAAGGGCTGCCTGGTCCAGCTGCCAAGAATGAGCCAATAACAGGCAGGGTCAGTTAGTAAGGGGAAGAAAAAGAAACAAAAAAACAAAAAGTGAGGATTCTTGGGGTATGCATTTAGCAATATCATTCATGTACACAGGGATTTTGTGCAATAACAACAATGATAATATTAAAGATCCCACATAGGGTCAAGGGCCCATGACCAGTTGGTATAAAAAAAGGGAATGGTGCCACACGCGGCCCTGATGTCTGGCCACATGTGTCAGCCAGCCAACGGCCGATGGATACAAGGTGGCATTGTACGATCGGTGTTGCAGCTGTGCAAGTGAGGCAGGCCCAGGTACTAGGGCAACAGGCAGGCAAAACAGGGTCCTCTATGCAACTGAAGGGGAGGTCATTTATGACTGCTCAAGCACAGCAGATAGGCAAAGAGGGGGAGAGCACATGGGTGGATCACCCAAGGAGGGTGGATAGGCAGTCATGCTAAGGGGGGGATCTCTACCTCTACACTTGGGTTGAGTATGGCAGGGGTAGGAGGTTGCCATAGGAAGACCCTCCCCTGTGAGCTCAGGGTGGATATAGATGTATACAAGAATACATAATAATAATAATGAAGGGTGGAAGAAACATGTGTATGATAATAATGTGATGAAATATGTGTGTGCACAGTGCGACCCAGTAACTCGATCACCTAGTACATACAGGGCCAGGTTTTTTTTTTTTCTGTATTTCAGCCCTGGAACTGCGCATAATGGCAAGTAAAGGGAAAACCAAACAGAAAGGGGAATAGAAGAGTCTGAAAAGTAGCTACGGGCACTGGTGCAGGTGTGAGGGAAAGGCCTGGTGGGAGGCCTGTTTTCTGAACTCAGGGGGAAGTTCGGAAACCCAGTGGGAGAAGGGCTTTAGGACTTTCAGCTCAGTTGTCCCCATCCGTGGAGCTAACACAATGAGCTGAGTAGGTACAGGAAATATGGCTTGCAGCACCTAAGGAGTGAAGCCAGAAAAGGTACCAACAATGAAGCAACCAGTACAGACGAAAGCAGCAGCCAGGAAGCCGGCAGCCAAGAAGGCAAAACAGGCTAAGAAAAAAAGGATGGTACTGACATTGCTGGCTGCCATGAAAGCAGGTAGTCCCCAGTTAGAAGACTGGCATGCTGAACTGGTAAGGTAATTCCCACGTCTCTGGGTGTTGGCCTATGGATCGCCATACCCTCTCTTATTTTTTATAGTTTGTTTTTGTGTCATGTTTTTATCTTATTGTATAGCGTTACTTGTACTTGGTTTGACTACTGATGTTATGTGCTCTGTAAATTTGTACTTGCTGCTGTATACCCAGTATGCTTGTCTGCCACTGTACCATCCTCCTTGATGTGGAACCTTTGTAAACAAGCTCTGAGCTCAAAGACTGTATCCAAAAATTGTAATAAATAAACAGGTGAGTAAATTGCTAGAGAGCACATTTGCAGGGGGAAATCGTAGGGAGAGAGTCAGCGCCAAAGATACCCAGGAGGGCCGGGGGGAGAGGAGCCACCATCCTGATTGTGCAAGCTCCCGGGGAAAGTGGCTGGGGAGGCAGGGGCCATCCATGCCAGTGCCTGCCTTTTGCCAGTGCAAGTGATGGTGCTGGCACCAGCAGCAGCCTTGGACCACTCAGGGGAGATACAGTGGTCAGGTGCCTCGGGGGGGCTAGGGGTGTCAGCTGGAAGCCCTGCTGAGTACCCACCAGCACTAGCAGGAGTCTCAGTGGCCCTCTGGTAGTAATGAAACTGGTGCTTGCCACCCAGTCGGCATAAGAACAGAGGCTTGACAGGCTTCTAGCATACCTGGAGAGCAATGCACATGGGGGTACTGCTGCAGCCAGCAGGAGCAAGATCGACCTTAAACAGAGAAGGGTACTAGTGGCAGCAGGGCTGGACCTTGTGTGGGCACCACCACCACCTGTGGGATGTCACCACTTCCTGTTGGCACAGCAGCAGTGCTGCATCTTGTGGTGACCCCATCTCTGGCAGGCTTGGTGGCAGCACCACCTCTGTTATTCACCTCCCCCATGGCTGGTTTCATTAGCTGAGGCAAGCCAACTGGGTCCCACCTCATGGAAACTGTGCAGCTGCAGATCGTGGGTGGCGAGTATGCAGACATGTTCTCACTATTCAACTGCCCTAGGGAACTGGCCGAGAAGATGGACAAAAAGAAGAAAGAAGAGACTGAGTCAAGGAAAAGGGTTCAGGTCCAACGTATGTGGGAGAATTGGTTGGTGGCATTTATGGTTTTTGCAAGAACCATGCAACACGTAGCCCCTGAAAAAGCCCATGGCACGCCAGTAAGGTCGGGTATGGGTGGCGTGAATACAATAAAGAGTTTCATCATTGGAAGGAGGCAGGACCAGCATGATTTGGGAAGTATTGAACATGACGCTGCTGTGGGCCATAGAACATATAGGAGGAGGGATACAGCACACGGACAGTGAGTTTCTGATTAGGAATGCCCAATCCCCCAGGGAGGGATGCCTGGGGTGGCAACCTGAGAGAGAATGGGGTGTGGTATTGTTACAACTCTAATCAAGGGGTGTGCAAGATGGAGAGGTGCAGCCTCAAGCATGAAGGCATGGCTTTTACAGCCAGCTCCACCCCTTTTCATAGTGCAAACTGGGTAGTGCTGCCCCTCAGTCCTTTCAGAAGCAGCACTACCAGCCTGGAACCCCAATAAAAGTGGACTGAATTAGGCCATGGCTAGAGCAGTACCCTGACCTGGAGGCTGCTTGATCCTTCGAGGCTGATTTCACAGTTGGCTTTTGGATGCCATGTGAGGGCCCTTGTTAGTGTTATGAAGCTGAGAACCTGATATCTTCCAGAGAGTGACCAGATTTGGTCAGAGAAAGGTTAGCTAAGGAATTGGGGGCTGGGAGGTTAGCGGCCCATTTTCAGCCCTGCCCTCACCATTGCTGTGGGTATCCCAGATTGGGTTAGTGCCCAAGAAAGTTCTGGGGCAATTCAAGATGATCAATCATCTGTCATACCCCAAAGGGGACTGTCAATGATTACATCAATCATGCTTCGTGGCAGTGTTATATGCTTAATTTGACAGGGTAGCAGAAGTAGTGAGGGTGGCAGAAAAAGGGGTGTTTCTAGCTAAGACAGACATTGAATTGGCCTTCAGACTGTTACCCACTTATGAACAAGATAGGGATTTACTGGTAATGAGGTTTGAAGGGCAGTATTCTGTAGACAGATGCATGCCCATGGGGTGTGCAGAGACGTGAGCCATGTTTGAGCACTTCAGCACCTTTTTATAGTGGGTGGTGGTGATGATGAAAGCTGGAAGGGTAGACGTCATTAATTATTTGGTAACTTCCTGTTTGTGGGCAGGGCCAGCACTGGGAATTGTGGATACCTGATCAAGGTTTTTCAGGCGATAAGCACAGTCTTTGAGGTGCCATTGGCAAAGGCTAAGATGGAGAAACCCTGCGCAGTACTGTCCTTCTTGGCTATTGAGACTGACACCCAAGTGATAGTATACCAGCTAAAAGAAGAAAAGGTTCAGACCTTGCTGGGGCTGTTGGCCAGGGTGGCAGGGGCCAGCAAGATCATACTCAGTGAGCTCTATCAATTATTGGAATAATCCTGATGAGACGGACCATTTTTCACAGGATGGCAAAGCTGGGTACAAGGTGCCAAAAACACATCACATACTCTAAGTATCTGAGACTATGAAGAAGAATTTGGCAGTTTGGATCGCATTTTTGAATTGCTTTAAAGAGCCCCTGACACCATTAGAAAAACTTGAAAAAACATGTGAGATTTAGACACAATTCAGTTTATAGTTCGTGTATTATCTATAAGTCTTTCCTTTTTCTTTATTACTGAGGACAGTTGTATGAAAGAGGATTATTGTCCCTTAGACTGTTTTTGCTGTTTCTGCTTGCCTGCAGTTGACTCATAATCCCTATATGTGGCATCAGAATTATCTCCACAGCAACAGACTGTGATGTCATAAACAGAACTGTGATGTCAGGTGTAGGCAAGCAGCCAGACTAGATAGGGCAGCAGTCCTGTTACATGCAATTATCCTTAGTAATAAAGATGTAAGGGTGAGAATTACAACAAAATATGAAATATAAGCCGAATTGTATCTAAATATTACATTTTTTCAAAGTTGTCACTATAGCTACAGAGGCTCTTTAATAGCATTTCAATCTGGCCAATGACCACCACTAGCCAGGAACTAGAGCTTGTATGGATGCATTCAGGGGAATGGGCTTTGGCACATACAGTACATTCAGGGAGCTTGGTATGCAGAATGGTGGCGGAAAAACTGGTGGGAGGCAGAGTTGACAAAAAATGTCACCTTGTTAGAATTTTTCCCAGTTATGGTTGCCCTCTGGGTATCGGGTCCCAGGTTTTGGGATAAGAAGGTGATTTTTTTGGTCTGACAACATGGGTGTGGTGCACACCATCAATGGCCAGCTGGGGCCAAAAGGTCAAATGGGGGACCTGATAAAGGTTTTTGTATTAAAATGCTTAATGTTGAACATTTGATTTAAGACATTGCATGTGCCTGAGGTGGATAATGACATCACTGAGGCTCTTTTCTGCTCACAGTGGTAGAGATTCCAGGAGCTGTCACCCCAAGTGGAGGAGAACCCCAGGGTAGTCCTGGCCTTGCTCTGGGATTTTTTGAGCCAGAAGATTGGAAGCTAATGAGGAATACTTTAGCTCCTAGCACAACGGTAGCTTACAAAAAGGTGGTTGAAAGTTTTTTGAATGTCAGGGAAGCACAAGGGTGGATGAAGGTTTGGCCTATACCAGTAGACCAGTTATGTCAATATGTGCTGTTAAAGAAGCATATGGGGTGCATGCCTGAAATGGTGAGCCAGTGTATGACTGACATAGCCCAGTTTTCAAAAATCACCAGGGTGCAGGACAATATAGCAGGGATAGAGAAACTGGGTGGAGTTGAGGAACAGTGGGCAAAAATAAAGGGGTGCATTGAGAAGGCAACAAGCCTCTATATCAAGCAAGTTAAAAAGGGCACGATAAAAAGGAGACCGCTATGGTTCTGTAAGGAAGTAGCAGAGATGGTAAGGCAAGGCAAGGCAAGGCAATGGTGCATGGCCTGCATCAAAAGCCCTACGAGGAAAGACTCAAAGAATTAAATATGTACTCTCCAGAGAAAAGGAGGGAAAGGGGGAACATGATAGAAACATTCAAATACCTCAAAGGTAATAATAAGATACAGGAGGGTAGCATTTTACATAGAAAGAGATGCTCAAGCACAAGGTGTCATAACATGAACCTGGTGGGGGGAGACTCAGAGGGGATGTGAGGAAATGCTTCTTCACGGAAAGGGTGGTGGATGCCTGGAACAGCCTCCCAACAGAGGCGATGGGTACTAAAATGGTAGCAGGATTCAAGCATGCATGGGATAGACACAAGGGCACCATAGTAATAGGGCAGGTGGTGTAAGGCCGGAGATCGAGTAGGCTCTGTGGTAGCACAGTACAGTAAGTAGGGAAATTAAAACAGACTAGGTGGCCCATGAGGTCATTATCTTCCAACAGCTTCTATGTTTCTAATATGCAAGCATTTGGGCTTCACAAAATAATAGAAGGCTGGACACAAGGTGCACCCAAGAGGATAGACCAACAGCACTCAATTATTCCTTGCCTGCTAGAACAGACATGGGCTGAGTTGAAGCCGATGTGCTCAGACATATCTGGGGCACAATTATTTGGTGAAGCTTTCTTGGTGGTCTACTACAGGATGGGGGTATTCTGGGTGTCCAAATTGGCACAGTCAAACAAATCTGCTTGAACTGAGATGGTTTTGGAGGATGTGACAGTGACGCACAAGGGTATGTTCTTGCATCTATGGTGGAGCAAAATGGACCACCTAGCAGTGGATTGCTGGTGCAATCTAAATGCTCCTAAAGGTACCAGGTCGGACATATGGGAAGTAATACAGGCATACATATCCCCCCAACATCCTGAGGGAAGAGGGCCATTCTTTCATTATGCAAACAGCAATCTTCTGATGGTATTTCAGTTCTGATATTCCTTGAGCAGAGTCATGATGGGTTTAGGATTGAACTCGATGGAGTTTAATACTTATTGTTTTCACACTGAGGAAGCAATGAATGCATATGCAACAGGGTTGACAGATACCTAAATAAAGGCCTTGGGCGATGGAATTTGGAGGCCTTTGAAGGATATGTTCATCTACATTTAGTGCAACATTCTTTTATTGTTAGGACTGCAGTGGGCAGAGCCCTGCAGACCTATTGCTTTCAAAAAAGGACTCTGCATTCCTTGCATTCTTTGCAAATGAATAACATATTATAGTTCCACCACAGTCACCTCCATGTCTGTGGAGTACTCCGGTTACACTGCACTATTTTTTACTTGAAAAGAAATCAGGCCATCTTGATTGGGACACTGTGGGTTGGGCACCCCTAGTGTCACTGTTATATTTCTTGGGGGTGCTGGAGAGAGGTCGGGTGGGGGTATATTCATAATTTTAAAGAAAAAAGAAACAACAGTCACGGTGGAACATGGAACACTCCATACGTGTCCAAGATAACCACCGTACTCTACTGTACATACACTAAGCACTAGCACATGCGCATTGTGGTGTGAGTGGCCATACTGGTCACAGCAAGTGTGCTGCATTCTGCTGTGGCCACTGCTTTTTTTCCTTAAAATTACATATATTCCCCACACCCGACCCCTCCCTCTCAGCAGCACCTACAATTTCACACACCCCCAGAAACATAACAGTAACATTGGGGTACCTGAACCCCACAGTGCTCTGCTTGCTGATTTTTTTTAAATTATGCATACCCTCCACCTAACCCTCCCTCCCTCAGCACCCACCACCCCACCCCACCCAGAAACATAAAAGGGACACTGGGGTGCCTAAACCCACAGTGTCCCGATCAGGACTTTTTTGGGGGGTTTCCCCATATTTCCCCACCTTACCCTCCCTCTCAGTGCCCACCACCCCACACACACCCCAAAACAGAAAAATGACACTGGGAGTGCCCAATCCCCCAGTATCATGATCCGCGATCCTTGTTTTTTTTTGGTTTTATTTTTTTAATAAAACCCTGTTAAAAAAAAAATCCAACTATGTCTTTTATGGCCATGAGATCCCCCATCCAACCCTCCCACTCAGCACCCACCACCCCATCCCAAGCCCTTAATTACCAATCAGGAGTTTAACACTGTAATCCTCTCTGTACCACAGACATGTCTTCACCCTCAAAGCCAGACCGCAAACTGAAGAAATAGGCATGCTGTTTAATGCATTTCAATAGGGTTTTGAACTTAGTGGCATAACTTGGGCATGTTTGCATATTGTTTGCCCAAATTTTCAACATTCCTTCTTTGGGACCCTACCTCATGAACAATTGAACTGTCATTAGGCAAATCTGTCCTGAAAGGGGATTTCATGGTCACTGCATGAAATCACCTTTTGGGTAGGAATTGAAAATTTTGTCTGCCTTTATTCATGAGGTGGGGTCATAAGAAGACAATGTTGAAAATTTGGTGTAAAAATATTAAAAAACAACAAAGTTATGAGCCTATATTGAATTTTGTGAATGCAGGCTCGTAACTTTGATCATTTTCAATATTTTTCCCCCAAATTCACAACATAGCCATATCTTTACAGCACCTCATGAATGTGACAGTTGTCATTTTTAAAATCCTGGCCAAAATGTTTTTTTTTTGTTTGTTTTGTTTTTTTACATCCCAAAAGGTGATTTTGTGGTCTGTGCACGAAATCACCTTTTGGGCAGGAGTTGAATATTTTCTCTGCCCTTGGTCATGAGGTGGGGTCATAAGAAGGCTATGCTGAAAATCTGGTGTAAAAATAATAAAAAGCGATACATTGATGAGTCTATATTGAATTTTGTGAACACGGGCTCATAACTTTGGTAATTTTCGATATTTTTACCCCAAATTTACAACATAGCAATACCTTTACAGCACCTCATGAATGTGACAGCTGTCATTCTTCAAATCCTGGCCAAAATATTTTTTTACAACCCAAAAGGTGATTTTGTGGTCCCTGCGCAAAATCCCCTTTCATCCAGAAGCTGAACATTTTCTCTGCCATTGTTAGTGAGATGGGGTCATAAGAAGGCTATGTTCTCAATTAGGTGTAAAAATATTTAAAAACAAAAATATTATGAGGCTATGTTGCATTTTGCAAAAGCAGGTTCATAAGTTTGGTAATATTCAATATTTTTAACCAACATTTTCAACATAGTCATTACTTTACAGCACCTCATGATTGCGACAGCTGTCATTTTTCAACTCCTGCCCAAAATGCATATTTGTATCTCAAAACTTGATTTCGCAGTACCTGCATGAAATCACCTTTCAGGCAGGATTTGAACATTTGCTCCACCCTTCTTCATGAGGCAGAATCATAACAAGTCTTTGTTAAAATGTGGTGTACAAATATTACAAAACAACAAATTTAGGAGCCTACATTACATTTTGCTAACAAAAGCTCATAACTTTGGTAATTTTCAGTATTTTTGCACCACATTCCTTGCCTGCATCCCTATCGGCTCTGGCTAGAACTTTTTTAACAGATTGCAACCTCAGGGTGAAGCAGGTATGGATCTGTGGCCAGTCATTCATACACTAGGCAGCTAGAAGAGCCAGACAAATACTGGGAGGTGACAACATATGCTGGACCCACATCAGAATTATGTGCAGTGGATGGGGTATAGAGGAAGCAGGTGGAGAGACTTTGTGCCATGGGTGATGGCCAAGGCAAGCTGTCAAGGCTCTCCTAGAGCACTGCTGGTCTATTTGGGTGGAAATAACTTGGATCTGGTAAAACTAATAGACTTGATTTTCCAGATGAAAGATGACCTCTGGTTTTTGTGGCAATGTTGGCCTGGAGCTGTGTTCCTATGGTCACATATTGTGCAGCGACGAACCTGGCAGTATGCCAAAGACCTGGAGGTGATTGAAAGGTCCTAAGGGTTGTGAATATGTTGATGCACAGTTTAATGGTGTCAGTTCAGGGCTAGTACTGCAGTGTAATTATATTGTAACCAAATTTCCACAACTGTACATTAAGGATGGGGTACATTTATCTACAGAAGTGTTGTATAGGTTTCTAACAAATATGCAGGGTGTTTTGGAAAGCTGTTAGCAGGACATGCATTTGGGGGCATGACTAAAGTCATCCTGTAGTGGCACGGTAGTCACACAGGTAGAGTACCAAGGGAGTAATGGGGGGGAACCTGTTTCTGTCACAGATGGGTTCCTCAAGGCTGGCAGGAGGTGAGTCCCCAGTGGAGCGGAGCCATGTGGGCCAGTCAGGGGTAAGCTGCCTTGGGTTTTGGCCTGTGCGTGCAGCACACTCTGACGGTGCAGGGGTGCACAGTACCTGGCCCAGGAGCCACCCCTCATGCCTCAGAGGCTGGAGTCCCTCTGGGTGCTTCACCCCTTTTAAGAGACAGCAGTTCCATCCCAGAGGAAGGGGCAGACAACATGGTAAGAAGTTTGCTGACACTACCAAACTGTGCATGTCACATTATTACTGTGTGTGGTAGATGGCTGTGTACATTTATTCCAAAATACTGTGTGTGTCTCTTCTGTTCAGGTGAAAGGGTAAAGGGCCTGCCAAGACAATAGACAGCAAGTGAAGGGGCCCCTTGAAGCCCACATAGACTTTGTGGGCCTTTCCCTCAACACCTGATAGAAGATAGCTAGGCAGAATAGGACAAGTGGAGATATGGGAAGTGGGTGGAGCAAGACAGCTAGGTGGCAGCCAAAGAGATGGGGAGTTGGACTGGTGGGAGGAACAAAGAGGTTATGCAAGGGCTAACACAGGGAGCTCCAGACTCTTGGTTCCTCCAGTCAGTTTGATTCCCTCCTGCCACTCTATGAATTGGGGGAATGCTGAGGATAGGTAGGGAGCCTGTTATCCTATTAATTGGAGTCACCTAATGGAATGAAGAGGAATTTTCCTGGTTTTCCCATGAGGTTTTTCTAGGTTTTTCATTTCGTCTAACAGAAAAGAGCAGGGGTAGAGTAGGATGTCACAGACATGTAAGTGGTGGCATGGCAGTCTCACAGTTAGAATACAAAGGGGTACTGGAGGGAACCTGCCACTGTCACAGATATGTTCCTCTCGAGGCTGGCAGGAGGTGAGCCCTTGATGACGAGGAGCCATGCGGGACAGTAGGAGGACAGCTGCCCTGGGTTTTGTCTCAGATGTGGGAAGGGCATGCTGCACACAGCCCAGGAGCCACCCCTCATGCCTTGGAGGCCAGAGGCCCAGCAGGGGCTGAACCCCTTTTAAGAGATAGCGGTTCTGCCATTGAGGAAGGTGCGCACAGCACAGTAATAAACTTGCTGATACTACTAAGTAGCACATGTCACACTTACTGTATGTGGTTGTTTATAAATAAACACGTGGCTGTGGCTATTTATTCCAAAACACTTTGTGTCTCTTCTAGTCAGGTAAAGGGGGGGGCCTACAAAGACAAAATAGCAATGTATGTCATATCCAGCTTTCTCTGTACAAAGAAGACACAACCGTGGGATTTCAAATCAGCCATTTACCTGGTTATTACAGTGCTCCATAATAAAAGAGTAACTGGTTATATCGCTAAAGTATGTTACTATGGCTTTTTAAACTAATGGACAGCTGGTTGATAAACACAGCTACCAGTAATTATTATACTGTAATTCATAATGTATTTATTCAACTTTGAAGATTATGTTATAAATGTAATGTTTATGACAACTCTATTTGGGATGTAGTTGTAAATAAGCCTTGATCTGTGTGATCTCCCCTGATAATTTTATAATAAACAAATTTACTGTATTTCACCATTTTGAAGACGCCCCCATTTAGAAGCTTCTCCCAAATAAAAGGCTCACCAGTAACAAGATAGTAATAGAAGCCACACTTGATTTGAGGCTGTGGCTTCTAAATGGGGGAGGCTTGGAAACAGTGAAATGAGTTCTGCTAGAATTTTATTTGCATGTCTGCATGTTTCAGGGAATGCCTACTACAAAGAAACATAAGGAGCCTTGTCATTGTCACTCGTAAAAGGTGCCATTGTTTCAGCTGTTAGCACCAGTAATTGAAAGAAAACTGCATTGATACCATACTGCATTTAAAAGTGTAAGGAGATATTATTTGCTCTTCTGTCTAGGCTTGTTCATGGCTGACAGAAAATAGACAGTTATTTGAAATATTATTGCACCTTTTGAGAAAGCTATTCAAGAAAAGGGTCTGTCTCGCCCAATAAATGAGACGACTTGCTCCACAGTGGTGTTCCCCAGTCATCATCTTCAGGCATGGCCACATGGTCTGACCTCTGGGCAAACACATGATCATACTGTATGCTGACTTCTGCTTTACTGGGGGAAAACTGCTTTACATAGTAGACTGTGCTGGGGGGAATTGCTTTACATAAGAGACTGCTGGTACTCATTACATGATTCAGTAATTGAAGCCGCCCCAATTTACAAGTCTCACCCATTTGGAAGCTGCAATCAAAAGCAAAAACATTTAATAGAAGCCACAGCTTCTAAACAGTGAAATACGGTATTAATAAAACATTGTGAACATCAAGAACTAAGGTTTAAAGTTTTATGTGCAGTTATGCAATGGATATAAAAGATCCAGAAACCTGATTGGCTGAGGAGCTTAGAACCCAGCATAGCATCTCTGGATTAAGATCTGTCACTCTAGATTAAGATCTGTGACCTCACTGACTTGTTTAAATTAAGCAGGAACAGTTCTATTACTATATCTCAATTCACTTACTAAAACAAATGCAGCATCTGCCACTTACTGGCCAAACAGCAAAATTGCAATGGCTCAATGGGACTTTTTTATTTTTTCATTTTTTTATTGTTACATTTTTTAAATTTAACATTTTTTAAAAATATATTTTTTCTCTAATTCTAATGGACCCATTACTAATCTCAGTAAAGCACTCCTGTGTGTGTGCTTTGTGCTGGTATTACAGCTCTTCTCAGGGGTGAAAGCACTTGTCCTTTGGCCTTATACTTTGACCCACACAGTGGGTCCTGTTATCCCAGCACAAGTGCACCCTGTTATGTCTTATTGTTTAAATCAAAGCCCTGTAAAGATATCAACAATTGCCATTTTATGATTTCTGACAAAAATCAAAGTGCACACCTGAGGTGTCACAGTTTTTCCCAATTTTTTCTTTTTCAGTATAGGCAAGACTTGCTCCTCCTTATCCTGATGGAAACTTGAAAGGTGACATCACATATTATGGGCCATGACTTACCTTAGCATTAATGTATATCCAGGGGTAGCTCCAAAAGAAAACGTGAAAGAAGTGATTACAGACATAACCAAGAAATATAGAAACATCCTTTGGCAGTTAGCCCCACGTGG
The DNA here is from genome assembly GCA_016271365.2 of Neoceratodus forsteri. Taxonomy (NCBI): domain Eukaryota; kingdom Metazoa; phylum Chordata; order Ceratodontiformes; family Ceratodontidae; genus Neoceratodus; species Neoceratodus forsteri. Next base: position 1,571,555,164 of record CM028131.1, read on the forward strand.
ACACTGGCCCAGAATTGCTTCCAATTGTTCAAACCCAGGGTGTGTGTTTTTGATGCAGCTGCAGTTATAGAACATCTGCAAAAAAGAAAGGGCAATGAATGGGAGACATCTGAGAATGTGTAAAGAATATGAACATTATATACAAGGATAACATCAGAGGATGCAGAAGGCTTGGATGCATTAAACTGAGTAAAAACCAGGTGAACTTTGGATTTTAGCAAAAGTAAACAACCTACAGTACTTGTCACCATGCAGATCAGTTCCCTGTGCACTTTTCTACACTTGTTTATACAAAAAAATGCACCCTACAGCCCCCTGGACTCACAAGCCCAATTTACAAGTTCCCGTTGTCAGCACCATGCTCCTGTCTGGTCCTTTTTGCTAATGGAATGGACCTTATTTGGTATAATGGCCTCAAGAATTGAATTTGGGGTATCAGTAATAGTGCTGTGCGGAATGTGGAATTCCACTGGCAAAATGAACATGGAATGACCATTCCACTGGCAGAATTTCTGTCTGAATTTCACTGGTTCTTCTGTGAAATTCTACCTACTGCGATCTGCTGAATAATATTCCACTGAACAGCATTGTTTCCATGGGAAATCATTCCACAACCATTTCTGTGGAAAATATTGAGATCCATGGAATACAATTCCACAGAAATGTAGTGAAAAACTAATTCTGCATTTTTCTGCCATGGAATTCTGCCATTCTATTTCCAGCAAAATTTGGCAGAATTTCAGTGGAATTTCTAAAATTCCATGAAATTTCATTCCGTTGAAATTTGAAAATTCTATACAGCTCTAGTCAGTAACTTTTTGCATGTTCCCTTACACAAAACTAATATACAAATGAAATTTTAAAATGTATCCACATTTATAAAATGTATAGTGCATGTGTGATCATAAAACACTCAAACAAGGCAACTATTTTGTATTTATTTGCATAAACTGCATAATCATGTGCTCCTTCAGCACCTTGTTATTTTGTATATGCCCTTGTCTCTTTTTCCCAAATTGCATCTGGAAAGGTGTGCTCATTCATCAGTATACTTTTTTTTTTTTTTATGAAAATCGTTATTAGATCGTTACTAACATAGAATCATAGATGATTACATGTAGAGAATGACCATAGGCAGGATTTTCAAAAGGATACACCCAAGATGTGTTTGCTACTACTTTCAAAGCAGACATGTGTCCAAACCTGTTAAGACACCCATTAGATAGTCTAATAGCATCCAATGTTTACATGCAAAAACAGAGGCATTGGCTTCCAAATTGGACCTAACTCACAATTATGTCCACTTTCTGTAGCAAATTGTGACTTTTGTCATAAACAGATGCAACTCCTAAAAACAGTAGTCTTGCTCCTGGTCACAAGTGGATGGACACAGATACAGGTGCAGCATGCATTTGCGTCTGTGTCCAAATCTTCTGAAAATCCTGCATTGATGCATCTTGTCTGCTCTGGTCCTACCTTCTACCACTCTAGCCTGTCACTGGGCAGGCTTAGTCTGAGGCCCCCTATAAGCAGCTAACCTGTATTACAGGTGTAACCCCTTCCAGCTCCTTTGCCCCATTGTTATCAGCCCCTTAAGTCTGTCACACCCCACCTTGAATTCTTCACCATTTGTGCCTTGACTGTTCCCCTTGGCAGGCTATTCCTTATCCGCCACCCTCTCCATGAAGATGTTTTTTGTCACATCTCTTCTGAACTTACCCTTGGAAAATGTATTTTCATATCCCCTGGTGCAGGTGCCTTCACTGCAACAGTAGCTGACAGTCCATCCTGTTGATCCCCATGAGGTACAGTACTTACATGTTTCTCTCATAGTTACACTTTTCTGTTTGGCCTCAAGCGAGTCTATGTTCAGCCTGCTTATCTTTGCTCATAGGACTGTCTCTATATGCCATGTATCATTTTGGTATCCCCCGTCCCCCAATTAACTCCAGGTGATCTCTGTCTTTCTCAGGTTGAGAGCTCCAAACCTGCACACAGTACTACAGGTGAAGTCTTACCAGTGATCTCAAAAGGGGGAGGGTCTCCTCCACCTTCCTGTTGGTGAAGTCCATGCCAATGCAGCCCATTATTCTGTTGGCTAAGCATACACCTTGCTGCATTTGGTTGTAATGCCTTGAGATTGCCATTGATGATTACACCAAGGTCCCTATCCTCTGTTGTTTCAATCACTCTCTTGCCCCCTATCTAATACTTAGATTTGGAATTATTTTTGCCAGTATGCATAACCTTGCATTTTTTTATATTGAATTCGAGTTGCCAGACCTTGAACCATTGTTCCAGCCTCTCCAGATCCCTTCTCATTTTCCTAATCCCTCGCCTGGGTATCCACTCTGCCACATATCTGTGTGCCATCTGCTAACAAGCTTATCTTCCTGTGTATGCTGTCTTCCATGTTTCAGATGAACATACTGAAGAGTACCAGTCTGAGTACTGGACACTGTGGTACTCCATTCATCACCCTGAGTGAGTTCCATTAACCAAAACCCACTGGATCCTTTACCTCAACCAGCTGCTTATCCAGTTGGATAAGCCCTCCCCCATTCCCAGGTCACTCAGCTTCTTTACAATCCTCTTGTGTAGCACTGAATCAAAAACCTTGCTGACGTCCAAGTAAAGGACTCCACAGTCTGGCCCCAGTCCTGTGACACTGAGCTGAAGAAGTCAATGATATTCATCTGGCATAACCTCCCTTTTGTAAATCCATGCTGACATTTATTCTGTTAGTCACTTTCTTCAAGGAATTCCACTATCTGCCCCTTGATGAATGACTCAGACACGATAGCATTTGCCAAGTGGGTTTTTAGTGCCCACTGGTCCTCCATGTCCCCTCTTTTGAGGAGAGAGTCCATGTTCACCACCCTTTAGTCCTCCAGGACTGTCCTTGTCACTAAAGATCAGTTCAAAAAAAATCTGACAATGCCCCCCCCGCCCTCACTCACTTCACTCAGAACCCTAGGGTGGAGCCTGTTTGAGCTCTGTGCTTTATTTACTTTTATCCCCTGAAACCCTTAAGAACTCTGTCCTCAGTAAAATTTGCCCTTTCTCCAACTTCTGCCTGTTTCTCTCCTACAAATTTCCTGCTCATTTACTGTAGGAAGACCTCCTCCATAGTGACTACTGACCTGAAGTACAGATTTAGTACAATAGTACCAGTTGATTTGGCAAGTTATTTTTCAAAATCTCTGGCGCTCTCAAAGGAAATTATCCATTAGTTTTACTGCAGCATAGGCTGTTCCATAGATTTTTTTTTCTCTAAGGATCTCCATTGATAACTGCAGATAACTTGCTGAATTGACTGCTACCACTCTAGGCTTGGCTCTCTCTGATCTTCCTCCCTCAGCCATCCACACCCCTTTCTTCTATTACCTTCTATGCCCTCATTAATCTTCCTCTTCTCCTTAGTGTGCCTAATGTACCCAAAGAAAGTCTTATCATTCTCCTTTACCTCCACCGTTATCCTGAGTTCTAAAATAGCCTTGACCTTTTTACCACTACTACCACTGCCTTCAGCCTGGCTTGTTACTCCTCCATACTCTCTGCCACCTGTTCCCTTTTGTAATATCTGAAGGCTGCCCTATTTGCACTGACAGCATTCCTCACATCCTTAGAGATGTCTAGAGGTTTCCTATGTTTCTTACCCTTCCCTGCCAATTTGATGCAACATTTGAAGACCTCCAACACTGCCCTTTTAATAGTCTCTCTTTTTCTACTACCGTTTTAGTCCATGTTTGGAGGAGTACTAGTAGGGCCCCTACATTCATATCTGTGGGCTGGGATCTCCTAACTTTAGCCTCCCCATCTTTCTAGTTTAAATGCCTACTGAAGAAGGCATCAAACATCACCCCAGAGCATATGTCTCCTCCTCTGTGTGAAAAGGGCTGTTGCTTTTAAAGACCATTATATTCCTCCAGATATGTCCACAATCCACTACATACCTGAGGCTCTCTCCCCACACCATTCTCTCAGTTATAAGACTAATACATAACACAGTGATAATACTAACATACTAAATTGCTAGCAGAGTAGGCCTAACGGTCTTTCGTGTCTGTTCATTTGGGCAGCCCCCAACCTGGGAGCTGACCTTGCTGTCCACCCCCACCCCCTCAGGCGTCTCTATTCCCAATCCAAGATATTCCCCCTGTGTTGGACTTTGCCACCACAACCCTACCCCTACACCTATCCCAACCCCTCTTGAACCCCTCCACAGTCTCTGTCTCCACTAGTGCCCTTGGCAGTGCATTCCATGGTTCGACCACCCTTGCAGTGAAGTAGCACCTCCTCCTTTCCCCTGAGCCTTCCCCCAGCTTCCATCCATGTCCTCTAGTTGCCCCCCCTTTCCTTTGGAACTCTCCAACTAAGCCTCCCCTATTTATCACCTTCATGTACTTGAAGACCTCTATCATGTCCCCCCATCCCTCCTCTCCTCCAATGTGTACATGTTGAGGTTCTCGAGCCTCTCCCCATAGGTCCTTTCCTCCAAGCTCCAGATCATTTTTGTTGCCGTCCTCTGGACCCTTTCCAGGAGTGCAATGTCCCTTTTTAAATGTGGCCTCCAAAACTGCACACAGTACTTGAGGTGCGGCCTAACCAAGCAGTTGTACAGAGGGATTATCTCTTCCCTCCTTCTGGAGGTAATCCCCCTAGCGATGCATTCCAGCATCCTATTGGCTTTGGCCGCTGCCCTCCTACAAGTATCAGAGTTGTTCATTTTGACATTCACCACCACCCCCAGGTCCCTCTCAGCCATCGAGACTTGAAGCATTACCCCACCCAGGGTATACACTTGGCCTGGGTTTCTGGTGCCCAGGTGCAGAACCCTGCATTTCCCCGCATTGAACCTCAGACTCCACTTCCTTGACCACCTCTCCAGAGCATTTAGGACCTCCTGCAGGTTCACCCTCCCCTCCTCCCCATCCACAACCACTCCTAACTTCAAGTCATCTGCAAAGAGACTCATTCCACTCTTGATACCCTTCCTTATGTCAAAGACATAGGTGTTAAACAGGAGGGGCCCTAGAACTGATCCCTGAGGGACCCCACTGATGACCGTCCTTGGAGATGAGACTAACCCCCCAACCACGACCCTCTAGGTACTCTCTGAGAGCCAATTTCCTATCCATCTGATCATCCATTTCCCCACCCCATTTCTCCCAGCTTATCCAACAGGCCACCGTGAGGAACTGAGTCAAACGCCTTGCTGAAGTCAAGAAAGAGGACGTCAACTGGCCTGCCCTGGTCCAGGGCACTCATCACCCAATCGTAGAACTCTACAAGGTTTGTCTGACATGATTTTCCTGGGACAAAGCCATGCTGTCTATTGTCCAGGTACCCCAACTTCTCCAGTACCCCCCCAGCCTCTCCTTGATAATACCCTCCATCACCTTGCCCACCACTGATGTCAGGCTGAGAGGCCTGTAGTTCCCCACCTCCTCTCTTGATCCTTCCTTGTGGATAGGCACAACATGTGCCACCCTCCAGTCCCGGGGCACCCATCCCGTTATCAGAGAGATGTTAAAAAACTCCGTCAGGGGTTCTGCCAGGACATCCGCCAGTTCCTTCAGTACCCTGGGATGTAATTCATCTGGCACTGGCGCTCTCTCCATCCTAAGGGACCTGAGGGCTTCCCTCACTGTCTCTACTGGGATTTCCACCTCCACTTCCTCCCCCTTGGCCCCCTGTTCTGCCTTCCCCCCTCCTGACGGTGATGTCCCCCCCCTTCCTAGACCCACCTGGGCTCCCGATCGGTAAGGGTCCTGCCTCCTCCTCAGTATCACCATCTCGTCCCTTGGATGATGCAGTCCTCCCCCCCATTCTTCTTGATAAAAACTGAGGCAAAGTTCTATTTAGTACCTCGGCCAGCTCCCCCAGGTCCTGTGCCCATCCTTCCCCTGTTCTAATTCTGCTAATCTGCCCCTCCACCTTCCTTTTTTCCCCCAGTGTATCTAAAGAACACCTTGTTCCCCCTCCTGATTTCCCTGGCCAGGTTCTGCTCCTTCCTTGCCTTAGCCGTCCTCACCACCCTAGTGACCCTTCTGACCCTCAGCTCATACTTTCCTTGATCCCTATCACTCCTTGAGCATTTGAAGCACCTATAGGCAGCCTTCTTTTCCCTCACCGCCTCCTGAATCTCCCGGGTCCACCAACAGGGTTTTCTGGCCTTACTGTATTTGTGCCTCACTCTTGCACAGGTCTTGGTAGCCTTCGCAACCCCCTCCTTATGATTTACCACCTACTGTCAGCGTCCATGTCTGGCCTTATCCCATCCAAATGATCCTTGAGGATCCTTTCCATCCCCTTGAAGTCCACTCCCCTGTAGTCAAGTACCACCATCTTTGTGTGGTCTTCCTCCCCCCCAGGTCCAGGCAGAACCAGACCATGGCATGATCACTCCCTGCCAATGGGTCCCTCACCTCCAGGCCCTTAATCTGGTCACTGTCCACCAGGACTACGTCCAGTGTCCTGGCCTCCCTAGTTGGCTCACCCACCTGCTGGTTTAGGAATGCATCCTGGAAGACATCCAGCAACCTCTGCTCCCTGGTCACTGAGGACATCATAGTCCCCCAGTCTGTCACTGGCATGTTTAGATCACCCATCACCACCACCCTTCCCTTGCCCAGTCTACAGTGTCTCATGACATTTGCCACCAGACTCTCTTCCAGTTCCTCTGCCTGTGCAGGGGATCTGTATACTACTCCGATTTTAACTCTCTTGTGACCCAGGTCATAGGACAGAGGGGTTGAGGACTGATCTCCTCTCTGGTTTAGTCCTGGGGCGGGCTCAGATTCTTACCTCTGAGGGGGGTGTGTGACCTGGGAGTGGTGCTTGACGATGGTCTGACCCTTCGACATCAGGTGTCGGCAGTCATCAAGCTGGCCTTTTACCATCTTAGGAACATTGCTAGGATCAAGCACCTTGTTCCATCCAGCAACCTGCCTGTTTTGGTCCACGCTTTTGTGACATCGCGCCTTGACTACTGCAACTCCCTTTACCTAGGGCTTCCTGGGGTTGATATCCACCGCTTGCAGCTGGTGCAGAACGCTGCGGCACGTTTATTGACTGGGGTGTCCAGGAGAATCCATATTACCGCTGTGCTGCGTGATCTGCACCGGCTGCCTATTCAGTGGCAGATCACCTTTAAAGTAGCTTTATTAACTTACAAAGCCCTACACGGACAGGGTCCTGATTACCTGAAAGAGCTCCTGGTTCCTTACACCCCTTTGCGACAGCTCTGCTCAGCTGATGAGGGGTTGCTGGAGATTCTGAGGGTTAGTTTAAAGTCATCTAGTGCTCGTGCCTTCGGGTTTGTTGCCCCACCCCCTAGAATTCTCTGCCCCGTCAGCTAAGTGAGTGCAGGTCAGCGGGGTGCTTTAAGCAGGCACTAAAGACCTTTCTGTGGGGTAAAGCTTACCCCTAACTTCTGTGATTCTGTGATTTTGTGATTTTATTGTATTTATTGTATTTTTGATTTTATCTGATTGTGCAGTGCCTTGATTTGTGAAAGGCGCTATATTAAATACAATTTATTATTATTATTATTGTCAGGGTGCCAATACTGGAGCATTACTTTTTAAACCACAAAAAAAAAAATTATGAACTGCAAATTTCATTTCATTTCATTTATTTATTTCACCAGGAAAAGGCTCCATTGAGCAAGCTCATTTACAAGGAGGTCCTGGGTAAGACAACATATAGGGTTAAAACAATGAGTTACAGAGCACAAAGGTATAAAGACATAGTTCAATTCACAAAAGAATGCAATTACATTCAGTGCCTGTATATATATATATACATTTTATACAAGCTGTAGGAAACAGAAAATAGCAGATTATATACTATATAGTTCTTTTGTTACAACAGCCTATGCAACTCTTCTAAGGCAAGTGCTAATACTTAGGGTTTGAGTTCCTCATAATATGACCACTCATAATCTAGATAATGACTAGCCACACAAGCAGGTTTCAGTATATAATTTTCCAACAAGTGTCTTAAAGGTGTTAGGGCTTACCAGTGCGGGATGTTTTAGGGTGGATTGCAATGAGTTCCAGAGGGTAGGAATGAAACAAGTAATGGCAGTCTTCCCTATATGTGTGGTATATGCTGGAGTGTCTAGGAGTATATAATTGTTTTTCCAGAGAGCGTAGCTGCCATGAGAAGTTTGGAATAGGTTCCTGATATATCCATGCTGGTCATTTAGGAAAATCTTGTAAATCCATGCATATAAATTTACTAGTCTCCTGTTTGTTAGTGAAGTAGAGAGTATCTTAAAAGAAAACCAAAGCTGAAAATCTAAACGTAGGTCCCTCATTTACATCTGCCGAAACAATCTCCCTAGCAATTGAACCAATATGTATTTCTTCCTCTGTGTGTTCTTCAACCAGCTGTATAATCTGTTAGCTCATTTTAGCGCTTTTCAAATGACAATATATGTGCTTATGTACTAATTTTCCTTGTTTACTTCAGGAAACACCCCACTCTATAAAGCCTCCAGAGCTTCAAATTCTTGTTCTGCATCTCTTCTTTTCAGCAGCCTTCCATCTTCAAAAGACACACTGCAGTACTTTGCAATATCCCAGCGCACATGGCCAGGAGCCAGCCAGTCTAAGAAAAATAGGAATATGCATCCACCTCCCTATTGTCCAGGGGCAGGGTCAACAAGGCAATAAGAAAGCAAGAAAAAAATGCTACCCTGACATATTCCATTTTACAATATATCAGAGAAATTAAGAAAAGAAAGATAAATCTATAGTAATTACACAGACACTTTTGTCAGAGCTATACAATATTTGTTTTGATGACAAAGTTAACCTAAGCTTATGGACAAGTTTAACAGGAAATATATTTGAAAATAAAACCTCTGAAGAGCCTATATTCCTCGCTGTGCTGGGTGAGGTGATGTACATTTCATCAATTGTGTGTGTGGGGGGGGGCGTATTTCAAATATTTCACCAGGTAAGACTTTTAGAGGTTGCAATGCATTTGATAAAAAGAATGATCAGCACCATCTCAGTCCTTAACTCAGACAGAGTGACATCGTTTATTGGGCCAACATAGATATTAAAAATACAGATTGGAAAAGATTGGGCCCATTCACCCAAAATACATAATCGTTATTTTTTTATTGCTCAGAAGACAATAATGACCAGTGTAAGGGTCAGTTACACAACCTGACCCTGCACCAACGTTTTGGAATAATCTTTCATCAGGGTTACACTGGATTGGTCTAAAATAAATTTAAATAATTTCATATTTTTTTACATTTCATTATTAATGTATACATGAACATTGGATATAGGGCAGTCATTACTGATATTGTGATAACTGGGAACTATTTTTTTCCATAGGAAAAGCTACTGTAGTTAAAATTAGTCATTATAACCCACAGGCCTTAGCTAAACTATAGGAATGCCTCGTACAACCCCGATTGACTGAGTTCCTTACTGATACAAGCTTCCTATACCCCTATCAATCCAGGTTCAGGAAAAAACACTCCACCTTATCCTCCCTTCTCCTTGCCACTGGCCACATCCAATCTGCTGCCGACATCGGTCACCTCACCACTGCAGTCTTCATTGGTCTGGTTAAAGTCTTTGACTCGGTATCCCACCCTCTCCTTTTAAGCACACTCGAGGATGCTGGGCTCGCTTCCCCTGCCCTATGGTGGTTTGATGCCTATCTCAATAACAGACATCAGTCAGTTAAAATCGCAAACTCCACCTCTCCCTCCCTCCCTATCCTAGCTGGCATCCCATAAGGCTTCATTCTCGGCCCTATCCTGTTTTCTATATTTATAAATAACCTCCTATCTGTCTGTTCCTCCTCCCTCATCCATATGTATGCAGACAATACCACACTGGTCTGATCTGGCCCAGACCTAAGCACTATCCATGCTGTGCTGCAGAAAGACTTTGACTCGGTTCAGTCTTGGTTCCAATTGAAACAGCTCAAACTAAACACTACTAAAGCTGTCTATATGACCTTCAGAACCACTCAAAGACTGGCCAAAACAGACAGTGCCCCACCCAACACCTCTCTTGATGGCACCCCAATAAAGGCTGTCCCCTCTTATCAATATCTAGCATCTGGCTCAACCCTCAACTAAACTTCCACATTGACCACATAACCACCAAACTCCACCCTAAGCTTGGAATCCTCTTCCAAAATAGAGGTTCTCTCCCCCTCCCTGTATGTTGAGAACTCCTGGCAAAGAGGATCATGCCAGTCTTAGACTATGCAGATGTAATATACTGCACTGCACCCTCCGCCTCGCTCTCTCTCGACTTGACTCCCTGTATTATGCCTTCTGTTGCTTTGCCTCAAATTTTCCATACAGGACTCACCACTGTTCCCCTCTCTCCAGCCTGAACCTCCCTCCACTCTCACACAGGCATCTCATCCACTCCTTATCCTTCATTTCAAAATTCTGGTTCAACCTGCTCCCCTCTTACATCTCTTCCCTTCTCTCTCTCCTACCCCTACCTTGACTTATTCCTTATGCACTAGGGATTCACGCTCCTTCTCTCTCTCCCGACCCCATCCTCCAACATGGGCAAAGCTGCCTTTACCTACCACCTCCCTTCCCTGTAGAACTCTCAAGCATCCCACCTATGGAACTCTACATCTCACTTCTCTGTCAAATCTCTGTTACGCATCCTACCCCACCCCACTTGTATCCATACCTACTGATAGCACTACTGCTGTTTATATTTGGTCATATCAGATGCAGCTCAATGTCATTCCTTCCCACTTGTTCCTATATCATTCACATATCACTCAAGCTCTTTATCTCCCAGGTTGTTTATTCATAGCCCTCTGTCTTTCCTCCTGCACCCCACCTTGTACATTAAACACTAGCATAGCCTTCTTTTGTTGTATTAGCTATCATGAATGTATTAGTATGCTTCCTGTTGTGCACTTCTTAAATTTTTGTACACTGTATTATGCTGTACTAGCCAGATGCAATGTGATACTTGCTCCTGTGTACCACTGTATTTGTACTGTTTCAGTTCCATGTTCCCCTACCCCGGGTCACACCTGAAAACGAGCCTTGGCTCAGCATGCCTTTCCTGGTCATCAAATGTTTAAATAAAATAAAGAAAATAAAAAAATAACAGTGAACAAGCTTCAGTTTTTCCAATGGAAAATGAAACTGACAGCTCGTGCTCACTGAACAGTGCGGTAATGAACACAAGTGAAACAAAAAAAAAAAGATCGCAAAACAGTCCTTTGATGGATTCTCCATTTCATGATTAAAGTCACCTCAAAAAGGTGATAAGACAGTTCTTTCTCCCGATCCCTAAACTGCTCTAATACTTTTCGTATTTCTCTCTCTTTCTCTCTGTCACCATAGAAACGTAGAGACTTCTCAACTCCATTTATTTGCATGTCTCCAAGGTAACTGATTTTCAGAGCTCAGCCTTGCACACTAGTTTTTGTAGAACAATTTTCAAAACAAGAAAAGAACAGTTTGAAATATTTAATATCACAAAACTAACTTTACTTAGTTCTGCACAGTATTAGAAACTATTGCTTTTGCCACTCTCGTCGTTTTCTTGACGTTGACGTTCAGCTTTATGGCTTAGATCAGTTAATGGTGTACCACATAACAGTACAAAATAAATAGTTTTCATTTAAATTAACATTATTCAAGTACTGTACTACTTTGTAGAATTTATGTGCTTTCATAGATGCCTGTGAATAAAAAATGTTGCAATAAATCACATACACACACACACACAAACACACACACGTTTGTTTTTACAGTGCTTTATCGTAGTAACTGGCAAAAAAAACAGTCCCCTGCAATTACATAAAACAACACATGGAGAGGAGTTCAAAACTTTAATTTTACGCACACCCTCAGTGTGGGATACTTTGATAAACCCCTTGTGCTTTTCCCTCAGGGTTTATGTTGCATCCCACACCTCGGGTGTGCATAAATTTCTCATTATGCACTCCTCCCCATGCATTATTCCATATATTATATTAACATTAGTAATCGAATCAATGCCCCTATTCTGCTGATACCTACAAGGTAATCAGACGCATTCATTGTTAACCAAAGCCACTGATAGCGCACTATAAATGTATTATTTAATTGTGCAGTAATAGTCTTGTTCCTTACTTATTGTCTTTTTTCTTTATTTCCTGCATATGTGCATATTATGCTGCTTTACTTTTCACCAGTAAGGAATCATACAGCCCATTATGGGTTTACAACATTTTTACAAATAAATACACCACATACTAATTAAATTATTCATTATCATTATCATCATTATAATAATCATTATTCATTAGCTCAAGCTGTGGACCCTGCAATACCAGCAGACTTGATAGACCAAATGGCCTTCTTCTGCTGGCTTCTTCGTATGTTCGTATGTAATTGTAAAAGTGCCTTATTTACCTCCCATACTTCATGTTTTTTCTTTTTTATAATCTGCAAAAAAGACAGAATACCGACACCGAATACCCATTTAGTGTATATTCATTTCCCCCAGGTTTTTCCATACTGTTTATTTTATAATTCTTTACTCACTTTGTTAGATACTCACACAGCACAGCTGTTCACTCTCAACAGGTGTAGCATACTTATTGAAGTGTTCCTGTGATAAAGTATACATTGGCAAGATGGACAGATGGTTGATACAGTATTTAGACTCAGAGAACAAAAAAGTGATATATGTAGGGCAGATATTACATTCCCGGTGGCCAGAAATTTTATAGAATGTAAGCATCAACTACCATATCTTAGATTTTTTGGATTGGAAAAAGTAGAATTAGATTCTAGAGGTGGGGACTTGAGGACTAAACTGTTATTAGGAGAAGCTTACTACATAGACATATTTCAGGCTATAGATCCAAGATTTGGACTTAATGATAGCATCGATTGGCAGCCTATCTTATAAAAAATTCTACCTTAAATCTCCCCCAAACCCCCTCACAGATATCTCCTACTTAGACCACCCTTGCCCGGTTTTTGGTTAACAGCGTCATAATCAAGTCTGATAAGAACCTGTAGTGAATTAAATATGAGGATGATGAGACCACATTACAGCCCATTCCAACCCAACCCCGCTCCCGATGCCTCCTTCCGTGTAAAAACACTTTGCATTCAGTAGAACTGAATCAGAGTTTTTCATAAACAATACTATTGCAGTCTTAAAAGAACCAAAGTTGCAAAACAATACTAGTTTACATTCAAATCACTCAGTACTGCAAGTCATCTTATCAGTCATTTATGCAGGTAACTGTCAAGTGTTTTTGTATTTGCAGGGCACCACAAGTGATCTGACTCTATTTATTTAAGCATTTATTTATTTATTTAAGCATTTATCCAGGAAGGCGTGCTGAGCAGGCTACTGCACGATTCCAGATGCATCCTGGGGGGGGGGGGAGTCATAGACAACAGTTGAAGACAGCATAACACAAGTGAGCACATAATGGGGAAATCACTAATAATTGTAAGTCTATGGAATAAGAAAATACTTGTGAATAACAGAGAGGCTTAATATGCTGCAAAATAAGAGCAAAAAGACATAGGGCTGGATATTCAAACTGCGCCATTCTGAGGCGCAAGCCCTTGCGCTGCGCAAAATAGTTGCGCAGGGGTGTGGCCGGGGCGATATTCAAAGGAATTGCACTATTGAGCAACTCCTTTGAATATCACCCCAGCCACAGCCACTGTGCATGGCGCAGTGGAACTTGCGCCACCGCAAGTTGTCAGAGTGGAGCATTCAACTTGCGGTGGCGCAAGTACCATTGCGCCATGCGCAAAATCCGATATTCAAAAGGTGACATGCAAATGGGGCCATAATTCATGCAAGGAGGGGGGGCCATTTGCATCTGATTATGGCCCCATTTGCATGCTATTAGCATGTAGGTGCGCCGATCCTCGAGGACTTGTGCCTGGCACCCTGCCAGGCAGCAGCCGTTGGGGACCGACGCACCCTGCAGCCCGATCACCGGCAGCAATGTGGCTCCCCCACCTCCTCCCGTACATATCCCTGGTGGTCCAGTGGACCGAAATGCCCGATCGCGGCGGTATGTTTAATAACTCCCCCTCCCGTTCACATCCCTGGTGGTCCAGTGGACCGAAATGCCCGATCGCAGGCAGAAAGTAAATGGAACCCCGAACATCTCCCTTGTGCCCGATCACGGAGAAAGTAAGAACCCCGAACATCTCCCTTGTGCCCGATCGCGGGCAGAAAGTAAATTGAACCCCCACGAACATCTCCCTGGTGGTCCAGTGGACCGAAATGCCGATCGCGGCAGAAAGTAAGTGAAACTCCCCCACCCGAACATCTCCCTGGTGGTCCAGTGGACGAAATGCTCGTCGGGCAGTAGTAATTGACCCCCAAAACATCTCCCTGGTGGCTAGTGTCCCCCCACCCCACCCACCCACGAAGCCCCACCACCCGCCCCCGCAGCCGGGCGGTGGCAGCATCCCACCCGCCTGCCACCCGCCGCCTTGCCGACTGATACCGGTAGGGTCTGGCGCCCATTGGTGCAGAGCAAGAGCCAATGGGCGTGCAGCCCATACCGTCATGACAGTCCAGATTTGTGAATGAATCATACTTACTGCCCGCGATCGGGCATTTCGGTCCACTGACCACCAGGGAGATGTTCGGGTGGGGTTTAATTTACTTACTGCCCACGACCGCGGCCAAGGGGAGATGTTCGGGGGTTCAGTTTACTTGCCCACGATCGGGCACAAGGGAGATGTTCAGGGGGTTCCGCTTATTTTCTGCCCACGATCGGGCACAAGGGAGATGTGCGGGGGTTCAGTTTACTTTTCTGCCCAATGATCGGCAATAAGGGAGATGTTCGGGGTCCGCTACTTTCTGCCGCTGATCGGGCATTTCGATCCACTGGACCACCAGGGATGTGAACTGGAGGGGGTTAGTAAACATACCTCCCAGGATCGGGCATTTCGTCCACTGGACCACCAGGGATGTGAGCGAGGAGGGGAGAGCCACATTGATGCCCGTGATCGGGCTGGTGGGGGAGTACACTATGCCCGCGATCGGGCTGCGGGGGGCACAGAGACTGAGTTGGGGGCCAGCCACAGGTGGCAGCTGCTGTGTTGTGCCCTGCAATACAGCAGCTCACCTGTGGGTGGCCCTCGACTTAAGCCTTTTTTTGCTCAAAATCCTGCAGGCGCAGGTTGGGGATTGCGCCTGCACAACTCTGCACAGCCCAGCTGAATATCGGGCTGTGCAGTTTATGCATGGTTCCTCCCCCTCCAGTTGAGCATGCATTCATTTGCATTGCGCTGTTGCTCAGCCTGTTTTCAGTGGCGCAACTGCCTCCTGCTGAATATCGCAGAATGGTGCAATTTAGGACTTGATCATGCGCAACCCTGTTGCGCATGGCGCAACCCTTTTGAATATCTGGCCCATAAAGGTAAAATATTTCAGAGTGGATCATTTGTTTACAAAGGGTCAAGGCATCCGGGACACCTAGCAAGAATTGTTGGTAGCAGCTAGGTGCTGCAGACATGCAGGTTGGGTGCACCGGTGATATAGTGCTCAGCATGTGGTTCCTGCCATTTGCAACAGCTCATCACCGTGTGCCTAATTCCTAGCTCCCCCAAATATAACATGGATGGTCAGACGTGAGCACATTGCCATACTAGAATAGAGAGTGAATGGCTGTGCTGTATCAGCATCTAACAAAGCGAGTGAAGAATTATAAAATAAACAATATGGAGAAACCTGTGGAAATGAATATGCACCAAAGGGGTACTCAATGTCAGTGTTCTGTCTTTTTTTGCAGATTATAAAAAAGAAAAAACATGAAGTATAGGGGTAAATAAGGTGCTTTTACATTTGAATTAATATGTGGTGCATTTCTTTGTAAAAATGTTGAAAACCCATAACGGGCTGTATGATTCCTTACTGGTGAGAAGTAAAGCAGCATAATAAGCACATATGCAGGAAATAAAGAAAAAAGACAATAAGTAAGGAACAAGACAGTATTACTGCACAATTAAATATTACACTTATAATATAGTGCGCTATCAGTGGCTTTGGTTAACAATTAATGATTTTGATTACCTTGTAGATGCAGGGGGTATCAGCAGAATAGGACCATTGATTTGATTACTAATGTTAGTATAATAATATCAGTAATGACTGACCTATATCCAATGTTCATTTATACATTAATAATTAAATGTAAAAAGTTATGAAATTATTAAAATTTATTTTAGACCAATCCAGTGTAACCCTGATGAACAATTTATTCTGAAACGTTGGTGCAGGGTTAGGTTGTGTAACTGACTCTTACAATGGTCATTATTGTCTTCTGAGTAATCAAAATATAATGACTATATATTTTGGGTGAGTGGGCCCAATCTTTTCCAATCTGTATTTTTTGCATACTTGCCTTGATTGGAGCTGGGCTACTCCCTAAACAAGATTTGTTTCATTTTTCTGAGTTTGGCTCGACTGGCTGATCATATATACAACACAGATATTACACATACTGTAGATGACCTAGCATACAGGATTTCAGAGCTTCCAGGCAAATAACAACAAAGACTTACAGTACAGTGTGGTCCACCAGGATCAAGGGCTCCTATTACAGTTTCTGCTGTGCTATCTTGCAGGATACTGCATGAGTTCAATGTAACCCAATAGCAATTACTCTAGTTTATTATATAGTAATCTGAAATCTCACACAGAGTGCTTGAACCTTGATGGTAGCCATGTTTATGGCTCCGAAAGCATGGGTACAAAGTAGTAGGTAGGTAGGTAGGTAGTAACCTCTGTTTGGAATGCTTCTTAAAACTAAAGGGCCTTACACTAAATAGACAAAATGCGAAAGACACACAGAATAAATACATACAGTAAACAACTATGAGTACACTTTTTTGTTGTAATACCTTTTCTTAGACTAACTGAAGGATTTTTACACAAGTTTTCAAGACCTCCCAGGTCCCTTCATTGGATACAGAGAAAGCAAACCAGTAATTCAGATTATTCAATGGCAAAGAAAAATCTTGTTCTCTGATTGGTCAAGCTGGCACTGGAGCCGTGATGTTATCCTGGCATGGTATAACATAATGGCTCTAGTGCCAGCACACTTACGACCACACTCAAAACAAAAAAAAAATAATTCCGCTGCCTATTACCAGCTTCAGCACTACTCGCTTTCCAGCTCAGCCGACTACTAATATGTACGTTCACCACCCACCATCAACACACTGGCAGTGCCTCTCACAAAGCACACTCCCACCCTCACAGTCCTTTGCTAGTTCTCTCCCAGTACAAAACAACTATACCGGAAGAACTAAAACAGCAGTGCAGCTCGAAATAACTGAGCGAGATGATGCAGGCTGCTGACCGCGTGACATTCAAAGTGGAAAAAAAAAATAACGTTACACTTAAAAGCATGATGAAGACCTGACAACTTCAGTGTATGAATAAACGTGCAAAAGTAACACTTACTCTATTTTTGCTCAGCAAGCTGCTACACATTTCAAAATTATGGCCAGTGTTTCTTCCTTTTTAAGCTCAATAAAATACCGAGCGACCAGACGACTGTCTGAGAAACCGGAAGCATATTGCCACCACATCCCCGCTCCGTATAAAAATTCATTGTACCCCTCAAGGTGAAACAACTGAAGCCAGTCACACTGCCAACAACCTACAAACATCATAAAAATGTTAATTTAATATTTTCTTCTAACTAGAGAGTAAAAAATAAAAACAGAGGTAGGGGCAGAACAAGTAATAAATAAAACAACAGCTCCACCTATTGGACAATACAAGTAATTGCACTATTTTTTCTTTAAGTGTACCTACCCTTTCAAAAAATAACAGAAAAATACAGCCTAAATAAAAGTGGTAATACTTGTTCTCACTTTTTTTAAAACAAGCCATTGTATAATAGGAATAATGCACTCCAGGGTGTGTGTCGTGCTGGAATAACATCACTTCTAGGGTGATTAGTCACACTCAGCCTGCGGCCTCGTGCCTAATCACCCCAGGCGTGACGTTATCCCAGCACGACACACACCCTGTCATGCATTATTCCTTTAATAACACATGAGTTTGTGGATCCTGGATTGTTTAACAAAGGGGAGAGTGTAAAACAAGCAATTTAATACAACATAGACATCTGTAATGCCCCAAAGTTGGGGCACCACAGAAATAGTAGAAGCAATAAATGCATAGGGGTTTACAGGTGCCCAGGGTGTCTGCTGTATCTGTGGGCTGCAGGGTACATACAAGGAAGGGGCCCCTCATGAGTAAATTCCCCTCCCTATAGTGGGAGTACAGTAGTAAAAAGATATAGAAATGTGTCCTGTGCACTGAAATACTGTCAAAAAATAGATTTTATTTGCAACACAAGAAACAATGGTCTGGATGGAATGTTGTGCAAAGTTGCTGATGCACAGTATTCCACTCCAGCCATTCCAGAACCAGAAGGTTTAGTTTTAAAAATTACAGTTCAGTTTGGCAGTTCCTGGGCAGCTGTTGAGGAGAGAGGACACATTAAGCTGAAGGGACGAGGAAAAGGGCTTACCCGGGTGTTAAAGCCATCCCTGAAGACTTGACTGTGTGCATGCTCTGCCTCCACTGCCTGAAGATGTGCCCAGCAGCTGTGTGGAGCAGTCGGTGGTGCCATCAGGGCACCACGAAGAAATGAAGCCATCCTGTTCGGCTGTTTGGGCTGAGAGCCCTGTTTATTTTTTTTTAATTATCTAAAAGTTTTCCCTGGTTCCATGTCGACAGCTAGCAAGAGCCGCATTGCCGGGAAACTGTCAGCCTTCCAGAGGCCCCCTAGATGGCCACCACATCGCCTGTTCACCCTCCCACTGCCTGCATACCTCCCACCTCCCGATCCACCTCAGGAACCCAAAAGGATTGGTGAGTTGGCGGCAGTACTCGCTTTGTGCTGACCACCCAACAGAAGAAAAGGGACTGTGTGTTTTAAATTGTTTGTGCTAGGCACAAGAAGGAGTGGCTGAGTGCCACAAGGAGATCGGGGTGCAAGGACCACTGTTTAATTATTCAGGAGTGGGCAGGGTAGCGAAGACCACAGGAGGAGCCGATAGGCAAGGCCAGATAGAAGGCCTGTTAAATATGCAATAGAGGGACAGAGACTAGGAGGAGAAAGGAAACAGAGTGGCAGCAGGCTCAGTCGAGCCTTAAATAATTAAAGGGGCCCAGCCACAGTCAGGCCACTCAAATAATTAAAGGGGCAAGCCAGGCCCAGAGTAAAGAGTGAGCTACCAGGCCCAAAGTGCAGTAATTAGGGCACCAGGCCCAAAGTGCAGTAATTAGGGCACCAGGCCCAGTAGGAATAGGGCAGCAAGACCCAGCAAAGTGAAGGGGAACCAGGCCCATGGTAATTAGGGCACCAGGCCCAGCAAAGTAAAGAGGCACCAGGCCCGTGGTAATTAGGGCACCAGGCCCAGCAAAGTGAAGGAGCACCAGACCCGTGGTAATAAGGGCGCCAGGCCCAGCAAAGTGAAGGGGCACCAGGCCCGTGGTAATGAGGGCATCAGGCCCAGTGACTGGAGTATTTGCAATAAAGTGCTCAGGGGGTAGCCAGATCCTAACAAAGGCAGACCCCAAGAGGAAAAAGGGTCCAACCAAGGGGTGCTTAAGCACACAACCTGTTATAAAGTGACTGTCAGCTACTGTACTGTTTCTACAAACTGTTTATTCTTCAAGCATCTAAAGTGTTGTGTTGATTGCATAAAGCACAGAGATGGTATTATGATACCTTAGGATTGTGGTAATTTGCCCCTGAAGTGAACAATTGCCCCACAAGTGAACAATTGCCCCAGATTGTTGCAATTTGCCCCTGTTCCAAGCAGAGTGCCCACTGCAAGTAAACAATTGCCCTGGAGTATTGCAGTTTGCCCCTGCAAGTGAACAATTGCCCCAGATTGTTGCAATTTGCCCCTGTTCCAGGCAGATTGCACCTGCAAGTGAACAATTGCCCTGGATTGTTGCAATTTGCCACTGCTCCAGGCAAATTGCCCCTTCAAGTGCAAATTCCAGTGTACAGTGTTAATAGAAGTATCAGTGTGCAGTATCTAGTCTGTGATTCAATCTTCAGCCTCCGTCAACTCTTCACCTCAGCAATCTTCAGCCAGCAGAAAACTTCAGCATCTTCTTGTCCTTTCATCTGCCGTAAGCTGAAATTGACATCCCTTGGAGAGTCGCGGCAGCCGGTTCCTGATTAGCTTGGAAGAGAGACGACTGGAAAGAGCCTCATCCATCACTCCCAGATGCCCGCCAAGAGACGAGTCCGTCGTAGCCAAGTATGTTCGCGGCCGCCGGTTTCTTATTTTGTTCTTCATCCTTGTGGAATCCTGATCTTCATCTTCCAGCTTTTCTTCCTGCTTATTCATCCTGCATCACCTGTGCAATCCTCTGGGGAACAGCTCAGTAGTGTCTTCTTCATCCTTGGCAGTCCTCCATGTGGATTTTTCACCAAGTCTGATGTTTCGTCTTTGGCAGCCCTGGTCGAGGGTCAGTGCCAGGAAAACCCGCAGCAGTTCTTCTTCATCCTTGGCAGCCCTGGTCGAGGGTTGGTGCTGAGGAGACAGCAACAGGTTCTTCTTTTGTGGTAACCGTGCAGGTGGATTCCTTGCCACATTTTGGTTCTTCATCCTTGGTAGCCCAGGTCAAGGGTTTGTGCCAAGAAAGAGCTTTATCCCAGTTCAGTTAGTTTGTGCTCTGATATTCCGGCAACCCTGGAGAGTGGGTTGGCCGATGACTAAGGTCTGTTTACCAATCTCTCCATTCCCCTTGCAACCTCTCATAGGTGTTACAGGTGAGCTTGGCACCAAGCAGGAGTCCCCTTTCTCTTTTCCCCTACTCTTCAGCTGTGCATGAAGATGACAGACATCTGCATCTTATAGACTTTGAGAGTGTGGTACTGTTTGATGGTTGTACACTGTATGCTTGTTATATGGTATGATAAAGTAATAAGTTATATCCCTGGTTGCGTAGGCCTCTTAGTAGGATATTTTAGAGTCACAGAATATTACAGAGTGGCCTTAAGCCAAGATGCACCTATGGAGTATAACACAGTAGCTCTGTTAGAGTGTTATTTACTGCTTCTACAGGTTGATCCCCTTCTTTCCTTCCCTTGTGACCGTGTCTACCTTCCCTGGTATAAATAAAAACCTGCGGGGCATCAAACTTCAGATTGTCTCCTGCCTCTCCTTAGAGGGTGTTTCCTTTCACCCAACCTTATTCGGACCACAGCGTTGTCTCGCCAGTCCACCTGCTTGAGGCGATGCTGGGTGTGCAGCTGGGACAGGCGGTCTTTGAAGTCAGCACCCAGTTGATAAGATCACCACACATCTACCAGGAGATACCCTGTAGGCCTCATATGATTATAAGGTTAGTGATCAGACATGCAAATAGTGAGCTACAGTACAGCAAAGTGGTACCATAACAAAAGGAGCACTTGCTAAAAAATGTTCTAAGTATGCAGGAAGTGAAATCCTGCCTGTTCAGAAAATTAATTAAGCTGTGTCTGAACAGGTGGCTACTTTAAGTTAATTATGTCCCAACAACAAAGATGAAAAAAATACATTTCAAATAGTATTAAATTGCTTCCTCACTTTTTTTAAAGCAATCTGGGATCCACAGACTGTTGTATATATTCTAAAACTCTGGTTAGTTTTCGCTACATCCACTGGGAGCTCTAGAAAGATTGTGTAAGAATTCTTCAGTTAGTCTAATAAAAGGTATTACCTCAAAAAAACTGTATTAGATTTTCCTAAGATTAACACGACACTGCAAAGCTGCAAATATACTGTAAGTACATACCATATTAAGCAGTCTGCAAAACCTGGCAACAGATTGTCTACTGTCTTTGGCCCCTCCTCTGAAACCTGGCCTCTTGGTAGGCAGGTAGGGTTCCATGCCTGGGAGAGGAACCACTGGGATTTACCACAGGGTGGGGGCTTTTGACTGGAAGAGGAGAGTGAGGGAGGGATTAAAAAGAGCTGAGGCTTCTGGCTCCCTCGTAATCTTTCCTCCCAGCTGAAGAGTTACCAAGAAAAGGCAGGTTCCAGAGGTCTCTCAAAGCTCACAGGCTCCCAGAATATTATTCTTTTTTTTTGTATTCAGTTGATAAGGTTATTTGGTCCCTCACTTCAGTATCCAGCTAGCTTTAATCGTGTTTTGATTTTCACTGGATGCGTAATTGTTATGGGGAAGCCTTATATTGCCATTTGGCAGGGCTTTTAGTACTACCAGCATAGGGAGCCAAGTAAAATGCCAGGGGCTGAACAGCATACAGGTGGAATTTACAATCAGTTCCACTCAAGGATATGGCCATGATTATGTATAAGAGCAAAAGCATACCTGTATAGGTGCTACTTGGGCTGACCACGGGTCTGAGAGGGGAAGCCGGCAGATGTGATTTTGCATTTTCCTCCACTCTGGCTTGGCAACTCTGGATAAGGTCATGCTGTTGGCGATAAATGGGTGAGACCACTGGTCACGGCTGGAATTCTCATGTCTGGTCCACGCCGACCACCACATGGCCCAGGTCAGGAGTGGCGTCCTCAAGAGGGCTGAGCAGCAGCAGGGGCGGTCACTCAATTAAGCAGACTAAGTGAGCTGCCCTGAACTGACCAAAGTTATTAGCTCCCCTGAGCCTACCTTGGTGGCAGAAATAACCAGTCTGGGGCAGGTGAGCAACTTATAAAAGTCATGATCTGAGGATATTTACAAAAAAAAGAAAAGTGGAAATAATACTGAGTGCAAGTGCTCAGCGTTAAGATCATGGGCAATAATTTTCAATGTACACTTGTTTTGACAATCTAACAATTATTCTAAATTGGCCCACTAAGACAAATCAGCTGGGCTCGATGTGTGCTGTCATCACTGCTAGGGGCAACCCTTGAGATCCCCTCAAATGTGAGCAATGATATTTTATTAAAAACAAGGCTGTATAGCGCAGTAGTTTAAGGCTCTGAGCTGCAAATCTGGAGATCTGGGTTTGAATCCCATAGCCCCCACTTGCATACTGTGTGACCCTGAGCAAGACACTTAACTTCCCTGTGCTCCCAGGTTGCACCTGTAAACAAGCTTTCAGCTTAGTGTGTCTCACCTGGTTAAACAATTGGAAAGCAAACAAAAAAAAATCTCCAGTTTCTGCAGCACATTAGCATAGTGCATAGGGCCCATTGTACACATTCTGTAATCAATGTTCATGAGCCCCTGATTAATATTAATGAACTAATGTGCTATCTGCCACCTGACTGGCAAAACACCTCTGTTTAAACAAAAATAAAAACAAACATGGTGGTGCCGCATAGCGAGCAGCTCACCGAGATGGTTTGGACATGGACTGCCATAGTCAGCTCTGTGTTTCAAAACCATACAGATTGGACTTTGTTTTCATAAACTGCTGCCATGAGTGGTAGCAGGTTCAGGAAGGAATGAGACCTCACCAACGGACTCTGCCTGACAGACTGAGCTGCCGACAGCAACCATGAGCACAAACGCAAGGTATGAAACCTTGTAAAACATAAATGTTGAAACTTTTTTTTTTTTAAGTCTGGGAGAACATTATACTATAAAAAATAAAATATGGGTGCGCATATACAACTTGCCTTGTGTTTCCATCTTAGGGTTGAGGTACCAGCATGGACCTCTTGAGCTTCGTTCTCAAGGTCCATACGCTGGTTTCTCAACCCCTCAATGGAAACACAGACTTGTTGTATATGCTTGCCCATACTTTATTCCTTATATATGGCATTTTGTAATTTTTAGGCATCTGTTCTTCTAAGAAGGGTTTTTAATCATGTAATAGCTTATCAGTCTATTTAGATGCTGATAATCGTGTACCCTTTTAATTGTGCAGTGTGTATTGCTTCAAATGTTTTTGTTTATTTTAGTTGGCAATGGTGAGAGATAAAAACCTCCTAAACTTGAACTTAACTGAAATTAACTCTTGATCTGAAGTTGGTATTTAGCCTTCTGCATTTTCATTAAGGCTAATACAAACTCAGCCTTAGATTTCTCTTACTGTCGCCATCCTACTTATTATTACTTTCATGTTTCTACAGACTGAGAGACAGCAGATGTTTTCGATATACTTACAGTGCTGGTTTCAGTTCTGTTCAACATTTTACAGCCTGCAAGGCAAGGTGAGATGTAAGTGATTCCGTTCTCTCCACATATGGGATCCCATTGTGCCTTCGAGCATGTGCAGTTTGAGTTGCAACCAGAAATGATTGCACTGGTCTTGTAGGGGGCTTGACTGGACCTAAAACACAATTTCAATATGTCATACTTCTTCACGCGACACTATCTTTAGATCAAAACATGACTGTGATGTCATTTTGGCGCACTGTTGCAATGCTTACTCCCATTCCTCCTGTATTTGGGTCATATTCAGCACCATTATTCTTCTGACCAATAGATCTGTGACTCAGCCCTAGGGCTGGATAAAATATTGTACATGTAAACAACTCACACAAAAATCCACTTTCATGAAAATATGCAAAAATCATGCAAAAAACAATTTTGTGGAACTGTGATATGCGGAAACTACGATTCTACTCTTGCATGATTTTAGTTTGGTGCAAGAGAGACAGCACAGAATGAGAGATTTAACTGTTTAGGAGGAGATTATAGGATTTTTCACTTGTTCGCACTTCTATGCACAGTCTTTTTTAATGTATTCAATTGTGACATGGGGAAGGCATTAAGGGCAAGCTCTGCCTTTTCTCAGGTGACACAAAGATCTGTGCAAGCTGGGTAAATAGCAGGCCCAATCCGGACCTATTGAAGAAAGAGTTTAAGAAGAGGAGACATTGCAAAGTGTTGCCATTGTAGAGCCGCAGCTCAAGAATACTGTGAATCTCTTTTTCCCCAACTGGAGTGATACAGAAGGGTTTTATGTATTTATTTTTATTTTTTGACCAGGTGAGCTAACTGGAACAGAATTCATTGTTACATTAGCAATCTGGGGGATTTGGTAATAACATTAAGTGACATAGGACAAAAAAAGTGCAGGGAAGATGAAGTTCATTTGACTAAACCAACATTTCACCTGCAGTACCCTAATATCTTAGCCAAAGTAACTTTACATCAGAAATACGTATTGTATGTATTACTTTTAGGATGTAGCCTTAACACTCAAACCCAAAATAGTTAGTAGTAATGACAATAGAAAAATAAAAGTACTATGGAGGCTAGTTCCAGCTGTGGTTCTGGTGATAAAACACTAACCCAGTGTGGGATTTATTGCAAGTTTTGGGCATTCCAAATTATGTACATTGTAGTAAACACAATAATAACAAGAACAATCTGACTGCAGCCAGAGGGTTCAGGTTTACATTCCGGCCTATGGTGCTGTACAAAACAAAAACGATGATCTATGTGGAGTACTCAGAAAGAAAGCCTGAAGAAAAATGGCAAGCCTTGAATGAATTTGCAGTTGCCACTGTTGCACGTCCACCTAGAAGCGTATTCTCAGAGTGGGTTTTTAGTGCCACGAGACCAAGCAATGAACTACTGTGGTTTCTCTGCTTGAGATGTGAAAGGCTAACATTCGTAAGAAAGAATCAACAATGGTTGATGTGTGGGACTGACACTGACCTGACAAAGATGCCTTTATGGCACTGTTTGGGAATTTATTGGGCACCAAAAATAACAAATTAATAATGCAGACTTGCAATGTGTTGTGTACAGATTATGATATGATTACTCCCAGGTCCCTTTCCTGTTTGGTGACCATTAATATTTTGTCTTCCATTCTGTAATCCACCTCTGGGTTTTTGTGCACTAGGCGCATGATTTGACACTTTTCACATTGAAACCCAGCCGCCATACCCTTCACCACTCTTACTTTCTCAGGTCTCTGCACATTCTTTCCACCCCCTTTGGAAAGTCTACCCCATTGCAGATTTTGGTGTCATCTGCTAAGAGGCATACCTTCCCTTCCAGCTTGTCTGTCGTGTCATTTATAAAGACATTAAAGATGACTGGTTCCAATACTGAGCCCTGAGGCACCCAGCTGGTCATCCGCAAGTCCCCTTCGTGAACTCCATTCACCACCACCCTCTACAGCCATCCATTAACAAATCTCATGCCAGTTTACCACCTTAGGACCCACTCCTAAACTGCCCAGCTTCCTCATGAGTCTCCTACGTGGTATGGTGTCAAATGACTTACTAAAATCTAAGTAGGCCACATCCACTACTTTACCCTGATCTACTTCCCAGGTAACCCAGTCAAATAAATCTATCAGATTTGACTGATATAATCCCTTCCCCTCATTCTCCATGTTGGCTCAGGTCTTGTAACCTGCTGGATTCAATATACTCCACAATCCTTTCCTTTAGCAGTGACTCTGTTAACTTCCCTGCCACTGATATCAAACTGACCAACCTATAGTTCCCATCCTCCTCCCCCCTGGTATCGCTTTTATGGAACAGGACTACATCTGCCTTCCTCCAGTCCTCCACAACCATGCCTGTTTCCAGTGAGTTGTTAAACAGGACTGTTAGAGGCACAGCCAATACAACCCTGAGCTCCCTCAATACCCTTGGGTGTACCCCATCTGACTCCATAGCTTTGTCCACTTTCAGATTTGCAAGTCACCATAGGAACCTCTCTCTTCTGTAAATGGACTTGTGTCTAACTCCTTTCGCCTTTCCTCTGTAATGAATGTGACAGAGAATGCAGTGCAGAGCACTTCTGCAGGTCATGTGACTTCAGAACCAAGCCGTAAAAAAAATAATTTTGCTCAGAAATGCTGTTTTATTATGATGGCCTTTTATATTAGGCAAAAATGCATTTTGCATGAAAACTTTTGATGGTTATTTATGCAATGTTGTTCTTTATTTATTTGTTTTTGGTAACCGGGTAGGTGTGCTAGGCATAAAAAATGCCTATGTTCAGGCACAACCTGGAACAGTACAGACATAATGCAAATATAGTCACACAAAATAGTTACAACCAACATCAAATACAGAGTAGTAGATGTGCAATACAAATCAATGAGCAGTTCAATTGCAATAAACAAGTCAGTATATAGTTACTGTCAAAACAACACAATTACAGTCAGTTCAGAGTAGCAGAGGTACAAAACACCAGATCAAATGAGCATTTCAAGGGGAATAAACAATCAAATTCAGCACATACACCAGCAATGTACAAATGTCCAGGGACTGAGTTCAATAACAGTAGGGAACTATCATTAAGGATAGTAATGACATAATTCTGACAAGCCCATAAAGATTAAGTGCAGAGCAGTTGGCTGATATTTTCCCACGAAAGTGGCACGTTTTGCAGAAATCATCATTTTTGCTAAATAAAATACTTTGGAAAATATTCAAGACAATTTTGTCCAACTTTACACAAAACACATTTTACCAAACAGTAAAAGGTTTACCTTACAGAGGGACATAGAAGAAGATAATCATTTGTTTACAATATTGTTTACAGAACTAAGGAATGGTACTCTACAGGGCAATATCCTTACCCCTACCTGGGCAGGTCTTAAAGGGGAACAGTCAGCACTAAGAGTCCCACACCTAAGCAAAAACAGTTTTTTATGTTTGCTTGCACGCATGTGCAAGAAACCTAATGCCATCATCCGAGTTTTCAGAGGTGTGGTACTCTGTCTTCCAATTCAGTCAGTGTGTTTGCAGGTGCAGCCCACAGTTCGCCAATGAATGCCTCAGCTGTCTATGACAGCAGTTGAAAATGCATGCCGTACGGTTGAAAGGGAGAGCTACGCTTCAGTGAGCAGCGATAAGATATTGCGTGCTCATGCACTCCTCCCACACACACACACACACACACACACACACGCGTATTGCGTGCTCACGCGTCCCCCCACGCACACACTGTATGGCCGATGGGGGTGCCCAATCCCCCATCAGCTCTGTTGTGCTCTCCCTCCCAACAGAGTTCCCAGTGCCACGTTGGGAGCCCACCCCAGCGTGGCAACATTCTGTTGGGTCCACTATTTACCCTCCCCCCAAGAGACTACCGGGTGCCACGCTGGGAGCCCACCCCAGCGTGGCAATAGTTCGTATGGCTGATGGGGTGCCCAATCCCCTATCAGCACCGCTGCCCCCTCAAACAGCCTTCCAGCTGCCACGCTGGGACCCCACCCCAGCTTGGCACAAGTCCTGCGTCGTCCTAAAAAAAAAAGCACCTGAAAAGAAAAACCTTCCCTCGCTGACTGTCCTGACCCCATCCCCCACCAGCGCCCACCCTCTGCACACTCAGCCTCCCTGCACCCCCCCACCTCACCCCATACTTACCTCCAGAGTCTGGTGCAATGATCTTCGGTAGAGAAGGAACACGCTTGCACTCTTCAAAGCCGACCACGGACTGAGGAAATACCGGTAAGCTGTATAATGGAATAAATAGGTTTTTTTCTACTTTGATGCATATCTCAGGCATTTTGGGGAATTTTTTCACCAAATTTTCAACATGGGGTTTTTGGGACCCCCTCCTCATGAATTCTGACACTGTCATTTTGTTAATCAGGCCCAAAAGGTGATTTCGGGTTCACTGCACAGAACCACCTTTTGGGACTGAGTTGTGAAATGACAGTGTCACAGTTCATGAAGAACACCCCCAAAAACCCTATGTTGAAAATTTGGTGAAAAAATTCCCAAAAATGACTGTTTTACGAGCATGCGTTGCGCTGTTACTATGTACGCTCATAAGTTCGCGAATTTTCAATATTTTCACTCCAGATTTTCAACATTGCCATTTTACCACACCTGCTTATGAGCAGTACAGCTGTCATTTTTCACATCTCACCCAAAATGTGTTTCCGGCATGTAACACACAAAAGGTGCATTCGTGTTGCGAAATCAATGTTCGGGACAGATTAAGAAAATCACAGTGACACAGTTCATGAGCAGAGGTGTTAAAATGGCTATATTAAAATTTGGTGAAAAAATTCCCCAAAATGACTGTTTTACGAGCATGTGTTGCACTGTTTCTACACACGCTCGTAAGTTCTCAAATTTTCAATATTTTCACTCCAGATTTTCAACATTGCCATTTTACCACACCTCCTTATGAGGAGTACAGCTGTCATTTTTCACATCTCACCGAAAATGTGTTTCCATGCATGTAGCGCACAATGGCGCAATCGGTGTGCGAAATCAATGTTCGGGACAGATTAAGAAAATCACAGTGAAACAGTTCATGAGCAGAGGTGTTAAAATGGCTATATAAAAAATTTGGTGAAAAAAGTCCATAAAATGACTGTTTTATGAGCGACCATTGCGCAGTTTCCATGCACCCTCGTAAGTTCATGGATTTCTAATATTTTCAGTCCAGATTTTCACCCTGGCATTTTTCTACACTTCCTTATGAACAGTACAGCTGTCATTTTTCACACCATGGCCAAAATGTGTTTTCACACTTCCAGTGCAGAAATGCGTGGTCGCAGTGGGAAATCATCGTTCAGGACAGATTAAGAAAATCACAGTGACACTGTTCATAAGCGGAGATTCCAAAATCCCTGTGTTGACAATCTGCTGTAAAAAATCCCCAAACTAATTGTGTGTTGTGCATTTTCTATGCACACTTGTGACTTCACCAGTTTTTTTAATATTTTCACTGCAGATTTTCAACATTGCCATTTTTCACCACCCCATGAACAGTACAGCTGTCATTTTTCACATCCTGTTCAAAATGTGTTTTCGCCCTGTGGTGCCAAATGGTGTAGTCACTGTGCAAAATCAGCTTTCGGCTAACGAACTGATATTGCCACTGTTCATAAGGTAGGGGTCACAAAAAACCCATGTTGAAAATTTGGAGTGAAAATGCCAACGAACGCCAGAGGCGTTAGGGTTTCCGACCGTACCGCCCCACCCTATACAGATTGACAGGCATCAGGGGTGTGACTTGGGATTCTCGCCTGTAATGCTCATACCATTCCACACCCTGCAGCCAGTGACAGGCATCAAGGTGTGCCTTGGACTCTTCGGCACCAAAGTTCACCCCATTCTCCTATACAGCACCCATCTCACCATATTTCCTGATGGAATGGGTTGAGCATAAGGGCCAAAGACCCCAAGGCACACCATGACACTTGGTGTCTGCAGGGTAGGGTGTGGTGAAATGGTGTGGCCGTTATGCCTGAAGACCCAAAGGCACACCCCAATACCTGTCAGTCTCTGCAGGGTGCTGGTGGGGTTGGCTTCAGTTCAATACTTCACTGCCATTCCTATTATGCAGCTCTTTAACTCCTACAATACCAATGCTAATGCCAGCAAGCAAACATTCGGCATTGACAAATGCTTGTTTTACTCACTGTTTGCTGCAGAATAGTAGATTGTCTCAAATTGTTTCTGTTAACTTGCATGCTTACATTTTCTATAACTACAAATCCCAGCATCCTTTGCAGCTGACATCAGTGAGGGCTGCAGCAGTGTAAGATTCAACAGACTGAAGTGCATGTTAGAAATTTTATAAGCTCTGATCTTTTGTTTGATCATCCTGCTGTCTTCACGGGGCTAAGTATGGTCCCAGGGAACTGTACTGAGCCCCGTGAGAACAGTGGGATCAGTAAACGTCTGATTGGATCTTATAAAAGCTCTAATGTACTACAAGCTATTGAATCTCATATTGCTGCAGCCCTCCTCAAATGTCAGATGTAGGGGATTCTGGGATTTGTGGTTACAGAAAATTTCATCTTGCAAGTCAACAGAAACAATCTGATACAATCTACAATACTACAGAAAACAGTAAGTAAAAAAAACTGTTTTTGCACACAAAGTATCAGTGGGGCAAGCCCCACACTTAGGTGAAGGGCTGTTAATGCTGACTGTTCCCCTTTAAGGATGCCAACAGCTTCAGAAGGACATCATACCCAACTAGTTGAGTAGCGAGAAACTGTTTGAGTCCAACAAACTAGTTGATGTGAATGAGGAGGAGGCAGGAGTTTTGCCACTTTAGTGGATGAGCCACCTCTGTTTCAGCCACACTGTGCTGCCATGGCCAGTACTGCCACCTGTTCTGGTCTTTGCATAGTAGACTAAAGCCAAAGGTTCTACTGACAAAGCATCCTTTTTCAGGATGCCAACAAAGGATACCAGAAGCTCCAGCGGAGTCATTGAGGCCAGCTAATTGGGATGCCAGGAACTTTTTGCTGCCAGCTGATTGCATATCCTATACAACTGGGAGGTGGTAGTTTCAGCCTTCTGATGGAAGGGAACCTTCGCTGTCTCATCCACAGCACAGTACAATGATCAGCCTTGCCAGATGAGCTGGTCCTGGAGACATGACCTGGGATGAAGGCTCCCCAATTAAGCTTCCCACTTCTCAGGCTGTCACCAGCTCCAGGAGGGATATCAAGGCCAGTCAATTGGGTGGCTGGGTACTTTTAGAGGTCAGCCAGACATGTGACTCAGATGATCAGGAGGTAGGACTGCTGTCCCACTAAATCCCTGCTCTTCAAGTAGCCCCTGTGTATGTGCCCCCTCTCCCACCAGCATGATATCCTTGGAGGTGTAGGATGTCTGCCAGGGTTATCATCAGGGAATGTTAGCTTGGCAGATGCCCTAGAGTATTCACCTGTTTAGTAAAGTCTAGTTTATTAGCAGTTTGCAGTAAATTCTGTTTGTGTGTAAGTCTGATTAATAACATTTTCCCTGAAGTTCATCTGTTTTCTGTATTATTTCCTATTTTGCCAGCTGTGAAATTGCTTTCTAGACCCCCCACACACACACACTCTCACTCATTCACTCACACTCACTCACTCACACTCACACACACCTTTTTGTGTTAACCCTACTAGTTATGTAATTCCTCCTACTGAGTAAAAATGCTGCCATCCACCACTTATCCCAAGTTTGTGATCCTGTTAATCTTTGACCCCTCTATTGATCAGGATCTGGTGTACTTTGCACTGTTGATGCTTCATTTGTTTATAAATTGTGTTTTCCCTTGCTCAATATTGCATCATGGTCTTTGAATTAACCTGCTCTTCACTTTTTACTTTAAAAGGTATTAGTAACCCTTTACTGACTGGAACATGGTTATTCTGTGCTGTTGTCAAAGGAAGTGTTGTTACTAAATGTAACTGGTTGCCCTATAATCTGCTGCTCCTGTGTCCCTGGTCCCCCTCTCCTCCTTATGCGCTTACCCTCTTCTTCCTCACATCTCTGGCTTCCCTTCTCAGTATACTGTACTATCTTTTCTTCTAACATTTTTCTTCTCCCTCTTGCCACTGTCATATCCTACTGTAACCCCCCATGCAAATGGGGGTTCCCAAAAGTCTTCTAGGAGCTTGTCTGCATGCTCCAAGTCTGGACGGTGTTCGGCATCTGAGCTGTTTAAATGTGGTTCCAAGTGAGTGCTATTTGAGCCTCCACGTACTGTCTCTTTAAGAGCTGTCTGCTTGCAGACTTAATTAGTTTGTATGGGGGGGACTGTGTATTTAATGCTCGAATCCCACCCGAGCTGCTGTCAATTCGCTCCGTCTCTGCCGTCGCTATATGTGCAGAGGGAGCCTTGTTGAAAGATATAACTGTTTGCCAGAAATCATTTAGCGTGACTGAGTAAATGTAGTTTGTCTAACCTGACTTCATTTCAGCATGAACTGTTTCAGTGTAGCTCTTTCATTTTGGTCCTGAAGTGCTGACATGGACCAATCAGGATGATAGGGAGACCTTAAAATGGAGCCTGTGGACGAATCGGAACTTGGACTCTCAATTTTGAGCCAGCCACAAGGGGATTGTATGGGCAGTGACTCTGGGAAATGTAGTTTTGACCTGGGCACCTTTTTTCACCAACAGAGGGAGTCTTATTGTGAGTGACAGCCGAACCAGCCAACAGAATGGTGCGAAGCTAAAGGAAATGCCCTGCTCTGTTACTGGAAAGCTCAGATCAGTTGTGACAGTGAAGAGAGAAGGAGCTCTGTGCTTCTGTGGTGTATAGTTTTGCGCGGGAAGCGCGTGTGAGGTTCTGAGTTTCGGCCTGCAGCCGTTGCGAGTGCCAGTTTGGACTGAATCCAAGTTGTGAGGAGAAAGAAGCACCAGAAGTGTGGAAACCAGGCTCACCCTGTAGAAGACTGGAGAAATTGTTGAATCGCACTCGGACTGTCAGGAACTGAAACTGCTGTGTGTGCTCCCAGGTATTTTGCAGTAAGTGCGATCGGGATCAAGGAGCAGCCTGCCTGGTATAGTACTTTCCTTTTACATATGAATGTGTGTAGTGCTTGTGGGGAGTCACTATTTCCAATCCCCTGTGCTGTGTGCTGTGTGTTGAAGCTGGAAGCAAACCCCAGCTTGTCTCGGACTAAATCCGTTTGCTATAAACTGCAGTGGGGTCCAGTCACAAGGACCTTGTCTCCATGCCCTGTTGTTCTGGCAGTCCAGAAGAACATCCACCATCCGGTTCTCAGCTTGGATATTGTGAGTACAAATCAGGGTATTCCCCTGCAGCCTGTTTTCAATCACTAGTGTGTCATCTAATTCTTGTTGTTTCACTGCTTCATGGACTGAGCCATCAACTCCGGATTACAATTGGGTGTTGTACATAAATTTTCTTCTACAGAGCCCTATCCATCTGCACCTGCTGTTCAACCCTGGGCAACAGACCTGGCTAGCCCCCCCCCAACCTGGGTACCCAGAGTGTGACTTTTCAGACCCTGTATTTGTGCACAGTACTGTGATTAAATGCCACCAATTAATCTGATTTCCCCCTCCCATGTTACTGTCCCCTAAATAAATCAGATTTGTTGTTGGTATACTATATACTGTCTGTGGTGTTGGTGTTTATGGAAACAGTATAGTATTTCGCTGTGTATGTTGTTTAACCTTATTTTACAGGGGGTCCTCGGAGACATGCTGCAGAATCAGTCTCGAGGGTAAGTGGTGCTTTATGAGTGAACAGTGTGTATACGTGGGGTATTGGGGCTGTAACTCCTGTGTACTGTGTGAGCCACTAGAGGGAACCAAAGGGGGTCACGGAGTCCCAGAGGGCTGTGATAAAACTAGTCTAACCACTACAAACCCTGACCTCTGGGTGGAGGCACCCGCCATAGAACCTGGGCCCCTCAACCTGTCAGTAGTCAAGCAGGCAGGGGTAGTAGCCCTTGGGATAGCGCCACCTGGAGGTTACATCTTGGAGGCACCACTGGGATTAGCATCCCCTAGTGGCCACATTTACGAATCACTGTTAAAAATAAATGGATACCCTGACAGAAGTGGCTGTGCACCGGTTGGTGGAGTGGTGTACTGGGGAGGAGATTGACCTCGAAAATGCTATGCTTATCCTGGACATCCCCCTGGGTATCAATGCGGCTACTGTACAGGGAGTACTTTCCAAGGTGGAAGGTTTACAAAACCCTGTGGTGGTGGGTCGACATGCTGATCTGCTCACCCACACTTTCATGGCCCTAGTAGAGTATAAGGACCCCACAGATAGCTCCAAAGTGCCACAGGCTATTACCCCAGAGGGAACCCTCACTGCCTGGAGAGTGATAACTAAGGACAGTAAAGACCCGGGGGGGAATGAGCCCCCCCACTATCTGAAACTTTTGAGGAGAAATTTGTTAAATGGTTGCTGGAGGAAGGGAAAACTGTGGAGGACTTGAAGAAATTGTTCTTGCCACCTGGGGGCATACCACCCTCAACATCCACACCCGCTTCAACCCCTGTCCTTTTGCCAACTTCTATACTTGCCCCCGAGCCAGCAAGTAGTCATGGACCTTACCGCAAGCTCAAGGTATTCTCTGGTATCCTCCCTACTCCAAATGGGGAAGTTGATATGGAGACCTGGATAGACTCTGCTGCTCTTGCGATACAAGACTGGCAATGCTCAGAGGCCAAAAAAAGGGCCCACCTGGGGGAAAGCCTCCAGGGACCCGCCCAATGTGCCTTTCGCTCCCTGAGGTCCTCTAACCCTGACGCCAAAGCCCAAAGGTACATAGTTGCCCTTGAAAATGTGTTTGGGGGTACCACTAGTGTTGAGGCCTTGAAATGGAGACTTAGAGAAGTTAGACAACAGCCAGGGGAATTATCTGCCTATATGGATCGATTAGAGGGGATCTTACAGACCATTTTTCGGAAGGGGGTCTGGACCTCTAGTGAAGTGGACCGGGTAAGGCTGGATCATATACTCTGCTCTGCCCAGCACTCCAGCTGAGTGTTACTCAAATTGCAACTGCATCAAAGGAAATCCAGTCCCTTGCCTTTCCATGTGTTGATGATGGAGGTACAGGAAGTTGAGGAGGAGGAAGGTTTGTCAGAGCCCTGCGCAGTTGTAGCTGCTACATCCCCTTCTCCAGGTGCAGGGTCAGATGCTGATGGTCCGAAATCATCGAAATTTCATGACTCAATCCGAGATCCCCATGTTAACCAAGGGGGGGGCCTAGTCAGAGAGGGATGGCTACAGATGTCCCGCACTGGGAGGAGCTGCTGAGGGAGATTAGGAAAGCAACAGATAGTCTCATTATGAAGGCTGCTCCTACGTGTAAGAGCACTGACACTTGCCCGACTGCTTCTGCTACGGGGGTGGGGGTGCCTACCCAGGCACCTCATGTTGACAACAGTTCAAAACTTGATGTCTAGACTATGGAGGTGAGGGAACTGAAGAGATGTCTCCAAATGTCCAACCCACCACCAGCTGAGGTGGCACCAAGGTTTTTTTTCGATAGTACCAATGCCGCAGCCCCCAGTGTGATGCCTCGGTCACCCCAAACTTCAGCAGACATATTTTGCCATAACTGTGTGAAGGATGGGCACATGAAGAGGGAATGCCAGTTTCGGAAAGACTTAGAGAGAGTGGTGAGCCAGCTACAAGAAGAGCTTTGGAGTACAAAACAGTGGTTAAGAGGTGCACGAAATGACCGCAGTGAAGGTCCCAGAAATGCTAACTCACGTCCCTTTGTGGCTAGATCATCTTCCCAGGCCCTTGCTACCGCCTCTCCAGACTGGTCCAGAATAGTGGGTCCCTCCATGGAGACTGCTGTGAAGGTAAATGTAGTGTCTACAAGAGCTGTATTGGACAGTGGCTCCCAAGTGACAATTATGTTTCAGGACTGGTGTCAGAAGCACCTGTCTGATGTACCCTTACAACCGTTGGAAGGACTGCATGTCTGAGGGTTAAGTGAGAAGACCTACCCCTATTCCGGGTATATCTGAATTTGGCTGTCTTTTCCCACCTCCGTGGCTGGAATGGCCAAACAAGTAGAGACCCTGGCATTAGTGTGTCCCCCTACCGGACGTATGATGGCATTCCTCTACCAATTGGGATGAATGTGCATATGTTTGGATGGTTGACGCAGTTGTGTTATGAGAAACAAGGGTCAAGGATGGGTAGAGCTTTGAGAATTCCGGCCTTGATCAAGAAGGCCTATGAGGCACAGAGAGATGCTGAAAAAGTGGACCCAGAGGAACCAGTTGGAATTGTCTGGAAGAAGGATCCTGAGTCTCTGATCCTGGTGCCAAATGCCCAGTGTACCTTACAGGGAGAGGTCCATATCAGAAAGGATGTCAAGAATTAAATACTCATGCTGGATGCACCAGGCAATGGGAAATTGCCGGAAGGACTGCTGGTCAAGCCAAGTATTTTGCCTGCCAGAACCCATGCTTATGCCAGAAGGGTAATGGTTCAAGTTCATAATGTGTCTGATAGACAGATTCAAGTAAATAGAGGTTGCACCCTGGCTCATGTACATTGTGCAGATACTGCAGTGCTACCCAGTAACAAGTGTTCAGGGAACACTGACAGAGTGACACCCGACTTGTTTGATTTCGGTGACTCTCCGTTGCCAGCTGAATGGAAAATGAGGATCAGCAGAAGCTTGCCCAGAGAGACCAGGTGTTCTCTTTAAAGGAATGGGACATAGGATGCGTGCAAGGAGCTGAGCACCATATCCGGCTGCATGATGAAAAGCCATTTCATGAGACGTCTCGACATCTGGCGCCTGCTGACATAGATGATGTGAGACGGCATCTGCAAGAGATGCTTGCTGCTGGTGTAATACAAGAATGCAGAAGCCCACATGCTTCACCTACTGTGGTAGTGAAAAAAAAGAATGGGACAGTAAGGATGTGCGTGGATTATCACACCTTGAACAGGTGGACTATCCCTGATCAGTATACAATGCCCCACATCCAGGATGCTTTAGACTGCCTGAATGGTAGCAAGTGGTTCTCCATGCTGGATCTTTGCAGTGGGTACTACCAGATCCCGATGACCCCAGAAGACAGTGAGAAGACAGCCTTTATCTGTCCACTTGGCTTCTATGAATTCATGAAGATGCCTCAAGGGATTTCAGGTGCCCCAGCCACTTTTCAACGACTGATGGAGCGTGCAGTGGGGGACATGAACTTATTAGAGAGCCTGGTATGCCTAGATGATGTTATTGTGTTTGGTAGCTCACTAGAGGAACATGAGAACAGATTATTCAAGGCGTTGGACCAACTGGAAGACTTTGGCCTGAAACTGTCCATCAATAAATGTCAGTTCTTCCAAACCTCTGTAAAGTATGTGTGGCATATAGTCTCCACCAAGGGAATAGAGATTGACCCAAGTAAAGTTGAGGCCTTCACCACCTGGCCACAGCCCCACAATCTAAAAGAACTGCAAAGATTCCTGGGATTCTGTGGCTACTATCGCCGTTTCATCAAGGACTATTCAAGAGTGATCCATCCTTTATTTAATCTCACTCAAGGTTACCCTCCTACCCACAAAACGTACAAGAGGTCAACTCCCCCTGAGACTGAGAGAGTGTATTTCCAACCTAATGAAGTTTTTGGGGCAAGATGGACACCTGAGTGTGAAGTTGCTTTTCATGAGATTATATATCAATTTACCCATGCTCTTGTTCTTGCCTATGCAGATCCAGCAAAACCCTATGTCCTACACACTGATGCTAGCCTGCAAGGTTTGGGGGCTGTGTTGTACCAGGAGCACAAGAATGGACTGAGACCAGTGGCCTTTGCCAGTAGAAGCCTGACCCCATCTGAAAAGAACTATCCTGTACATAAGTTAGAGTTCCTAGCTTTGAAGTGGGCCATTGTTGACCAATTCCACGAGTACTTGTATGGGGCTAAGATACTAGTAAAAACTGACAATAATCCTTTGACCTATGTGCAGACTTCTGCTAAGTTGGATGCCACTGGCCATAGGTGGCTTTCTGCATTATCTACATATGACTATGCTGTTGAATACAGAGCAGGCCTGAACCACATAGATGCTGATGCTGTCTCCCGGAGGCCTGTTTCCCGAAATGACTGGGTCAGACTGTCAGAACCTGATATTCGAGCACTCTGCCACAAGTTTGAGCAAGAGGAACAAGTGGCCACAGACACAGTGGACTGTCTGGTGGATTGTTTGGGGCCCTCTGGGAATTGCATACCTGCTGCTTATTGCCACTTTTCTGCATTAGACATTGGTGCATTGCCTCAGCTAGACAATGACAGTCTTCGACTGGCTCAATCCCAAGATCCTATGATCAAACCCGCTTTAGAAGCCCTCTACACAAGGAAAGATGTGTCCAAGTTATGCTCCACTGATTTGAGAACTGCATTGTTATACAAGGAAGGTTCTAAGTTGAAACTGATTAATAGATTGTTATACAGAGAAACAGTAGACAGAGGGGGACAAATAGACAAACAACAACTAGTGCTGCCCACTGCCTTTCGAGACTCAGTACTGAGGTCCTAACACAACCACATGGTGCACCTTGGTATAGACAGAACACTTGACTTGGTGAGATCCAGATTCTATTGGCCTAAGATGGGGGCTGATGTTGAGCAATACATTAGAACTTGTAGTTGCAGTTTACAGAGGAAAGCTTTGCCCCAGAGGGCTCCCCCCTTGTTCACATCACTGCCAGTACCCCCATGGAGCTGGTCTGTATTGATTTTCTGAGTTTGGAGTCCAATCAAAGAAATATTAGCAATGTGCTGGTGGTTACAGACCATTTTACAAGATATGCTCAAGCTTTCCCCACCAAGGACCAGAAGGCATCCACCGTGGCCAAAGTGCTTGTAGAAAACTTTTTTGTTCACTATGGGGCTCCACAAAGAATCCATTCTGATCAAGGCAGGGACTTTGAGAGTCATTTGATCAAAGAGATGCTTTCTCTGTGGGGGGTACGAAAGTCCAGAACCACTCCTTACCACCCTCAGGGGGACCCACAGCCTGAACGTTTCAATCGCACTCTGTTAGATATGCTGGGCACCCTCTACCCCAAGGACAAGCCTAGATGGAGCCAACAAATCAGCACCTTGGTACATGCCTACAACTGCACCAAAAGTGATGCCACTGGGTTCTCCCCCTACCACCTGATGTTTGGAAGAGAGGCCCAACTACCAGTAGATGTTTGTTTCAGAGTTTCTCCTGATGGGATTCGAGCTGATAACTATCACCAGTATGTGCAAAAGTTAAAGGCCCAGCTAAATCATGCATACCAACTGGCTCAAACCATGGCTGCCAAAAGAAATCTGGCCAACAAAGAAAAGTATGATAAAAAGGTGAAAGCACAGGAACTCCAGGAGGAAGATCGTGTATTGCTAAGAAATCTGGGACTGCATGGCAAACACAAGATTGCTGATAGGTGGCACTATCTCCCACATTGTGGTAGGCAAACTAGATGATCTGCCTGTGTACAAAGTAAGGCTTGAGAATTGAGAATCATTCAAAAAATGTTAAAACAATGCATAGAAATCACTTATTGCCCATTGGACAAATCTTGATTGAGTCTGAGCCCCCAGAAAGTGCTCCCTCTGGACCAGTGATCCGAGCTGCTGCTAAGCAAAAGCAAAGAAAGTCTGCACCTACAGATGCTGAGTTAAAGTGTTCCCCACAAGTCCCAGTTGAACATGACTGTCAGAGGAAAGTGAGTGTGACTTTTAATACTACCCTTCTTACGAACTGAGTCAATTGTTTTGGGGCAATCCCCTAACCAATCCTGGAGATGAAGCTGGGCCGTCTAGACTGCCTAAGCCCCCAGCTTTGTCTTTGGAGCCAATGCTCCCAGAAAGTGAATTGCAAAGTATCAAGTCAAATGATATGGAATCACTGTGCAAGGTGTAACTGTATGAGCTCTCAGAGGAGGAAAATGATGAACTGGAACAGACTGGTGATATACCAGAACAAGAAGCGTATTTTGAGGGCCCTGATGGTCCACTGCCAGTGTCCAAAAGCTCTCCATGTGAGCCAAGTGTTGTGGACTCAGAGACTGTAACTCCTGGAGCTGAAAGTGCCCCAAGTTCTAGCCTCTGAACACCAATGGAGACTCCCCTGACAAGTTAGGACAATGCTGAAAATGAGTCTCAGCATGCAGAGACTATAACAGTTCCCCTTAGAAAGACTGGTTGAGCTGTAATGCCTGTGGTGCACCTCAGCTATGATTCTCCTGGGAAGCCTGTGCACTTGCCTCTCAATGTTGCCCATAAAGGAGTGTATGTGTCCCCGAGCTCATTGCCCAAACTGAGCATAAGTGCTAACTCTAAGTTAATTGTGTTGCCCTCTAGGTATGGTGCCCCTGCCCCATCCAGCCCCAAGATAGCTGATAGGGAAGGGCCCCCTCTCTTCAGGTTTCATGTACAGGAGGTAATAACCTGAGTTACAGTACAATGTGTGTATAATACTGTGTAAAAAGTGATGTACTGAAAAGTTTCAGAAATGTGTTTCTGGTAAGGTGATATTTTGACTGATGATTACATCTATAAGCCTAATGTGATACTGATGTAAATGTATATGGCTGTATTGAAATTTATGGGGGTACTTACTTGACGCGGACGCCAAGTTTTTCCAGGCCAGGAAGGGTGTAACCCCCCTGCAAATGGGGGTTCCTAAAAGTCTTCCAGGAGCTTGCCTGAATGCTCCAAGTCTGGGCGGTGTTCGGCATCTGAGCTGTTTAAATGTGGTTCCAAGTGAGTGCTATTTGAGCCTCCACATACTGTCTCTTTAAGAGCTGTCTGCTTGCAGACTTAATTAGTTTGTATGGGGGGACTGTGTATTTAATGCTCGAATCCCACCTGAGCTGCTGTCAATTCGCTCCATCTCTGCCGTCACTACATGTGCAGAGGGAGCCTTGTTGAAAGGTATAAATGTTTGCCAGAAATCATTTAGAGTGACTGAGAAAATGTAGTTTGTCTAACATGTCTTCATTTCAGCATGAACTGTTTCAGTGTAGCTCTTTCATTTTGGTCCTGAATTGCTGACTTGGACCAATCAGGATGATAGGGAGACCTTAAAATGGAGCCTGTGGACAAACCAGAACTTGGACTCTCAATTTTGAGCCAGCCACAAGGGGATTGTATGGGCAGTGACTCTGGGAAATGTAGTTTTGACCTTGGTGCCTTTTTTCACCAACAGAGGGAGTCTTATTGTAAGTGACAGCTGAACCAGCCAACAGAATGGTATGGAGCTAAAGAAAATGCCCTGCTCTGTTACTGGAAAGCTTAGATCAGTTGTGACAGTGAAGAGAGAAGGAGTTCTGTGCTTCTGCGGTGTATAGTTATGCACGGGAAGTGCGTGTGAGGCCCTGAGTTTCGGCCTGCAGCCGTTGTGAGTGCCAATTTGGACTGAATCCAAGTTGTGAGGAGAAAGAAGCACCAGAAGTGTGGAAACCAGGCTCACCCTGTAGAAGACTGGAGAAATTGCTGAATCGCGCTTGGTCTGTCAGGAACTGAAGCTGCTGTGTGTTTCTCCCGGGTATTTTGCAGTAAGTGCGATCGAGATCAAGGAGCAGCCTGCCTGGAATAGTACTTTCCTTTTACATATGAATGTGTGTAGTGCTTGTGGGGAATCGCTATTTCCAATCCCCGGTGCTGTGTGCTGTGTGTTGAAGCTGGAAGAAAACCCCAGCTTGTCTAGGACTAAATCCATTTGCTATAAACTGCAGTGGGGTCCAGTCACAAGGACCTTGTCTCCATGCCTGTTGTTTCTGACAATCCAGAAGAACATCCACCATCCGGTTCTCAGCTTGAGTATTGTGAGTACAAATCAGGGTATTCCCCTGCAGCCTGTTTTCAATCACAAGTATGTCATCTAATTCTTGTTGTTTCACTGCTTCATGGACTGAGCCATCCGGCTCTGGATTACAATTAGGTGTTGTGCATATATTTTCTTCTACAGGGCCCTATCCATCTGCACCTGCCGGCCAACCCCGGGCAATGGACCTAGCTAGCCCCCCTCAACCTGGGTACCCAGAGCGTGACTTTTCAGACCTGTATGTGTGCACAGTACTGTGATTTAATGCCACCAATTAATCTGATTTCCCCCTCCCATGTTACTGTCCCCTAAATAAATCAGATTTGTTGTTGGTATAATATATACTGTCTGTGGTGCTGGTACTTATGAAAACAGTATTGTATTTCGCTGTGTATGTTGTTTAACCTTAT
Source organism: Neoceratodus forsteri (assembly GCA_016271365.2). NCBI lineage: Eukaryota > Metazoa > Chordata > Ceratodontiformes > Ceratodontidae > Neoceratodus > Neoceratodus forsteri. The sequence goes on from CM028131.1 coordinate 1,571,597,525, forward strand.
TTTACAGGGGGTCCTCAGAGACGTGCAGCAGAATCAGTCTCGAGTGTAAGTTGTGTTTTATGAGTGAACAGTGTGTATATGTGGGGTATTGGGGCTGTAACTCCTGTGTACTGTGTGAGCCACTAGAGGGAACCAAAGGGGGTCACGGTGTCCCAGATGGCTGTGATCAAGCTAGTCTAACCACTACAAACCCTGACCTCTGGGTGGAGGCACCCGTCATAGAACCTGGGCCCCTCAACCTGTCAGTAATCAAGCAGGCAGGGGTAGTAGCCCTTGGGATAGCGCCACCTGGGGGTTACAATACTTTACCTTCCACTCCTACCCCTTTTCTCCTCCTCTCCTGCCTCTGCTATCCCCACCTTTCCTCTCCTTTCCCTCTCTCACATACCTATGTCATCTGGCCCATTAGCAGCTGCCTCTCCTTGCTCCTGGTGCCACCTAGAAGCCATTCCAACCCAATTACCACTCAACACCCTCCTCTACCCCTGCCTTCTCACCACAGGCAAAAAAAGTACCTTTAAGCTTATCTTCCTCCTGTTACTCCTGGTAACAGGTGATGTTAGTGCGAGCGACCACAGGACACTGTGGTTTAAGGTAACCACAGTGGAGGAGGCAAGCCATACAAGGATAAAGGTCCTAAATTTCAGGAAGGCTAACTTTAAGGGGATGGGTAGAAAGCTCAAAAGATCCCTTGCAGTAGAAGATATGGGAGAGATGTGGAAAAACAGTAGTCTAGACTCAAACGAGCCATAACAGAAGTAACAGGTCACTGTGTCAAAATGCATAGCAAGAGAAAAAGAAAAAAAAGGCCATTATGGTTCTCGAAGGTAGTGGCTGAGAAAGTAAGGGAAAAGAAAAGAAAAGAGCCTTCAGAAGAGACAAGAAAACACAAAAGGATGAAGACAATGAACAATATCTGGTGAAGCAGAGGGAATCTGGGAAAATAATTAGAACGGTTAAAGCCCAGACAGAGAAAGGTATAGCCCAGGCTATTAAGAAAGGTGACAAGACCTTCTTCAGATACATTAGCAAGCAGAAAAAGACCAGAAATGGGATCATTAGGCTGAAGAAGGAAGGAGGAGAAAGGGTGGAGGATGACCTAGAAAAGGCTGAGATACTGAATAAGTACTTTTGCTCAGTATTCACCGGGGAAGGGGAGGGTGAGGGACTGAGACTCAGTAAGAGAGGTATTTCTAGGAGAGGGAGGTAGACACCAGCCCATTCACAGTGGAAAGAGCCCTAGAAGAACTTGGGGTAGAGGGAAATAAAAGCAGATAAGGCAATTGGGTCAGATGGGATCCACCCCAGAGTGCTAAGGAACACAGGGAAGTGCTGGTGGAACCACTTGCTGCCCTTTTCAGAGCATCACTAGAGACAGGGGAGGTACCTGAGGACTGGAGGAGGGCAGATGTGGTCCCTTTCCATAAGAGTGGAAGCAGAGAGGAGGCAGGCAATTACAGGCCTGTAAGCCTAACCTCAGTAGTGGGGAAACTAATGGAGTCCTTACTTAAGGAGAGGATTGTGAAGTTTCTGGAGGATAGCGGGGCACAGGATCCAAGGCAGCATGGATTCTCAGTGGGAAGGTCCTGTCACACAAATCTCATAGATTTCTTTGACTGTGTAACCAGAGTGGTAGATCAGGGAGGGGTTGTGGATGTAGCCTACCTAGATTTCAGCAAGGCCTTCAACACCATCCCACACAGGAGATTGCTAAATAAACTGGGGAGCCTGGGAGTGGGTCATACAGTGGTAAAGTGGGTTGGGAATTGGCTAAGGGACAGGAATCAGAGGGTGGTGGTAAATGGCATGAAATCTGAGGACAGGGAGGTGACCAGCAGGGTGCAACAGGGGTCAATGCTGGGGCCAGTCTTATTCAATGTCTTCATTAGTGACATTGCAGAGCATCTGGAGGGAAAGGTGTGCCTCTTCGCAGATGACACCAAGATCTGCAACAGAGTGGACACACCGGAGGGGGTGGAAAGAGTGAAAAAGGACCTAAGCCTATTAGAGGAATGGTTGGATCTCTGGTAGTTGAGTTTCAATGCTAAAAAGTGCAAGATCATGCAAGGGAGGAATACAGGATGGGTGGGCAAATTCTGGTCACTACAAGTCAGGAGAGAGACCTGGGGGTTATCATATCTAATGACCTGAAGGTGATCAAACAGTGTGAAAAAGCAGTGGGGACAGCAAACAGAATGTTGGGGTGCATAGGGAGGGGCATAACAAGCAGGAGGAAAGAGGTGGTGATGCCACTGTATAGATCACTGGTGAGGCCTCAGCTGGAGTACTGTGTCCAGTTATGGAGACCACATCTCCTGATGGACATTGACAAAGTAGAGGCAGTCCAGAAAAGGGCAATGAAGATGGCACGTGGACTGCTCCAGAAGCCCTACAAGGAAAGACTTAAGGACCTTAATATCTATTCACTGGTGAAAAGAAGGGAGAGGTGAGATATGACAGACTTTCAAGTTCCTTAAGGGAATAAACAAGGTACAGGTGGAAAGCACATTTCAGAGAAAACTGCACAAGAACAAAGGGGGCATGATATGATGCTGAAGGGTGGAAGGCTCAGGAGCAATGTTAGGAAGTACTTTTTCACTGAAAGAGTGGTGGAGCCATGAAACAGCCTTCCAGCAGAAGTGGTGGGTGAGAAAACAATACAGGGGTTCAAGAGTGCATGGCATAGACATAAGGGTACCCTGGAGATGTGCAGAGCAGGAGAGACGCAGATCAAATAGGATCTGGGGCTGCAGCTGTGAGTAGGGAAATAGTCAGACTAGGTGGACCGTATGATCCTTATCTGCCAACAGATTCTATGTTTCTATGTTGACCTTGACAGGATGCCCTGCTTCCCCTTCTTCAAAGGGAGGGTTCTGCATCTCAAAATCAGAAATCTCCTTTTTAAAAATGACCATTTTAGACTATGGATCCTAAAAGTAAAACTTGATGTGTTGATAGTTTCTGTGACTTAACCATCTATAGGACCTGTAATACAACCATCTCTCTCCCAAATCACACTGTCTTCAGGCAGAACTGAGGCAACAGGGGGTTGGGTGTAGCTGTTCATGTTACACACAGTCTTTTGTTTCAGGTTGTTCACTACTCCTCCATGCCTTCCTTGCATGTGCTCTGGTGAGCAAAGTCTCACTTCCATTATCCCTTCACTGCTTGTGTCTACTGTTGTCCTGTATTCATGCCAGATTCTGTTCTCAATCACCTCTTCATTGTCTCTACTCTCCTGGAATCAGCTAAACTTCTGCTACTGTACTGTGTGATTTCAAAATAAACTGGGTTTCCTCTGTAAAACATACTAATACAGAATATCCAATCCTTTCTTATTCATGGAGCTCATCATAGTGGCAAGCCATCTCAACCTATCCACTTCAGATCACTTTCTAATGGACGACATTCTCTCCTCCCACCCCACCATATTGTAGAATCTTTCATCCTCCCTAATGCGCTCAGCGATCATTGCATAGTCTACAATGTACGCAAGATTTATCACCCATAGGTCACCTCCCCAAGTTCATCCTGCTCTAGTCCTGCAGGTTCTCAGACTTGTTTGCCCTGCTAGCTGACAGCTTTGTCACTAATTGGTCCATAATCTCAATATCAAATGATACCACTGCACCCCTTCAGGGTGCCAGCATTAGGGTGCCGAACCATTAGGACACCAAAACCACAATTAGCTGCCCCCTCCCTGAGGTCCACCCCCCCAGAGTTGGAATCTTTAGTTAGGGAGAGTATGGGGGGCATAGCCCCCCAGTAGAGGGGTGTGGGGGGATGCAGGGGAAAATGCCAAAAGAAGAGACATCATGACATTAAATGGATGGTTTAAATGGTGGTGCCTCAGAGCAGGATTTACCTTTTTGGAAAACTGGACAGGGATTTTAAATCAGGGTCTATTTGCCAGAGATGGCCTGCATTTGAATAAACAGGGCAAGCAAATTTTTGCTACTAGACTAAGGTACCAATTAGATCAGAGTTTAAACTACTAGGTGGGGGGGACTCTGTATCCCTACAAGTAACACTAATAAAAAAATAACTACCCTGTTAGCCCCTCAGAATGGAACTGCCTAGTTATTAATGCTAGAAGTCTTACTAGCAAGTTTGATGACCTCATTTTTACTTTAGATCAACTCAATATTCATATCTGTGCAATTACTGAGACCTGGTGGTGTGATAATGACCCTTGGGATAAGAATATTCCAGGTTATACCTTGTTCCACAAAGACAGGAGTAATACAAGAGGGGGTGGGGTGGCGTTATATCTGTCTAATAATATTAACTCTGAAAACATTGAATTAACCCAATGGCCGAATACTGAAGCCCTTTGGGTTAAAATATTCCCAAAGTCATCAACTTGTATTAATATAGGTGTGGTCTATAGGCCACCGTCAACTTCACATGAAGATGATTCCCATTTGTTGGATTTTGTGGTGAGATTATGCTCTACTAATAATGTTTTACTTGTAGGAGATTTTAATCTCCCAGGGATTAACTGGAATACCTTATGTAACCCCTTTGTTACCCGGGGTTACTAGAATCCCAGTAAGACCTAGTGGTAGGCAGGGAAGGCAGCTTGTGAAACTCCAGTTAAATGGGTTTCACACTGTCTCACTCTGTCCTCAGTCACAGCTGAGACTTGAGAGATGACATCACTATAGAACTGTCGCAGCTGCATGAGCCCCTTTGGAATCTACAGCTCAGGGAGTGAGTTTAGAACTTTGGGAAATTCAAAGTCAGTCTTCTGTTTGTCCTTAAGCAAGAAGGAAGCATCAGTCTGCTGTTTGATCTCTCACTAAGAAAAAGGAAGTGTTCCTGTGTTTACCTTTTTAAAGTGGTGGAGACCGCTCCCCGGTCCAGTACCCCCTCCCTCCGGAGAGGAAAAGTTCTCTGTGGGTTCCAGGGCAATCCCCTTCTCCCACCATGGAAGGAAGCTGCCTGATTTTGTTTTGTCTGTTCTTGTATAACAGCAAAGGTTACAGTACTTTGCCTGTGGGGCACCTGCAACGAATGGGTGAGTGTTTGGCTCCATTTGAAGGGGAAAACATATTGTTTTCTTCAGTTGGGAAATTAATGTGGACTGCTATTTGGGAGGACTATGTCAACTAGGACAAACAAATAGAGCAGTCAAACAGTTTAAAGTTTTAAATGGATTTAAAGTTCGCTGTAGAGGGGGTGCTTCAGGTCATCCACCGTTCAATCTACATTTTAAAGTCCTAAAGTTTTCTGTGTGTATCCAGAGAAATGGCTGGGTATGGGCTGTGGGAGCTGGAGGTGGGAAAACCCCCCATCTTTAGTAACCAGGTCCACCTCTACGGATTTCTTCTGTGTTTTTGCTATTTGCCTCATGCACTTGGCCAGTGATGGGGTGGGTACTTAGACGTGGGTCGCAACTTGAAAATCTCTCTAGGAGTCGCAGACTCTAAGTGGTATGGGGAGCCACAGGATGGGAAAATTACTCCTTGTTTGATGGGAGTCTCCTTGTTTGATGGGAGTTCGATTGGAAGTACAAAAACAAATCTCTCTAGGAGTCACAGACTCTAAGTGGTGTGGGGAGCCACAGTTTGGGAGTCTCCTTGTTTGATGGGATGTCTTTCCAAGTAAAGTTTGGGTTCATTCGTCAAGTGGACCATCAGTCGAGTGGCCGGCAGGGGAGCCGGGCCAGTCGGGCTATGTATCCGAAGCGCATGCAAAGTCCGGGCTGAGTGCCTGGTGGGTCCAAAGCCAGACAACTGTAGTAATGTGTTCATCCCTCAAATGGACCGCTGTGTTAACCTCTAATCTGCACATACAGTAACATAGCCCTTTGGGGGACCATGCAATGCTTTGTTTATGTTCAGTTAGTTAATAAATAAAGCCACACTGAAAAATCCCAATTCTGGTTCTGGACATTACAGTTATTGTTCCTGTAGTTGGATTTACTTGGGTGCCCCTGTGCAGAGTAGCAAAACCTAGATCCCTTGTGCCAGGTCACCTCATCCTTCCCCGAACCCAGGTCCCCCACCAGGTATTGCTGCCAAATGCCAACAGCATGCCACCTGTCGTTTTAGTAAAATGGCAGGGGTGGGGACCCCGTGTGTAACACTTACATACTTCATCTCTTGTAGAAAATGCATACCATGAGACCCTTTTGTTATATAACATGGAACAAACAGTTAAACATAGCACTAGGGGAAATAACACCTTGGATTTAGTTTTACATAACCTAGGGAGTAAGATTACCAACTGTTTGGTTTTACAACCACTTGGGTCAAGTGACCACTCTATGGTCAGATTTACCTATAATGGTAACAGAGGGTGTGGTGTTGGTAATACGGTTGTTTATAATTTCAGAAAAGGGAACTTTTTGGGTCTGGAAAATGACATGTTAACCTGGAATTGGAAACAGGCTTTTTTGGATAAATCTCTCTCAGATATGTGGCAGATTTTGGTTAATAAACTCACAGCAGTTACCAAAAAATATATTCCTACCATTAAAAAAGCTGATAGAACCCAGTTAAAAATGCCATGGATGAATGCAACCATTAAAAAATATTAAATACAAGACTAGGGCATACAAAAGGGCTAAGTCTTGTGGGTCCCGAAAAAGCTGGGAAAATTATAAATATCAGTTGAGGGTGACAAAATTTAGTATTAGAAAAGCAAAAAAGGATTATGAAGCAAGACTGGTTAATAAAGTAAGAGATAATCATAAATCCTTTTATGAATACATTAATAATAAAAGGGCAGGTACTCCTACTATTGGTCCACTAAAAGATCATTCTGGTGAGTTAGTAACTGATAAGATACAAATGGCCTCAGTTTGTAACAGGCAATTTTCTTCAGTTTTTAATACTAAAACAGTTACCAGTGAAACCCATAATGATCATATTTTGACTGGGCAACTTATTGTGGATGCAGCTATTATACAAAAATTGTTACATGATTTAGACCCACATAAATTAGCAGGTCCGGATGGTCTCCACCTGCGCATTCTCAGACATAGAAACATAGAAGTTGACGGCAGATAAGGACCACAAGGCCCATCCAGTCTGCCCATTTCTTTTTCTACCTTATAAATGTGCCCTCGGCCTTTGCTCTGTCAGTGGCCTATCTATTCATAGTCATTTGTATTGCTCCCTTATGCCTATAACCCATGCCTGTTTGAAGCCCTGCACTGTATTTATAGTCACCACTTCTTGTGGTAAGTCTTTCCATGCATCCACCACCCTTTCTGTGAAACCGAATTTCCTCACATTCCCCCTTAATCGGCCCCCCTCTAATCTCATGCTGTGTCCTCTTGTCCTGCTATTTTTCTTATATTTAAACATGTTAGACTCTTTCACATTGTTAATGTCCTTAAGGTGTTTGAATGCCTCGATCGTATCACCTCTCTCCCTCCTTTGCTCAAGGGTATACATATTGAGCTCTGTTAATCTGTCCTCATATGTCTTCTGATGCAGTCCTTGCACCATTTTGGTTGCCCTTCTCTGGACTGCCTCAATTTGGTTAATGTCCTTGTAAAGGTGTGGCCTCCAATACTGCATGCAGTACTCCAGATGGACCCTAACCAGTGTCTTGTAAAGAGGGATTATTACCTCCTGCTTACAACTTGTGGTACCCCTACTAATACACCCTAACACCCCCCTAGCCTTACCTACTGCTTTAGAGGTCTGCTTGGATGATTTCAGGTCATCAGTGCTGATGATGCCCAAGTCTCTTTCTTCCTTTGTGACTGCTAGCAACTCCCCTCCCAGCCTATAGGTGGCTTCAGGGTTTCTCTTCCCTATGTGCATGATTTTGCACTTCTTTGCATTAAATCCCAGTTGCCACTCTTCTGACCATTTTGCTAGTTTATCCAGATCTCTTCTCATTCTGCCCACCCCATCTGGATCATCTACTCTGTTGCAGATCTTGGTGTCATCTGCAAACAGACAAGCCTTACCCTCTAGTCCATCTGCAAGGTCACTAATGAAGATGTTGAAGAGGACTGGCCCCAGGACTGATCCATGAGGTACCCCACTTGTGACTTGCATCTCTTCTGACTGTATACCATTTACCACCGCTCTCTGTTTTCTGCCCGTCAACCAGTTTGCCACCCAGTTGACCAACTTCTGACCCACCCTGAGCCTACCCAGCTTATTTATCAATCTTCTATGTGGAACAGTGTCAAAAGCTTTGCTGAAGTCAAGGTAGGCAACATCAACTGCTCCCCCTTGGTCCACTACTCTGGTTACCCAGTCAAAGAAATCTATGAGATTAGTTTGACAGGACCTTCCTTTTGTAAACCCATGCTGTCTTGGATCCTGTGCCCCTATGGATTCCAGGTGTTGCACTATCCTTTCCATAAGGAGTGCCTCCATAATCTTGTCCACTACTGAGGTAAGACTGACTGGTCTGTAGTTCCCTGCCTCCTCCCTGCTACCACTCTTGTGGAGCGGGATCACATGAGCCCTTCTCCAGTCTTCTGGGACCTCTCCTGTGCTCAGAGACTCACTAAACAGTTCTGCTAATGGCTCTGCTAGTTCCACCTTTAGCTCCTTAAGTACCCTGGTATGTATGCCATCAGGTCCCATTGCCTTATCCACCCTAAGCTTAGCAAGCTCTTGTAGGACCCTTTCTTTTGTGAAGGGAATAGTGCTCACCTCCCTCCCCCCGTGTCCATGATGCTGAGCTGTGGGCCCTGCCCTACCTTCTCTTCAGTAAATACTGAGCAAAAGTATCTATTTAGGATAGATGCCTTTACAGGGTCCTCCTCCTCCTCACATGCTCGCTTTTCTCCATTAAGCTTAGCAATACCCTCTGGACTTTCTCCTTTCACTAATGTATCTATAGAAAGTCTTGTCACCTTCTTTTACTGTTCATGCTAGTGTTTCCTCAGTTTGGGACTTTGCCTGCCTTACTGCCTTACCTGCTTCCCTTAGGGCAGTTTGGTATGCCTCCTATCTTCATCCCGCTGTGTTCCCTTATATTTCCTGAAGGCCAGCCTTTGGCTCTGACCTTTTCTGCTACTGTATTTGAGAACCAAAGTGGTTTCCTTCTTCTTTTGCACTTCCTTTTCTGTCTAACACAATGGGATGTTGCTACAAGTATTGCATCCTTAATGCTTGCCCACTTTGCCTGTACCCCCTCACCTGTGTTTCTTTTTGCCAGGGCTAGCTTAACTCTGTTGGCCATCTTATCAAAGTCAGCTCCTCTGAAGTCCCATATTTTTGCCTTGGAATGGGATGATTTAGATGTAGTAGCCAAATTGAACCATACCATGTGATGGTCACTGGCCCCCAGGTGACCTTCTACCTGGAGATCTGTGATCCCTTCCCTGTTAGTCAGTACTAGATCTAGGATAGCCCTGTCTCTTGTGGGTTGCTGTACCAGTTGTTTGAGGCCCTCCCCCTGCAGGGAATCCACTATGTGTCTAGTTCTGGCAGATGTTCCTGCTGGTATTGACCAATCTGTATCCGGCATGTTGAAGTCTCCCATTATCAGAACCTCCCCTTTAGCTGTCATGTTTTGTATATCTTCTAACAGTAATGTGTCTATGTCCTCCCCCTGGTCTGGGGGCCTGTAGACAACCCCAGTTCTTATGGCTGTCCCATTTCCTGTTTCCAGGGTGACCCACAGTTCTTCTGGCTCCTTAGTGTATTCTGAATTTCTGTAGCTTTTGATATTTTCATTGACAGAGGCCACCCTCCCCTTTTGTGCCTCGTCTCTTCTGAACAATACATAGCCAGGTACTGAAGTCTCCCAAGTGTGGTTACTGGTAAACCACGACTCACTAATTGCTACTATGTCCAGTTTAGCCTCTGACATTATTGCCTGCAGGTCTGGGATCTTATTTCCCAGGCTGTGAGCATTGTGTACATGATTTTCCATTGGCCAGATTTTGGTGCGTTAGTTGTTGGGTGAGGTTGGCATTACCCCAGTGTGTCGTATGGGAGACTAACCTTTTTCTTACCTGGTGATGCAAATGAACTGCAAACATGCTGAATCCCTGTTTGACCACTAGCTGAGGGGAGGGTGTTCTTCCCATTTGGATATGGGTTGCTGCACCCCTCTCCCCATTTGCTAGTTAAATAAATTATGCAAAGACGTCAAACTTCTGCCCCAATGCACTGACTCCTCCTTAGTCAGATGCAGTCGATCAAATTTAAAGAACTTTCGCTCCCAGAACTGTTGCCAGTTCCCTACAAATCTGTGTCCTTTTTCCTGGCACCAGCCCTTGAGCCACATGTTTAGCTCCCCTATCTCCCCTTCTCTGACCTTCCATCCATCTGCTCCCCTCTCCCAGACTGGCAGGATCTCAGAGAAGGAGATGCTGGATGAAATAGATGATAGTTTGTCACCCAGCCTGGTCAGGTGTTCCTTGGTCTCCACAACTGACCGGCTGGCGAGATCATTAGTCCCTATGTGCACTAGGACATCAATGTTTTCTCCTGCTTTGTGAACAATTTTAGCAATGTGGTCAGTGTCTCTCCATGCTGATGTACCTGGCAGACATCTGACCATTACCCCTGGCTGGAGATGGGTATCAACTCCCCGAATCATAGAGTCTCCTATGATCAGAAGTTTTAGGATTTCCTTTTGCTTTTGTTTTTGGTTCCTGATTTGGGTGAGTTTTGTTGTGCTAGCTCCTGTGCTGCAATGTCCTGCTCTGCAGTGTCTTCTGCCTCTTTGTTTGATTTCAGAGATAGAGGCAGATACCTGTTTGTAGTGTTTATATGGTTTTTGGAGGTAATATGTTGGAGAACAGAGAGTGATGGGACACCCGATTTGCCCCTCCTAACCACCTGCCAACCTCCTGGACCAACTACCCTCTGTGGTCGAGGTTTTTCTGTTGGATGATGGGGAAATGGCAGGTGGTTCTTATAATGTATTTCCTCTTGAATATGAAATTTGAGGCGTGCAATCTCTGCCCATGCAGCCCTAAGATCTCCAAAGGCCCAGCACGTAGGACAGTGTCCTAAATCCTGTAAGACTGTCCTTCTGAAAATTGTTCCACAGTACCTGCAGTTAATGATATCCATTCCAGATAAGTTGCTGGGTTTATAACCTAGTCAGAGTAATTAGAAGGAAAAAAAATGCAAGTAATGGTTTGATTGTGTTTTGTTTAACTTGTTATAACAAGTTAAATTACTAGTGCCCCTGTAAGTGAGCTCACCTTGTGGAGGCCCCACTGATCCACCCCTTCCTGCTCTGTCACAGGAAATGTCACAACTGTGGTACCCTACAAAAGGAGTGTAGTGTGGGGTGGTTGGCTGGGCAGTTCCCCAGCTGAAAAAGAAGAACCACGGATGAAAGAACAAGGAGGTAAGAGCAGAAACAATCAGTCAACAACAAATGCAGTAACCCTGAAAGCTTATCCTAATGTTAGATAAAACTGTAAAACCTGTAAAGCACCACCTGTAATAATTTCAGAGAAGATATACACTGTAAGAAACACTTTGCTACAGAGAAAAATAAAACAATGAAATGTTAGCAACAAACAGTAGCAATCCCTGTGAGTAAAAAATAAAAACAACACCACACAGTAAATCTGCTTAGCCAAAATAAGTCTTAATCCTTTTCCCTTGCTCTGGTAAGTTTCTGTACTCTGCCTTTCAAGCAGTCTTAGAAGGAAAGAGCTCAGGTGAAGCTAGGTGCCTTGGCCAGCAAACCAAGTCTTCTACCCACAAGAGACAGAGCTATCCTAGATCTAGTACTGACTAACAGGGAAGGGATCACAGATCTCCAGGTAGAAGAACTGACTACTCCTCTATCCGGCCCATTTGCTGCCCTGTTTACAAAATCCATACAGAATGGGCAGGTTATTGATGTATGGAGACAGGCAACAGTGGTCCCTATTTTTAAAAAGGGTTCCAGACAGGATGTGACCAATTATAGACCTATTAGTTTGACGTCTGTTCTGGGTAAAATTCTTGAAGGAATTGTAAAAGGTCATATGTGCAAGTTGATTGAACCAGACCCTACACAGCATGGCTTTGTCAAGGCAAGATCATGTCAGACCAGTCTGTTGGGATTCTATGGTGGAGTAAGTGGGGCTTTGGATAGGGGTGAGGCGGTGGATGTTATCCTCCTTGATTTCTGTAAGGCCTTCGATAAGGTCCCCCCATGGAGAACTTATTGATTACATTATTAATATGGGAATAGGGGGTAATATAACACGTTGGGTGGAATTGTGGTTGATAGGTCGAACACAGCGAGTTTGTATAAAAGGCTCTTATTCTGGGTGGGACACTGTGACCAGTGGGGTCCCTCAGGGATTGCTTCTTGGCCCTTGTCTATTTAACATTTATATCGCGTCACTTAAAACCTCGACCAATGCTTGGTTGACCAAATTTGCAGATGACACCCGCCTAGGATTCCCAGTTAACAACGCTGAAGGTATAAATACCCTACAGTATGCCCTTGAGAAATTACAAAATTGGGCTTACTCCAAAAAATTGACCTTTAATGTTGACAAGTGTACAGTAATGCACTTTGGGAGTAATAATCAGCATGCAAATTATAAATTAGGTGACACGATTTTAAAGGCAATCAACGATGAACGTGATTTGGGAGTTAGAGTAACAAATGACATAAGTCCTAAACTTCATTGTCATCTGGTAATTAAGAAGGCTGCAGGTATATTACACTGTATCAATAAACATATCAAAAGTAAAAGTAGTGAGGCTTTGCTGCCTCTGTACTCATCCTTGGTGAGGCCCCACTTGGAACACTGCGCCCAGTTTTGGGTGCCAGGAGATAAGGGCTCTATAACTGTTCTAGAAAAAATCAAGAAGAGGGCCACTAGAAAAATGGATGAGGCAAAGGGTTTGGATTATGCAGCTAGGCTGAAGAAACTCGGATTGTATACATTGGAATACCGTGGAATGAGAGGAGATTTATGTTTGATATTTAAAGCCTTGCATGACGATCAATTATGGGAGCTACTTGGTTTGGGGCTCAGGAAATTAGTTTATGATACTAGGGCACACCCACTTCAACTCACAGTAGACCACTATAAAACAAAAAAAAGGAGTTCATGGTTCTCAGTTAGAGTATGCAAAATATGGAATAATCTACCACTGAATGTTGTAGCATGCGAAAACATGGACACCTTTAAAATACATTTGGATAAATATTTAGGCCAAAATTCTATAATGGGCTATAACTAATATCGTCGAGCATTATAGACATTAGTCTTCTAAGCTCTGTACTACCTATGATACCTATGATACCTATGATATTGAGACCCTTGTTTGGAAGTATAGATTGTCCCTTAATTCCAAAGATTGGTGGAGGTATGGCTTGTTAAAGTTGCAGTGTTATCCTATGGGACATTAGGGTTAGGGTTAGTGTGGTCACTTGCAACCTATGCCATAAACATGTCCCCCTGGGAAAGCAAAGGATCCACATGGGTACTGGAGGCCAGAGAACCCATCTCATGGCAAATCACCGTGCCAAGTAGGAGGAAAAGCAGAGGGAAGTGGTGAATGGGGGTGGTGTAGGTGGTGGTCCATCTGTGCCAGCAGCGGTTCATGGAGGGCGTAAGTGAAGTGTCATGGTAGGGCAATGGGCACACCCTGTGGAAGCAACAGCACCCTCTGTTGAAGTTCAAGCTCCTCATGAACTAGCATCACTACACACTCTCACCTTCTGCAGAAATATTCCTGTATTTGCTGCAGTTTATTGGCTGCATTTTCACCCCATACCGCTGCTGTTTATACACCTGTTTCCACCACAACTTAATATGTCACTGCTACATTCTTGTTTGATTACTTACTTTACCCATGGCTGCTACAATGATTTACTTTGATTGTCCATGACTTTTGCTGTTTCCACAGAGTGTACCAACTCCCTTGTATTTAATTTGCTGACTTTTGATTTGTATTTCTGTATACTGTATTGTACTTGTAACACGTTTCTCTCTTTACCCCTTCCCCAGTTCGCACCTAGAAATGAGCCCTGGCTCAGTGTGCCTTTCCAGGTTACTAACTTTTTAAATGTAACCCCCCCCACACACAAATAGGGGTTGCTATAATGTCTTCCTGGGCTGCCTAATGCCCACTGTCAGGATGGTGTCCTGTGTCCAGTAGCCTTGATTGTCTGCATGATAATGCTCAAGTAAGCCCTCGTGCCTGACTCTTTAAGAGAGCCACTATGCTGTATTAGAAAATTAGTCTGGGCCAAGTCTGAGTGATTTAAGGCTCGCGACCAGCCAGACAGTCTGTATTTCTGCTCCATTCTGCAGTCACTATTTGCGCAGAGGGAGCTCTGTTAGGGAAAGTGATTATTTACTGTTTATCTGTTATAATAATAATAATAATATAGAAGTTTGTCTAACCTGCTTTCAATTGCAGCCTGAACTTTTGAATAAGAGCCACCATTTTGGTTCTGGACTGCCAGTGTTGGACCAATCAAATCTCAGGAGACCAAAAATGGAGACTGTCCCCAGAGGTCTTGTGGGATTAAAATTCTGTAGGAATTGTAGTTTTAAGGGTTTGGTGCCTAAATGGACCTGGAGGGGGAGCCCTTTCTGTAACAGACAGTTCCCTCAGCCAACAGAACCATTTGGATCATCAGGAAATCCCCAGAACTATTGAAGCAGATTGTCAGTCGAGAATTGGAGTTTGAAGAGAAAACAGCATGAGCCATTGTGCAGCTGCTCCTGTTAGGAGCACGGGAGAATCGATGGGAAGGCTCTGCTGGCCTGCCTGTTACATCTTCCAGTATGAAGTATTGCCTTGAGAGTGAAAGTTGGCTGTATCCGATTAGTGGATCAAGACCAGAATCTGACGAGAAAAAGTGTGTTATTGCTGCCTGCAAGTGGACCAAAGACTTGCTCTAGAAGCGATTGACCCACCTGGTACCGAAGTGAACCTCAAATCAAAAGGTTTGCAGTGAGAACCTGCGATTTGCAAATAGACTTTATCCAAAATGTGGCAAAATATTTAAGCATTTATGAGTGTGCTGAATGTGTATCGTGGGTCGCGATTTGGTTCCCCACGGCGAGTTCTGTTACGCCAGCTGGAGGCTGTTCCAGCATTTCATCATGGACTTCATCCAAACTGCCTGCTCTGCCTGGGCCCTGCCATCTCGGCCTAGGCCACTGCCCGCAATTCAGAGACATTCTTGGCAAAAGACCTGCTTGTGGATTCGGCCCCCCTGCTCAACACCACCGAACAGGTAGCGACCACCAAGAGGTGAGTCGTGTAGGCCCTTCTTCCCCTGGCAATCCAGTACAACATCCTGAGGTCTTCATTTCATCTGTCCTGCATCCTGGTCTGGGTAGCATGAGTACAAACAGGGTAGCTCCCTGCAACATAAGCTACAATCATTGTGTATCATCTGATTTTGCTTGTTTTGGGTTTATTGCAACAGACTGAGCCATCCTGCTCCAGATTACAAATATTTGGGTTGAGTGCATGCTAATTGTGTTCCTTCCTAAAGCCTCAGCAACAGCTGCAATGCCGGCCTACCCTGGGCAACGCTTCAGGCTAGCTTATTTTCCATACAGGGTACCCAGGGTTGTGAGGACTGTGTTAAAGGAACTCACCATGCATGCTTATTCAGCCTGAATTTAATCAGATCTGCCAATCTCCTGCTAGATTCACGCACCGCCCTTGTTCACATCCCCTGAATAAATCAGATTGTGGTTGTTCATGTTTAACCTGGCTAGTGTGTACCTTCTTGGTGGGGATATTGTACTGCTATTGTATTGTTGCATCACTGGTCTTATTTTTCAGGGGGTCTCCAAGGTAATCGCAGAAGATCCAGCCCTGGTGGTAAGTGCAAGGAGTGTGAGCACATCAGTACTGTCATATGGTACAGGTGAATGTCCTGTTGCTGGACTGTTCAGGCCACTAGAAGGGTTGGTGGGTGGTTATAGCATCCCAGAGGGCTATACCAACAGCAACTACGCTACCCCAAAACCATTCCTCTGGGTGGAGGCACCCATTCACCGAGCTCAGGCCCCTCAACTTGTGCCTAGTCACGCAGGCAGGGGTAGTAGCCCATAGGATAGCGCCACCCAGGAGTTATATAAATAAATAAATAATTTACCAGAAGCACCCACACTGCACAGCAGGAATTATTTAAAGTACTAGGGATTAGGGAACCACGCATCACACTTAAAACACTTTACACAGACAGTAGAAGAACAGAAAGATTTTTACCCTTTTTTTGAAGGGGTTAACAAGTCAATGCACAAGAGGGATTTAAGGCTGGAACTCGGGGGGCACCTACACAAGACTTTACAGGACTTTACACTGAAACAAATACGGTTTCAACACAAAACAATACTCAAGTGGGACTATTGGGACTAAGGGGACACACAAAAGTGACATCTACACAACACTCTAGTCAAACAACACCAAGGGGTGTGTGTGTGTGTGTGTGTGTGTGTGTGTGTGTGTTTATGAGTGTAACCCCCAATTTGGGGGCTTACCTTATGCCTGTTGTCTCCTATTCTGCTCTCCTCCTCCTAACAGTGCCTCCTGAATGCCTGCAGTTTTTTTTCCTGTAGCCCAAGCTCCTTTTGTGCCCCTGGTGCCCCAGTCATAGCCCCCATGTGTAGCCCAAGCTCCTTTTGTGCCCCTGGTGCCCCAGTCATAGCCCCCATGTGTAGCCCAAGCTCCTTTTTGTGCCCCTGGTGCCCCAGTCATAGCCTACATGTGTAGCCCAAGCCCTTTGTGCCCCTGGTACCCCAGTCATAGCCCCATGTGTAGCCCAAGTTCCTTTGTGCCCCTGGTGCCCCAGTCATAGCCCACATGTGTAGCCCAAGCTCCTTTTGTGCCCCTGGTGCCCCAGTCATAGCCCCCATGTGTAGCCCAAGTTCCTTTTGTGCCCCTGGTGCCCCAGTCATAGCCCCCATGTGTAGCCCAAGTTCCTTTTGTGCCCCTGGTGCCCCAGTCATAGCCCCCATGTGTAGCCCAAGCTCCTTTTGTGCCCCTGGTGCCCCAGTCATAGCCCCCATGTGCATTTAATCCATAGCAGGCTCCAAACTTCAGCCGTGCCACCCCACTGCTATTTTGGCACTCTGGTGCCATGGAGATCGTGCATGCACAATGCTGTGCCTTTGCTCTCCCGACCGCTTAATTTCCAGTCGAGCAGGAGAGTGTTCGGCGGTCCCGGTCCCCATATGACCAGAATGGGGACCAGTGACCACAGCAAGGGCTAGGAGAGCACATTTTTCTATTTAAATAAAAGATTCACAGAGTAATAGTGATCTGGGATCATGAATATTGATGAGCCAGAGCCCCAATCCTTTATGAATATTCATGGAGGTCTGTCTGCCCTCAGGGAAGCAGTGTTTTAGAGGCTGCCGAAATTAAAGAAAATATAAAAGAAATAACACAACTACTGTTTTAAACATTTGCGGCAAATGTTTAAAGGGGAAAACATTTTGCAAATGTTTAAATAAATAAATACTTTGAAATGGCTGCACTAGCATGTTGGGACTCAGAGAGACAGCCTGCCTGCTGCAAACAAGGGATGCTAAACATTGGCAGCAACAGGCTAGGGACTGATGCAAACAGCTTGTGCTGGGCAACATCTACAAGGACACACAAGTGGCTGTTGAACTGTGGGGCATTTGGGCAAATTAAATAATTATCCTGGCTGCACCAGGACTTTATTTGGGACTGTGTTCATTCTGCTTAAGGGACTGTGTGTTCAGCAGCTATTACAGAGCAGCAACAGTCAATCAGAAAGCTAGGATTTTTAAGCCAGGACTTGTGGGACTTTTGTCAAAGGTCATGGGAAACTACCAAGTGCTTAT
The DNA here is from genome assembly GCA_016271365.2 of Neoceratodus forsteri. Taxonomy (NCBI): domain Eukaryota; kingdom Metazoa; phylum Chordata; order Ceratodontiformes; family Ceratodontidae; genus Neoceratodus; species Neoceratodus forsteri. The sequence goes on from CM028131.1 coordinate 1,571,615,268, forward strand.
GAGGATCTTCAGGGACCTAAATTCAGGTGCCAAAACAGCAATCCAACTGTGCATTGAGGAAGCTTCACGAATAATTCATTTTTGTGACTGCCAAGCCTTCCAGCCAATTAGATCCAAAGCAACCAATAGCTTCAGCCAATAGGGAGCCTCATGAGAGCCCCATAAAAGACTGTGTTTCAGCAGATTTTTCAGCTTTGAGCAGGAGACCCCCAAGGGGGTGGGGACTCAGGCCCCCAGCAATCCAAATGGGCCTGGTGATCCAGTGTAAACCTTTCCACAAAGGAGGGGGTTTGTTCTTCTTTGCCAGAAAAGTTAAATCAGTATAGTTTAAAGTAAAACCTGCTAGCCTGGGGGTTGCCAGAAAATATCCTCCAGGGGCTAGCCAATTCCTTCCCACGTTTAGGAAAAATATGGACCTGCAACTTGATGACAAGTCAGCTGTGAGAGAGCTGAACCTGTCTCAGTGGTGAGAAAACTGAAGACTTTAGGAACCTTTGATGATGGAGAACCATTCTGGGAGGATGCCTGAGTGAGTAATCTTGTACCCCCAGAGCAAATAAAGAGAAAGCTTATTGGGGCTGCCAAGCCTTAGAGACTTGTTAATTGTTTGGAAAAGTTTGTTGGTCTGCACCCTGCATCTGCTGCGTTTAGTCATTGCCCAGCGCAGGTGGACCTGTATGAGTTAACCGGCCATGAAATGGGCCATATTATATAAATGTGTTGAATTGTTAAAGTGCCTACAGGACTGGAAGGGGAGCATTCAGATCTGGGGCTCGTTCTAACTCAGCCTGGAAGGTCCAGAATTTATTTGTGTATTGTCAAAATGTCCTGTGGAAGCTGTGAACCTCAGCCATTTACCACGTGGGACTGCGACATTGAAACTTGTGTTTGCAAGAACTGCAGTAATTGCTCAAGTTGCTAAAGTGAAAGAAATGGCATTGGTAGAAGTAATTTTGTTTGGATATGGGATGCGGAGAACCGGGCCACCCTAGGCCTAGGGAACAAGTACCCATCAGAAGAATTAAAGAGCCAGCCCAGTGGCGCTGAGAGCTAAGGTGCTGGATGCCTTACCTCGTGCCACGTTGATGACCCGGGTTCGGGAGCGATCATCATGGACCGCCAGAGGTTGGCGGGGGGGGGCGGAGCTGGATGGAGCTACCAGAAAGGCATCTCTCCTCTCCGGGGAGGGAAGGTTGCATCCCTTGGCTATTATCTACCTCCTGGTGGAAGCTAGGAGACAGTACAGGCTAGAGGATGCATAGATGCTAGGCCAAAGGGTGGGTGGAAGGGGTCGTTACCGGGGCTGTAGTATGTATGCGTGCCTCCATGCTCATGCAACCATTCCTGGGGCCCCAAGTGAAAATCGGAGGAGAAAAATCACTCTGGCAGCAGGATGAAGCCCAAGCCCCCACAGGCACCACTCCCAGGCCAGGCATAAGGTAAGCCCCGCTAATTCCAGGTGTCGGAGCTGGGGAGAGGGTCAGTCAGGCTAAAGGGGGCAAGCCGGAGGAAGAAGGAAAAATAAAGTAGTGAGAAAAAAAAAAAGAAGAATTAAAGTATTAAATGTGCTGAATGTGCCAGGATTAAACATGTGCTGGATGTTCAGGAAATGCAGAATGTGTTAAATAAAAGGTAACCAGTTGGTTACACTACAGGTGCTTTTAGCCCAGACAAAGGAGCACCAATTTCAACATGCAGGGCCTCCCCTGCACCCTTTAAAGAGACTGTACATAGTTCAAGCATTTAATATGTTTCAAGTCCAAGCTTCAATCTTCTGAATTTACCAGCCAATGTATAGCTGCACTGCTCTTCAGGCCTGCACCTTCAAATAGACTTTGGTTACTGGGTACCCAGGTTTAAGGTTGGGATTGTGGGGTCTCATACCAGATGTTGGGGACTAGTACCAGTGTGGAGAAAATAAATGTTTTGTATCTGATTTATGCAGTTTAGCTAAATAGCCAGGGCACTGGTCATCTTAGACGTTGGTACAATATGTGATTACAATTCAATTTAGAAATCTAACTTATCTACCCAGCTGGAGGGTTTCACCAGCACAAATTCACAACCATTTCAGCTTGTGTAACTATTGTAAATACTGTACTGCATGCCTCTACTCCTTTCCTCCCCTGTTCCTAAGCCCCTTCTCCTTGTAAATAAACTGTTCATTGTTGTTTTTGCAGATACCTGTGTCATGAGCATATTATTAGGATCCGGTCAACTGGAAGGCTATACATGTAGTTCAGTGGACAAGCAGCCAGAAACTCCCCCTTCCTGTGCTATAAAAGCAGTTCCTCTAAGCTTCTCAAACACTTTTTCTTTGCAGCTGGAGCCTCTGTTGGTCTGTCCTTTGCTGCTGGCAAGGGCCTACCACCCCCCCAACTTGCTATTTTGGCTTCTGCTTGTTTCTGCTGGACTTCTGTTGTCTGTTACCCTGCATTTGGTTTGTATTTTGCCTCCGGCTGTGTGCTTCTTTGTGTTTGTTCCCTGTTCCTCTATGTGTGTCTTTTGTTTTGCCTTCTTTTTGGGGGGCTTCTGTTTCTAAACTCCTGGGGCGAGATATTCAGACTGCGCCAGGCAATGGCACAAGTGGGGGTGCAGCACAACTGAGCTGCACTGGGGCCAGGACAGGGCGATATTCAAAGGTGATGTGCGAAGGCGCATCTCCGTTGAATATGGCACAGAATGCGCCTGGTACAAGGACAATGCACTGGCGCAGTCCCCAGACAAAGAGGACCGGGAATGCTCCAGCGCAAATGCAGTTGCGCTGTGCACATCACCTGTGATATTCAGAGTTGGGCATGCAAATGGGACCATGATATATGCATGGTGGGCATGGGGCCATTAGCATGCCATTATGGCCCCATTTGCATGTGATGAGCAGGGCAGCCCGGCGAAATGCACCTGGCACCCTGCAAGGTTGCCAGCAGCAGTAACTGGAGGCCTGGCAGTTGATGCCCCCCCTTATGCCCGATCGCGGGCAGTAGTTCAATAACAACCCTACCTGGTGGTCTAGTGGTCCCCTCCGCTTACGCCCAACGCGAGGCAGTTGCAGAAATGAAATCTCGATGGTGGTCCAGTGGTGCCCCCTCCTCCCTCCGCATGCCCGATTGTGGACATTTGTATTCATCAAAAAACCCTGGGGGTCTAGCGGGTCCTCCCTCCACTCCGGTATGCCTGCTCATGGGAGTTTGACAGCTATCACCTGACCTGGTGGTCTAGCGGTACCCCTTTCCTCCCATATGCCCAATTGCAGACAGTAGTATTACTAAAATGAAGCCTGGTGGTCTAGTAGTTCCCCCGTCCCCCCCTGTATTCCCAATCATGGGCAGTAGTAATAATATAAGCAAACCTGGTAGTCTAGTGGGTCCCCCTCTCCCTCCCACCCACAGAGGGCCTCGGCCACCCAGCTCCCCCATCATCGGCGGTGGCAGCAGCCCGCTCGTATACCGCCCTTCCACCCGCGAATGACAGCTTACGGTATGATCTGTAAGCCTGTTGTCACAATGTGATCCAATGGGCTTGCAGACCATATTATTACACAGGCACACATATGTGAATGAACAAGTTCATATTTGTGCTGTGTAGTACTAGTATGGCCTGCAAGCCCATTGGCCCAACGTGATCAACAGGCTTACAGATTATACTGTAAGCTGTCATTCAGTGGGTGGAAGAGCGGATGGGGCGCTGCACCACCGGGCTGATGGGGGAGCTGGGTGGCCGTAACTTCGTGGGTGGGAGGGGAGGGGACCTACTAGAACCAGGTTTACTATATTGTTACTGCTGCCCATGGTCAGGCATATTGGGGGGGAGGGGGGAACCACTAGACCACCAGGCTTCATTTTAGTAATACTACTGCCCGCGATCAGGCATATGGGAGGAAGAGAGGTACCACTAGACCACCAGGTCAGGTGATAGCTGTCAAACGCCCATGAGCAGGCATACTGGAGGGGAGGGGGGGAACCACTAAACCACCAGAGTTCTTTACTGTATACAGATGCCCGTGATCAGGCATGTGGGGAAGGGGGAAAACACTGGACAACCGGGGTGGGTGTGGGTGCCTGTGCATGGAGTCCCTGCTGGGTGGGTGGCCCCCAATGGCTGGCGGGTGCTGTGTTGCACCCTGCAATGCAGCAGCCCACCTCTGGGTGGCCTGGCTTTGAGCCTTTCCATTCCTGCTCAACTTTGAGCCCCCCCGTATGCGGCGCAACTTGGAGTTCTGCCAGCATATCATATGCATTGCACATCCTGGGCTGAATATCGGGATGTGCCACACATGCATGGGCATGCCCCTGCATTTGCACCACATACATTACCATTGCACCCCAGCTCATCTGGACTTGCATTGCGACAGTCCCCCTGTTCAATATCGCACAGGGCCGCATTACTGGGGTTGTGCCGGCGCAACTCGATTATGCCAGATGCAACCCCTTTGAATATCTGGCCCCTTGTATATTGCAAATTCAGAGCTCATGCTACTTGCTCCCATTTGCTAGTAATGCAACTGCAATCATTATCTGTGTGTTTCAACTCATACCACATAGCTGCTCTCCATGCTATGCACCTTAATTGTTTTCACATGGTTCAGGCTCACTCTGAACCCTAGGCTATGCAGCTCAATCCTACTTCTCCAACTCATACCACGTACCTCTTTGCTGTTGTTTCACTGCACTGCCTGGCAATAGCTGCTTCAGAGCATTTCCTCCCTCCAGTCTATGTTCATCGAATCCTACAACTCACAGTTACTCAATACAGATGCTGCTTTTTATGTTTGTTTATTTATTTAGTTATTTATGTTTTTAGTTAGTTAGTTATTTATGTTTTTGGTAACCAGGTGAGCAAACGGATCCAAAGGACCATTTGCAGTTGTGACCCGGGCTGTACAGTGGCACTGACAATAGGTATAAGTTATAATACAATAGGTACCTATAATAAAGTGAATACAGTGGTATCAGAAACAGCGATACATAAACATAATATCTTAAAATAGGGGTTAAGGACATAAAAAACAAGTTCATGACAAATTAAGTAATGCTTCTCTGCTACTAGGACATACACTTACAATGTCCGTACATTGCTATTATGCTCTGGAGGTCAGCTAAGCTACCGCTGGTGCTGTAAACTAGTTTTAATATCTGCATGTGGGTCTCAGTGCCTTCTATCACTTTCTTGTTTTTCCTACAGTGGGGACTTGGAGGTGTTGGGGGAGTCATGGTCCCATGTGGCATACTTACTTTATGTTCTAATTCTGCCTCCACCGCCAAAATCCTCAGAGTATTTGTCGCCTTTCATTGGCTTCCTTGAATGCCTGGCTGACTTGTCCCGCTATTCATAGTTGCTGCTTCTTCGATCTACGTGCAGGTCCAACCATTGCTACTCTGCTTTGCAAACCTACGTGCAGGTCCAACCATCGCTACTCTGCCTTACTGACCTACGTGCAGGTCCACTCATTGCTTATGCAATTCATTGCTCAATGCTCACTACAACCATCTGACCTTCATGAGGGTCCCAGCACGCAACGCTCATTCAGCTCCTGTTCAGTTGTTTTCTGGGGCATCCCAGCCATATCATTCCATGGCACAGGGCCTCCCTGCAGCCAACGGTCTCGCTCTGCATCTATAAAGTCTGCATCCTGAGCATGCTTGACTTGGGGTGGGGTCCTTCTCACCTGACCCATAGCTGGGAATGCCCTTGCTACAGGCCTGGCTTTAGCTGTTCAAGACTCGGCAACTCCTGGTGTAGAAATTAAGACTAGCCGTGAAGTGTGGTTACAGCAGTTTCCTTTGGCTCTAGTATTCTACTAGTAAGGCACCTTCACCACATTCTCCCTACGACTGCCTCTGGTTCACCTAGTTTATTTTTAGGGCGAGTAGGCCAGGTGAGTGCCTCAGCAGTCATTGCTCTCCTCCTCTCACCTTGGTTGCCCCTAATGTTGCAGAGCACTCTCTGAACCTTCCATGGTGTTCCCATTAGAGGGATTGAATGAGAGCTTTCCTCCAAATTGGAATGTTTTCCACCCCCTTTAAATTGGGTTTCTAAATTGCAGCAGCAGAGCCATTACAAAATAAACATCCCAATCCTGGAGGGAAGGTGACCTAGGCCTTGGATCCCCAGAGATTTCCTCCTCAAAGTTTTTTTTTTCTCTCCTCCATGCCTCGGGTCATAACCATTAATTAGCCATAGGTAGTGTTCCCTAGTTTCTTTAGGTAGGTTCTACTGTTGGATGGCGGTGGATGGTGTCCTTAATTGCCATTCCCTCTCTCCTTAGGAGGCCCTCTCAATTTCAGTTCAACTCATCACACTCATGCCATTGCTAACCTGCGCCTCTTATGTTACCAAGCTCCCTGGTGCCTTATCTACTACTATGCCTCACTGCTACTGATTGCTAACATGCTTCGTACTACTACATTCTTTTTTGGGATCCTTCCTAAGGTACCTTTAGCCAAGGGAATCATCCCCCAGCACCTTTAGGGGTGGAATCTTCTTTGAGGGTTCCTTGCCTTTTGTACCCCTACAAGGTGGTAATTCCTCTGGAATAGAGAGTGCGAATGGCCAAAACCAAGTAACACAGTTGCACAAGCATAACATCATACTGGCTGTGTAGGTCATTGAATTGGAAGGCTGGGCCTGTAGTTCAATGGGCAAGCAACCAGATACTCCCCTTTCTTGTGCTATGTAAGCAGTTCCCCTGAGCCTCTCTCTCAAGCACTTTTTCTTTGACCAACCATCCTCCCCTGCTTCTTCTCCAGTGGCTGCGCTTCTCTCCTTGGTATCCTTCCTAAGGTACCTTTAGCCAAGGGAATCATCCCGTGGCACCTCTAAGGGTGGAACCCTCTTTGAGGGTTCCTTGCCTTTCATACCTCTACAGGGTGGTAATTCCTCTGGAATAGAGAGTGCAAATGGCCAAAACCAAGTAACACAGTTGCACAAGCATATCATACTGGCTGCGCAAGTCATTGAATAAATGGTAAAAGGTATTGAAATGTGGGAAAATGTTATCGGGTCATGTGTTGGGCTGGCTTATGGTTATAGTGGGTGAGTACAGCATCCCAGGGGGTTGTACCATGTTCCATGCTAGCCCACTTAAAGCTAAACTGTGGGTGGAGGCACTGTGTCAGTATAATATCTTGGAGAAGTACCAGTTTAAAAGTAGATCTTGGTAACCCAGGCCCCTCAACCTTGTTCAGGCCTGAAGGAAGAGGTAGTAGCCCTTGAAGTAGCGCCGCCTAGGGGTTACATGACAAACAGTACACAACAGGGATTTCTAGGGGTCAGACTCAGAGGTTCCATGGTAAAATCGCGACCGCAAAATAGGGCCAGAAACAACGGCGAATTAAAAGCGGCGACAGGCAAGTTAGCTAACGATCTTAATAGCACTGCAAATTGAGCTACATTGTCAAAATAGCACCAGATGATGCATAGGAGAGAATAACAACAAAATGTTTACCAATAGCAGAAAATGTGTTAAAATGAATCCCCTTGGTCCACCTCAGGGTTTGAGAGCTACCTCTTGGTCCACATCTGGTTTTCCCCTCAATCACTTCCTGTTACCTATACTGCAATTCTCACTCTCCCCACCTAATGGATATTTTAACCAACAGTTTGGAGCACATCCAGCATTGCATAGCATTACAACAGCACTGAATTGCAGCAAAGCGAAAAGTCGCTATTTTAACGTTCTGCTATCTGCCAGTGCTCTGGTTGCTAGGGTTGCTAGGGCTGAGCTATGGCTGCAAGTTATGATGCTGCATGCTGTGACTTCTGCTATTGCTTGTGGAATCTGTAAGAAGCATGAGGTCTATAATAATTTTTTTTAAATTTATTCATTAACGAAGTACTATTTGGAGGAAGTTTGGCATTGCTGTTTGGAAGAGGTCTGGCATTACTAAAAGTGTCTGTTGTCACAGGAAGCGGAGGTATGACTAAATGGTAGTCAGGCATTTTTTTCGCTAATTAGGCAGTCACTATTTTTGATGCTTACATGGCAATGTTAGTCGCTGTAATGTGCTCTGCGCCTTTGTGCCTGATCGTCATCCAAGGGATCGTTATTTTATACTCGCCCTTTTAGCACTTGCGATTATATAGTCGCTATTATCACGGGTTACCGACTCAGACAAATGCAACATGCAACATACACAAAATAAAGCTACCTTCTAAGCAACAGAAACAATAATTGAACTATGTATACTCAGAAACAATTCAGTAAACCAAACCTCACTATTCTATACAACTAAACTAGCAATGCACAGAAAACAGGAAAAAAACACAAAACCACTAAGTGAAAAACAGTACTACACAATTAAAGACACTTATAAGGCAAGCCTGCCTTTTGCTGCTTCAGTGCTGGAGCTACAATAACTCCCCTCCCCCAAAGCACACTACAGCACTGTCTGCAATGCAGAAACTGAAAGTACTAGTTAAAAGTAGGAAAGTGACCAATCAGTAAATGGTAGAAAATCCACAGGCACAAGGCACAGCACACACTTAATAGAGTGATTTTGGTCAACGAGCTCCTCCGTTTGAGGGGTTTTAAAGGTTTTTTCTGGACACAGCCCATAGAACGCAACTGACTCAGCTCTTTCCTTCACACACTGCACTGAAGTCCTTGCCAACTTCGCCTTAGGACCATTATTCCTAGGTGAAGTTAGGCGAAGTTGCCATTTTCCACATTTGCAAATTCCACCTTTCAGATGAAGTGCAATTTTGCCTTGCAGATTTTCTGCATTCGCAAATTCTGCCTTTCACATCGTGCGAATTACACAAAATAATCCACAAAGCAAAGTTTTCCAGCTTCACCCATCACTATCAGTAACCCTCCCTGGAAATTAAACCTGATGGCTGGTTTGCAGGAGGCTATACCAGAGCTGGTGGGGGTGGAAACAGGGCTGACACTAGAAAGGTAAGGCATGCAGGGTTAAAGACAACAGTGCCCCTCAGCACAACCACTGTGGTGCAAGCCTGAGTTCACTCGGGGACAAAATTTTCAACCGCCAGTGTGTATCGCTACAAACCAGTTGAAACATAATGCCAAAGAAAATGTTGTGGTCTTGAATGACTTTTTGTAACATGGCAAAAAAGAGAAATCCGAAATAAGGCAACGTCATTGGACAAAACGCACCACACGATCAGAGTTGGAGCGGTGATTAATCACTGGTAATGCCCGCTCCAACTAATCACGGGGTCACCGGATCAGGCTCTAGCACCACTACCTGTCACAGCAGCAAACAGAACACACATCGTGGGGAAAATGCAGGATCTCACCACACCAACACAAAGCTGAACAGTTCCAGTGAACAGAACTGTAAAAACAGCAACAACAACAACAACGTAAGTATTCCCATGTTACAAACACATTAATGTCCTCCAGAGTTGGCTTCTACTGGGGAATTAATGCATGGTTGGGTGGTTGTTGACACTCAGCCAAGGCCTCATGCCACAACCCCCCCCCAACCATGCATTAATTCCCCAGTAGAAGCCTCCTTCGTCGGCCATTAATGCTTACTTGTACTATCGAAATAGTGTCCCGAAGTAATGTGAGTATTTAAACAGTGCTAAAAGAGCAGGTACTTGCTGTAAGGAAGGGACATTTTGTCTCTTGGTTCCTGATTAAGCAAAAATAGAACACTGAACATAAACGAGTAAATATAAAATTAGAACACTGAACATTAACAAGTAAATATAAAATTAACATTTCCAGTCGGGACAGTTATGGCATGCAAGGCAAAGCTTGATTTATTAACTGAAAAATGTTAAATCTGCAGCATATTTTGAATGCATAACTAATTAGTGTATGCCTGTTGGGTTTATTTTTAGTATTTTCCTAATGTCTTGAAATGCATGATCAATATGTGTATGACAATAGTTTTTTTTTTATACATTTCTTGAGGTTTACGAAACTAAACAAGTACAGTGTGGGTTCTTAGCTTCTGAACTAGTGATTGAAATTAAAATAAGATGCACACGATAGGTGATTTAATACATCGTTTTATTAAAATAGTATACTTACAGCATGTTTAAATGAATTAGCCTGTGTATTGGGGTTAAATAACTTATAAACATATAAAACACTGCTTTTTAGAATCATGTTATTCAGATTCGTTTTACTTCTCCTATAACCTTATAATAAGTCATAGTTTTAAAATATAAATCTATAGTGTTAGGTATGATCATTTGCAAAATTAATAGAATATGCTTTTTTAGAATTGTATGTGATAATAGTTCCAGATGAATAGTAAATTGCAGATGTTGTGTTAGCTTTTTAGACCGTTAGTAATAATATAGGATACACTGGTGTAATTTTAGTTTTGTTTTATGCAGTTGTTCTAAAATGAGGCTGTTTCAACTAAACTAGTTTTCTTTGCTGATACTAATTTCCCCAGCCTTTATGCCTGCATAAATAGTACATCTGTGCACTGCTCTTCAGATTACTCAGCGGCTGCTTCTATCAATCAATATTTATTTAACCAGGCGAGAACGCCATTGAGAAGAACTCACTTGCAAGGTGGACCTGGAAATAATACAAGTAGAGTGCAGAAGTGAATTACAGTACATAATAGGTGAAAAACAAGAAACAATATATGAAAGGTTGAAGAATACAAAAAGTATAGTGGAATTGCTACTGAAGTAAACAAGGCATACATAGCTTAGTTACATTAAGTGTACAAAATTCACATCCACCTGCCTAGGTTATAGTCAATTATAGGCTTGGGCCCTCAGTATTAGTTCAGATTAATATTTACTGGAAATAGTTACAGGAATCCCTAAAGGAGCATAAGAAGAGTCTTTTAAAGGTAGGCAGGTTTACAGGAAGAACAAGCTTTTGAGTTTTTTGCAGTTTGTTCCATAGGGTAGAGAGTGCATAACTAAAGGATGACCGACCATATCGAGAGATGACTCTCAAGGTACTTAGGATGGTATATTCTCAGTTCCTCAATGGGTAACTGCCTACAGTATACAGGGGCAAACACTCTAAAATGTAATAAGGAAGCTTCCCAGTAAGTGTTCTAAGGGTCCAGAGGGCTACGTTTTTCTGTCTACTGAGAGTAAGAGATGATCATCCTACCAGGGAACACAGGGAGCAATGATCGGTAGAATACAGTACTCCAGTGATGAATCTTAATGCCCGGTGGTAAAGAGTGTCGAGTTTGACAAGCAGTGAACTGTGGCCATGACCGTAAAGGAAATTGCCATAGTCCAAAAGAGGAATAAAGGTACTTTACACAAGCTTAGTTTTTGCTTCCTGGGTAAGTAGGTGTTTAATTCAGTAGAACAAACCCAGTCTCTGCTTGAGTTTTTTTGAGAGCTCCTCAATGTGCACCATGAAGGAAAGCTTGTGATCTATCCAAAAACCCAGGTATTTGAATTTTTCCACAGTCTAAGGATTCACCTAGGAGGGTGGTAATAAAAGGGACTTAACCAAGTGTCCAAAGATTAGGCTTCTTAACATTTGGAGAGAAGAACATAGCCTTCGTCTTTTTGTTGTTTAGTAGGAACTTTTGGCTCAGGAGGTTTAGTTGCGAGTGACTGAATGCTAATTGAAGATCCATGCAGGCCTGTTCAGGGGTAAATCCATCAATATATATGACTATGTCATCTGCAAAAAGATGCCTGCTAGCATTATTAATACCTGCATCGATGTTATTAATATAGAGGGTAAAGAAAAGGGGGCCCCAAAATGGAACCCTGTGGTACCCCTCTCTTAAGAGGCTTTAGGGGGATTGGTCACCATCAGCTTTGACCTACTGATGGTGACCAGTGAGATAGCTGGCAAACCATTTTTGCCTGGATGCAGAGAGGAAGCTTTGTCCTGAGATCAGAACCCCCCTCTCTGCTACTGCTGATGCCACCGATCCCACCGTTGAAGCCCTGCACTGGCCCAAATCGTTTGCATCCTCCATCACAGACAGGACATACAGATTTCAGCCAGTCAGCATTCCTCTCCTCCTATATACACAGACCTACCCAAGTGGTCCTCTGCACTTGTGGTCTGGAGTGCTAAGGGACACAGCACCAAGGTTGTCACACTAAGGGTGTCAGCTGCTGTCTGCCATTGGCCAGCCACACTGCCCCATTTTTCAGTGACCTCTGTTGCACTCTGTCCTACTTGTTTGCTGCTTGAATCTCTAGTCTGTTGACAGGCATTTGCTGCCCCTGGTCTCCACAATTATACCTGGTCAGTAAAGTCTTGTCTTCTTCCATGAAACTGATCTGCTGCTGCTTCTTTTATCATTGTACTGTTTGTGGACTCTCACCTGCATATTACACTGGCTTAATTGCTGTGTTACTACCCTTACCTTACCTTATATTTGAAACATTTCACTTTGAAACATTTTGTAAGTCAACTAGCTGTCTGCTAATAATAAACTGTGACATATTCACACCACCTATTTATTTGTGTAGCAAAACTCAATTAGCTACTCATAAATGAACCTTACAAGTTTAATTGTTTTGTTTACTCTGCCCCTTTTTAGGTTTGGCTCTTCGTTAATTTGAGTTGCTGACTCTAGATTAATTTGTAAATAGGCTGCCTGCCTATGCTCTTTCTTTTAAGGCAGCACCTCTGTTTTTGCATATACCATTGAAACAGCAATAGAAATACCGTGCAGACCATTACAGTGACAAAACAGACAGTTTGCTGTAATGGCCTGCGATATTTCTGACACTGCTTTCTCCAGTGATTTCACGCCCTCTCCAAAACAACTCTGATTTGGAGCTGATAGTCTGAAAATGCGGAGGGCAAAGTCCTCCTTAAAAAAAAACTTCCTTCCACTGATGGCACAATGCCGACTGTCGGCATTGTGCCATCGCTGTAATGCCAATTGACAAATTTCCTGTTGATGCAGCATGGTGGAATTCTGTTTTTCAATCCTACTTGTTGGTCTGTCTCTGGGATCTGGCTACTTTCTGCCACTCCTCTAGGGTTGTACCCATTCATCTATCTCCTAGCCTTGGCAAGGTACTTTACAGGGCTAACTTTGCAACTAGTTGCTTTCTAGTTCTGTGATTGTTTCTGACTTACCATAGTTGCTTAGTTTAATGTTTATATAGTGCTATACTCTGGAGTATCTGTCACATTGATTTCTACATTTGATTTGTAAGGCCAGAAGGATTACTCTATGCGCTTGTCTGAGTGCAACTATAATTTATTCATAATACTGTAGCTTGGTACACAAGAAGATGTTCTGCTCATCTTTGACCTAATTCCAGAAGAGCAAGCAGAGCAGTGTATGCCAGTAGGGCGGCATGCAAGAGCACTGTAGGGAGAGGTAATAGGGCAGACTAGGTGGACCTGGAGGTCCTTATCTGCCAACAACTTCTATGTTTCTATTTTTCTGTCTCTATGGGGTTTACTCTAGAAGTCCTACTAGCCTTTCTGAACCAACTGACCATTGTCCCTAACTGTCAGGCTAGACATATTTACATATACAGTGGATTCCACTTAAATGCACTTCAGATAAGTGCACATTTTGTTTTAATGCACAACATTTCGGTTTCCAATTTTTTTTTTTATACCTGTAATGTTAATTAAGCCTCATACATGCACATCGGATAAACGCACATTTCGGCTAAGTACACAGAAACTCACTTCATTCACACATTTCTTTCTATGTATTTAGCACCTGTTAAGTGCACAACTATTTCAGTGATGGGTTAATGAACTTAATTACGTGTTGCAGCTGTAGTTAACACCTTGCCCCATAGCAGCAGCTGCATACCTCTCAATGCTCTGTAAAGCTGTCTATGCCCCTGCACACTGGATCATCTCTCTCTCTCTCTCTTTTCTACCCAGCCCAACTCCTCTGATGCTGTCTCACACTGCTCTGAACAGCAGCACACAAACCTTGTTCTATACTTGCTCTCTCGCTACATCGGTTTTCAATACACGTACAGTAACCACCTCCCAATTTCAAAATAGGTCCCTCATTTTATGGGTCAGTGCACCTCTTTTTCCCTTAGTTCAGTCACAAAAGGTTGATAGAATTGGTATCAGTAATGGGAAATAAAATTTAATACATTACACATGTCCAATGTCTTTAATGAAATGCAGCACAGTCAAAAAGCAGCAATTTCGGTTAAATGCACATTTTGCTTAAATGCTCATTTTCTGTCCAAAATGGGTGTGCATTTAAGTGGATTCCACTGTAGTGAAACAACATTCTTCTTCTCAGACCTATTGTTAGTGGATGCTACTCCCCCAAACTGGGCATGGTTCTTGCTCACAATCGAGCCTCACTTATTCTACACTATTTGTCTAAATTTACATTTTGCTGGCCTATGGGATGTTTTCTGTTGAAGTACGTATCTTACTAGTGTTTGGCATAAACTTTTATTTTTTGCCTTATCTGGTGACATTGAGCCAAACCCAGGCCTATTACCTTTGCTAATCCTGCTAGCTCCCCAATAGTTTGAAGCTAAGGGGCTTAAAGTGGCTCATTTGAATGTTCGTAGCTTTACAGCCACTTTTGCAGACCTTGAGGCATGGGTAACTCAATATTCCCCAGATATACTTGGCCTGACTGAGCCCTGGTTAAAGCCTACAATTCCTGATTCTATGTGTGCTTTGCCTGGATACAAGCTTCTTAGACTAGACCAACCTGCCTCAAAGAGGGGAGGTGGTATAACAATTTATTTTAGACAACAGCTGAATCTCTCTGCAGTAACTGTAAATACCCAGTGTTCCTGCAAAGCCTTGTACTAGTTATTCATCCTTAGGAATACTAAGAAATTGCATAATGTATGTGTCTATAATCCCCCTAAACAAGGGCTAACTGGGCTAACTGATATTATACATTACCTGGCCTCCTGCACAGGGAAAAATTAAATGCTCCTCTTCTATGATTTTAATTAGGATTGGCCAGGGAACAAAACAAGTTAATTTGACTCTGCTTGGAAAACTCCATCTGTCCTAACTGATCACTTACCAAATTAGGCTATCAATAGGGAGTAAACACCAGTCCCTTATTGACTGGATCCTTACCGATAGAAAGGATAGGTCATTACTTCTGGCACATTGCCTGACTCCATTGGTGACCATTCACCAGTATTTTGCATCTGGAAAGTCCATACCCAAAAACTGCCTCCCAAAGAGATAGTTTTAGGGATTTTTCTAAACTGGACTATGGTGCCCTTACTGTGGATTTGCATCGGATAGATTGGTCTCCCTTATATCATACATTCTATAGGGACAATTTATTATTTTTTTTTTTAGTCTTTGGTAACCGGGTAAGGCCCACTAGGCACAAGTCCCTGTTTTCAGGGGTGACCTGAGAGCACTGGGCGGTTAAGTCACTTGCTCAGAGTCACACAGTATGCAAGTGGAGGCTGTGAGAATCAAACTCAGGTATGGTCTGCTGGATGTATCAAGCTTGTTTACATCTTGTTCCTCTAACCTCTAGGCTATACTTCCAGCCCAGTGCACTCAATTTCTTTGTTTCTACCCTATAGGCCTTGCAAGATAAGCATATTCCCCAAATAAGATGTAGGTTAGAGGGGTTGTCACTCGATGATTGCATAATGACCTGCTTGCATCTCTTAAAGCTAGAGATAAATCCTGGGCTGGGTTTCAAGTTTCTAAGTCTCTGTCTGATTGGACAGAATATAGAAGACAAAGAAATGAATGCAAAAGGCTGTATGGGCTGCTATAAGGAATTACTGTATACAGCTTCTCCTGTCATCTGTTGGTGACTTCTGCAGTTTTTGGAATCACATAAAGGCCTTTATGGGGAAGGCTGCTAGTCCCACTATATCTGATATGATACTGAATAGTACAAATTATAATAATGTTGTAACTATTGCAAATACTTTCAATTTTCATTTCTCAGATCTCTCCAAATATAAAATAAGCATTTGTCAATGCCGAATGTTGATTGCGTTGGTTTGTTGAGCTCGCTCACTGACCCTGTGTCACTCGCTCGTTCTGTTTCTCCAGGTGCAGCAGGCTGCTCTTTTGTACTAGGCTCCTGCCTGTGTTGGCACATTTTTCTGCCTACAAAGAAATTTGCAGCTGTCCTGACAGAGCTGTGTTGAGATGGGTCTCTCCCCCTCTCACACTTGCTCATTCTGTTTCTGCTGGTGCTGCAGGCTGCCCTTTTGCACTGGGCTCCCACCTCTGTTGGCGGCTCTTTCTGTCCACAAAGAAATCTGCAGCAGTCCTGACACAGGTCCATTGAGCTAGCTCACTCCCCCTCCTTTGCTCGTTCGGTTTCTGCCAGCACTGCAGCCTGGCCTTTTGTACTGGGCTTCTACCTGCGTTGCAGATTTTTTCTGCCCACAAAGCAATCCACGGCAGTCATGATAGAGGTCTGTTGAGCTCGCTCACTCCCCCTCTTTAACTCACTCATGTTTCTCCCGGCACTGCTGACTGCCCTTTTGTACTGGGCTTCTGCCTGTGTTGGCACCATTTTCTGCACAGAAAGAAATCTGCAGCTGTCCCGACAGAGCTCTGTTGAGGTCGCTGTCTCTGCCTGTCTCACTCGCTCGTTCTGTTTCTCCTGGTGCTGCAGGCTGCTCTTTTGTACTGAGCTTCTCCCTGCATTAGCACATTTTGCTGCCCACAAAGAAGTCTGCAGCTGTCCCTACAGAGCTCCGTTGAGGTGGGTCACTCCCCCTCTCACTTGCTCATTCTGTTCCTGCTGGCGCTGCAGGCTGCCCTTTTGTACTGGGCTCCTGTCTCTGCTGGTGGCTTTGTCTGTCCACAAAGAAATCTGCAGCAGTCCTGACACAGGTCCGTTAAGGTAGCTCACTCCCCCTCTCTCACTGGCTTGTTCCGTTTCTGCCGGTGTTTGCAGGCTGGCCTTTTGTACGGGGCTACTGCCTGCATTGCCGCCTTTTTCTGCCACAAAAGGAATCCGGCGGTCATGATACAGCTCAGGTTGAGGCTCGCCTCCCCCTCTCTCAGTCACTCATTGTGTTTCTCCCAGCGCTGCAGGCTTCCCTTTTTGGTAGTGGGTTTCTGCCTGTGTTGGCACCTTTTTCTGCCCACAAAGAAATCTGCAGCTGTCCTGACAGAGCTCTGTTGAGGTCGCTCACTCCGCCTGTCTCACTCGCTCATTCTGTTTCTCCTGGTGCTGCAGGCTGCCATTTTTTAGTGGTCTCCTGCCTCTGTTTGTGCCTTTTTCTGCCCACAAAGAAATTTGTGGCAGTCCTGACAGAGCTCTGTTGAGCTCGTTCACTCCCCTCCTTTCACTAGCTCGTTCCATTTCTGTCGGTGCTGCAGGCTGCCTTTTTATACTGGGCTCCTGCCAGCATTGCCGCCTTCTTCTGGCCAAATCTGCAGCAGTCACAATAGAGCTCTGTAGAGCTCGCTCACTCACTCGCCCTCTCTCACTCGTTCATTCTGTTTCTCCCACCACTGCAGGCTGCCATTTTGTACTGGGCCCCTGCGTGTATTGCTGCTTTTTTCTGCCCACAAAGAAATCTGCTGCAGTCCCAACAGAGCTCCATTGAGCTCACTCACTCCCACTCCCTCACTCGCTTGTTCTGTGTCTCCCGCTGCTGCAGGCTGCCCTTTTGTACTGGGTTCCTGCCTGCATTTCTGGCTTTGTCTACCCACAAAGACATGTGCAGCAGTCCTGACACAACTCCGTTGAGGTCGCTCCCCCCCACTCGCTTGTTCTGTTTCTGGCGGGGCTGCAGACTGGCCTTTTGTACTGGGCTCCTGCCTGCATTGCTGCCTTTTCCTGCCCACAAAGAAATCTGCAGTTGTTCTGACAGAGCTCCGTTGAGGTCGCTTACTCCCCCATCTAACTCATTCATTCTGTTTCTCCCACCGCTGCAGGCTGCCATTTTGTACTGGGCCCCTACGTGTATTGCTGCTTTTTTCTGCCCACAAAGAAATCTGCAGCAGTCCCAACAGAGCTCCGTTGAGCTCACTCACTCCCCCTCCCTCATTCGCTTGTTCTGTGTCTCCCGCTGCTGCAGGCTGCCCTTTTGTACTGGGTTCCTACCTGCGTTGCTGGCTTTGTCTGCCCACAAAGACATGTGCAGCAGTCCTGACACAACTCCGTTGAGGTCGCTCCCCCCCCCACTCGCTCGTTCTGTTTCTGGCAGGGCTGCAGGCTGCCCTTTTGTACTGGACTCCTGCCTGCATTGCTGCCTTTTCCTGCCCACAAAGAAATCTGCAGTTGTTCTGACAGAGCTCCGTTGAGGTCGCTTACTCTCCCATCTAACTCACTCATTCTGTTTCTCCTGGTGCTGCAGGCTGCCCTTTTGTACTGGGCTTCTGCCTCTGTTGGTATTTTTTTCTGCCCACAAAGAAATCTGCAGCAGTCCCAACAGAGCTCCATTGCCCTCACTCTCCCTGTCTCACTCGCTCATTCTGTTTCCGTCAGCGCTGCAGGCTGCCCTTTTGTACTGGGCTCCTGCCTGCTTTGCTGCCTTTTCCCTGCCCACAAAGGAATCCACAACAGTCATGATAGAGCTCTGTTGAGCTCACTCACTCCCCCTCTCTCACTCGCTCATTGTGTTTCTCCTGGCGCTGCAGGCTGCCCTTTTGTACTGGTCTTCTGCCTGCATTGGCACCTTTTTCTGCCCACAAAGAAATCTGCAGCTGTCTTGACAGAGCTCTGTTGAGGTCGCTCACTCCGCCTGTCTCACTCGCTCATTCTGTTTCTCCTGGTGCTGCAGGCTGCCATTTAAATAGTGGTCTCCTGCCTCTGTTGGTGCTTTTTCACCTTACAATCTGTGGCAGTCCTGACAGAGGTCCGTTGGGCACAGTTCACTCCCCCTTTCACTCGCTCATTCCATTTCTGTCGGCGCTGCAGGCTGCCCTTTTGTACTGGGCTCCTGCCTGCATTGTCACCTTCTTCTGGCCATAAAGAAATCTGCAGCAGTCATGATAGTGCTCCGTTGAGCTTGCTCACTCACTCCCTCTCTCTCACTCATTAGTTCCGTTTCTCCCGCTGGCTGCAGGCTACCCTTTCGTACTGGGCCCCTGCGTGCATTGCTGCTTTTTTTCTGCTCCACTAGAAATCCATCGTAGTCCCAACAGAGCTCCACAGCTCACCCACCCCCTCACTCGCTTGTTCTGTGTCTCCCACTGCTGCAGGCTTGCTCATTTCGCTTTCTGCCGGGGCTGCAGGCTGGCCTTTTGTACTGGGCTTCTGCCTGCATTGCCACTTTTTCTGCCCACATAGAAATCAGGAGCAGTCATGATAGAGCTCCATTGAGCTCACTCACTCACTCACTCTCCCTCTCTCACTCATTCATTCTGTTTCTCCTGCCGTTGCAGGCTGCCCTTTTGTACTGGGCCCTTGCGTGCATTGCTGCTTTTTTCTGCTCACAAAGAAATCCACTGCAGTCCCAACAGAGCTCCATTGAGCTCACCCACTCCCACTCACTTGTTCTGTGTCTCCCACTGCTACAGGCTGCCCTTTTGTACTGGGTTCCTACCTGCGTTGCCAGCTTTGTCTGCCCACAAAGACATGTGCAGCAGTCCTGACACAGCTCCGTTGAGGTCACTCACTTCCCCTCTCTCACTTGCTCATTCTGTTTCTGCCAGGGCTGCAGGCTGGCATTTTGTACTGGGCTTCTGCCTGCATTGCCACTTTTTTCTGCCCACAAAGAAATCAGGAGCTGTCACAATAGAGCTCCATTGAGCTCGCTCACTCACTCTCCCTCTCTCACTCATTCATCCTGTTTCTCCTGCCGTTGCAGGCTGCCCTTTTGTACTGGGCCCCTGCGTGCAATGCTGCTTTTTTCTGCCCACAAAGAAATCCGCTGCAGTCCCAACAGAGCTCCGTTGAGCTCACTCACTCCCCCCCTCACTCACTCATTCTGTCTCCCGCTGCTGCAGGCTGCCCTTTTGTACTGGGTTCCTGCCTGCATTGCTGGCTTTGTCTGCCCACAAAGACATGTGCAGCAGTCCTGACACAACTCCGTTGAGGTCGCCCCCCCCACTCGTTCGTTCTGTTTCTGGCAGGGCTGCAGGCTGCCCTTTTGTACTGGGCTCCTGCCTGCATTGCTGCCTTTTCCTGCCCACAAAGAAATCTGCAGCTGTTCTGACAGAGCTCCTTTGAGGTCACTTACTCCCCCTGTCTAACTCGCTCATTCTGTTTCTCCTGGTGCTGCAGGCTGCCCTTTTGTACTGGGCTTCTGCCTCTATTGGTAATTTTTTCTGCCCACAAAGAAATCTGCAGCAGTCCCAACAGAGCTCCGTTGCCCTCACTCACTCCCCCTGTCTCACTCGCTCATTCTGTTTCCATCAGCGCTGCAGGCTGCCCTTTTGTACTGGGCTCCTGCCTGCATTGCTGCCTTTTTCCTGCCCACAAAGGAATCCACAACAGTTATGATAGAGCTCTATTGAGCTCGCTCACTCCCTCCCCCTCTCTCACTCGCTCATTGTGTTTCTCCTGGCGCTGTAGGCTGCCCTTTTGTAGTGGGTTTCTGCCTGCATTGGCACCTTTTTCTGCCCACAAAGAAATCTGCAGCTGTCCTGACAGTGCTCTGTTGAGGTCGCTCACTCCGCCTGTCTCACTCGCTCATTCTGTTTCTCCTGGTGCTGCAGGCTGCCATTTTGTAGTGGTCTCCTGCCTCTGTTGGTGCCTTTTTCTGCCCACAAAGAAATCTGTGGCAGTCCCGACAGAGGTCCGTTGAGCTCGTTCACTCCCCCCCTTTCACTCGCTCGTTCCATTTCTGTCGGCGCTGCAGGCTGCCCTTTTGTACTGGGCTCCTGCCTGCGTTGTCACCTTCTTCTGGCCATAAAGAAATCTGCAGCAGTCATGATAGTGCTCCGTTGAGCTCACTCGCTCCTCCCTCACTCACTCCTCCCTCACTCACTCATTCTGTCTCCCACTGCTGCAGGCTGCCCTTTTGTACTGGGTTCCTACCTGCATTGCCAGCTTTGTCTGCCCACAAAGACATGTGCAGCAGTCCTGACACAGCTCCATTGAGGTCGCTCACTTCCCCTCTCTCACTTGCTCATTCTGTTTCTGCCGGGGCTGCAGGCTGGCCTTTTGTACTGGGCTCCTGCCTGCATTGCCACTTTTTTCTGCCCACAAAAAAATCAGGAGCAGTCAAGATAGAGCTCTGTTGAGCTCGCTCACTCACTCGCCCTCTCTCATTCATTCTGTTTCTCCTGCTGTTGCAGGCTGCCCTTCTGTACTGGGCCCTTGCGTGCATTGTTGCCTTTTTCTACCCACAAAGAAATCCTCAGCAGTCCCAACAGAGTTCTGTTGAGCTCACTCACTCCCTCTTCCTCAGTCACTCATTCTGTGTCTCCCACTGCTGTAGGCTGCCCTTTTGTACTGGGTTCCTGCCTGCATTGCCAGCTTTGTCTGCCCACAAAGACAAGTGCAGCAGTCTTGACACAGCTCCGTTAAGGTCGCTCACTCCCCCTCTCTCACTCACTCATTCCATTTCTGTTGGCGCTGCAGGCTGCCCTTTTGTACTGGGCTCCTGCCTGCATTGCCACTTTTTTCTGCCCACAAAGAAATCAGTAGCAGTCACGATAGAGCTCTGTTGCACTCGCTCACTCACTCCCCCTCTCTCACTCGTTTGTTCTGTTTCTCCCACCGCTGCAGGCTGCCTTTTTGTACTGGGCCCCTGTGTGCATTGCTGTTTTTTTCTGCTCACAAAGAATTGTGCAGCAGTCTCAACAGAGCTCCGTTAAGCTCACTCACCCCCCCAGTTGCTCATTCTGTCTCTCCCACAGCTGTAGGCTGCCCTTTTGTACTGGGTTCCTGCCTGCGTTGGCGGCTTTTCTGCCCACAAAGACATCTGCAGCAGTCCTGACACAGCTCTGTTGAGCTTGCTTACTCCCCCATCTCACTCACTTGTTCCATTTCTGCCAGCACTGCAGGCTGGCCTTTTGTACCAGGCTCCTGCCTGCATTGCCGCCTTTTCCTGCCCACAAAAAAATCAGCAGCAGTCACGATACACCTCCATTGAACTCTCTCACTCTCCCCCTCTCACTCACTCATTCTGTTTCTCCCAGCACTGCAGGCTGCTCTTTTCTACTGGGCTCCTGCATGTGTTGGCACCTTTTTCTGCCCACAAAGAAATCTGCAGCTGTCCCGACAGAGCTCCGTTGAGGTCACTCACTCCCCTGTCTCACTCACTAATTCTTTTTCTCCTGGTGCTGCAGGCTGCCTTTTTGTACTGGGCTTTTGCCTCTGTCAGAATCCTTTTCTGCCTACAAAGAAATCTGCAGCAGTCCTGACACAGCTCCATTGGCCTCACTCACTCCCCCTGTCTCACTTGCTCATTCCGTTTCTACCGGCACTGCAGGCTGCCCTTCTGTACTGGGCCCCTGCCTGCATTGCCACCATTTTCTGCCTACAGAGAAATCTGCAGCAGTCCCAACAGAGCTCCGTTGAGCTCACTCACTCCCCTTCCCTCACTCGCTCGTTCTGTGTCTCCCAATGCTGCAGACTGCCCTTCCATACTGGGCTCCTGCCTGCATTGTCACCTTTTCCTGCCCACAAAGAAATCTGCAGCAGTCCCGACAGAGCTCAGTTGAGCTCGGTCAGTCCTCCCCCCCCGTCGCTCGCTCCTAATCTGTCCCAAACACTGATTTCCGACAGCGACTGCAGTATTCTGCACCAGAAGTGTGGAAACACATTTCAGCCAGGATGTGAAAAATGACATCTGTATTGTTCATAAGGAGGTGTGAACAAATGCCAGTGCTGAAAATGTGGCGTGAAAATATTACTAATTTGCAAACTTAGGAGGGCGCATGGAACATGCACAACACACACTCGTAACAGTCATTTTATGTAGTTTCATCACAAAATTTTCAACATAGGCATTTTAGGACTTCTGCTAATGAGCAGTGTCAGTGTGATTTTCCTAATATGTCCCGAACACTGATTTTCCACAGTGACCGCACTATTGTGCGCTGGAAGAACGAAAACACATTTTGGCCAGGATGTGAAAAATGACAGCTGCACTGTTCATAAGGAGGTGTGGAAAAATGGCAATGCTGAAAATCTGGAGTGAAAATATTGCAAAATTGCAAAGGTACGAACGTGCGTGGAAACTGTGCAATGCACATTCGTAACACACTCATTTTATGGAGTATCATCACCAAATTTTCAACATAGGCATTTTAGAACCTCTGCTCATGAACAGTGTCACTGTAATTTTCATAATCTGTCCCGAACACTGATTTCCCTCAGCGACCACGCTATTCTGCGCCAGATGTGCAAAAAACACATTTCAGCCAGTTGTGAAAATGGCAGCTGTACTGTTCACAAGGAAGTCTGAAAAAATGCCAGTGTTGAAAATCTGGGATGAAAATATTGCAAATTCGTCAAGTTATGAGCGTGCGTAGCAACTGCGCAACGCTCACTCATAAAACAGTCATTTTTTGGATTTTTTCCAACAAATTTGCAACATAGGATTTTTGAGAGCCTACGTCAGGAACACTTGGCACTGTCATTTAGTTAAGCAGTCCCGAAAGTTGATTCTGGGCAGTGACCGCAAAATCACCTTTCGGGGCTGATTAACGCCATGACAGTGACAGAATTCATGATGAGGGGTCCCAAAAACCCCATGTTGAAAATTTGGTACCAAAATTCAAAAAAATGCCTGAGATATGCAGCAAAGTTGAAAACTCCCAATTTATTCTATTATACAGCTTACCAGCATTTCCTCAGTTTGCGGTCGGCTTTGAAGAGTGCAGACGTGTTCCTGGTCCACCAAAGATTATCGCACTGGACTCCGGAGGTAAGTGTGGGGTGAGGGGGGTGTGAGGAGGCAGGGTGCACAGTGGGTGGGTGCAGGCTGTGGGGGGGGCCAGGGAGACCACCGAGGGACTGTTTCCTTCTTTACAGGCTTGAGGGAAAAAAAAGACATCACGGGACTGTTTTTCATTTTACACTGGCACCCCAGCATGCTAAGGGAGTCTTTTTTGGGGGCTCAGCTGTAGCCTACAGGAGTTGGGCACCCTGTTGGCACACAACAAAAGGCAAGAGCTTATGCCAACAGGATTGGGCACCCCGTTGGCATGCAACAAAAGCAGTGGGGGGTCTCATAATGCCGATGGGAGTGGGCTCCCCATCTGCAACATAAATCTCGGGGCACAGCCGACGGGAATTGGAGCCACCGTTCGGCAAACAAATGTGTGTGGGGGGGCACATGCTACCAGGGGGATTGGGCACCACCTCGGCAGGGGGGGTTAATATTGTTTGTGAACAAGGTGGCAAGCCACCGCGATGTTCACAAACAAAATCAGTATTGCAAGATCCGGCCCCGCAATGACGGGTGGCTCCCTCACTGCAGCGAATAGCTGATGCTGCAATGACAAGGCAACTCCTGATTGCAGCGGCTACTTTTTTAGAAGGTTGTGGCATGCTGGCTGAACTAGTGTCAGCAGCAGCATGTCACAGCATTGGGTAAAGTGGGCTAAGCCTTTAAAGGCTGTGGGGGTATTGGCCACAACAGTGCCGCGCCTCCATAATCTACTTTTTGAGAAAGCTTGCGCAATATGTTTCTTGCGCATGCACGCAATCAACATAAAAATGACCTGCAGAGTCACTGAACTAAGTACTTTTGTTGAACAACCAGTCCCCCCTTTTACTCGTAGAACCATCATGCAAAGTGAGGTACTACGTCTCATGAGATCTATGTCTACCTGTGGTAGTGCTGGTTATGATGGCTTTGTACCCAAGTTCCTCAAGACTGCTGCCCCTCAGCTAGCTGCCCATGTAATTAGAGTATTTAACCTGTCCCTGTTCCCCTGGGGTAGTGCCTAGGCTCTGGAAGGTTGCTAAAGTGGTGCCAGTCCATAAAAAAGGTGATACAAAGTGCATAGAAAATGACCATCTAGTCAGCCCACCAGTGCAGCGGTAGCACTACCATTTGCAATGCCATCCACCTGGGTTTGGGAACAAGCCAGGGAGGATGGGGGCCAGCTGGGGGGAGGAGGCTTGAGCATCTGGAAGACTGCTCACCTTCTCAATGGGAGGGGGGGCTGAGGCCCGGCACATGGCTGACTCCTGGTGAAGGCCAGAGGAGTAATAAACAGCGGGGGGGATGAGAGTATATCTCGAGTTTTGTTGTGGCACGCCGTAACAAAATATCACCAAATGCATACAAAACACCAAAGAAGCTTACCTTAATCCAGCCTTCTTTTATTCAGTGCAAATACAGATGTATGGACAAATCAATACCCAGAGATAAAGTGCAGTGCAAAGTGGGCTAAATGTGAACTAATTCAAACAGAATTACCACCGACACCAGCATGGTGTTCCTGTGCAGAGTATAGACAGCCTGCTGACCAGCGTGCATCTCAAGGGGAGCATGCACAACGTGCTGACGTTTTGGCATAATGCCTTCCTCAGAGCTCATTTAGTCTGCATTGCACTGCACTTTATGTCTGGGTATTGATTGTCCATACACCTGTATTTGCACAGAATAAAGGAAGGTTGGATTAAAGTAAGCCTCTTTGGTGTTTTGTATGTGTTTGGTGATATTTTTGTTAAAGTGTGCCACAATAAAACTCGAGATATAGTCTCACCCCCCCCCACACACTGTTTAGTGCTCTTCTGGTTGTTAGCTCCCACCAGTAACTAAAGTCAATGAGACTTACTGAGCTTTCTCAGTTCCATTGTTTGTGCTAGAGGCCAGGGGAGTAGCACGCACTGGAGCCAAGAACGCATGATTGGGGCATGACTGACATCGATAGTTGCGCCTTGACATCTGGGCACATGCCACACCATCCAGAAATGGGAAAATGGGCTCTTGGAGCACCAGGGAGATTGAGCGCCAGTGCAGACCCAGTAACTCCTGCCTGCCTGTCCTATCATGGGGGGACCGACAAGACAAGAAGGACTTCATGGTGAAGGGTCCCACCTCATACCCACCTGGGAGGTATAACCATGGCTCCATGAGGTTCCCTGCAGGTACAGGTAGGTGAAGGAAGTTGAGTAGACACTGCTGTTGACTACTGATGGTGTGGTGCTGCGGGAGCTTGGGGGAGGAAAAACAGCAAGTTAAAAAAAAAACTACCATCCTATAGCAGTTCTGTCTATACTAGACAAGTTATGGAGCATCTTCAAAAATGTAATCTATTATCCACACTTCAGCATGGATTTAGGCATGATCATAGCACATTGACTGCCCTCATCCAATTAGCAAACGATGTTAAAGTTGCCATGGACAAAGATATGCTCACAGGGGCTGTTTTCATCGACCTAACCAAGGCTTTTGACCTTGTTGACCACTCCCTTCTTACACCCAAATTGTATAGCCTTGGTTTCTCACCCTCTATTTCCTGGTTCTTGAGCTACCTTAGTGAGCAACAATAGTTTGTATATATAAATCGAGTCCTATGTGACCTTTCCTCTAGCAACACGGGTGTATTGCAAAGACCTATACTTGGTCTGCTGCTCTTTACATTATCAATAATTTGCCCACAACTACTGCCTCTTGCTCCACCCTGCTTTATGCAGATGACATGGTGTTGTATACTAGCTCAAAGAATGTACTGGATTTCAACTTGAGGCTTACTGTTGACTTTGGCAATGTTCAGTCATGGTTAGCAAAAAATAGGCTTCTCCTGAATACTAGCAAAACCCATGCTATGCTTTTTGGTTCTACATCTAGAGTTATGGCTTGGCTCATCATGAGATTAGAGCAGTGCAGGAGGCCATTGTAGAGTTGGGAAGGGGCCTAAGACAAGTAGCACACACAGTATCCTTCTCAGAGGTGCTGCCTGTCAATGGCATGGGGGAGACGAGGGTAATTAGCACCATGCAGTTTAATGAATGGTTGAAAAAATGGTGTGGAGCACAGGGGATTGGCTTCATTGTGGACTGGGGTTCCACCTGGAGGGACACCAGCCTATACTGGCAGGATGGTCTGCATCTGTCCAGGAAGGGAACAAGTCTTTTGAGCAATTGGTTTAAATGCTTCATTGGCAAGCTTTTAAACTAGTCAAAGGGGGAGGCACTGATAAGCAGCAGGAAAATCCCAGCCTCTCCCTACAAAACAGGGTACTAAATGAGAAAAAGACCGAGGTAGAAAGGTCAGTGGGGGATGCTGCAACAGAAGGTAAAGCCATCAAAAAATGGAGAGCAATGAGTACCAATGCCTGTAGTCTGGGTAACAAGCTTCCTGAATTAGTGGCCTTGATGGAGGAGGAACATCTGGATATCGTAGCAGTCACAGAAACATGGTACACACAAAACCATGACTGGGACATAAACGTACCAGGATACACTATCCTACAGGAGGGACAGGGAGGGTAAAGAGGAGGAAGAGTAGCTCTTTACATAAGGAAGGAATAAAAGCAACAGAACAAAAGGGTAAACAGGAGGAGAAGAAGCACTGTGGTAGAAATTTGGAGACAGAGCAATGGCACCACAATCTGCAGGGTTGTATACAGACCCCACTTCTCAGGGGAGAAATGGACAAGGAAATGATAGAAAGTATACTTAGAATGGCAGAAAAGGGAGATATTGTGATGGGTGATCTGAATATGCCAGATGTTAACTGGAGTGCAGCTGCAGCAGTCACTTGAAGAGTGGGGTTATTCTAGATGCCCTACAGGGGCATGCCTTAGACAACTAGTATTGGAGCCCACTCAAGAGGGAGCAATCTTAGACCTGGTTCTCTCAAATGGAGATGGAGAGAGGATCACAGATGTAGAAGTGGGTAGCCATCTGGGAACTAGCGACCATCGAACAGTATGGTTCACAATAAACACAGCAATAGAGTCAAGCCATACAAAGGCAAAAGTACTGGACTTTAGGAGGGCTGACTTTGCTAAAATGGGTGAGTGCCTAAGGAATGCACTAGCAAATTGGCAGGAAGGAGGGCTGGAAGAACAATGCGGAATAATAAAACTGCCATCACAGAGGTAACGAGCCTTTGTGTGAAGCAAATAAACAAAACAAAGCGATGTAAGAAACCACTATGGTTCTCAAAGGAAGTAGTGAAGGTTCAAGAGAAAAGAAAGCATTCAGGAAGTACAAGGAATCGCAGAAGGAGCAGGACAGGGAACTGTATCAGTTAAAGCAAAAGGAGGCTGGGAAGGCAGTCAGAACAGCAAAGGCCCAAACTGAGGAAAAGATAGTCAACTCAGTTAAGAAGGGGCTAAAACCTTTATAGGTACATCAGGGAGCGAAGGAAGACCAAGGGAGGGATAGTGAGGCTTAGAAAAGGGAGGAAGGTGGGCAGAGGGAGACTGTGAAAAGACAGAGATACTAAACAAATATTTTTGCTCAGTATTTACAAATGAAGAGGGAGGTACCTAAAACAAACAGTAGAAATACTCTGGATACAGAAGTTGATATCAGCCCATTTACAGAAGAAAGGGTTCTGAAAGAACTCTAAAAACTGAAGGTGGACAAAGCAATGGGGCCTGATGGATTCATCCCAGAATTCTAAAAGAACTAAGGGCAGAACTAGTGACACCACTGACTACCCTTTTTAACAAATCATGGGAGGATGGGGTGGTACCCGAGGACTGGAGGAGGGCAGATGTGATTCCCCATCACAAAAGTGGGAGCAAGGCAGAAGCAGAAAACTACAGACCTGTTAGTTTAACCTCAGTGATAGGGAAAATGATGGAATGACTTCTGAAGGAAAGAATTGTCAAGTATCTAGAGGCCAGAGGGGCACAGGACCCTAGGCAGCATGGATTCACAGTGGGAAGGTCATGCCAGATGAATATGATAGATTTCTTTGACTGGGTGACCAAAGTAGTAGATCAGGGAGGGGCTGTGGACATGGCCTACCTAGACTTTAGCAAGGCATTTGACACAGTCCCACACAAAAGATTAATATACAAGTTAGCCAGCCTGGGAGTGGGTCCCAAGATGACAGCCTGGGTAAAGAATTGGCTGGAGAATAGGACACAGAGAGTAACAGTAAATGGAGTCCACTCGGAAGAAAGGAGGGTTACTAGTGGGGTACCGCAGGGTTCAGTATTAGGACCGGTCCTCTTCAATGTCTTTATAAGCAACATTGCAGAGGGACTGGAAGGAAAAGTATGTCTCTTTGCAGATGACACAAAGATCTGCAACAGAGTTGATGCACAGGGTGGGATGGAAAGGATGAGAAGGGACTTGGCAAGGTTAGAGGAATGGGCAAATGTATGGCAGCTTAGATTCAATGCTAAGAAGTGCAAGGTAATGCACCTGAGAAACGAAAACCCAGGGGAAGAGTACACAATGGGGGGTGAGATACTAACAACAACAAAAATGGAAAGGGACCTGGGGGTAGTCATATTAGATGACCTAAAGGTGGGCAAGCAATGTGAGAGGGCCGTAAGGAGGGCTGGGGGGATACTGGGATGCATAGGGAGAGGCATCACCAGTAGAAAACAGGAAGTTGTTATCCTCTGTACAGACAGCTGGTGAGACCCCATCTGGAGTACTGTGTGCAGTTCTGGAGACCCAATCTCCACAAAGACATAGACAGAATGGAAGCTGTCCAGAGGAGGGCAACTAAAATGGTGCAGGGTCTGCACCAGAAGACATATGAAGAGAGATTAAAGGAGCTTAATATGTATAGCCTCGAGGAAAGGAGGGAGAGGGGGGACATGATAGAAATGTTCAAGTACCTCAAGGGAATCAACAAAGTCCAAGAGGGTAGCATCTTTCAAAAAAAGAGGTGTGCAAGAACAAGAGGGCACAATTTGAAGATGGGGGGTGGCTCAGAGGTAATTTAAGGAAGTATTTTTTTCACAGAGAGGTTGTGGATGCATGGAACGGCCTTCCGGAGGAGGTTGTGGAGTCAAAATCAGTGGTGGAATTCAAGCATGCATGAGACAGTCATAAGGCCATTCTAAGGGGTGGGGGTAGGAAGAAGTAGGCTGCTGGTTAACTAGGATCTGCAGCTTATCAGTAGGTAGGGAAATGGGCAGACTGGGTGGGCCAAGCGGTCCTTATCTGCCGTCAAATTCTATGTTTCTATGGCTAGCTCCTCTGCCTTAGTCATTTACTGTTCTGATGACTCCCCTCTTACTGCTGACTCCTTCATATACCTTGGCATCACTTTGGACCTTTCCCTTGATTTTAGCCTGCATACATCAACAGTCTGTAAGACAGTAAATCTGAAGCTAGGATTTGCTTATAAAATTAGGCATGCCCTGACTACTGCCGCTAGGCTGGCTATATCCCAAGGTGTCCTGTGGCCTAGTCTCACCTATGGTTTGATACCTTTCTCTGTGACTAACAAGTGTGTAATGAATAAATGGAATACCTGCTATAATATTATCTATTACTTTGCCCTATGTGTGCCCTGTTTCACCCACCACCGCTTTCTTTACTCAAGACTCGACTGGCTCTCTCCATCTCCATGTCGTCTCTTCACCATTGGCTGTACCAATGACAAAATTATCAGAACAGGTATGCCTGCTACTCTTGCTAACATATTCCAGCAAACTAAGCAGGCTTACCCCTTACAGTCCAATGACATGTCATTGCTGTTTGTACCGAAATGTATCTCTGTTCTTTGCCCCCTAAACTCTGGAGTTCACTCCCACTGAATCTCAGGTTCTTTCAAACTCACCTAGTTTTTTTTTTAAATGAACTTCACAAGTTTCTCCTGTCATTGGATAACTGTTCCTGTAACAGAGTCTCATCTCAGCCAGATTAATCTGTGCCTCATGTGTGCCTCTCTGTAATTTGTAACTCCAATTGTTGACAAAAGTCTTATTATTTCTGCACTGCTTTTTCTATGTACTTATTGAGCCTATTTAACAATGTTTTACTTATTGTGTGTACTTCTCCTGGGTCATGCGTGAAAATAAGCACTGTATTTGTCTAGTGGACCTACCCAATAAACAAAAACTAAATAAATACTAACAGGTATGCTGCAGCTGACAACAAGGAAACAATCAACTAGTGATGCACCGAGGTTTAGGTCATGCAATGGAAATCATGTGCTAGAAGATCTGGGGGGGTTGTAGAAAAATTTTAAAAAATATTCTCTTTATTTAGGTATGCAGTTAAGGCCACCAATTTTAATTTGAAGCAAATAAATTATATGACTACCCACAGGTGTTTTCTATGCATGACCTTAATCTTTAGTGGAGATGCTGAACTTAATCCAGGTCCTTTTGAAAAAAGTGATTATATAAAATTATAAGTCTAATTAATTACTCATGATGCTACCAATGTCGCTGGTTGGCTGCCGCTCCAGTCTGAAATCTCTTAGAAGAGACCACCGTGGCAGCCACTCAGTTCTTCCCGCTAATCACCACCACAGAAAAAAACATGCTTGTGCCACCACAAAAAACATAATTTAAACACAAATGAAATAACTCAATATTGCAATTAGACTTATAATGGCAATAATGACCTCAGAGCCAGTCATTTCCTTTCGATTAATGACTGGCTGGGTGGGGGTGGCCCTCGATTGCACCTCAGGCCACCCTTCCCCCGCCCAGCCAGTCACTAATCTCCAGGAAATGACCGACTCTTTGGTCATTATTGCTTAAATAATACACAATAATGCAAGAACTTAAAAAAACAAAACTGATTTGTTTGTATCTTGGATAAATCTGGAACTGCCTGAACTTGTTGCTTTCACTGAGACCTGGTTAACCTGAAATATATCTGACAATGAGTTTGAACTGGAAAATTACTGCATTAATAGAATGGACAGAGGTAAGAGGAGGAGTGGGGTGTATTGTTATTCATTAAATGGGATCTGGGCCCCACAAAAGTATAATATCAAGGATCTGTTGAGACTAGGGAGTGCTTGCTGAGGAAATTGCGGTCTTTTAACTTGGTGTTAGGTGTGACATATTGTCCACCTATGACCAAGCTGAAAGAGTTTGATGAACTAGTTCAGATTATTCTGACTCATTCAACATATCATGAAATAGCATTAATATGAGACTTTAATGCTGCCTGAGGTTGCCTAAGAGGCAAAAGCTATGAAAATAGTTTGAAGTTGTTAGGTTTGAGGCAGATTATAAATGCTCCTACCACAAAAGGAAGATTATATATCCCTGGTAATATACTTGATTTATTGTTTGTTACTTTTAAACTGGAATAAGTAAAACTGAAATAAATTCACCACTGTTTCTTTTAAAACTGGAGTAAGTAAAAATGAAATAAATTCCCCACTGTTCGATGATCACAGTACCATTAGTTGTATTTTACATATCCTAGAGAAACAGAAAAAAACTGACTAAACCAGTAGAAATTAGCAGGTGATGTTTCAAAAGATACTCCAAAAAGTTGCTGCTAAATAAACTAGCCCAAATAAATTGGTCAAGGCAGTTCCTTATTCCAAATCTGGACATAGCAGTACTCTGGATGAGTTCACCAAACTATTTTTGGAAATAATGATTTGGCACCCTTAAAAATCAAACAAAGGAAAAAATACTGTCCCCTGGATAACAGAAAAAAATTAAGAGGAGAAAAAAGAGGAAGGGGGAAGCAAATAGAACCTTAAAACTGAAGACTGGGAAAATTTAAAAAAGCAAGAAATGATTTGAATCAAATAACGAAAAAAGAAAAAATAAATATTTTAATGTAAAGGTCAAAGAAACTACAGAGCCAAAACAGTACTGGACCTTTATTAAATCTTTTGAAAGATGAGTAAAAAATAAATTAATGTCCTATTCAAATGGAAAAAAAATGGGTCGTTCAAAATTCATCACACTCTGCAAATATATTAAATTATTACTTTATTTATTTGCCAGATATTGAATTTCCAAATTAAGCATAGGGAAAGAAAATATAGGTATACATTAAAAGTACTGAGTAATAGTTCAAAGTATAAAACAAATAATAATGTCCTGACTTCCAGATTCAAAGTAGTCACTGGAAATTATTTACTTAAAATACTAAGGAAGTTACAAAGAAAGAAATCCATTGGTACAGATGGAGTAGATATTAAACTCTTTAAAGTTACAGCAGCTATTATAGTACGTATCCTAGCCAAATTGTATAACTGGAGTCTAAATGAGTGGAAATACCCAGAAAATTGGAAGACTGCCAGGTAGTGCTGTGCAGAATGTGGAATTCCACCGATGAAATTAGTGCGGAATGGCTATTCTGCCAGCGGAATGTCTCCCAGAATTTCACTGGTTCTTCTGCAGAATTATGCCTGCTGTGATCTGCAAAACATCATTTTAATTCTGCAACCATTTCTGCAGAAAATATTGAGATCCACAGAATAATATTTGGTGAAACAGCATTTTTCTGTGCAAAATTATTACGCAACCATTTCCACAGAAACTATTGAGATTTGTGGAATAAAATTAAATGAAAATATTGTGGGAAAACTCATTCCACATTTTTCTGCATAGAAATTCCATCATTCCATTTCCAGCAAAGTTTGGTGGACTTTAGTTGGAATTTCAAACATTCTGCGAAATTTTGTTCTGATGGAATTTGAAAATTCCACACAGCACTACTGCCAAGATACTACCTATTGTGATGCAAGTCTTGATCCCAGTTTTATACTATGGAAGTCACATTTATAGTCATGCAAATGAAATAAGCTTGAGAAAAGTAGAAATCACATACAACAAATTAGCTAGATTCATACTGTACCACGCTGTCACCTTAGGACCCACCGTTGTACTATGTATGTAAAGTTAGGTGGGCCTACAATAGAAAATAAGAGAACTGATTTGGGTTAATGTAACTAATAATATTTTGAACCAAAATAAGCCTGTCAGCCTGACAGAGAGGTTGGAAAAATTGATCATAAATACAACTTAAGATAAAATAAATATACGGAATATATAAAATCAATAAAAAATAAATATGGGGAAATGGTATTTTTTCAAGCCCTTGCACATTATTGGAATGACTTGGATCCAAATATTAGACAACTGGCAACAGAACGTAGGGTTTTTAATGCAACCATGAAGCATGAGTTGAGAGTGCACTGTACTTGCATAAAATTAATTAACTATGTCTACATTTGCAAAACATTCTATAGAACCTGAATTTGGTGTTTATATGGTAAGAGTTGTACTGCATTTTTGTGAGCAGAATAATACTTTTTTTTAGATTCATGCTAAGTTGTATGTAACAGGACCACCTTGTAGACAGCGCTTTCAGCCCTAATGGTTTAAACTTTGTACCAACTTTTACCTGTATAAAAATACAAAATTTCTACCACTTTAAATGCCCATATGCTTAAATGTTTTGGGTGACATTGATACATTGGCCATCATGGGGGAAGAACCTTTGTTTCAGACCATTTTATATAAAGAATTAGTCTTCAATGCATGTTCAGGTCAGTGGTTAAAATACCATGATAGCATATTACATGTAATTTGTACAGTCATAAAGTATTACTTATGGCAAGTCAGATGTACCTGACAACAAAAGGTGTCTTCATATCCGAAGATGATAAAAAAAATTTCTGAATCATTGCAAAACGTGTATTTGAATGATGAGAGATCGTACTCAAAATGAAAAGTTAAATTTCTATGGAAACAATGTTCTTTCTTAACTTTAGGAATGTAGAGCATGCCTTCTGTGAAAGTAGAGTAAGGTCTCATTTTGGCTAGTAAATGATATATGTTCATGAGGTTTATTATAGGATAATGAAAATATTTGTATTTTTGTCCTTATATTTTTTTTGTGTCATCATCCCCAAGCTTAGCCCCCAATTTTTTCCTTGGTCCTGCCCACCCCCAGGGACTTACTGTGACAGGGTTGAATAAAGCCCTGCCCCTTTTGTTATGCAGAAAGAGTTAAATGCAAGGACATGTTCTATTCTCTCCCTTTCTGTCTCCTGTCTGTCTGGTTGTGCAAACAAATTTTCTTGTGAGACCTAGGGACTGATCACTCTGACAGCCTCCTGATTCTCTGCCTCTCACTATCTCTCTGCCTTCACTTGCTGTTCTATCTTTTCTTCCCCCTCGTGTATCTGCAGTTATAAAAATATAAGTGAATCATGTGGAAATGTAACTGATACTGAGATCCTTCTGTTTAAAACTGTATATAGTTATACTGTTGAAATTATTGCAAAGCTGTTTGGAACTCAAGGGGCTAACCTGAGTTGCAGTTTTCAAGCCCTTTGCAGAGCTGCGAACAAGAGATCAGCTTTGGGTCGCTATGTACTTTTTTGCTGTACCAGTAAGGAAACTGACAAGAGCATTGGAAATGGACAAGAACATTCTGTGAAAATACACTATGGGCCAGATATTCAAAACTTAGCCCTGGGGCAAAATTAGCACTGCACAGTGTGCTAAATTAGCCTGGAGCCATTTGCATGTTATATTCAAAGGAATAGCCCTAGGGCTAAAGCAGCTGAATATAGCATGCAAATGAAGACATGCAAACAGGGCTGGGAGTGTCGTGCAATAATAGCTCAGCAAATAAGACAGCTCTGAAAAGAGCATCCGGGAAGTGCAAACCACAACAGCAGCCCAGAGCACACAGACGTGGAGGAAGGTAAAGGTGAACTATGTGGCCAATGTGTATGCTAGCAAAGATGTGGATGTACTAAAGCTGCAAACAGCAGTGCAGGCCAAATACTGCAGAACTGTGTTATGGTTCAAACAGGTTTGCATGGCACAAATATATTTGTGCAGTGCTAACACATTTGCCTGGCACTAGGACATTTGCCTGGGGCAAAAATTTGCTATATTCAAAAGTGACATGCAAATGAGCCTACTTAGGCAGTCCATGGGCAAACATCCATATTAGCATATCACTATGGCCTGATTTGCATGAAAATTGCCCAGCCCTATTGCAGGGTCCCAAAGCTCCACCTGTAGGTCAGTCTGATAATACAGGGGCAGGCTGGGTCTGCTCACAGCTCCACCTGTAGGTCAGTCTGGAAGTGTAGGGGCAGGCTGGGTCTGCTCACAGCTCCACCTGTATGTCAGTCTGGAAGAGCATGATGGTAGCTGCAGGCTACATTTGTACACAGCTGCATAGACTATTGTTGCCCAGGGACTACACAGCACAGGTGGTGGTGCTGCATGCAGTAGTCAAACTGTAGTTCCTGCTACAATGCATAGCAGATGCTACAGTAACAAGGTGGCCAGTAGTGTGAGGGACACAGCAATGCCTATGGTGTGTAGGGTGGCAGTGACTGCTGCACTCCACACAGTGACAGGACCATCTGGCAGGTGTGCTCTCACAGTGGATGTTACTGTCATGTGCCCCACAGATGCTGCACCACTGGCATGGGATACTCACAGTGACATACACATGGCTGGCTGTGTGTGCTGTGGTGTCTGTACAGATGTGCGGTATGTGGCCTGGGCAGGGGCCACATACCATCAGACAGGCACACTGGTGTCAAGGTATTCCCTACACTGGACCATTTGCATTGTGTGAATGTTCCCAGCCTTGTGGCAGCACCCAGTATGTGGTGCAGCCTGGCCACCTGCACACCCTCCCATCAACACCCTCCATGCCCTCAGTGCTGCATGTGTGTGCTGGATTGTATTGGTGTACCCCAATGGGGGGACTGGAGGTGTGTGCTGTATGGACATACCGCCGTGGTGTCCACTGGGTGCTGGGGCACACAATAATGCCTGGCATGGTTGGGACTTGTACTAGATGATGGCAACATAGGAGTCCATGTGCAGTTTGTTTCTTCCATGTCTGTTTTTTTTCTATGTTTAATATTTACTGATTAGGTTCAATAAACCACCACTGGCAGACCCTCGCAAACTCCATAATTCACATTTGTGAATTATGGAGTTCCATAAACCACTGTTAAAATCCTCATTAACCACACTTCCCCATGCATTATTCTATATTTTATCACCTTGTTGTCTGGGTAAGCACACTGGGCCAAGGCACATTGTCAGTAACCACTCACAGCAGTAATAAAAGTGAGCAGAAACGCACAGGAACTCAGTTCCTGTACCTTTTTTGCAGCAGGAACCGAGTTCCTGTACTTCTTCCCACTGATATTGGAACTGAAATACCTAAAATAGCAATATAATGGTAATTTCTGGGCCGGCAATTTGAAATCAGGGGTTTCCATGACAAAATTTGACTTGTACAACAATATATGTGTCCTAGATACATTGGATCTACGTGTACCGTACAAATAGATGTATCTTGATTGAAAGGGTTATCCTTCAGATGGAGGATCTTCATAATGCATTTCGTATTTTCTAATGACTGAGTTCCTGTACTTCTTGTCGACCAATTTCACCACTGACTCAGAGCCACTACATGTGTTGCTGTGATGATACACAGTACACTAAACACGTACCATTAACAACAACACACAATTCACAATGACAACGTAGTGTCACATTGCAAACCATTCCTGCTGCAGGTGCTGTTTCATCTCAGTTCTATCAATGACAGGATGGCTGGCTTCGAAGCAATATTACTGCATTGTATTCCACAGTTTGGCTGCCTGTTCATATGGAGCGGCCCTGGTCTCCAACTGCCCACACTGCCTCCTCATTGGCTGCATACAGCCTTGTTCCCTGTTGCTGCTGTGTCCACGCCCCCCATCCTTGGTTTGTCAAGAGTTAAGACTACCTTTTCCTGGGCGGTAAATTGCACCACACAAAGTGTCGCGCAAAGTCACACAAACACACTTTGCGTGGTGCTAATTCACTGAATACAGTATAGCGCCTGTATTCATTTACACGCCCCCTCTCTTTGGACATTGCATATATTATACCATTGCCCGGTGCTAATGCAGTTTGCCCATGCCATTTGGCCTTTTGAATATAGGGGATCCACGCAAACCTGGCAGAAACAGTTTGCACCAAGCACAAAGTTTTGAATATATGGCTCTGTCTTCTTAACAAGCCCCCTGCAAAGACATGTTATAAAAAGAGCAGCAATGGTTTTGCTAGAGAGACAAGGAGAGTGACAGACTAAGAGACTGAAACTTGGAATTAAGAGATACCCTCAGAAGACAGACTTATTTTTCTCTGTTTGTACTGCCTTTGTAAATAGTTATACTGAGTCATTTTTATTTTTTATTTTGCTGTTACTGAGAAAAATAAAATGCTATTTGTGAATTTTGAAACTGCTCCTGGTCATCCTATGCTTCTTGACCTGTGCCTTGATGACACTTACCTCAGCTGATGATCCTCCCAGGCTTGACACCTTCCCCCTAGTGTGGGGCCGCAGAGCAAGCGCGATCCCCAGTTAAGACTTGTTTAGGTACCATCAGCCCTACAACTACTGGTAGTACTCCTTGGCTTGCTCCCCAGGGTGGGCCGAGGGGGTCAGGCCATCTCAATGGTTGACTAGTCTAGGTCTTCGCCAGAGGTCACAGCAGGCACAACAGAACCAGGGAGCAAGATGTCATTTGCGGGGCCAGTGGGTTTGCAGTACCTGTGTTTCAGAGGGAGGCATGGTGTGCTATGATGTAGTGCGCAAAGCACGATGTCTGGCATGCCTCCCTACTACTTAGCTGCAGTCGCTGTTCCCCCTAGCCTCTGACAGGGGTCAACCATGCATCGACAGTTAGCCCACCCTACCCCCTGGAGGAGGAGAGCAGTCCCTGGGATGCTCAGTCCTCCTCCCCCTTTCCAGCCCTCTGACACCTTGGGTCCATTCCCAAACCGGGGGCATTGGCATCACAGACGGAAGTCCAAATGCTGTGCTTGTGGGCTGGCCCCTTTTATTTGTTTTATTAGTGCTTTTCTTTTCTTGGTTATCCAATTGTTTTGCTTTATTTCTAGAGATTTTTTTTTACACTAACACCTTGTATTGCTACAGTTTTTGTGTACTTGCTGTTATGAATGCATATTATGTTTATTATGTTTGTGTTTTCTTCTTTTAAATAAAATTCCCCTACTAGTGGCATTGTAAAGAAGAAATGATGTGGATGCTCTTTCTTCCTCTTCTATCCTAGGTCATGGAGACTGATGGTGCACTATATTGTACCACTGCTAATGTTAACAGTATTAAGAATGTAAAACATAGAATGATTATGTTTTCAGTCTTACAGAGCCCCTCTTATGGAACATCACATTTCTGCAAGACACCCATCTATACACTCTATGTCTAAGGCAAATCACCACAGCCCAAAAAGCTAGGTTAGGAGGACCTTCCTTTTGACCGCTTGGAAAAGAGGCCTGTTCCAGAATGAGCATCCAGGGAGTACCTTTTTTTGGACATCACCTTTGAGAATTTGACTGAGACTCATTAACATTTACACCCTGCAAACCAAAGCCAGTAGCATAGACCTTTTTAAACATATTCAGCCATATTTGTTTATATCTAAAGGGGTTCCATTTAGCAGAGGCTTTAATCGCTGATTATCTGCAGAAAACTGAGGTAGGTACTCGAAGAAGTTTTTTTGTAATTCCAGTTTTCTAAAAATAATGTGCCAGACAGTGAGGAGCTCAGAAGGCAACTTTTATAAAGGGAAGATATCATCATGAAATGGTTTTTTGATTACTGTTTCTCCACTTGCCCATATATAAAATAGAGACACTCCCATCAGACTTCAGACCATAAAATGGTACTTACTGTATATGTATCAGGAAATACCCATTAAAAAAATAGGTACAGGATTTTGGAGACTAAACACCTCTCTGCTAGAAAATCAAGAGGCAACTCAGTGCCTTTTGGAGGTACTATTGGCCACGAAGCCAGTACTAGTCATGTATAATGACCCTACATAGTGAAAGGAAGACACCAAGCAGAATATACTGATGTTTTTTTTTCAACATCAGTCAAATACTGTAGATGATAAAGGGAGCAGTACTTTGCATAATTGTCCCTTAGTTCCCAGCTGATGAGACTCATTTCTTTGTCTCATGATACTCAGATTTTTTGGAACAAATCCAAAACATTAACTCACAGATATGTGCCTTTCAATATGATAGGGCATGAACATTACTGAAAGAACAAAAATTTGGGATGCAAGGGACAATGCAGGTAAAATCCATATGAGAGATGCAGGGACCAGGAAAAGAGTAGGATTTTCACTAAGCTACAAGAGTAGGATGGCACATTTTGCACTAGTCTGACAGACCTGACTAGCATTATCGAAATTCATATACAGTCTTCCTTTGGTACACTTGCTGCTATGGAACAGGATGGTCCAGACTTTCTGACAAAAAGTACCACTACCAGCTCTATCCAATACTGATATTGCCACTGTACTGCATGTTTGTGGCCACCTGCATGGCAGAGCAATGTGCTACCAATGGGATATTGGGGCGGTCCAAATCTCTGCACTGTTAGATCATTTTGGCCCCAATTTTCCAGTGACCCAGATAATAATGAATCTCTAACAAAACATATATACTATTTATACTCAATCTCTTTTCATTTCATTTCATCCCTAAATGGAGAGGTATGTAGTTTGGAAGTTTTTAAATGTTCTAAATGCTTTAAATGTTTCCACAATTTTGCCATGCCAATCATGGAAAAAAATCAAACATATTGACAAGGCTCTGGGCTGTTTACCATCAGAAATGTGTGCTGGCCCGGCACTAGTTGGGGGTTGCAGAAAATAGACTGTTGGTTAACTAGAATCTGCAGCTTATCCAATAGGTAGGGAAATGGGCAGACTGAGTGGGCCAAGTGGTCCTTATCTGCCGTCAAAGTCTATGTTTCTTTGTTTCTATGTTTCATCCTTATACATCCACAGCATGAATCTAGTACAGGGGTTCTCAAATGGTGAGGCCAGCCTCCCTGGGGAGGCTCCAACCTGTTCCAGGGGAGGCTCAAGCAAGTCTGAAAAAGTACTGTATTTACATTTTGAGTTTTATTTATTTTGTTTGAAAGGATGAAGCAAACCGAAAGAGGATAATAGTAGTTGAAATTTATGTATTTATTTACAAATCATTGAGAAGAGAAGGTGAAGGAGTCAAGGCTTAGTTCAGGTGTACATGGAGAAGGGTAGGAGCGAATACAATTCAAAAGGTAACTGCAAAGCAGTCAAGCAATACAAAATGAACAATAGTGCAAACAAATATGAAGAGTAAATTAATGAGTGGTGGTAATTGATCAATTTGTAGAGTGATGGCAGAACAACCCAAATACAGGGTTGAGCATAGAAGTGCTAGAGCAATAGCAGGAAGGAGCAGTAATCCCTAAGAAGTTGCATAAGAGCAGGGAAAGGGAGGATGGGGCGAGGTATGTAGGAAGGTTATTCCAGATAGAGAGGAAACAGAAAGTAGTCTGACCCCATGAAGGTACTGCAACAAGGGTTAACAATGGTTCAAGAATCAAAATAGTGGAGCAAATAGGCTGGCCTGTGTGTGTGTGTGCGTGGGGGGGGTGGTTTACAGTAAGCTGAATAATATTTATTTTGTTTTGTTAGTCAGATAACACCTTTGAGCAAAGGTTCCACATCAGTGAAAGACAAAGAACTGAATGAGGGCCAAGTACTCAAAGGGGTTTCAATTTATTTGTGGTGTACTGTGCAAAGTACAGTATGTTAATTTTCTTTGGGGAGGCCCAAGATTATTTCAGCTTTTGGGGAGGCTCAAAATCTTTTCTGTGGATTTGGGGAGGCTCACTGTGACGAAGTCTAAGAACTGTTGATCTAGTATGTACAGTGGAAAAGATGGCCTCTATGGCATAGACTTTAAGCATTGTCTGTGGGGGCCGCATTGATACATTAGTGCTAAAGAAAAAAAGTTGTCATTTTTGGCTGGCTAACAAATGTTGCATTTGGAAGCCCCTTAGTTTTAGAACATAGAGAATAATTATAGTTCAAAGGACCTAGGAAGTGTCTGGGCCCCATCCATCTATAGCTTCAAAAGTTGGTGTTATTCAGGAAAACTTTTAACAAAACCTAATATTTAGACACAGTCCAGCTTGTATTTCC
This sequence comes from Neoceratodus forsteri, assembly GCA_016271365.2. NCBI lineage: Eukaryota > Metazoa > Chordata > Ceratodontiformes > Ceratodontidae > Neoceratodus > Neoceratodus forsteri. The sequence goes on from CM028131.1 coordinate 1,571,656,914, forward strand.
CATTAGTGCTGTATTCCTCCTCCCCATTATTTAGTACTGAGGTCATCTGTATGATAATAGGATCTTTGCTCCTGAAGAGTTTGTCTATTCCTGCTGCTTTCTCCCTACCTGAAATCACAGAGCACTGCTTGTGATATCACAGTTACTCCTATGACAGCAGATTGTGAATTCACAACAGAGGATCATGACTTGAAGTAGGAGGTAAGCTATAGAGGTAGATGAACTCTAAAGGAACTCTAAGAGATAAAGATCATATATTCATGCAAATGTCCTTAGTAATAAATAATGGGGAGGAGAAATATATAAAATATAAAGACAGAACTGTACCTAATTATTATGCTTTTTAATGTTTTCTTTGAAGCATCCGTAGCTCCTTAATGGATACTACCTTGGTGACTAACCAGTACTAGGGGTGCTTACTTGGTGGTCTGAACAATCTTAGGGGAGTTTGTTTGCTGTGCTCAGTAATCTTAATGTTTTCATTAGGTAAGCTGAGTGATGCTGGGTGTGTTCCCTTGATGCTATCCACAGTATAGGGAGAGTTCCCATAGTAAACTCAGTAAGAGATGGGTGCAACCTTGTGGCACTTGGCAAAGTTATAGTATTCCACTCCCTTGGGAAGCTCAACAGAGTTGAGGTGCTGCCTTAATGATCATAGTTAGCTTGCAGTAATGTCTTAGTGAGCACATCACTGTTGACTTGGTCCCTTTTTAAGCTCACTTATTCTGGAGTGAGTGCTTGCTAAGCTCAGCAGTGTTGGAGCTAGTGACCTGGGAATTTCCAATATAAAGGGAATACTCCCTTGATGAGCTCACTGATGTTAAGAATGGTCCCTTTGTGACTTACTATCAGGGGTGGTCAATCATGAGCTATATAGTTTTAGAGTCAATCCCATGGAGAACTCAATAATGGGGAATTTAATTAGTTAGTTAGTTTTTATTGACCAGGAAAAGAGGCCTAAACAATTTTGCTTATTTTCAGCCTTGTCTCAGGGGAGGAGGGATACAGATGGAAATCAGCTGACATTGAACCAGATTAAGGGGTTGATGGTATTTTTAGTGAAGTGCTTCCTCGGTGAGTTAAACAGGGCTTTCTTGCTCACTTCAGTTATTATGATGTGCCATTTATTAAGCTCAGTAATGCTGAGGTGCCCTATGATGCTGTCCACAATTTATTTATTTAGTTTTTGTTTACCACCTGCACTAGATAAACAATGCCTATTTTAAGGCACGGCCTTGGAGAATACAACAGTAAGCAAATATATTACAAGATAAAACAAGACCAATAAATAACAGTGGTACATTGTTGAGAGTGCTCCATTGTTAGTTCAAAAATGTTGCTTAGAGGCTCCCTTGGGGGCTCCTTAATCCTTGAATGGTGCCTTGGTGGGCTCAGCAATATTTTGATTCTGCCTTTGTGAGTTTTTCAGGGTCTGGGATGGGTACTCCCATGCTCAGCTGAGCAATGTCTGAGAATTTCTGGGTGACTTCAGCAATGTGTAAGTACGGCCTCAGTAATCTGAATTCAACAATGCAGAAGGCACTCTATGATCATTTGCCCCTTTCGGAGCTCAGTAATTACAATCACTTTCTCAAATTAATTTAGAGCTCTCTAGATGCAACAAAATGTTTGCAAACTACTACATTTATTGATTTTTTATTTAATTTTTGTTGACAGGGTAGGTGCACTAGACAAAAATTCTGCCTATTTTCAGGCACAACCCAGGAGAGTTACAGATAATAAATGAAACAGCAATTACAATGTTAACGATTCAGTAACAACAGTATAACCTAGAAACAATATGATGAACAAGAAACAGCAAAACGTATGTACAGTAAGTGCAAAACTGACTTGGGGAAAGAGAGATGTGAGCAGGTGGAGTATTGATAATGGATCATTTACATGCGCACCTATCAATAGACAGGAGGTGCTTGCAGAGATCTTTATTAAAAACCTGGTGGGACCCAGTGCATCTTAATGACATAGGAAGGGAGTTCCAGAGCTTGAATGCAAATACTGAAAAAGTCTGCTCCCCCATCCCAGTGGCACAGATGGGGACAGTCAGTGGGGACTGATCCATAGACCACAGGTTGTATGCCTGTGTGGAGCTTTTAACCAAGTTGGCTATCGTGGCTGGCGTACCAGTTCTGATAATGTTATCCATGGTACAAGCAGCTGTGAAAAGCCGATATGAAGGTGGGGAGAGCTATCTTAGTCTTGAGCACCTGCAGCAGTTACCCCTACCTATCTTTCATCACAATTTCTGTAAAGCAAATTTGTTAACAATGTTCACCAAACTAAAATGATTACTAACATGGAAACCAAATTATCACATGTACAGTACTGAATGAACATACCTGCCATAGGAGACTGTAAGTCCAGCTACCTGTGAACTGTCACACCCCATTGTGAAGAACGTGAGTGACAGAAGGTATCCCAGGAATGAGGTCCCACATACTAACTTTGCTGCACCTAAGACACTTGTCTTAAACCTTTTCATGACAAGTCCACCTAAGAAGACTCCACAGGCCACAGCAGGAATATTGATGAGACCTAAATGAAAGGAAAGCTGTCACACATTAGGCAATGGTAATCTTAAAGTATGAGAGGCTGATCTGAAACTGATGAACAGTGTCCTGAGGTTGAGATGCATATTATGCAGTGATTTTGAATTTTTTTTTCAAAGTGGTTTTTGCAAATGATCTGTCACTGACGGTCCTGAAGACCATTACACATGAAAGCAGTATCATAGTAAACTTGACATATTTTTGACAACAAACTGTTAACTGCATTCAGCATACCTACAGTAGTTCTACTAACTAGTCTTATGCACTAATGGCTCAATAATTATGAAAGGGTATAGAGGGTCTGAAGAGGAGATCTGTGCCCCAGAGGCCCACTACACAATGTTTCTTGACATTCACAAAAGAAAATGACACCATCCCTGACAGCGTACCTACCATTTACATGTCAGGCACTGTCCAATGGGGCAAGATGGAGAGGTCAGCATATGCAGGCTTTTAGGGATCCATTTGGGCTGCACATATGGATTGGGAGGGGGCACATAGGCCATACAGGACAACTGCTACAGCGGTTGTGCCCTCTAAACTTCATAACAGCCATGTTCTTCTATCAGTCAATGAATTTCCCAGCCATTCTGGCATTCTAAGGAGGGCTAATGTGTAAAATCAGCTGAAAACTAATTTTTGGAAATTGTTGTCCACATTTTTTCTCTGGAGAGGGTATGCAAAACTCCCTTGTCCAGCCATGGCCGTTCCTCTGGTAGCAAGGACACAAAACAGGTACACAAAAGCATCATACTGGATGATCAGTATCTGGCTCAGCTCTTCCTACTTTTCTCCCCATCCCATCTTCAAAGCTCTATGCCTGACCTTTCAATTCCTAATTCTGAAAATCGCCTATATTTGCATCTGCTGTTCATAGGTGGCCAGTGTTTCTGAATCCCCCTTCCCCCATGGAGAGGCGGGGGGAGCTGAGTGTGAGAAGACACCTTTCAATCACAGGCAAGTACAGGCTATCTTCCAGAACTGGTCTTTAAAAATATTTCTTTTTTTTATACAAAGATGGCGCAGGATATCCATGTCTCTTTAGAAAAGGATAAAGTACCAGATGAGAACTGTGTTCTGGGCAGCAATGCTAATTGAAAATAACTGAAAACTGAGCTGCTCATCAATGTTTCAACACAAAATACATTGCATTATGGCCAGGATGTAGCAGGAACTCTGCAGTAGAACGAGGAGCCAAAGCACTCCTGTTTGAGACAGCAACTGAATCTTCTAACAATGCCTGGCACCATAGAATAATTTAGATTAGAACTTGCTTCTGAAAGTCTGGACCACTCTCACTAAAGAAGTGATTAACTATAACAAAACAGGGATTTCTAGTTGTACAAGTGACCATATGAATTCAGATGAAAACTATATTATGTTTTGAAATGCTAGCCAGCAGTTTTTTTAATTTTGTTTAAGCCCTACAAGACTCTTGTTAGGTTCACAATTGTTACTTTCCAGAAGGGAACATCTTGGGAACATCTGAGAATACTCAGGAAGTTGACTACAGAAGTGGCAAAACATCTGGAAGGTCTATTCAACAGCTCACTAAGGATGGGGTAGTTCAAAAGGATTAAAGGGTTGGAAACATAGTTCAGCTCCATAAGGGAGGGGGCACAAGGAACAAGCAGGGAACTACAGACCTAACAGTCTTACTTCTACTGTAGAGAAGCTGATGGAGTAACTGGTCAAAGAGGACCTCATGGACTACTTGGACAGCAACGGTCCCCAGGATAGTAAGCAGCACAGATTTGTGGCAGGGAGGTCGTGTCAGACTAACCTGATAGTTTTCTTTGTCTGGGTGATGAGGGAATTGGATATGGGGCCACAGTGTGGATTTGCTCTACTTCGACTTCAGCAAGGCTTTTGACTTGGTGCCTTACAGACACTTGCTGAAGAAGATGGAGGATCTGGGTGTGGCTAAGGTCATAGTAAACTGGGTAGGTAGCTGGATAAAGGGGAAGCAGCAGAGGGTTGTGGTCATTTGAGTTAAATCAGAAGAGAAGATCACTTGTGGGTTACCACAGGTATTTGTCTTGGGTCTGGTCCTCTTCACGATCTTCATTAGACAATGGTGATGGAATCCAGTGCAGGCAGTGTCTCTTTGCAGATGACACTAAGCTCTGTGAGAGGGTAGATAGCAATGAGGGAATCCAGGAAATGCAGACAGACTTACAAAGGCTAGCAAGGATAGTCTGGAGACAGTGCAGCACAGGGTAATAAAATGGGCAGATCCTATGGGGAGCATCTCATGGTACTGAACATGTACTCACTGGAGAACAGAAGGGAGAGAGGGCTATAATAGAGAACTTCATGTTCTTAAAAGGAATTAACAAGGTGACTTGTGGGGAGATATTTAGCTTGAATACTAGGTTGCAGTCACGTGGACATGAGTGGAGACTAACAGGAGGGCGGTTCAGAGGGAATATGAGGAAGTACTATTTTACAAAAAGGGTGGTGGAGCCATGGAACAGTTAGGCAGCCAAAGTGGTGGGTGTGAAAACTATGGGTGGTTGTAAGGATGGCTGGGACAGAATGAAGGGTATAGTGGTTGCTCAGGGCAGCAGAATCAGGGAGGAGAATGGGGGGAGGATGGGGAGTGCTAGGACCCTGGAGGGACAGTGGGACCCAGGACTAAATAGGAAACTGCAGCAGACTGTATGGACCTTTGGTCTTTTTCTGCCGTCATTGTCCATGTTGCTATATTTCTCTCTGTATTAAGTCCCCCACACATCCAAAGGTTTCCTACTGCGTATCAGCCATGAAAAAGGAAAAGAAGGCCACAGAGAGGAAGGAAGGAAACAGCCAGATAAACAGTGGAGCTGCAATATGTAATGGCATCACCTTAAATCAAAACAAAATATTTTTTTTTTCTTAAAAAAGAAAGTTAACAAATCCTTTACAACTGCCCTGTATTTAGAGAAAACATATTCAAGATAAGCCCAGCAGGGGTACATGCAAAACCTTATGCATGGTGAGTTTAATACAGACCTGATAAAATGCTCTTTTTCTTAAAGCTGGTTAAGTTATGCAATAACTTACAAGATTACACAGCTCAAACTGGTTTAGTGCCAACATTTAAGGCTAGCCAAGGCAACTTTATTATTACAGTAATACAGTGCAACATTTCTGGGTATTCCTGTAGAACGAGCAGAAGAATTAATCTAATAGGCCACAAACTGTGGTTCATTTATCCCTAAAATTAATATGTTTGTGCTATATAGTAGGGTCATATCCCTCAGTGCAGACCCACGTTGTATACAGTACAGAGTACTTCAAAGTAGAAATCCATTTTGGTTGGTGTTACATAGAAACATAGAAAAATAGAATTTGATGGCAGATAAGGACCGCTTGGACCACCTAGTCTGCCCATTTCCCTATCTAATGGATAAGCTGCAAATCCTAGTTAACCAACAGCCTACTTCCTCCTACCCCCCAATAGAATTGCCTTATGTCTGTCCCATGCATTCTTGAATTCCCCCACTGTTTTTGACTCTACGACCTCCTCAGGAAGGCTGTTCCATGTATTCACAACCCTCTCTGTGAACAAATACTTCCTCACATTACCTCTGAGCCATCCCCCCTCTATCTTCATATTGTGCCCCCTTGTGTTTGCACATATCTTTTTCTGAAAGATGCTGCCCTCTTGGACTTTGTTGATTCCTTTGAGGTGTTTAAAAGTTTATATCATGTCCCCCCTCTCCCTCCTTTCCTTAAGGCTATACATCTTTAGTTCCTTTAGTCTTTCTTCATATGTCTTCTGATGCAGACCCTGCATCATTTTGGTTGCCCTCCTCTGGACAGCCTCCACCCTGTCTATGTCTTTGCGGAGATGGGGTCTCCAGAACTGTACACAGTACTCCAGATGTGGTCTTACCAACTGTCTGTACAGAGGGCCAACAACTTCCTGTTTTCTACTGTGATGCCTCTCCCTAAGCATCCTAGTATCCTCCCAGCCCTCCTTATTGCCTTCTCACATTGCTGGCCCACCTTTAGGTCATCTGATATGACTACCCCCAGGTCCCTTTCCATTTTTATTGTTGTCAGTATCTCATCCTCCATTGTGCGCTCTTTCCCTGGGTTTTTGTTTCCCAGGTGCATTACTTTGCACTTCTTTGCATTGAATCTAAGCTGCCATACATTTGACCATTCCTCCAACTTTGCCAAGTCCCTTTTCATCCTTTCCACCCCACCTTGTGTATCAACCCTGTTGCAGATCTTTGTGTCATCTGCAAAAAGACATACTTTCCCTTCCAGTCCCTCTGTAATGTCACTTATAAAGACATTAAAAAGGACCGGCCCCAGTACTGAACCCTGCCATACCCCACTAGTAACCCTCGTTTTTTCACTGTGGACTCCATTTACTATTACCCACTGTGTCCTGTTGTCCAACCAGTGTTTTACCCAGGCTACCACCCTGGGACCCACTCCCAGGCTGGTTAATTTGTTTATTAATCTTTTCTGCGGGACTGTGTCAAATGCCTTGCTAAAATCTAGGTAGGCTATGTCCATAGCCCCTCCCTGGTCTACTGCTTTGGTCACCCAGTCAAAGAAATTAATTAGATTTGTCTGACACGACCTTCCCGCTGTGAATCCATGCTGCCTTGGGTCCTGTGCCCCACTGGCCTCTAGGTACTCAACAGTTCTTTCCTTCAGAAGTGATTCCATCATTCTCCCTACCACTGAGGTCAAACTGACAGGTCTGTAGTTTCCTGCCTCTGTCTTGCTCCCACATTTGTGAAGGGGAATCACACCCACCCTCCTCCAGTCCTCAGGTACCACACCATCCTCCCATGATTTATTAAAAAGGGTAGTCAGTGGTGTTACTAGTTCTTCCCTTAGTTCCTATAAGAATTCTGGGGTGAATCCCATCAGGCCCCATTGTTTTATCCACCTTCAGTTTGTTTTAAGAGTTCTTTCAGAACCCTTTCTTCTGTGAAAGGACTAATATCAACCCCCCCTATCCAGAGTGCTTCTATTGACCGGATTAGGTATTTCCCCCTGCTTTTCCATTGTGAATACTGAACAGAAGTATTCATTCAGCATCCCTGCTTTTTCACTGTCTCTCTCTACCCAACCCCCTTCCTCTTTGTTCAGCCTCAGTATCCCTGCCTTAGTCTTTCTTTGCTCCCTAATGTACCTATAAAAGGTTTTATCCCCCTCCTTAACTGAGTTGGCTATCTTTTCCTCAGTTTGGGCCTTTGCTATTCTGACTGCCTTACCCGCTTCCTTCTGTTTTAACTGGTACAGTTCTCTGTCCTGCTTCTTCTGTGTTTCCTTATACTTCCTGAATGCTATCTTTTTCTCCCTTACCTTCCCCTCCACTTCTTTTGAGAACCATAGTATTTTTTTTCTTTCATTTTGATTTGTTTATTTGCTTCATACAAAGGCTTGTTGCCTCTGTGATGGCGGTTTTGATGTTTCCCCATTGTTGCTCCACCCCACCTTCTTGCCTGTTTGCTAGTGCTTTTCTGAGGCACTCTCTCATTTTGACAAAATCAGCCCTCCTGAAGTCCAGTACCTTTCACATTTGTGTGGCTTGACTCGACAGCTAAGTTTATTATGAACCACACTGTTTTTTGGTCGCTTGTTCCCAGATGGCTACCCACTTCAAGATCAGAGATCCTCTCTCCATCCCCATTTGAGAGTACCAGGTCTAAGATTGCTCTCTCCCGAGTGGGTTCCAAAACTAGTTGTCTGAGGCATGCCCCTCAGGGCATCGAGTGGCCCTGCTCTTGGATGTGGCTGCAGCAAAGGTGCTCCAGTCAACATCTGGCATATTCAGGTCCCCCATCAGCAATATCTCCCCTTTCTCTGCCATCCCAAGGATGCCTTCTATCATTTCCTTGTCCGTTTCCTCCCCCTGAGATGGGGTCTGTATACAACCCCTGTGCGGATTGTGGAGCCATTTCCAGTCTCCAGGGTGACCCACAGTGCCTCCTCTCCTCCCTGTTTACCCTTTAGCTCTGTTGCTTTGATCCCTTCCCTTACATAGAGAGCTACTCCTCCTCCTCTTCTTCCATCCCTGTCCCTCCTGTAGATTGTGAACCCTGGTATGTTGACATCCCAGTCATGGTTCTCTGTGTACCATATTTCTGTGACTGCCACAATATCCAGGCATCCCTCTTCTATCAAAGCCACCATTTCAGGGAGCTTTTTACCTAGCCTACGGACATCGGTACTTATTACCTTCCATTTTTCTATGGCTTTATTTCTTTTTGCCCCATCCCTGTCCCTACTGTCTTTGTCTTTTTCTCCATTAACCCCTGCCCTTCTCCCTATTGACTGCTCTATCTTGGTGTTTACCTCACTAATTACCCTGATTTTTGGGGGGGGCTAGGATTTCCCTTCTCCTCTTCAGTGCCTCCCCATTGGCTAGTTTAAATGCTTGCCATTGAAGCCGTTAAACCTATCACCTAGGATCCTGTTTCCCCTTCAGGGTAGATGCAGACCATTGTGGCTGTATAGGCCTGTATCCCTCCAGGTGGAGCCCCAGTCCCCAATGAAGCCAAATCCCTGAGGTCTGCAACAGCTTTTTAACCAGTCATTGAATCCCATGGTGCAGAGTGCCCTAGCCTCATCCATGCCATAGACAGGTAGCACTTCCGAGAAAGTTACCGTGTGTGCTACTTGTCTAAGACCCCTCCCCAACTCCACAAACTCCTGTTGCACTGCTCTGATCCCATTCTCATCCAGGTAATTCATCCCTAGGGAGATAATGACATCCAGCTCCCTCCCCCTTGCTGCAGCTCCCACGATCCTGAGGATTCATTTCCTGTCCCTCCAAGCCTTGGCGCTGGGCAGGCACCTTACCTCCCTTTCCCCTCCCTCCCCCAGTTCTACCTCCATAACAATTGAGTCCCTCACCAGGAGTTGTTTCCTTCCCCTGTGGGGTCCTGGGCCACCCTCCTGTGGGTCTCCATTGTGGAGGTTCCCAGCATCCTCCTTGGTCTCCACTGCAGGTGCCTCCATAGAGAAACCATGCTTCACCAGAGCGGAGAATGAATTGTGGAGAGACGCAACTGGAGAGATGCACCTCTGTTCCACCACCCTCACCCTCTCTGAGCCCATCGTGGTCCAACCACTCCTCTTTCTTGGCAACCTCTGAGGTAGTGGCGGTGGCCTGGATGGTCCCTGGGTGGGGGAGCAGGTTTTCCGAATCCTTGCCAGGTCAGCATGGAGATGAAAAACCTCCTCCCTCAGACCAGAGAGGTGCCTGAAAATAGGGCAGCAACACAGTTTCCAGAATGCATCCCAGAACACTGCTGCTCCACAGCCAGTGCATTGCACCACTCCCCACATGTCTGTGTCCCTTCCAGTTACAGATGCTTTTTTGTTCTTGTTTTAGTGTGTGCAAGCTTGTGAGTGTCTCTACCCCCTATTCAGTGTGCTGTGCCTTTAAGGATATGACACAAACAACTGAATTTTCCACGTTCAGCATGATGAGAGGATCTGCGATATCCAGGTATAAACATGACATGGAGAAACATTCACTGGAATAGAGAATAAACGAGGTCACATGAAGTAACAGACAGCAAGAGATAAAATAATATCCAGATATACAGGATCATAAATAAACATTAAAACTAAAAGGAAAGAATTACACACAGTATTACTTTGGATGAAGGCATCTCTTGATAAAGCCAAGAGACTTGGTGAAACATTGAGGTTTGCCAATATTCAAAATAAAGAAGAAATTTTGAAATTTAAGAAATACTGTCTACGGAACTGAATTTTTTAAGCGCCACCATATTTGACACTCTGTAATAGAGTACACTTTCATACCTTTAAGAATATGAACAGGTGTATACTGTTAGCAGTTTTGGGGAAGTGATGTCAGAGCCCCTGCTATAAAGGAAGTTATGTGCCTGGGGTGGGTGGGGTGAGAGGAAGGGTGGGTGGGAGTAAACCTATGCTGTCTAGAAACAATCACCTACAACCCTTACCTTCCACCCCGGGGAGTGGCTTCCTTCCTTTCAGACACCTATTTCACAAAGGCTAAGTAACAGGTCTACTCACAACTGACTGCAAATATCTCCCAGCAACAGTTCCTCCCTGGCAAATTAAAGTTAAAACTTAAAATTCAGAACAGTCCACCCCAAAAACAGAATCAATACTAGTTACTTACATATGTCCAAAAAGTAAGAATTCAGTTCAGTGTAGTCTAGAAAATAACCTCCTTGATTCAAGGAAGCTGTGGCTGCTTTCTCACTCTCCCTGTCTCAGGCTCAGCAGACAGAGACCACAAACAACTCCAGCTGTTGTTTCATCAAATGCAAATACTAGGAGTGTGCATGCCCCCAAAATTAATTCCCCCAATTTCACAGATATTGGGGTTGCTAAATATTTGGCCAAATACTGAATAGTTTTACTGTTCATGACACAGGTATTCAGGAATTACTATTACCTTTAAAAAATCTAAAACTGCTAATCCTTCCCTGGTGGCCAGAGCTAAACTCTTGCCCATCACCCACTTCAGTTCCAATAATTTCCCAACTGCATCCTTTGTCCTCATGTTTCTAGACTTATAAATTCAAATGTGATCCACAGCTCTATTCGTGCTGGCCCTGGAACTATGCCAAGAGCCAACAGTGTCATTTCTATGACACCTCCTCTCTGGACCAACACCTCTCAACCTCCAAAAGATTTGCATATGACTTTGACCCATCTTCCTGTTCTGAATCCATGATTTCAGGAGGGGGATAGTTGTATGGAAATCCACCTAGCCAGTTAGTTTCCCCTTATGCAATGCACCTGCTTCATGGTACATTGCAACCATCAATGGAGTGAACAGATGTGGGATTGGTGGGGGCCGGGGGCAGATCAAATGCATAATTCGTGATCCCATGCTGATTGAATGGGACATGACCATACATAGCAGGGGTGAAGTAGTAGCAGTGAATTTAAGGAGGTGACAAAGGCAACTAAAAGGTAGCCTGTGATGATGGCAACCATGATTGAGCACTTTCAAAAAGGGTGACTCAATCACGGCACCTGTGCACAGGGCTACCGGGCAGGGAAGGCGACCAGACAGGGGGGTCACATGCGTGGGGGGGAGGGACCATGCCATGTGATGGGTGGAAGGGGAGGAAGGGTTTGTGGGGTGTAGAGTGGCAGTGGACTGCTGAGCTGGCTGTGTGGCATGGTAGGTTGGTGGTAGGCTAGGGCTGAGAAGGTGCCAGGTTCGGTTCTAGGTGCGCACTCATTTTTTGCACCAGTCTTGGAATTTTTTGATGTTGTCTTTTGCACCCCCTGACATGCAGCCCCCTGGAGTTGATAATCCTTTAATAGGGGGGTGCAGAGGGCCAAGCTCTCTGGGGGGGTGCAGGGGGTACAGCCCCCCACATAAGATAAAATCCAAGTTCCGGTGCCCTTTTGCTGTGCGCCAGGAGTATACATCACTGAAACTGATTTTTGGCAATGTACACTTGCCCTAACTGCAATCACCATTCCACAATCATCGTTATGACATGGAACCAACTGAAATAGACAGCCTAGGGGAGTCAGGTAATCTAGAAACTAGGTACTAGCAGAAACAGGGACTGGAAAACAAATCAGGATTGGGGTGGTCTATTGGCCCCAAGTCAGGATCAGGGAGCAAACAAGGAACTGGTACAGATGCTTAGGATGACAGCCAGTTTATGGGAGGAGGTGGTGGTAGTAGGGAGCTTTTGCATGCTGGATGTAGAGTAGACTGAGAACTGCCAATTGTAGGTGTACTAGGTGTCAGCCCCTGGTATATGCATGCCAAGAGGCATTCCTAATTCTGCAAGTCCAGGGTCTGACAAGAGAAGAGGCTGTGCTGGACCTGGTGCTGAGCAACAGCGAGAGGATTCAAAATGTAGAAGTCCTAGGACAACTCAGTTCCAGTGACCACAGAACAATGGGGCTAGAAGTCCAGATAAGGACTGCCAATGGGGCAAACACAGTAAAAGAATGGGACTTTAAAAAAGCAGATTTTGGCAAGATGAGGGAACAATTGGGAAAAGCACAAGGAGTATAGAGCAGATGGTGGGGAGAGGAAAAAGGGGAAGGATTTATAAAAGCAATGATAAGAGTGGCAAAAAAATTAAATTGCGAAGGTATCAAAGGGAAAATAGGCAAGGGGTCCAATGTGGTTAACAGCCAAAATAAAGACAGGGGTAAGAGTCAAAAGGAGAGAATTCTTAAAGTATAAGGAAAGCCAAGGGGAGGAGGATAGGGAGGAGTACCTGAAGAAAACAAAGGTATCCAGCAGGAAAGTAGAGAGGCCAAGGCAGAGATGGAACTCTGGCTTGCAAATGGCATGAAGAAGGGGAAAAGGCGTTCTTCAGGTACATCCAGGAGAAGTGTAAGGTCAAAAAGGAGTATTGTGAGACTAAACAGTGAAGAAGGATAGGAGGAGGGGGACTAAGGGAAATCAGAGACACTGAACAAATATTTGTGTTCCATATTTACTACGGAGAAGGATGGGTCACTGCCAGAATATGTGGTTAAGAGGGTAAGGGTGGAGAGCAAGAGCTCAAGTATCATGGTCAAAAATTAAGGAGGACAGTAAGCTGCAGATTCAGGTCCCTTTTCTGACCTGATAATGGTCTCTTGAAAACCTTCTGGCAAGTGGGTTTTAGGTTTATATCCCTTTCCTGGCCTTATATTTTCTCTGTTTTGCAGCTTCAACATCCGTTGAGGCAAGAACAAACTCCTCTCTTTCTTTCCCTCCTTTCAGATTTATAGTGGCACTCAGAGACAATGACAATGTCAATGCCTCATGTCTCTTTTCCTCACTTTCCTTTCTAACTCAAAGTGCCCCATTGAAAAAGCTTTCCCTGGCTATATGCAGACATTTTCATGAGCACCCAATTAAATATTCTAATTGGCTTAGCTTCCAGGCTATCTTAGCTACCTTAACTGTCTAGTGCAGCCAGGTTTATAGTTTAATTTGCTCCCCAACCCCCTGAAACCACAAGGAATGGATTTTCACTCCAAGCCATGCCGAGGAGTTCTGTTTTCTGCTGTACACCTAGAATCTCTCTTCAGTGTTTGGCCCTGCCGACGCTCTGCATCGGCTCCCCACTGCCCCTGCCACCAGCCTTGGTCAGCGTGCCCTTTTATAGGGGCTCTGGCAGACTGTTGACCCAATCAGCCCACTTCTCCATTAGCAGGCTACATCCTCTTGCCACTAGAGGCCGCTCTGCTCTACTTTTGCTTCATTTTTAGGCTGGCATTCCCTTTTGACCGCTGCTCACCTCTATTGCTAAAATGCTTCTGTTAATCATGCTGTACATCCTGCTATCCCCTGTACTGACCCCCCACGAGCTTCTCTCCCTGAGTACACTTCCCCCATGTCTTTGACTATCACATGCTTGCTGGGCAGTTTTCCACCGCAGCAGCCCCAGTGAGGATCAAAAGTCAAGTCTCTCTGACCCCTTGCAACATTGTACATGGAACCACTCCTATGATCTTCTCTCTAACACTTCTAATAACTACAGCCCCACCCATAACACCCTATGTTCTCCCTGCCACCCTTGGCAGCCACACCACCTGGAACCTCGGCTGCTATCACCACCATCCTCAATTTGACTCCTCCTTCTTCTGACTACCCCTCACACACTAAACCTCCCCATCCCTACTTTCTCTGCCCAGAAAGGGCCCTTAGCCCATAAATCCCACCTTCCTAAAAAGTTGTGCTGGAACCCTGTCCTCAGGTTCCTCCTCCTACTTCTTCTCATGTCTGGTAATATCCACCCTAACCCTGGTCCTCTCACACCCCCTGAGCCGATTCACTCCCCTGCCTACAGGCTGCACATTGCCACCCTTAATGTTTGCAGTTTTTAAAAAAAGTGGGACTCCTTTCAGTGATGGGTTTTACAACACCGGCCTGATGTCATTGCTGTGGGTGAAACCTGGCTCTCCCCTTGGATTCCAGACTCATCAATAACTCTCTTCGGTTATAACTTATACTGAGCCAACAGGCAAAGTAAGCGCAGAGGTGGCTGCGCTGTTTATATCATGAGCACACTACATGGGCAGGCACCCCCCACTCCCCAGCTGGTACCTGGATCCCAGGAACTCACTCTAACATTTACCTTAGGATGATCCCAAACTCTCCTTCTCATCACTGCAGTACAAATTCCAACCAGGGACCAGAAAGTGGCCTTCCACTCGGTACAGTACTATCCTACCTTGCCACCCTCCCATCTCAAACTGAAAAAATCATACTCGGGGATTTCAATATCAATTGGTTAGGCAAGGCCACTGCCCCTTTCATTGATGCAGCCATTGCCCAAGACTTAACACAAGCAGTCACATCCCCCACCCAACTGGATCAGCATATAGGATCTTCCTCCCTGCTAGACCTCGTGTTCACTAATCACCCCCACAAAATCACAAGCACCTCAGTTCTCCCAAATTCCCTCAGTGACCACTCCCTGGTTCTCTGCTCCTGGTCAGGCAAAGCACCCAAATCTCCTCCCAAATAATCTTACAATGCAAACTTGGCCCTGGCAAACTTGCTCGGCTTGAAGCGCATCTCAACACTATGGATTGGTCCTTCATAACAAATACCCCAGACCCTGACAGGGCCCTCGACCTCTTCATCCTTACCTTCAACACCTTATGTGACAAATTTGCCCCGATTACTAAAAGGATGGTCAAAGGCAATCCAGTGCCTTGGATCACTGACCACCTCCTCGCACTCATACTGTCCACAGATTCATCATGGCACCTCTCTAATGAGTCTAGACTCCCATTCAATAGACAAAAGCACAGAAAGGCCAGGAACAAATCCACATGGACCCTGCGAAAGACCAAAGCTGAGTATTATAAATCCTACCTAACATCTACCTGGGGCTCAGGGCGCAAATTCTGGAACAATATTAAGAATATCTCCGGCAAAGTCCCCAACCCTTTCCCGAATAAGATAATGGTAGATGGATATCTGATCTCTCATTCTTCCAGTATAGCCACTGCCTTCAATGACACCTTCACCAACCTCAGCCACATTCTCCCTCCTAACTTCTTTAACCCACCCCCTGCCTGCTCCCCCTCTTCCCCCATAGCCCCCCCTTTCACCCTTGCTGCATTTCACCAAAGGCCACTGAACCGTATATTAGAAAAGCACTAAGCCACTCCCACTACAGTAGCGACACCCTAGACTTGCAACTTCTCCAGCTCACCCTCCATGAGGTACTCAACCCCCTCACCCATATTCTAAACTGCTCCTTATGTCTAGGAAAATTCCCCTATAGGTGGAAATCTGCCTCCATCACCCCTATTTTCAAAAGTGGGAACTGTACCATCACCAATAACTACCTCCCATCTCCATTCTTCCTCCCCTGTCCAAGGCTCTAGAGCGGATAGTCTCTGATCGGCTCACGGACCACCTCAGCAAATACAACCTCCTCTGCAAACAGCAGCACAGCTTTTGGAAAGGGCACAGTACTACTACTGCCTTTCTGGAGCTTACTTCACATGTCCACTCCACTTTGGACAAAGGCCATCCCGCTGGTGCTGTCTTCATTGACCTCTCTAAGGTGTTTGACACCATCAACCACTCCCTCTTACTGACTACACTTTCCAACATTGGTTTCTCTCAGGATGCCCTTGGCTGGTTCAGTGATTACTTCTCAAACTGATACCAGCAGGTCAAAATTGGCAGCACCCTATCCAGCAGGCTGCCTGCCCTTTCCAGTGTGCCACAGGGATCCATCCTAGGACCACTACTTTTCAGCCTCTTCCTAAACTCCCTCCCCGTGTCCTGCCCTGGCAACCTACTACTATACGTGGATGATGCTGTCCTGTATTCCTCCAACTCTGACCTCATTGAACTCCACCATTCCCTGCAATCCTCCTTTAGTTGCACTGAAAATTGGTTTTCCACTCAGTGCTTTATTCTCAAGTATAAGGAAACCAAATTAATGCTATTGTCTCACCCTCTGAACTCCTGGAAAGAGCATTCCCCCCCCCAGTACTAACTGCCAACCTGACCCCTTTGGAGCAAGTGGACTCCTTTAAATACCTAGGCATCACTCTAGATCCAGCCCTTAATTTCCACCAACATATCCATCTCCTGTTCAGTGCCCTCAGTGCTAGGCTTGGCTTACTGTATCATTTCAAACATTGCCTTACCTCTGGTGCCCTTAGGCTCGCAGTCTCCTCCTCAGTCCTTTCCCTGCTCAATTATGGTATACTGATCTATAGTGCAGCAAACACCTTGGCCCTTTATAGACTCCGTCTCTCCCTAAATAAAGCTTTCTACCTCATACTGGGATGTGACTGTCTCACCCATACTTGCTCACTTTATAATGATACCAACTGGCTTAATCTCAACAATAGAATCAGGTTCCACACTTGCCTCATGGTCAAAAAGATTGCCCTCAGTCTTTCCCCCCTTAGTTCACCCAGCTCTGATGCTTAAGCTCACACATAGCTCTGACAAACAACTCCTCTTGGTTCTCTACTGCCGAACCTCCCAGTTCCAAAGGTCCTTCAGCTACAGGGCCCCTTCTTGGATGAACAACCTACCCACTTCACTTGTTAATGAAAACAGAATTGGCCCTTTAAAAACCTATCTTAGGGCCCACCTCAAGTCCTCTAACACCTACGACTGCTATTGATTCTGCCCTACTCTCCCCCCCTTTTCTCCCCTGACAATGGCCTCCGGATGGCTTAACTCCCCCATGACCCCTACTTGAGTTGTCAGACTCTGTTTATATATGTGATTATAAATGTTTTGCTAAAGACCTGTACAGGTTATCCTAGTAACTGCCTGTTAGCCTTCACTGTTCTTTCTAACATGCTGTAGCGTGTTCCTTGTTGAATTACTTTCAAATGTTTGTTCTGTTTTTAATTTCTGTGGCATGGAACTTTTGTAAAGGAGTCTGACTCATAGGTATATCCAAATACTCAATAAATAAATAAACCCCCTGGCCGTCTTAACTACCAAAGTCCTGGACATTTGTATCTCAGTCACTTTCAGCAAACGAAAACTGTAAAGCTGGGACTCTTTTCCCAAACTTAGCACTGTTTAAAAAAACATGAATGACTTTTACATTTAATGTAAGGGGGGTTTACAGTGAAAACACAGGGCACAGCTTATTCTTTCACACCTTGTATTTCACAGTTAGTTATCATTTATTCTACATGTAATGTTTCTTTCAGAGTCTTAGGGTATAAATAATAAGGGCATCCAAAAGAAACATGGAGCTATGGTATTTTCAAATTCAGGGAATTTACTAAGTGAAGAGTAATACAATACAGTGCAATTTGCTGCAACTTTATTGTGATTGAATTAACAGTGACCATTTTTTACACATGGATAATAGCACTTTTATATCCAGTTACAACCTCTTGTGTTGATATTTTTGGTTATAACTGGGAGGTTGTAATCAGCACCTATCAGTCAAGCTCCCCCACAGAATGCTCATGGGTGCTTACTTTGTCTGTGGGCAGGCTGAACATCTTGCACAACATGGTGTGTGTGTGTGTGTGTGTGTGTGTGTGTGTGTTCTATCTATCTCCAACAGAAGTGCTGCACTGATTCAGCTGTGCTGAAACAAAAAAAATAACAATAATTAAATAAAATAATACATCGGTGGGTGTGCGTAAAACCACACCCTCGGAGTTTATGTAGCATCACACACCTCATGTGCATGTAAAATTCTGGTTACACACACCCAGCCATATATTATTCTATATTATACAGCTTTGAAAATCAGTGCACGTACAACTCACTGAATAGATGGTTTTGGTTCATTAGTACAAAAATACCAATAGCCATTTGTCATTCAAACAGGAGGTTGAGAAAGATATAGCAGTACAGCTGGCTGCTACAGTATGTCTCCTATTAATGTGTTTGCATCTCATATTACTACACCTTTGTAATGCTTTGCAAAGAAAATGAAATACAGACTGTACTGGATGTCAGCCAATCTGACATTATTGTTAACTGTAATTCTATGTAATAAACACATTGCTAACAATTCTGGAGTCTAAGAATTTTGTTAGCCAGCTCCATGTGCTTCCTGGTTATTAAATCCCAGTAGCCAGTTGAGCTTCTATTATTAGTGAGTAAGAATAATCCTTAATATTTATTTCACATTACAACTAAAACAAGCAAAAGTAACACACCTATTACAAAGTTGGCATGTGCAGCTGACTGCCCATAGTGCTGTTCAATGTATTTTGCCTTGTACGTCACTGTGCCAATCAAAGCATTGAACTGAACGATGCTGAAGCATAAATACAGGATGTAGACAGGGTTACTGCACAGATTTTTCAGTGATGGTAAGAAACCTGGAAAAAGAAACAAATGTACTGAATGTTGTGATGATTTCTTATTTACAAAAGGGTGAGACCTGTGAGATAAAATCAATGAAAACGTCATGCTACCAAAATATTTTAACTGCAGTTTAACAGTGTAGTCTGGGTCATCTCATACAAAAATGAGTTCACATAAAATTACCCCTCACCAAGTACAGCACTAACTTGCAACATGAAGCTTGTTTAACCTTGCTGCTATCTAGTGTAACCTCACAGTGACTTCTGATAAGCAATTATTAGATGCATCCAAGCATCTGTTTTGTCAAAATCTGCATTGTTTAGCAAAATCTCTTCATGTGGCACTAGATAAGTAATTTTATCTTCTTATACTTCAGTGTTCCCAGCTTTAAAATTATATCAAAGCACAGCACAACACAACTGCAAATTAATTGTTGCTACAGTACATCATTGGTGATTTGGGTTCAACAACCTGCTCCTCCTTGCAGCCATCTTGAATGTTTAACACCTCCTAAGCAGCTCATTGTCCTTTCTTATGTAATATGTCTTAGTGTAACCTAGCTTATCCTTGCCTGAGATCTCACACACTCTCCCTTTATCAGAGTTTAACATACTGGATTTTTCAGTGATACATATCGTCGGTGAACAATTTCTTGAACAACCAGCCAAAATAGTCTTAAAACTCCCTTCAGTCCTGTTCAGCATCAATATGGTAGTTAATAGTACTTACAGAAGTTGATATCAGTTTTTCCTCACAGTCACATGGAACTACTGCACTGTCCTCTACAGTTGTCCCTCCCTGGTAACCATAACTGTCCACCTCTATGGTTTCTTCTAGGGCTGCCCTTTCCTCTGGCACAACCTCGATGCTTGTCAGAACAGTCTCACCCAGTGGCCGTTATCTTCTGGATTCTAATGCAGGCCAATTATGCTTAGTAGTGCTTTGTGGAACTCTCAACTCTTCTACTGACACAACCTCAGGTTGTCCTCTGTAAGCCTTCTCTGACATTCTCTGAAGCATCCGTTCCAGATGCATAATCCTCACCAACCATACCTCTCAACCTCCTGCCTCATAAATCAGTCCCAAGGCTTAAAAAAATCAGGGACAAAGGACCAAAATCAGGGACACATCTTCAAAATTAGAGATATCCACCAAGAAAGCTGGTAGAATATGCTTGGTGCAAAATGATTTCTAAAGAAGAACAAGTGTGTAACTTTAATGCTTGACATTGTTTTGTGCTTACAGTCCCCACTGTTTATTCACAAAAACACAAATTTTAGGAGGGACAGAGTAAAATTCTGAGGCAAAATCAGGGACATCCCTGAAAATCAGGGACACTTGAGAGGTATGTCACCAACACATCTGGATGGTCTCTTCCATCACCATAAATGATACCTCCATCTGATCACAGCTCTTTGACAGTTTCAGCATTGCTGCCACTGATGGCCTCAGACTCTGTTTATCTGTCACTGTCTCTTCAGGGTTGCTTAGTTTCACAGTGACCTCCATTTTGTCCTTTGTACTCCCTGCTAACTTTTCCATGTGTTTGTGAGTAGCATAAGTTCATATATCTCGTCAAATGTTAAATTTCAGCCAATCAGCGCATGCCACGTCATTTGACAGGTGGGCGTGGCCTAAAACGGACCAATCAGAATCGCCCCCTGTTAAACCGGAAGTCCCTCCCTAAAATGCACTAGCCCCACCCCCTTCTGGCAGAAATGACACACGTTCAAACCCGAGTCCCGCCCCTTGCGCAGGAAATGACCTAACACCACCATTTTGCAAGCGTCTTATGCCCCTCATTCTCGTACACTCCTTGAACCCCTGCCAGACCAGCCTGGCTCAAACCCTGTCCCCCGCCTCCTTCTCAGACACCCTCGATCCCCTGCCAGACCATCCTGGCTGGAACCCGAGTCCCACCATGCTAGCTTAAACTCCTGCGCTCTCCTTTCTCCTGCACCCCACCATCCTGGCTCGAACCCCTGTCCCCCTTTCTCCTGAACCCCCACCATCCTGGCTCGAACCCTGTCCTCTTCACCACCATGCTCCTACCACCCCAAAAATCAGTTAGTGTTTATGTAGTGGTATGTGCCCCTGTAGGCCTGGTGTATAACTGCAGGGACATGTGTGTGTTTTGAATAGGATATTTTCAGAAAGAAGTATCTAGGAGGGAACCTGATGGTGCAGAGGTTTCACAGATCTGTGTGGAGACCCCCACCCCGAGGGAAATTCATCTGCCTGTGTGAGTACCCCTTTTTCTGTTTTTGTAACAGTATACAAAATGATTTAACATGCATCTGTAGGACTGTGTCAAACTTGCATCAAAAGGATAGCTTTATGTATACGCATGTAACATTTATAAGCTAAAACGAGGGGACCGCTGTGTAAATAAGATGGTTCAGCAGTTTCTCTGGATAGCATTGCAACAATCGTAAAAACTAATTATTTATACTTTTGTCATGAATTAGAAAGAATAAAATATATCAGAAAAAGGAATACACATACCTATAGTTCACCCTCAGCTCTGTGTAGTATCAAGGAGAAGGCTGAAATGAAACGTGTGTGTGATATTTATAATGTTTTGAAAACATGATATATTACAAAGAAAAGACAGAATGTAAAATGATAATGTTTCTCTTTCAAAAATAATTTTAAAGCACACAGTCTTAAAATGTATCTACAGCTTTGCTTAGAGTCATTCCAAAAAAATACACACTGTGTGTGTGTGTGTGTGTGTGTGTGTGTGTGTGTGTGTGTGTGTGTGTCTCATTAGACACGTAGGAAAAGTAATGTCTTTTATGTATGTTTAAAATATAGATGGGCGTTTTGGAGCCTGGTGGCTGTGTGTGTGTATGTGTGTCCGTCCCTCATTAGGCACGTAGGAAAAGCAATGCCTTTTATGGATGTTTAAAATATAGATGGACTTTTTGGAGCTCACGGTCCTGTTGGCTGTGTGGTAGGGGTCTTTGTCTGTTAAGACGTGACAAAACATCTGTTGTTCATTTACACAGCCATGGCTACAAAGGCCTATTGATTCTCTTTGGAAACATGTGTGTCTCAAGATTTTTGGATTACAGGGGTCTGTAAAAAAAGTAGCTTTATGCTTTTGTTGCAAAATAAATGTCTAGAGTTACATTATAAAAAAATTAAAAAGTCATGTAGTACTAAATAGAAAAATAAATGATATGTTACAAAGAAAAGACAGAATGTAAAATGATGTTTCTCTTTCAGAATAATTTCAAAGCACACAGTCTTCTTAAAATGTATCTACAATTTTGCTTAGAGTCAGTGCAAAAGAATACACACTTTGTGTGTGTGCTATGTTTTACTGAATTACTAATTTAAAGGACTCAGCTGCTTAAAAAGACAGAATTTCTGTTTTGACTTTTAAAAACATAACTTAAGCTGGCACTCAACTGCCGTTATTATAAATTGTGCTTCTTTGTGTTTTAAGATTGATAAAAAGCATCTGTTTTAATTAGACTGTGACCAACGTATTAGCAGTATGGCATTTCTTTTTGAACTCTCCTACATTGTAAATGAGAAAAACTTGTGTTTCTCATGATGAACTTTTTAACAAAATAAGTTTTATCTTCTGATTAGTGGTATGCAAGCAGTTTTACCGAATTACTAATTTAAAGGACACAGCTGTTTAAAAGAGACAGAATTTCTGTTTTGACTTTTAAAAACATAACTTAAGCTGGCACTCAACTGCCGTTATTATAAACTGTGCTTCTTTGTGTTTTAAGAGTGATAAAAAAGCATCTGTTTTTAATTAGACTGTGACCAGCCTATTAGCAGAAAAGGCATTTCTTAATGCCTTCCAGCTGTCGGCAGGAAGTGAGAAACAAAAGCCTACATTGACTAGCATAGGGGCTTATATATTCCCCTTGGAGAATGGGGGTGGTTGGTCTGATGGACAGTACCAGATGTTTTTTCACTACTTGCCACGTACTTGGGATGGGGAGGGGGGGTCTGAGTCATTTTTATATAAGCATTTCAAGATACTGGAAGCTCAAGTAGTAGTTGTGGTAGTCTCGCTCTGTCCTTTTGTCTTGAGCTAAAAAATTTAAAAATATTCAACAATTAGCCATGGAATCGTGGACTCCTGACGAAGAGCTTATGCAAACATTTACTCGTTTGGCTAATACACAGTTGAACACTACAGAAGGTGTGTATTTTTTAACTAGAAATAGTAGATGCTGCATGTTTTAGAGTTTAAATTTTGTCTTATAAAAGTTTTAAAAATACTGAAAAGTAGTGATAGGGGTGTATTTTTCTGTTGTAAAACAGCCATGCAGAGAAACCCTGGAGGGGAGAGGCTGGCTAATCCCCAGATTACCACTACAGAAGGTGTGTATTTTTAACTAGAAATAGTAGATGCTGCAGGTTTTAGAGTTTAAATGTTGTCTTATAAAAGTTTTAAAATACCGAAGTAGTGACAGGGGTTTATTTTCTGTTTTTAAACAGCCCCACAGAGAAACCCTGAGGGGAGAGGCTGGCTAATCCCAAGATTACCACTACAGAAGGTGTGTATTTTAACTAGAAATAGTAGATGCTGCAGGTTTTAGAGTTTAAATGTTGTCTTATAAAGTTTTAAAATACCAAAGTAGTGACAGGGGTTTATTTTCTGTTTTTAAACAGCCCCACAGAGAAACCCTGGAGGAGAGGCTGGCTAATCCCCAGATTACCACTACAGAAGGTGTGTATTTTTAACTAGAAATAGTAGATGCTGCAGGTTTTAGAGTTTAAATGTTGTCTTATAAAAGTTTTAAAATACTGAAGTAGTGACAGGGGTTTATTTTCTGTTTTTAAACAGCCCCACAGACAAACCCTACAGGTGTGAGAGGGAAAAAGAGATCATTACATGAATGTGATGTTTTCAAAGGCATGCCAGAATTTCTGCTGGTGTCAGTGACCAGACTAATGATAGCATAACTGAACAAGATATACAGCCATCTACGAGCAGTGGTTCAAGAGTCTCTGCAGTTGTAAATGAACCAAATGTGTCAATAAACATTGTACAGCCATCTAGAGCAGCGCTCAAGAGTCTCTGCGGCTGTAAATGAACCAAATGTGACAATAAACAATGTACAGCCATTTAGGAGCAGCAGCACCAAGAGTTTCTGCCCAAAGGTTTCAAGAAAGTGACATTGACATGATCAATATTGGAAAGCCTATATTTTAAAACAATTGATAGTTTGTTTAATGCCTTGGTAATTGAGGGCAGATTATCTAGTGAGGATTACGATCATCAGCTGCTTAAATCTGAGCTTTTTAAAAGTTCGTCTACTTTACTGAACAGTGTGCTTGGTTTAGTGCATGTTTCTAAATTTTCATGCAAGAAATGAAGATGATGCTTAGTGCCGCCCACATGTATGAAAAGTACAGGGGCTTGGAGGAAAAAGTGGCCAAAAACAAAGAACAAATTACAAAGTGAAAGCACAGAAGCTCTCATAAACTGAGTACAAAGGGTTGCAGCACTAACAAAATGAAAAAATATAACAAATGGGGTCGAAAAATCTGGGTAAAAAATAAAACAATCCGAGAAAAGTTGATAAGAAAAGTAAAACATGCCAGGAAAATATTACAACGTAGGTTGTTACAGAATGCTACAAATGGTCTGCAGTCTGAATTAGAAAACCATCATGATGATGATCAGGCTAACAGGGCACCCCCTACAGTGTATTTAGAAGCTGTACAGGAATATGAACGCAGTTTAAAAAAATTTAATGCTACAGAATTTCATCAAAGATATAAGTTCATAAATCTAGATAAAATAAAATCTTTTACAGAGGCTATTGCTGCAATGCACCAGGCTATAGAAAGTTTGTTAGACAGTGTGAAGAGAAAACACAATATGGGATTTTATACAGGTAAGATTAAATGCTGCTTTGAATCACCCTTGTTCTCAAGAAAGACAAGACCAAATTAACTAAATGCTGCAACCTTCTTAGATCAGATAGCTGATATGCTACAGAGCAATACTGAAGTAATTGCTGATTCCTCTATACATCTTGTGGTAACGACCATCAGAAACCACCAGGGGTCGGGGTGGGGGAGACGGACACTGAGCTCCATCTTGTATAGCAGGATTTTACAAAAAAAGAGACGATACCTGATTGATTTAAATAACAGAGACAATAGTTTGTGTTTCGGTGGCTCCATTCTCGCACTCTTAAATCCACATATGAGTGACAGTCAGTTGTTGAACAAGGCTAAAATATTGTATGCTGAGCTAGGTTTGTCAGACCAAAGCCCTGTCACTTTTAGTGATGTGTCACAGTTTGAACGCTTTTTAGGAGTCAAAATTAAGATTTTATATCATAATGAAGGAAACTGGCAAACATTTTCAACAGGTCCAGAAAGATTTCCTAAAACACTGTTTGTATTATTACATGAAAACCATTTTTATGGCATCACTAATGTAAAAATTCATAGGCTTACAGTACCTCTGCTAATATTGTGATGTAGCCTACAGCCATAAGGGAAATCATATCTGTGCACAACAGTGCAAAGTTTGTTTTACCAGTTGTCTCGAAAAGAAATTGGCACAGTATCTTGTCACAAATGTAAGAAGATTTGTAGGTCTTCAGTGTGCCTAGAAAGACATTTAGCTAGAGCTGATGAGGATACAGGGTTTTGTAAATCCATGAAACTGTGTGAACAATGTTTTGTTTTTACAAGGGATCTCATACATGTAAATTGATTCCAGTGTAGCAGATGGTTCTTTCATGAACAGACAACATCTGTGTTATATGTCACCACTCACAGACGAAAAAGCACTGAGAAATATATAGTGTTTGATTTTGAAGCCACACAAGAAACGGGGTACATACCAAATTTTTGTATGCTAAGCAATTAGATGGGAAGAGGTCCTGGGAATTCAAGGTGAAGATTGCATAAAAGATTTTGTAGGACATTTTATTGATGCCCCATTTAGACACTACACATTTATAGCACACAATGCCAAAGGCTATGACAGTTACTTTATCATTAGCCAGCTAGTCAAGGAAAGAATTGATATTAAATTGCTCACACAAGGAGGAAAAGTACTCTGTGTCACAGTGACATCCCTACACAGCAGATTTATTGACAGCCATTGTTTTCTTCCTTTTAAACAAGCAAAAATCCCTGCAGCCCTTGGATTTGAGAATGAGATTGCTAAAGGTTACTTCCCCCATTTTTTTAACACCAAGGCTAATGAAAATTATGTAGGCCCCCTGCCCGATGCTCAGTTTTATGGTTCTGAATATATGTTGCCTGCAGAAAAGCAAGAGTTTTTGCAATGGTACCTAGCTAACAGACATAGAGAATTTAATCTGAAAAGAGAGCTTCGCTACTATTGTCAGTTAGATGTTGAAATTCTTCAAAAAGCCTGTGTCAGATTTAGAAATGAAGTACTGGAGATGACTACGAAAAGTATTTTAAAACAGTCAGACGGTGATACAGTGGAGTATGAAACAGTATCCTTAGACCCCTTCCAGTACGTCACCATAGCCTCAATTTCTATGGCTATGTACAGATTTCTGTTCTTGAAAGAATGCACTGTTGCTGTTCTCCCCCCAGACAACTACCATAGACAATTGAAGAGGTACTCCACACCTGCTATTCAGTGGCTTATGTACATATCTGAGAAAGAAAACATTTCTATTCAGCATGCGCTAAGGGGTGGTGAATTTAAGGTGGGTCCGTACTTTTTGGATGGCTATTCAGTCATAAATGGAATACCCACAGCATTTGAATTTAATGGTTGTTTTTTTCATGGTTGCAACATCTGTTACTGTGAGAAAGATAGAAACCACAGACAGGGACTAGTTTTGGACAGTTATTCAATAGGACCACGCACAAATTTCATTTTCTAAAGACAAGGGTTTTGCAGTTAGAGTATTGTGGGAACATGAATGGAAAGCAATGCTGACCACAGATCAGGGTTTGAATAATTTCTTGAGGGACAGGCAGCTACCACAGCCACTCGAACCTAGGCAGTCACTGTTTAGGGGGAGAACAAATGCCATTTGTCTGTACTATAAGACACAGCCTGATGAGAAAATACACTATTATGATTTTACCAGCCTCTACCCTTTTGTTAACAAAACCAAACCGTATCCAGTCGGTCATCCTGACATCATTTATGACAATTTTGATGACCTCACTCAGTACTTTGGTTTAGCAAAAGTAAAAGTCTTACCCCCTAGAGGTCTTTTCTTTCCAGTGCTGCCATCCAGGATTGGTAAAAAGCTTGTGTTTACATTATGTCATGCATGCGCTGAAAATAGACTTCAAACAACATCATGCGCACATGATGATGAGCAACGGTCACTTACAGGTACCTACTGTACCATAGAACTAAACCTGGCACTGGAAAAAGGCTACAAAATCATTAACATTTATGAAGTTTGGCATTTTAAAGAGTCATGCACAGAGCTTTTTGCAGATTACATCAAGCTGCATCTAAAAGGAAGCAAGAGGCATCTGGTTTCCTTCATGGGTCAAAACTGAAGAGGATAAAGTCAGGTACATACAACAGTATTTTGAAAGGAAAATGTACATTTGAACCCTGCAGCCATAGCTGTTAACCCTGCAAGGAGACAGATATCTAAACTGTTTTAAATTCTCTTTGGGGCAAATTTGGGCAGAGAGCTAATTTACAAACCAGAATAGTAACAGACCCACAGAAATTATTTCAATATGTTTTCGTTCCATATCACGATATTCATCGTGCTTTTTCATCGATGATGAAACAGCATGCTTGCTGGAAATATACCAGTGATCATTACACAAATTCCAATAATATCAACATATTTATAGCTAGTTTTACAACAGCATATGCCAGAGTCGAACTCTACAACCTGTTAGATAGGTTACAGGACAAGTGCCTTTTACCACGATAATAGACTCTGTCATTTTTGTGTCCAGACCGGTGACTGGGCCCCACCTCTGGGCAATTATTTAGGGAGCTGACTAGTGAAGTTCCTGCTGATGAACACATTACAGAGTTCGTTTCTGCAGGCCCAAAACTTACGTTACAGGCTGTCCAGTGGTGAGGTTGTTCTTAAAGTGAAAGGTTTACCCTTAATGTAGCCAGCAGTAAACACATTAATTTTGAAAGTCTGAAGGACCTGGTCTTTGACTATACAGGGTCACAGATCTCTAAAGAAATTACCGTGAGTCAACCCAGCATTGTTAGGAATAAAAAAGCAGTGGTCCCTTGAAACAAAAACGCTGTCCAAGACCCAGAGAGTAGTTTATGACAAGCGAGTTTTACAAGACAATTTTAAAACACTTCCTTGCGGATACTGATTGTGAAAAAGGATATCAGGTTGCAGCATCCCTTTACTTGTCTGTTGGCTGGCCTCTAATAGTGGGAAGAGCTCTTTATAAAACAGTTGTTGGAACATGCTGATGCCACTTTATCACACAAGCCTGAAAATATTGTCTGGTTCTACAGCTGTTGGCAACCTTTGTATAATGAATTGCTGTTAAAGTTCCCTCAGATTAAATTTGTGGAGGGGCTACCGATGTCACTAGCTGACAATGATCTCTTACCCCTTGGAAAGGTAAATTTTGTCATTATAGATTATTTGATGGACTCTGCCTGTCAAAATAGTGAAGTGGAATATGAGTTTACCAAGTACAGTCATCATAAACAATTGACAATATTTTTAATTGTCCAGAATGTGTTCTGTCAAGGTAAAAAAAAGCAGAACCATCACACTAAATGCCAAATACATGATTTTGTCTGACCAGGATACATTTGTCTAGCTAGTGTTGTGATCTGAAGCTTGTCTCTGGGGTTTTTAAACAAAATCATGTATTTGGCATTTAGTGTGATGGTTCTGCCTTTTTTTACCTTAACCGTAAGTTTTTGGGCCTGCAGAAACAAACTCTGTAATGTGTTCATCAGCAGGAACTTCACTGGTCAGCTCCCCTAAATAATCGCCCAGAGGTGGGGCCCAGTCACCCGGTCTGGACACAAAAATGACAGAGTCTGTGTCGTGGTAAAGGCACCTGTCCTGTAACCTATCTAGCAGGTTGTAGAGTTCGACTCTGGCATATGCTGTTGTAAAACTAGCTATAAATATGTTGACATTATTGGAATTTGTGTAATGATCGCTGGTATATTTCCAGCTTAAGCATGCTGTTTCATCATCGATGAAAAAGCACGATGAGATATCGTGATATGGAACGAAAACATATTGAAATAATTTCTGTGGGTCTGTTACTATGCTCGTTGTCGGGTAAATTAGCTCTCGCCCAAATTTGCCCCAAAGAGAATTTAAAACAGTTTAGATATCTGTCTCCTTGCAGGGTTAACAGCTATGGCTGCAGGGTTCAAATGTACATTTTCCCTTTCAAAATACTGTTGTATGTACCTGACTTTATCCTCTTCAGTTTTGACCCACGAAGGGAAACCAGATGCCTCTTGCTTGCCTTTTAGATGCAGCTTGATGTAATCTGCAAAAAGCTCTGTGTATGACTCTTTAAAATGCCAAACTTCATAAATGTTAATGATTTTGTAGCCTTTTTCCAGTGCCAGGTTTAGTTCTACGGTACAGTAGGTACCTGTAAGTGACCTTGCTCACATCATCATGTCGCATGATATGTTGTTTGAAGTCTATTTTCAGCGCATGCACGACATAATGTAAACACAAGCTTTTTACCAATCCTGGATGGCAGCACTGGAAAGAAAAGACCTCTAGGGGGTAAGACTTTTACTTTTGCTAAACCAAAGTACTGAGTGAGGTCATCAAAATTGTCATAAATGATGTCAGGATGACCGACTGGATACGGTTTGGTTTTGTTAACAAAAGGGTAGAGGCTGGTAAAATCATAATAGTGTATTTTCTCATCAGGCTGTGTCTTATAGTACAGACAAATGGCATTTGTTCTCCCCCTAAACAGTGACTGCCTAGGTTCAAGTGGCTGTGGTAGCTGCCTGTCCCTCAAGAAATTATTCAAACCCTGATCTGTGGTCAGCATTGCTTTCCATTCATGTTCCCAATACTCTAACTGCAAAACCCTGTCTTTTAGAAAATGAAATTTGTGCGTGGTCCTATTGAATAACTGTCCAAAACTAGTCCCTGTCATGTGGTTTCTATCTTTCTCACAGTAACAGATGTTGCAACCATGAAAAAAACAACCATTAAATTCAAATGCTGTGGGTATTCCATTTATGACTGAATAGCCATCCAAAAAGTACGGACCCACCTTAAATTCACCACCCCTTAGCGCATGCTGAATAGAAATGTTTTCTTTCTCAGATATGTACATAAGCCACTGAATAGCAGGTGTGGAGTACCTCTTCAATTGTCTGTGGTAGTTGTCTGGGGGGAGAACAGCAACAGTGCATTCTTTCAAGAACAGAAATCTGTACATAGCCATAGAAATTGAGGCTATGGTGACGTACTGGAAGGGTCTAAGGATACTCGTTTCATACTCCACTGTATCACCGTCTGACTGTTTTAAAATACTTTTCGTAGTCATCTCAGTACTTCATTTCTAAATCTGACACAGGCTTTTGAAAGATTTCAACATCTAACTGACAATAGTAGCGAAGCTCTTTTCAGATTAAATTCTCTATGTCTGTTAGCTAGGTACCATTGCAAAACTCTTGCTTTTCTGCAGGCAACATATATTCAGAACCATAAAACTGAGCATCGGGCAGGGGCCTACATAATTTTCATTAGCCTTGGTGTTAAAAAATGGGGAAGTAACCTTTGCAACTCATTCTCAAATCCAAGGGCTGCAGGGATTTTGCTAGTTTAAAGGAAGAAACAATGGCTGTCAATAAATCTGCTGTGTAGGGATGTCACTGTGACACAGAGTACTTTTCCTCCTTGTGGAGCAATTTAATATCAATTCTTTCCTTGACTAGCTGGCTAATGATAAAGTAACTGTCATAGCCTTTGGCATTGTGTGCTATAAATGTGTGTCTAAATGGGCATCAATAAAATGTCCTACAAAATCTTTTATGCAATCTTCACCTTCAAATTCCAGGACCTCTTCCCATCTAATTGCTTAGCATACACAAAATTTGGTATGTACACCCCGTTTCTTGTGTGGCTTCAAAATCAAACACTATATGTTTCTCAGTGCTTTTTACGTCTGTGAGTGGTGACATGTAACACAGATGCTTGTCTGCTGTCATGAAAGAACCACATCTGCTACACTGAATCAATTTACATGTATGAGATCCCTTGTAAAAAACAAAACATTGTTCACACAGTTTCATGGATTTACAAAACCCTGTATCCCCATCAGCTCTAGCTAAATGTCTTTCTAGGCACACTGAAGACCTACAAATCTTCTTACATTTGTGACAAGATACTGTGCCAATTTCCTTTTCGAGACAACACGGGTCGAAACAAACTTTGCACTTTGTGCACAGATATGATTTCCTTATGGCAGTAGGCTACATCACAATATTCGCAGAGGTACCTGCGCCTATGAATTTTTACATTAGTGATGCCATAAAAATGGTTTTCATGTAATAATACAAACAGTGTTTTAGAAATCTTTCTGGACCTGTTGAAAATGTTTGCCAGTTTCCTTCATTATGATATAAAATCTTAATTTTGACTCCTAAAAGCGTTCAAACTGTGACACATCACTAAAAGTGACAGAGCTTTGGTCTGACAAACCTAGCTCCAGCATACAATATTTAGCCTTGTTCAACAACTGACTGTCACTCATATGTGGATTTAAGAGTGCGAGAATGGAGCCACGAAACACAAACTATTGTCTCTGTATTTAAATCAATCAGGTATCGTCTCTTTTTTGTAAAATCCTGCTATACAAGATGGAGCTCAGTGTCCGTCTCCCCCCACCCCGACCCCTGGTGGTTTCTGTGGTCGTTACCACAAGATGTATAGAGGAATCAGCAATTACTTCAGTATTGCTCTGTAGCATATCAGCTATCTGATCTAAGAAGGTTGCAGCATTTAGTTAATTTGGTCTTGTCTTTCTTGAGAACAAGGGGTGATTCAAAGAAGCAGCATTTAATCTTACCTGTATAAAATCCCCATATTGTGTTTTTCTCTTCACACTGTCTAACAAACTTTCCATAGCCTGGTGCATTGCAGCAATAGCCTCTGTAAAGATTTTATTTTATCTAGATTTATGAACTTATATCTTTGATGAAATTCTGTAGCATTAAATTTTTTTTACGTTCATATTCCTGTACAGCTTCTAAATACACTGTAGGGGTGCCTGTTAGCCTGATCATCATCATGATGGTTTTCTAATTCAGACTGCAGACCATTTGTAGCATTCTGTAACAACCTACGTTGTAATATTTTCCTGGCATGTTTTACTTTTCTTATCAACTTTCTCGGATTGTTTTATTTTTACCCAGATTTTTCAACACCATTTGTTATTTTTTCATTTTGTTAGTGATGCAACCTTTGTACTCAGTTTATGAGAGCTTCTGTGCTTTCACTTTGTAATTTGTTCTTTGTTTTGGCCACTTTTCCTCCAAGCCCCTGTACTTTTCATACATGTGGGCGGCATTAAGCATCATCTTCATTTCTTGCATGAAAATTTAGAAACATGCACTAAACCAAGCACACTGTTCAGTAAAGTAGACGAACTTTTAAAAAGCTCAGATTTAAGCAGCTGATGATCGTAATCCTCACTAGATAATCTGCCCTCAATTACCAAGGCATTAAACAAACTATCAATTGTTTTAAAAATATAGGCTTTCCCAATATTGATCATGTCAATGTCACTTTCTTGAAACCTTTGGGCAGAAACTCTTGTGCTGCTGCTGCTCCTAAATGGCTGTACATTGTTTATTGTCACATTTGGTTCATTTACAGCCGCAGAGACTCTTGAGCCGCTGCTCCTAGATGGCTGTACAATGTTTATTGACACATTTGGTTCATTTACAACTGCAGAGACTCTTGAACCACTGCTCGTAGATGGCTGTATATCTTGTTCAGTTATGCTATACGTAGTCTGGTCACTGACACCAGCAGAAATTCTGGCATGCCTTTGAAAAACATCACATTCATGTAATGATCTCTTTTTCCCTCTCACACCTGTAGGGTTTGTCTGTGGGGCTGTTTAAAAACAGAAAATAAACCCCTGTCACTACTTCAGTATTTTAAAACTTTTATAAGACAACATTTAAACTCTAAAACCTGCAGCATCTACTATTTCTAGTTAAAAATACACACCTTCTGTAGTGGTAATCTGGAGATTAGCCAGCCTCTCCCCTCCAGAGTTTCTCTGTGGGGCTGTTTAAAAACAGAAAATAAACTCCTGTCACTACTTCGGTATTTTAAAACTTTTATAAGACAACATTTAAACTCTAAAACCTGCAGCATCTACTATTTCTAGTTAAAAATACACACCTTCTGTAGTGGTAATCTGGGGATTAGCCAGCCTCTCCCCTCCAGGGTTTCTCTTTGGGGCTGTTTAAAAACAGAAAATAAACCCCTGTCACTACTTCGGTATTTTAAAACTTTTATAAGACAACATTTAAACTCTAAAACCTGCAGCATCTACTATTTCTAGTTAAAAATACACACCTTCTGTAGTGGTAATCTTGGGATTAGCCAGCCTCTCCCCTCCAGGGTTTCTCTGTGGGGCTGTTTAAAAACAGAAAATAAACCCCTGTCACTACTTCGGTATTTTAAAACTTTTATAAGACAACATTTAAACTCTAAAACCTGCAGCATCTACTATTTCTAGTTAAAATACACACCTTCTGTAGTGGTAATCTGGGATTAGCCAGCCTCTCCCTCCAGGGTTTCTCTGCATGGCTGTTTTAAAACAGAAAAATACACCCCTATCACTACTTTTCAGTATTTTTAAAACTTTTATAAGACAAAATTTAAACTCTAAAACATGCAGCATCTACTATTTCTAGTTAAAAATACACACCTTCTGTAGTGTTCAACTGTGTATTAGCAAACAAGTAAATGTTTGCATAAGCTCTTCATCAGGAGTCCATGATTCCATGGCTAATTGTTGAATATTTTTAAATTTTTAGCTCAAGACAAAAGGACAAGCGAGACTACCACAACTACTACTTGAGCTTCCAGTATCTTGAAATGCTTATATAAAATGACTCAGACCCCCTCCCACCCCAAGTACGTGGCAAGTAGTGAAAAAACATCTGGTACTGTCCATCAGACCAACCACCCCATTCTCCAAGGGGAATATATAAGCCCCTATGCTAGTCAATGTAGGCTTTTGTTTCTCACTTCCTCACGACGGAAGGCATTAAAAATGCCTTTTCTGCTAATAGGTTGGTCACAGTCTAATTAAAACAGATGCTTTTTATCACTCTTAAAACACAAAGAAGAACAGTTTATAATAACGCAGTTGAGTGCCAGCTTAAGTTATGTTTTTAAAAGTCAAAACAGAAATTCTGTCTTTTAAACAGCTGTGTCCTTTAAATTAGTAATTCGATTAAAACTGCTTGCATGCCACTAATCAGAAGATAAAACTTATTTGTTAAAAAGTTCATCATGAGAAACACAAGTTTTCTCATTTACAATGTAGGAGAGTTCAAAAGAAATGCCATACTGCTATCGTTGGTCACAGTCTAATTAAAACAGATGCTTTTTATCAATCTTAAAACACAAAGAAGCACAATTTATAATAACGGCAGTTGAGTGCCAGCTAAGTTATGTTTTAAAAGTCAAAACAGAAATTCTGTCTTTTAAGCAGCTGAGTCCTTTAAATTAGTAATTCAGTAAAACATAGCACACACACAAGTGTGTATTCTTTACACCGACTCTAAGCAAAATTGTAGATACATTTTAAGAAGACTGTGTGCTTTGAAATTATTCTGAAAGAGAAACATCATTTTGCATTCTGTCTTTTCTTTGTAACATATCATTTATTTTTCTATTTAGTACTACATGACTTTTTAATTTTTTTTATAATGTAACTCTAGACATTTATTTTGCAACAAAAGCATAAGGCTACTTTTTTTACAGACCCCTGTAATCCAAAAATCTTGAGACACACATGTTTCCAAAGAGAATCAATAGGCCTTTGTAGCCATGGCTGTGTAAATGAACAACAGATGTTTTGTCACGTCTTAACAGACAAAGACCCCTACCACACAGCCAACAGGACCGTGAGCTCCAAAAAGTCCATCTATATTTTAAACATCCATAAAAGGCATTGCTTTTCCTATGTGCCTAATGAGGGACGGACACACATACACACACACAGCCACCAGGCTCCAAAACGCCCATCTATATTTTAAACATACATAAAAGACATTACTTTTCCTACGTGTCTAATGAGGACACACACACACACACACACACACACACACACACACACAGTGTGTATTTTTACAATGACTCTAAGCAAAGCTGTAGATACATTTTAAGACTGTGTGCTTTAAAATTATTTTGAAAGAGAAACATTATCATTTTACATTCTGTCTTTTCTTTGTAATATATCATTTTTCAAAACATTATAAATATCACACACATTTCATTTCAGCCTTCTCCTTGATACTACACAGAGCTGAGGGGTGAACTATAGGTATGTGCATTCCTTTTTCTGATATATTTTTATTCTTTCTAATTCATGACAAAGTATAAATAATTAGTTTTTGCGATTGTTGCAATGCTATCCAGATAAAACTGCTGAACCATCTTATATACAGTGGTCCCTCGTTTTAGCTTATAAATGTTACATGCGTATACATAAAGCTATCCTTTTGATGCAAGTTTGACACAGTCCTACAGATGCATGTTAAATAATTTTGTATACTGTTACAAAAACAGAAAAGGGTACTCACACAGGCAGATGAATTTCCTCGGGTGGGGTCCCACACAGATCTGTGAAACCTCTGCACGATCAGGTTCCTCCTAGATACTTCTTTCTGAAAATATCCTAATCAAAAACACACACATGTCCCTGCAGTTATACACCAGGCCTACAGGGGCACATACCACTACATAAACACTAACTGATTTTTGGGGTGGGAGGAGCAGTGGTGAAGATGGACAGGGGTTCGAGCCAGGATGGTGGGGTTCAGGAGAAAGGGGGGACAGGGGTTTGAGCCAGGATGGTGGGGTGCAGGAGAAGGGGACAGGGTTTCAGCCAGGCTGGTGGGTGTGCAGGAGAAAGGAGGGATGCAGGAGTTCAAGCTAGCATGGTGGGACTCGGGTTCCAGCCAGGATGGTCTGGCAGGGGATCTAGGAGTGTACGAGAAGGAGGGGTGGGGACAGGGGTTCGAGCCAGGCTGGTGGGGGTGCAGGAGAAAGGAGGGACGCAGGAGTTCAAGCTAGCATGGTGGGACTCGGGTTCCAGCCAGGATGGTCTGGCAGGGGATCGAGGAGTGTACGAGAAGGAGGGGCGGGGGACAGGGGTTCGAGCCAGGCTGGTCTGGCAGGGTTCGAGGAGTGTACGAGAATGAGGGGCATAAGACGCTTACAAAATGGTGGTGTTAGGTCATTTCCTGTGCAAGGGGCGGGACACGGGTTTGAACACGTGTCATTTCCTCCAGAAGGGGGCGGGGCTAGCGCATTTTAGGGAGGGACTTCTGGTTTAACAAGGGGCAATTCTGATTGGTCTGTTTTAGGCCACGCCCACCTGTCAAATGACGTGGCATGCGCCGATTGGCTGAAATTTAACATTTAACGAGATATATGAACTTATACTACTTTTGTGGCCTCTCTATTGTTTTGGGGACATCTCACCTTCTGAGTTTTTTGTCTTGATCAGACTCTGGTCCAAAACATCCCAACCTTAGCTAGTACCAACCACTGGTCAGTCTTTCTAAGACTGCCCCAGCATCGACTACTCCCCCCTTTACGTCAGTCAGTTTTCATTCCTGCAAAGGACTGCTCCCTCCACAGTCCAGATCTCATCTCATCATGCTTTCATGTTATCAGGTACCCTAGAGCAACCTTGTTGTAGTAATATGACTTTCTAGCCTCTTAGGACCTCATTCTCTGTTATTCTTAAAAGAATAAAAAAAAAAAACACAGTGGGAAAAAACCCCACTGTGGGAGGTTTTCACCCTACCACATCCCCCAGCTTGCCATTATTCCCCAGGAAATGATCAGCTCTATGGTCATTACTTAAATGATTAATGCTAAGGACCCTAACCCAGGAGATCCTGATTAGAAGCCCACTTTAGCCATTGTTTTTCCTTGTGACCCTGGAACATTAATTTGATGTTCTTGTACTTCCAATCTCCTTGCTATAACATTTTATAAACACACAACGTGACTACAAATGAAATGTTGTGTTGTTAATGAAATATTAGGGCATAACTTCAACACCAAGGAATAGTGTTACCATTCTGTACAGAATCCTTCTTTTAAAAACTGAGTAATACTGAAGCACTCCAGACCCCCCCCATGCAAATTCTCTATTCTATTAATGTTCAAGAATATGGAAATCTATGGTAGTTTGACATCAACAGCCATGTCCTCGCTGTAGCATGCAGGACCCCTTTTGCACTTCAGTTATTTTTATTGCAATTAATTTTGTCAATCTGAGCCCTAATTTTATCAGTTTATTTGAGTTTGGGGGCTTTGCCCCCCACACCCCGTCATAAAAAAATAGGAGGGGAAGAGCCCCCATTTTAAATAAACTGACAAAGAAAACCCACAGCCCATGGAGTGCTGCTGTAAAATCACGGACTGCTTCAGTTATTTTAATGTGATTATTTTTGTCAATCACAGCTCCTGTGGTAAAAAAGGGGGAGAGGGGCAGAGCCCCCCACCTTAAATAAACTGACAAAGAAATCCCATGGCCCACAGACTGCTGTTGTAAACTGGTAAGTGGAGAGCCAAGCAATGCTGACCTTATCATCAATTGTTCGTATTTTTTCCATAAACAAACACTTGCATAATGGGGAGAGTCTGGAGTACTTCAGTATCGCTGAAAGTTGCACTCTCTGTTTTTGTGATAAACTCCCCCATCTATTTTTATGATTTATGCATACACAATGTGTTGTTTATTGCAACTGTGCATGTTTACTTCTGGTGCATATGTGCTAAGTTTGTTTAGAATCTGAATTGTGAGACTCACAAAACTCTCTGACTTTCAAGGGTAACTGGAAATAACCAGTGCAGTAACAGCGTTTAATGGCAGCAGGTAAATGACACAACATGACGACTGCAGCAGTCTGGCTACTGAAGTACCATATCATTAGCTTCAAGATGAATAACAATAGGAGGGCCACTGCCACTGTGGAGGAAGAACTCTTCAAATACAATAAGGCAAGACAATCGTACCTCTGACCTCAACAATCTGCTACAGTCCTCCTGGGTACAAAAGTTCTCACCTATTCCTCCTGCTGTGTAACAAGCCATTAGAGTCATACTAGGGAAAGAGGCCATGTATGTAACTTTGTCACATTGTATCAGACATCTCTCCTTATCAGAACCTGCTCAGATGTCAGGTTAAGAGCATCCTCATAGGCTTCTCATCTTGAGAAACAGCCTGATATCAGCATACAATTGTCATGTTTTAGAGGCTTTTTTTCCTATACAAGGCCAAGACAATATCACTTAAGATCAGACAGAAATGTGCAATCTGTTGAGAAAAACATACATTCCAGTCACCACTTTCAGCTGGAGTGTGATTTTTGTTAGGTTTTCCTGAGTGGCTACTTTTATGGTAAGAAATTAAGACATATTGTTAATTCTATGTTTTACTGCGATTTCTAGCATGTTACTATCTGATTATATTTTTCATTAAATATCTTTCTGAGTATAAATAATTTGTGTACAAAGCTGTATCAGATTTAAACTATTTATGTTCCATGATGATACTTGTACATTGGTATCCAGTTGCTTGGGCAAGTCAAATTGAGCGACTCAATATAAGCAAATCAATTTGACTGCCTGCAATTACAGCGAGAGAGAAAGGATAGCGAGATTGGTAATAGTGAGTGTAAGAGACAAAAACTGTGAAAGGAAGAATATGGCGCGTGTCAGAGGGAGGCATAGTTACGCAGGATATGGGCGGTAGTGTAGCCAGGCAGTTACCATCTGGCCATTTGGTGTAGTGATAGCAGACTATCCATGCAGTGTGAAAGGCTCCATGTTTGGAGCTAGCTGTGTGCACATAATTATATTTGTGTGCTGTTTGGGACTTAATTTTTTTCTGGTCTGGGTAGCTCCCTCCCAAAGTTTCCCCTGTACCCCAGTGTCAGGCCCCCCCCTGGAGTTAATTATAATTATAATTATAATGAGGGGCACAGGAGGCAAAGCCCCCCACATAAAATAATGTCATACATGCTGTCTGATCATCACTGTTTTTGTATTCGATGCAGTGCACGTCACCATTGTTGTTTTTGGTGATGTGCACTCGTTCATGTGTTCATCGCTTTTATGCTGTCGCCCTTATCACAGGGAACCTTGTACATTATATTGCATACCATACAATTAAATAGTAAAAAAAATATTTGTCACTAAACTTGTGTGGGGAACAGGTAACAAGTCACTGTACTACCCATATCCACCCTCAGAGAAGAGACACTAAATCAGCCTGGTGGCATGGAAGTCTGAGACCCTGACCACCTCACCTTCTGCCATGCCAGCAACCCAAGTTTAGAAGCAGAAGTGGGTCATGGGGGGGGCGGCCAGGGAGGGAGGGGAAGACTGAGCACCCTAAGGACAACTATCTTCCCTGAGGGAGGGGGTTCAAGATGTCTTGCTTGGCAGCTGCCACATAGTCACCATAAGCGGCAATGCAGCAGGACACCAGGGAAGGTACGCCACCCATTGAGACCCCAGTGGATGCCTCTGTGAGGTGGAGTATAGAAAATGGCTCCAGGTCTGGTTCTAAGCATGTTGACAAAGAGGACCAGCAAATTGGACATAAAAGACCTTTGGTCTACAGGGTGAATTATTGTATGTGGGTAAGTACTCAAGCGGGATGAGAGGGGAAAAAATTGGCATGTGACAGTTTTACAAGAAAAACAGTAATTACATATAACTTGCCTTTTGCCATTTCAGAAATCCTGACTTGTTCTTTGCCCTTTAGTTTATCTTTCTCATTTTCTTTGGGGATGAACTTTGGTTGTTCATTTGAAGCCTTGGAAGTGTCCTCTACCTTTTCTGGATTCTGCAGGGTCTTGGGCAGGAACCAGAAAGGTATGGCTGTAAGAAGAGTTATCATTCCTGCTATGAGATAGCCAAGCCACCAGGCACCCACCCAGCGGGGGTCATGATGTGTAATTGTTAGTGTATCTGGAAAAAAAAATAATGTCATTCATCTCATCCTTTATGTCATAATTAATGACTCTTGCACTGTAGTTGTTTTTACTGCTGGGGACTGAAGTTCACACCTAGACTCAGGTAACATGAGTTTGACAAGTTTAGTTCGGTTCTCTGTGGACAGCAGTGTTATAAAACCATATCTGCAAGCATACATAGAAACATAGAAACATAGAAACATAGAATTTGACGGCAGATAAGGACCACTTGGCCCGGCCAGTCTGCCCATTTCCCTACCTACTGAATAAGCTGCAGATCCTAGTTAACCAGCAGCCTACTTCTTCCTACCCCCACCCCCCAGAATTGCCTTATGACTATCCCATGCATGCTTGAATTCCACCACTGATTTTGACTCCACAACCTCCTCCGAAGGCCATTCCATGCATCCACAACCCTCTCTGTGAAAAATACTTCTTAAATTACCTCTGAGCCGCCCCCATCTTCAAATTGTGCCCTCTTGTTCTTGCACACCTCTTTTTTGAAAGATGCTACCCTCTTGGACTTTGTTGATTTCCTTGAGGTACTTGAAAGTTTCTATCATGTCCCCCCTCCTTTCCTCGAGGCTATACATATTAAGCTCCTTAAGTCTCTCTTCAATGTCCTCCGGTGCAGACCCTGCACCATTTTAGTTGCCCTCCTCTGGACAGCTTCCATCCTGTCTATGTCTTTGCGGAGATTGGGTCTCCAGAACTGCACACAGTACTCCAGATGGGGTCTCACCAGCTGTCTGTACAGAGGGATAATAACTTCCTGTTTTCTACTGGTGATGCCTCTCCCTATGCATCCCAGTATCCCCCCAACCCTCCTTGCTGCCTTCTCACATTGCTTGCCCACCTTCAGGTCATCTGATATGACTACCCCCAGGTCCCTTTCCATTTTTGTTGTTGCTAGTATCTCACCCCCCATTGTGTACTCTTCCCCTGGGTTTTTGTTTCCCAGGTGCATTACCTTGCACTTCTTAGCATTGAATCTAAGCTGCCATACATTTGACCATTCTTCTAACCTTGCCAAGTCCCTTCTCATCCTTTCCACCCACCCTGTGCATCAACTCTGTTGCAGCTCTTAGTGTCATCCATAAGAGACATTCTTTTCCTTCCAGTCCTTCTGCAATGTCGCTTATAAAGACATTGAAGAGGACTGGTCCTAATACTGAACCCTGTGGTACCCTCACTAGTAACCTCCTTTCTTCTGAGTGGACTCCATTTACTATTACTCTCTGTGTCCTATTCTCCAGCCAATTCTTTACCCAGGCTGTCATCTTGGGACCCACTCCCAGGCTGGCTAACTTATATATTAATCTTTGTGTGGGACTGTGTCAAATGCCTTGCTAAAGTCTAGGTAGGCCATGTCCACAGCCCCTCCTGATCTACTACTTTGGTCACCCAGTCAAAGAAATCTATCAGATCTGTCTGGCATGACCTTCCCGCTGTGAATCCATGCTGCCTAGGGTCCTGTGCCCTCTGGCCTCTAGATACTCGACAATTCTTTTCCTTTAGAAGTGATTCCATCATTTTCCCTATCACTGAGGTTAAACTAACAGGTCTATAGTTTCCTGCTTCTGCCTTGCTCCCACTTTTATGAAGGGAATCACATCTGCCCTCCTCCAGTCCTCGGTACCACCCCATCCTCCCATGATTTGTTAAAGAGGGTAGTCAGTGGTGTCACTAGTTCTACCCTTAGTTCTTTTAGAATTCTGGGATGAATCCCATCAGGCCCCATTGCTTTGTCCACCTTCAGTTTAAGAGTTCTTTCAGAACCCTTTCTTCTGTAAATGGGCTGGTATCACTTCTGTATCCAGAGTGTTACTACTGTTTGTTTATGTACCTCCCCTCTTCCTTTGTAAATACTGAGCAAAAATATTTGTTTAGTATCTCTGCCTTTTCACATTCTCCTCTGCCCACCCTTCCTCCCTTTATTAAGCCTCACTATCCCTCCTTGGTCTTCCTTTGCTCCTGATGTACCTATAAAAGGTTTTATCCCCCTTCTTAACTGAGTTGGCTATATTTTCCTCAGTTTGGGCCTTTGCTGTTCTGACTGCCTTCCCAGCCTCCTTTTGCTTTAACTGATACCGTTCTCTGTCCTGCTCCTGCTGTGATTCCTTGTACTTCCTGAATGCTTTCTTTTTCTCTTGAACCTTCACTGCCACTTCCTTTGAGAACCATAGTGGTTTCTTACTTCGTCTTGTTTTGTTTATTGCTTCACACAATGGGCTCGTTACCTCTGTGATGGCAGTTTTTATTATTCTCCATTGTTCTTCCACCCCTCCTTCCTGCCCATTTGCTAGTGCATTCCTTAGGCACTCACCCATTTTGGCAAAGTCAGCCCTCCTAAAGTCCAGTACTTTTGTCTTTGTACGGCTTGACTCTATTGCTGTGTTTATTGTGAACCATACTGTTCGATGGTCGCTAGTTCCCAGATGGCTACCCACTTCTACATCTGTGATCCTCTCTCCATCTCCATTTGAGTATCAAGTCTAATATTGCTCCCTCTCGAGTGGGCTCCAGTACTAGTTGTCTAAGGCATGCACCCTGTAGGGCATCTAGAATAACTGCACTCTTGAGTGGCAGCTGCAACTGCACTCCAGTTAACATCTGGCATATTCAGATCACCCATCAGCAATATCTCCCCTTTTCTGCCATTCTAAGTATACTTTCTATCATTTTCTTGCCCATTTCCTCCCCTGAGAAGAGGTCTGTATCTAACCCTGTGCGGATTGTGGTGCCATTGCCTGTCTCCAAATTTACCCACAGTGCTTCTTCTCCTCCCTGTTTACCCTTTTGTTCTGTTGCTTTATTCCTTCCCTTATGTAAAGAACTACTCCTCCCTCTTTTACCCTCCCTGTCCCTCCTGTAGATAGTGTATCCTGGTATGTTTCGTCCCAGTCATGGTTTTGTGTGTACCATGTTTCTGTGACTGCCACGATATCCAGATGTTCCTCCTCCATCAAGGCCACTAATTCAGGAAGCTTGTTACCTAGACTACGGGCATTGGTACTCATTGCTCTCCATTTTTGATGGCCTTACCTTCTGTTGCAGCATCCCCACTGACCGTTCTACCTTGGTCTTTTCTCATTTAGTACCCTGTTTTGTAGGAGAGGCTGGGATTTTTCTGCTGCTTGTCAGTGCCTACCCCATTGACTAGTTTAAAAGCTTGCCAATGAAGCATTTAAACCGATTGCTCAAAAGACTTGTTCCCTTCCTGGACAGATGCAGACCATCCTGCCAGTATAGGCTGGTGTCCCTCCAGGTGGAACCCCAGTCCTCAATGAAGCCAAACCACTGTGCTCTGCACCATTTTTGCAACCATTCATTAAACTGCATGGTGCCAATTACCCTCGCCTCCCCCATGCCTTTGACAGGCAGCACCTCTGAGAAGGATACTGTGTGTGCTACTTGTCTTAGGCCCTTCCCCAACTCTGCAATGTCCTCCTGCACTGCTCTAACCTCATGATGAGCCAAGTCATTTGTCCCTAGGTGGACAATTACGTCCAGCTCAGAATCCCTTGCAGCTGTTGTGATCCTGAGGATGCACTTCCTGTGTTTTGGGGAGGATTTTCATTGGGACGGCCCATGACATCACAAGTGGCAATGATGTATCTAACAGAATTTACACCTGCCCCCCCAACAGCTGACTACCAGGCAGA
Organism: Neoceratodus forsteri; assembly: GCA_016271365.2. Lineage (NCBI taxonomy): Eukaryota > Metazoa > Chordata > Ceratodontiformes > Ceratodontidae > Neoceratodus > Neoceratodus forsteri. The sequence continues at coordinate 1,571,700,600 of CM028131.1, forward strand.
TATTGGAGCCTGTGCTCTAACAGGCAGGAATTACATGCCAGAGGCACATATCCCACCTGCAGAGCTCCACACCTGTGGACAGGTGCACACCAGTGGCACTCATGACTGCTGTCCACCAGTCTGTGGCCCTGCCCCCCAGCAAGCAGGTCCACACGGTGCAGCCATGGGTGGAGTTGTACACCTAGGCATGCATCCAATGTGATGCCCATCCCAGATCTCTCAGTGGATCCCTTACATGGTGGGGGGGCATGTTGGCTGCACTCCAGCGCAGACGTCTACACAGCTGGTGGCCGTGGAGATGAGAGGTGGGTAGTGCCGCCAGCCATGTCATGCCCCCGATCAGATGGGGAGGTATGGGGGGCAGTGCCACAAGGATGTGTGTGGGGGGTTGCAACAGTCCACCACACCATACGGAGCACAGGGAGCCACAGAGGCAGGCAGAAGGGGTTTCATGCAGTCCTGGGCCAGTGCCCCATGAGAGTGTGTGTGTGTGTGTGTGTACGTGGTTGGCATACACGTGGATGATGTCAGGTTCAGCTGGCTGCTGGGGTCAGTGGCCCCAGGCCACCAGTGGATGTGGAGGCAGTGATCTCCTTGGTGTGGGACGGATGCATGGGACACGTAGGAGACTTATGGCAGGTTTTATCCTGGCATACTGGCTACCTTCCTATGCACCCTGGTGTGCAGTTCTACATGGCTCTGTGCATGCTGCATAGTGCTGGCATGCCCCCCCACCCATCCCCTGCACATTCCAGTCCACACAAGTGGGGGATCGGATGTGTGAGGGTTGCACACCCCCCTTACTGCATCCCACACAGGGGTGCAATGAGTGCGGTGTGTCTCCGTGCCTCACATACATAGAAACATAGAAACACAGAAACATAGACTTTGACAGCAGATAAGGACCATTTGGCCCACCTAGTCTGCCCATTTCCCTACCTATTGGATAAGCTGCAGGTCCTAGTTAACCAACAGCCTATTTCTTCCAACCCCCACAAGAATTGCCTTATGTCTGTCCCATGCATTCTTGAATTCTCCCACAGTTTTAGACCCCACAACCTCCTCAGGAAGGTGGTTCCATGCATCCACCACCCTCTCTGTGAAAAAAATACTTCCTCACATTGCCCCTGCGCCATCCCCCCTCTATCTTCAAATTGTGTCCCCTTCTTCTTGCACATCTATTTTTCTGAAAGATGCTACCCTCTTGGAATTTGCTGATTCCACTGAGGTACTTAAAAGTTTCTGTCATGTCCCCCTCTCCCTCCTTTCCTCAAGGGTATACATATTAAGCTCCTTTAGTCTCTCCTCATATGGCTTCTCTTGCAGACCCTGCACCATTTTAGTTGCTCTCCTCTAGACTGCCTCCCTCCTGTCTATGTCTGTGTGGAGATGGGGTCTCCAGAACTAGACACAGAACTCCAGACGGGGTCTCACCAACTGTCTGTACAGAGGGATAACAACTTCCTGATTTCTACTGGTGATGCCTCTCCCTATACATCCCAGTATCCCCCCAGCCCTCCCTACTGCCTTCTCACATTGCTTGCCAACCTTAAGGTCATCTGATATGATTGCCCCAGATCCCTTTCCATTTTTGCTGTTGTTACTACCTCCCCCCCCATTGTGTACTCTTCCCCTAGGTTTTTGTTTCCCAGGTGCATTATTTTGCACTTCTTTGCATTGAATCCAAGCTGCCAAGTCCCTTCTCATCCTTTCCACGCCCCCTTGTATATCAACCCTGTTGCAGATCTTTGTGTCATCTGCAAATAGGCATACTTTTCCTTCCAGTTCCTCTGCAATGTCACTTATAAAGACATTACAAAGGACTGGACCCAGTACTGAACCCTGTGGTACCCCACTAGTAACTCCCCTTTCTTCAGAGTGGACTCTGTTTACTATTACTACATACGTGGTGCGGAGGCACTCCGCATCTTTGAGCATAGGCCTCATTATGCCTAATAAGTCCCAAGGGGCAGATGGGATACACCTAATGATGACAGTAAAGCAAAAAGATTAGCAGGTCTGCTTCATTTATTTTTTCATGAGTTAGTCTGGTTAGGCATGATGCCGAAGTGCTGAAAAATGGCCAGGGTGGTCCCCATCTCCAAGAAGGGCACAAAAGGATGAAAAGAAACACAACCAAAGGGCTGCTTTAAGGGTCATGTGGTACTTACTGCAGTAGTGCAGTAGTAAAGCCTCTGTGAAGTGCAAAAAGAGGGTGAGAAATTGTGGGTTTTGGTGGGAGTACTATTGTTGTCACTTACTGACAGGTCGCTTTGAAATTTTAATAAAAGGCTGTTTGCCTTCTCAGTAATCTTCACATGTACTTGAAGTGAGTGCCATGCTCTGACAGCTACTGAACTATGGCTGAGTAACCTAATATCTGTTCTGGTCAATGTCCTGCAAAATATCATAAAAGGCAGAACAATGGAGCACTTAGTTAAAACACCAGTACTGTACTCGGTTCTCTCAGCATAACTTTATGAGGTACAGATCATGTCAAACCCACTTTCTTTTTGGGGCTGCAATGAGCATAACCTTGCAGACCTCTTGCTGTGAGAAAATGACTCTGCACATTCCTTCTGACCAAAGGACATGTTGGAGTTGCAACACAGTTGCCTCTGCATCCGTGAAGCACTCCACTCGTTGTCTCCAGTGGAAGTCACATTGCACTATTTTCTTTACTCTGTAGGTGGTCATGGCAGAATACGGTACTCTTTGCTGTGTCAAAGACAGCCACCAAACTGTACTGCACATGTGCTACTACTAGTGCATGTGCCACTGTCTATTGCACATGCACTAGTAGTAGCACATGCACATGTGCTACTACTAATGCATGTGCAATAGACAGTGGCAGTCATCTTGGACATGGTGGAGTGTGTCATGTTCCGCCATGACCACCAATTTAAAAAACAGTTATGGATTTCCACCTGACCCTCCCTCTCAGCACTCCACCCCCAGAAAATAACAATGACACTGGGGCACCCAGTCCTCCAGTCTCATGATCATGTTCCCATTACCTTTTTATGTATATTTTTCTCTCCTACCCAACCTCCCTCTCAGCACTCACCATCTCACACCCTGCTAGAAACATAACAATGCAACTGGGGCACAATTCCCCAATGTACGATCGTGTTCCTGTAACCTTTCTTATTTTTTATTATATATTTTTCTCCCCACCGACCCTCCCTCTCATCACCCACCACCCCACACACACTCCCTAGAAACATAACAGTGACACTGGGGGTGCCTAATCCCCCAATGTTGTGACCAGGAACCTCGGTTGTGAATTTTTTTTTCACCTGTAAAAGGAAAACCATCCATCGATGTCTTTTGTAGCCGCTCCTGTCCTCCCACTCAGCACCCACCACCCTGCACCCCCACAAGCCCTTACTTACCCATCGAGGGGTCTAACACCATAATCCTGTCTGGACTGCAGACACATCTTCACTCTTCAAAGCCAGACCATGAATTGAAGAAACAGATATGCGGTTCAATGTATTTCAATGGGGGCTTGAACTTAGTGCCATATCTTGGGCATTTTTGCATATTTTTGGTGCAGATTTTCAACATGCCTTTTTTGGGACCCACCTCATAAATAATTGCACTGATATTAGGTAAATCTGTCCCAAAAGGTGATTTTGTGGTCCCTCTGAAAAATCGCCTTTCAAGCAGGAGTTAAACTCTGCCCTTGCTCATGAGATAGGGTCGGTCTAAGAAGGCTATAATGAAAATTTGGTGTGAAAATATTAAAAAATAATAAAGTTATGAGTCTACATCGAATTTTGCAAACACAGGCTTGTAACTTTGGACATTTTCTATATTTTTACCCCAAATTTACAACATAGCCATATCTTTACAGCACCACATGAATGTGATAGTTCTCATTTTTCAAATCCAAGCCAAAATGTTTTGTTTTTTTTTTTTGCATCCCAAAAGTTGATTTCATGGTCCCTGCATGAAATCACCTCTTGGACAGGAGCTGAACATTTTCTCTGACTTTATTAATGAGGTGGGGTCATAAGAAGGCTATGTTTTAAATCTGGTGAAAAAATGTTCAAAAAAAATACAAAATTATGAGGCTACGTTGAATTTTACAAACACAGGCTCATAAGTTTGATAATATTCAATATTTTTACCACAAATTTTCAACATAGCCATTTCTTTACAGTATCTCATGTGTTTTTGCATTCTGAAAGTTGATTTCACAGTCCCTGTGTAAAATCACCTTTAAACCAGGAGTTGAACATTTTCTCTGCCCTTTTTCATGAGGCGCAGTCATAACAAGGTTATGATGAAAATTTAGTGTAAAAATATTAAAAAAACACATTTTTAATATTTATACCCCAAATTCCTTAGCTGCAACCATATCAGCTCTAGCCAGAGTTTGTCTTAGTGAGTTACTATGGTGGTAGATAGGGGCAGAGCAATAGATGTAGTCTGTCTAGATTTTAATGAGGCCTGTTACACTTTGGTGACATTATTTTTTAAAAGCTTTTTGGCAGAGGGGTATACTCAGCTTGTTAATTTTCTTATTTCTTAGCAGCAGCTCACTTCCATTTGGTGCTGAGGGTAGGGTACAGGGGATCATGAGAGAACAGCTAGTAATAGTACAAAGGCGTACAAAATAAAGGTCTATACTAAGGTAATTATGCAAGTTGTGTATCAAAGGAACACTTTTGACCAGTCAAAGTGCTCCTTTCCCTATGCATGTGTGACACTCTTAGGCTGCAAAAAGTGCCTTGTGTGCAGGTGTGCTTAAATTGGCACACACAGAAGGAAGATTTTTTAATTTTCTAATATATTATTGATTGCTCTCAATTCCTTAGTGCTAAGATGTGCTTTGACATGATAAAGACAATGGTTGGCTGTGCTGGTGGGCAGGTTGTGTTGGTTGTCCACCGTGGGACTAAACTGTAATATTACAAATATTGAAGGTGCTGGGGGCAGAAGGGTGAGAACAGGTTGCAGACAGCAGATTGGGAGACAGGGGTAATTAAATATTTTGTGCTTGGGCGGGGTGTGGAGGGTGGAATATTTAAAAATAAGCAGGGGTGAGGGGAAGGATTTTTGTTCTCTTAAAATGAATATTAGATCTCAAATATAAATAGCCTCCAACTTGAGAAGGGCTCCAAAATATTTGGGAGCCCTATTTGTCATGGTATTTGGTAAATCCTATTTGACCCTCTCACACTCCTAATTGTCAGGTGCAGCTGGGAGAAAGGGAACAAAGAAGTACAAAGCAATGACAAATGTAACAGTACAGAGTACACCGTAAGTATACAGTAAGTAAAGAATGAGGCACCAAATTCTGACTAAAGCATTGGTGAACAATAAAGAGAACATGATATCTACAGTATGAATTATAAAAACAAGTACCAGATTCTGTCAAAAGTAACAGAGAACAATAAAAGTGGAATTAATAAGTATACTATAAATTACAAAATCAAAATACCAAATTCTTACAAATGCAATAGTGAACAGAGAGTTCATATTGATTACGTAAAATTACAAAAAAAAATAGTACAAAATTCTGACAAAGGTAAAAGAAACAATAAAGAGTACCTACAAAATTAATAATGTTCTGACAAAAACAACAGCAAACAATAGAGTGTACATATGTACAGTATAAATTACAAAGCAAAGTACTACATTCTGATGAAAGTAACAATAAACAATAAAGAATACATAATAGTTGAAGTATTAATCACAAAACCAAGTATGAAATTCTGACAAAAGTAATAGAGAACAATAAAAATGAGTAAGTAATAAGTACTACATAAATTACAAAACCAAGTACCAGATTCTAACAAAATAATAATAAAGACTATGTAATGCATACTACATAAATTACAAAACCAGGCACCGGATTATGACAAAGGTAACAGAGAACAATAAAGAGTACATAACAAGTAAAATATAAATTAAAAAAATAATGACCATGTTCTGACAAATGTAAGAGAACAACAAAGAGTACATAACGAGTATAAAGAAAAAATCAAGTAGCAAATTCTACAAAATCAATATAGAGCAATAGAGTGCATTATAAGGATGAATTACAAAACTTAGTACTAAATTCTGACAAAGACAACATATAATAAATACTATAAAAGTATACAACCAAGAACCAAATTCTGACAAAAGCAAAAGGAAACAAAAAACAACTACATAACTAGAAAGGAATGCATTTATTCTTAGAACAACCACTGGTATCTTCCAATCATTTCCAAAAATATTCTCATATGATATTTTTGTAATGCTTGAAACTACATTTTGAAAGCTGTAACATTTGAAAAGTTAATACAGTTCTCCTGTGATGCTACATGCATATACTGTACATATTAATATAATGTGGTAAAAATTACAGGACTTAAAAAATGCAGTGAACCATTTTATGCTTTTTATATCACTATAAACAGCAGAGAAATCCCAGCCTCCCCCCACAGAATAGGGTAGTTAGTGAGGTAAACACCAAGGTGGAGAGGTCAATAGGGAGCAGGACTGGGGTAAATGGAAAAAAATGCAAAGGCAGTAAAGACAGGGATGGGGCTGAAAAGGGTAAGGCCATCAAAAAATGGAGGGTGATGGGTACCAATGCCTGTAGTCTGGGTAATAAGCTCCCTGAACTAGTGGCCTTGATGGAAGAGGGTTACCTGGATATTGTGGCAGTCACAAGGTGCTTTTACACACAGGTTTTTAAAATGGAATCAGTGTTGCCTGGGTGGCGCCGTTATACTCTGTTGCGTTCTGGTTCCTTTTTACACCCTGCAGGTATTCTGGCAACCCCTGCCTCCATTTGTTTCAGCTCCCCCAGAGTTTGCTGCTCTATAATGGCTGTTTCTGCAGTGTTACTGGAATGACTGTTTTGCACAGCCAGATGAAACAGAACACATCTGTGCAAACCGCAATAAGCAGAGATTGCGGTTTGGATGAACGTTCACCAAGTGAACGAAACAGATGGATTTTACACACAAGGGATGTAATGAAATACTGTTTCCATAACAGTCATTCCGTTACAGAAACCTGTGCATAAAAGTGCCTACAGAGACATGGTACACAGAGAACCATTACTAGGATTTCAACATACCAGGTTATGCAATCTACAGGAGGGACAGGGAGGGAAAAAGAGGAGGAGGAGAAGGAGTAGCTCTCTATGTAAGGGAAGGGATTAAAGCAATGGAACTAAAAGGTAAACAGGGAAGAGAGGAGGCACTGTGAGTCACCCTGGAGACAGGAAATGATACCACAATCTGCACGGGGGTTGTATACAGACCCCCAACTCAGGGGGAGGAAATGGACAAGGAAATGATGGAAGGTATTATTAGAATGGCAGAAAAAGGGGAAATATTGTTGATGGGGGACCTGAATATGCCAGGTGTTAAATGGAGCACCTTTGCTGCAGCCGCATCCAAGAGCAGGATCATTCTCGATGTCCTACAGGGGGCGTGCCTCAGAGAGCTAGTGTTGGAACCCACTCAGAAGGAAGCAATCTTAGACCTGGTGTTTTCAAGTGGGGAAGGAGAGAGGATCTTGGATTTAGAAGTGGGTAGCCATCTGGGAAGAAGCGACCACCAAACAGTGTGGTTCACAGTAAACACAGTCATAAAGTCAAGCCATACAAAAGCAAGGTTTCTGGACTTTAGGAGGGCTGACTTTGGGAAAATGGGAGAGTGCCTCAGAAAAGTACTAGCAAATGGGCAAGCAGAAGGGAGTGGAGGAACAATGGGGAAAAATCAAAACAGCCATCACAGAGGCAGCAAGCCTTTGTGTGAAGCAAATCAACAAAAAAAAACAAAGGAAAAATCACTATGGTTCTCAAAAGAGGTAGCGTGGAAGGTTAGGGAGAAAAAGGTAGCATTCAGGAAGTTTAAGAAAACACAGAAGGAACAGGACAGAGAACTGTACCAGTTAAAACAGAAGGAAGCAGAGAAGGCAGTCAGAATAGCAAAGGCCCAAATTGAGGAAAAGATTGCCAACTCAGTTAAGAAGAGGGATAAAACCTTGTATAGGTACATTAGGGAGCGAAGAAAGACCAAGGGAGGGATAGTGAGGCTTAATAAAGGGAAGGGAGGGTCGGCAGAGGGTGACAGTGAAAAAAACAGGGATAATGAATACTTCAGCTCAGTATTCACAAAAGAAGAGGACAGGGAGATACTTAAACCAAACAATGGAAGCACTCTGGATAGTGGGGTTGATACCAGTCCATTCACAGAAGAAAGGGTCCTAAAAGAACTCCTAAAACTGAAGGTGGACAAAGCAATGTGGCCTGATGGGATTCACCCCAGAATTCTAAAAGAACTAAAGGAAGAACTATTGACATCACTGACTAACCTTTTTAACAAATCATGGGAGGATGGTGTGGTACCTGAGGACTGGAGGAGGGAGGTTGTGAGTCCCGTTCACAAAAGTGGGAGCAAGACAGAGGCAGGAAACTACAGACCTCTTAGTTTGACCTCAGTGGTAGGGAAAATGATGGAATCACTTCTGAAGGAAAGAATTGTTGAGTACCTAGAGGCCAGTGGGGCACAGGACCCAAGGCAGCATGGAGTCACAGCAGGACGGTCATGTCAGATGAATCTAATCAATTTCTTTGACTGGGTGACCAAAGTAGTATACGAGGGAGGGGCTGTGGACATGGCCTACCTAGACTTTAGCAAGGCATTTGACACAGTCCCACACAAAAGATTAATAAACAAGTTAGCAAGCCTGAGAGTGGTTTTGCAGAGAGACTGGAAGGGAAGGTATGCCTCTTTACAGATGACACAAAGATCTGCAACAGCGTTGATACACAAGGTGGGGTGGAAGGGATGAGAAGGGACTTGGCAAAGTTGGAGGAATGGAAAAAAATATAGCAGCTTAGATTCAGTGCAAAGTAATGTACCTGGGAAACAAAAACCCAGGGTAACAGTACACAATGTGGGGGGAGGTACAAACAACAACAAAAATGGAAAGGGACCTGGGGGTAGTCATATTAGATGATCTAAAGGTAGGCAATCAATGTGAGAAGGCAGTAAGAAGGGCTGGGGGATACTGGGATGCATAGGGAGAGGCATCACCAGTAGAAAAAAAAAAGTTGTTATCCATCTATATAGACAGTTGGTGAGACCCCATCTGGAATACTACATGCAGTTCTGGAGACCCCTTCTCCACAAGGACATAGACAGGATAGAGGAAGTCCAGAGGATAGCAACTAAAATGGTGCAGGGTCTGCACCAGAAGCCATACGAAGAGAGACTAAAGGAGCTTAATATGTATACCCTCGAGGAAAGGAGGGAGAGGGGGAACATGATGGAAACTTTCAAGTACCTCAAGGGAATCAACAGATCAACAGACTGAAGGCAGGTTGGACTGCACAACCTGTCAACAGTCCTGGAGAGCTGAGTTGGTTGATTCCTTGCTGCAGCAAGCTCCTTGGACTGGAATTCTGCCTTCTTACAGGAGACTGCTGATTGATAGTCTTTATAATGAGCCATCAAGCAAAGTTTGTCATCTGCCAGGCCAGATTTCCTCCAACATCACTCTAGCCTTCGACTCCCTTGCCTCATCTCCTTCAAAGTCCCATCAAACTGTGAGGAATTCTGTTGAAGAGAGAGGGGGGGCAAATGCAGACAGGAGCTATGGAGTTGAGGGCCCCAGACAATGCCCTATTATAGGCAAGTACCAGTTCCTCCAGCTCCTCACATATACGTGTCACACCTGATAGGTCCACTACCTCCATAAGACCATCTGGGGTCAAATCCCTTAAAGGGACCATCTCCAAAGGAGCAGGTCTATTGGGGGGGGGGCCACGAACCTGAACCTTACAGTATGATGGTCCGACCAACTGACTGGCTCCACATGTAGTTTAGAGATCTCCATCCCAAGTAGGAAGACCAGATCCAGAGAATGGCTGTGAATGAATTGCAGAGGAAACAACCTGTGTAAAGCCCAACAAACTCATAAGTTGGAAGAAATATTGTCCAAATTGCGAGACTTTATCATTGATCCAGGCACTGAAATCCCCAAGAATAATCCATCCAGAGAATTCCAGCACCTGGTTGATGATGAACTCCACAACTTCTTGCAGGAATTCCCTCCCATTACTAGGTGTATGGTAGATGAGAAGGTCTGTTTATATGAAATGCATGGCTCTCACTAAGCCTCTGTAGTTTACTCTATCTCAATGACTCCTTTGCCCTATTGGTCATACCTAGTGCTGAACCTCATAAAAGCCATGACTCTTTAGAGCCACCAGTGAAATGCTGCTATGGTGAACTCTCCTTTAACCAATCTGCAAGATAAATTCATTCCATTTACCAAAAAGGAGGGTGCACTCTCCTTTAACAAAATGCTTGTACCATGAGCTACTGACAACAATTATAGAATGTGATAAAAGATGGCCTCCTCACCCCCCACCCCGGACTGGTCTGTCTGTAGACAGCTGCATAACATATGCAAGAGGGAGATCAGAATAAACAACAGCAATCACTGTAAACAGTTTCCAATGCTATGGCCCAAAACCCCAGGCTGTTCTGGCAACAAATCAAAAAAATGCTTGGCCAACAAGGAAGTTGCTCATCCCCTGATATGTTACTAAAAGGGGTGCACTGTAATAGTAGCATGACAATTGCTAATGCATTCAACTCATATTTTTCAGACCTCTCCTCATATGTGAGCATCTCCTCCAATGGGCCCCTATAGCCCTGGTGTGTTTGTGTGGGGGGAGGGTCCATACTTCAAGCTTTTTCATTTTAAATGTGCTTTTTGTTGTCTGTCACACATAAAATAACTGTTCATTCAAAGGACTACACAACTTCTACCTGTATCTGGCCAATAGAAGTAGGAGATGGGCAAACCGGACACACATGCATAATTGCTTCCCTTCCTCCAATACTTTAAGAATTATTATGCATGAACTGTACAGGACAGCAGGAGTTGTGGCCCTGGGACACTGACACAAAAAATGTGGGACCATGTCATCACTGGCACTCACAAATGTGGTAAGAACAAGGGAGCCATTTTTCCAGATTGGTGTTCCCCTCCAGCTATAGTAGGTCAGCCCTGAGACCATTCTGTGAAGGCATTGGCATTATTCAGTGGTGGATGACAGGTCACACAGCTCTGCCCAGTGAGGCCACACTGAACATAGAAACATAGACCTATATATGTTGATAGCAGAAAAAGGCCCAATAACCCATCTAATGAGACAAGATTTAGGCAAATGAATGGGTAAAAGTGTAGCTATTCATTCTCTAGATTGGTGGAGTTTCTCTCCAATTTTTCATTTTTCATTTTTTATACTTTTAATTTTTTTATACTTATCATAGAATCATAAAATCATAGAACTTCATGGCAGAAAAGGACCCCATGGTCCATCCAGTCTGCCCATTTCCCCATGCTAAACTATTCACCTCCCTTCTTGGGTACCCACTCCACTCCCTAGTAATCCTTTATGCCTGTCCCAAGCCCTCTTGAATCTTGACACTGTCTCCACCCCCACAACCTCATCTGGAAGCCTGTTCCAGGCATCCACCACCCTCTCCATAAAGAATTGCCTTCTTCTAGTCCCTCTGAAGTGTCCTCCCTGTAGTCTCAAGACATTTCCCCTTACCATGGTGTCCTTTTTCATACGGAATAAACTCCCCGGGCCTAACTTATTTATCTCTTTAACGTATTTGAAGATCTCTCTCCCTTCTGGTCTCTAGTGTCTACAGCCATAGCTCTTTGCATCTCTGCTCATATGGTTTGCCTTTCATCCCTTGCTCCATCTTGGTCATTCTTCACTGAACCCTTTCCATCAGATCTATGTCCTTGTGCAAGTAAGGCCTCCAGAACTGCACTCCATATTCCAGGTGTGGTCTCACCATAGCCTGGTACAGGGGCACCAAGACTTCTCTTCTCCTGGTGGGGATTCCCCTGCCTATACTTGCCAGCATCCCATATGCCATCCCCACCACCCTAGCGCACTGTTTCTCCACATTAAGGTCACTGGAGACTACAATACCTAGGTCCTTCTCCTGCTCCATTGTCCTGATCTCCTCCCCCTCATATTGTAACCCAGCCTCGGGTTCCTGTCTCCCAGGTGCATAACAGCACACTTCTTGATGTTGAAGTTTAACTGCCAGGTCTCCACGCACTCTTCTTGCATGATCAGGTCCTGTCTCATGTCTTCCATCCCTCCTTCAGTGTCAACCCTATTGCAGATTTTCACATCATTCACAATGAGTGCCAACCATCTTCTAGTCCGTCTGTTATGTTGCATATGTAGATACCGAAGAGGAGTGGTCTCAGCACTGACCCCTGGGGCACCCGGCTTGTCACCTGCCTAGTTATCTTGTGCCCCACCCTTGTGCTTCCCAGTTTATTGACCAACCTTCTGTAGGGGATGATGTTGAAGGACTTGCAGAAGTCCAGATAGGTCACATCCACTGCCCCCCCCCCCCAAATCTATTACCTGGTCACCCAGTCAAAGAATTCTATTAGACTGGACTGGCAGGATTTTCCACTAGTGAACCCATGCTGGTTGTTATTTAGAAATCTGTTCCTCTCCAGGTACTGCGTTACTCTTTCCCTGATGAGTGCCTCCATGATCTTCCCCACCACTGTGGTGAGGCTGAAAGAATGATAGTTCTTCCTTGTTTCCCTGCTCCCTTCCCCCCCCCGTGCATTGGCACAACTGTAGCCCTCCTCCAGTACGGCACCCTTCCTGTGTCCAAGGACAGGTTGAATATCCTTGCTAACAGGGCAGTCAACTCCTGTCTTAGCTCCCAGATCACCCTTGGGTGCAGTCCATCCAGTCCCATGGCCTTGTCCACCCACACCCTGCCCAGTTCCTCCCTGACTCTCTCTATGCTAAAGGGACACATCTACACCTCTACACCCCCATCCTCAAATCCAGTCCCCTACCCTCTGCTTCTTCATAAAATTTGAGCAGAAATATCTGTTTAGTTCTGCTTTCTTGCAGTCATCCTCTATTGGCTCCCCTCTCTCCCCCCTCAAGAGCCTTGTGATCCCTTGTCCAGTCTTCCTCCTGTCCCTCACATATCTGGAGAATGTCTTCTTACCCCCCCGACCTGCTTCACTATCCGTTCCTCCATTTCAGCCTTTGCCCTCCTAATCACCCTCCTTGCTAGCCTCCTTCTTTTCCTGTAGGCTTCTCTGTCCTCCTCCCTCTGCGATTTCTTATATTTCCTAAATGCCCTCCGTCTGCCCCCTACCACCCTCGCTACCTCCCTATTAAAACACAGTGGCCTCCTGCTTCTTGCTCCCTTCCTCATCCCCTTTACACATGCGTGCGTGGCCTCTCTGACCCTGTCTCTAATAGCCCCCCATAGTTCCTCTACTTCATTAATTTCCTCCATACCCTCCATCGCTTCCCTCACTAACCTTCTCATCTTATTAAAGTCTGCCCACCTCAAGACCAACACTGTTGTACTTGTTCAGCCTACTTCCTTCCCCGCCCTCACCCTAAACCTGATGGACCTGTGGTCACTATTACCCAGCTCCTCCCCTACCACCACCTCCTCTATGTTCTCCAAGTTAGTAAGGACAACATCCAGTGGGTTGTTCACCTTAGCTGGTTCTCTGACTAACTGATGAAGGAACACCCCTTGTAGCACCTCCAGAATTTCCCCTGCTTTTGGTCAGAGATGCTTCTGGGATGGCCCAGTCGATGTCTGGGAGGTTCAGATCACCCACCAGTAGCATTTCCCCTTTTACAGACATTCTTCCTATGTCCTGCGTCATCTTCCTGTCCTGCTCTTCCCCTTGGGTGGGTGGTCTGTACACCACTCCCAGTCTCACGGATTCCCCTGTTCTGATGCTTATTGTCACCCATAGTAGTTCAGCATCCCTATCGCCCTCCTACCCCTCTGTTACCTTCACATCCTCCCTGATGTATAAGGCCACCCCTCCCCCCTTCTTGTCCTTCCTGTCCTTCCTCATCAGTCTGAAGCCAGGAATAGCTGTCTCCCACATATGAAATTCCATCCACCATGTTTCTGTGACCGCTATAATGTCCAGCCCATCATGAGCAATGATGGCTATTAACTCCTCCATCTTGTTTGCCAAACTCTTAGCATTGGCCACCAAGCCCTTCCACCATTATTCCCCTTTCTCCACTCCCCCCCCATGCACTTACCAGTGCCTACCCCTGTATTCCTTCCCTGGGGGGACCTTGGGTCCCCCATCTGCACCTGGTCATAATGTTGCACACTTAATAGCGGACGGCATTATGGCGAACCCGGACCTGTGCGCTCCCCAAGTTGGACAGAGTTGAGAATATTTAGTGGGTGGTCAGGGACACAGTGCACCATAACAGGGGGTGGGGCAAACCCCACCAGAACAAAGACATATGCCTCATGGCAAATCGCAGCAGCGATTGTGCCATCGCGACGTATCTTCGCGAACATAACCAACCCGTGCCTCCCCAACTGTGCTGAAGTGCGGCATGGCTCCAAATCCAGCCCCCCCCTTTTCAGTTTAAATTATACTCCTCAAAAAATTCCCCCAGCCTGCACTTCAGCACAGCTGACCCATCCTTGCTGAGGTGCAGCCTGTCCAGGGCATAGAGACTCTCGTCCTCTCAAGCTGTCCCCCAGCCTCCATCATCCCATATCCCATCTGCCTACCCCATCTTGTGAGATAGTCATTAAATTCTTTTATCCTGAACTTTCCATCTGTGCTGGCCCTTAGTATTGGCAACACCTCTGAAAAGGCTAAAGATTTAAAGCATAGTCCCCCTCAGAATCTAGCCACAGCCTTAAATCTCGCCTGTTCCTCCATGACACTGTTGCCTTCCAGGTCATTCGTTCCCAGGTGGAATACCAGGTGCACATTTTTATCTTGGTCTCTTTCCTATAATGGGATGTGGTGGATTACCTCCAGCGCAGTCATCCATGGCATGCACTCTACCCACACCACACTACTCCTGCCCCCCCCAGCATGCACTCTACCACACACCTACTCCTGCCCCCCCAGCATGCACTCTACCCACACCGCACTTCTCCTGCCCTACCCCAGCATGCACTCTACCCACACACCTTTTCTCCTGCCCCCAGCATGCACTCTACCCACACTGCACTACTGCCCCCCCAGCATGCACTCTACCCACCCACTCTTCTGCCCCCCAGCATGCACTCTACCCACACACACTACTCCTGCCCCCCCAGCATGCACTCTACCCACACTGCACTACTTCCTGCCCCCCCAGCATGCACTCTACCCACACCACTACTCCTGCCCCCAGCATGCACTCTACCCACCCACTTTACTCCTGCCCCCAGCATGCACTCTACCCACACTGCACTACTCCTGCCCCCCGCAGCATGCACTCTACCCATGCACTACTCCTGCCCCCCAGCATGCACTCTACCCACACTGCACTACTCCTGCCCCCCAGCATGCACTCTACCACACCGCACTACTCCTGCCCCCCAGCATGCACTCTACCCACACTGCACTACTTCTGCCCCCAGCATGCACTCTACCCACACCACTACTCCTGCCCCCAGCATGCACTCTACCCACACCGCACTACTCCTGCCCCCCCAGCATGCACTCTACCCACACTGCACTACTTCTGCCCCCCAGCATGCACTCTACCCACTGCACTACTTCTGCCCCCAGCATGCACTCTACCCACACCTTTCTCCTGCCCCCAGCATGCACTCTACCCACACCGCACTACTCCTGCCCCCCAGCATGCACTCTACCCACCGCTTTTACTCCTGCCCCCCAGCATGCACGCTACCACACTGCTACTCCTGCCCCCCAGCATGCACTCTACCCACACAGCACTACTTCTGCCCCCAGCATGCACTCTACCCACACTGCCTACTCTGCCCCCAGCATGCACTCTACCACACGCCTCTTCCTGCCCCCAGCATGCATTCTACCCACACTGCACTACTCCTGCCCCCAGCATGCACTCTACCCACACCACACTACTCCTGCCCCCAGCATGCACTCTACCCACACCGCACTACTCCTGCCCCCAGCATGCACTCTCACCCACACCGCACTACTCCTGCCCCCAGTATGCACCTCTACCCACACCGCACTACTCCTGCCCCCAGCATGCACCCCACCCACACTGCACTACTCCTGCCCCCAGCATGCACTCTACCCACACCGCACTACTCCTGCCCCCAGTATGCACTCTACCCACACCGCACTACTCCTGCCCCCACTTGATTCCCTTTAGGATAAAATCTCCACTCAGAAGCACCTTTCCCCCCCCACTTTCCCCTAGTTTAACTGCACCCTTGCTCTCCTGCCCCGAGGCATCGTCATCAGAACCACCTTCCTGTTCCTCGTCGCTTCACTTCCCATCCCCATGCCCTGATCCTCCCACACACACACTTTGTCCATCCTCTCACTTTTCCTCTTTTCCTCCTCTGCCCCTCATTCTCTATCCTTCTGTCTCCCATGCACTGAACTCCCACCTGCAAATTTCTAGGTGGCTTGGAGATGCTGGCAGCCCCTTCCAACTCCTTCTTGTCTCCCTCTTCACCCACCGGCCCTTCCGGTGCCCATAGATTTCCTCCTCCTCCATCGTCCAGTGCAACATCCCTCTACCCTTGTGCCTCCTGCTGGTCCTCTTTTGCCTGAGATCCTTCCTACTTCCTCGACATCCTTTTCTCATCCCTTCCCCGGCACTCCGTACCCCCAGCTCTCCTTTCCAGACTTCTCATGGACCCTCTGCTAGTCCTGCTGCCTTTCCCCCTTCCCCCCCACTTCCATCCTTCTCCTCCCTTGTGCCTCTACCACCTGCTCCTCTATTTTCCCTGAGTTCCCACCATGACTCCTGCCCTTCATGATCCTGCCAGAGGTAAGTACCTGTTTGAAACTGGGATCATCCCGGTAGTGTGCTTACCAGCTTCCCCTCCCTGCGACGTGTGCCCCCTTGCCATGGTCCTTTGAGCCCCATTTCCCCTTTTCCTAATGGCACCACTCTCTGCCAACCCTCACCATCCATGTGGTCCAGTCCCCTAGTTCCTTCATCCCATCTTCGCCCCCGGACTGGGCTGGCCTGGCCTTCCAAGGTTCCAGCAGGCCCCCTAACCCTCTGCTCCCATCCCTTCAGCGCTCTTCCAGTTGTCGTTGTATATGCACCCCCCACCACTGCCCTGTGCCCTTCACACATCTATCCAGCTCATACCCAAGTCTCCACAACTCTGCCTCCAGTTTCATTAACCTGGCGCAAACAGGACAGTGCCTTAATCTCCACAGCATATTCATGGCCATAGCAGAACCACAGCCACTGCATCCCACCAGCCTGCCTCCCCTCCATCCTGCACCTGTCCTCCCCTGCCCAGGAGCTACCCCACCCCCAGCTGTCTCTGATGGCTGTCCCTTCCATCACCTCCCTCCCCACCCCCGTACCCATTACCCCTAGCATACCCCCATCTTGTTTCAGCCATTTGGTCCCACAAAACTGTGCAATTACCCAAGATATGCAATTCAGTCTAATTTTGTGACAAGCTTGCATGCAGCTCATTAGTGAAGAGTAGCTCACACAACAGTTGGCCCAGTTATTAGCTCAGAATCAAAGCTGTTTACGAGGATTTGCCCTGTCCAACAGTTACCCCAGAGTTTAGCCAGATCCACTCCCACAACAAGACAGACCCTTGTACAGACAATCACCTTCACAGTTTCCCCCAGAATTTAGCCCAGATTCACAACAAGCCCAGGTTCACCCCTCAACAGCAGTTCAAATCCAGTCTATAACAAGTCCCAAAAAAACATTCGAGTGACACAGCCCTGTTGTGAAGATCCAGTCAGACATCCTGGTCCCAGTGAGCAGACCAAGGAGAGTTTCCAAGTGTTGGGATAGTTTAAGTGAAAACATCCCTGTTGCAAAAGTACCAGTCAGACCAGTCAGACACTCTGGTCCAATCCAGAGACTTCCTTGCTGCAAGCTTCACCAGTGTTGAGCTCCAAGTAATTTGAGAGCTTTACAGTCAACCCCTAGTCCAATCCCCAAGCCTCTTTGTTGCAGGTTCCTCCTCCCACCTGCATTCAATAGAAGTCGGCCAGGGAGGGTGAGCGGGACAAAACCCTCTCCTGCTTTCTTGCTGCACTAGAGATATGTGGCTGGCTTCCTGGCTTTTAGATCCTGGTCGCATGTAAAACTGGTGCTTCCTGTCTTGATTGGCCAGCCATCTTCCTTGCCTGCCAATGTGGCCAATCAGGTACCTCCTTGCTGCCAACTATGGCCACCAGCAACTTCTAGATCCAGGTCACCAACTGCGGCAAAATTCCTCTCTGTCAGCATCTTCTTCGGCAGCCAATGCAGCTGCTCTAGAACTTCGCACTGCCGACTGCAGCAAAAGTCCTTCCCATTGGCATCTTCCTCAGCTGCCAATGTGGCGGCTCTGGCCTCCATGCCACCCACTGCGGCCCCCCTTGCAGCTCTTTCCTGCTTTCTTGCTGCGCCAGAGATGTGCGGCTGGCTTCCTGGATTTTAAAGCCTGGCCACATGTGAAACTGGCACCTCCTGCCCTGATTGGCCAGCTGTTTTCCTTGGCTACTGATGTGGCCAATCAGGGACCCTCTTTCCGTCGACTATGGCCACCATCAGCTCCTAGGTCTGGGCCACCAAATGTGGCAGAAATCATCTCCATCAGCATATTCCTCGGTCACCGATGCAGCCACTCTGGAGCTCCACACCACCAACTGTGGCAAAAGTCCTTCCTGTCGGCGTCTTCCTCAGCCACCAATGTGGCTGCTCTGGTCCTCCATGCTGCCAACTGCGCCCCCCTTGCAGCTCTCTCTTGCTTTCTTGCTGTACTTGTAGGCATGATGAGCATACCTGCCTGTTTTCACGAGACAAGTTGAACAAGAAACATCAGATACAAATACAAATACAGACTTATACTGAATAAAGAAGTACAGAAAATACAATAATTACACAATATACAGACTAACTAACAATATACATCCTAAGATGTAAAACAGGTGCATTCATTTAAGCATCAAAATGCACCACAGAGAAATAAAAAAACACAGCTTCTGCAGGCCTTGGAGGCCACCTGATCCCTGGCCATTTGATGAATCCTTGCCCACAAAAATTAAATGTTAGTGACCATTTATGTATGTATGTATGTATTTACTTATTTGTTTGTTTTTTATTAACTGGTTAAAATGGGGTGCTAGTCAGCTGGGAGAATGGGGGTTATACTGCAGTGTGGCATGCAGAATGGGGAAGGAGGGATGGGTACTAGTGGGATTGGAAGGGAATTTACTCTTTTTATATGTTTTACTTATTCATTATATCCAGCACTGGGATTGGGCAATGGCTGGGTTCTCTAAGAACATGTATTCAACACCAGGGTTGGGAGCCTGATATTGGAATGGAGGACATCAGTAACACCTGGGCTGGGCTCATGGTTTCTGCAGTTTTATTAATTTTGTAAAATAAGAAAGAAGCTAAACAGCCGGCCCGGTGGTGCTGAGAGTTGAGGCACTGGACGCCACACCTCACGCCACGCTGGCGACCCTGGTTCAGGAACGAGCGCAGGACCCTGGGAGTCAGCAGTGGGGGATGGTGTGGACTTGGATTGAGCTGCTGGTTGACAGCTGTCCTTTCCGGGGAGGATGAAAGGGCACTGTGCAGCTCTGGCAGGTCCTGGTGGTCTCCAGGTAAAGCAGCTCACAAGGCTTGAAATAAGGGGATATGGAGCTGCAGCAAGATGTCCTACAGGTGGGTGCGGGAGCGTGCCCATGCTGCGCTGGTAGTCACTGCACGCTGCGCTCCATGAGGAAGGACAAAGTAGAAATTCCCCCTTCAAACAACATGAAGTCTTGCTGTATTCTGACAATAGCAGTGAGTCCCAACCTTCGAACTGCCCCAGAGATGAAAGAGTTAACTTTCCATGCCAGGCATGGAACGCTGAGCTCGAGCTCAGTTGAGACTCTGTCTGTTGCTGTTTGAACTCAAACCATTAGATTCCTTACTCCGCCTCACTGAACAGTCGCTCCGGAGATTTCTCCCTTTGCTCGGTTCAATTTGTCGGTTAAAGTACCGCTTTTCTATCAAGTTGTCGTAAAATCTTTATCTGTACTTTTAGAGTGTGGTTACCGGTTCTTATCGGTTCTAATAATTGCTCATAGTAGGCCAGTCCCCAGACCAGGTCAAGTTATACCTACAGATAACTCAGCAACTGCTCACCTCTCTAGGTTTCCTTCTGAATCTTTCAAAGTCAGTTCTAGAGCTTGTTCAGCTCCTCACCTTCATAGGCGCAGAGCTACATACAGAAAAGGCCAGAGCCTTCCTTCTCCTGGACAGGGCAAGGACCCTTATCACACTGGCCTCTTCATTCACCCTACAGGTGTCTCGTCCAGCAAGGTATTTTCTGCAGCTCCTGGGTCACATGGCTGCTTCTACAGCAGTGTTGCAGGGAGCAAGATTTCAGATGAGGGATATTCAGTTCCACTTGAGAGCCTTTTGGTCTCAGAAAAAGGACCCTCTTACCAAACTGATTCCAGTGACTCGAACACTGATCCAGGCCTTGCAGTGGTGGCAGGATCAGAACAATCTAAGACGGGGAGTTCCCTTTGTCACTCAGCCTCACTCTTTAATCCTTACTACAGATGCCTCCCTCTTGGGGTGGGGGGCCCACTTGGGAGACCTGACCACCCAAGGGTTGTGGTCCCCTCAGGAATCTCTGCTTCACATCAATCTGTTGGAACTCAGAGCAGTATTTCTAGCACTTCAAGCCTTTTCTAAGTCTTTTCAGAACAAAGTTATTCAGATCAGAACGGACAATACCACCACAATGTGGTATATCAACAACCAAGGAGGCACTCGGTCTACGGCCTTGTGCACTGAAGCAATGAAGTTGTGGTCTCTGGCTTATTCCCTGAACACCTCCCTCACAGCAGTACACCTCCCAGGCAAGGACAATGTCCTGGCAGATGCTCTCAGCAGGATATCTCAGGGCCATCACGAATGGTCACTGAATCCCCTGGTTTTGGAGATGATATTCTCCAGATGGGGCACCCCATAGATAGATCTTTTTGCAGCCCCAGACAATCACCAACTTCCCTTTTTTTGCTGCAGGCCCCCAGTGTTGGGCTCAGTCCCCCTGGATGCCTTAGTTCTCAGTTGGGAAGGGAAGTTCCTGTATGCTTTCCCCCTTCCCTCTTCTGTTCAAAGTGCTAGTCAAAATCAGGTCTCAACCCTGCAAGGTGATCCTGATTGCTCCAGACTGGGCCAGACAGCCCTGGTATCCTCTCCTATTGTCCTTAGCAGTCCACCTTCCCCTCTCTCTTCCCAGGAATTACAACCTGTTAACCTGTGCTCAGGGGAGGGTTTGGTAGCCGAATCTCAAATCTCTCAATCTTAAGGCCTGGCTCTTGAAGAGTTAGTTTGCTGATTTACACCTCTCCCAAGGTGTTATGGACATTCTGAAGACTTCTAGGAAGCCTTCCACCAGAACTACTTATAATTCCAAGTGGAAAAGATTTTTCATATGGTGCTCTGGGAAGCATATTTCCCCAGAGTCTGCTGATCTGCCCACAGTCCTTGACTATATGGTCCATCTGAACAGCTTGGGACTCAGACCAGCTACACTAAAGGTGCATCTGGCAGCTGTCTCTGCTTTCATTTCAGCAGGTAAGCCCTCTTCTCTTTCAGCTCATCCTGTATTCTCCAAGTTTTTCAAGGGATTGCTTCATACCAATCCGCCATTCAGGGACCCTGCCCCTGCTTGGGACCTTAACGTTTGCATTGCTCAGCTTATGCAACCCCCTTTTGAGCCTTTGTCCTCAGAAGAGCTTAAGTACTTGACTTGGAAAACTGTGTTCCTGGTGGCCATCACTTCTGCCAGGCACATAAGTGAGTTACAAGCCTTGTCAGTGGAGTCTGATTTTATCTCTTTCCATAGAGATAAGGTGGTCCTCAGGACTAACAGGAAGTTTTTGCCTAAGGTGGTTTCAGACTTCCACCTTAACCAATCTATGTCTCTTCCTGTGTACTTCACTGACCATTCCTCCTCTGGTGAGAGGAGGCTGCACAGTTTAGATGTGAAAAGAGCCCTTAGCTACTACATAGAACGTACCAGGGTCACAGGTTTGACTCCCTCCAACTGTTCCTTACTTATGGTGAGGTTGGTAAAGGAAAACCTGCCACTAAAAGATCCATTGCCAGGTGGATTGTCTCTTGCATTCAATTTTGCTATGAAAAACTAGGTAAGATTCCACCCTCAGGCCTGAGGGCTCACTCGATCAGAGGTACAGCTGCTTCCCTGGCTGCTGCCAGGGATATTCCTGTCTTAGAGATATGTCAAGCAGCTACCTGGAAAACAGTTCACACTTTTATCAAGCATTACTCCCTGGATATCCAGGCTAGGAGTGATGCTCGGTTTGGCACAGCTGTGCTTCAGAGCCTTTTTTCCTAAGTAGGTTCTGCCCCTCTTCCATGGAGGTACTGCTTGGTAGTCTGCTATTGTCAGAATACAGCAAAACTTCATGTTGTTTGAAGAAAAAATTACTCACCTTAGTAATGTTGCTTCTTCTAATGGAGTCTTGCTGTATTCTGACCTCCCCCCGCCTTCCCCTCTCAGAACCTTTGTTTTTTGGGATGTGGGTGGGCAGTGGCAGTGTTGGCACTCAGGAGGTGCCTCACCTTTTTTGTTATGACCCTCCTTCTTTGGGTGAGTGGGTGTGGTGTTTATTTCATTTTTGGGGTTTCCTGACTTGAGTCTTTGTTTTGGGACCAAAAAATCTGTTTTTATGTTAGTAGCCAGTTGGCTAGTGTAGGGTTACAGCTTCCACATAGGACCTCAGTGAGTTTAGCTCGTAAAGATCTGACGGTTTGAGTTCAAACAGCAACAGACAGAGTCTCAACCGAGCTCGAGCTCAGCATTCCATGCCTGGCATGGAAAGTTAACTCTTTCATCTCCGGGGCAGTTCGAAGGTTGGGACTCACTGCTATTGTCAGAATACAGCAAGACTCCATTAGAAGAAACATTACTAAGGTGAGTAATTTTTTCTTCCTGCTTCCTGTTGGTAGGCAAAGGCAGGTCTAGGGGTAGCAGGTGCCACGTCCACTTCCATGTTCCGGGACATCCTCCAGGTTCTCCTCTCATTCAGTGTTGCCCACCAGATACTATAGACAGAGCACTGGTATTGTGATGGCGGTCCTTGCCCTGGGGGACTCAGATCTAGGGGGTTCGAGAGACACGGCAAAGTGCCCCTTACCAGGAGTGGCATCCATACTTCAGGAGGACAGGACAAGCCTGCCACCGAATGACTCAGCTGGAGAAAGTCCAAAGGCTAAGGGTGCAGAAAACAAAGTTAAAAAAGAAAGAAAGAAAGAAAGAAAGAAAGAAAGAAAGAAAGAAAGAAAGAAAGAAAGAAAGAAAGAAAGAAAGAAAGAAAGAAATAAGATGAACTATGCAACAATAGGGTTAGGCACCCAATGTCTTTAGTGTGGGATGAGGCGCATCTCCAGAGCTAGGTTCTTTATGGCTATATAATGCTTTTTTCTTATATCTGTTTTCCACATATGAATATGTAATGATGTGTTTGCAGGTAGGAACAGATTACTGCTTCCTAGTGTTGTCAAAGGCCTCTGCCAAGCCAGTGACAGTGGAGAACAGAGTAGTGGGTGAATTGGCTTTATTTGACTTTCTATGTTTGTTTTTTTTTAACTACAGATGTGCAGTACTTGTATTTTGTTTAATTTATAACTTCCTTACTTTAAATTATTTCAATTTCAAAGCACCAGAAAAATACATCTTTGGGGCAGGATTTAACAAGCCTGCACGTTTCAAGTTTCAAATCCTAACCATTTTAGTTACTGAGCAAAAAAAGGTGCTTTTTAATTTAAATTTTATTTTTTTCACTTGTAGCACAAACTACACTGGACCAAGCTTCCTCAAAACTGGCACGTCCAGTGTTTCTGGCCCAAAATGAGTACTTTTCAGTTTATGTGCCTATATGTCAACAGACGGCTACAACATAAACTCCTTAGAATCATGATTTAACATAGAAATGCCTTCTGAATCCTATCTATAGTACTTAATTACATCCCGTGGAGGGTTTGATAGTCAGTAAGATTTTTTTAAATCATTTTATATGAATACTAGTAGATTCAGTGACTTAAATATAAGTATTGGTTTATATACGGTATATTATCCCTATAATTCATTTGCATTATTTTAATTTGAAATCGGTCTTCAGACCTAGCTATTTAGTTAATAAGTGAGCCTCCATTGATGTTTCCTAATAAAACATGTATTTTACTATATACTGTTGTAACTATGCTTACACAGATAGAAAATAAAACAACCTAAGTTAAAACACAGAACATTGTTTTCTAATCCTCATTTCACATGCATAAAGTCTCCACTAAATAGGCAGGGATGGGTAGATGTTATTGCTTGTATGTCAACTCAAGTGCCCCCAGACAGACCCCATTGCCCTCAAACACACACATTGCTGGTCTAGCTATGTGCTTGAGCTGAGAAAATTGCAATAGGTCATCTATTATACTCACCAATCCTTAATGTGTACTAATGTTACAATGCACGCTGGTTGAAACAGTGCTTCAGGACAAGTTGCTAAATTGCGGGACTTTTTCAGTTTTGTAAATGTTTTTTTGTCATGCTAAAGTTGCATACAGATCAGCTTTTTTAGGGTTGCAGTGGGCAGAGTCCTACTGACCTCTTGCTGTCAAAAAAGGACTCGGTATTCCTTCCAACTGAACAACATGTTGGAATTGCACCACAGTCACCTCCGCATCCGTGGAGCGCTCAGTTCACACTGCACTATTTTTTTACTTTAAAAAAATATAGGTGGCATCCTGATCATGACACTGGGGGACTGGGCACCCCCAGTGTCACTCTTGTGTTTCGGGGGTGGGTGTTGAGAGGGAGAGTCAGGTGAGGGGGATATCTCCTATAATAAAAAAACAAAACAAATGGTGATCACGGCAGAACACAACACGCTCAGCCATGTCCAAGATGGCCACCGCACTCTACTGGGCATGTGCAACTACTAGCACATGCGCAGTAGAGTGCAGCAGCCATCTTGACATGGTGGAGGGACTGTCCCACTGTGACCACTTTTTTTTTTTAAATTAGAGATATCCCCCACCCAACCCTCCTCTCAGAACCCACCACCCCACCCCACCCCACAAACATAAGTGGCGACGGTGCTCAAATGTCCCAGTGTTATGATCAGGACATGGACGTTTTTTTTTTTTTTTTCATATTCCCCCACCTGACCCTCCCTCTCAATAACCACCATCCCACACACCCCCAGAAGCATAAGAGTGACACTGGGGGTACCCAATTCCCTAGTGTCACCATCCAGAATCCTCAGGTTTTTTTATTTATATTCCCCCACCCGACCCTCTCTCTCAGTGCCCACCCCGCGAAACATAAGAGTGACACTGGGAATGCCTAATCCCCCAGTATCGCCATCTAGTACCTTAAGGGGAGTTTATAACCCTGCAAAAAGAAAAACGTCCATCGATGTCTTTTGTGGCCATTCCTGTCCCCCACCCAACCCTCCCACTCAGCACCCAGCACCCACCTAAGCCTTTACTTACCCAGCGGGGGTTCAATGCCATAATCCTCTCTGGATCACAGACATATCTTCACTCTTCAAAGCCAGACTGTGAACAGAAGAAACAGGTATGCGGTTCAATGCATTTCAATGGTGCTTTGAACTTAGTGACATAACTTTGCCATTTTTGCATATTTTTGGCCCAAATTTTCAACATGCCTTCTTTGGGACCCTGCCTCATGAACAGTTGCACTGACATTAGGTGAATCTGTCCCAAAAGGTGATTTCATGGTCCCTGCATGAAATCACCTTTCATGCAGGAGTTGAACATTTTTACTGCCCTTGTTCAGGAGGTGGTCTCGTAAGAAGATTATGTTGAAAATTTGGTGAACAAATATTAAAAACAACAATGGTATGAGCCTACATTCAGTTTTGTGAACGCAGGCTCATAACTTTGATAATTTTCAATAGTTTTACCCCAAATTTATAGCATAGCCACACCTTTACAACACCTCAAGAATGTGACAGCTGTCATTTTTCAAATCCTGGTCAAAATGTTTTTTACATCCCAAAAGGTGATTTCATGTTACCTACACAAAATCACCTTTTGGACAGGAGCTGAAACTTTTCTCTGCTATTGTTCATGAGGTGGGGTCATAAGAAGGCTATGTTCTAAATTTGGTGAAAAAATATTATAAAGAAAAAGTTATGAGGCTACTGTATGTTGAATTTTGCAAACGCAGGCTCGTAAGTTTGGTAATAGTCAATATTTTTACCTCACATTTTCAGCGTAGCCATTTCTTTACAGCACCTCATGAATGTGACAGCTGTCATTTTTCAACTCCTGCCCAAAATGTGTTTTTGCGTCCCAAAAGTAGATTTTGCAGTCCCTGCGTGAAAGCACCTTCTGAGCAGGGGTTTATTATTCCAGAAGTGCTGGCATCGTGCCTTTTTTCTTTTTTTAGCCCCTTGGAACATTGCAGGCAATGGTGCCAAGACATGCCCTTGCATGCTATATGTGCATTCACATGAAAATGTCCGCAATGCCCCCCTTCCTTATCAACCACCAGCCACACTACCATCTGTGGCCATCTAGATGGCAGTATCACAGTGGAGAACAGAACCTCCTCTCCCCGAAGGAGGTGCGCATCCCCTGGGACACTCAGTCCTCCTTCCCCTGGCTGACCCCCAGTTACCCGCTCTCACTTCCAGACTCAGGTCAATGGCATCAGAAGCAATAGCGTTACCGCTGCGCCAATGGGCTGGCCCCTCCAATTCAGGTTTGACTCTTACCTCGAGTGCATATGACACAAGACTGGGTTTGGAGAAGCATAGTGGTCAGAGGTGTTGTGAATTAAAATTTTGGCAGAGAAGCTGCTTCCAAAGGTCTAACTTTGCATCTAACAAAGGTTTGTAAAATTTTTAGCATAATGTCAGACTTCATGCTTCATGCCATCTGTACTTAAAAAAAAAAGTACTTAATAAATTCTGTGCCCCAACCCACCTAACACCTAATTCCACCCTCCTCCCACCCCAAAAGAAAAGAAGCCCCCATCACCAACACACATGGCACTATATTTGTATCTCATTTTGCCTAGTCATACCAGTAATAATTAAAATACCCCCTTCCCTCAACCCAGAAGCACCCAATCCAACCCACCTCCCAGCAAAGTCACACAAGTAGTAATAAAAGTAGCCCCTTTCCCCATCCCACATAGAACTCCACCCCACCCTGTTTCTCCATGGGTGCACACTGCATGCATTAAAAAAAAGTCTTAGTATAGGGGATGACAACCAGCACATACCCTCCTAACACCGCCTTGGCTAGCTGCTGTCTGACTATGACTAGGAAGTGCCATAGAGAAATGCACATGCTTGTACTTTATAAAATGTATCACAAATCCTTTTACACTATGATTTATGAAATACATGCAAGTGCTTTTCCCCAAAGCACTTACCAATCACATTCAGACAGTGACCAGCCCAGGTACTGTGAGGAGGGTTTGTTCCAGCTGCTGTCCTCTATATTTGAATTAAAAAAAAGCATGCAGTGGGGGAGAAGGGTGGGATGAGGTTCTGCGTGGGCTGTGAGGAAGAGAGCTACGTTCTTTACTATTGATGTGACTGGGTGGGAGAAGGATAAGATGGGATGCTGTAAGGGTTGGGGAATGGGTTGTTTTATTTATTATTGATGTGGCTGAGTGGGAGGAGGGTGAAATGGGGTGCTAAGTAGCTTTGGGGAAGGTGCTTATTTTATTTACTTCTGGTGGGGCTGGGTGAGAGTAGGGTGAGTTGAGGTGCTACATGGTTTGGAAAAGGGGGGTTATTTTCCTTACCACTGGTGTGGCTGGGTGGGTGGATGCTGGGATGAGATGCTATGTGGGTTTGGGAAAGGGGTAATTGTATTTATTACTGATGTAGTTAGGCAGGAGAGGCTTGGTATGGTTCTATAGGGTTCTGATTAAGGAGGTTATTTTCTTTGTTACTGGTGTGGCTAGGTGGTAGGAGGGTGGGATGGGGTGTTATGTGGTTTGAGAAAAAGGATGGTTCTTTACTGGTTGGGTGGATGGAGGTGTGGGAGAGGTGCTACAAGAATGGTGGAGGGTAATTTTACGTTTAATTTTTTTATTTACAGAAAAATACACTCTGCAAAGTTCCCAAATTTCATTTTTCCCCCCAAAGGGATCAGTTCACTCTGCAGACTACTAAACAAAGAAATCTGCAAAGCATAGCAATTCTGTAATTTTCTCTGTGAAGCAAAGTGCTGCCACTTTGCATATTTCTAATGGTGGCTCTTTGTGGTCTGCATCGGGTTTTGTTTTGCTACCTTGAAGCATTCCTAACCCTTTCAGGAATACTACTGAGCATTTGTTTAATACATCCAGCATGGTTGTCCTTTGAGCTAAGTGTATTTCTGCCCAGTTTAGGTTAAGTTGCTTTAATCAGTCTTGGTCCATCAGACTAGGCTCCTCCATGATGTAGCTCAGTCGCAAACTACTGATTGTATCATGCTGAAACTCACTGGAAAACATGAATCTCTGCATACTTTCTTAAAGATCATGTGCAACAGTTTTTACATATTTTTAAAGAAAAGCTTGAAAAGCTGAAATTCAAGTCCCTGTGTCATGATTAGTGTTTCCTGAAAATTCCATGCCGTTTGGTTTTGCGATTTTCTTTAAATCAGCATTTGTTAACTTGCTCTACAGTGGCTAAAAACAGTGGAGTTATTTCTGTCCTCTCAGCCAAGCTTAGAAAGTGATGACATCATTTTGGAGTAGCCTGCTGTTTCAGATTCCCAATCAGAGCAGCACTCTGTAGAGTTAATGGTTTGCTGAGCTCTCCAGGTTTCTTACAATCCCAAGCCCCAATATTCAAACTGTGACAGGCTGTGGCGCAAGCCTGGGCGCAGTGCAACTTGGCTGCACAGGGGTGTTGACTGGGCGATATTCAACGGAGCTGCGCCATGGCTCAGCATCATTGAATATCGCACCCTGGCCACTGCAGTGCACATGGCGCAGTGGCACTGCACCAGCGCAAGTGGCCAGAGTGGAGCAGGGGGATGCGCTAGCACAAGTTCCATTGTGCTAGGTGCAACAACCGTGATATTCAAAAGTGCACATGCAAATGGGGCCATAATGTATGCAAGGCACAAATGGGGCCATTTGCATGTCATTATCTTCATTGCATGCAGGTGTGCTGATCCCCGACGACTTGCTCCTGGCGCCCTGCCAGGCAGCAGCCGTTGGGGACCAATGCCCCCTGCAGAGCGGCAATGTGCCCCACAGCCCGATCGCGGGCATTAGTAAAATAAATAAAGAATTCTATATCCCTGGTGGTCTAGCAGACCCACCTCCCCACCTGCCCACTGATCCCCACCACCCCACTAACCCTCGCTCAGTGGTGGGCGGCACCCACACCTGCAGCCCCACCGCCCACCGACTGACACTGTCGGTGGGGCTATCGCCCATTGGTCCAGGCGTGAGCCAATGGGCGTACAACATACTGTACTACACATTTCCAGATATGAACCATTCACATATCTGGAATGTATGTCTGACGCAAACTGCATGCCGATGGCTCGCGCTGTCGAACAATAAGCGTATAACTTCGATAATTAATCGGTCGACAGCGCAGAGCGAAGTGACAGGCGGGTGCGGTGCTGCCGCCGCCACTGGCACGAAGGCGGGCGGTGGGGATCAGTGGGTGGTGGGTGAGAAGGGGTCCGCTGGACCCCAGGGATATAGATTCTTATTTATTTTACTGAACCCATGATCGGGCTGACAGCAGTCCACTGGACCACCAGGGATGTAGGATTCTTTCTTTATTTTACTGAAGCCCATGATCGGGCTGACAGCGGTCCACTGGACCACCAGGGATGTAGGATTCTTTCTTTATTTTACCGAAGCCCGCGATCAGGCTGACAGCGGTCCACTGGACCACCAGGGATATAGGATTCTATTTTTTCATAACAATGCCCGCGTTCAGGCATGGGGGGTGCCACCACGGAGGTGCAACCGGAGCTCGGGTGGCCACCGAAAAGTGGCAGCTGCCATGTTGTGCCCTGCAATACGGCAGCTCACCTGTGGGTAGCCAGCCGTTGCTCCTTCTTTTTTTGGATCAACTTTGTCCAGTGCAGGTAGGGGTTGCACATGCATGGCTCAGCACATCCCTGGCTAAATATCGGGATGTGCAGAGTATGCATGGGCACGCCCCCCCTACCTGCGCCTGCATACATTACTGATGCACTCCACAGCATCGGGATTTGTGCCAGGCGCAATTCCCATTTGAATATCGCGCTGGGGCGCATCAGTGGGTTGCGCATGGTGCAACATTGTTGCGCCATGCGTAACCCTTTTGAATATCTGGGCCAGAGTCTCTGGTTTGTGTTTAGACAGAGCAGCTTAAAATCCATCATTCTCTTCCTTTTAAGAAAACTAATCATTTGAGTTTCAGTGCTGAATTTAAGTAGTGGAAATCTTTCTCTGTGAGAAATCAGCTTGTATGTTTTACAGTTCTCAGTTCTTTCTAATCAAAATTCTGTTTCTTTTCTAACTATATAACACAGGGCTGTTTAATGAATATAAAATAAATCTAAATTTTGTTCATTCACTGAAACAGTTTGTCTCTGATGTAGCCTTCATAAATACATTCATGTAAGAACATTTTGTTTATGTCAGATTGACAAACAGGTGCTTGTTACACTCTGCTACAGTATTTCAAGCACATGTACTGGGTCTGAACTCACAAACTTCAGTTCTTTGGTGGTTTCTGTGTAAAAACACATCATGTATGTGTATAACTGGAAACACTATATGGCATCCTGATGCACCGTGTCTCTGCCCCACAGTTGAGGCAGCTGCATTCTATTGCTATCAGTCCCCTGCCCCACAAGCCCCCTGCCTTCTGCTCCACTTTTGAGGCTGCTGCACCCTGCTGCCCACTGTCTTCTTCCACACAGTCAGGGATTGTGCACCCTGCTGCCTCCACTCCACCCCCTGCCTAAAGAATCAGGGCTGCTGCACCCTGCCACCCCCTGCCCAAACAGTTGGGGTTGCTGCACCCTGCTGCCCTCTCTCCCTCACCCTCACAGTTAGGGATGCTGTACCTGTTGCTACCTATTCTTGTCTCCACAGTCAGGTCTGCTGTGTTGTGCTAAGCCCTAGAGTGCCAGATTCCCTGCCTCCACAGCTGGGGCTGTTGCACCATGCTTCCCTAGCCGCCAAACGTAGGGCTTTTGTTGCACTCTGCTACCCACTTCCGTTGCCCCAAATGAGCACGGCTGCTGCACCACATGGACCCCATCTCACAGTCAGGGCTGCTGTACCCTGATGTCTCCTGTGACATGCCCCACGGTTGAGGCTTCCGCACCATGCTGTTTTCTATCCCCTGTCACCACAGACAGGGTTGCTGCACCCTGCTCCTTTGTACACGGTTGGGGTTACTGTGGTCTGCTGTGCCCTAGAGCCCCATGCCTCTGCAGTTAGGGTTGCTGCACCATCCTTGCCACAAGATTCAGGGCATTTGCTGCACCCTGTTGCATGCCTCCATAGTTGAGGCAATTGCACCCTGCTGTCCCACTGCCACCAGGGTCAGACCCTTTGCTACACCCTGCTGAGACAGGAACAGGGGGCAACAGGTGCAGTGTCCCTGACTGTGAGGGTGGCAGAAAGAGAGCAGCAGAGTGCAGCAACCCCAACTGTTCAGGAAGGATGCAGCACAAGAATAAGGGCATTTGCGGCACCCTGTCCCCTGCCTATAGAGGCAAGAGGCTCTGTGGTGCAGCAGGGCACAATGGTGGCAGGGGGACAGAGGACAGCAAGGTGCAGAAGCCTTGACTGTGGGGCAGGACACGGGCGGGCATCAGGGTACAGCAGCCCTGACAGTGGCACAGGGTGCACATGGTGCAGCTGCCCAGCCCACGTGGGGCAATGGAAGGGCATAGCAGGGTTCAGCAGCCCCAGCTGTGGAGGCAGTGGGCATGAGACTCCAGGGTGTAGCACACCACAGCAGCCCTGACTGTGGAGATAGAAACAGGGAACAACAGGGTGCCATGGCCCTGACTGTGGAGGTGGGGACAGACGGCAGCAGGGTGCAGCAGCCCTGAATGTTCAGGCAGGAGATTGGAGTGACATCAGGATACAGCAGCCCAAACTGTGGATCAGAGTGCAGCAGCCATGCCTGTCTGGGGCAAGGGATGTGGGCAGCAGGGTGTAGCAAAAGATCTGACTCTGGTGGCAGGGGATCAGCGGGGTGCAACTGCCTCAACTGGGGAGGCATACAACAGGGTGCAGCAAATGCCCTAAATATTGTGGCATGTGTCACTATGCTCCAGTAGCCCTAACTGCAGAGGCATGGGGCTCTAGGGCACAGAAGGCTACAGCAACCCTACTGTATAGAAAGGAGCAGGGTGCGGCAGCCCTGTCTGTGGTGACAGGATAGAGGACAACATGGTGCAGAAGTCTTGACTGTGGTGCAGGACACAGGGGGCTTCAGGGTACAGCTGCCCTAACTGTGAGATAGCGTACATGTGCTGCAACAGCCCTGCCCATTTGGGGGCAATGGAAGTGGGTAGCAGGATACAGCAAAAGCCCCACATCTGATGGCTAGGGTAGCATGGTGCAGCAGCCCCAGCTGTGAAGGCAGGAAACCTGGCACTCTAGGCTTAGCACAGCACAGCAGCCCTGACTGTGGAGACAGGAACAGAGGGCAACAGGTACAGCATCTCTAACTGTGAGGGTGGGGGGAGAGAGGGCAGCAGGGTGCAGCAACCCCAACTGTTTGATCAGGGGATGGCAGGGTGCAGCAGCCCTGATTCTTTAGGCAGGGGATAGAGGCAGCAGGGTGCACAATCCCTGACTGTGTGGGAAAAGACAGTAGGCAGCAGGGTGTAGCAGCCTCAAATGTGGAGCAGAAGGCAGGGGTATGTGGGGCATGGGACTGATGGCAGTAGACTTGCAGCTGCCTCAACTGTGGGGCAAAGACATGGTGCATTGGGATGCCATATAGTGTTTCGAGTTATACACATACATGATGTATTTTCACACAGAAACCGCCAAATAATTGAAGTCTGTGAGTTCAGACAGTACATGTGCTTGAAATACTGTAGCAGAGTGTAACAGGCACCTGTATGTCAATCTGACATAAAAAAAATGTTCTTACATGAATGTAATTATGCAGGCAACATCAAAGACAAACTGTTTATGTGAATGAACAACATTTAGATTTATTTTATATTCAGTAAACAGCCCTGTGTTATATAGTTAGAAAAAAATCAGAGTTGATTAGAAAGAACTGAAAGCTGTGATATACACAAGCTGATTTCTCACAGAGAAAGATTTCCACTACTTCAGTTCAACACTGAAACTCAAATGATTAGCCTTTTAAAGGAAGAGAATGATGGATTTTAAGCTGATCTATCTAAAGACAAACCAGAGACTGAGTTTGTAAGAAACCTGGAGAGCTCAGCAAACCATTAACTCTACAGAGTACTGCTCTGATTGGGAATCTGTAACAGCAAGCTACTACAAAATAATGTCATCGCTCTCTAAGCTTGACTGAGAGGACAGAAATAACTCCACTGTTTTCAGCCACTGTAGAGTAACTTAAATGCTGATTTAAAAAAAAAACACAAAACCAAACAGCATGAAATTTTCAGGAAACACTAACCATGACACAGGGACTTGAAATTCAGCTTTTCAAGCTTTTCTTAAAAATATGTAAACACTGTTGCATATGATCTTTAAAGAGCCCATGACATCATTGCAACAGCTTTGAAAAAACGTAATATTTAGAGACCATTTAGCTTATGTTTAATAATTGTTTCTGTAATTCTTACCCTTACTTCGTTATTACTAAGGACGTCTCCATGTTAACAGGATCGCTGCCCTATCTGCTCTGGCTGATTGCCTACACCTGACATCAGAGCTCCCTTTATAACATCACAGTCTGTTGCCATGGAGATAATTATGATGCCATAAACAGGAGATTATGATGTCCGATGTATAGAGAAGCAGAAAGAGCAGATAAAGTCTAAGGGGCAGTAATCCTGTTTCATGCAACTGTCTTCAATGACAAAGACAAAATGGAAAGAATTATAGAAAATATATGATTAATACACTGAATTTTGTCTAAACCTTGTATTTTTTCAAGTTTTTCTAATTGTGTCACAGACTCTTTAATGCCTTGGATTAAGCTGGTCAAATGTAGTCTCTAGAGGACTTAAGATCATTTCTCACCTTCATCCTCAGTTTAGTTGGCTGCAAAAATGTCCTCCAAATATTCCATTGATAGTTTATGCACATCATTATTTTATTTGTTCTATTTTAAATTTTGGTAACCGTGTGAGCCCACTAGAAGAAATGTCCCTTTTTCAGGGGTAACCCAGAGTTAGTTACATACAGCAATCCCATAGAAGCACCAGGGATAGTTACAGTTCAAGAAATAGACACACTTTCCAGTTCTAATAACAACGGTACATTGCAGAAACTAATGACAAACAAAAAATTCAGACATTAAAGATATACTACTCTCGGTATTACTCTCGGTTAATTAAAGTGGAAGTAGGCTCTAGGCCCATCAAGACCACTTTCCCCACAAAAGTAGGGGATATCAGATATAACTTCCCAGCAATAACCTATCTAACTCCAATTTAAACTGGCTGCATGATGTCTGCTCAACTATATACTGTGGTAAGGAATTCCAAAGTACCTCAGCTCTCACAGTAAAATAACATTTTCGCTTATTGGTAAATACCCTTGGTACTTGAATTTGCCTGTTATTACATCTCAGGCCATATACTTTATCCAAATATTTTAGTCCACATAAATTCATAAGATTTTCATCATTTAGAATATTAAACAAGAGCAACAAGTCACCTCTATCCCGTCTTGTCTGCAAATTATATAATCCTAGTGATTTTACCCTTTCTTGATATGTAAAATGTCTTATTTCTGGTATTAATTTTGTCATTCTTCTCTGTAGACTTTCCATCATTTTTTTATCTCTTTTCAAATATGGTGCCCAGAAGGAAACTGCATAATCAGTGTAAGGTCTAATATATGACCTATATAATTTTATAATACATTCTCTATTTCGTGTTATGAATGCTTTTTTGATAGCAGTAATAATACGGTTTCCTGTTTGGATTACTTTATTACATTGGTTACTCCAATCAAATTTATTATTTACTATAACTCCTAAATCTTGTTCATAACATCCTATCTTAATTTCATTCCCACACAGGATATAATCAATATTGGGGTTTATTTTCCCTAAGTGCATGACTGAACATTTTTCTGTATTGAATAACATGTTGTTTTCTTTAGCCCATTTTTCAATAATCAAAAGATCTTTTTTTAATATATTTATTTTTATTTCGGTATCAACTTCTGCTGAAATTTTAGTATCGTCTGCAAATTTACTTATCTGACTTGAAACCCCAAATGTAAATCCCCGATAAATATACCAAAAAGAGTAGGACCCAAGACAGAGCCCTTTGGTACTCCATTTGTTACAAAAATGCTACCAGAGATTATGTCACCTATCCTAACTCCCTGTGATCTGTTCTTTAGCCAATCCTGTAGCATAGGTTACATGGGTTACATAGGTTTAATAAGGATATCATATATCACATCACATAATATTAAGTGTGTCCAAAGAAGCAACATCTAGAGCACAATGCAGGGACTAGGTAACTCATGGAGGTAGAGGGGATAACAGAGGCAAAGACAAGGGTTTGGGAGGAGGAGGAGTGAGTGCAGGACAACTAATTAATGGTGGGTAGCAAGGAGTTAGATCCTATACTCAATGGTAGCAGGAACACAGGCATTTTTTCAAGCAGGAGTGTTTTAAGGCCTTTTTTAAAACCTCCTAGGGAGTAGCAATTGCGCAGTTCAGCAGGGAGTAGGCTCCAGTGGCAAGGTGCTGCATAGGTGAAGGAGCATTTGCCAGCAGAAGTTACCCTAGACACTTCCAGTACATTGCAGTTAGATGACCGGAGTGTGCCCCTATCAGGTTTGGGGGTTAGGAGGCCAATGAGGCTGGAGGGGTGTAAACTTTAGTCAGCTCCAATGTGAGGCAAAGCAGGGAGAGCTAGAGTCTCCCCTCCAGGGTAATGTTACAGAAAGATGTGATAGCGTGGACACAGGGTGCAAGTAAATAGTTTATTGATGGTCAGCTTCACAGCCAATTAATCAGGAGACAGCCAAAAGATATACTGTGCACAGAGAGCTCAGAATACACTGCTGATTCGGGGGGGGTGGTGATTAACCACTCACAGACTTACATTAAGGAATCCCTATTGGGACAACAAGGTGACTGCATCTAAATTACTACACTCAGACCATCAAGGGCCTAATTCTTTACCTAAACAGTCCTCTTACAGTATGACAGATAATATTTTGCCTTCTGTTTCATATTTTGTATTCCCAATATTATTTTGTATATTGCACGTTCTTGTTCTGGGGGTACCCCAGCTGTGAAAAGTTTTGAATTATGTTTTTTAAGAACACACCTATATACAGATAAACTGTATTGTATTACAGGCTAGGTTGGAAAATGGGTTCCTGCTGCTATAGGATATTGGGCAATCAACCCCCAGTGTCAGGTAAGTCAGACCGCTTTCTCATTTCACACCATTGACTGTCACCCATCTGCTAGTCTGAATGGACAGGAGAATAGCTGGCAGAAGGGTGCACTTACCGTAAGTGATATGACTAGCACCCCATGTTACCCACCCCTCCCCAGGAGCCTAACTATGGTACCGTACTTTGATACCACACTGAACCATAACCCAGAGTCACAAGCCTAAATCTGTTCCAAAATATAATGATACTACCTCCTCCTCCTGCTGCTGCTGTGCATTTTGGCCAACTCTACAGTCTGAGATACAAGGCAGTTTTAATGAATACAATAGTTTTTCATCTTACCTAAATCCACAGAACCAATGTCAACAAACAGCCTGGCACACAGAGATCCCAGAAGAAAGCCAAAGATAGGGCCTATAATGGCAAATGTTTGTACACAGCCTACGAAGGGAAACACATGTAAGGTCCTTTCCTTGTGGATTTGTTCTCATAGATTGCTAGCACATAGCTTGGCATGCATGCACCATACAGTATGCACTAAGATACACACATGAAAACTACAGCACCACAGAACTGCAGACATACTGTATGCAGACTGAGCTGCTACTGAACCTTCTCTTTATTCCAGTAGTCTAAACATGTGGACTCCAGAGAGAGGCAGAAGAGTCTTTATTTTAATATCTCATCTGCGGTACAATACCTCTCACAGTCCAGCAGTAGTGCTACACTGCATTGATAGTATTTGGTACTGTCTATGAACTCACATCCTAGAATTAAATTACAGCCCTCAACCTTCTTGCCTAGAGGCGAGGATGCCACCAACTGTGCCACGGTGACACACTTCAGCTATAACTTCCTGTTATGAAATTTACAGATGTGAATTTTCCTCTCCCCATTCACAGGAAGACACTTATGTATTTTTGCACGTACTGTGCTCCTCCTATCCCCAGCCTAACACTGATCTAACCCCTATCAGGGGATAGTCTGATAACAGATTGCCATAGATATATGGAACACAGAAAGTGTTGTAGGAAGCAATTACCAATATAAAAAGAAGCATTTTCTTCTCTGGAAAAATCATCAATATACGAAATCCCTAAAGGCTGGATGGGTGTTTCACCTATTCCTCGCAGAAGGTTGCCAAGAAACACATAGATCCACAAAGAGGATCCCACTTCCTTATCACAACTTATTTCTGCAAAAGAAAAAAAAATATATATACAGATGTAAACAGGTGCTATTGAAGAGTTCGCCACATGTGGCTTTAGAAACCATGGACCTACTTTTCAAACCAAATCTGCTGGTGCAAAGTGGTCAGAATGGCCATTTGTGTCATGCAGTCTTTGGGAGTCTTTTAAGCCATTACCCCTCGCACCCACAAATAGAATTTCCAGAACATGGGAAAGTAGGCAGGGCTGAAATATGCACAGCATGTAGCATCCTTGCAAACCAACCTACATGTCAGTGCATCTGCTCCTTGTTGCATGGTCACCAAGGTGCAAACAGGCAGTTAGCAAATCAGCATGGGAGTTATGAGGTGTTGAGGGGACCACCAGCTCATAAAGGATTATCGGTGGGTTGTGGGAGGGTGAACAACTCCACCACCAAGGATTAATGGAATGGTCAGTAAGGGATGAGGAACCAATGGACCATCATTGAATATGTACTGTACCTGGGGGTGAGGAAACGACACTACTGACTGTGGGGCCATCCATTTGCCCAGGGATGGAAATGTAATACTACTTTGTGGTACAGCTATGAGCTGTGTTGCATCATGTATGTGGGCACATACCAATATTTTAGCAAGCATGAACCCAGACGGCACTTGCTCTGTGCCAAACTAACTGTTGGGACCCCCCTTGCCATTAGCACTAAGAAAAGAGAATCATAGTTTTTGGTTGCAGTGCAAACTTGCAGGTGTAAACTGCCCTTTTGACATTGATGTCTGTCTGCAACTCAGCATTAAATCCCAGGAGTTAGTTGCATGTAAATGACAGATTGCTGAGCCAACATATTATTTTATTGATTTATCCCCCCATGATCATTAAAGCAGTGGTAAGTACTGTAGGTAAAGCACAGTGATTTAGATGTTAGAGCTGTTCATACACATACATATTGTTATCAATGAAAACGCCAGTAAATTTCACATTTTTACCACTTCAGAGTGGATCCAAGCAGAAAGAGATACTCCACAGAAGCAAGTCACCATGCTCCTAAAAGATTCCTGAATCACTTCTCAAACATTTTTTATGGCTGTATGGGCAGAGCTCTGCCAACATATTGCTATTACTTAGGAAAAAGGGACTGTGGAAGCATGTGACCGAATCCCCCTTCAGTGTGCTTCCACAGTGCTGTGGTAAAGTTGGCAAAATTCTATTTTAGGGCCCCTTCCTCTCCACCGACCACATAACCATGCCCCTTTCATGGGGCACTATTTTTTGTCCACAACTGTGGATGTTATGGCCACTGTACCTAAGATGGCCACTGTAACTAACTGCGCATACGTGAATATTGCGCATGCATAGTGATGTCACAGAGACCATCTTGGATGAGGACGTTATGGCTGCCATGACCAAGATGGCAACCGATAATATCTACACATGCGCAAGTATCACGCAAGTGCAGTATTATCATGGTGGTCATCTTGGATACAGCTGACTCAGCTATGTTGAGGGCTCCGGGGATTCTGACTCACCACTCTGAGCAGCCATATTGGCTCTGACCACAGTTTTGTTGTTTTTTTTTTCCAATTACTGTGAACCATTGTTAATCATATTTACTTTCTCTCTACCAGTCATTTGGAATCAGTTCTGGCAATGATTAACTCCTGCCACTGTGAAACAATGAATAGTGAGTTGGCAGTTTTAGAAACACTGTTGATTCACAAGCTCTATATGGTTAGAATAAATGGATTTAATTTGAAATGGGTAAATGTAACTAATGGAGCTCTTCAGTGATCAGTTCTTGAACCAGTACTTTTCAATATGTAAATCAGTGGCACTGAT
Source organism: Neoceratodus forsteri (assembly GCA_016271365.2). NCBI lineage: Eukaryota > Metazoa > Chordata > Ceratodontiformes > Ceratodontidae > Neoceratodus > Neoceratodus forsteri. The sequence continues at coordinate 1,571,740,183 of CM028131.1, forward strand.
GAAGAAACAGATGAGTACATTATGAAGTTTATGGATGATCCCAAACTGAGAGATACCTGTATCACAAAGAGACAACACAGCCCTTACAGAAATGCAAGTGTGCTCTGTACATGAAAAATGCATGTCACATGCTTACTTGCGCAATTTTTGTATATGGCTAGCATACACAAAGTGAACCTAATTGAAGCAGATCTAACAAGCATTTGTCAATGCCGAATGTTTGCTTGCTGGCATTGGCATTGGTAGTGTAGAAGTTACAGAGCTGCATAATAGAAATGGCAGTGAAGTATTGAACTGAAGCCAACCCCACCACCACCCTGCAGAGAGTGACAGGCATTGGGGTGTGCCTTTGGGTCGTCAGGCATAACAGCCATGCCATTTTACCACACCCTACCCTGCAGACACTGACAAGTGTCACGGTGTGCTATGGGGTCTTTGGCCCTTATGTGCACCCCATTCCATCAGGAAATACGGTGAGATGGGTGTGGTATAGGAGAATGGGGTGAACTTTGGGGCCGAAGAGTCCAAGGCATACCTCAATGCCTCTCACTGGCTGCAGGGTGTGGAATGGTATGAGCATTACAGGCAAGAATCCCAAGTCACACCCCTGATGCCTGTCATTCTTTACAGGGTGGGGCATTATGGTTGAAAACCCTAACACCTCAGGCATTCGTTGGTATTTTCACTCCAAATTTTCAAAATGTTTTTTGTGACCCCCACCTCATGAACAGTGGCAATATCAGTTTGTTAGCAGAAAGCTGCTTATGCACAGCGACTACGGCATTTAGCACCACAGGTGCAAAAACACATTCTGAACAGGATGTGAAAAATGACAGCTGTACTGTTCATGGGGAGGTGTAAAAAATGGCAATGTTGCAAATCTGTAGTAAAAATATAAGAAAAAATGGTGAAGTCACGAGCGTGCATAGAAACTGTGCAACGCACACCCGTAATGTAATTAGTTTGGGAATTTTTTTACAGCAGATTGTCAACACAGGCATTTTGGGATCTCCGATCATCAACAGTGTCACTGTGATTTTCTTTATCTGTCCCGAACAATGATGTCCCACAGCAACCACGCATCTCTGCGCTGAAAGTGTGAAAACACATTTCGGCCATGTTGTGAAAAATGACAGCTGTACTGTTCATAAGGAAGTGTGGAAAAATGCCACTGGTGAAAATCTGGACTGAAAATATTACAAAGTCATGAACTTACGAGGGTGCGTGGAAACTGCACAATGCTCACTCATAACACAGTCATTTTATGGACTTTTGTCACCAAATTTTCAACATAGCCATTTTAAGACCTCTGCTCATGAACAGTGTAACTGTGATTTTCTTAATCTGTCCCAAACATTGTTTTCGCACACCGACTGCACCATTGTGCACTACATGGGCGGAAACACATTTTGGCCGACATGTGAAAAATGGCAGCTGTACTGTTCATAAGGAAGTGTAATAAAATGTGGTGTGGAAAATCTGGAGTGAAAATATTGAAAATTCGCAAACTTATGAGCGTGCGTAGGAACTGCGCAACGCATGCTCGTAAAACAGTCATTTTTAGGAATTTTTTCACCAAATTTTCAACATAGCCATTTTAAGACCTCTGCTCATGAACAGTGTCACTGTGATTTTCTTAATGTGTCTCAAAAAATTGATTTCGCACACACCGACTGCGCCATTGTGTGCTACATGGGCAGAAACATGTTTTGGGCAAGATGTGAAAAATGACAGCTGCACTGCTCATAAGGAAGTGTAATAAAATGGCAATGTTGAAAATCTGGAGGAAAATAATGAAAATTCGCAAACTTAGGAGAGGCGTGGGAACTGTAGCCTTTCGATAAAACAGTAGTTTTGAAATTTTTCACCAAATTTCAACATAGCCATTTTAAGACTTCTGCTCATGAACTGTGTCACTGTGATTTTCTTAATGTGTCCCAAACATTGATTTCGCACAATCGACTGCACCATTGTGCGCTACATGCCGGAAACACATTTTGGGCAAGATGTGAAGAATGACAGCTGTACTGCTCATAAGGAGGTGTGGTAAAATGGCAATGTTGGAAATTGGAGTACAATTATTAAAAATTTCTGAACATAATCTTGTTAGGAACTATAATGCCGCTCGTAAAACAGTCATTTTTGGGAATTTTTTCCTCAAATTTTCAACATAGGGTTTTTGGGGGCCTACCTCAGGAACTGTGACACTGTCATTTCATACATCGGTCCCGAAAGCTGGTTTCACGTAGTGACCGCAAAATCACCTTTTGGGACTGAATAACAAAATGATAGTACAAGAATTCATGAGGAGGGGTCCCAAAAACCCCATGTTCAAAATTTGGTGAAAAAATTCCCAAAAATGCCTGAGATATGCATCAAAGTTGAAAAAACCCTATTTGTTCCATTATACAGCTTACTGGCATTTCCTCAGTTCACTACTGGCTTTGAAGAGTGCAGACGTGTTCCCAGTCCACCGAAGATCATCGCGCCGGACTCCGGAGGTAAGTATGGGGTGAGGAGGAGGTGTGAGGAGGCAGGGTGTGCAGAGGGTAGGCACGGCCGGGGGAGGGGGTTAAGACAATCAGTGAGGGAACATTTTTTCTTTCTAGGTTATTTTTTCTTTTAGGAAGACAACACGGGACATTTACCATGCTGGGGTGGAAGTTTTTTTGGGGGGGCAGCGGAGCCAATGGGGTACTGGGCACCCCCGTCAGCCATAGAGAGGTTTACCACACTGGGGTGAGCTCTCAGCGTGGCACCTGGAAGTGTGTTGGGGGGGCAGCAGACAGACGTTTGCCACACTGGGGTGGGCTCCGCGTGGCACCTGGAAGGTTGTTTGGGGGCAGCGGAGCCAACGGGGAATTGGGCACCCCTGTTGGCCTTACAGATTTTTGCCATGCTGGGGTGGGCCCCAGTGTGGCACCTAAAACTCTGTTGGGGGGACCACAGCCGATGGGGATTGGGCACCCACGCCAGCCATACTGTGTGTGGGGGGGGAGCGCGTGAGCATGCTGGGGTGGGCTCCCAGCATGTTACTTGTTTGGGGGGGAGAGCTGTCTATGAAAGCTCTTTCACTGCACTGCCGACGAGTAGGCTCTTTGCATACTGCCAACGCAGTATGCAAATTGCCTACACGCTGCACTGCTTTTCTTCTAACTGTACACCGCTGGATTTGCAAACGCTGTCATAGACAGCTCTTACATTCATTGGCGCAGTGGGGCCATGCCTGCAAAAGGCAGCAGGGCATTGGAAGTAGGGAGGCACACCTACGAATTCTCGTATGGTGGCACTATGTTTCATGCACATGCATGCAAGCAAACATAAAAAGCACATCAGTTTCTATTTCTCATGCTACTGCTAGCAATTAGAGCCACTGAAATACCATTTCCATTGATTTCTCACTACAAGTAGGCAAAGTCATTAATTCTCTCCAACAATTCTATTTGCAAATTGTTTAATGGCTTTTGATTTTTGTCATTAAATTGCCATTAACTGGTAAAGTATTGTTTGCTTACAGCAATAAATGCCTAAGATATGACCCCATTAATCTTTGCTCTCAGTAGTCAGCTAACACCCTTCCCCCATTCCAGATGTGAGAAGAGGGGCCTCTGTGGTGTGAAGCCTGACTTATTTGTTTTGGGCTATCAAATCCCCTTATGCATGTTTTATATGTGTTTCTCCATGACTGTTACGGCTCACTTACTTTCACCACTTTGTCATTCTGAATGGAGCATATACACTATGGCCATGCTCAGCACTCTTTGTGCTGAGTAGGGCCCTGGAAGCATGCACCATACCTCACCCTCTGTCACTGAAATGAGGGATATGAACACTCAGAATGAGTGACAATGAGGGACACTCACCCTCATCATGAGATACAGATCCTGAAACATGGAGATACCTCAGAACACAGTGGAAACCACTGTATTTTCCTGTACAAATATTAGCACCTGAGAATGAATTTCTACCATAATGCAGGGGTGTATTTAAGTAGGGCAGGGGGGCAGTTGCTTCTCCTCTGCATTTGTGTCTAGTTTGTTCTTATGGTGTGGCAATAATGGCATCAAATTTCGATGTAATCTTTTGCACAACAGGTGCCCCCCACCGCCTTTGTGTGCTCATGCTACGGCTGAGGCTGCACTCCTGACTCAACTGTGTCTGTGTTATGCTGTCCACTCTCTCCACCTATTAGTGACAGTGCCATCACATGTGACGTGGAGGAGCTCCGAGCAAGCAAGAGCGTGCAAGGCTTGCGAGTCACATGAGTGTGACACTTTCTTTCCCACCACAGAGTAGACAGGCTACACACTACAACTCGGAGGAGTCAGTGAGCACTGAGCTCTCAATAGCAGTGTTGTGGTGGCAAATTTTTGTTGGTCTACTCTTATTGAGTCTCTGTCCCCCTCGGTGGTTAAAGGGGCAAGGGGTGAGCTAGACGCTATCTTGATGACTAGGCTACCTACCTACACTACTAGGCTCACCTTGCACTAAAAACAGCTCAGGGCCCCCCACGGCAGCAAGCTATGCCTAGCAGGAACAGTGACGGAGATGTGGGTGGCCTTCACAGGCCTTGAGCAGCATGGCACAGCAGCAGCCATGGTAGCAGCCAAGCAAGAAGCAAAAACACAGGTTGGGTGGGTTCGGTCAGTGAGGTGACTCGGTTGCAAACCACGTTCAGGACCTGGGATGGTTGGTTGCAACATCCAGCCTCTGGCAGAAGGATGGGTGAGGAGCAGGCTGAAAACTGGGTTGGTGGCACACTGGGCCAGGCTGCAGGTTCCAGACGGACGGCTGGGTAAGTAAAAGTAAACAATTGTTTTTAATAGGAGGATTGGAGAAGGAGGAAATATTGAAATATTGATGTGCTTTTAACTTTTCTGTGCCTTTGGGCAGCTTCACAATGGGATGGGTACTGAATAGAAAGGAGTCAGAGAGAGAGAGAGATCTGGGCAAGATGTTCTCTTTTTTTTGGATTCAGAATTTCAGCCAGGGAAAAAAATGGCTAGTAACTGGGGGGGTTAAGCCCACATCTGATGCACTGCTCCAGGGTATGGGCTCTAAGTCTGTGTGAGAGAATGATAAAATGTGCTAAATGCCTAAATCAAAAAATCCTGAGTGATGAGGGAGACTGACCGACTGAGTGAAGTAAAGAGACTGCTGAGCGCGTGGCGAGAGCGACTCTAGAGTCACTGCAGCGGTTGAAGCCTGAAGGTCAACTAATTAAAATCTTTTAATGTTTTGTGATATTTATAGCTGAAATGAAGGCTGCAAGCAAGTGTGTGGTGTGCCTTGACCTGATAATACTAGATTGCTGTTGTTGTTTGTAGCGGAACGGGCCAGGCGGGCTCTCCCAGTCTGCAAAGCTGAACATTAGAGCTGGAATCAGCTCACACATTTGAGCAGGCAGGCGGCTGCTGCCTGCTCAAATGTGTAAACACACAGTGCCTGTGCAAATGCGCAGAGGTTCTTGATGGGCAGCTACAGTTACAGTCTCAGATTTTGTTCCTCGATGGATGGATGAATCTTATACATTTAAATTTTTCCTGTTTTGCATACCACTTTTCAATCACAACATGTAAGTTTTACCTTTTAGAGACATTCCAGATGTTCCAGAGCTTGTCTTCTAGGGGCTAACTGGCTCCTGGCCTTCACTGGTTGTTGCCCCCCCATTGAAATCTGAAATAGTGCCCCTCCCATAAAGTCTAAATTTGCAGGCATCCTCTGTGTGAGCAGCATGTTTTCCATGAAGGATGGATGAGGGGCAGAGCAGTTTTTAGGGGTACAATGAGGGATGTCCATTGCAATCAGGGACAGTTGAGATGTATGGTATGCCCAGACTATTGGAGCCCCACTAGAGTCAGGCATAAACTCCCCCTCCCCCCGTGAAGCTGATCTCTACACCCCCACGCTCAGCTAGTTATGACATAGTGTAAGGGAGAGTATGGGGGTGAGCCCCTTTAAAATGAATGCAGGTATTTTTTTATTACTGTTTTATACATTGGAGATTAATGAAGGCCACCACTCAACTAATGAGGGTCATTATGGAAATGGGAATCGAGGAGTTAGTTTATTGTTTACAGTGATCACGCCTGGGGAGGGCTCTCCTGGTGCACAACACGGTAGCACAGTCATCAGATGAGCCCATAATGAGCATGCAAATGGCCCCATTGCGTTATGCATGCCCATTGGGCTCATCTCCATATTTGGCTGAATATCACCCATGGGGGCCACAGCGCATAACAGTGTGTGCCACACAGTTCCACTATAGGTGGTATTGATCCCTACACCCTGCTTGCACTGTGCGGCACATGGCAACACCTGCTGTGCGGCATGCAACCAGGGTTCAATATTCAAACAGATTGCACAGTCTGTTCTGATCATGCAATCTGCTTGAATATCGCGTCAGAGCCAGCAGGCCCAACTTATCTGCATGGCACACCGTTATGTGTGTGTGTGTATCCGACTGGCTCTGAATATGGGGCCTATAATGAGGAGCAAGAATAAAAAAGAAGTTTCCTCAAAACTGATCTCCAATACGTGTTATAACAAGAGATTTGGACAAATACAGCTCTGCGCTCTGGCGGGCTTTTTTTATTTAGTTTTTGTTTACCGGGTAAGTGCACTAACCAGCTGGTGACTATTTTCAGGCACGACCCGGGAGAGTACAAGACAATACATACAGAGGGTGTTTACAATAGACAATACAGCTTGTAAGACAATAAAGTGTTTAGACAGTAAAGCAAAGTACTTGGCATGAAGCATAAGTAGCTAAAATAGCTGTGATGGCACGGATAACAGTAAAACAGTGTTAGTCAGCACAGTAAAACAACATTGGTCAGCACAGTATACAGCAATCGCAGTAAGAGTATAGCAGTGTAACTTCAGCTTCCGAGGCAGGATTATCCCATGCGGAAGTTCGGTTCTACAGGTAGACATAAAGTACAACAAGCAGGAGAGGAAAGGCTTAAGCAAGTAAGTGAGTTTAGGAAGATGCGAGAGAAAGGGAAGGGGAGAAAGGGGGTGTAGTAGCAGGAGATTTGGATTGTAGAGAGGAGATAGGTGTGGGGCAGGGATTCATGGGCACAGACAGGTAGGGTCAAAACAGGTACACTGTTCAGCAGTAGCTAGGTAATGTCATACCCACGTTTAAAGTGGTAGTGGGATGTAGATTGCCTTAGGTCCAGTGGCAGCATATTCCACATCTGGAGGGCAGCATGCCCGAAGGCCCCGGTGCCTTTGGTGGTGTGACACCTGGGTACCCTTATTAGTGATTTGTCTATTGACCTCAGTCCATGGTTTGAGATGACGGGACGTAATAACTCAACCAGTGATGCTGGGTTTCCATCCTAATTATGGAGTCAGATAGACAACCGAGATGGTATTGTCTGGTTGCAGAAGGAGAGAGCCAGCCTAGGTCGCTATACAGCTGGCAACGATGCTTGAGTCGAGGGGCCCTAGATGCATAACGACAGACATTATTATAGGTGACATCCCATTTCTGTAGTGCTTATTTATGTGCAGCAGCCAGGATAGGAGCACAGTAAGTTAGGGTTGGGAGAAGGATCCCTCTGGCAATGGCTAGCTTAGCAGAAGGCATTAACATATAGCTTGTTCTGTAGGCGGCCCCCAGTTTACAGTTAACTGTTTTGCAGGTTGATTGAATGTGGAGGTTTAGGTCCAGAAATTGGTCAAGCAGAACCCCAAGATACCGAAATGAGGTGACAGCCTCTAGTGTGTTCCCATCTAGGTCGAGTACTCTCAAGGAGGAAGGGCAGGATCTAAGTTTGGGGGCGGAACCCAGGAGCATGGCTTTAGTTTTGGTGTATTTAGGACCAGTCGATGGTTGCTCAGCCAGTTTTGAATACTGTTGTAGGCCGTGGTCAGAGATGAGCTTAAGTAGTCGATGTTATTAGAGCTGGCATAGATGACCAGGTCATCAGCATAGAGAAGAGAGGAGCAAGTTGAGACGTTGTCCGGTATGTTGCTTATGAAGAGGAAAAAAAGAAGAGGTCCCAGAATTGATCCTTGGGGGACTCCAACGTTGATTGCGGTGCTGTCTGATGTTGCGGAATTGAATTTCACTGCTTGAGTCCTGTCGGTTAGATAGCTCCTGTACCAGTTTACAACAGAAGTGGAGAAGCCTATGGTTTGTAGAGTGGACAGGAGTATGGAGTGATCCACAAGATCAAAGGCCTTGGTAAGATCAATGAAGACAGCACCTGTTAGCCGATCATCATCCATGTTGGAGAGAGTATCTGATGTGAGTTTAGCCAGGGCCGTTGAAGTGCTATGGTTTTTCCTAAAGCCATGTTGCGTGTCACAGAGCAGGTTTGAAGTTTCTATGTAGCCGAGGGTTTGGGTGGCGACAAGCTTTTCCAGTATTTTGCTCAGCACTGAGAGAATAGCTATCGGCCTGTAATTTGAGATCTAATTTTTGTCCCCTTTTTTGAATATAAGAGTTATTCTGGCAGTCTTCCAGATATCAGGTACAACACCACTGGAAAGGGATGGTGTGAAGATTTTGGCCAATGGTGAGGCAATGAGATGGGCGGCTATCTTCAAAAGGCGGGGTTCAAGAGAATCAGCTACAGGGCTGGTATTGTCGGAGATAGTTCTTATTAGTTTTAGAACTTGTGTGCTGGTTATGGCTTTAAAGTAGAAAGACCATACTATCGGAGACCCAGTTGGTGAAGAAGAGAGGCCTGTTTGCTCACTTGATTCAGTGGGCTGAGATGTGGTGGGTGCCTGTGGAAAGGCGGTGGTGTAGGGTGAGAGATCAGAGAACATTCTGTTGAAGACATTCGCTATGGTGTATGAGTCATTGCAGTGGGCACCGTTGAGGATCTTCTCTGAGGGGGTTATAGATTGTGGTGTGCCTAGGAAGGTCTTTATGTGGGCCCAGAATTTCCAAGGGTTGTGGGCTGAGCTGGATAGTAGGTTCTGGCAGTACCTACTTTTGGCTTGCCTTATCTGCTTCTTGCAGGAATTTCTGTGTTGTTTATATGTCGTGTAATCTATAGGTAGGCCAGTGTTTTTATAGTGCTTCCATAGTTTGTCTCTATGCCGTAGCTGTAAGAGCAGGTCTTTTTGGAGCCATCTGGTTTGATTTCCTCTGACTCTTCTTTTCACTTTTGGTGCATGTCTATTCTGAACTTCACTGAAATTTTTCAGGAAAACTCGTAGGGCATCCTCAACTTTTTGAGCTCGGAAGACTTCAGACCAGTCTATGGTGGAGACATCATGGAGGAAGGCATCTATGTCCATGCTTGCAAAGTTAGTAAAGGTGACAAGGCAGGGCAGAGAAGATGGTGGGGGAAATGAGGACCATTGACAGAAAATTGGAGAGTGGTCTGTTATGGCATCCGCCAGGACACCAGCCTTGGTCACATGCTCAGGTCGATTGGTTAGAATCCAATCAATAAGTGTACCAGGTTTAGATGGTGTTACCGTCCTAGTGTTCTCGGTTATGAGCTGGTAAAGGTTAAAACTGTGAACTAAGAACATGAGGACACTGTGAGAGGGACCCAGCCAGTTCAGGTTAACATCCCGAAGAATTAGGGCCTCATTTAGGTTAACAGATTGTGATGTTAGTTTTAGTAGGTCCTGAAATCCATCCACTCCACCTGTTGGTGGATTGTAGAGGCAGACTATGTGTAGTTTTTTTGCACCAAGGGACACAGTCATATGAATGCACTCACAGGTCATTTGTGGGTCTCGTACCGGGGCTGTTGTGATGCTGAGGTGGGTCTTGTGATAGAGTGCAATGCCACCGCCCCGTTTTGTACCAGGTCTGTCATGCAGGATAAGAGAGTAGCCAGGTATTTCGCACAGTGCGTCAGGTATTCATGGTTTTAGCCAGGTTTCTGTGAGGCAGAGAATGTCAGGTTTATAGACTTTGACCCATGCTTCCAGTTCAGCCATGTGGCTCATCAGACTCCTAATGTTCATATGGACTACGAGAAGTCCTTTATTTGCCCTTCCAGTTTGGATGGTGGCAGTGATGCAGCTGGGAGGGCCTGGATTTGGTTCAACATCACCTGATAGTAGAAGCTCTAGTAATGCTAGGAATGCTAGCCTTACCCTGCAGCAAGTTTTGTTTAGATGGTGCTTCCTGCCCAGTTTATTAAGGGCACAGAACGTGTGGTATGTGCATCCTTTTTTGTGGAGAAGATATTGCCAGGTGGTGGTTGGGCAGCACTTGGATGCCAGCAGATTGGAGTACCTGAAATCCTTGGTTGAGGGACAGTTTTGATACAGTCCACAGGGTAGTGATAGAGAGATTTTATTGAGGCAAAGTAGTATTACTAGGCTAAACAGGAGATGTAGTGCCCTTGTTCTGCCACTTGGGGGCAGCGAGCCTGCAGAGATGCGTGGCATGATGTAAGGCAACAGAGCCTAGACCTAGTGAGGGCTGTGAATCAGGACTGTGTTTGATAGGGAAGTAATTTGAAATTGAGATCTGTAGCTGGCCAGAGAAAGTTTAGTCTGGGTAACCAGGATCGGGTTTGGTTGAGACCTAGCACAAGAGAGGGGGGAGAGAGAGAGAGAGAGAGAGAGAGAGAGAGAGAGAGTAGAGAGGGGTAGGGGTAGGAAGTTTGGCGGGACTCTGAGCAACCTGACCAGGAGGTTGATTCTGTGAGATGAAGCAGTGCAGCTAAAGTGGCTGAAACTGCTTATCTTCTACTGTTCTACAGCTATAAGTAGAAAGATCACCCCAGTGGTGACAGAATATAAGGAACAGATTCACTTAGGCTGTACTTTTCTGTTACAAGATACTTCTAATCATGCATAAATCACAGAACACAGAGGCATAAGGCACACTAGGTAGTACACAGTCTTGTACTGAAGGCTTAGGCACACACCCGGAAAGAGCCACAGGAGGAGCTGTACCACTTGCAGAAAATGCCCGGGGAAAGCGCTCCACAAGCGGGAAGAGAGGGTGGCTCGCAGCGGTGCTGGGCACTTCAAGTCCTGAAGATGTCGGTAAAGGGCAGCCAAAATTGAAACTTTTGGGTGAAAACAGCTGCTTTCAGTGAGCAGGTTAAGTCCAGGCAGCGCCAAGCGCTTTCGGGATAGATCCGGCAGCTGAAAGTGCTGGGACAACATACCTTGTGGCATTTATGGCTTTGGCGGCAGTAGGTGCCAGGAAGCGGCCGGGCTGCTGGTTGTCCTTCTGGGCGTGAGCGCGGCGGGTGGCTCCTTGCAACAGGCTTCCCTGGAGGAGTGAGGCACAGTCTTCAGAGTTTGCCACTGGGCCAGCGGTTTCACAGGCGGGTCCTGGCAGGTTACTGAAGTGGGTCCACAGCAGCGCAGGGGTGCGAGGAGGTAGCGATCCAAAGCCCCGATGGGCTTGGATGTACCTTGCAGCATTTACAGCTTTGGCGGCAGTAGGTGCCAGGAAGCGGCCGGGCTGCTGGTTCTCCTTCTGGGTGTGAGGGCAGCGGGAGGCTCCTTGCAACAGGCTTCCCTGGAGGAGCGAGGCACTGTCTTCGGCGTTTGCCGCTGGGCTAGCGGTTTCACAGTACGGGTCCCGCGGTTATCAGTTGGACCACGGCAGTGTAGGGGTGTGAGGAGGTAGCGATCCAAAGCCCCGATGGGCTTGGATGGACCTTGCGGCATTTACGGCTTTGGCAGCAGTAGGTGCCAGGAAGCCGACGGGCTGCTGGTTCTCCTTCTGGGTGTGAGTGCGGCAGGCGGCTCCTTGCAACAGGCTTCCCTGGAGGAGCGAGGCACAGTCTTTGGCGTTTGCTACTGGGCTAGCGGTTTCACAGGCGGGTCCCAGTGGGTTACTGAAGTGGGTCCATGGCAGCGCAGGGGTGAGAGGAGGTAGCAATCCAAAGCCCCAATGGGCTTGGATGGACCTTTCGGCGTTTACGGCTTTGGCGGAAGTAGGTACCAGGAAGCGGCCGGGCTGCTGGTTCTCCTTCTGGGCGTGAGCACGGCAGGCAGCTCCTTGCAACAGGCTTCCCTGGAGGAGTGAGTCACAGTCTTCGGCATTTCCCGCTGGGCTAGCGGTTTCACAGGCGGGTCCCAGCAGGTTACTGAAGTGGGTCCACGGCAGTGCAGGGGTGCGAGGAGGTAGCAATCCAAAACCCCGATGGGCTTGCATGGACCAAGCCTGACTGCCTTGGAGCCTCACTCCCTGATTGGCCCAATCCTCCACCCAATCTGTGGTTGGCCAGCCATTCTTGCTTCAGTTGCCGAACTGTGACCTGCGCCCCTTGCTAGCTCAGCTCCAAAACGCTCAGCTCTCCTTCCTTTGGTCACTGACTGTGACCTTGCTGCCAAATGCAGCTACAGCTCTGCGCAGCCCTCCACTCTTTCTCCGGTCACCGACTGCAACCCGGTCCTGACTCAGCTCTCAAATACAGCTCTCACTCAGCTCTCAAATACAGCAGAGGAGAGAGTATATCCAGGCCCACCACACAATGCAAAAGTTGGGCCTTCAATACTCCCTCAGATACCCCGCCACCATGACAGTCATCTTTAATGGAGTACCAGTGTTTTTCAAAACCCCAGCAGCCCTGGAAGATAACCTGGACAGAAACTGTGCCGGAGGTAAAAATACACCACAGTATGGCTCCCCCTCACACCACAGCCCAAACACTCCCTCTGGAGCTGAAGAAATGGAAACAGAGGAAGGGCAGCCAGGGGATCAGGCCTGAGCCCTCCCAAGATGCAGCAGAAAGCACTCCCTGAGGTAGGCCCATAAGAAGAGAGAAGCTCCACAGACATGCACTGGACTCAACAGCAAAGACAGGAACAGGGAGCAGCAGAAAGTGGAGTTCACAGACATGGTGTGCCATATGACTGAAATTCGCTTTGCAGCATTGAGGGAAGTGTCGCCAGACCCGGGAGAACAGCTGCAAGAGTGCCTTGCATCCAACACGGAAGATCAAATGCAATGGCCGGAGCTCAACCCTGTGGAGGAGGCACCAGAGCCAGAGAGGAAGCCAGGCCAAGCCCAAGCCCTGCATGCCAGTAATCCAGAACTGGGAGCCAACGGAGATGTCTGGAGGCTGGAAAACCCACCCCCATCTTGGAGAGAACTGCAGGAGGACACCCAGGACCCAATTGATTAACTCAGATAAGTGATGCTGGGGCTTACAGTAGTAGGCCAGGTTGGTAGGGAGGGAAGGGGAGGATGAGAAGGCATAACACGCAGAGAGGGGGATTGGGCCACCTCAATGCTGTCTCTAAACTGTGCACAGAGGCTTACTGGCACCTGTTGCCCCAAGGAACAGCTGTGTTGAATGATCTACCCTCCCCCTCTCCCCAGAGAGCCTCCAGTAATTGAACATTGATGGGGGAATTTTGTGTTTGGTGGCTAAAATTACAGTGTGGGTTAACTTGTCTGTCTCTGCCTGCTGCAACTGGGGCTGGGATTGGGGTAAGGGATGGATCCTGCGGCTCCATACCACTCATGACTCCTTGAACATTCACTAGGTAATTATCTACAGGATGTACTGCTACCTGGTGGCCTATATAACATTGGTTATAAATGAATGATCCTCCCCCCTGCCCCCCCACTTAGTGTTGGACCTCTGTGCCCCAAGTAGATGAAGGCCGGAGCGGGAAGGGGACGCATCACATAGAGGGGCTGTATTCAGAGTGACTGGAGAATGTTTCAGTTCACTGAGACAGGAGAGAATGTTTTTAATGAGATTCCATAGGTAATGGTGAGAAAAACAAGAAATGCTAAAGGCAGACTTTTCAGAACAGTACAGTACATACTGTAGACCACAAGGAGTGATTGCACACAGACAGATGTGGCCAAGAAATCATCTCATAGGGAATTACCAATTCCCTAGTTGCAAGACACTTTTTAAATGCCTCACATAGAATGAGCTTTTTCAGGTTCTGGTGATAAAAAATGGTTTGAATGATAACTGACATTAACATTTAACATAAAGAATTTACTAAAATAATTGCTTATATCTATAGGCTTGATGCTTTTAATCCAAGGTATGGATTAAATGAGTCAACTGAGTGATCGGTTTAATGATGTATTTATTGTAACGGTGACTTCAGCACACATTATAGAATATTCCTAACAATGCAGAGTACCCTTTTTATATCCCTTTTATGTCATTGTTATTGATTAATGAGCCTCCTTATTATTTAACAGACAGGCTCTATGTCCTTAGCCCTTTTATTCATAAAAATATAACCTATGCTAGTTTCTTCAGAGTAAGTCATGATAATTTGAATTTGCATTATACAAGTGTGGAGACTTATCTGAGGATAGGTATATGGAGAGGAAGCAAGGGGATAGGACATGATGAATAGTTGTCCAGGATTTGGTTTAAAAAATAGGATATATTTGTCAATCCAGGAGCAATTTATCAGGGTAAGATTCTTCAAGATTTCTTTTATTTAATTTATTTATTTATTTATTTCAACATTCAGAAATAACCTTTGAGCAAATACTCTTTTTCAAAGGTTTCATGTCAAATAACATACATGGCAATACAACAGTAAGTTACAGTAACAGTGATCACAGAACAAAATCATGACATTACATAGGAAGGACAGCAGTGATACAATTTCACAATTAGTAGATATTCAAGTACAGGAGACAACCAACTACACTAGAGATTCATAGAATCAGTGATACAGTTACAAAGATAAAATGGAATTAGAGATAAAACAAAATACAAAGGCTATGCAACCAAGAGAACACTAGCAGTACAAGGAACTTACAGGGCAGGGAGGAAGCAGCAGTGGGAGGAGCTAAGTTTTAGGGTTGTAACAAATAGGGTGAGAATCACACAATTAACCCACCACGGGACATTTTTCAGTGGGTAAAGATGTCCAATCATACAAGGGTGAAACGTATATGGGGGATAGATATTTGGGTGGACTAATAATGAAAAATAAAAAGTGGTTGTTCTACAACAGTGGGGTTTATTCCATGGGGGAAAGGCTGGAGGAAAAGGGGACTGCTAATATAATTGTTTACTTTAAAAAAAATGTATTTGGGATAACCATATTTTATGTTTGCTTGTTTCAGGGCAGTGGCGCAGAAGCATCAGGCTATATACAATAAAAGGAGGTTAGGATGTGCATACTTAAATCAATATGAAGTATTGGGTAGTGGGAGCCACTCCGTATATCTATATATATTGCAGATCGATAGATAGAGAGAGAGAGAGACAGACAGACAGACAGACATATAGATAGATAGAGAGACAGAGAGAGAGCTAGAGAGATAGAGAGACAGACAGACAGATAGATTGATAACATGGTTTAAGTTACTTTTTTGGTGAAACAGTTTTCTGGCAAGTCAGGAATTAATGGATTTTGGTATAGAAAGACTGGGATGCATGTCTCGAGATGGAGGAATAAGAAAAGGAAAAAAGTGGGGGCAGCAAGATGAAGGGGGGGAAGGGAAGGGCTCATAATGATGATTTTGTTTACTTGGAGCTTGGCAGACATGATATTGAGGCAAGGGAAGATGGGAGCATTCAACTGCCATGATGGAGAAGACCCAGAGGACAATGTTCAAGGAACGATGGAAGTGGCTAAAGGCAGGAGGGGAACAAAGCAAGGGACCAAGAGTGTAAAGGTGCACAAAGGGGAAGAGAGACAAGGTATGACTACCAGAAACGGAAGACAAGAGTATGGAAGCTGGGTTTGGAGGAGATACAACAGGTTACATGACTGCAGTGACAAGGGGTAGGTACCTCAATTGTTGGTACCCTCCCCCGTTCAGGTCTTGAGCTCTTTCAGTAAGACAAATGTAAACATAGGGAGGAGCCAAATTAAAGTTGGTGGGGGATATTGCTGGTGAGGGTAGATTTTCTCTGATGGGGGGTGAGTCGGATCTTACAGGTGGCTTTCTTTTTTTTTAATTCAATATATTTTATTGAATTTCATGCAGCATTAAAATACACTGGGATACATTTGGGTTAATTAGAGGCTGCAATATAACATACAAGAACAAAGAAACAAATATACAAAACATAAGTGACAAACAGTAATACAACTCTCCACATTAGACCCCCTTGCCCACATCTCAATCCTCCTCCGTAAGCATTCTGTGGTATGACCTTATGAGATACACAAGGGTTTCATTCATTGGTGGGGTAATTCTGAGAATCAGGGCTTCCAGAGGGAGAGTAGAGTTAAAAGGGTCTCCCAAGTGGATTGATAGTGATGAGGTCTGTGATGCATATTTGCAATATGTCTCTCCAGCTGAATTGCTAGTAGGATTTCACAGTGCCATTCAAGCACAGTGGGTAAGGAATTTTATTTCCAGTGCCGTAATATGACCAGCTCAGCTGTGGAGGCCATAAGTATAAGACAAGCTTTTCTAACCCTAGGAGTCCCTTTCGGGAACACAGAGAGAAGACAGCATTCTGGAGTGAACAGGGGCTGAAGGCCTAACAAGGGGTCTAAGGTTCACTGTATGGAGCTCCAGAAGGCCTGTGATTTAGAACAACTCCACAGGAGATGATACAGTGATCCAGGGGCTTCCACACAACGCTTACAAAGGGGGGAGTCAAACTTACCCATCTGAAACAACTTAACTGGTGTATAATACAAGTTATGCATGATATTAAAATGAATTAGGCGAAGCCTGTCTTGGTTGAGGTATTTGTATACTGTGCTCCAGGCTTGCTTCCAATAGGAAGGATCCATTGGGAGGGAGAGCTCCTGAGCCCAGTAGTAAAAAACACCAGAGGGGAGAGACGTGTCCCAAGCTTGTAGAAACTTGTATAGATTAGAGACAGCATGCCCTTGTTTTACTACTTGTAACAACATGGTGAGATCTTCTGCCGGGGGGGGGAGGGGGAGGCCAGGGCTTCGGCCCTAGGAAGGAGAGAATCACATTTTTAATTTGCAAATATTTGAAGATATCTCCACACCCAAGGTGTAGCCGAGCTTGGAGAATGGGAAAAGAGGCCAGGTCAGTTCCCTGGAAAAAGGTGTTGCTGTGCAACCTCTAAGTTGGGGAAGAAAGGTGGTTGGAATAGGATTATGGTCTATTCGAAAGTGAGGGTTATTTAAGATGGGTTGAGAGAGGGACCTATGCCAGATCTTTGACAAGTGGGTTTGGACCTGGTGCAAGGCTTTAAGGGACCAGCCTATTGGTGTATTTCTGAGCTTCTGGGGAAGAGAGAGGTAGGGGAAAGGTACACAAGCGTCAAAAGGGAGATATGGCAACTGGATGCTGGGCTCTTTTTGATATCCACCCAGATAGGAGTATATGCCTGTGAGTCAGCCATAGTCCAGGAGGCCAGCCTACTGACATGCTGCATGCCTTAATAAAGGAAAAAGGAGGGAAGAGTGAGCCCTCTCTGTATTTTGGGGGCAGTTAGTTTGCTGTTTGCCCTCCTTACTGTTTTATTTTTCCAAAGAAATGCATTGAGCATTGTCTGAAGCTGGGTGAACCAGGTCTTGGGGAAGAAAAGACATAGCATACCTAAAGGGTATAAGATTCTGGGCTTACAGGTGGCTTTCAGCATTTGGCATTTCTGGTTAGCCAGGAATAGAGGGGGTACCACTGCAGCATAGCATAAGGTTAGGATATCAAAAAAAAAATAAGAAAAGGTTTAAGGGGCTGGAGTGGAAAGACAGTCTATTGTCAACAGCTACATTTCTTTCAGGCTGAGGCAGAGAAAATTGGGGGAATCCTGAAAGGGGGAGGAGTCAGTTAAGGAGGGTGACTGGAAGGGCAATATACATGTGTTTTTTCGGGATGGTCAGATGCTGAAGGTGGACAACAGTGGGGATCATGGAAGATGGAAATTGGGGCCGTGGGACTGTAGTAGAGGGACAGTGGTTGGGTGGCCAGGATAAGATGGGAAGTTGAGGCCATGAGGGCTATGGAAGTTGGACAGCAGTCAAGAGCCAGGATAAGATGTGAGGTTGGGGCCAGCAGGAGGGGTATGACAGTGGAAGGGTTGCCAGAAGAGGGCAACTAGTGAGAAGGATGGCATAGACATTTGGAGGGTTGATGAAAGAGGGGTACAGCTAAAGGGAATGGTATCCGGGCATGTGCAGGATTGTTAAAAGAGGGCAGCAGGAAAAGGAAAAAGGTATACGGGCATGTGGAGGATTGTCAGAAGAGGGGACTGGGAAAAGGGAATGGTATAAAGGCATGTGAAGACTTGCCAAAAGAGGGCAACAAGTTTAACAAGCAGGTTTGGGGTATGCGAAAGGTTGCAAAGTGAGGCAATGGGTTTTGTCTAAGGAAGGGAGTGTGGTAAGGGTTGCCAAAGGAGGGCAACAGGAAGGCAGGAGGTGCATAGTTGGAAGGAAAGAAAAGGAAGAAGAAGAAGGGTGGGGTGGGGGGAAAGGGGTAGATAAGGGATTTGGGGGGACACAGTGGGTACAGGGTGGGAGAACCAAGGTGCAGGCTGGATTTGCATTCAACCACATCAGGCACCTTGTAGGGTTTGCATCCCAGAGGGCCAAAGGTGGGTTCCATGTATGCACCTGAGCACAGAACCAATTTAAGCTGAAGATGGTGGATCAGGGAAATAATCATGTGATCAAAATGAGGGGCTATAAGAAAGGAGATGTGGAGTAAAAAAAGTGGCTACAGAAGGTAGTAGGTAGTAAATTAGGTTGTTGATTTGTTAGGGAATTGGGTGAATAAATTTGCCAACTGAGCACCTGGCAGTTGGGGTGATCAGGTGTGGTGGATGTCTCAGGGAAAGGGACAACTAAGGGTCTCAAAAATGGAGGGCAAAACAGGTGTTATGGTATTAAAAAATTAAAAAAACACAAAGTGGGCATACGAGGCACAGGAGAGAGAGATATGACTGGGTGTGCATCCGGCAGGTTACGTACGGGTGGGTGTGCATCCCAGAAGGTTGAATGTGAGCATCAGGTATGCTCCCAGGTACAGAGTGCCATGAAGCATTGATAATCACAGGACGTAAATGAGGTATACATGTACAAAGTATGAGACAGAATAAAGGTAAAGTTGATTGAGCATGGATTAGGACATTTAACACAGAAGGGGGAACTTCATACAGATGTGACAGAAGCATGGGGAATGAATGGGCCTAGTTTGGGGAAAAGTGCATGGAAGAAGCATATGGGGGAAGCCCATCATTCATTGCAATAGCTGGAGATGGACTAGTGGATGGAAGAGGAAAAGGGGGTTGAGGGAGGGATAAATGTGAGACACAGGCAAAGGACATAGGGGGCCCGGGGGGTACTGAGCCATGTGGGTACCTTGTGGGATTTGCATCCCAGAGGGCCGAATGGGGGTGTTGGGTTTGCACCTGAGTCCAGAATGGATTAAGGGATTAGAGGTGGTCATGAAAATAATATGATAAATTGATGTATAGTGTATCAAAGTACTGATGAGTAATGTTTATGGTATCAAAGTATTGATGATGTAAATAAAGTTTGGTGACATTTGTAATGTATATGGTGTCAAAGTACTGATGATGTAAATAAAGTTTAGCGACAATTATGTAAATCAAGTATGCCAACTGAGCACCCAACAAAGTCATGTGTATTGTGGGTAATTTTGGGACGTGAATCCCATGACAAGATGGGTTACCTGTTAAAAGGTAGCCCTTACTGTCAGGGTTTCCTAGCCAAAATAGAAGGGAAGGTGCCAGGTGGAGACTGGAAGGACAGGGAGGATTAGGAAGGGTTAAGGGTTGGTGGAGGGGAGGGGGGATGGGAAAGGGAAGGAAGAGAGTGAGAAATCATGGGAAGAAGGGCAAGGAGGAAAGGTAGGAGCATGGGAATAAGGGCGGTATAAGAAGGGGAGGGGAGAGGTAGGGGAAGATAGAGATTGGTGGAAGGGATCAAGGGGAGGCCCTTAAGAAAGAGAGTATATAAGGGGTAGTAAAACTGGGGATCACCCTTCTTTTGCTAGATTGCGATTTGGCCACCCTCCCACTCAGTAAGTTAGCAAGATAAGGGAAGGTCAATGGGGGTGTGGTAGAATGGGCAGCAGCTGAAGGTGAACAGCAGTCAGTCTGGTGACCAGAATGAAGGGGTATTTGGGGGCTACGGTGGGTGGCTGAAGGTGGACAACAGCGGGTGGACAGGTTTGTGGATACTATAAAGAGGGTACGTGGCATGCAAAGGGTTGCCAAATGAGGGCATCAGGAGTTGTCATGGTGAGAAAATGAAGAGTATGGGAGGAAGAGGAAAAGGGGAGTGGGGAGGGGGAAATGAGAGACACAGGTAAAGGATATATGGTGCCCAGGAGGTTCTGAGTCAGAAAACCAGGACACGGTATGGATATACACCCAGCCATGTGGGCACCTTGTGGGGTTTGCGTCCTCTAGGGCTGAATGTGGGCATTGAGTTTGCACCCAAGTCTAGAATGGATTAAGGGATTGGAGGCGGTCATGAAATAATATGATAAATTGATGTATATTGTATCAAAGTACTAATGAGTAATGTTTATTGCATCAAAGTACTGATGAGTAATGTATATGGTATCAAAGTATTGATGCTGTAAATAAAGTTTGGTGATGTAATTATGTAAATCAAGTATGACAACTGAGCTCCCAACAAAGTTGTGTGTATTGTGGGTAATTTTGGGAAGGGAATCCCATGACAATGGCATTTAGCCATTGAAACAATATGCATTAGTGGAGGACTGCCCAGATGCAGTAGGGGCAGTGCAGTGTGAATCATGTGGAGTGACATCACGTTGGATGTCTGTGGCATCAGCCAGACCCCATTCATAGTCTTGATAAAAGGTATAATTCGCACAAAGGAAATTTGGTGACTGAGGAGCAGTATGAAACAGCATTGCAGCACAATGTTGTGGGTATGAATGATTTTTAGAAGAAGTCAATTGATTTGAAGGTGAATTTACTTAACTGTTTGAAGTTTAAAACTTTTAACATACCAACATTTTTTTGTTTAGGATTGTAAGGAAATAGCGAACTGAGGCACTGTAACAAGAATGAACAGATTTAGATTCAGGCAGTTTAAAACACTGAAATGCACTTTTAATTGAGACGTTTAGCCACTTTTGTGAATTAAGCTGACAGATTTTCTATGAAATACACTAAATTCCTTTTTAATAATTTTACATAGAAGATTGAATGAAACAAGGCAATTAAGCCACTCTTTGGAATATGCAGCTATCATGTGATACTGTAACTCATGAATTAAGTTAATGAAGCTAGAAAAGACTTAAAGGGACACGGTCTACCCTTTCTGCAATGTATTATTTCTAAGCAAAACCCCACATTCTATAACTGCTTACCTTCTATAAAATCCATTGATGCTGTTGGTAGTTTTATCTGCCTCCTTGCTTAGTAGAACTGAAATGCATGCTGATGTATTGTTATACCCAGCCTTGTTTGATTCAAATTCTTGCTCTACTCTTATTGCATACCTCCTAACCATTAGCAGCACTCCCAAACTGTATAGTCACTCGTGACACAGTAGTTTCCTCTACTTAACTGCATAATGAGGCCTACAGAGTTTTGGGGTGTTCTTAAGTCCAGGAAATATTTAGTGGGAGGAATGTAAGCAAACATGTTTTTCTGTGGCAACAAAAGTATGGTGGGCAGTCTGTCCTTCACTTAAAAAAAAAAGAATTGGACTCAAACTACCAGCAACATCAGCAATCTCTAAAGAATATCTACAATCATGACATGTACTAGGGACACTTTGAGACCGAAGAAGGTTGATAGTGTCCCTTTAAAATCAGGTACACATATTTATGATACTATTACAGATAGACTTTATTTGAGGAGCTAACATATATCGTATTATCTCCTACTAATGTATGTAAGTTATATTTGCAGGAAATGGATAAATTCAAATTTAATTTTAATTATATATTAAGGGCTGGGTATTCAAAGCAGTTGCGCACTGCGCAACAGTGTGGCACCTGCACAACTGTGAACATGTGCCAGAGAGCGATATTCAGCAGCAGCAACTGCGCAACGCAAATGGCCATGTGCCAATGCACAATGGGAATGAAAGCATGCACAAGTGCTGGGGCGTAGCCATGAATATGCGGCACAGTGCGATATTCAACACCAGATGAACAGCGCAAGCATGGAGCAAATGGCAGTTGCACGGAGCACACTTGAGCAAGTAGGAGAAGGACATTTGCACCAGAGGGGAACAGGAGAGAGGGAGACAGAGAGGCCAGTCAGAAACATTGTAGGGGTAAAGAGAGGGACAGAGGCAGTGAGGGTGTGACCCTGGGTGAGAGAGAGAGTGAGTGTGTGCATGTGTGAGTGTGTGTGTGAGACAGGCAGGGAGGCCATAGTGTGTGTGTGCCCGTGACACCAGGCACAGGAGGAGCAGCACAGGAACCCACAGGGGTGGATGGCAGAGGCCACAGCCAACACCCACCAGGGGCAGGGTACACAGGTGTGGGTCCTGCGGAGCAGGCCAAACAGCAGCACACAGCCGGGAGGGCCAGTGGAATCAGCCGCCCAGGGGGAACAGGACAACAGGGGCCTCGGCCAGTGCCACCTTCTAGATGGAGGCCATAATGAGGGATGTGTAGAGGCAGGAGGCAGTGGAAAGGCCTGTCGTCGGTACACCCAGAACAGGTGTTACCGTGCCCATGCCACCTTCGAAAACCACACCGATACAGAGATAGTGTGCCAGTATCACCTGAACTGGGTGATTCTGAGACAGCTCTGTGAGCTGTACAGTGAGGAAATGCAGGCACCCACTAGATGGAACCATGCCCTGATGGTGGAGATGAAAAGTAACAGCAGTCATGTGCCTGCTCGCCATGGGCACCTTCCGGAGACCAACAGGGGACACCACAGGCATAACGCAGTTGGCCTTGTCATGGCTCCTCACACAGTACCTCAATGCACTGCTGCCACATGCTGCAGAACACATCCACTTCCCCAGCACACAGGCAGAGCATACAGCGAACATGCAGGGGTTCCACAGGGTAGCACGTATGCCTGGCATGCTAGGGGCCATCGACTGCACCCATGTCAGCATCTGCATGCCACCTGGCCTGGAGGGGGTAGCCTACATCAACAGAAAGGGCTACCCCAGTATCAGCTGCCAGGTGGTGTGCAATGCCAGGGGGCACATAATCAATGTCTGTGCCACACAGTCTGGGGGAGCACATGATTTCATCTGGCACAGCACAGCACTGTGCCACAGGTTCAAGAGTGGGGACATCCCCACTGGCCACCTAGTGGGTGAGTATGCCGCGACCATGGGCAGCTGGGCACAACAGGGCATGAGGGGGCTGCCAGGGTATGGTGCCACAGGGTGTGGCTGAGAAGGATGGGTGACACAGCAAAACAGTCCACCAGGCTAACCATATCTCTTTCCACACAGGTGACAGTGGCTACCCACTCCAGCCCTGGCTGCTCACCCCCTACCGGCGCCCGTCGACCCTTGCAGAGGAGCCATACAATGAGGCACACGCCAGCACGTGGAACATCATTGAGCATGTGTTTGGGATGCTGAAGGCACAATTCCATTGCCTGGACAGGTCCGGCGGTGTCCTACAGTATAGCCCTTCAAAGGCCTGCGGCCTATTCCTGGCCTGCTGTATACTGCACAACATGGCCACTGACCATGGGATAGTTGTCGAGGTGGAAAAGGGGAACAGCAGTGGGGACGACACGGCCACTGGGCCATGTAGTGGTGGGCAGCTCCCTCCCCGGGTGAAGGGATCCCTGACTGACCAGGATGGCCCACCAGCACCGGGACACAATAGCGGAGGAGCACTATGATGCACGCAGGTAGGTGTACATGTCCCCATGTATGGGAAGGCAACAGTGGCACAGCTCACATGCATGTGTGGGTGTGCCCTGTGCCAACCACAGCTGGGCGGGGGACTTGGGCGATGATGAGGCTGGACCACACGTCAACACGCAGCAACATGCAGCACTGCACACCCCACCCACACCAACCCACACATCCACCCACACCCCCCGCACACACCAACACACACCCCCATACACACACACGCACACTGGCACTTGCAGGCACGCACCCAGGCACTCGCCCCAGACGTGGATCAGATGCAGGGCACCAGTGCAACCGGTGCCATGTTGGCATCATCACGCACAAGCCACACAGGCCAGTGGCCAGGCAGGTGCACACACAGCCAGTGTGTGATGCTGTCCATGTATACCACTTTCGTGGCATGCACACACACACACAACACCCATGTGGACACAGGGTGGCGGCAGCAGACTGCGGACAGGGAGGCGGGCACATCAGGACCACCGCACGGTCACACAGCCACCATGAACACGTAGACAGCCACGCCAAGGCCTCCCAGCAGACCCAGGCTGCATGACGGCCATAGGGGGTGTCTGCGACAGTCCCCCAGGGAAGTTACTGCTGGAATGCAACAATTTCCTTGCAGGGGTCTGCAGGCCCCCAAACAGGCTCACACCGGGCATGCCTGGAATGCCCACAGTGGATCCCGGTGTCAACATCGAGGGGGTCACATGACGCCGGGACCGTGGAGTGGACAATGCATTCCACAGGGTCTGCGGTGGCCGGCTGCGCCCCATGGCAGCCAGTGGGGCTAGGCCGACCGTGACCACAGTGGTAAGGTGATCCAGGGCAGCAGTCATGTCCTCCTGCAGTAGATTGATGGCATCCAGGACCTGTGCAAAGCCCCCATCGCACTGCTCCACTGCCTGGCACACCTCGGCATGGAGTGCACGCACCCCTGCCACTAGCAGCACCATTGTTCCACAGAGGCCCGCAGCAGATGGGTGTGTTCATGCCAGGGGTCAGCACCTGGGGGTGCCAGGGTATTGCACCGACCCACGGGTGGCGTGCGACCTTGCTGCCCAGCCCCCCACTCAGGTGGGCGCTGCACAGCGAGGTTCCCTTGGGGCTGCTCATTCACTGGTGCACCGGCGGCGGGTGCTGCACCCGGCCCCCCAGCATCCCCAGCAGTCTGCCGCTGCCACCCCTTCAGCCACTGCCACCATGTGGCTGAAACACCACTGCCACCATCCGCTGGCACTGCGCTGCTGTCACCCACAGTGATACTGGGGGCGGTGGCAGGTAGACGGACAACCAACGACAGGGCACTGGCGGCGCTGCCAGGAAGTGTGATTGGTATGGGTGCCTTCCCCTCAACAGCATCCCCACTGTCAAGGACAATGGTCGCATCATCATCGGTGTCGGACCCTGCCCCGATCTGTGTCTCCGCACACTGAACACCAAGGCTGGCATCCCACTGGAACACAGCCAGGGCCTCGTCCACCACCATGCCCAGGACATTCTGCCGGACAGCGGTGGTGTGCTGCAGCCGATCAGGCCCCCGGACAACAGTGGTGGTGGAAGGCTGGTCCTCCAGGGCTGGGCATGCCCCCACAGCAGACACCACTGCCCCTGCCACTGCATGTTGGCGCGCTGGTGCTGTAAAGTAATACAGTCTCATTAGTGCCGCTGTCACCCAGGCCAGCCCCACCTGACGCCACTGTATCTACCATGCAGTGATGGGCTTCCACCGGTCTGGAAGCTACAGCCTGGCACCCCCTCAATGGCGCTGCATCGCATGGAGGCCACCACCATCTCCTCCTGCGGCGTCAGCTGTGGCACATTGGCCTGACCCTCACCCATAGCCACCCTTGTGGCCTGGATTGCCACCACCTTCTCCTTGATCCTGAGCCTGTCAGTGCCGATGTTTTTCTTGCATTCCTGCGCTGACCACTGGTGGCTGCCCTGCTGATGCACGGCCCCCACCACCTCCACCCAGGTCACGGCCCTTGCCTGTGGTGTGCCTGTCGTGCCACTCAGTGGCAGCTCCCTGTCGAGGTATGCCTCAAACAGGGCATCCATCTCTGCCTTTGTGAAGTTGGGCCTGCACTTGCGTACAGGCCCATGCTCCTCGCTATCCTCTCGGTTGGTCATGCTGCTACCTGTGGGCAATGACATGTGGTCAGTGGCTGCTGCAACCCACACCACCCACCCAATCCACTGTGCTGTTGGTCCCATCAGCGGGGTGCAACTTACCTCAGAGGGTTGCAATACCGGTCCATGTCCTGTGCAGTCCAGCGGCACCTTTATAGTGCATCGCATGCAAATGAGCAGTTGCGCAGCTGTAATGAGATGCTAATTCCCCCAGTGTGCTGTGGATAGGCTGATAAGCTAATCTGCATATGCCGGCTGAATATCGTATTGTTGTGCCACACGCAATGGACTTGCACTGGCACAAGCCGTGACGCAATGCTGTGATGTGCGCAGTGCACCTGTCGGTACACATGCGCATACGGCCTGTGCACATGCCTCTTGCGCAGCATGCATATGGTGCACGATAGGTGGTACAGTGCTCGGCTGCAATAGGGCATGTGGCGCTCGAGCACTGTGTGGCCTATGGTGCCTGGGCACCATTGGCCACAGAGCTCCCAGGCACAATTAGCTCTATCACACCTGTGCGCCATTGGTCCCATGGCACCCTAGCGCCATAGGCTCCTAGGCCACGGTGCTCACAGGCCCCTGCTGTGCATTATGCATAGTGGTCCCAATGGCACACTCACACAGTGTGCGCGTGCTGATCCCTGACCCCTGCCCTGCCCTTTGCCCCCTCAGGGACCTCTGCATCACATGCCAGGGTGGCCACACACCTACTGTGCATCCCTGGGGTTGCATGATTGCCAAATGCAGCACATCTCTGAGCGAGGTGAGCATCTCGAGCATGTGGAGCTCATGCACTACAGGGCGCCATTTTGATCTGCTACACGGTGATATAGCCATGCCACACAGGAACACACCACGGGCTCCCAACTAGAGCCAGATCAAAATGGTGAATCTTGTGGCCCTGGTGGAGCCCCATGCTGGCTGCCTGTATGGTCAGCAGCCACTCACCAGGCCCAGGACTGAGGTCTGGCAGGAGATGGTGGATGGGCTGGAGGAGGCCACCAGTGTGCGGCACAGTGGGGAGCAGAGTTGCCACCGGTATGGTGACTTGCAGCAGAGGGATCTGGAGTGGCTCAGGGCACTGCAGACATGCGTCCAGAGGGGCGCCATACCACGGCCAGGTAAGTGTGCACCGCCTGTGTCTGTGCCAGTTCATTGTTCCTTGGGGCAGGCAGGGCACCATGCTATACCAGGGGGGCAGTGGGGCCACGCACCCTGTGGAATATGGCGGTGCACTCTGTGCGTGCTGTGCCATCACATTGCGGCTGTGCTGGGCTGGGGTGCATGCTGTGCAGGTGGGGGAGGCACATGGTGATGCCGTGTACTGATGTGTATTTATTTCTGTTTCCATCCTAAGCCCTGAAGACAAGAGGAGGGCCAGAGCGGTGGGTGCATTGTGTGGGCCACAGGAGGCCACCGTGGGACCCATGGCACAGGATGCAGGCAGCAGGGGAGGTGCAGCTGGGCCGGCGCGTGGTGTGAAGCAGCATGCAGGTAGGTGCTGTTTCATGCTACATTGTTGTGCAGGGTGGGCAGCGGGGTTGGGGTGGGCCACAGCCCCCTGTTCACTGCACCATTGCAGCTGTGTTCTGCCCGCAGTGTGCGTGGTGCTGTGCTATGGCCATTGCACCTGTGTGTGGCTGCCGCTGGTGGGCTGTGGGTGCATCCAGCAGCCAGCTGTGCCACTGCAACCTCACCATTGTACCATGCTACATGTCTGCCACATTGGTGGTGGGTGGCCCATGGGTAGTGCTGGTGCCCAGCACTATGCATAGCCGTGGCATGCCTGGTCGGCAGCATGTGTGGGCGCACCCACTGTGGGTGGCCAGGGTGCCACCCCAGGGGTGCGTGCCACCACTATCCGCTGCACACAGTGGGTGGGTCGGGGTGTTCTGGACACACACTTATCCCGTGTTCCCTCCTTTGTCATAGGTGTCCAGCGTGCACACTGAACAGCCACCTCCTGAGGAGGATCCTCAACATTACTACATTGATGCTGAAGGTGGCATGGATGCTGCAGCATGGGCCGGCAGCAGCATGGAGGGGCCACCTGTAGGGCCCATTAGGCCTACATCTCCTGTTCCTTCCCCTGGTACCCCATCCCTTGCCCTCCCCTATCCCTTTGTGTAGCTCTGCCCCTGTCCCCTTACCTGCCTTCCCTGACATAGGCCTGCTTTGTTTATAGTTGCCCCACACCTTGTTCCCTGTACCCTTTGTTACTGTATTCCATTTGTGTTGTGCTTTTAATATATTTTAATTTGGTTACACATCTGTATCCGGGTCTGCTTTGCAGCTGGCAGTGGCACCATGCTGCAGTGGTGTGCCAGGTGGCTGTGTGGTGCGCCTGTGGTGTTCGGGGGTTGTGCATGGTGGTGTTCACCCATCAGTCAGTGGCAGTTCCCTGGGGTGGCCATGGGTTGGCTGGTCTGGTTACATGGCATGTGTGTTGGGTGCCATTTGCCTGGGTGTTGCCAGCTGTGGCCCAGGTGGCATGGTGCATGTCATCCAGCAGGGGGTGGCCAGTGGTTGTCCACCGATGGCCATCGGTGCCACCCTACCTATGTTCACCACTGTGGTGCACGTGGGCAGGGGCCGGCTGCCTACCCGGACTCCTCAGACAGTGTTCTGTCATGGGCCAAGTGCGCCTTACTCCCAGCACCCCCATCTTCCTGGCAGCAACACCTTCCCCCATGGTGTCTTGCTCCTTGCTGTGCCTGTGACAGGTCCATTTGTGTCCTGGTGCAAACAGATTCATTTGCTGAATTTAATTGTGGAAGATATATATCTAGTGGAGTGCAGTAGTGCTTCTATAGTTAGTGTTGAGTAGACTGTTTAATGTTTAAAGTTAAATCCCAATGTTTGCACCTTAACAACAGTGGCATTTAATGAAATAGCCCAATATTTGGCATGTGCGGTCACACAATTTTAAATACATAATAATTATGCACTTTCAAAAAAACAAACACCTGAACCTAGGTAAATGTGACCCATTTAGCCAGATTCTGATGTTTTGTCTTTTGAAAATTTCCCTGGAAATAACAGTTTTGGACATCTCAAAATCCTGGCTGCCCAGCATAGAAAGAGGAGCCATTCATCCACATTATACGTATGAAAACAGTGGGACTTAAATTCTGAAGCCACAGCTGGAGTGATGCTGCTGGCTTCAGTTGAAGCAGTAAAAGGGTAATCCCGTTCTCTCTTTCTCACTGTCTCTCTCTCACTCTCTCTCTCCCTATCTCTCTATCAGTCTGTCTGTCTGTCTGTCTGTCTGTCTGTCTGTCTATCTATCTATCGACAGTATTTATCTATCTATCTATCTATCTATCTATCTATCTATCTATCTATCTATCTATATGTCTAAGTCTAGCTATCTTTCTACCTATCTACTGTACTTTACTAGCAGATGTTTAAACAGACACTGTCAAAACAATAGCAAGGTAAAAATATCCCAAAAGCACAAGACATACAAATAGCAGTATAATGCTAATTTATTCACAAAAGTACATGGTACCTCTTACAAAAAAAGGACTCCCTGAGGGTGTCTATACGGTGAAACCAGTAGGAGGTTGTGGGTCCCTCTGATGCTCCCATTTTTGTTAGAGGTAACATGCACTTTTGTGAATAAATTAGCATCATACTGCTATTTGTGTGTCTTGTGCGTTTGTAGGTGGTGCTGAAATAGTTCTTGCCTCACTACAGTCCTTTTTCTTATCATGTTCTTCTGTGGGGTGGTCTGTTTTTGTTTCTCACTGTCAAAACAGTGCCAGCACATTACATTTGAAGATGGGGGGGGGGGCGGCTCAGAGGTAATTTAAGGAAGTATTTTTTCACAGAGAGGGCTGTGGATGCATGGAATGGCCTTCCGGAGGAGGTTGTGGAGTCAAAAGCAGTGGTGGAATTCAAGCATGCATGGGACAGACAATTCTAGGGGGTGGGGGCAGGAAGAAGTAGGCTGCTGGTTAACTAGGATCTGCAGCTTATCCATTAGGTAGGGAAATGGGCAGACTGGATGGGCCAAGTGGTCCTTATCTGCCATAAAATTCTATGTTTCTATGTTTCTATTGTCCTCCATATTATACAGTAGTTATAGTCCCTGCTTAACTCAAAATGCACATATACATTTATTTTGTCTGATTTTAACGTTTACCTTGCCTTGTGAAATTCTGGGTAGTCCATGCTAATCCCACACATGCACCTTTAAACTACTGCATGAACAAGTTTTCATTATTTAAAGGCACTCACGTTAAACAGATATTTCAATGAAGAACACAATCTTGAGACTTAGAAAGTGATTGCTCTTCTCAAATGATCACTCTAACATGTTTAAATCAGTAGTTGAAATATCAAGCTGTGACTTGCCCTTGAGGGCCCTGCACTTCTGTAGGCAGATGGAGTCTTCCTTTGGCACAGGGCCCAGAGGGCTCTGTGCATCTGTATGTGTTTATGCAGATCCCATAGGGACCTGCATGAATGAGGATATGATTCCACTATCTCAAAACAAAGGAAATTCTTTGCAAAAATACTGTGTTTATTTCTACCAACTAGGGTTCAAGCTAATGCCACAAAAATAGGGAAATGTGAAATTACGGTTTCCAGCCCTAACTCCACACCCAACCCCTCCAAGTAGCAAAAGTAACAAAATTGGAGAATTTGTGGTGGGGTCTTCCTTGGGGTTGTCAACCCTAATGCCCACCCCGTTCCCTCAGCAAACAAGGTCGGACATGATCTCCTTTCTTCACACAGGGTCCACATAAAGAAAACTGTAACAGATTGTATTGGCAACATGTGGTGAGACATACTTCTCTACCTTTGAAGACTGTATCACTGTGGGGCACTGGCTTGGATCTGTACCTTTTGCTTCAGACCTGAGGCTATGGGCTGGGGGGAAGGGTGAGTATTCAGGTTAACAACTCTAAGGAAGTCTCCACCACTGATTTGCAAAGACTCTGGAGTCACAAAATGCTAATGTTTTTTCCTTTCGCTGCTTGGGGGAGTAAGGGTTAGAAGCACTAACGCCATATTTCTCTACTTTTGTGGCAGTAACTTGGACCCTAACGGGTGCATTAATGCAGCTTTTTGCAAAGAATAAATATATATATAGATATGCAGTGCTTAGGAGGATACATTTGGTAAGTATCAGTGATATTTTTTGATTACTGGGGATGTAGGGTAAGTCTGTCATATTTATCCTCAGTCTAGTGCCACATGGCCAAATTTATTCACACAGTAGGTCATGACTGGCTGGAACTCGGCAGCACAAGCAGCAAATTTAAGTTTTGACCCCCTTCTCACTCATGTGCTGACTCCAGTCAACCACTTTCACTTTTCCCTCTGACCACCGCAGCCCTGTTACCACAAATAAAATACAAAGTTTTAAATATAAATCATGACACAGGACCATTTATATCTCTGTTCTTTGTATCCACTCTTACTGCACCAATTAGGGTTCAAGCTAACACCACAAAAGTAGGGAAATGTGGTGTTAGGGTTGCCAACCCTAACTTTCTGCCCCCACTCCCAAAGCAGCAAAAGGAAAAAAAAAACATTAGGGTCTTGGGTCTCCAGAGCCTTGGAGAATCAGTTGTGGAGTCTTCTTTTGGGTTGTCAACCCTAATGCCCACTCCATTCCCTGAGCAAACAAGGTCAAATGTGATCTCTTTCCTTCACACTAGTAAGCTGGTCATAGTCCTGGGTTGCAGCAGACCCTGAATCCAAATGATACTCATGTACTATATAATATATCATGTAATATAGATGCCGAAGCATGACAGCAATTTCCTGCAGTGTCACACCCAGCACCACCTGGCACATCAGCCACTCCATTAGACCACGTCCCTAAAAGGCACAAACATGATCACGAGTGAAGCAGCAAAACAATAAAGCATTGAAGCATAAAACAGCATCATGTGTGTCAAATGATGCTCACAACTGCTCAGTCATCCTAAAACTCTACTTGACCATCAAGAAATGCTCCAAATAAAATCAATAACAACAAAATTATTT
The DNA here is from genome assembly GCA_016271365.2 of Neoceratodus forsteri. NCBI lineage: Eukaryota > Metazoa > Chordata > Ceratodontiformes > Ceratodontidae > Neoceratodus > Neoceratodus forsteri. Next base: position 1,571,772,010 of record CM028131.1, read on the forward strand.
GAAAAGACACTGGAAAACAAGAAAAAGGTAATGGCATTGCATAAACTGAATATACCATTGCCCCACTAGAAATATCAGCATTATTTTTCCCTAGTGCATTTTGAGCTTTGATATCACTTGTGATGTTATAAGATTGACTGCATTTGGGAAAAATAACACTGATATTTCTAGTGGTGCCATGGCATATCAGATAGATAGATAGATAAATGGATAGATAGACAGATATATAGATTGTTAGATAGGTAGATAGCTAGATAGATAGACAGACAGACAATTTGATTGATAAATTGCAAAGAACTGTATTAATGCTCCAGTTACAATTCAATGCAACCCCAGTAGGCAAAAGTGATGTCAGGGTTTCTAGCCATAATATAAAATAACACAAACAAAACCAGGCAGCTATCATCAGGAAAGGCAAATAATATACAACTTTTCCCAGATGACACAAGTGCATTAGCACTGCTGTGCTACCTTTGTTTATTTGTATCTATAGCATGCACACTATGACACATACACACTTAACTTCTGGTTGCAGATAGAAATCTACAATACTCAAATTACAACACTATTTCTGTCTGCAGAATTACTGTCCTCATAGCCACAGATACAAATCCATGAATCCTAAATTGTAACAGTTTTTCTCTCTGCAGAAGTGAAGTCCCTATGGTACCAGCACTTATATAGCCACAGGTAGTCATGCACACAGCAAGAAATAAAACACTCCTAGCTGTAGATGCAGAGGCCACTGTGGGGTCTGCACTTCTGTAGCCACAGGTGTAAGATATATACACCAACTTCTATGGGGCCTGTACTTCTGCAGCCACAGATAGAAATCCATGCAACCTCTATTGCAACATTACTTTTGTCCACAGAAGTGCAGACCGCTAAGGCCAGCACTTCTGCAGCCATAGTTACTCATGCACAGTGTAAGACGTGCGCATACTTCTGGATGCAGAAGCACAGGCCCCTTTCTGCACATCAGTAGCGATAGGTGTTAAGACATGCACACCAACTTCTGGCTGCAGCTAGAAATCCATGATACTCAAACTGCAAAGCTACTTCTGTCTCAAGACTTCTGTAGAGCCAGTACTTCTGTAGTCAAAAGTAGTCATGCACACTGTAAGGCGTACAAAATCTTCTAGTTGCAGGCTTGAAGACCCCTGAGGGGCCTGCACTTCAGTAGCCACATGTGTAAGACACACACACTGATTTCTAGCTACAGAAGCGCAGGCTTCTTTGGGGCGTGCACTTCTGCAGTTGTAGATAGAAATCTATGACACCAAAATTGCAACACTAATTCTGCCAGCAGAAGCACAGGCCCCCTCTGGGGCCATCACTTCTGCAGCCATAGGTATTCATGCATAGTGTAAGACAAACACACACTTCTGACTACAAAACTGCAGGCCTCTGTAGGGCATATGCTTCTGCGGGGACAGACACCAATCTACAAAGGTAGCACATCAGTGTTACTGCATTTCTGTAATCTGGAAACAGTTGCATGTTGTCTTACCTGATGGTGGCTGTCTGTGTTTGCTGGTGTAGTCTTATCCATTTGCTGCATGGAGGGATGTCAGGGTTTGAAACCCTAATCCTACATTTCCCTACTTTTGTAAGGTTAATTTGAACCCTAACTGATGCATTAACACAGTTATTTGCAATGAATGTCCTTTCTTTTTGAGATAGTGTAATCATATCCTCATTTGTGCTGGTCTCTTCAAGATCTATATGAACAGATGTAGATGCCCACGGCCCTCCAGGCAGTGTGCCAATTAGTGTCCATCTGCCTACAGAAGTACAGGGTCATTCAGGCCCTGCACTCCATGTTACTACAGAGGCAAATACTTCATGGGGCTGTCTGGGGGGATCCAGAAGTGCAGGGCCCTCTGGGCCATGCCCTTCCATGTGGCTACTAATGCTGATATGCAGGCCAAGAATCCAACTGGATGCAGAAGCACAGAGCCCTCTGGGTCCTGCACTTCCTGCAGGTATGGGTGCAGGGCCCCATGATCCCTATGCCAAGAGAAGACCTCTCTACACTAAATGGTTACTTGTCCATGTGGCAAACACTGGACAGTCCTACCCCAAGCTGGGGCTGGTGCTGCATAGCAGTGCCATCCCACCTAGGCTCAGCCATCCTGCTGGCTCACTGAGTTATCCCCAAAATCAATTCATTCAAAATTTGGGATTAAGAGATTGTAAAACGGCCAAGCTATGAGTAAAAGTATGAGACACAAAGAAATCATATTTTTATATTGCAAGCCAGTACTGCAATACTGTACTTAATGTGTGATCTAACAATTCTAAGATCATGTATAAAAATCTACAACCATTCAAAAAACAAGAATTTTAGGTTTAAACAAAAAATCTCTTGAGTTACACTTAATGTGCACCTAAATAATTCTTCATCTGAATATCAAAATCTCTGTTCGGTCCCAAAACTGTTTTTTTTTTTTCCAATTCACACAAAAAATTCTTGGGTTACACTTAATGTGTAACTAAAGAATTCTTTGTCTGTTCCCCTTCCCCTGAACTCAGCTTACCAGCATAAGATCATAATGCACTACCAGATGGGCCAAAGGTCTGCCATGCACACAATGTTTCTTATTAACTTTTTCTTTGTTTTGCATTTTCACCCCACATCATGAACTAGGTTGTTATAATTTGTTAAATGCCACCCAAAAGGTGTCTTTGCAGAGTGATTGTGAAATTACCTTTTGAAATGTATTTGAAAATTCCCATCATACACGCCAGCCCAGTGGCACCAAGGGTTGAGGTGCTGGATGCCATACCTCATGCCATGCCAGCAACCCATGTTTGGGAATGAGCACAGGCCATCGGGGGTCAATAGGGTAGGGATTAAGCATCCAGAGGACAGCTCTCCTGTCCCAGGAAGGAAGCACTGGCATTCCCACCAAATGACTACCCCCCAGGTGGAGGCCAGAGGGTAGTGCGGGTCAGTGAGGGCAGACATAGGGAGGGTGCTGTGGGACTGCAGACGAGCATACGCCTCTATGTGTACATGTCCTGCGTGCATGCCCCAGCACAGGGAATGGGAGAAAAACAGGAAAAATCACTTCCGGCTGTGGATGAAGACCGACCTCCAACAGGCTCTGCACCCAGTGACCAGGCAGAGGTAAGTCCTTGTGATACCGTGGTAACTGGGCTGGGGGGGGCCAGTCTGAAGGGGGCAGCCGGTGGCAGTACAGGAGCATACAATGTATATATTAAAAAAAAATTCCCACCCTCCTTGTTCATGAGGTGGGGGTCATGTAAACAGTATATTAAAAATTTGGGGCTAAAATGTTGTAAAATTAGCAAGTTATGAGTAAAAGTATGTGAGACACAAAAAAAAGTGTTTGTGCACACCAAAAATTGGAATAATTGTGTCACACTTTGAGTGAGATGCAAGAATTTTTAGTGCGCACTAAAAAATCGTGTCCCACTTAAATGTGTGACACAAGAAATTCTTGGCTTTCTCGGTTTACTCGGTTTGGTGTAGACATAAGCAAGCAGTTCCTCATCATGGATGGCTCCCACATGGTGTGGGCGAATTATCCTTAGTTTGATGTCCAGTTGAGCTAATTACCCAATCTAGATTTAAAGATGTCAAACATGTTTAAATCTATTACATATTGGGGCAGTTTATTCCAAGCTTTGGTGACCCTAACTGAAATATCCATCACTTTTGCTAGCGATTGCTTTGGGTACTGTTAATTGCATATTATGAGGCTGTAAACAAGGAGTGTGTTGGTTATATTTAGCACTATGCTGGTCACTGAGTTGTGGATTCTGCAAGATTTTACAAAGTAGCAAGAGGTCGCTGCTACTTCTTCTCTCCTTGAGGCTAGCCAGCCCTGTGGCAGAAAGTCTCTCCTTATAACTAAGATTTTTTAGTTTCAGTATCACTTTAATAGCTCTTCATTGGACCCTCTCAACCAAATTAACATCCCGTCTCAGGTAAGGGCACCAAAAGGGGTAACCTGTATCCAAGTGTGATCTGATATAGGACCTGTACAAGGGCAAGATACACACCTTGGTCTGTTCACGAATGAAGGCTTAATACAGGACAAAATTCTGTTGGCAGTAAGTGTGATTTTACTGCACTGATCGGCAGATGGTAATTTGTTGTTGACCATGATGCCCAGGTCCTTCTCTCTTCCGGCTGATTTTAACATGATATTATTAAGTGAATAGGAGTATAAGGTATTGTTGCTACCAAAGTGAAATACTACGCGTTTGTCATGGTTGAAAATAATTTTATTTCACTTTGACCAGATTTCTATGATTTGGAGGTCCTGAACCATAGAAAGGAATTCAAACAACATGAAGTCTTGCTGTATTCTGACTTATTGCAGTTAGCCCCAGCACTTGAACTGCTCTGGAGAGGAAAGAGTTAAATTCTATGCAGGGCATAGAACGTTGAGCTCAAGCTTGGTTCAAACCTCTGTCTGCTGCACTTTGAAGTGTAACTGTCAGATTCTTTACTCCGCCTAACTGAACAGTCGCTCTGGAGATTTCTCCTCTGCTCACGGTTCAAAGTCGGTTAAAGTCATCAATTTTACCAATCCGTTTATGTTATTTTCGGTTCAGATCCCTGTCTGTGGTACAGTAAGTGCTTAGGTAGTGGACTAGCTATAAAAAACTTGTGGAAAATGTAATTTTATAAACTTTTAACCGGTTCGGCTGAACCGGTAACCTTGTGTGCTATTGTTTTTCTCTTTCTTACTTTAGATTAAGTGTGTGGTACCGGTCCTTATCGGTTTTAATAAAAATTTGTTTTTACGTTTTTTTCAAACACCCGTAACACAGTTAGAAACCGATAAGGGGGTCTTGCCTGGCTTTTGCCGAGTAAAGGGTAAGTTTGAGTATTAGTATGGCTATGTCTGAGAAACCCAAAAGAAAAACCCGGGCCCACTGGGTTTCAACACTGCAGTGTGTGTGGGGAGGTCTTTGCTAAGGTTGATCCCCACACCACTTGTGTTGATTGTCTGGGGTTTGACCACCTCGATTCAGACTGCCAAATCTGCAATAATTTCCCTAAATCCACCTTGTATGAGAGATTGGGCAGGCTTAGGGAGAAGGATGCCGGGAAGTCCGCTGACCCGGATGGCCAGCCAGGTTCGGTTCCGACTGAACCTGAAGGAGTGCCCTCTCACCAGGGCGATACTTCTTCAGGCAAAAGGAGAGCCAATTCCGAGGGATCGGTTCCATCAAAAAGAAAGAGAAAGGACAAGTCGGCTGGTTCAGATCCACAACCGCATGTTCCGACTGCCGAGGGGATTGCCTGAGCGATTAGGATTGTTGAATCATTTCGTCCAGTTCCGACCGATCTGGTGCCTTTTGGCAGGCATTCAGTTCGGTTGGTTTCCCCCAGATCAGGATTATGCCCCTGAAGATTTTTATGAACCGGATTTGGAGGGGGATGACGATTACGAAGGTGATGATGATGATGATGGTGATGATGTTGATGGAATGGAAGGTCTGGATGAGCCCATTGAACCGGACATCTCCCCAGACAGACCTTCTAGTGTTTCCCCTCCTAGGCTTTCTGAGTCCCATTCCCACTTTATGTTTTACAGGAAAGTGGCAGCAACCCTCCAGCTCCCTTTGGAAGAAGCTGTTGAGGAACAAGAGGAGCCTGATTTTGTGGAGATGATGGACATCCCAGAGTCTAAGAGGTTGTCTATTCCCCATCATAAGTTTTTTGGGAAATGGACACAAAAACTGTTAAAAACTCCAAATTCTTTACCTCCTGTAGACAGAAGGATGGACAAAAGGTATATGTTGTCAGGCTCAGGTACGAAGTACTTGTACCAGCAATGCAGCCATGTAGGGGACGTGCAGGCTGCAGTCTGTGATAAGACTAACATACGTTGGCTTCACACCCCCAGATAAAGACTCCAGGAAGCTGGATGCCATGGCAAAGAAACAGTACATGGCATCCTCCTTGGGACACAGGCAGGCTAATTACATGGCCTATACAGCCAGGTACCAGAAGTCCAGGTAGGACACTGCACTGGCACTGGCTAAGCAGGCCTCCTCCCAGCTTGCCAAGGAGCTGGAGCAGGTGGCTGCTGATGGGATTGAGGCATCAAAGATCCAGTTTCATGCTGCTGTGGACTCCAATGATGTGTCATCACGAGTCATGGCTACATCTGTGGCTCTTTGGGGAATGGCTTGGCTCAGGTGTACTAGCCTCTCACAGGACACCCAGGCTGAGGCCATGGATTTCCCTGTGGTGGGTAATTCTTTGTTTGGGGAGCAGTTAGAGAATTACATGAAAAAGATGGATGAATACAGGACCACCTATAGGAGTGCACAGGCCAAGGAAAGGCAGGCAACTCCTCAAAGGCAGCAAGCTAGGGGCAGGGGCAGGCCTTTTCATAGGCCTTTCTACCAAGCACAGGCCTCCTCTCCTTTTTCCTAGAGGGGGTTCTTCAGAGGGAGAGGCAGAAGGGGGATGAGCAGGGCTGCATCCACCTCTCAGCCTAAGGCTTCTGCCAAGCAGACACCCTGAGGTGTCAGCCAGGGTCGATTCCCCCATTCCTGTAGGTGGCAGGCTGGCTTACTACTTCCGGGACTGGAAGTCTGTTACCTCAGACAAGTGGGTCCTGGAGACAGTAAGCCAGGGACTGGCTCTCAGCTTCAAAAAATTTCCAAAGCTGAGAGCCAGATCTTTTCCACCTGCAAGCATCTCCGAAACCATAGCCCTAGAGGCAGAGGTTTTGTCTCTACTGGCCTTAAGGGCCATAGAGAATGTTCCTACAATACACAGGGGCAAAGGTCTGTGCTCCAGGTACTTCCTTATCCCCAAAAAAACAGGGGAGTGGCGGCCCATCCTAGACTTAAGATACCTAAACAAACATCTTTTAAAGCCAAAGTTCAAAATGGTGACTCTGGGAATAATCCTTCCCTCTGTAAGGCCAGGGGACTGGCTTGCCTCCATGGACCTAAAGAATGCCTACTTTCACATTTCCATCAGGTGCTCCCACAGAAAGTACCTCAGGTTCGAACTGCCTTCAGGCCATTACCAGTTCAAAGCAATGCCCTTCGGCCTAATATCAGCTCCAAGGGTGTTCACAAAATGCCTAGCAGTAGTAGTGGCATTCCTAGGGAGAAAAAATATCTCCATATTCCCATACCTGGACGACTGGCTCATAGTGGGTCAGTCTCCAGACCAAGTCAAGTCAGATTTAAAAGTGACCCAGCAAGTGCTCACTTCCCTAGGTTTCCTTCTCAATCTTCCCAAGTCAGTTCTCCAGTCCAACTGTTGACTTTCATAGGGGTAGAACTGGACACTGTCAAGGCAAGAGCATTTCTTACCTTGGTAAGGGTAAAGGCCATCATGGAGCTGGCTTCTTTCTTCCACCTTCTGGTTTCTCGGCCAGCAAGGCACTTTCTTCAGCTTCTGGGCCACATGGCAGCTTCCACTGCAGTGGTCCAGGGGGCCAGATTTCAGATGAGGGACATTCAGTTTCATCTGAGGGCCATTTGGTCTCAGAAAAAAGATACTCTAACTAAACTTGTTCCAGTAACTCAGACCCTGATCCAGGCCCTTCAATGGTGGCAGGATCAGGATGATCTCAGACAAGGAGTCCCATTCATCACTCAGTCTCATTCTGTGGTTCTAACCACAGATGCTTCTCCCCTGGGGTGGGGAGCCCACCTGGGGGCTCTCACAGCCCAGGGAGTGTGGTCCACTCAGGAGTCTCTTCTCCACATCAACCTTCTAGAGCTCAGGGCAGTTTTTCTGGCTCTGCAAGCCTTCTCACAATCAGTATAGAACAAGGCAGTTCAGGTCAGGACAGACAACACCACCACCATGTGGTATATCAACAAGCAGGGAGGCACTCAGTCTATGGCCTTGTGCACAGAAGCCATGAAATTATGGTCCCTGGCTTATTCCCTACAGGCTCTCTGGTAGCAGTCCACCTCCCAGGAAAGGACAATGTGCTAGCAGATGCACTGAGCAGGATTTCCCAGGGCCATCATGAATGGTCCCTGGATCCCCTAGTGTTAAAAGTGATTTCTTCAAGATGGGGCACTCCAGATATAGATCTATTTGCAGCCCCAGACAATCACCAACTTCCTCTTTTCTGTTGCAGACCCCCAGTCTTGGGCTCAGTCCCTCTGGATGCTCTGACTCTGAATTGGGAAGGGAAATTTCTGTATGCCTTCCCTCCTTTTCCTCTGCTGTTCAAGGTCCTGGTCAAGATAAGGTCACAATCTTGCAAAGTGATCCTGATTGCTCCAGATTGGGCCTGGCAGCCTTGGTATCCCCTGTTGCTGTCCCTAGCAGTCCACCTTCCCCTATCTCTTCCCAGGAATCACAATCTGTTAACCTCCTCTCAGGGGAGGATATGGTATCGCAACCTTCGGTCTCTCAATCTCAAGGCATGGCTCTTGAAGAGTCAGAGTATGCAAATTTGCATCTGTCTCAAGGGGTTCTGGACATTCTTAAAGCCTCTCGAAAACCTGCCACCAGAAAAACTTAAAACTCCAACTGGAAAAGATTCAGCATTTGGTGTTCTAATAAATATATATCTCCAGATACTGCTGACTTGTCTACAGTTCTGGATTACATGGTTTATCTTAATGGCCTAGGCCTCAGACCAGCTACCCTCAAAGTACATTTGTCAGCTGTTTCTGCTTTTCTGTCAGTGGGAAAGCCTTTCCCACTGGCTTCTCATCCTGATTTCTGTAAATTCTTCAAGGGATGGCGTCATACCAATCCTCCCTTTAAGGATCCTACCCCTGCTTGGGACCTTAATATTTGCATTGCCCAGCTTATGCAACCCCCTTCTGAGCCTTTGTCTTCGGCAGAGCTTAAGTACTTGACTTGGAAAACTGTGTGTTCCTGGTAGCTATTACCTCTGCCAGACGTATCAGTGAATTACAAGCTCTGTCAGTGGAGCCTGATTTTATCTCATTCCATAGAGATAAGGTGGTCCTTAGAACCAATAGGAGGTTCTTACCTAAAGTGGTTTCAGATTTTCATTTGAACCAATCCATGTCTCTCCCTGTGTTCTTCACTGATCTTTCTTCTTCAGGAGAGAGAAGATTACACAGTTTGGATATTAAAAGGGCCCTTAGCTACTACATTGAGCGTACTAAGGCACACAGTTTTGACTCCCTCCAGTTGTTCCTCACTTATGGGGAAGTGGGTAAGGGCAAACCTGCCACTAAGAGAACTATTGCCAGGTGGATTGTCTCTTGTATACACTTCTGCTATGAGCAGCTAGGCAAAATACTACCCTCAGGCCTGAGGGCTCATTCGACTAGAGGTACAGCTGCTTCCCTGGCTGCTGCCAGGGATATTCCTTTACTATAGATATGCAAAGCAGCCACTTGGAAAACAGTCCATACATTCACCAAGCATTACTCTCTGGATATCCAGGCTAGGAGTGATGCTCGGTTTGGTACAGCAGTACTGCAAAGCCTATTCCCAAAATAGGTTTGAATCCATCCTCCATGGAGGTACTGCTTGGTAGTCTGCAATAAGTCAGAATACAGCAAGACTTCATGTTGTTTGAAGAAAAAAATACTCACCTTAGTAATTGTGTTTCTTCTAATGGAGTCTTGCTGTATTCTGACCTCCCTCCCTGCCTCCCCTCTCAGAACCTGATTTTTGGGAAGTGGGCTGGCAGGTGCAGTGTTGGACCCCAGGGGTGCATTTGGGCACTCCCTCTTTTTAGAGAGGGGAAGTGGGTTATGTTTTCATTATTTTAATAGTCATAAGTTGTTCACTACCTGTTTTTTTTGTTTTGGATTTCTCGACTTGAGTCTTTTGGAGGATCCAAAATATTTGGTTGCCATTTGGCTAGTAAGAATTTTACAATTTCCACATAGTGGGTTTAGTTAGTTAGTATTAGCTCATAAGAATCTGATGGTTACACTTCAAAGTGCAGCAGACAGAGGTTTGAACCGAGCTCGAGCTCAACATTCTAAGCCCTGCATAGAATTTAACTCTTTCCTCTCTGGAGCAGTTCAAGTGCTGGGGCTAACTGCAATAAGTCAGAATACAGCAAGACTCCATTAGAAGAAACACAATTACTAAGGTGAGTAATTTTTTCTTTGCTGTAAGTATTTATTCCACCCCCCCCCCCTTGGGGGAATTTGGTGTTGTCAAAGAATTTGGAAAGTAGGTTAGTCACATAGGTGTTGAGGTCTCATATGAAGAAACTGAAGAGGATAGACCCCAGGGCAGAACCCTGATGCACTCTGTTACTGACTTGACCCATGTCAGATAATACTCCATTAATGCATATGTATTGTTTTCTGTCTTTTAACCAGTTATCAACCCACCTGATCAGATGATGATTGATACCCATTTTGGTTAATTTAACAATTAGTTCATAATGGAGAATGGTGTTGAATGCTTTGGCAAAATCCAACATGATGACATTAGTGGGGGTATTGGTGTCAAGACTAGTGTTGATTAGCTGGCCCAGTGGTGCTGAGGGTTGAGGCTCTGGTCGCCACACCTCGTGGCATGCCAGCGACCCAGGTTTGGGAATGGACTCGGGTGCCGGGGGTCGGCAGGGGAAGGGTTGAGGTCTGAGCGCCCATGTGGTGTTCTCTTCCCCGGACCAAGGGGTTGTGATGGCCCAGCACACCAGTGACCTCTGGTGGAGACCAAGGGGAACTGCAGCAAGCTGGGCCGGCATATAGTAGCGTGGCTGACATGGGCAGGGTTGCCATGCACCAGTTGTGTCGAGGCGTGCACACGCATGGGGAGGGAGGCACAGAAAACAGAAAAACCCAGTCCTGGGGGTAGGCGACAGCACCAATCCCCATGCCCGCAGCCGGGTCTGACTCCGCCGGCCTTCATAGATCTCCCACCCGGGGCCCACATCCACAGCTAGAGTCTAAACTTCAAGAGCGCCCAAGGTAGGAGGGGTGGCCCCACCCTGGAGGGGTTAAGCTGTGGGGGCCAGCTGCGAGGCAGGGCGGGGGGAGAGGAAGGTTCGGTTGGGGGGGCGTCAGGCTGGGCAGGAACAGGTTGGATGCCTGAGAGATGGCTCTCAGGACCACAACTGGAGGAAAGAGAGTTAAAAAAAAAAAGACTAGTGTTGATTGAGTTATATAAACTAACAAGGCTGGTGGTGCAAGATAGTCCATTATTAAACCCGTGTTGGTGAATATCTGTTAGACCATTTGTTTTGATTTCTAGTTCAGTTCTGTCTTTGATAAGTCATTCCATGATTTTACAGCAAAGTGAGGTAAGACTTATAGGATGATAATTACAAACAGGACCCCTATTTCCCTTTTTGTGTATGGGGACAACAAATTGCTGATTTCCAATCACGGAGTACATCACTAGTTTCAATGGACTTGTTATAAAGAATAGAGAGGGAGGTGGATGAGACTGATGACATGTCTACATTGGATATTGTTGGGTTCAGCTGAAGTATTGACCTTGAGTTTTTTTATAGCACATTCAATTTCCTGTTTGGTAAAATATATACTGCAATTCCCTCAGACTAAGGGTGGCACAGAGTTATTTCTCTTTTTATTGAAAACCGAGAAAAAGTATTCATTAAAAATGTTGGCTGTTCATTTGTCATCCTCACTTGTGGAACCATTGACAGTCAAAGTTCCGACATGCTTGGGTTCATTTTTTGGGCTGTTGACATATGAGAAGGTGGCTTTATTTTTCCGCTTGATATGTGCAGTTTTGAATTGTATGTTGTGTTTTTCTTGTTTTAACAATTGAAGGTTTTTTTTAGTTTGGTTTTGTAATGAGTTCTAGCCTTTATGGAGTTATCTTTTTTAAGTTTTCTAAATGCTTTCTCTTTTTTCCTAATCTGATGCTTAATAGTTGAAGTTAACTAAATTGGGACCCTGCCTGTTTTGTTATATTTAATTGTTTTGGAAAAAAAGCATTTTCTAGGTTAGCGATTGTATTTTTGATTAGGACTGAGGTATTTTCAACAGAAAGGTTGTTTGTTGTAAGTTCCCAATTGATTGATTCTAAAGCATTGCGAATACTTTCAAACTCAGCCTTATTATAATTGTTAAATAATTGGGTACTTGAAGATTTGGTTTTGCATGTGTTGAAGCAGAATTGAATTGACTTGTGGGCGCTGCTGTCTAGTGGGAAACCTAACATAATATCTGAGAGGTAGGACCAGTCCTAGCGGAGATAGTCTGGAGTTCTTTGGAGAAGGGGGTGTTCAAACAACATGAAGTCTTGCTGTATTCTGACAATAGCAGTGAGTCCCAACCTTCGAACTGCCCCGGAGATGAAAGAGTTAACTTTCCATGCCAGGCATGGAACGCTGAGCTCGAGCTCAGTTGAGACTCTGTCTGTTGCTGTTTGAACTCAAACCGTCAGATTCTTTACTCCGTCTCACTGAACAGTCGCTCCGGAGATTTCTCCTTTGCTCGGTTCAATTTGTCGGTTAAAGTCCGTTTTTCTTGGTTTCCAACTGAATTTAAACCGCAACTTGTCGGTTCAGTCTCTGTCTGCCTAATTCTATACCTCCTGTGGATAAAAGAATGGACAAGAGGTATACTCTGTCAGGCTCAGATAGGAGTTCCTTACCCAGCAATGCAGCCATGTTGGGGTAGTGCAGGCTGCAGGCTGCAGCCTGTGATAAGGCTAATATACCCTTGGCTTCACACACCCCAGATAAGGACTCCAGGAGGACTGATGCCATGGCAAAGAAACAGTACATGGCAGCATCCTTGGGACTCAGGCAGGCCAATTATATGGCCTACACAGCTAGATATCAGAAATCTAGATGGGACACTGTCATGGCTTTAGCTAAACAGGTCCCTGGCCAGCTTGCCAAGGACCTGGAGCAGGTGGCTGCTGATGGTATTGAGGCATCCAAGGTGCAGTTCCATGCTGCAGTGGACTTCAATGATGTTTCATCAAGAGTCATGGCTACATCTGTGGCCCTTCGTAGGATGGCTTGGCTCAGATGTACTAGCCTGTCTCAGGATACCCAGACTAAGGCCATGGATTTTCCTGTTGTGGGTAATTCTCTGTTTGGGAGCAAACGAGAACTAATGAAAAAATGGATGAATACAGGACCACCTATAGGAGTGCTCAGGCCAAGGAAAGGCAAGCCACTCCTCAGAGGCAGCATCCAGGGCAGGGCAGGCCTTTTCCTGAGGCCTTTCTACCAAGCCCAGGCCTCCTCTTCTGCCTATGCTCAGAGGGGGTTCTTTAGAGGAGAGGCAGAAGGGGTCAAACAGACCTGCTCCACCCACCAGCCTAAACCCCTACCAAACAGACACCCTGATGGGTTTGCCAGGGCCGATTCTTCACCACCTGTAGGGGCAGGCTGGCTTACTTTGTCCAGGACTGGAAGTCTTTAACATCAGACAAATGGGTCCTGGAAGTAGAAGCCAGGGACTGGTTCTCAGCTTCAAAAATTTCCAAAGATGAGAACCAGATCCTTTCCACCTGCAAATCCTTCAGAGGCACTTGCCTTAGAGGCAGAGTCTCTTCCCTCTTGGCTCTCAGAGTTGTAGAAAGGGTTCCACCCTACACCAAGGGAAAGGATTGTACTCCAGGTACTTCCTCCTCCCCAAAAGACAGGAGAATGGAGGCCCATCCTGGATCTCAGGTATTTAAACAAGCACCTTTAAAGCCAAAGTTCAAAATGGTGACTCTGGGAATAATTCTACCCTCTCTAAGGCCAGGGGACTGGCTAATCTCCCTGGACCTCAAGGATGCCTATTTCCATATTCTCATCAGAAGCTCCCATCGAAAATACGTCAGGTTCGAGCTGCCCTCAGGCCACTACCAATTCAGAGCAATGCCCTTCGGCCTAACCTCTGCTCCAAGGGTGTTCACAAAATGCCTGGCAGTAGTAGTTGCTTCCCTAAGAGGACAAAGGATTGTCATCTTCCCATACCTGGACAACTGGCTCATAGTAGGCCAGTCCCCATACCAAGTCAAGTTACACCTACAAATAACTCAGCAACTGCTCACCTCTCTAGGTTTCCTTCTGAATCTTTCAAAGTCAGTTCTAGAGTCTGTTCAGCTCCTCACCTTCATAGGCGCAGAGCTAGATACAGAAAAGGCCAGAGCCTTCCTTCCCATGGACAGGGCAAGGACCCTTATCACACTGGCCTCTTCATTCACCCTACAGGTGTCTCGACCAGCAAGGCATTTTCTGCAGCTCCTGGGGCACATGGCTGCTTCTACAGCAGTGGTGCAGGGAGCAAGATTTCAGATGAGGGACATTTAGTTCCACTTGACAGCCTTTTGGTCTCAGAAAAAGGACCCTCTGACCAAACTGATACCAGTGACTCGAACCCTGATCCAGGCCTTGCAGTGGTGGCAGGATCAGAACAATCTAAGACGGAGTTCCCTTTGTCACTCAGTCTCACTCTTTAATCCTTGCTACAGATGCCTCCCTCTTGGGGTGGTGGGCCCACTTGGGAGACTTGACCACCCAAGGGTTGTGGTCCCCTCAGGAATCGCTGCTTCACATCAATCTGTTGGAACTCAGAGCAGTGTTTCTAGCACTTCAAGCTTTTTCCAAGTCTGTTCAGAACAAAGTTGTTCAGATCAGGACAGACCGTACCACCACCATGTGGTATATCAACAAGCAAGGGGGCACTCGGTCTACGGCCTTGTGCACAGAAGCAATGAAGTTGTGGTCTCTGGCCTATTCTCTGAACACCTCCCTTACTGCCATACACCTCCAAGGCAAGGACAATGTCCTGGCAGATGCTCTCAGCAGGATATCTCAGGGCCATCACGAATGGTCACTGGATCCCCTGGTTTTGGAGGTGATCTTCTCCATAGATAGATGGATAGATAGACAGATATATAGATTGTTAGATAGATAGATAGATAGATAGATAGATAGATAGATAGATAGATAGATAGATAGACAATTTGATTGATAAATTGCCAAGAACTGTATTAATGCTCCAGTTACAATTCAATGCAACCCCAGTAGGCAAAAGTGATGTCAGGGTTTCTAGCCATAACATAAAATAACACAAACAAAACCAGGCAGCTATCATCAGGAAAGGCAAATAATATACAGCTTTTCCCAGATGACACAAGTGCATTAGCACTGCTGTGCTACCTTTGTTTATTTGTGGGGCACCCCACAGATAGATCTTTTTGCAGCCCCAGACAATCACCAACTTCCCCTTTTTTGCTGCAAGCCCCCAGTGTCGGGCTCAGTCCCCCTGGATGCCTTGGTGCTCATTTGGGAAGGGAAGTTCCTGTATGCTTTTCCCCCCTTCCCTCTCCTGTTCAAAGTGCTAGTCAAAATCGGGTCTCAACCCTGTAAGGTGATTCTGATTGCTCCAGACTGGGCCAGACAGCCCTGGTACCCTCTCCTGTTGTCCTTAGCAGTCCACCTTCCCTTGCCTCTTCCCAGGAATTACAACCTGTTAACCTGTGCTCAGGGGAGGGTTTGGTACCCGAATCTCAAATCTCTCAATCTCAAGGCCTGGCTCTTGAAGAGTTAGAGTTTGCTGATTTACACCTCTCTCAAGGTGTTATGGATATTCTAAAGGCTTCTAGAAAGCCTTCCACCAGAACTACTTATAATTCCAAATGGAAAATATTCTCCATATGGTGCTCTGGGAAGCATATTTCCCCAGAGTCTGCTGACCTGCCCACAGTCCTTGACTATATGGTCCATCTGAATAGCTTGGGACTCAGACCAGCTACACTAAGGGTGCATCTGGCAGCTGTCTCTGCTTTTCTTTCAGCAGGTAAGCTCTCTTCTCTTTCAGCTCACCCTGTATTCTCCAAGTTTTTCAAGGGATTGCTTCATACCAATCCGCCATTCAGGGACCCTGCCCCTGCTTGGGACCTTAATGTTTGCATTTTTCAGCTTATGCAACCCCCTTTTGAGCCTTTGTCCTCAGCAGAGCTTAAGTACTTGACTTGGAAAACTGTGTTCTTGGTGGCCATCACTTCTGCCGGGCGCATAAGTGAGTTACAAGCCTTGTCAGTGGAGCCTGATTTTATCTCTTTCCATAGAGATAAGGTGGTCCTCAGGACTAACAGGAAGTTTTTACCTAAGGTGGTTTCAGACTTCCACCTTAACCAATCTATGTCTCTTCCTGTGTACTTCACTGACCATTCCTCCCCTGGTGAGAGGGGGTTGCACAGTTTGGATGTGAAAAGAGCCCTTAGCTACTACATAGAACGTACCAAGGGTCACAGGTTTGACTCCCTCCAACTGTTCCTCACTTATGGTGAGGTTGGTAAAGGAAACCTGCCACTAAAAGATCCATTGCCAGGTGGATTGTCTCTTGCATTCAATTTTGCTATGAAAACTAGGTAAGATTCCACCTCAGGCCTGAGGGCTCACTCTACCAGAGGTACAGCTGCTTCTCTGGCTGCTGCCAGGATATTCTAATCTTAGAGATATGTCAAGCAGCTACCTGGAAAACAGTTCACACTTTACCAAGCATTACTCTCTGGATATCCAGGCTAGGGTGATGCTGGTTTGCACAGCTGTGCTTCAGAGCCTATTTCCTAAGTAGGTTCTGTCCTCCTCCATGGAGGTACTGCTTAGTAGTCTGCTATTGTCAGAATACAGCAAGACTTCATGTTGTTTGAAGAAAAAATTACTCACCTTAGTAATGTTGTTTCTTCTAATGGAGTCTTGCTGTATTCTGACCTTCCCTTCTCAGAACCTTTGTTTTTGGGATGTGGGTGGGCAGTAGCAGTGCTGGCACTCAGGAGGTGCCCCATCTTTTTTTTATTATCACCCTCTTTTCTTTGGGTGAGTGGGTGTTGTGTTTATTTCATTTTTGGGGTTTCCTGACTTGAGTCTTTGTTTTGGGACCAAAAAATCTGTTATTATATTTAGTAGCCAGTTGGCTAGTGTAGGTTTACAGCTTCCACACAGGACCTCAGTGAGTTTAGCTCATAAAGATCTGACGGTTTGAGTTCAAACAGCAACAGATAGAGTCTCAACTGAGCTCGAGCTCAGCGTTCTATGCCTGGCATGGAAAGTTAACTCTTTCATCTCCGGGCAGTTCGAAGGTTGGAACTCACTGCTATTGTCAGAATACAGCAAGACTCCATTAGAAGAAACAACATTACTAAGGTGAGTAATTTTTTCTTTCCTGACCTCTTGAAAGAAGCAGTCGTGACTCTCCTTTTGAAGAAACCTTCCCTCAACCTGGACTGTCTTGCAAACTACAGACCATTCTCTAACCAGCCCTTTGTAAGGTTATTGAAAATGCAGTTGTGTTGCAACTTGAAGACCATCTTACCACCCACAAGGTCTACGATCCTCTCCAGTCTGGGTTTAGGAAGAGGCACAGTACCGAGACAGCACTTGTTCATGTACTTAATGATCTCCTGACAGCAAGAGATCAGAAGAGTCATTTGATCTTGGTTCTTCTTGATCTTTCTGCAGCTTTTGACACCATGGACCATGGGGTTCTGCTCAAGCACCTGCGGTTGATCTGCGAATTGTCTGGTACAGTCCTCAGATGGTTCCACTCTTTCCTCATGGGCAGGTCACAGAGAGTGGTGTCGGGGATTTGTTTTCCTTGGCCCCTTTCCCCTGACCTGTGGGGTCCCAAAGGGCTCTGTGTTGTCTCCTATGTTGTTTGCAGTGTATATGCTGCCATTAGGGGACATTATAAGGTAGTATGGGTTGAGTTTTCACTGCTATGCATATGACACTCAGCTATACACGTCCCTTGTACCCAATCAGGAGGATACAATCTCGGTCTTTAACAACTGCCTTGCCAAGATTCAGGGCTGAATGAGTGCAAGCTGGTTAAGGTTGAATCCAGATAAGACTGAGGTGTTGGTTGTGGATCTGGGTCATTGGGTAGAGAGGTCCCCTGCTGTTCAGCCCTCTGGGCTTGCTGGAGGGCAATCAGCTGGGGTCATCTATACGGGTGCAGCATCTGGGTGTTATTCTTGATGATGAGCTAACGCTTAAATCACAGGTGTCAGCCATTGTCAAGTTCTCATTTTACCATCCGAGGAATATTGCCCAGGTGAAACACCTTATTCCACTTGATGACCTTCCAACTTTAGTCCATGCCATTGTGACCTCCTGCCTTGACTACTGCAATGCTCTCTACCTAGGGTTTCTGGGGGTGGACATTCGCTGCCTGCAGTTGGTGCAGAATGCGGTAGCCAGACTGCTGACAGGCTTATCTAGATCTAGCCATGTCACACCTGTGCTCCAGAAGCTGCACTGGCTGCCAATGCAGTGGAGGATCACCTTCAAGGTCAGTTTGCTGACCTATAAGGCCCTACATGGACAGGGACCACCCTATTTGCAAGACCTCCTGTATCCCTACCGCCCCCTTCGTCTGCTCTGTTCCACTGATGAGGGATTGTTAGAGGTTCCCAGGGTCTGTTGGAAGACTTCAGGGGTGAGATCTTTCGCATTCATGGCCCCAACCCTGTAGAACTCTCTGCCTCATCAGGTTAGACAGTGCCTGTCTACTGAGACTTTCAATACTGCCTTAAAAACTTACTTATTCAAATTAGCATTTTTAGAAGTTTTTTAATGGGAAATGCTGCTTATTTTAACTTGATTACTACTGATTATTGTTTTTATATTTATTATTGTGTTTTTTTTTATATTTTCTTGTACAGGTGCTTTGATAATTTTGAAAAGCGCCTTTTATAAATAAAAACGACTTGACTTGACTTGGGTCGAGATTCAGGTTAGTGATGAGTAAATCAAGTATATTTTTGCCTCTAGTGGGATGAGTTCCCAGTTGATAGAGGCCTAGGCTAGAAATTGTTTTAATGAACTCGCTTTCCTGGCTGTTGGCACCAGACAGATTGTTTTGTTTTGATCTATTCCCAGGAAGTTGAAATTCCCAACAATAAGTAAACTATTTGTATCGCACAGTGATTCAATCTCCTTTATTAAGGAATTGTTATAATCAGGCCCAGAGTTAGGAGGTCTGTAGAAGTTACCAAATAATATCTTTGGCCGGTTGTTAATTTGTAGTTGAATCCAAATGCTTTCGATTTCTGCTATTGTTTTATTTGGTGGTGTAATTTGGTGACAATCAAGAGTGTCCCTTGCATATATACAAACCCCTCCTCCTCTTCTGTTTGTTCTGTTGTTCATAAACAGTCTGTATGCCCTGATTTCTTTACTCCATTCGCTAGCCTTGTCCCACCTTGTTTCTGACATAGCTACCAGATCTATTTTGTCCTTTACCATAATTGCCTCAAGTCCTAGTTGTTTGAGTAGATTGAGGCTCCTAGCATTTACTTGCATTATTTTGCAGCACTCAGTGTTTATTGTTAAGTATTTTTATTGTATTTTGCAGTGACAACCATACCCATGTCGCCCTTCATACACAGTGTAAAGATTTGTTTGTGCTTGATAATATCTTTTTCCCTAAAACCAGACTCCTTCTTTCACTCAAATGCAGCCTGTCCCAGCTGAAAAAGCTAGGATTATTATCGAAGGTCTCCCAGTATGTCAAACATGTGTACCATTTTGGAGTGACCATTTCCTTAACCACTTGTTTAGTTTGATTTTATTATTTATTTTTTTTTTTTTTTATGTAGCTAGCCCTTGATACAAGGAGGATTTCGGAAAAGCAAATCTCACTCCCTTTTCTTTCAGTTTGTTGGCAAGATTTATGAAATCCTTTTTGATTTCCTCAATGCTGTGTCTGTTTATATTATTAATGCCAACATGGGTAACCACAAGAGGATTGGGACCTGCACCATTCGTAATGTTATCAACATACTGGTGATGTTGGCTGTTTGAGCCACCCTGAAAGTGTTACATGTTCGGTTGGCCTTATTAGCTCTACATATTATGTGGTCAATGTATTTTACAATAGCATCACCTAGCACATAGATTTGACGAAGCATGGCTATGGTAGAGGAAGTATCCATGTCATCAGGTGTTACAATTGTAGCATGGCGTGGTCCATTGGCATAGTTGATGGAGCCTGGTAATGAATGGTATTACTTGCTTCCTTGGCATTATTGTCATTAGACATCTGGAGTTCCAGTTCGATTAAAGTTAAGTTTTACTACTTCAGTATCAATGTTTGTAATATTCTTCGCATGGTTAGATGCTGTTGCCTCCATAGCAGAAGAAATTACAGATCTATTCCTTGATAGTTTGGCTGAAGTAGCCTCACTCGGTGAGTGAATATTAGGCTGTGCTGTTGTATTCCCTACCTGGATCAATGAGCAGTGTTCAATATTGGGATAGTCATTGTTAACCTACACAAGAATGAGATTGACAGTTTTATTCCCTGGGACATCTGCACACTGACTAATACCTACTACATGGCGGTTTTGGTTTTTGACTGCAACTTGGGTCTTTGGGACCTCCTCCGCATGGGGTTGGTTTATATTACCCTGAGGATCATCTAACGGGGTAGGAAATGATTGCTAGTATTTTTCTCAAAGTTCATGACTCTTCAACCCTTCTTTCATTTGTGTTTATGGTCAATTATGACCCAGTCTTCTCCTTCAGATAGATGCTCATCATCTTCTCTGACACTTTTGTTTGGTTATCCCCAAGTCATTGTTTACCATAGATATCACATCTGTGGGATCTGGTCCCGCTGTTTGGATGTTGGGACCTAGTGTGATGGGTTCTGTGGTATTCCGGCTGTTTGTTATAGGAGGTGATGTTTGTGAACTTTTTATGGCAAGTATTCTACGAGCCATATCCTTCTGCCTTTTTTCAATGATTTCTAATTTTTCATTGAAAGTGCAGATTTGCAGCTCCAATTCGGTGATGTAGTGACATTTCTCGCATATATATTTGTCACAACCTGCATTCTTACACTCTATTTTGTACATCAGACATTGTTGACATTTAATTCCCTCCTCCCCATCCAGAGTAATAATGGTATTAGCCATTGTATGCTGCAGTACGGCAAGAATCAAATAAAAAGCCACAGGGGCACAGATCAAGAAGGGGATATAATAGTTTTAGGTGTTTGAGAAAAGAAATAGGAATGAAGGAAAAGGAATTTTGTTTTTTTAAGTCACACAAATGTATTTAGAAGGACAAGGGGAAGGGGGTCAGGCTAGTATAAGGTTAGTGGGAACTGGGATATGATGTACAGCTGTACTTTGCGACAAAGCAGATAAAGTACTGTAGGTAGCAACCCTAGATAGCTAGGTACCAATGCTAGGAGCATAAGGACTGTAATACAACCCAAGCTTGCTATACAATTGTTAACGGTGATTATCTGACTACTACGATGGCTATAGTTCAGGGAACACCACCAATATTATTACTATTTAAGCAGAACTTACAGTGAATGCTGCCTCCTATCCTCTGGTCCTGCTGGACATGCCTGACATGCGTAGGAATGCATGTGTCTCTGCAGGTCTCCATGTGTGAAGCTGCACGCTCGCTCCACTCACGCTTGCCCTGCTTACTGAGGGGCAAGATATAAATATACAATAACCTGGAAGTAACCTTCTGGGTCATGGACGAAACAGAGCAGCCTTGCTACTCTAAAACCCCTAGAAAATAGTTAAAAGCACCTTAAACAAGGTGCTGTACACACACTATTGCTGTTGCACAAATTTAAAAAGCAGAACGGGGTCATTTCTACAGCCTGTAGTTCTTTTGTCTTGCGCAGAACTACACAATCCCGCCCCTTCCTGGATGTCTGCCTGATGCTAGGGCTACTGCATGGTTGACATACACACAATTCAGAAAAGCTCTCAGGAATAAGGATGCTGCTTTGGTCTGTCACTCAGCTTTTGGCTGACACACATAGCAGCTCTAAAATGCAAAATAAAATGCCCGCTTGCTGAGGGATGAGATATAAATACACAGTGACCTGAAAGTAACCTTCTGGATCATGGATGAACCAGAGCAGCCTTGCTACTCTAAAACCCCCAGAATATAGTTAAAAGCACCTTAAACAAGCTGCTGCACACACACTACCGCTGTTGCACAGATTTAAAAAGCAGAACGATGTCGTTTCTACAGCCTGTAGTTCTTCTGTCTGACACAGAACTACACAATCCCGCCCCTTCCTGGATGTCTGACTGTTGCTAGGGCTACTGCATGGTTGACATACATACAATTCAGAAATAAGGACGCTGCTTTGGTCTGTCACTCAGCTTTTGTCTGACACACAGAGCAGCTCTAAAATGTAAGATTGTGAAACATGAATCGGCCTTCTTAGTAAGTTGACAGGTAAAATCCTAAAAATGTTTTTCTGGCCCATTTACTGAAAAACAGAATCCAGAATAGAGCTTAACAGGCCCCTATTGGCAATATTCTTATGTTTGTTTTTTAAAAAAGCAGCTGAACCACTCAGTCTTCCTCGTGGCAGTCAGCGTTCTCCTTCCGCCAACCATGCTGCTCCAAACACTATGTGGCTGTTACCTACATATGCATACAGGAAAGCTGAAACATAAAGGCTCTGTCCACCCTCAGCGTTGCCTTTGCTGTCCAGACAAATTTAGTGGTAGTGCCACAAGGACTAACTACTGAGACATTTAAAGTGGCATATGAAAATCACTGATCCTTTCTACAAATGCCACAGTACATTAGAAGGCTGCCTACAATAATCAGTTCCCTAATGATGCCTGCATTCCACCTGCTTAAGGGAACAAGAAAAGGGGGACACTCACAAAATGCAATCAACTAATAAAAGACCTCCTTCACCACATGGCGGTCGGCATTCAATACCAACCATCCCAGCTCCTCGTATCACCAGTCAGGTTTTTTACCAAATGGAGGAGAAGACCAGTTCTGAAATCCATCTAGTGAGCCTCTTTTCATGGTACTGCTGGAGTGGTATGATCATCTCACCCTTTTATGTCCCTTATTTAACAGTGAGCACCTCCATGGCCGTGATGCAAAATAAATGTTGTCAGCTCACAAAAAACTGTGGATTAATAAGTCATCTTATTTACAATAGTTATACTGAAGCCATCTAGACTTTTGCAAAACCATGCAGGGGCAGAGATGCACCACCAGCTATGTAACCATCAATGTTCCACACCATCAACTCCAAGCACTTTCAGTGCATCCCTGTAGAGCCGGGGCCCCCAGAAAAGACAAGCTAACACAAGCTATTTTGAAGTGATGCAAGTGTTTTAAGTAGATTCAGGAGCCATGTTTTACAGCTGTAGCCAAATTTACAACTGACAAATGAGACCTGTTGCTTGCTAAAATATAGACCAGAGAGAGAGAGAGAGAGAGAGAGAGAGAGAGACAGCAGAAGCCTTTAGACATGGAAGTAATACCTTGGAGACTTGTTTGTTCAAAATGTATCTGATAGTGATACCAAAGTCCCCGGAATGGTTTGAAATGGAGGAAAATTCTGAAAGTATTTCTTAAATCCACTGTTGTACTGAAACTGCAGCATGTGACTTGATATCAGGGTAACTACCAGCCTGTGAATTACTCTACAAGATGAATAAGAAGCTTGCAATTAAGCAGCAATTTTGCAGTTCGAGAGAATTGAGTGTGCATAACAGGCATGTGAAAGCAAGACCAGACAACTTAGTAATTACCCTATTAAAAGGAGGTCTCTCCACTCACATGGCCACTGGCTTTTAAGCAAGCAGTGAGCGCCTGAGTGTGGAATGTGTGGTCATTCTGGCCACCTATGGCCCAAATACTGACTCAACTCCTGGGCCCTGGGTTCATTGATCTCTCAGTAAATGCACAAAGTGGGCTCGGCCAAATGCCCCAGCTGGAGCTCGCAACTTCCTAAGCCTCAAACACTGCTGAAAACAGAGGTACTTAGTTGGAAGGGAGTGAGAATCCGCCAAAGGCCAAGACCACACAGCCCACTCTCCAAAGGCTCCATGACAAAACAACTGCCAAGAACAAAAGCGGACCAGCTCAAAAGCAACCTTAGCAGCAGGATCATGATGGCTCGGGCTTCTGCTCTCTAAGAGGCGAGTGCTACTAATTCATAATGAGCTGTAGGAAAAAAGAGGCATGCTGCCACAAATCACATCATTGCAACCACAAATCGAATCACTGTTCAGTGTGCAAAGTTTACTTCTCCCAGATCCTGAATCCCACAAGGTAAAACCTAACAAAAGTATGCTTTTTTGTTTAAATCCGCAACCCATCTGGGCCAAAGGAGCATCGTCCCCTAAACTGAAACATGGGGTGAACAAATGATGAGCTAATCATCAAGTTTTGTTTTTTTAAATTAATCTGAAACTGTAATAACTTTGAGGATCTTCAGTTCAGAGCCCCAGGGTACCTAAACTAAATTCCCTGCTGTAATTTGAAGACTCTGAAGCCTGGAGCCTAGATAAATTGCTGATTAAGGCTAGCCTATGAAACTAAAAGTGCTCTCCTGGACAGAACCACAGCCCCAAGCGAAACAGTCCCAAAGTTCCATCCTAAGCAAAGCCTCCCTGCTTAATGTACCCCAAGGCAAATGCATTTCTGCTGGTGAAATCCTTCCTGGAATGTGCGGTGGAGCTGTGTTCTGGCTGGCGTGCAAGACGCTAAAGGAAAACCTCGCCTACACCTTGCCAGCTTATGAGCCTATGCTCTGCCTTTCCAGCTTTAAGTGCCCTCCCCAGGAAATTCTCCCTGCCTATCTTCCTACCACTGCCCCTGGTGGGCATCTGCCTCCCTAACTAACCTGCCAGCTCAGGTGTCATTCTGGGCCATTTGCACAAACATTGCCCCTCCTGCTGCTGGTCTTTGCAGACTCCCTGTTTTTTTTTGTAACTTGTTTTTATGCATTTTCAATTTTTTTTCCCCAGAATGAAAAACAAGAAGGCTGCCGTCATGACCTAAATGTTTTCTCACAACCCAAAAGCACAATTAGCTATGACCTAGAGATGCTTGTGAAAGAAAAATGTTTAGGTTGTATTAGAGGGTTATCTCAAAAATCCTATTAAGCTTGCTCAGAAGCCATACTTCAAACCCTTGTAACTCCGGAGTCCCTGCTGAAGAACAGACTGATGGAGCACTTGGAGATACATGGGCTGCAGAGCTGCCGTCAGCATGGCTTCACAGATAAGAGGTCATGCCAAAGAAATTTCATAGATTTCTCTGACTGGGTAACTAGGAAGGCACCAGGAGAGAGCAGTGGGTTTGCCTAGCTGGACTTCAGTAAGGCCTTTGACACTGTACCGTGGAAGAGGCTGATGAAGAAACACAGCAGCCTGTGGGTGTGGGGGGGAATTGTGGTGAGCTGGGTATCTAACTGGTTAAAAGATAGTAGGCAGAGGATGGTGGTGAACAAGAGTGACTCGGAGGACATAAAAGTGGCCAGTAGGGCACCACAGGGCCCTGTCTCCTTTAATGTCCTTATAAGTGACATTGCTAAGGAACTGGAGGTGGAAGGTCTGTCACTTTGCAGATGACAAAAAAATATGCGACAGGATGGACATCCTGGAGGGGGGGTGGTAAGAAGACAAAAGGATCTGGGAAACTAGTGGAGTGATCTAGAGAGAGGCAGCTGGGTTTCAATGCCAGAAAGTGCAAAGTAATACCTCCAGGGCAGGGAAACCTGGAATATGTGTATAAGATGGTGGGGAGTTACTATACTTACAGTTATCAAGCAAGAGAGGGACCCTGGGGTGATCATATCTGATGATCTCAAGGTGGCAGGGCAGTGTGACGGCAGTAGGCAAGGCGAGCAGGATGCTAGGGTGTATAGGGAAGGGGATCTCTAGCAGTAGAAGGGAGGTTGTGTTACCTCTGTATTGCTCACTCATGAGACCCCACCTGGAGTACTGTGTCCAGTTCTGGAGCAGCATCTCCACAAGGACATCGACAGAATGGAAGAGGTCCAGAGGATGGCTACTAAAATGGTATGGGAGTTTCATGAGAAACCGTACAAGAAAAGGCTGTGGGAGCTCATCAGGTACTCCCTGGAGGAGAGAAGAGTGAGAGGGAACATGATTGAGACCTACAAGTATCTCACAGAAGTGTAAGAGGTGCAGGAGGGGAGTCTCTTTCACAGGAGGAAGAGCACCAGAACATGTGATCGTGCTATGATGTTTGAGGGGTTGAAGATTAAGAGGGATGTGAGGAAATACATCTTCCTAGAAAGGGTGGTGGACACCTGGAACAGCCTGCCAGAAGAGGTGGTAGATTCACAGATTCACAGAAATTTGACGGCAGAAAAGGACCACACCGGCCCATCTAGTCTGCCCTTAATCCACCCCCTCCTCCTTTTACTGGCTCAGAACTTTCCCCCTCCTCCCAACCCCATATGTCTGTCCCATGCCCTCTTGAATCCCCACACCGTTTCAGATCCCACCACCTCCTCTATTACCCTCTCTGTGAAGAACGTCCCCCTCACATTGCCTCTGTATTTCCCTCCTTCCAATCTGAGGCTATGCCACCTTGTTCTAGCTCCCTCCTTCCTTTTGAACAAGCTCCCCTCCTTCACCTTATTGATCCCCTTTAAATACTTAAAAGTTTCAATCATGTCCCCCCCCCCTTCTAGTCTCTAGTAGGTATAGATTCCGTTCCCTCCACCTCTGTTCATATGTTTTTCCCCGCATCCCATGCACCATCTTGATTGCTTTTCTCTGAACCCTTTCCATTCCCTCAATGTCCCTACATAGGTACAGTCTCCAGAACTGTACCCTGTACTCCAGGTTCGGCCTCACCATTGTTTTGTACATCGGCATAAGCACCTCCCTCCTTCTGCTAGTTATGTCCCTTCCAAAGCAGGCCAACATACTATTTGCCTTTCCCATTGCCTTGCTGAACTGGTACCCCACCTTAAGATTGTGCGATATAATAATCCCCAGATCCCTCTCCTGCTCAGTTTCCTTGATTTCCTTCCCCCCAAGGATATAAGTTGCTCAAATGTTTTTCCACCCCAGGTGCATCACCACACACATTTTTCATTGAATTTTAGTTGCCAGGTTTCCGACTACCTCTCCAGCTCCTCCAGGTCTTGCCTCATGGCCTCCACTCCACCTTGGATGTCCACCCTATTGCAGATGTTCATATCATCTGTGAATAGACACACCCTACCCTCTAGTCCTTCTGCTAAATCACTGATATAAATGTTAAAAAGTAGGGTTCCCAGTACTGACCCCGAGGTACCCCACTTGTTACCTCCTTTACCCTGGAATGTATCCCATTTACCACCACTGTTTGGCTCCTTCCCGTCAACCAGTTTTCTATTCACCTAGTTACCTTGCCAGCTTATTTACTAGCCCGCTATCCGGGACGGTGTCGAAGGCCTTACTGAACTCCACATAGGCCACATCCACCACCCCTCCCTGGTCCACTACTTGTGTCACCCAATCGAAAAACTCTATCAGGTTGGTCTAACATGACTTCCCATTCGTGAAGCCATGCTGCCTTTCATCCTGCATACCACTGGCCACCAGGTAGTCTATCACCCTTTCTTTTATTAACATCTCCATTACCTTTCCCACCACTGAGGTGACACTGAGAGGGTGGTAGTTTTCGGCTGACCCCTTGTTTCCCCCCCTTGTGTAGTGCAACCACCTCCACTCTCTTCCAGTCCCCAGGCACCCACCCTGTATCCATGGACAAGTTAAACAGTCTTGCCAAAGGTACTGCCAGCTCCTCCCTCTGCTCATGGAGTACCCTTGGATGCAAGCTGTCCGTCCCCATTGCTTTATCCACCTTTAAACCTGCCCAGTTCCTCCCTTACTCTGTTGCTTGTGAACATTCTAGAATTCATTCTCCTTCATTCCCCTCCCTTCCCCTCCAGCTCTGGTCCTTTACTCTCACCCTCTTTTGTGAAGATCGAACAGAAATAGCTATTTAATACCTCTGCTTTTCCGAAGTCCCCCTCCAGTTTTATTCCTCCCTCCCGCCCCCCAGTCTCACTATTCCCTGCTGTGCCTTCCTTCTTTCTCCCAAATACCTAAAAAAGGTTTTATCTCCCTTCTTGGCCTGCTTTGCTATTTTCCCTTCAGTGACCTCTTTAGCCCTCCTTATCTTCTACCTTGCCTCCCTCCTCTTCTTTCTATATGCTTCCCTATCCTCCTCCCTTTGCATCATCTTATACCTCCTGAATGCCTTTTCCTCTCCCTAACCGCCCCTGCCATCTCCCTGGTAAATCATAGAAGTCTCCTCCTTCTACTGTTCTTCCTAAACTTCTTGACACAAACTTCAGTGGCTTTCAGCATCCCTCCCTTAATAGCTGCCCATAATTCCTCCACATCCTTTATATTCCCCATCCCTGACATTTCTTCCCCAAATATCCCCTTCATTCTGTTAAAGTCTGCTTTCTTGAAGTCCATTACCCTAGCTCTTGTTCTGTTTACTTCCCTCCCCATTTTTACCCTGAACCTTATAGCTCTTATACCGTAATGGCATAACAGAAACCTGCTACTGCCTCGCTCGTCCCTAGTTTGTCTTCTTCCTCCTACACTTAGCACTTCTAGATACCAGCCCCACACCTCCTTCCCTAATTTGGCCAAAGGCACTCAAATTTTCTACGGTCCTCTCCTCCAGTCTGTACCACCGCTCAAACCCGAGCCCACGGAGTACAGGATATCAGCGGCTTTCATCCCCATATCTGCCGCACTTGCCACAATAACGGTAATTGGCCAAAAACCTGCTGTAAGTCTCATTTCAGCACCAGCACACCGCCTGTCATGCCTATACAACTGTGACCGTCAGCTCTCCATACATAAGAACACTATGATTCCCTGCCCTCCCTGTACCATATAGTCCATGCCGCATAAATCTCCTGCTCCTGCCCTTCCCCTCAGATATTACAACCAAACTTTGTAGAAATGTTCAGCTTCATGAACCAGCCTGTACAAACACTGTTTTTATGCCCATTTTTCTGACCTATGCCTTCTGTTCATTTCTTGTGAATATATATTATTATTATAGACTGTTACCAAACCCTGTTGTTCCAGTGGCTGTACTTATATGTTCCAATGGCTGTACTTATATGTTCAACTGTATTATTGTTTGCATGTCACAGAGCTACCCTGTAAAAGAGCTTGTTCAATGGTTGTTCCTATGCCTGTAATTACAGTATATGTTCAATTGTATTATTGTTTGTATGCCACAGGTCCACCTTGTAAATGAGCTTGCTCAATGGTGTCTGCCTGGATAAATAAAGATATTGATTGATTGAGTGATACACTGAACTCATACTGCACTATTCCTTGCTCCCTTCCTCCCCCATTGGATTCACTTTATAATCGAGCCCCTTATGAGCGCCACCTTTGTACTCCCTCTTCCTGCATGTTCTTTTGGTATTCCAGCTTACACCTTAGTTCATGCCTCCCCTTGGCCAGCTTATTTCCATTTTCCTCCTTGTCCTTGCCCCTATTTGGGTTTTCACTCTCTCCCATATCCACTTCCTCCTTCTCCTCCTCCTCCTCTCCCCATGGATTTTCCCTCAGTCCCTCTGGTCCTGTCCACCCTCTTTACTATCTCTGCACCTTCCTTGAGCTCTGTGGTTACACTTCTACCACCTGCATTTCCTTTGGAGCATGCACTACCCCCCCACCTTCCCACTGACACTTTCCCTACTTGCTCCTGATATAGTCTCTTTTCCTGACTCCTCTGTGCTCTGTGTCCCCCTTGAGGGAACTTTCTTCCTCACCACTTGCTCTTTTTGGATAATTCCCTCTTTGTTTGCCCCCCCCAGGCACTCCTCCCATTTCCTTCATTTCCCTTTCTCCTTTCTCTATGAACTCCTCTCCATGAATGGGCCCCAAAGGTGCTATCTCCTGCTCTTTTGCTTTCCCTGCCCTTGCTCCTACCTCTATGGGCTCTTCGCTGCCTCTTGCCCTAAGACCATCCTCTGCTATTACCTCTCCCTGGTTTGGCTCCAAATGGTCTATTCCCATCTCTCCCAAGTTCCCTGCTCCCTCCTCTGTTGGCTCCTCGCAGACGCTCTCCTCTAGATCATCCTCCACTAGTACCTCAAGGGATGCAAATCTGTTTTCCTGCTCAGCTCCCTTGCTTCTCTTTCCTTTGTCTGTTGTGCCCCTTTTCGATTTCTGCCCCCAAGTTACAGGTGCCTGCCTAATTTTTCCTGCACCTACTACCTTCCACACCTCCTGACCCCCTCATTTCCTCTATACTTCCTGTCCCTAGGTCCCTTGCCTTCCCCCTTGTGTTGCCGCTATCTTCTCTATGTGCTCTAATGGTAGGAGTGATGATAGTGGGAAGCTTCAAACTTACTTGCAATAGGCACATGGGTATAATACAGTAAATAGAGGTAAGGAAGGAGGAAGGGACAAGATGATTAATTAGAGTCCAGGGTGTAGTGTTAGGCAGGCAAAATAGGGCAGACTAGATGTGCCTACCTGTCCTTTTCTGCTGACACAGTCTGTTTGTATGTTTCTGGAACTAATTAATATTTGTTCATGAAACATTTGAAAGGCACACCCTTGGAACAAGACTCTTTAGCCTTGAAGGTTTTGGGACAAAGTTCCATACCATCTTGGCTATAGGTAAGAGGGGGGACAAACAGCCAAAAAGTGATGGTTTTATGTATGTTTGACATTTCTGGTTCTTGGAATCTGGTTAGGTGACCATCACAAAACTTCCTACATCTTGAGGACTTGCCGCCTGGACCAGGCATGCCAAATTTCACCTAATTATGTTGAACGCCACCAATGACATTAAAGTGCAAAATTTGGGGTGTAATACTGAGCTCGACACTTAACCCTAACTATAGTTGTGCTACCATGCAAGTATATATAATCTGTCTGTCTGTATGTCTACAGTATCTGTCTGGCTGTCTGGCTGTCCATATTGTATATGTTTAAACCTAGATTTAAATGTCTACTCTATTCCCTGATAAAGTTGAAAATATCAATAAAATGTTGAATCATGTATGGTGGGTTAAGAAATTTACATATTTCAGTTGATTTTGGTTCCTCTTTATTTTTTCTGCACTTATTAGTACAATATAGAGTCCAGGAACCCATGCTCCTCATTTTACAATCGTATATTCACAAGACCTCAGCTGATCTGGAATTTATTCTAATTTCGTCAGAGCCAGCCCTTCATCTACTCAGCCCAGTCTCTTCTGGAATGCTTCAGCCTCTGACTTGTTGCCTTCAGCTGATACAACCCATTGTTATACTACAGGGAACTGCATTGGGAGATAAACAGAAAAACATTGATTGGTACTAGGTTGTCCAGAGCATCCAAGATTACCAAATTTTAGAAATCTAGGTCTGTCTCACACCACCCCTGCACTCTGTTGTCATATCCAAGATGTCCAGCTCTGTTAAGAACTCTTTTGACTCAAGAGTATAATTAGGGCGATACTGATCATCTCCATGGGGACTGGGCAGAGCATGGTGGCCCGAGCAGAAACTTCACAGGATGCTGTTCCAACAAACAGGATCCTCCCTGACAGCTGAAATGTCAAGACCCAGTGAGAAGATGAAGTCCCAGGTGTTGCCTAATTAAGCAATAAGGCACAACAGGGTGTGGGTTATTGGGGATTTACCCACACCTTGTGTGGTGTGTCACGAGGTGCAGCCGAGTGACCTAACCACACAAGAAGTGGGTAAATCACCCAATAACTCACACCCTGGAGTGCCTTATTGTGATTATACAATGGACCTATGTATAAAATAAATTAAAAATGTATTTAATTATGTTTTTTTATAAATGCCATTCCTCAGCCGTGGGTTATGCAGGATTTACCCACGGTCATGTGACATGTTTTGACCAATGAGGTTACAAGATTTTCACACACCATTGTATAATCCCTGCTATCTCATTAGGGTTTGTTTTTTTTGGGGGGGAGGGGTTGGTTAAGTGGACCAGGAGAGGTAATTTATTAATTCTACTATAAATGTGGTTAATAAACAACTTTGTTATCATGTCAATTTATCACTGCTGTTTTTTGTCAGGAAGTGTTCTTTTAAAAAAAATGTTTTATTTGTTAAACATTCAATTGTAATTTTGTGCTAAATGTATTATTATTACTTGACATACTGTAGTTCTCTTATTGTAATCAGGTCATACTTATACTGGAAACCACCGAAAATGAGTCTCGGAATTGATGTAGCATTTTATTATCAATAAAATAATTATAATTCCAATTATTGCCACTTTTCATTAAACAACATTAACAACTTCTCATCCTACTGAATGAAGTGGCTTCCTGGATGCCAGCAGATAAACTAAGTGGATTTTTAGGGCTGGATTTTCAAAGACTTGCTTCGCAATTATAACCAGTTGCACTAACTGAGTCAAGACTGTTAGACCATCAAAAATGTGTTCTAACTTCTGGACAAAATTATGATAAAATGAGCACTAAAAATAACACATGCATCAAAATTCTGACACATGCATCACGGTTTCCCGTAAAGTGTGTAATGTGTCTCAAATGCTCCAAAATGTTGGAAAATAGGGCGCAAACATTCTGATGCATTTAGCGTGATGCAACTGCATCTCACAGTAAATTACACAAGTGCTGTGCCCAGAACTTTGAAAATCCATCCTAGTCTTTTTAGTCTAGTGTTTCCTGTTATTATATTCTAAAAGGGCCTTTTATACAGTATGTAAACAATAAGTCAAGTAAAAATCTGAAACGCCATACCTGTACCATTCTTTATCTTAATGGCTGAAGAAGATGTGTGCTGATTAGAATCCAGTAAACAGAGGTTGACTATGGCAGAAGCGTTACTAGATGAAGTAGATGCTATCTCATACCTATAGTGGGGACAGACTAGAGTGAACATAAATGTATTTAGCATATCTTGAAAACCATTACTGAATTATCGCCACCCAAACATGCTTAACACATTGGATATGTAAGACCCTTACATAGTAAGTTGCTACATATGGTAGTTAATTTGGACTTCTGATGTAGCAGTGAATCCTACCAGTTTTAAACACTGTACAGGAGTTTTAAGTTCTGTAATATAACAATGCTTAAACTTTTAGAAGGCACATTTAAAATCTTATGTAACTTTTTCTACGTTCAGTTACTACTCTAATTTATTGAAGTCATTTCTTTGATTGTTACCT
This sequence comes from Neoceratodus forsteri, assembly GCA_016271365.2. Classification (NCBI taxonomy): domain Eukaryota; kingdom Metazoa; phylum Chordata; order Ceratodontiformes; family Ceratodontidae; genus Neoceratodus; species Neoceratodus forsteri. The sequence goes on from CM028131.1 coordinate 1,571,804,889, forward strand.
AGGAAGGTAGACTAGCTCTTATGACCTGTTTACAGCTATGCCCTGGGTCATATGAACAAGATTAAGGAACATGTCACTGTAAATGCAATAACAAAGAACGAGAAAGGTAAAGTACAATATATTAATAGTTACCGTAATATAATTGCTGAGACAACCATAATTAACAAAATATCATACATAATTTTTTGTCATCTTTTGCACTGCATAACATCAAATGTATTCATACTAGGAGAAACATGCTTAGAAATTACTTTGGAATCCTATACACAAGCAGGGTTTGACAATTACTTCCTTTTCTTTCAATAGTAAGTGCTTAGCTATTCCCAGTCATGACTGATCATACACAGCAACAATATTTGGTTACCCCTCACAGTTCTTTTTTTTTTTGTGATTATTTGGGGGATTATCAGAGCTGGCTGGACGCACATGCAGAACAGTGTGCTGCGCATATAACTTGGGCCAGCCAGCTCTGGCACCATATTCAAACAGGTTGCATGATCTGAACAGACCACGCAGTCTGTTTGAATATCAGATCCTGGATGCGCGGCACACAGCAGTGGGTTGCCATGTGTCATGCAGTGCAACTATGGTGCGGAGCTGACTACTACCCATAGGGGGTACTGTGCGGCACACACTGGTTTGTGCTACAGCCCCCATGGGTGATAGTCTGCCCAAACATGCAGATGAGCCCATTAGACATGCACAGTGCAAGAGAGCCAATTGCATGCCCATTATGGGCTCATCTGCATGTGTGCACTGTGGAGTGCACCAGGCCAGTGCCCCCCCAAGTCCTGATCACTTTTATATTACAAATATCCCTGTTCTCTGGTAGTCTAGTGTCTCCCCCCAGCCTCAGTCAGTTTACAATAAAAATAGCAGCCCCAATCACTTTTGTAAGAAAAATAGCAGCCCCAATCACTTTTGCAATAAAAAATCCCCAATCCCCCATTCCCTGGTAGTCTAGTGCTCCCCCCAGCCTCAATCACTTTTTTTAACAAAGATATCATCCCCAATCACTTTTTAAAGAAGAATATCAGCCCTGATCATGTTTTAAATACTATAATCCCCAACCCCCTGTTCCCTGGTAGTCTAGTGGTCCCCCCACCCCCCCACCTGGTAGGAAGTGACCCACCACCTCACACACCCCCATCCTGACTAGAGCTGGTGACTGGCACAGCCCTTCTCACCTTGCCATGGCCAGCCACTGGCTGAACTGTACCGGAGCATGTACAATATATAGTACGTGCTCATTAGTTGGGACCAACCAATGAGTGCGTACTATATACTGTATGCACTCTGGTACGGTTCATTCAGCAGCTGGCCATGGCAGGCTGAGGAGGGCTGTGCCAGTCACCAGCTCTGGTCGAGGTGGGGGGGGTACCAGGGAACAGGGGATAGGGGATTATAGTATTGGAAAAATGATTTGGATGGATAGTTTTCTTTAAAAAGTGATCAAGGCTGTTATCTTTGTTAAAAAAGTGATCAGGGCAGGGGGGACCACTAGACTACCAGGGAATAGGGGATAGGGATTTTTTTATTACAAACAATGATCGGGGCTGATATTTTTGTCAAAAATGTGATGAGACGTGGGGGGTCCTCTAGACTACCAGGGAACAGGGGATCAGGGAATTTTTATTGCAAAAGAGATCAGGGCTGATATTCTTATTGTAAACATGATCGGGGCTGCTATTGTTATTAATAAAGTGATCAGGGCCAGGAGGAACAGTAGACTACCAGGGAACAGGGGACTGGGGATTTTTTATTACAAAGATGATCAGGGCTGGGGAGGGACCACTGTACCACCAGGGTTCCCTGCCCTAAACAGTGGGAAGACGGGTCTGCGCACTGTTTAGGGCAGGGTTCCAGAAGCATAATTCTGCACCACTGCTGGGGGCCAATTTGTGTTTCAGAAATGTTTCAGTATTGTGCTGCACCACATATGCATGGGGGATCCCTCATTTGCATAGCTGCAGCACAATATTTTGAGCATCAGTGCTGTTGTGGATGAGTCATGCATCTTGTACCCTTTGAATATGGGCACACCCCTGGCAGCCGGCACATTTCCAGATTTGTATGGTGCATCACGGGTTGCACCACACAAACACTTTGAAAATGGGGCCCTAAAAGTTTATTAAGATTAACAAGGTCATACAGTGAGGACCAAACGAACTACGAAACCTGGCGGGGGTAACCCCATAGAGATACAACTCTAAACATGGTCCAAACAACACACTTGACAAAGTAACAGAAACATCAAGAATTTCGTATAGAACTCAGTTCAGATAAACACATTGTATCTGACAACAACCATAAGTACACGTATATGAAAAACTTAAAAAAGTCTAGGACCTTATAGAAGGGAAACGCCTCACAGTTCTACATGGACAATGCATTCTTCTGAACATGGCCAACAGTTCTGTATACAGACAGTGATGGACTACCAGTGAACGTAGGAAATGATAAACAAAAGAGTCCAAGCATCCATCATGTGCATCTCCTGCCCTAAAAACATTCCAGAATCACATTATTTGAAACAGCTGTACTCATTGTTTAATGGGACATTATCAGAGTCAGCACATTTTATGGATGTTGACTCTAGGAAGAGAAAAACCACAGTCCAGAGACCTCTAGGAACCTAGGGCAGGGCTATCAACCTTTTTCTTCCAGGCACATTGGCCCAGATATTCAAAAGGGTTGCGCCATGCGCAACAGGGTTGCGCATGCTCAAGTCCTACATTGCGCCATTCTGTGATATTCAGCAGGAGGCAGTTGCGCCACTGAAAACAGGTTGAGCAACAGCGCAATGCAAATGAATGCATGCTCAACAGGAGGGGGAGGAACCATGCATAAACTGCACAGCCTGATATTCAGTCGGGTTGTGCAGAGTTGTGCAGGCGCAACCCCCAACCTGCGCCTGCACAACTTTGAGCCAAAAAGAGGATCAAGTTGAGGGCCACCCACAGGTGAGCTGCTGTATTGCAGGGTGCAACACAGCAGCTGCACCCGTGGCTGGCCCCAACTCAGTCCCTGTGCCCCCACCAGCCCGATTCGGGCAGAGCGTGAAAAGACCCCCGCCCAAACATCTCCTAATGCCCGATCGCGGGCAGAATGTATCTGACAACACGCCCCAGTGCCCGATCGCGGGCAGAATATATAATGACAACCCCAAACATCTCCCAATGCCCGATCGTGGGCAGAATGTGAAACAACCCCAGTGCCCGATCGCGGGCAGAATGTATAATGACAACCCCCAAACATCTCCCAATGCCCGATCGCGGGCAGTATATATAACAACCCCCAAACATCTCCCAATGCCCGATCGCGGGCAGAACTGAAATAACCCCCAGTTCCCGATCGTGGGCAGAATGTAAAGAACCCCCAACCCTAATATCTCCCTGGTGGTCAGTGGACCGTAATGCCCGATCGTGGGCAGAATGTCAGTGACAACCCCCCAACATCTCCCTGGTGTCTAGTGTCCACCACCCCCAAGCCCCACCACCCGCTCTCCCCGGCGGCAGCGGTGGCAGCATCCACCGCCTGCCGCCCGCCGCCGCCGACTGACTGTCGGTAGGGCTGCATGCCCATTGGTGCAGAGCTAGAGCCAATGGGCGTGCAGCCATACCGATCATGACAGTTCAGATTTGTGAATGATGTTCATTCACAAATCTGGACTGTCATGCGTATAGTATGGGCTGCATGCCCATTGGCTCTAGCACTAACCAGCCGGTAGCCTGTCACCGTCAGTCAGTCGGCGCGGCGGGCAGCAGGGGGTGGGATGCTGCCACCAGCCGCCGGGGGTAGCAGGGTGGTGGGGCTTTGTGGGTGGGGGTGGTGGGACACTAGACACCAGGGAGATGTTTGGGGGTTGTCACTGGACATTCTGCCCGCGATCGGCATTACGGTCCACTGGACCACCAGGGAGATATTCAGGTTGGGGGTCTTTTACATTCTGCCTGCGATCGGCAATTGGGGGTTGTTTCACATTCTGCCCACGATCGGGCATTGGGAGATGTTTGGGGTTGTTATTATACATACTGCCCACGATCGGCATTGGGAGATGTTTGGGGGTTGTCATTATACATACTGCCCGCGATCGGGCATTGGGAGATGTTTGGGGGTTGTCATTATACATACTGCCCGCGATCGGGCATTGGGAGATGTTTGGGGGGATTGTTTTCACATTCTGCCTGCAATCGGGCTGCAGGGTGCATCGGTCCCCGACGGCTGCTGCCTGGCAGGGTGGCCAGGCGCAAGTCCTCGGGGATTGGCGCACCTACATGCTAATGGCATGCAAATGGGGCCATAATCAGATGCAAATGGCCCCCCGCACTGCATGAATTATAGCCCCATTTGCATGTCACCATTGAATATCGGAAATGCGCGCATGGCACAATGGTACTTGCGCCACCACAAGTTGAATGCTCCCACTCTGACAGCTTGCGATGGCGCAAGTTCCTGCACTGTAGCACTGTGGCTGTGGCTGGGTGATATTCAAAGGAGTTGCTCAAAGCAACCTTTGAATAGCGCCCAGCCACACCCCGCGCAACTATTTTGAGTAGCGAAAGGTCATACCAGAATGGCTTAGTTTGAATATCCGGGCCATTATGTCTGCAATCTGTATGCTCCTTGTGGCCCTTCCTTTCCCAATTGTTTGAATTATGAAAACTGTAATGGTATTCTCCTTCATGAACATTAGTTTCAAAGATCTAACCATCCACGCTTTTATTGTGTCCTTTGAGAGCTTAACCCATATGTTTATCACTTGCTGGAGGAAACAGCTGATCTCAGTATAGTCAGTTTCTACCACCCCAAGGCATACATCATATCCTTTAGTTAGACAGCTCTCAGCAAGCTGAAAAAATTAGTCTCATTCTACCTTATTCAGTGCTAACTGAAATCTTGTTTCTTCTTAGCCATTTTGTTTTTGGGGAAGGCCTGTCTAAAATGTTTCCCTAGATTAACCTTTCCGTTGATTTTTCAATGATTGAAGCTGTCAACTTCTGATTTCAAGATTTAAAATTTCTAGAAAAGCTGGTACTTTAATTTCAGGATACGCCTGACTAGCATTTGTTTAATGTACAAAGGTGTAGAATCCTATAAGGCAATAATGCAAAAAATATATATATATATATATGTTAACACTAAGTTTCCTTAACTACACAGTAGTTACAGTGTAACTACAGTGAAACTGCAATGAAAATAAAGTGTGACCTATATATAGATATTCATTGCAAAACATTACATTCATGCATCAGTAGGGTTCAACTTAATGCCACAAATGTGCTGTTGGGGCTTCCAACCCTAAATCCCACCCCCAGCAGCAAAAAACAAGACCATACAAGCAACCACAGACAGCCATCATCAGGTAAGACAAACAACATGCAACTGTTTCCAGATGACACAAATGTAGTAGCACTGATGTGCTACCTTCGTGGGTTTGCAGATGCTACTGCAGAAGCACAGGCCCAACAGGGGCCTCTGCTTCTCCAGTCACACTTGTGTGTGTATGCCATACAGCGTGCATGAGTACATGTGGCAGAAGAAGTGCAGACACCATTTTTCCTGTGCTTCTGCAGACAGATATCCCATAGGACCTGTGCCTCTATGGCCAGAAGTATTCATGCACAGGGTATGAGGTACCTCACTAGATAGCATGATCCACTACTGCATGGTTTACTATATGTACTTGCATAACTCAAAAACTGCTACCCCCTTGAAAAAACTCAAAATCTGCTGCTGAAACCATGATACCCACATTACAACAGGGACCTGCTCTTCTAGAGCCAGACATTGCTGTATGTCTTACTCCTCTGGCTAAAGAGACACGGGACCCTCAAGAAACTTTATTTCTGCAGACAAAAGTACTGCTGCAATTTTCCTATCATGGATTTTGTGATATCTGCAGTTCTGCACCCAGAGGTCAATGTATATGTCTCATACCTGCAGCTGCAGAAGAGCAGTGTGAACTGCATGTTTCATGGTGTCCATGGCTATGTGAGACTACAGAAAGGCTGGCCCCATAAGGACAACAGAAAAGACGTCTTGTAATTTGGATAGCATGGGTTTGTATCTGACTGGAGGGGCCTGTGCTTCTATATATAGAAGCAGTGTGGTGATTTCAGTATAGAAACACAGACATATAGAATCTGATGGCAAATAAGGACTGCTTTGCCCATCTAGTCTGCCATTTTCCTACCTACTGTAACACCTCAGACCCTACTTGATCTCTTCCCCCCCCTTCCTTACCACTAAGGTTCTGTTATGCCTACCCCGTGCATTCTTGAATCCCGTTACTGTTTTTACCAGTTCACCCATATCTGCGTGACATTCATTTTTTTGACACCGCTATGAGCAAAGGCAATATGCCGCCCGACATTTCTGTGCCAGACATTGTGGTTCTGGAGACATGGAGTGCCAAAGCCCAGTCTCAGGAAACAGGCATGTTTTGCAGGGGGCTTCACCCCCTGCACCCCCCACAGCTAAATATACCCTCCTCCAGGGTGTGCATGCCCCAGAAGGGGCAGAAGTTGTGTGGGTACAAAGGGCTGCATGACTGAGGGGTGATCTAAAATCAAGATTGTCCCTGTCATCATCACCCTTGTTGTGGCACCCTAATTGTGGCACCAAAATTCAGTCACCGTTCTAACGGTATATGGTTTTTGCCCCCACCACCTATGTTGACAGGATGTTCCAGGCCTCCATCAGTATTATGGATTCCTATCTGCAGCAACAAGTGAGTGTGTGAGTGCTGCAGTTTGCATGCCGCAGATACAAATCCATGAAGGTAGCACATTAGTGCTACTGCATTTGTGTCATCTGGAAACAGTTGTATGTTGTTTGTCTTACCTGTTGATGGCTGTCTGTGGTTGCTTGTGTGGTCTTGTCCTTTTGCTGCTTGGGGTTGGGGGTAGGGAGTTAGGTTTGGAAATCCTAACGCCACATTTCCATGCTTTTGAGGCATTACTTTGAACCCTAACTGATACATTAACATAGTTTATTGCAATGAATTTCCTTACTTTTTGTGATAGTATAATTGTAGCCTTATTTGTTGCACTCCAACCCATGTACAGTTTTTAAAATAGAGTAATTGTATCCTTATTTGCTTGAGGCAGCATTCGCTCCCATCCCTCCATAAATGCATATATGTATGTAGCTGTGGAAAGGCTCAGCGCTTCCATTTGTAGGACAACAGTGACTAAACTGTCAGCATAAACATCTTATTACCCCAACCCATATACTCGGTACTGAAAATTTTCAACTCCCCACCAAAAAATAATTCCGTGCAAATGCAACGCCATTCCGCCCCACAGGTATGAAAAGACATTTTGACCAGGATTTGAAAAATGACAGCTGTGACATACAGTACATGAGGTGGGGTAATAAGAAGTCTGTTGAAAATTTGTTGTCAAATATTTAATATTACCAAAGTTACGAGCGTGCATAGCAAATTTTCAATGAACGGTCATAACTCTGCCATTTTTACATATTTTGACCCCCGATTTTACACATAGGGCTGGATATTCAAAAGGGTTGCGCCATGCGCAATAGGGTTGCGCCTGCACAAGTCCGAAATTGCGCCATTCTGCAATATTCAGCAGGAGGCAGTTGCGCCCCCAAGTCATGCTGAGCAACAGCCCAATGCTAATGAAGGCATGCTGAACCGAGGGGAGGAACTATGCATAAACTGCACAGCCCATATTCAGCCGGCTGTGTAGAGTTGTTGGCGCAACCCCAACCTGCACCTGCACAACTTTGAGCCAAAAAAGAAAGTCGAGGGCCACCCACAGGTGAGCCGTCGATTGCAGGGCCAACACAACAGCTGCCACCTGTGGGTGGCCCTCCACTAGATCCCTGTGCCCCCCCTGCAGCCCCATCACGGGCAGATCTCACTCCCCCGACTGGCCCGATTATGCGGGCGCCAACGTGTGGAACCCCGCACTGGCCCGATCGCGGGCATAACAGTAATGACCCCAACTGGCCCGATCGCGGGCATAACAGTAATGAACCCCACCCGACTGGCCCGATCACAGGCATAACAGTAATGACCCCCGACTGGCCGGTCCGGGCATAACAGTAATAGACCCCCGACTGGCCCGATCGCGGGCATAACAGTAATGAAACCTCCCCACTGGCCCGATTGTGGGCATAAGATCAACCCCAAAGTCCAATTTCCCTGGTGATCTAGTGGCCCCCCCACACCACCCGGACCCCACCACCACGCTCCCCGTCCGGGCATGTAGCCCATACGAGCACAAGGCAGTCCAGACATGTGGAACGAATGTTCACCACAAACTGACCGCCTTAGGTCGGTATGGGCTGCACGCCTGTTTGGCCTGCTCTGAACCACGGGTGTGCAGCCCTATCGGCTGTCAGTCGGCGGCCGCGGGCGGCAGGCTGGAGGGGTGCTGCCCCCGGGCTGACGGAGGGGCAGCGGGTGGAGGGGCTTCTGTGGTGGGTGGGATGGGGCCACTAGATCACCAGGGAAATTGGACTTTGGGGTGTTGACCTTATGCCCGCGATCGGGCTTCGTAGTCCGCTGACCACCAGGGATATTGGTCTTTGGGGTTGATCTTATGCCCGTGATCGCCAATGGGGGTTCATTACTGTTATGCCCGCAGGATCGCCAGTAGGGGGCATTTATATGCCCGTGATCGGGCCAGTCGGGGGTTCAGTTCTGTTTTGCCCGGGCGATCGGGCCAGCGTCGAGGGTTTATTACTGTTATGCCCACTGATCGCCAGTGGGGGGGAGATTTACCATGCCCATGATCGGGCTGCAGGTATCAGTCCTCGAGGCTGCTTGCTCGGCAGGCGCCAGCGCAAGTTGTCGGGGATCGGCGCACCTGCATGCTAATGGCATGCAAATGGGGACGTAAGTAGATGCAAATGGCCCCTCCTGCGCCTTGTATAACTTATGGACCCATTTGCATGTCACCTTTTGAATATCGGAAATTTGCGCATGGCGCAATGGAACTTGCGCCACCACATCTTGAATGCTCCACTCTGACCACTTGCGGTGGCGCAAGTTCCACTGGGCCATGCACAGTGGCTGTGGTTGGGGAACGATATTCAAAGGAGTTGCTCAATAGCACAACTCCTTTGAATATCGCCCCGGCCACACCCCTGCGCAACTTTTTTGAGCAGTGCAAGGGCTTGTGCCACAGAATGGTGCAGTTTGAATATCCAGCCCATAGACTTCTTATGACCCCACCTCATAAATTAGGTCAGAAAAAATTGTCAAGTCCTGCCCAAAAGGTAAATTCACAATCCGACCACAAAATTACCTTTTTGGGCAGGAGTTGCATAATGACAGTCATACTGGTCATAACGGGGTTCCCAAAAGGTCACGTTGAAAATTTGAGGTCAAATTGTCAAAAAAATGGCTGAGTTATGCATTAAAGTTGAAACCGATTTCCATCTGCGATGCCAGCAACTCAGGTTTGGTAACGGACTCGGGTGCTGGAGAGTCGTCCAGGGAGAGTAGGCTTGAGCATTGGATGACTGTTTGCCTTCTCTCAGGGGAGGGCGGGAAGCAACCCGGCGCTTGCTGACCCCTGGTGGAGGCTGGAGGCATGGCAATGCATGGGTCCCACTAACCAATGGGGCATGGTGAACGTCAGCGTAAGCCTAACGTTAGTGGCACGCCGTGCCCCCCCGGGAGGAAATGGAAAAAGAGCCCCAAGGCCGATCAGATGACAGTCGCCAGCTCCTGTTGCTGTGAGACCTAGGGCCGTGCATGAACTATCCCAGCAGCACCCAGGGCAAGAATTGTGCTTGCCGCCCTATCGGTGCCTTCCTCCTCAGAGGAGAGGGACCTACCCGGCGAAGGGTTACGTCCAGGAGTTACCTTGGGGGGCTGCAATATGGGACGATGGGTGGCTGCACCGAGGCAGTGTGGCATGGAGGGCATAGGAAGGCCTGAAGAAGAGGCTGGCCTGGAGCTGGGGGAGCAAAAAAAAAAAAAGTTGAAATCCCCATTGAAATACACTGAACCGCATTTACCTTTACTTTCTCATATTGCAGTCGCCAGTTCCAGCAGCAAGACATGTCTTACATACATATGAACATATCAAAAAGGCAGCAGAAGAAGAAGGCCATTTGGTCTATCAAGTCTGCTCATATTGCAAGGTCCACAGCTTGAGCTAATGTCCCTGCCCTCCCTCCCCATGCCTCCCTTCCTCCCTACCCATGATCCTTACCGTTCCCTATGCCTATCGCAGCCTCTCTTAAGGCTGCCCACCATCTTCAAGGATTTGACCTCTTCTGGGAGCACATTCCAAGTGTCTACCACCCTCTCTGTGAAGAAGTGCTTCCTGACCTCCCTCCTAAACCTACCACCCTCCAGCTTAAGACTGTGTCCCCTCGTGTTATGGTTCCACTCAGCTTAAAGAGACTCTCCTTATCAACCTTATTTATCCCTTTCAAGTACTTGAAGGTCCCAATCATGTCCTCTCTCTCTCTCTGTCTCTCTCTCTCTCTCCTGTCTTCCAGGGAGTACAGTACATGTTCAGTGCCCTCAGCCTCTCCTCGTATGCCTTACCCTGCTGACCAGCTAACATCTTTGTAGCCATCCTCTGGACCTTGTCCGGCAGGTTAAAGTCCTTTTTGAGGTGTGGGCACCAGTACTGAACTCCATACTCTAGTGCGGCCTTACCAGTGACCTGTACAAGAGCAGTATAACCTCCTCTCTCCTACTACTGATCCCCCTAGACATGCATCCCAGCATCTTGTTTGCCTTTGCTGCTGCTTTCTTGCACTGCGTGGAGTGCTTCTGGTCACTAGTGATCATCATTCCCAGGTCCTTCTCCTCCTCTGATGCAGATACTTGGACTCCACCCAGATTGTACTCTGTCCTGGGATTCTTGGCTCCAATATGCATAACTTTGCATTTTTTGACATTGACGCCAAGCTGCCAGATCCTGGACCACCTCCCCAGCTTTTCCAGATCTTCCTGCAGATCCTGTATCCCTTCAGCTGTGTCCACTCTCCCACAGAGCTTAGTGTCATCTGTGAATAGGCACATTTTGCCCTTAATGCCATCCTCAGTGTCACTGATGAAGACATTAAACCACACCAACCCCAGCACCAAGCCCTGTGGGACCCCACTGGTTACCTCTCTGGTGCCAGATAACTCTTCCCCCACAATCACCCTCTGGGTTCTGTCCCTCAGCCAGTTTTCCACCTATCTGGCCATCTTTTCCCCAACCCCAAGATCCACCAACTTCCTGATCAACTTTTTGTGGGGCACAGAGTCAAAGGCCATGCTGAAATCCAGTAGGAGGATGTCTACCGCTTGGCCTCTGTCTACTGTCTTAGCAACATAGTCAAAAAAGTCAATCAGATCTGTTTGACACAATCTCCCCCCCCCCCCATGAACCCATGCTGCCTCTCATCCTGGAGACCATGCTCCTCTAGATATTCCACCAACCTTTCCTTTAGTGTGGTCTCCATGAGCTTGCCCACAATGGAGGTCAAACTGACTGATCTGTAATTCCCTGGGTCATCCTTGGGACCGCTTTTGTGGAGGGGCACTACATGTGCTGTTTTCCAGTCCTGCGGTACCATGCCTGACTCTAGTGAACTATTATATAGGTCTGCCAGTGGCCCTGCCATCTCCTCAGCCAGTTCCTTTAGTACCCTTGGATGTACTCTGTCCGGGCCTGGTGATTTATCCACCTTCAATGCCAGCAGCCACTCCCTCACTCTATCCTCCTCTATCACTACATCTGTGTTCCCCTTCCCCTACTCATCTTTTCCCTCCTGAAGGCACTGGTCCATCCTTCTCCCTGGTGAAGACAGAACATAAGTATTCATTTAGTATCTCTGCTTTTCCTCCATTATCCTCCACCCACTCCACCCCTTTCTTAAGCCTAACAATCCCTTCCTTCTTGGCCCTTTTCTTACTTATATAGTGAAAGAAAGCCTTCTTAATTCCTTCAGCTATCTGCAGCTCCCTCTTTGCCTTTGCTTGCCAGACTTCCTTACTTGCCTCACTAGCCAACCTTAGGTAATTTTCCCTATCCACCTCTCTCTTGGTCTTCCTGAATTTTCTATAGGCCAACCTCTTTTCCCTTACTGCCTTGGCAACCCCAGAACTGAACCAGCTGGGCACTTTGGCTCTTGTGTTCTTCTCCCTGAGCCTAACACACTCATCTGTGGCAACCAGTATTCCTTCCTTAATGATGGACCACCTTTGATCCACCCCCATATCTGCTCTGATGCCCACCAGATGGCGCTTTAGCACTTCGCCCATTTTCCTGAAGTCCACCCTCCTAAAATCCAAGATTTTGGTCTTAGTTGGGATGCTTTGCCTGCCCATATCCAACAGGAACCACGCTGTGCAATGGTCACTTCCACCCAGTGGTTCCCTGACCATTATTTCCTGTACATGTTCTCCATTTGTGAGCACCAGATCATGAATTGCCTCAGCTCTTGTTGGTTCAGTGATGCCCTGAGTCAGGAACCCACTCTGCAGTCCTTCCAGGATCACCTGACTTGCATGTTGTGGATGGTATGCTCCAGCCCACCTTGGGAAGGTTGATGTCCCCCACAATCACCACCTCTCCTTTCCCCGCAGCTTCCAATATTTGTGAGATCAGTTCCCTGTCCCTCTTCTCATCTTGACTGGGTGGTCTGTAAACCACCCCACCCTCACCTTACTCCTCCTATTGGACTTTAACTGAACCCATAATGCCTCCATCTTCCCTTCCTCCGACTCCTCCCTCATGCAAGTTATTCCCTCCCTGATATAAACTGCCACCCCTCCCCCTTCCCAACTATCTTGTCCCTCCTGTATAGTTTATATCCAGGGATTGCAAGGTCCCAGTCATGGTGTGATGTTGCCCAAGTCTCGGTTATTGCAGCTATGTCCACCCTCCTGTCTGCTAATTGTGCCTACAGTTCATCCATCTTGTTTCCAAGACTCCGCACTTTCAGAGACACCACCATCCACCTAGAATCTGACCTTCCTTCTCTTCCCTCTTTTTTTCTATTCACATTTATCCCCTCTGTGTGCACCCCTCCACCTTCCCTTGTTATGTGTTCCTCACCCCTCCAAGCTTTACTAACTGTGTTTTTGCCCCTTCCACCTCCTTTCTCCAGACCTCTTCCATCACTGTGGGGACTTCATTCAGGAGAGTGGATCTCGAACCTGGGATCTGATCAGATGAGTGAGGGTGTGTGGGGGCTAAGTGGGAGGTAGGGGTTGGAGGGCTGATTGGCGAGGGACTTATTTTTTTAAGCAGGAAACAAACAAATAAAACACATCAAGGGACCGTTTTCTTCATTGCAGGGACTTCATGGATGGACACTGATGGGGGTGGGGAGTTTGTGCCACTAGACTAATGTATGCAACATTGAAATGTGTTTGTTTATTCATGCTTTATTTTCATTGGTCAAACAGTATGAATCAGTCCTTCAGTTTGTGGTACCTAGCGATCCTGATAAGACAGCTACCATACTTCCATGGGGTTAGTACTTTTTAATTCCATGGAGACAGACTGTTTGGGACACAGAGCCACACTGCAGCCTGTAACCTAGCAGCAGGGAACACCAACCCATGATATTTTTTTGAAGTGCCAGAGCACATTCCCAAAAGTTAAACTAGCCAGGGTGGGGGATGAGCCTTCTTCCACAGACAGGACTCAGAACATGGATACACAGCTGACCATTCTATATAGTGCTTTTTCAGGGTTGAATCTACGTATGCCTCACTTAATGGCTTGGAAATGAAAGCAACAGGCTAATAAAAATTAAATAAAGATCTAAAAGTGGTCACGAGCTTGTGTAAATTTGTGTGGGGGCAGGTGGAATAGTAATGAGGGAATAACATGCACCGCTACTTGGTTAGGTCTTTTTATGTACCAAGTAGTATGTCTGACATGAATGCAGCTTTGTCATGTACACACATGTATCTTTTGATAAAATCACGGAAATGCAAATGGGTGGCCTAGGGTTTCTGGAGACTTTGTTTGTAATACACCATTATCAAAACAGAATTGTTTCTAGTCTAGTGTTTGTACTTGCTTGCATCATTAGGATCCGCTCCATATTTCAATAATTGAGACACAAATGCTGATTTAGCTTATACACAATGGCCTGGATATTCAAACTGCGCCAGGCTGCATGCAAACCTGGGCAAGCTGCTAGCTTTGCTGCGCATGAGGGGGTGTGCCTGGGCGATATTCAATGGAGCCTGCGCTATGGCATGGCAGCTTTTGAATATCGCACCCTCAATACCCCCACTGTGCATGGCGCAGTGGCACTGCGGCAATGCATGGCCAGAGGAGCATGGAGATGCATCAGCGCAAGTGCCATTGCACCATGCACAGCACCTGTGATATTCAAAAGGGACATGCAAATGGGGCTACAATTTATGCATGGCGACAGGGGCCATTTCGATCTCATTACGGCCCCATTTACGTTATTAGCATGTAGGTAATCGCCCTCATCGCACTCTGCGCCCGGCACCCCGCCAGGCAGCAGCCGCCGGGGACCGACGCCCGCAGCCCGATCGCGGCATCAAAGAAAATTGTCCGTTTATCTTCGGGGTCCAGTGGGTTCATGCGGCTCGGGTCAGGCCTTCACGCCCGTTCTGGGTCCAGTGACCATTGCTGATCGCTGGTCTGTATCATGGTTTCGCTGCCTGGTGGTTCAGTTTCTCTTTCCGCCCATGACCACCGCTCGCTCGTCAGCCGGCAGGCGGTAGCACATTCGCCGTTACCTGATCGCTCACCCACTGACAGCTCAGTAGGGCTGCACGCCCATTGGTTCTGCAGCGTGAGCCAATGGTGTGAAGTCATATTACACATTTCAGTCCAGATATGTGAATGAATCATTCACATATCTGGACTGAGACGGTATGGTTGCATGCCCATTGGCTTCACGCCAGAACTATCGGCGCAGCCTCACCGAGCTGTCAGTCGTGGGCGGCGGGTGGCAGGCAGGTGGTGTGCCGCCCGCCAGCTGACGGGGGGGGGGCAGGGCCTAGTGGACGGGTGGGGAGTGGTGCACTAGACCACCAGGGTAGTAGGGGTATGTTACGTGTTACAGATACCCGCGATCAGGTGGCAATCGGTCCACTGGACCACCAGGAATATTGGACGTGGGGGGGTACTATACCGATGCCCGCGATCGGGCACATAGAAGTCCACTGGACCACCAAGGATATTGGCAGGGGGATTTCGCTCCAGGGATGCCCACAATGGAGCATGGGGGGGCGCTGCCAGGTGCGGCAGGAACTCGGGTGATCACCCACAGGTGGCAGCTGCCATGTTTCGACCTGCAATGCAGCAGCTCACCTGTGGGTGGCCATCGCTTGTTCCTTTTTTTTGGCTTAACTTTGTGCAGACACAGGTAGGGGTTGCGCATGCATGACTCTGCACATCCCGGGCTGAATATCGGGCAGTGCAGGTTATGCATGGGCACGCTTCACCTGTGCTTCGTACATTACTGATGCGCTCCAGCACATCGGGATTTGAGCGGCGCACTTTTCCCTTTTGAATTTCACGCCAGGGCGCATCAGTGGGTTGTGCATGGTGCAACACTGTTGCGCCATGTGCAACCCTTTTGAATATCTGGGCCAATGTAAGCAGCAACTCCCTGGTGAAACACATAAATTCAAAGTGGAGAGCAGATACATTTTTTTTATCAGTCTTCTTAATATTTATTTAGAATATTCTTTGTAACAGTCATTTTTGATACATCGGTGGGACAACACTGGCAACCTGTTATATTATGTGTAAAGTGTCAGTATATATTACATTTTGTAATTTATTAAGAATACTACAAGCAAAGTGTATTTATTTAAATGTTATTTATTTATTTTTTTTTTTTTTTTGTTAACCAGGTAGGTACACTAGACAACATAGCTGTCTATTTTCAGGTACGACCCGGGAGATTACAACAAAGAGTATGTAAACAATAGTAGATATAAGAAAACATAATGGGAACAAGTAGAAGTCAAACACAGTACACTTATATAAAATTTTCAGCAATGATAGTACATTTGCAGGAATCTATAAGTAGTAACAAAACAGGAATATAAGTGCAAATAACTAACAGTCATAAGACATACAACTAGTGAGTAAGTGCTAGAAGAGAGGAAATATCAAGATTTCCAGGCAGGTTTGAGAGTAGTAGAGGTTGGAGCCGGTAGGCAACTAGGAGGAACCAGTACAGGAGTGGGTGGATAGAGAACAGGAGCAGGGTTCAGAGCTTAGAAGAGCCATACGAAGCTCCTGTTTGAAGCCACGTGGAGTAGGGGAGATTCTTAGATTCAGTGGAAGTGAGTTCCACAGTTTAGGGGCCCAGCTAGAGAAAGCATTCTCTCCCATTTTGGTTTTACATCTCGGTTGGACAAGAAGGGATTTGTCAGCTGATTTCAGTGGGTAGGCAGAGGTCACAGGTTTGAGCAGTAGAGGCAATTTGTCAGGTGTCTGGGAGGAGATTATATTCTTTGTAAAACAGCAGGAAGTACACTGACGGAAGGCTGAGGGGGGTAAACCATCCCAAACTGGAGTATAGTGTGCATCGGTGAGTAAGTTTGGGTAAAAACAGAGCAAAATGGCAAATGCTGTTGTAGCAGACATTCCACTTTCGGAGGAGACCTCCAGTAGTTGCCGGAAAGACTATTAACCCATACACCAATTTGAGTCTCAGGATCCCTTGTGCAATTTATTTAGCGTTTGTTGATCGGGTGGGGTACACTAGGCATACATATGCCTATGTTTAGGTACTACCCGGGAGAGTACAGTACAACATATAGGAGTCTACAGAGAAAACGATGAGGTAATAAGAACAATACAACAGTACACATAAGCTATTTCACTGCAAAAGCACTGCCTAGACACCTTGCATCTTCTGTTAACTAAGGCCTTTCTTTGATTAGACATGGAGCCCTCTTATTTAATAAACTTGGCTATCCTAGCATGCCTTCGTGCTGTGAATGTGTCTCATCCTATGAAGTGTGTTGTTACAGTATATCCGAGGGCTTTTAAGAATGTGTCTCACTCTGAATATGTGTGTAACTATCCAAGCACTAGTGATCTGGCATTATATATCCGCACACTATGAGGTGAAACTGGCACCCGTGAGTTGGTCCTATATAACTGAAAGCTGCGACTGTGGATTACTGCACATCTGAGAGTACAATATTAATTCAGTA
Source organism: Neoceratodus forsteri (assembly GCA_016271365.2). Classification (NCBI taxonomy): domain Eukaryota; kingdom Metazoa; phylum Chordata; order Ceratodontiformes; family Ceratodontidae; genus Neoceratodus; species Neoceratodus forsteri. The sequence goes on from CM028131.1 coordinate 1,571,822,050, forward strand.
TAACATCAGAACTAGTATGCCAGCTCTATACATCTAAACAATTTGAGTGTGAATCATGTACTAGATAACTACACTTTATAGTTATGAGGTCTGTATGTCAGTATCTCTGTATATTGGATGGATGTGACTGTGGGTCCCTCTTCATATAAGAGTTTGTATTATCCATAAATATTTCAGTGGCTCTGGTATGCATCCCTACACATCTGAAAGCCACATATTTTACAGAAGCGTTGGCCAGTACACCTTCAAAGTTGTCAGTCATTGAATTAGAAGCATACACTCGGGTCCCCTTGGAAATGCACTACTTTTATGCTTTTTCAAAGGTATCATATCCCAACTGTATGCTTACAGGCACTCAGGGCTGACTGTGACAGTTCCTGTGTCAGATAACTAATTTTCATGACAAGTGCACGGTTTCCAATTTAGTGTCAGGCCAGGGGGTTGGAGGTTTGGGGTGGTTGCATGACTAAAGTGTAGTCTCTGTCACCTTTTTTTGGGGTGATGGGGTGGGCAGATTTGATTTGATGTGATGCAAATGGAGGGGAAGGTATCGGTCCTCTGTTCCTTTCAATGAGCAGTCACTGAAAGAGTTGCTAGATATATTTGTAAATGTCTCTTGCGGCTGCTCAATTGATTATCGCAACAGGTTTGCTTCTCTTTATTGAAAATCCACAATTTTCATGTTTCCCTTGCCTACTTAATATACTCCTCTCTTGGCTGCAAACTAGATTAGTGCTACAGAGTTTCTCTTTCTCTTTTTTTTACATTGAATTGCCATGCCTCCCTTGCCAATATCGTCAGTGCTGCTGCATACTACCTCACCCCCTCACTTATGACAGTAGCTGTCCCTTGTTCTTTTAACTGAGCCATCTTCACATCTGATGCTATTGATATTTAGAAATTCCTGGAGTACCTGTCAACTTCAGTAGAGTCACATTTGTTTTCTATATTTGTTTCCTTGCGGTATTTACATCCCTCCCTTTCCCATTTGCTCCATTTTCTTTCTTTGACTAACCTGCAGATGTAACTGGGTTTGGTGTGAGGGTGGGGGCTGGAATGGCACTGTAGGGATGAAACTGGGGTGACTGTGAATAGAATTCCATCACTTCACAAGCCACCAGTCACTTTGATCGGACTCATCTGCGGTCGTAAATGTGGCTGGGTTTTGGGGGGGTTCTACACATCAGCAGGGACGAACTTTTCAATAGCTGGATGGAAATACGTGAATGGAAACACAATGGAAAATAGACCGTTCTGCTCACAAAGTTAGCAGGTAGTCCAGCATTATGCATGCAGTACACATATATGAATAGCATCCAATTTGATAAGGGCTCAGTGAACATTACACAGTACTGTTCTCATTTCTTATTATCGCTGAGCTACTTTGTATGATTAGTCACTAACTTGGCGAGGGAGGCATGTAAATTCTGGACTATTGTGACAATCAAGTTTCCAGCTAAGAGAGGCATTCACATAAATCATCCCCCTCCACATTTGGTGCCTGCTCATTGAAATGAACAAAATACAGGTACATTTTTGAGCTGCCCCAATCCATCAACTCCCACATTTATTTTTATATATTTTTCCTTAGATCCATAATTTCCAAGGCTGCCTTTTCCACTTTTGTCATTTGTCCTGCATAGGGCCTCTACCACACACTTACAGCCGTAGCTGAGTTCCAGCAAGTAAAATGATGCATTTGAAATACTGAAATGTGTGCAAAAAAGTTAATTATCTGTCAAGACTTTATACTTAACTGTAAGTAATGGTAATGATACCTTGTTTGTAAAGAGCCATCTTCATACCTAGTGAGAGTCATATGTGTAAATTCCTGGCATACCTGCCAACTTCATTTGACTAACAGTCTATTTCCATATTATTTTTATTGCTGTATTTAGATCCCTCCATTTGCCAATTTGTCCCTTCACCTGTATCAAATACTTAAAGTACCACCCCACCCCCCAACAAACAGTTAGGGGAGCGGTTTGGTACATTAAAAAAACATACTGCTTTAGAAATCTTGAAATTATCCTCTTATTCATTCATAGTTAGTGAAAAGACCACAATGTGAACAACTGGATGGAAGTAAGGGAGGCAGGGAAAATTGAAAAGTACTGAGCAAGCTGATGGGGAAAACAAAAACTACAACAATCACTTCACTGGCAACATCAACTTTAGAACTTTTTCCCCATTTGATACTGCCATAGAATTAAACACTGCCTTTTGAAGTGCACTAAATATTGCACCTAAAATTGATTCTGCTGATTTGTCATCTTGCATAACTATGGATAATAATAAAGTTTCACTTTAGTGAAACCACTAATGAGAAAATTTTGCTTATCTGCATTTCATGAGTACTAAAACATGGAATGGGGAAGATGAGATTGACAAAATTGTTTTCTTTGGTTCATGATTTGATGGTTGTTCCTTTTAATTTTTCATTGAGGTATAGTGTTGCCCTGAGCTTTGGAAGCAGGTGATCGACATGGTGCCAAATTATAAGAATGGAGATAGGGCCCTAGTGAAGAGCTATAGCCCATTCTGTCTGCTGTCCCCCCATCCAAGGGAATGGAGAGTGTGGTCTTTGACCAAATAATTTGTTATCTTCCCACTAGAGTTTTTTTAGAAAGGAGCACAGTAACCTCACTTCATTTGTTTTATTGACCACCACTCTCCATGGTGCCTTGGGCAGGGTTGAGACAGCAGTGGCAATTTTCTTGGATTTATCAAAGGCATTTGGTCTGGTTCATCATGGTCATCTCAATCAATCAATCAATATTTATTGGAAGGCAAATTGAGAGAAACTCTCATTTACAACTGCTTCCATGAACAAATACAAAACAGTTCAGTTGCAGACATACTTACAGCACATGCATTACAGAATAAGGGTAAAAATACAATACAATACAACATATCTCATACTATCAAAATGCCATGTTACATCATTTGAAATAAATAGGAATATAAAATTCAGCCATAACAATAGCACTGGCTGTGCAACAATTAGTCAATAAGAGTCTTAAAATGGGAAGTTGTCTGCCTTGCAAGCTTAGTGACTTGTTTTTTTTTTTCTGATAGTGTTTTGACTTGGTTAAAAGTTATTTGCTGAATAGGCAGTAAAATGTAATGCTGAATGATGTTTCTATCTGTATTGGCTTGTGTTAATATTAGAGTCCCACGAGGATTGATATTAGGTCTGACATTATCTAGTATTTTCTTTTACTGTTTGTTTTTGCACATTTTACATTGTGTAGATGATATTGCTTAGTTTTCTAGCGGTCCAGACAGAGATAAATTATATTTAGAGTTGCAAAAGGATTTTTTAGTGTGAATAAATGGTTGAGAGAAAATAGGTTGTTACTTAGTACAACCAAAACAAAATGATTTCATTTTGGTAGCAAACATAAATTGAATATGATTCAATGGTAAAAATGACTGAAATATTAGATTGTTTTAAATATGGATCTTGTTTGGACAGATGCCTTTCATTTAGTTCACATACTGATTTTGTGGCTAAGACTGTAAATATTGACTCTGGTTTGTTATTTCAGATTCATGATTGTCTTTCATTTAAGTCAGAAAAGTTGTGGTACAACCTCTGATTTTGTCCGTGATTGGTTATTGGTTTAGCAGTGTACTCAGAAGCAGCTGGTACACTGATAGATAAAATAACTAGTGTATAATAGACTCATTTTGTGTTATCATATTCAAGACTGACCCTACTCTGTAATTTATGTTCTTCTTTAGATTACTTTTCTTTTGAATGGTGGAATATTTATTTTAATTTGTTTTTGGTGTTTTTGGAACGGGCAAGTTATTTGTTTTCAATAACTACATTGGATGCATACAGTGAAACAATATAACAAATGTTATAAGACCCACAAATTCACATTTTCTGACTCACTTTGAAATGCCCGCAGCACAAAGTCTTACATTTCTTAGGCCATAACTGAATGGAACAGTTTGCCATCATCAGTTCAAACGGTCAACTAGTACTACACTGAAAACTCACACTGTATTTGATGACATGTATTGTATCAAATTTACTAATCTTTGTCAGCTGTCTAATTTTTATGCTTTGTATGATTGTTAATTGTGTAATGCAGTCTCATTGTTTTATGTCCAGGTCCTCCTTGAAAATGGGAATGTAATGCTCATGGAGCTACCTCATTAACAACTTTTAAGTAAACAAAAAATAAATAATTATGCCATAGACATAAGTGAACAGCCAATCAAATCATCAGACTGGCAGTTTACCACCGGTGTAAATCCTCTGATGATCAACGGCTGTAGATGAGATCATCCCTTTAATCATCTGCAGCATAGGAATAAATACAATAAAAATATAAAAACAAATCAACCTCTTTAATATTTTTATTTTATTATAGTAAAAAAAATGAACCTTGGTATAATTGCAATAAGCCACTTGGAGGATATGGATTATCAGGGGATTTACCACAGCTGGCGAGGATTTACCCACTCAGCTGTGCCTCATGGGCAAACCACTCCAGTCATGGTAAATCCCCTGATAACCCACACAACCTAGTGGCTTATTGCTTAAATAAACCAAGGTCCCTCTGCCAATCTCTAGTGACAATCAAGGTGGAAATTTAAGATTTCATGACACATTTTAAATGTGTTGGGAGTCACATGGTGGTGGTGTTCTCCTGATGAACATTCCCTATCCCAGCAACACAGGTGCGAGTGCAATATGGCTTTGTGTGGGGTTCAGCTGCTGCATGTATACTTCATATTGTATAATTTCTGCAATAAAAAAGATTCGACAAATTGCTTTCCAAAGTACTGTGGGATATAATGAGCATGAAGGGCACTACATAAACATGGGATATACAGTACAATGGGGAGCTGTTAGATAAATGATTGATCTACACAAGAGCCGTATGACTTCAGGTAACCTCATGAGTAGCATAAGCCATGAGTGAGGTGTCCAAGCTTAAACTGCAAGAGTGTAGAGAAATCATTTATCTGACAGCTCAGCACTGTAAATTTCATTTATGCAACAGGAGATACTTTCTGTTAGTGCAGAGACATTTGCTTTTGAATTTTGTTTTTAATGAAAAGTTCTGTAACTTTTTTGTTAACTTTCCTAGTGTAGGTCTGCATAGTGTAGTGGTTACTATTAAATGAAACACCACTCATTTGGTAGATATTTTTTGCTGAACAACTTTTGTGCTGAAAGTACCATGCTATCATGTTTTGCTTTGAAGTTATTTGCATTTTTTGTTGAAAAAGTAAAAAAAAAATGTAATGTTCTGCTAGCTTATTGCTAATTATAAAAAAAATCTAAAAGGTATCTATAAATCAAACACCACTCATTTTGTACTGAACAACTTTCGTGCTCATAGTACCATTCTATCATTTTTTATTTTAAAGTAATTCACATTTCAATATGGGGGAATGTGACAACACTACTATGTAGATACATGGTGATGACATCAGTACTGGGCTAGATATTCAAAGGGAGCAGATGGACGGAAGGTCAGAGAAGGGGAGATAGGGGAGCTAAACACGTGGCTCAAGGACTGGTGCCAGGAAAAAGGACACAGATTTGTAGGGAACTGGCAACAGTTCTGGGAGCGAAAGTTCTTTAAATTTGATGGACTGCATCTGACTAAAGAGGGAGTCAGTGCATTGGGGCAGAAGTTTGACGTCTTTGCAGAATATTTAAACTAGCAAATGGGAGAGGGTGCAGCACCCCACACGTCGAATGGGAAGAACACCCTCCCCTCAGCTAGTGGTCAAACAGGAATTAAAGCGTGTTTGCCATTCATTTGCATCACCAGGTAAGAAAAAAAAAAGGTTTGTCTCCCATACGATGCACAAGGGTAATGCCAAACTTCACCCAACAACTAACACACCAAAATCTGGCCAATGGAAAATCATGTACACAATGCTCACAGCCTGGGAAATAAGATCCCAGACCTGCAGGCAATAATGTCAGAGGCTAAACTGGACATAGTAGCAATTAGTGAGACGTGGTTTACCAGTAACCACCGCAGGAACTTCAGTACCTGGATATATTGTTCAGAAGAGACCCGAGGTGCAAAAAGGGGGAGGGTGGCCCTGTATGTTAATGAAAATATCAAAGCTACAGAAATTCAGAATACACATAAGGAGCCAGAAGAACTGTGGGTCACCCTGGAAACAGGTAATGGGACAGCCATAAGAACTGGGGTTGTCTACAGGCCCCAGACCAGAGGGAGGACATAGACACATTACTGTTAGAAGATATACAAAACATGACAGCTAAAGGGAGGTTCTGATAATGGGAGACTTCAACATGCCAGATACAGATTGGTCAATACCAGCAGAACATCTGCCAGAACTAGACTCATAGTGGATTCCTGCAGGAGGGCCTCAAACAACTGGTACAGCAACCCACAAGAGACAGGGCTATCCTAGATCTAGTACTGACTAACAAAGAAGGATCACAGATCTCCAGGTAGAAGGTCACCTGGGGCCAGTGACCATCCATGGTATGGTTCAATTTGGCTACTACATCTAAATCATCCCATTCCAAGGCAAAAATATGGGACTTCAGAGGAGCTGACTTTGATAAGATGGCCAACAGAGTTAAGCTAGCCCTGGCAAAAAAAACACAGGTGAGAGGTACAGGCAAAAGTGGGCAAGCATTAAGGATACAATACTTGAAGCAACATCCCATTGTGTTAGACAGAAAGGAAGTGCAAAAAGAAGGAAACCACTTTGGTTCTCAAATATAGTAGCAGAAAAGGTCAGAGCCAAAAGGCTGGCCTTCAGAAAATATAAGGGAACACAGCGGGATGAAGATAGGGAGGCATACCAAACTGCCCTAAGGAAGCAGGTAGGCAGTAAGGCAGGCAAAGTCCCAAACTGAGGAAACACTAGCACGAACAGTAAAGAAGGTGACAAGACTTTCTATAGATACATTAGTGAAAGGAGAAGTCCAGAGGTATTGCTAAGCTTAATGGAGAAAAGGGAGCATGTGAGGAGGAGGACCCTGTAAAGGCATCTATCCTAAATAGATACTTTTGCTCAGTATTTACTGAAGAGAAGGTAGGGCAGGGCCACAGCTCAACATCATGGACACAGGGGAGAGGTGAGCACTACTCCTTCACAAAGAAAGGTCCTACAGGCTTGCTAAGCTCAGGTGGATAAGGCAATGGGACCTGATGGCATACATCCCAGGGTACTTAAGGAGCTAAAGGAGGAACTAGCAGAGCCATTAGCAGAATTGTTTAGTGAGTCTCTTGAGCACAGAGAGGTCCCAGAAGACTGGAGAAAGCCATGTGATCCCACCACAAGAGTGGTAGCAGGGAGGAGGCGGGAACTACAGACCGGTCAGTCTTACCTCAGTAGTGGGCAAGATTATGGAGGCACTCCTTAAGGAAGGATAGTGCAACACCTGGAATCCATAGGGCACAGGATCCAAGACAGCATGGGTTTACAAAGGAAGGTCCTGTCAAACTAATCTCATAGATTTCTTTGACTGAGCCCAACAGAGTGGTGGACCAAGGGGAGCAGTTGATGTCGCCTACCTTGACTTCAGCAAAGCTTTTGACACTGTTCCACATAGAAGATTGATAAATAAGCTAGGTAGGCTCGGGGTGGGTCAGAAGTTGGTCAACTGGGTGCAAACTGGTTGACTGGCAGAAAACAGAAGAGTGGTGGTAAATGGTACAGTCAGAAGATGCAAGTCACAAGTGGGGGTATCTCAGGGATCAGTCCTGGGGCCAGTCCTATTCAACATCTTCATTAGTGACCCTCGCAATGGACTAGAGGGTAAGGCTTGTCTGTTTGCAGATGACACCAAGATCTGCAACAGAGTAGATGATCCAGATGGGGTGGGCAGAATGAGAAGAGATCTGGATAAACTAGCAGAATGGTCAGAAGAGTGGCAACTGGGATTTAGTAAGAAGTGCAAATCATGCACATAGGGAAGAGAAACCTGAAGCCACTTATAGGCTGGGAGGGTTGCTAGCAGTCACAAAGGAAGAAAGAGACTTGGGCATCATCATCACTGATGACCTAAAATCATCCAAGCAGACCTCTAAAGCAGTAGGTAAGGCTAGGGGGTGTTAGGGTGTATTAGTAGGGTATCACAAGTCGTAAGAGGAGGTAATAATCCTCTTGCATAAGACATTGGTTAGGCCCCCATCTGGAGCATTGCAGCATTGGAGGCCACACCTTCACAAGGACATTAACCAAATTGAGGCAGTCCAGAGAAGGGCAACAAAATGGTGCAGGGACTGCATCAGAAGACATATAAGGACAGATTAACGGAGCTCAATATGTATACCCTTGAGCAAAGGAGGGAGAGGGTGATATGATCGAGACATTTAAACACCTTAAGGGCATAAACAAGGTGAAAGAGTCTAACATGTTTAAATATAAGAAAAATAGCAGGACAAGAGGACACAGCATGAGATTAGAGGGAGGCCGATTAAGGGGGAATGTGAGGAAATTCTTTTTCACAGAAAGGGTGGTAGATGCATGGAATGGCTTACCACAAGAAGTGGTGGCTATGAATACAGTGCAGGGCTTCAAACAGGCATGGGATAGGCATAAGGGAGCAATACAAATGACTATGAATAGATAGGTCACTGACAGAGCAAAGGCCGATGGTACATTTATAAGGTAGAAAAAGAAATGGGCAGACTGGATGGGCCTTGCGGTCCTTATCTGCCGTCAACTTCTATGTTTCTATGTTCTATGGGTTGCGCCTGACACAACTGAGCTGCACCAATGCAACCCCAGAACTGTGCCATGGGGCAATATTCAAAAATGAGAATTGCGCAGCACAATTCCCAATGCATCGGGGTGCAAAGATAATGTATGCAGCACATCTCCAGGGGACATACCCATGCATATGCGGCACATCCCGATATTCAGCCCGGGATGTGCGTCGCATCTGCTGGTACAACCCAGAGATGTGCTGCATACCTGGGCTCACAGCTGAAGTAAAAACAGGCTCAAGTGCTGGCCACCCACAGGTGCAGTGTGCAACACAGCAGCCACCGGCCATGGGTGGCAACCCCCCCAACACCATGCCCAAGCACACACAGCAGTCCCCAGTAGCCCAATGGTACCCCATACCCTCCTGTAGCACTGCTCACTGCAATGACATCAAAATAACCTCCCTGGTAGTTTAGTGGTATCCCCCCTACATCCAACCCTCCGATCACCGTCAGAATCCAAAAATAATAACCCTGGTAGTCCAGTGATACCCCCCCTTCCCATCTGGCCCTCTGATCACCATTAGTATCCAAAAATAATAACCCTGGTGGTCCAGTGGATCCCCCTACCCTGCCCGTACCTCTGATCACTGGTGAACTGACAAATTACATGTCCCTGGTGGTCCAGTGATAGCCACCCCTATCCACATAGCCCCCAGTCATGGGGCGCTGCCGCCTACATGCCATGGCTGCCTGCCAAATGACGGCTTACAGTAGAGCTGCAATCACATTGGTCCACACTGGGGACCAATGGGCTTGTAGTGTCATACTAAGACTACAGATTTGTGAATGAATGGCTTCATTCACAAAGGTGTGGCTATACAGTAAACAGACATTCGAGGCAGCTGTGGTGGTATGCAGGCAGGTACGCTGCCCAATGACCGGGGGGAGCTGGGTGGGCTGGGGGTCCTGTGTTGGTGGGGGTTGGGGGTTACCACTGGACCACCAGGGAAATGTAATTTGTCAGTTCGCAGGTGATTGGAGTTATGGGCAGGGTAGGGGCATCCACTGGACCACCAGGGTTATTGTCTTTGGAGTCTGATGGCAATTGGAGGGTCAGATGGGGAAGGGGTACCACTAGACCACCAGGGTTATTATTTTTGGATTCTGGCAGTGATCGGAGGGTCAGATGGGGAGGGAGGTACCACTGGACTACCAGGGTTATTATTTTTGGATTCTGATGGCAGTCGGAGGGTTGGATGAAGAGGGGAGTACCACTAGACTACCAGGGAGGTTGTTTCAATGTCATTGATGCTATCGGTGCTACAGGAGGGGAAGGGTACCACTGGCCTAACAGGGATTTCACTGGCCCACCACTATGGGTGATAGGGACTACGAGATGGGGGTGGGGACCATCTGTACCTCCACTGCCAGCACTGCATGGTGTGCAGGGTGCCAGGTGCATTTCACGGGCCAGCCCTGCACAACTCATGCAAATGGGGCCATAATGACATGCAAATGGCCCCATATGTACCATGCATGCATTATGGCCCCATTTGCATATTGGTGGCTGAATATCAGGACTGTGCACACAATGTATCTCCAATGCACTTGCGCATTTTCCATTCCTGGTATTCAGCCCTGTCTGGGGGGATGCACCAGTGCACTGTATTTGTGCAGTGCGCATTACTTGATATATTCAGAAGAGATGTGCCATGGCACATCTCTTTTGAATATATCCCTTAGTTGCTGCAGCTCACCTCACTTGCACTGTGCACCCATTTGCGCCATTGCCAGGTGCACATTTGAATATTGGGCCCTCCGTGTACATAAATGGTGATGACATCACTACTGTGTAGATAAATTTTATTTCTTCAAGGGCTGTGAAGATAAATTAATTTATTCAGTTGGTGGTTTTGTGTCCACGACTGTTGCATAAAACCAAATTCTGTCTCATCAGTGTGTCTTCACTGCCAGTCAGCACACCCTGAAGTCAGTGGTCATTGTCTATGGTGTTCCCAGATCCCTCCCTAGTAGATGCAGCGGGCAAGGCAGCAGCAGTGTGGGAAGTTTGATGGTTTCCAAAAGAGAGAGAGAGCTGAGGAGATGAAAGGAGGCATATACAACATGGCAATGGTGTTGTTACAGACAGACTTCTGTACTGTGAGCTTCTGTCCAGCTTCCCGTATGACTTCTAAAGGCTCCTGGGTATACTTGGTTACTTGGTTTACTTGGTGTTTAGGACAAAAGAAGGCAATTGCCCATTGAGTTTGTCCCCCACATAGTGGGATAATAAACCCTCAGTGGTATTTATTAAGAAGCCATATGTCCAAATTGGATTTAAAGGTGCCTATATTAGAACAATCAACAAGTTCTTGGGGCAATTTGTTCCACAGCCTAGGTGCTCTAATGGAGAAAGAATTTAATCTTTTGTTGGTCCTAGCCCTTTTAATGTAAAGCTGTTTATTGTGAAGTCTAGGTGGAGTTTTTCTTGTATCATATGAGATACCACACTGGGACATTAAAGTCGAAGACTGAATTATTTTAAAAAGTTGTAGAAGGTTTCCTCTAGTCCTTCTCATCTCCAGGGACTAAAGACCAGTAAGGTTAAGTCTAGTGTCATAGTTTTGTTGTGACATATAAGGAATCATTTTTGCAACTCTGTGTTGTATTTGTTCAATCCTGCTTATGTCATGAACCAGATAAGGGCTCCAAAAGGGTGACCTATAGTCTATATAAAGCTGAATATAGGATTTGTATAAAGCTTTTATACATGGTTCAGTTTTAGATGTGAATGTGTGGTTGAACCATCTGATTAAAGCATTAGCTATGTTTTCAATTTTATTACAGTGGTCAACTGATGAAGGATTATGATTTACCATGATGCCCAGATCCCTTTCCAAGGAGGATGTTTTAATATTAACACCGTTAAGTGTATAGGTCTGGGTGGGGTTTTTTTTTCCCAGATGAATAACTGAGCATTTGTTAATATTAAAGAACATACCGTTTGTAATTGCCCAACATTCAATATGTCCAAGATCTTGTATAAGAGAGAGTTCATATTTACAGGATTATCAACTCTTCCCCCCAATTTGGTATCGTCAGCAAACTTTGTGAAAATGTTGCTGGAATTAATTTTCATATCACTAATGAAAATGTTAAGCAATGTTGGGCCCAAAACCGAGCCTTGGGGAACCCAACTAGTCACCTCCCTTGGTGGGTGCAGAGAGAACTCCATTTACCCTGACCCTCTGGGATCTGCCGGTAAGCCAACAGTGAACCCACTTAGTAATAAGTGGAGAAAAGCCTAAAATAATAAGTTTGTCCACTAGAGTTGCATATGATACCTTATCAGAGGCTTTACTGAAATCCAGTAGAATGATATCGACAGGGATGTTGCCATCTAAGAACCTGCTGACATATTCATAAAAGGTCAATAAGTTGGTTATACAGGAGTACCCTTGTTTGAATCCATGCTGGAAGTAATCTGTAATGTTTAAAGAGACTATTTCACATTCGATAACAGTTTTCAGTATTTTTCCATCATCTTACAAGGGATGGAGGTAAGACTAATGGGCCTGTAATTCTCAAGTCTGGAATGCAACCCTTGTTTAAAAATAGGAGTGACAATGGCAATGAGCCAGTCAGGTGGTACAGTAGATTCCTGTAAAGATTTATTAAAGATTAGTGTTAGTGGCAGTATAATGTTATCCAGAATACCTATCAGGAAATTTAGGTTAATGTTGTCCGCTCCTGGGCTGGAAGATTTTTTCATGGTTTTAAGTACTTTCTCAGTTTCTTGTAGGGAAATAATTAGCCCCTCATGAGGGGAGACAGTGCAGTGACATTGTTGCCGTCCATCAATTGGAGCAAAAATAGAACAAAAGTAGTCATTAAAAGCAGAGACTGTCTTACTATTAGAGACCAATGATGCATTATTAATAACCAATGGTCCAACAGCTCTAGTGTTCCCTTTTTTACCATTAAGGTAAGAGTGTAATAGTTTATGGAAGTCCTTCATATGAGCAATTTTAAACTCTAAACTTTGTTTACCTAGTATTATAAGTTTCTTTAAAGTTCTGATGGATTGTCTGTAGTTATAGAGTGCCCCTTGTCTAACATCTATGGGACAAGTTTTTTAAATTTTAAATAATTTCTGCTTAGTAGCAATGTTTTTTTATTGTATTATTAAACCATAATGGTACTGTCCCTTTATTATTATATTTGTTTTTTTCAGGGACATAAAGATGTTCCAGCTCTAGAATTGTAGTTTTGAATAAAGACCAAGTGTCTATGGTATTAAGATTAAGGAGAATGTTTGCCCAGTCAAAATGTTTTAATTTTTCATTAATAGTTAAGAAGTTGGCCTTCTTATACAATTTAATCTTGGCTTGGGTGTTTATTGGTTCAGAATCATATGAAATAGAGAAATGTAAAGATAAGTGATCACTATTACCTAAAGGATCAGAAATATTGAAATTTGTTATTTTATTTTCAATGTTGGTAATGAGAAGGTCCAAGGTGTTGTTCCCTCGAGTTGGTTCCTTTACTATTTGGGTCAGACCTAGATCAATTATAGATGATAAAAAGGCTTATCATGTTGGGAGCTACCATATAAACCTTCCCAGTTAATGGAGGGCAGGTTGAAATCACCCAGGATGATAACCGTACCATTTTTAGCTAATAATTTTATTTCATTTGTTAGAGATTGGGTATATGACAGATCAACTGATGGGGGTCTATAACTTTTTTGGGGTTTGGGACAGAAAGGGGAGGTAGCATGATAAAGACATGGTACTTTTTTCCAGGGTGTCTCACTTGGTCCTGTTCTCCAGACATTCTTCCACACAACCATGCAGCAGCTACACCCCAGAGTCCAGACAATTAAAAATAATGCCCTGACCCAACAAACACTACCTGAGAAGAGCTCTGCCATGCAGCAGCAACAGTGGGATGTGGTGCTAGACTGACCTAGCAGTGCCAAGTCATGTCAGCAGGATAGCGTGATTGGGCAATGAGGGTTGGATTTCCACTAGGTGTTTCAGTGGCAGATGTGGGATGGGCAGGCTGGTAATAAGATTCAGCTCCATCATTGATCTACCACATGTAATGTTATGCATGCTAATGACAATACTGCTTGCCAGCTCAGGTACTCACTGGGCATGGTGATCAGGAAGGAACAATGGGAGCAGGGCAGAGGCTGGAAACTACAGACCAGTTAGTTTGACTTCAGTGGTAGGGAAATGATGGAATCACTTCTGAAGGAAAGAATTGTTGAGTACCTAGAGGCCAGTGGAGCACAGGACCCAAGGCAGCATGGTTTCACAGCAGGAAGGTCATGTCAGATGAACCTAATAGATTTCTTTGACTGGGTGACCAAAGTAGTAGACCAGGGAGGGGCTGTGGATGGCCTACCTAGATTCAGCAAGGCATTCGACACAGTCTCACACAAAAGATTAATATACAAGTTAGCCAGCTTTTGGAGTGGGTCCCAAGGTGGTAGCCTGGATAAAAACTGGCTGGACAACAGGACGCAAAGTGTAATAGTAAACGGAGTCCACAGGAAGAAAGGAGGGTAACTAGTGGGGTAACGCAGGGTTCGGTACTGGGACCGGTCCTGTTTAATATCTTTATAAGTGACATTGGAGAGCACCTGGAAGGAAAAGTATGCCTCTCTGCAGACAACACAAAGATCTGCAACAGGGTTGATACACAAGGTGGGGTGGAAAGAATGAAAAGGGACTTGGCAAGGTTGGAGGAATGGTCAAATACATGGCAGCTCAGATTCAATACAAAGAAGTGCAAGGTAATGCATCTGGGAAACAAAAACCCAGGGGAAGAGTACACAATGGGGGGTGAGTTAATAACAACAACAAAAATCGAAAGAGACCTAGGAGTAATTATATCAGAGGACCTAAAGGTGGGCAAGCAATGTGAGAAGGCAGTAAGAAGGGCTGGGGGAATACTGGGATGCATAGGGAGAGGCATCAACAGTAGAAAACAGGAAGTTGTTATCCCTCTGTACAGACAGTTAGTGAGACCCCATCTGGAGTACTGCGTGCAATTCTGGAGACCCTATCTCCACAAAGACATAGACAGAGTGGAGGCTGTTCAGAGGAGGGCAACCAAAATGGTACAAGGTCTGCACCAGAAGACATACAAGGAGAGACTAAAACAGCTTAATATGTATACCCTTGAGGAAAGGAGGGAGAGGGGGACATGATAGAAACTTTCAAGTATCTCAAGGGAATTAACAAGGTACAAGAGGGTAGTACCTTTCAGAAGAAGAGATGTGCAAGAACAAGGGGGCACAATTTGAAGATGGGGGACAGCTCAGAGGTAATGTTAGAAAGTATTTTTCACAGAGAGAGAGTTGTGGATGCATGGAACAGCCTTCCTGGGGAGGTTGTGGAGTCAGGAACAGTGGGAGAATTCAAAAATGCATGGGACAAGCATAAGGCAATTCTAGTGGGGGGAAGGAGGAAGTAAGCTGTTGATTAACAAGAATCTGCAGCGTATCCATCAGGTAGGGAAATGGGCAGACTGGGTGGGCTAAGCGGTCCTTATCTGCCGCCAAATTCTATGTTTCTATGTAGCTTCATCACTCTTTGTGCATGCATATTAAAACCCCTTCTGGCCCCAAAACCCCATGTCCACAACTCTTTGTAAATGCTAGACCATCTATTAGGTTGTCTAGCACGTATGTCTGAAGATTTCACACTTTCAGTCATGACTGTCAGTCTCATCCAGATAGTGCCATAAAGCAGGGCTGGCATTCACAAATAGACCGCAGCTACAAAAATCACCCACAGAACCAACGGGTGCACTTGGGATGTTGCAGCCACAGGCAAACCACACTCCTGCACCAGTGGCAAGACCTTTGAAGAACCCATCCAAATATCAGGAACTGTAAAATCATAACACAACAGTCTATGTACTACATGTCACTGCATTTTGTAAAGTAATAAAATATTTTTATTACTCTGCATAAATCTATGTCTCTGCATGGATTGATTGGAAACTAAAACGTTTCATTACTAACCCCCTTCCCAGAAACAAAGAAAATTAGACATTTTGTTCCCTCAGTGTGTTTTCTCATGGAAGTATAAATTTGACATACATAAATAAAGCAATTAGTAACATTCAGCTATCCCCTTAACGTCGCATACTGTAACTTCTGTATACGATCGCATTTCTCAAGTTTTGCAATAAGAAATAATATGTAATTCAACCACCTTTCTGGGTCCTTCTGATCTTTGTGGTGTCTTGAGTTTATTTACATGGAAACTATGTCTACTAAGGACAGTACATGCACTATATAACAAGTATTGGACTCACCGTCCCATTAAGAAGTGTGGCATTGCTATTAGAAATGTTCCGATGGACATCAGCAGACAGCCGACTCCTATGAGTTTTGGCCTGTGAAGTTTTGCTCCAAAGTAACTCACAAATGCTATGACTAACAAATTACCTAGAAAAGGACAAAAAAAAGTTAAAACAGAAATCAATTAAAAAGGATCATATCTAACACATGTCTGTATCTCATATGAAACAAATGTCAAAAACATAGGTGAGCTGCTCTAGGAAAGGAATAGAGGTTCTCTCTAAAACTGGCATGTAGGAAACATAGGGCTCGATCCTCAAAGGTTGATGTAAGACTTGCATCAAGACTGCATCAACCCTGGTGCTGCTCCTAACGCTACGATGCACCCTGTACCCGATTCTCAAAGGTCACGTGCATTTACGACACTTTACCCTCTTTACAGCAGCTTGTGCCAAATATGGGGTGCAAACCTCATAAAATGGTCCCCCGATTAAGGCAATGTTAGACCACCAAATAGCTGGTCTAACTGGCTGCATGTGGCTTACAGGATGGAGAATCCTGAGTACCAGCCTGGGTATGCCGCAAGCTGTATGTACCATCTGTTTGGTGCACCAGGGGCATGCAGCATTCCCAAACGTGTGAGAATCGAGCCCATAATCTCTGTGCATTTAGTACGTTAATACAGCAGACTGCCTGAATACAGATACTGTGACTTTAAACTTCATCAGCGAAGTGGCCAAAATTCACCTTTGCAAAGCTTCACAAAGTTTCTGCAAGTTCTAGGAACTTGAACTCTGCTGCAGTTGTGATGTTTTTACAGTGAATTGACCCTTTATTTCAGCAAAGTGGCCACTTTGCAAAGGAATGCTGGTAAATTTGCTGAAAAAAACTACAATTTTGCCATTTGAAACTTTGTGAATTCAGTAAACTTGTGCTTAACAAATTCTGCGGAGATTGTGAATTAATTTGTGAAGTGAATTTTGCCCATTTTGCCCATTCCTATTCCTGAGTAAATGTTGTCATCCAACACTGCCTCTACTGTCAAACTCAAACTGAATAAATATCTAGAAGAAAAAGGGGTGACAGGATATTGTCATTAAGTTGGTGAGGGAAAGAACCTGATGGGTCAAATTCATATGTCATTCATAAACAGTACCCATAATCTTTGTTAGGATAATTTTAATGGTGTTATTCATGATGACCTAGAAAGAAAGGACATTGTATGTAAAGGATGAAAACAGTAATAAAGTGAGTGTTCTGGGGTACACTGTATCTAGGGTTGAAACATCTGCATAACAAGTTCCCCATGGCACCTCACAGCATTTGACACTAGCATCCTAAGAGCAGTCAGTGTGTTACTTTGTAGGACATTGCATAGCAAGAGACCTAGCCTTCCCTTTTTCCAAATAATATACCAACTTCATTCTCAGGCAGGCAGTTCTAGGCTACTATTTATATTCTACTGAATCTTCTTAAAGGAAAACTGCATGTTAACATTAGGAATATATGTATTACTACCAGTTTTGAGTTCTCACTTCAATCCAGTGTTTTGTTTCTGCCTAGGCTGTTAGAGGAGTTTTCTAATTTTCCCTGTGTGTTTTATGATGTCTGGGGGCTGTCATTCAAGTTTGTTTTATTGCATCTTCTCCAAGTTAGTCTTCACAGCGTACCCTTTGGTTTGATGTCCAATAGCCCCTACAGCAGGCCAGTGTCTTGTTACAGTGTATTGCTTAGCCACAGCAGAGAAAAACACTGCAGCCAGGATTCACAGTGCTATACAATATACTATAGAAAGTTACATGTTCACACACACACACACACACACACACACACACACACACACACACACACCAAGCAGAACACAGCTGGATAAGGTACCACTATTTAGGAAACTTGTCATACTTACCCAGAGTCTATCAATGTGAATCCTGGCTGTGACTATAGGTGTTTACAACTGAATGATAATAACCACATTTGCTTCACTTGCAAATAGCCAGGCATTTGTGTCTAATTTCTGTTTGACTTACTGTAGGTTACACATAGAATCTGAAAAATGCATAGCATGCTGTATTGTGATTCAATGAACTGATAAATGGGGATTTTGGTTTCTTTTACAAATTCATTTTTCCTGACCATGGATACTAAAACAAAAATTTCTCAACAAAATGTTTTTAAATAAAGAGTTTAACTCACAGCAGCAGAAGAAGCATGTTGGCATTAAAGCTTAGTGGTGTGGATGTAGAGGCACCAGTATTTAAGCATGACTTTGGTAGAGGATTAATTGTGACTGGGGTGAGGGAGGGAGGGAGGGTCTTGATATTTGTAGCATAATGGTTTCTGAAACTTCAGCCTTCAGTGGGTTAGACTCTGCAGCCATCTGTACAGTATATCACTAAGCCATATGCAGTGTGGTATGGGTAAAACCCAGATCACCAGACCAGGACCAGTGCTGTAAAATCTGCACTGGGCACAGCTTGTGTAAATATTGCTGATCCAGTGGATCAAATAAATACGTGCAAATAAATAAATAAATACTCACCTTTGCCTCGTGCTTCAACCCACCCCAGGAGTGATGTTATTACATGATAACACACACACCCTGTCATGCCTTATTGCTTAAATATGCCCTTTCTCAATGTACTATACTTTGATTCAGTTAGTGTATGCAACAGCCTTCATGTGAACACTCTGGGCTTCTCTTTGACTCCTGATGTCTATTTGCTTTAGCTATTGTACATTGTTTGAACTGCTTTGGTCTTCTTGATGTGGTGCCTGTGTGCCTAAACTACGTAATCTGTTTATCTACTGCTACCCATGTATCTCCAGTGAATGATTGTTATAACTGTCTGCTCTCCAAGCCATTGTTTTTGCACTTGTTAACTGTGCTGTCTTTGTATTAGTTTCAACGAGGTGCCTTTGTTAATGAGTCTCTGACTCAAAGGTTAGTAAATCTGATATTTTTTAAATAAATAAATGTTTATGTTTAAGCCCATGAAACACCCATATCTAGTTAATGCATTCACAGTCGCAGTGGCTCTGCCAGAGCTTATTTAGTAAATCTGTTTGTTTGCTAAGTTAAAGTTACATTCCCTACTAAGGTAAATAAAGATCATGTAACCTTCTGTCCAGGTTTTGTATTGACAATCCTGTGGAAGAATTTGGGTGGTTACACTTTAATTGCATTTTTAAGGAGTTTATTTGGAAATACTGATTGATTGATAATAAAGTGACAGTTTTTTGGTGCCTGTGTCTAATGGCTATCTTCTCTCTGGGACTTCCAAGGTACTGTAAGCAAGAGTCTCCTCTATTTAGTACTATAAACAAACATGTTAACAGTAAGATACAGTGAATATGACATTTAACTGGGATTACACTTAGTTGATACCTGCCCTATGGTGGTGGTGCCTAATTATGCACTTGTGATAACATGGACCCTGGAGTTGAATGCACTGCTCTGCTTTGATTTGTCGTATTGTCTCCTACATATCTAAGTGTGTGATATTTTTATATTTGTATTAAATGAAGCATTTGGCTGATGTGATAATACGATGTATGTTTTGCTGTCCAAACAATGAAGCATAAGTCAGTGTCAAACATGTTTGTTTTCATGCTGTTACAAGTTAGAACAACAGTATCTTGAGGCTAGAGGCAAGTCTTTCCTACCTCCATGAGCTATTGTTTCATAAACTTTGGGTTGCACCAGGCTAAGGAGTAAAGGCCCACATATTCAGAGCTGTCCTTATGGGGTCTGTGGCAGTTTGTGCACAGCATTCCATTATTGAAAGGAGCTGTTTATTATGAATTAACATGTTGTTTTTATCTAGCACCAGAGAGGAAAAGGGACCTTGTGTGATTGAACAAACAGCAGGGGTTCCAAATTCATTAAACATATCCACACTTATCTCTGGGTAGCATCAATTAATTCATCGGGAACATAGTCAGCTTTCACACAGCCGGTATGGCATTAATAGCAGCTTGTACCTGAACCAAGGAGGTTGCACAATCTTTAGGGCAGCATAACTCAGGACCACTATGATCACAAAAGCTTGAAGGCAGCACAAGTTCCAAAACAGTTCCCAGTGCCTAACAGCCCATTATTCTTTGCAGGCACCCAAACTCTCAACAATACCCATCTCTCTCTCTCTCTCTCTCTCCACTGCCTCAGCGTGTCCCCCTTGGAACATGGTATCCTCATGGCTTGGAGATTTGCGGGTTTCCTCATGACCCCTGCACCTTTCCTAAAATGGGCAGTGACTGACCCCAAACTGAGAAGGGGGACATGTCCTGTGGAGCTCCAAGACAACTAACTCTCTGGATACTACACTCCCTGCCACATTCTTGCCCACTGGATTTCTACACAAATTGGTACAGGCTGCCAGGGCACTCTGTGACTTGTGACTGCTAGCTCCCCTCTTGTGGCTTCTAGCTCCCCTCTCAACTTAAGCTGCCCTCCAAGATACTGTGAAGCTTGTGGCTACTGGTGCCTGCTTCCTTCTCTTGGTGCCCCCAAGTGCCACCGGCCAGGGGCCTCAATGGGAAATCACCCCCGTCCAGCCCCAACTCACTCTCACTTCCTTGCCACTCACTCCTCCAACCAGAACTCCCCCTCCTGCTTAAACTGCTGGGCTTTTTCCCCCCCACTCACCTATGGTGACCTCCTAACCCACTGGAGGATCCACCTGAGTGCTGAGAAGAATTAATCCTTTTCCCTACTGATCCGAATTAGGCCACAAAAACCTGGGGGGGGGGTGAATAGACTAATGATCTCCAAAAGGGGGAGTTACATAAACATAGAAACTGGTGGCAGATAATGACCTCTGGTCCCATCTAGTCTGCACATTTTTAGTTATTATCACTTTTGCTGCACACTCAACTTGCCCTAGAGCACTGTCTCTTCCCCCTACCGGCCATCTGTCCACTGGTCCAAGTGTGCCCATCATTAGGGCACCAAAAATTAAGAATTTGCCACCCCTTCCTTGAGGTTCGCCCCCACTGGAGTTAGAATATTTAGTTAGGGGACATGGGGCGCAGCCCCCCAAATTGGTGGGTGGGGGGTGCAGTCCCCGGCATAAAAGCCAGGTGGTGAATTTAAAATCCTTGTGCCCTAATGATGGGAGCACTCGGATGGGTGCATTCTGATGGGGGAACCATCTCTTCCACCTTCCACCCCCTTCCTTTGTCCTAAGATTCCCTTGTGTCTGTCCCAGGCATTTTTGAAACCCACCACTGGTTTCACTGCCATTGCCTCCCATGGAAGGCTGTTCCAGAAATCCACCACCCTTTCTATGAAGAATTACTTCCTCACATCTCTCCTGACTCTACCTTCTTCTAGCTTCATATCTGGACCCCTTGTTTTACAGCACCTTTTTCTTTGAAACATATCTCCCTCCTATACCTTATTAACCCCCAAGAGGTATTTAAAGGTCTCCATAACATCCCCAGTCTCCCTCCTCTCCTCCAGGGTGTACCTGTTGAACTCTTTCAGTCTCTCTTTATAGGGTTTCTGATGCAGACCTTGTACCATTTTGACAGCCCTCACCTCTCTTCTTGATGTTTTCTCCTTTTTCCAATTGTTCCCCCTTCCACACCTTTCTCCTTTGACAGCTCCTTTCCCCCGTCTTCCTTTGCTAACCCCCTGCTTCCTTGAAAAATGTGCATCCTGCTGGGACTGTCTCCCCTTGGGATCTCATTAATCTCTATCTCAGCTTGTAGTGGCCCATTTTCTGCCTCCTCTGTTTTTTCCATCCCCCGCTACTTTAAATGTCTATCAAAGTAACATTTGAATCATACACTGAGGGCTGTTGTTGCCTCCTGGATGAAAGCAGACCATCACCTCAATATAGGTTCTTATCCTTCTAGATTAGCCCACAGTCCCCATTGTAGACAAACCTCTCTTCCCTGCACCATTCCTTCTACCATTACTTGAAGGCTTTGGAGCAGCGCTCCCTCTCTTTCCACACATTGTACAACATGCACTCGCCACTCATATTTAAACACGTGAGAAACACAGGTTAAACCAGATAAATGATCTACCTTTACCAAAAATGAAATTTACACACAGAGCTGACTACGGCAATCCTTCTTTACTGTTAAGGCCATAAAACACCTTTATCAAGTTAATGTATTAGTAGCTATAGTGGCTCTGACCAGAGGTCATTTATTACAGAAATTGGTTTTCCTCTATATTGGTGTTTTTGACAGTTGTGTAAAATATCTTTCTAATGGTTTGTTTGTAAGTGTATGTTTTGTTATTCTACAATATTGTATGTACATAACTGTTAATGATACTTGCTTCTGAATTAACCATGTTGTTTCTCCCCAGTGCTTTTTCTTGTGCACATCATTGATTCCTTTATATGCTTTAGTTGTCTGTGTGTTATTGTTTGAGCAGTTGTATTTGTTTACTTGTTAAAAAAAATGTAAACAAAAAATGTTTTTCACCTTGGTGAAAGAAATGGGCATTTATTAAAACATAACTAAACTGACAATATTCGCAAGATAATTACAGCTAATTAAAAATACATCTAATACAAATTGCCCAATTGGATGAGATTTGAGGAATTTGGTCCCAAGTGCTGATCCATATATTAATAGTGACTTGAATTAAAAGTTTATCAGCGAGACTTCCGGTGACGTCATGCCAGCAGCTGCAGCCTGACTGCGTAGCTCCGTCTCCCCCAGGACATAAATCACTAATTCCCAGCTAATTAAAAAAGCAAAACTGGGCAAAAGTAACTTTAAAAAAGCACAAAGATGCCCTGATGAAAGCCAGAAAATCAAAATCTACTGCCAGACCCCTCAGATGCAGATGGGGCACTCTCTGAAAGCAACAGCTCACAGATATCTGGTCGTGGTGATCTCTCTCTAGGCCTGAAACCCTTAACTCAAATAATATCGCCAGACAAATGGACTTAGTCCTCAGAGAATTAAGGGACTTTCAGAAAGAAACTAAGTCCACATTTGCAGCACTACGAATGGATGTGGGGAAAATTGAAAAGCGACTCGATGGTCTTGAAGAACAGCCCGCATCCACCGACCTACGTGTAGATCAAACTGAAAGGGCAATCCTCCAGTTGAACCAAGAGGTAAAAAACCTCAGAGATAGAGCAGATGATGTGGAGGCACGAAGCAGGAGAAATAATTTAAGATCGCAGGCTTTCCCGAAGGGGTAGAGGGAAGTCACCTTATCCCCTTCTTGCAAAAATATTTTAAAGCCCAGCTGGACATACCGGAGGACTGCTCCCTGGAAATAGATCAGGCTTATCATACATTAGGGCCTCAGTTACCAAACCTCTCATGAGCAATTTTAATGCGCTTCCTGAGGTACCAAGAGAAAGAGATGATACTGCATAAATCTTGGCAGAAAGGCAATTTAACCTACCAAGACCACATAATTTATGTGGACAATGATTATCCTCTAACAATAGCCATGAATCATAGAGCTTATGGCCCAATAATGAGAAAGCTGAAGGAGTCAGGGATAAAGTTTCGTACGCCATACCCTGCAAAATTGGCGGTATACCTTGAAGAAGGTCCTAAAAGCTACGAATCAGCAGAAGAAGCATCTCGAGGACTAATTAAGCTTGGAATTGAGGTCCTGACACACCAAAACACCAATATTCCATCATTAGCAGCCAAACTAGTGCAAAAGGCGTGGAGCAGAGGATCGTCACGGGAACAACACCCAACAGAAGGAGAATCCACGATCAGCAAATGGCAGCAAGTTTGAGACAGCAAGCAACACCCGAATCAGAGAGTAAAGCAACTAAACAGAACACCACATGAAGTGGACTGGCTATAATATCTTTACCTACTAACAGGTAGGCGGGCCATGCCCTCCTCTCTCCTCTTGTTTACCAAACTCCTTGTCAGCCTCTGTGCCCCTTATCCCATCCCCAATAATCTCCTCTTGATGTAGATGTACCAATAAGCCTGCCCAGAGGCCTCTACTGAAATGAGGCCCCTACAACATAGAGACCTGGGGAATCAGGCTAAGAGGGCTCCCTTGCTGTGACACCCTAAAATCGGGAGTTGAGAGAAAGGGTAGAGGCAAAGGAAAGGGAAGGGGGTGCGAGTTGATGGCTTGGAAGTGAGAGCGGGGACAGGCCTGCCATCCGGCCACTTTGTGGCCCATTATTAAATATGAGGACACATGCAACGGTATGGTCGGTGGCTCCTAACTAACCCAGATGTATATTGGGACTTTGTGTTGGACTTTAAAAATGTTAAACGTTAAACTGTATGCTCATGTGGATACCTGGGGAACCCCAAGAGTCCTCCATACTGTGGGGAGGGCAGAACTATGGAAAGGAGGGGCCGGGTGCCCAGACAAAAAGAGAGGCATGTTTGCTCTGCCTCTCAAACACATTAACAAGTCCTCAATTGGGGAGTGGATTCTCTGCCCCCCCCCCGTCCAATTACTCCCTCAATGCTGTACGAGGGAGCTGGGGTTGGGTGGAGGCTTCCACCTCTGATAGGACCATCAAAGTAATCGAATTACCTCCAGTATGTGAAGTTGTGCAATATGAAGGGTCTCCCCGTATAGGGAAATGGGCTCTGCTCCCCTAGGTAACACAAAGGAGAAACCACAGTTAACTGAGAAACAATATATGGAAACATTATTTATTTTTAACCACCCAGGGGATGACCTGGCATTATTATAACCCCCCCACTTCCCTCCCTTTCCCAAGACGTCTTACGTCTGGTCCTAAGGTAACCTGGACCAAGCCATACTTGGCACATTAGGAGACCTGGGTCCATTTAGCTCCTAGCCCCCATGGATGCCATTTATAGTTTGGCAGGGCAAGCCCAGTTGGTAAGCCACTGCCTCCAGTTGTTCACCCAAGTTGTTAATTCGCCTAAGCTCCTTGAAAGTTTAAAGTTTGAGGGTGGTTTAATTCCCTCACTACCTCACAGGCAGTCACTAATCCAAAAAACAAGTAACAAAAATAACAATGTCATAGGATCCAGACATAGCAAAGCGGCCCAGTTAAATCTCTCCAATATCAGAGAGATTTAAATGGCTGTTGCTCCTTTACAGATAATGTCATTAAATGTTAATGGCTTAGGCAGCCCGATCAAACGTACAAGAATGCTTACTCAATTCAGGAAGTGTCATGCAGGGATTATTTACATACAAGAGACACATATGAATGCGAATGAACATAAAAAACTGTTGGGGAGGGGAATCGCACAGGTGTTTTCATCCTCGCATGGAGGTGGTAGAAAAAGAGGGGTCGCCATACTGATAACGGGCCATACTCCCTTCCAGGCCACGATGGAGTGGGCAGATGCAGAGGGTCACCTGGTAATTGTCCAAGGGAAGCTACAGGACAATGAGGTGACCTTAGCTAACGCCTATTTCTCTCCAGGGTCAAAAACTCAGACAATAAGGTACCTATTGAGGAAGGTGTTGGAACTGACTAAAGAGACCCTGATCCTCGCAGGAGACTTTAATATTGCTCCAAGCCCTCATTTGGACTCCACAAGTGTCACCAGGGGTAGACAACCCGCCTCACATAAGTTTTTTAAAAGATTTACACAAGAAGTTGGCTGGTTGGTTGTATGGTGTACCCTTCACCCTAGAGATAGGAGATATACATTTTATTCAGCAGCCCATGGAACGTACACCAGAATAGATCACTGTTATACACAAAAAGAAAGCTTGGGATTCCTTCAGGAAGTCACCATTGGGGACATTTCACACTCTGACCATGCCCCAATAACTACAACATGGGGAATGGGGTTTGAGAAGCGAGATACCTTGTGGAGACTCAATCCAACTCACCTTAAAGGTGAACAATTTAGGGAATTTTTAAATGAAAAAATACAGGAGATTCTCACATACAATCCTGAAGGGGAGACATCCCCAGAAATCAGATGGGATACATTGAAGGCAGTCCTTAGGGGCCACTTAGTACAATATACCACCTACTTAGCGAGACAACGCAGGGAAAAACAACTGCACCTAGAGCAAACCCTAGGTTTCCTCCAAATGGCCCACCAACAAGGGGATCAGTCAGTGCTGACGCAGCTAAAACAGACCAAACAAGAGCTCAATAGGCTGTGTTTACAGCAAACAGAAATAGCTCTGGCTTTCCTGAGGCAGCGCTATGGAGAAATAGGACCCCGGATTTCACGCCTATTAGCTTTTCGCCTCCGTAAACAGAGACGACTAGCTACTATTGCCAGCATTAGGGACCCAGCAACCAATGCCCAAATAATAAAGGTGAGAGGCATCACACAAGTCTTCAGTGATTACTATAGGAAATTACATACCCCCCGATCATTTGTCAGATCATAATAACATAGCAACCTTCCTATCCTCCCTCAATCTGCCTAAGCTAAGCACAGATCAACAAGAGGGACTGATCTCCCCCATAACCCAGACAGAACTGCGTGCAGCCATTTCACATTTAAAAACAATGAAGGCCCCAAGCCTGGATGGGTACGGTACGGAGTTTTATAAGCATACAGAGTCCTTAATCAGCCCTCTATTAGAACGGGTATACGAAGGGGTATTGCAGAGCACAGATGAACCTCCTCCAAACTGGTCCTATGCGGTGATCTCAGTCATTCCCAAACCTGACAAAGATCCTCAAATATGTTCCTCTTACCACCCCATATCAATACTAAATGTAGATTATAAAATATTTATGTCTATAATGGCCAAGAGAATAGATGCGATCCTCCCCTCCCTGATTGACTTAGATCAGACGGACTTTGTAAGCTCCAGATCCACAACAGATAATACTAGGAGAGCTCTGCATTTGGTCCAGAGGATGCAGACATCTAAAGCTCCATCAGTCCTCCTCAGCCTAGATGCTGAGAAGGCCTTTGACAGGGTCTCTTGGCCTTTACTATTCTCAGCAATGTCAAAGATGGGATTCCCTTCCCCCTTGGTTTCCCTGATTAGGACTCTGTATGCTTCACCCCAAGCCTGCGTAAAAGTTTCTGGCCACCACTCAGCCTATTTTCCCGTACACAGGGGTACCTGCCAGTGCTGCCGTTTATCTCCGGGACTTTTTGCCATCTTTATTGAACCATTGGCCCAGGCCATTGGGCAGTCCACCCGAATCAAAGGGATCAGTTTGGAGGGCAGAGAACACCGCATTGCACTTTACGCGGACGATATCTTGCATTTCCTCTCAGACCCCACATATTCAGTTCCACCTATATTTAAAATATTGGAAGATTATGGGCAATGTTCAGGATACAAATTAAACGCCTCTAAAACAGATGCATTAACATTTAATTACAACCCACCCTTACAGTTTAAACAGACTTATCCCTTCCGGTGGGATCTAGAAAAGCTAAAATACTTGGGTATATATTTATCTCATGATGTAAGGAAGGTAGCACAAAACAACTATGCCCCATTCTTCTCCCAACTTCAAACTGACCTAGCCATGTGGCGTATTATCCCACTAAACTTGCTCCAGAGGGTAGAAGTCATTAGGATGGTAGTCCTACCTCGGGCACGATACCTTTTTCAAAATGTCGCTATATATATCCCAATTAAAACATTCCAATTATGGAACAAAGCCATAATGAGTTTTATATGGGAAGGCAAATGCCCTAGAACAAAGGCCTTGACCCTTTTCCTCCCCAGACAAAAGGGAGGCCTTGCCCTCCCGAATCTTAAACTGTATAATTGGGCCTCACACCTTTTATTTATTGTCCTGTGACTTAAACATACCTACCCTGCAATTTGGAGAGAGATTGAGGAAGGGCTGCTCCCATTTATGGACCTGAATAGGGCTATTTTCCACCAGACACTGCATGTCAACCCACAATTGAATCCAGGCCCGTGGATTTTATACCAGATCAAGGCCTGGAAATTGGTTTTCAAACAGCTTGCTTTGGCCCCGTATTTATCTACCTCTGCCCTATATAGTTACTAGAGCACTTTCCTCCATCTCAGATGGACCACACATTCAGACAATGGGACCACCTACATTTTACCTTTATATCACAATTACTAAATGGGAAATATTTTATTACATTCCAAGAAATGAGGTCATACGGTCTGAAGCAAAATTACTTTTTCAGGTACTTGCAGCTGAGACATTTTTTTTACTCTCTCCCACTGAGAGTGAGAATGCTAGAAAATCTTCCCCCCTTAATAACCTTCCTACAGAATAGCATTACTGCCATTGAAACCCCACATATTATTTCATATACATATAAGGCTCTTAATGAGACCTTAGGAGCAAATACACTTGAAATAATGGGGAAATGGAACCAGGAAATGGGTACAGAGATTATCCCCAAAAAATGGGAAAGAGGCTGTCTCCTAGCCACTAAACTTACATTCTCACATAGTTGGCGTCTCTTCTCATGGCAATTAATAGCAAGATACTTTCGAACCCCAGTAATAACTGCTCATTATTCAATGACAGGCACATCAGAATGTTGGCGCCAATGTGCTGAACCCCAGGCACATCATACCCATATTTTCTGGTCATTCCCCATTATACAACCCTTCCTGACCTCCCTTCAGACAGAACTAATAGATCTCATAGGATCCCCCATTACCTTAACACCAGAGTTATTTCTACTGCAAATCTTCCCACACGATCTCAAGGACTCTTACACACTTTATTTATTGGGGATAGCTCTCCTAGCTGCAAAAAAAGCACTAACTAGATACTGGCTTACATCTCAGCCACCTACAATACCTGAATGGAGGGAAATAATAACACAAATACACAAAACAGAAAGGATATCATTCTCTTTGAATGACCGCATAGATTTGGGCAGGCTGAAATGTACCAAATGGATTATTTACATAATGGCAAGGGATCCTGGATTTGTACCAAAAAAAAAAAAAGAAAAGAAAAGAACCATCACATAATTAATTTAAATTACAATAGGGGCCTTCCCTGAGGTAAAGAAGGGAATCAGAGTGGATTAATTGGTTGGAACTGATCGGGGGTGAGGGGTGTCTCTAATGTATGTACCTATACCTATTAAGTAAATCTCAAATAGGCATAAAATAATAAAATGCTAT
Organism: Neoceratodus forsteri; assembly: GCA_016271365.2. Taxonomy (NCBI): domain Eukaryota; kingdom Metazoa; phylum Chordata; order Ceratodontiformes; family Ceratodontidae; genus Neoceratodus; species Neoceratodus forsteri. The sequence continues at coordinate 1,571,851,061 of CM028131.1, forward strand.
AACCTATGTGCTATGCATAAACTGAAATTGTACTTGTTTTTTAACTCTGTATATGTAAAACAAATATAACATGATATATTTGTGACTGCCTTCCCCCTTCCTTGCCCCCCCCGAAAAATGTGAAAACATCAATAAAAACTATATTAACAAAAAAAATAAAGTTTATCAGCACATTATTCCTCAGAATTGCTTGTTTGTGGAGTCCCTTTGACATGCAAAAGTAGGAAGTGCCTCCAAGAGCTGTCCGTCTTTGGAACTGAGTTAAAAGGTGATTGGGCTATAGGGTCCAAAGCTAATTCCCTAAGGAAAGGACATAAAACCCTGGAGCTTTCATACTCATAGAGTGGACATACTAGCAAGTAATGCTTTATTGATTCAATGTCCTTCATTGTGTTTGGGCACATTGAATTTGTATTTTTGTATCTGCCCATAAACGCAGCAGTGGTAATCTGTTCAAATCTAATTTTAGTATTTGCTTGTGTCAGATCTGATTTTGCTAGGGTGGATAGAATAGATATAAAGTGTTTTTTTTTTTTTTTAAATCTTGGGTAATGTACTGCAGCTCTTGAGTTAGGAATCAAAGACATATGCTCTTGCTTATAAATGTAAAATAGTTTAACTTCTATGCTTTCTGTCATAAAGTCTGTAGGAAAGATTTCTTGTAGCTCTCAGTGTTTCCAATGCCAATTTTATATAATGTGTCCCTAATATTTTTAGCCAAAAGGAATAATATAAGTTTTTCATGCATTTGAGCAATGTCAGTATAGAGACATGCAAAGCTGAGAAAACTGCTTTGACAGAACTTTGTGAATTTGTCCAGCCTTGCCAAGTTTTTAATGCTGACTTTGTAATGTTTTTGCCAGGCGAAGTGGCATTTTTCCACAAAGTGACCAAACATTGTTCACAAAGTTGCAGCTTTGCAGAAAAAAAGTGCTGCTTCACCTGAAAACATGTTGCGAAGTAAGTGAAATTAAAGTTGGTGGTGCCAGTAGGAGGTTTGCAAAGCTTCACAAAGTCAGATGTTTTGCAACTTTGTTGCGACTTTGCCAGTGAAGTTTAAATTCGCAGTATCTCTATTTCAGTGGCATAATTAAGCAACAAGGCATGCCAGGGTGTGTGTTATTGTGTAATAATGATTCGCCTTGGGTGGTTGAAGCACAAAGCCGCAGAAGGGCCGTTATTGCACAATAACACACATCTCTGGAGTGCCTCATTGCTATTATACAATGGCTCGATTTTTAATTAAATAAGAATAAAGGAAAAAAAATGTTTTTTTTCCTTTTTCCCTGATTTACGATGTGTGGAGGTATAGTGTATGTTTTAAAAAAGAAGTTCACTATATTTTTTCACCAGTAGGTGGAGCTGCTGCCTTAATGATCCTATCTAAGGAGCTTCCTCATTTATCATTCTTTCAGTTTCTGTATTGTGCCTGTGTTATGTCTGACTTCAGCCACCCACCCCACCCCCCACCCCCATCAGCTGTTTGCCTGCCTGTTAAACTGGGCTGTATTACTGCTTAGTTTCTTTATTTTAAAACATTGTTGCAGTTTGTTTGTGTGGTCATGGAACTACTCGGTGACTGAACTGCAAGAGACGTTTAATTACAGTATGTGTGCACGCAATCAGATGGTTTTGGCATGGGCTGAGCACTCCCACCCTCAGAGCCCTTCTCTGCAGTGGACCTTCCTCTTCCCAAATCCCCAGCACACAGCACAGCACAGCACAGTTAATTTAAAACACCATTTCAATAATTAAGCAGATTTAGTAAAAAAGCCCAACATGCTCTACTCAGCCTTTATTATTGTCCCTGCTCCTCCCATTTGCTGTGCACACGGTCAAATGGTTTTGGGGAGGAGATATAAATGCAGTTTTTTTTTTCCTGAAACTTTTGTGACTGACTACAGGAGGATCACTGTGGGGTGGAGGGTTGGTGTGTGGGTTTAATTTTAGCATAGATCATTTGAATTTTGATGTGTCCTTTTCCCGGAACTGAGCAGCTTCCGCGAACCACACCATCAGCAGTGGCAGTTAGGGTCTGCACTGCATGGTTCACAGAGGCTGCTCAGTTCAGGGAAAACAAACACTACCATGAAACTAAATATATTTTGTAGGCTGCAATGTGGCACTTTATTTCAGTCCTTCAAGTGGTGAAGTGAGGGACAGAATTGCTGTTCGAGGGGAGTGGCAGCCATGACGGGTTCGGGGAACTGTCCGCTTTGCGGTGGCTTGCGCGTGGAGGGAGGTATTTCATTCAGCATTCTGCAGTCAGCTGTGTGCCTGGACTTAATACAAAGCAAGGCAATTTTATTTCTGAGGTGCCCAATCCCGGAGGCTCTGGGCACCGTACATAATAAAAACAAAGATACAAAATACATAAATAACATTTGTGCAGTAGTAAAAACTTTAAAACATCATTTTTAAATTTTTAAAAGTCTAAATATAAAATAAAAAATGTAAATAACTCAGGGTAGGGGGGAAAAGACTTAATCCCTAAAAGCCTGGCAGAAAAGATGAGCCTTAAGCCAATTGAAGGGGCCTCCTGGACTGCAGCTGGAAGCGTGTTCCACAGGGTCAGCCCAGAGACACTAAATGCTCGATCACCAGTGGACTTCAGCCAAACCCTGGGAACATCCAGGAGGCCCCTCGAAACAGAGCGGAGGGAGTGGGCAGAGGTCTCAGGCAACAGGAGCTCAGACAGGTAGCCAGGACCCAGCCCATATAAGGCCTTCTAGGTGAGCAAGCCCACCTTGAAAAAGACTCTCCACCTGACTGGCAGCCAGTGCAGAATACGAAAAACTGGGGTCACATGGCACAACCAAGACAGTCCCACCAGTAGCCAGGCCACTGCATTCTGCACCAGCTGCAGCCTGCAGATGCCCCCCCCCCGTGACCCTGAGGTAAAGAGCGTTACAGTAGTCGAGTCTGGAGGTCACAAAGGTATGTACTAGGGTTGGCAGATCTTTGGGCGGAATCAGGGGCTTGATCCTGGTGATGTTCCATAAGTGGTAAAAACCACTCCTCACAACAGACAACACCTGATCTTTGAAGGTCAGTCTGCTGTCCAGGATCACACCTAGATTTTGTACCTTTGTGGAAGCAACCAATGGAGCAGACCCTAGAAAAAGACCAGAGTCCACTGCAGGTAGCAACCCATCATGCCCGCAACCTGGCTTGACCACCAGCACATCTTTCTTGTCCGGGTGGAGTCACAGCCAGCTGGAAGCCATCCAGTCATTGATTTTGGCCAGACAGATGTTAAGCATATCAACTGCACCAGATGTCCCGGGGGCAAATGATAAATACAGTTGGCTGTCATCTGCATAACAGTGAAACTCCACACTGTACTGTCAAATGATCTCACCCAGGGGCAGCATATACACCGTGAACAGCATCGGCTACAAGATCGAGCCCTGTGGAACTCCACAAGACAGGCATTGGGGAGAGGAGAAATTCCCCATCACTACCCGCTGCACCCTATGTGAGAGATAGGACTCAAACCATCTGATGACAACCCCGGCGAGTCCACAAAATTCACAGAGCCAATCAAGAAGCACAATGTGGTCCACAGTGTCAAAGCTGAAGAGAGATCGAGGAGAACAAGAACTGATTTGTCTCCTCTGTCTCTAGCTCTGAGTAAGTCATTATGCACCCTGACTAACATACATAACATACTAACATACTAGACGCCAGCAGAGTAGGCTTATTAGTCTATTAAGTCTGCTCGTGCTTCAGCACCCTGATTGGCTACCGTAGCCCTCTATCTGTCTCCTTCCACTGTTACTCCATCCCCTAGTCCTGCCCCCCGCCCCGGGCAAACCAGCCTCTGCTTCACCCCTTGCCTATACCTGTCCCATCCTCTCTTGAATCCCTCCACCGTATATGCCTGTACCAGCTCCTTGGGCAGCGCATTCCACAGTTCCACCACTCTCTCGGTGAAGTACCTCCTCCTCCTCCTCCTCCTCCTCCATTCCCCCCTAATCCTACCACCCTCAATCTTCCAACTGTGTCCTCTGGTGATTCCACCTCCTTCAGTCGAAAGATCCTATCTCTGCTTACCTTATTTACTCCCCTGAGATACTTGAAGACCTCAATCATGTCCCCCTGGTCCATCCTCTCCTCCAACGAGAACAGGTTGAGCGCCCCTAGTCGTTCCTCATATGTCATATCCCCCAGGCCCTGGATCATTCTGGTTACTCTCCTCTGAACCCTCTCCAGGAGTTGGATGTCCCTCCTTAGGTGCGGCCTCTAGAACTGCACACAGTACTCAAGATGTGGTCTAACCAGGCTGTTGTACAGTGGCAAAATCACCTCCCTGTTCCTTGAGGTAATCCCCCTAGCGATACATCCCAGCATCCTATTTGCCCTGACTGCAGCCCTCCTGCACTGCTCCGAATTATTCATGTTAACATCCACCAAGACTCCTAGGTCTCTTCCCCTGCCGTGGCCTGCAACTCATCCCACCCCCCAGGGTGTACACATAGTTGTGGTTTTCCCACCCTAGGTGTAGCACCTTGCAGTTGGAGGAGTTCAATTTCAATTTCCAGGTGCAGGACCACCTATTCAGAGTATCCAGGTCCTCTTGCAGGGCCAATCTCCCCTCCTCCCCCTCCACCACCGCCCCCAGCTTAGAGTAATCCGCAAAGAGACTCATTTTACACCCGATACCTTTCCTGATATCAGAGATATAGGCCTTAAACAGGAGTGGCCCTAGGACTGATCCCTATGGGACCCCACATATGACCTCCCTAGGAGATGAGACCTCCCCTCTGACCACTGCCCACTGACTGCAACCTTGAAAGCCAATTTCCAATCCACCTAACTGTCAATGGGCCTACCCCCATCCCCCCCAGCTTCTCTCTTAGGCCAATGTGAGGGAACGAATCAAATGCCTTGCTGAAGTCCAAGAACAGTACGTCCACTGGTCTCCCCCTGTTGGGTGCTGATGTCACCCACTCATAGAACTCTACAAGGTTTATTTGACACAATCTACCTGGCACAAACCCATGCTGTCGGTCACCCAGGTAACCCATCTCCTCCAAGAAACCTCCCAGCCTTTCCTTAAGTATGCTCTCCATTACCTTCCCCACCACCAACGTCAAACTGACGGGTCTATAGTTTCCTGGCTCTTCTCTCGATCCCCCTTTATGGATGGGCACAACATGCACCTGCTTCCAATCCCTTGGCACCCTCCCTGTCTGGAGCGACAAGTTAAAGAGATCCGCCAATGGTGCAGCCAAAACATCCGCCAGCTCCCTCAGTACTCTGGGATGAATAGCATCAGGCACGGAGATTTATCCTTTTTAGGGACTGGAGGGCTTCCACACCGACCGATAGGAATATCAGCATCTATCCCCACCCCCACCCATTCAGCAGAACCAGCCTGATATCTCAACCCTGGCCTAGCTCCCCAGCAGCTTGTTCTTCAGCAGGTACCCCAACAGTCAGGTCTGCGGTGCCTTCTGTGTCCTTCAACCCCTTTTTTGGAAGTTCCCCAGCCTCCTCCCTAGTGAACACTGAGGCAAAGTACTCATTCAGTACCTCCACCTGCTCTCCAGCCCCTTCCACCCACCCCCCAGCTGTCCTCAACCTACTGAGCTGGCCTTTGACCTTCCTCCACTCACCAATATACCTAAAGTACCCCTTTTCTCCATCCCGTATCCCCTGCACCAGCCTCTGCTCTTTGCAGGCCTTTGCCCGCCCCCCACCACCACTCTGGTGACTTTCTTGGTCGAAAGGCAATAATTCTCTCTATCCCTCGTTCCTCTCATTTTTTTGTATCTACTGTAGGCAGCCTTCTTCTCCCTTACTGCCTCCTGGACCTCCTTGGTCCACCAGCATGGTTTATGAGACCTACTGCCCTTGTGCTTCACTCTTGCACAGGTCCTGGTGGCCTCCTGTAGCCCCCGCTTTAGGATCCCCCACTTACCTTCCACGTCCAAACCTGGTTTTATCTCCCACAAATGCCCCTTGAGAATTTCCCCCATGTTCTGAAAGTCCACCCCCCTAAAATCAACTATCATTGAATTATCCCCCTCCAGTTTAAGCCGAAACCAGACTGTGCTGTGGACACTTCCAGCCAGCGGGTCTTCCACAACCAGATCTCGTAAAAGATCCCCATCTGCTAAAACCACATCCAGGATATGACCCTCCCTCATTGGGTCCATCACTTGCTGATTGAGGAACGCATCCAGGAAGCCATCCAGCAGCTTCTGCTCCCTGGGTACAGTGGACATCACAGTACCCAAATCAGTAGCTGGCATATTAAGGTCCCCCATCAACACCATTCCCTCCCCTTCCAGTCCACATTGCCCCTTAATGTTAGCCAACAGGCAGTCCTCCAGGTCCTCCGCTAGCCCTGGGGCCTTAGCCACCCCAACTAGATCTTCCTCCCACGGGGTTCATAAGGTGACCTGAGGGCCTCCACGTTGCCCTCTGCTTCCTCCACTCTCATAATCTCAATGTTATTCCTAAGGAACATTGCTACTCCCCCCTCCCGCCCACCTTTCTGTCCTTCCTTAGCACAAGGTACCCACTCAGATTAAGGTCCCAGTCATGGCCAGGGGTGGCCCAAGTTTTAGTGACCACTGCTACATCCACCCCACCTTCAAACACCGTGGCCTGGAACTCAGGCATTGTATTGCCCAGGCTCCTGGCATTTATTAAAGCACCCTCCAACCCTTGTCCCTACCCCTCTTTACCATATCCTCCCCAGATCTTTCACATGTCCATCCACACTTCTCCCCTAGGGTACCGTCTGTCCCCCCTCTATGGGGGCTGCAGGCCAGTCCTACCAATGGTATGGATGGCCAGATCAGCCTGGCAGTGCCCCCCTTTACAAGGTTAAACCTTATCTAGCCTGAATGAAATCCATCATCCCCGTTTGAGAACTTCCTTCCCTACCAGATTTAGGTGAAGCCTATCCCAGGCATACAGTCCCTTGTCTTCTCAAACTCCCTCCCAGTCTCCCAACACCCCAATCCCCTGTGCTTCACCCCACTGCCAGAGCCAGTCATTAATCTCCCTGATCTTCTGTTTGTTCACTACAGTGGCCCTTGGCACTGGCAGGATTTCCGAGAAGGAGACTGTGCATCCATTGTCATGACAGACCCTGGCCAGTTCCCGGAACCTTGCCTGAATTTCCAGCACGCTATTCCCCTCAATATAATTTGTTCCCAGATGCATCAGGAAGTTCCGTGATCCTCCACAGTTCCTCGCCAGCTCATACACCATGAACTTCGCCCTATGCACAGTCAGACCGGAAATACCGACTACCTTAACTGGACTGGATTTTCCCTCACCCTGCCCCACCCAGTCAATACCCCTGATCATGGAGTCCCCCAGCAGGAGAACTTTAGTGTCCCCCTTGATCTTTTGTGCACCTTCTTTTTGGACTCCCCCTCCAGCCTCCATCACCTCCCCCGCTCCTCGAGACCACTTCCCCATGGCTTCTCTCCGGACCCTCTACAAGAGTACCCCTAGCTGCCCTACCCCTCTTGTCGTGTCTTTATTTTTATTTTTTTTTTTACTTGTGGTGCTTGTGCACCACTTTATCCACCTGAGCTACCCTCCTTTCCACTCCTTCGGACCATTGATCAACCCCCACAGGTCACCGACGTGGAGTCTGCCCCTAGAGTGCCCTGGTCTCTCCCCTGTATTACCTTGATTCCCAGCTATCCCCCCCCCCCGGGTGGGGTGAGGAAGTGCCTTCCTCGGCCTTACTTGAGGACAGCTGGCACAGCGAGGCCTGCCCATGAGTCGGTGGATCCTGGGAGGCACTGATCGGTCTTCATCTAGGACCAAGAGGGTTATTTTTCTGTTTTTTCTGTTCCCCTCAACCCAACCCCCTGAGACGCTGGCACAAGGACGTATGTCCAGAGAGTGATGTGCTGACACACGTCTACCTCCCAAACACCTAACAGCATCTCCCTCCTCCCGACTCCAAGAAACAGAGCCGAGAGCCCTTTGAGAGCCTGTGCTTCCACCCGGCTCTCGGGATGTCAGTGCACCCTAGGAATGCCAGTGGATCCCTCCCAGAGGAGGTAGAGCATCCACTGGGATGCTCAATCCTCCCTCTCCCACGAACCCCACCGACCGAGTCCGTTCCGAACCCAGGTCGCGGCGCCGCAGGATGTGGCATCCAGCGCCTCAACCCTCAGTGCCACCGGGCCATTGTCGTGTCTTTTATAACTGAGTTCCCTGGCTCCCCCCAGTTTAGCCTCCACCCCACTCCCTACCCCAGTCGAGCCTTTTTCTCTGACCTCCTCCTCCCTTCCAGCTCCGACCTCTCCAGTCCCCCCTAACATGGCATTCCCATCACCATCACCCCCTCCTACCTCCTCCCCTTTCCTCTTGCACCCTTCCATGCCTACCTGCAGGTCCCCCTTACCTTTGGGCCTTTCTCTGGTATGATCCTCCCCCTCGAAGGACACCCCTCCCTCATCTCAATCTCTCCTCCTTTCTCACCGAGTTGACTCACAGCCTCCACACCTTCCCTCTGCTGATTCCCCCCCTTCCTTTCTTTGACACTTGATTTGCCCCCTCCCCTGCTAGCATACTTATTTGAATTACTGATGCCCACCCTCACCCGATTCACTGTATCCCTCTCTCCTCCACCCTCCTTTTCCTCCTCTACCCCCTCACCACGTCCTCTTCAACCAACTTACTCAATGGCTCAAATTTATTATAGCACTCAAAGCCAACCTCCTTTTTTTGTCCCGATTTCCCGCTATCAACTCCTCCAGTAGGCCCCCCTGTCAGTCTCAACCCACCTGTCCCCCCGCCTCCTATGATTTAGCCTGTTTCCTCTACCAGTTACCTCCCAGGTAGCTACCCCCCTTTGCTACTAGCCCAAGCCCCATAGGTTCTCCTCTCCTGCCTGATGAAACGGATCCAGGTCATACTCTATCACTGCCCTCCTGCTCCCCGCAGGCCCTCCCAGACATGTTTATTCTCCCCCAACAACTCCAGTTTCCTTCGTACCCAGTCAAGCTCCCCCTGATCTGCAATAACTGCCTACAGACTGGGCAACATCCCTTCCTCCAGGCCCAGTTTAGGACCATGGCTGCCCTGCAGCCAGTGCACCCTATAATCCTGCCAAAGATGCCTTCCCTTGTGGCTGGGGGCCACCCCCAGAGGCCCTCTCCAAACATTCTTGGACATTTACCCTTGACCAGGTCCCCACCCCCAAGTAGACCTACCCGCAACCTTCTACAGCCAGCCATACGGGACGATGTAGCCCGTGAAATTAAAAGCACAGCTCTTGGACCAAGCTACTAAGCAGAATAAAAGAGCATGAATAGAGTTACATCCCCTAACAGTTCCAAGAATAGTCAGAGTCACGACTGGAGAAAACCCCAGTATAGCCACCCAACCAATCAGTGACCTATCTCCACCTGGCCCCCCCTCCTCCGAGCATTTAATAGAGGTCAGGACTGGGGTGAGTGGATGGCAAACTAGCATCCCAAGAGTGGCTGGGCTTCTCCCTTAAAAGGCCCAGCCACAAGTTCCAAAACTGGTGCCCTGGCTTTCTATTGGGTGCTCCAACTCAGAACAGCCTTCCTGAGGAGGCTGTGGGGTCTAAAACTGTGGGAGAATTCAAGAATGCATGGGACAGACATAAGGCAATTTTTGTGGGGGGTAGGAAGAAATAGGCTGTTGGTTAACTAGGATCTGCAGCTTATCCTGTAGGTAGGGAAATGGGCAGACTAGATGGGCCAAGCGGTCCTTATCTGCCGTCAAAGTTTATGTTTCTATGTTTCTAGATCACTGAACTCCTCCTATCCACCGATGTGGCCGTCCCTGGCTCCAAATTTGCTCCTGATACAGCTCCTGCAACAGCTCTTTCACCGCTGATGTAGCCTGCACTGTCCCTCAGTACCTCTGGACCCCCAAGAAGCAGCCCACTGATGCGACCTGCACAGTCCCCCTGCTCCTTTGCGAGTAAGTCCCAAGTATCCCAAGAGTGGCTGGGCTTGTCCCTTAAAAGGCCCAGCCACAAGTCCCAAAAATGGTGCCCTGGTTTCCTATTGGGCACTCCAACTCAGATCACTGAACTCCTCCTAGCCACCGATGTGGCCTGCATAGTCGTCCTGCTCCTAGTGCAGTTTCTGTGCTATGCCTAGCCCGAATACAGTGATGTTGTTGTTCAATAACATCATTGTTGCTGGCACACACTGACCAATCAGGATACGAGAAATGTTCTTGCCATTGTATAATTTACAATAGGTAATCTTGTACTATCTATAGAGAGTCTTGGACCAATAGGAAATAGCATGCTGTTTGGCCAGCACTGATATCCAATGAGGCAGCTTCAGCTTTTACATACTGTACACTGAGGGTGCTGATCAATCTACCAGTAGAATACTATGTGAAAATGTATCTGTTACTGTTTCTATATGTGAACAATCCTCCTATCCCCATATGTAATTCTGCTGCATAAATTCGTTGAGCATTAATTTTTGGTAGTAAACACTTTCAATACTTCCTTACCATAAGTTCCTTCATATATTTTGTTACATTTCATATTGCTTTTCTTGTCTGTGATGGTCTATTTGATCTTTTCTTTGTGTTTTTATTTCCATTTAAGATTTTCAGTGAATATCAGTGACAGTTAACAATAATCACAGACCCTTTCTAAGGTGCTACATTCCATTTTCCAAGTTAAGTAACCACAGTTCTTACCCACCCCATCATTATCGCTTTAGCAGTATTAATAGACATGCCCCAAGACTGTGCCCTGCCTTCCACCTTTCAATTTATTAATGTGATTTCAACCCTGGGCCTACGCAGCACACTCACCTAGAAAATGGCTTTGTTTCAGCCAAGAAGTTTAATTTCCATACTTTTGAATAAATGGGGGAAACGCTTCCTGTCACCTCCCTTTAAACCTCTCCTTTACTCTAGCCTCAGGTCGTGACACATGGAAGTAGGCTGCAGGCATCCCCTTCCCAAATGTGGTGGCCCCTCCTCCCCCAGTAACAACCACACTGTCTCCCTACCCACTCTGGCTAAACTTCAGGAACACCTGTTCTCATTCAACTCTTCCCTTTCCTTGATTCCTCCTTTTTCTTCACTCCCTATCAGTCTGGGTTTAGGAAGTCCCACTGCACCTCCACCTCCCTTCTGTGACTCACTGACTCCATCCTATCTGCTATAGATAAGGGCTACAGTAAGTCACCTAAACCATTTTTGTAGACTTGGTCAAAGCCTTTGACGCTGTTGCTCACACTATCCTTTTGTACATGCTCAAGTCAGTGGTGCTCTCGGTTTATTCAGTTGAGTGGTTTCACTCCTCGCATGAGGGCAGGTCTCAGGCTGTCTGTATTGGTGATGTCTTATCCTATATTTTCCCTGTTTGCTCTGGCATTCCCCAAGGATCCATTCATGGAGCTATTCTAGTCTCCATATTCCTGAATGACCTTCCCTCCACCTGCTCTTCTGTATCCATTCATAAGTATGCAGATGACACGGTCCTCTATGCCTTTGGAGCCTCTGCCTCGGACCTCATGGCCCAGCTCCAACTGGACTCCATTAACATACAGCACTGGTTCCAGGCTAATCTGCTATTCCTCAATACCATGAAAACAGTCTCCATGACTTTTGCCATAAAGCAGAGACTAGCTGGCTCACCCCCCTGCTCCTCCTTCCTTACCCTTGATGGTGTTACTATTGAATATGTTTCCTATATTAATACCTCGGGTTCTGGCTGGATCATCACCGTGATTTATCAGTTCATGTGGATGCCATCCACCAGAAGCTTTACCCCAAACTGGATGTGCTTTACAGGAATAAATGTAATATCCCTCTTCCTGTCCACTGAAAGATTGTCTCAAAGATGATTCACCCTATCTTTGATTATAGTGACATTGTTTATAGTGTTGCTCCCAAATCCACCCTAGTCAGACTGGTACCACTATTTCACTCCTTTTTCCTCTTTGTTTTTGATTGCCCCCTAGAACCCACCACTACTCTCTGTACGCCTCCCTCGATGTCTGGTGCCTCACTCATTGCACTACTTTCATCTCCAAATTCTTGCTTGCGTCCTTCCCCCTTTCCTTTGCTCCCTCCTCAATTACCCCCCTTCTATGTCCTACTTCCTTTGCAGCTGTAGCCCTCGCTCTCCTGTACTCCCCTCCATAAAATCCTCTGTTGGCCAAGCTGCCTTCTCTTTTTGCTTCCCCAGAGGGCTGTCTTCCAACCACCATTTGTACTGCGCCTTCCTCCCACTCATTCAGATCTCTCCTCTGTGAATTCACTACACACTCCTGCAGTTGTCTCTTATCCTGTGCTATATTTTGCTGCCCTACAATTCTTCCCATACTGCCCTTGTTCCTGCCTTAATTCACTCCCCTCCCCCAAGTTTATCCTTCCCTGCTGAACAAATTGACCACAGTTCTTCATTTCATCCTTCAAATTGCTGCCATCTGCTCTTTAATACTGAGCCAGAAGTGCCCAGTTTATATTTCAATTGTTTTCCAATTTGCACTTGTTACTTGTTGTTCCTCAGATCCTCTGCCTAGCTCATCTTGTTCATTTGCTGCTACTAAATTGTTTAACTTATATAGATTTTTGTTTTATGTAACTAACTGTTGTAACTTACTGCTTACTGTACATATACCCCCGCATGTATCCAGAATGAGCTGTTCCAGCTCAGTTTATCTTTCCTGGTAGATCTTTTGAAATAATTAAATACATTGATATTGATTTAGGCAATTTATTTCCCTGCTGTTGTGGTTACTTCAACTGCATTTGTCACTGATGATCTAGGTGGTCAGAGGACTGTGTTGGTAATACTAACATACTAGTTGCCAGCAGATTAGACCTTATGGTCTATCGAGTCTGCTTGAACCTCAGATCCCTAGTTGTGTACTGAGGCCCCCTCCCTTGTGTTCCAGAAACCCCTATCATCCATCCCCACCCCCTTGGCCCAGGCCATCATCTGATACATCTTCTTTCTGTGTCTGTCCACCCTATCTTGAAACCCTCCACCTTGGATCTCTGAATCAGCTCGCCAGGCAGCACGTTCCAAGGATCCTCCACCCTCTCAGTGAAAAATCTCCTCCTCTTTTCCCCCCTCACCTTTCCACCTTCCAACGTCAAACCATGCCCTCTGGTGATACCTCCCTGCTTTAGTCTAAATGTAACCCACCCTACAAATGGGGGTTCCCAAAAAGTCTTACTTGAGCTTGCCTAAATGCTCACTGCCAGGCTGGTGTCCTGTGTTTTAGCAGTTTAAATGTGATTACCAGAGCTTGTATAGCCTCTGTGTACTGTGTCTTTAAGAGCTGCTTGATTGCAGCATAAGTAATCTGAGATGGAGCTCTGTTGAAAGATGTAACTATTTGCTGAAAACCATTTAGAATGATAATGTAGTTTGTCTAACCTGCTTTCTTTGTAACAAGGGCTGTTTTGTTTGTCTCCAGTATCTTGGTCCTGGACTGCAAATTGGACCAATAAGTTCTGGTGGGACCTAAAATGTAACCGGACTACAGGAGCTGTCTGAATTCAAAATCTATAGGAACTGTGGTTTGAGTTTTTGCGCCTTTTTTGCAACTGAAGGGGGAGCTCTTGCTTTGACTGACAGCCAAATCAGCCAACCAAATCTTTTGGATCTTGGGGAAGTCCCGGGCTGCTTGCAGTTTTCAGTTTAGTTCTGAGCTGGGAAGTGAAAGGAGAGGAGCTGAAGTGATTCTGAGAGCAATGCTGAGTGGATTCACATGGAAGAACTATGAAAAGGCTGAGAGTTTGGCCTCCATGTCTGCCTGCTGCTCCTGAGAGGGAGAGAAGAGAATTATTTTGGACTAAATCCAAGTTTGTGTGACTAAAGTAAGCTACTGAAGTGGCCCAGGCTCAACCTGAAGAAGACAGAAGATTTTGCTGAATGTAATTGGTCTGTCAGGAGTTCCAGCTACCCCAAAACTCCCGGTAAGTGCAGAGACTTTGCGATTGTGCCCGAGGAGTGCTTTCCCTGGTACAGTAAAATTCCCATACGTGCAAATATGCTATGAGCTGCTAGTGGGTTGTGAGTTGGTTCCCCAGTGTGTGAACTGTGTTCTGCTTGCTGGAAGCTGTATCCAGCCCAAAATGGACTGCATCTGAATCTGTCTTCATGCGGTCTGGGCCTTGCCAGACTGACCCAGTCAGACTACCCACTGCACAGAGAAGCCATCGACGAGAGATCCACCTGGGGATCAGCCCCTCTGCTCCACGCCTGAACAGGAACGACACCTCTGCGACTCGTGTGGGCCCTGCTTCTCCTGGCATTCCAGATCAACCACCTGCAGTCTCTATTTTTGTCCAGCCTGTGTCCAGTCTTGGGTATCGTGAGTAAATACCAGGATAGCTCCCTGCAACAACAGCTTAATCTGAGTGTGTCATCTGATTGTCTTGTTTTGTTTCCTTTACGAACTGAGCCCTCTGGCTCCGGATTACAAATACTGTGTACTGTGCATGTTGTATTTTCCATCACAGGGTCCCAACCAGCTGCAACCCTGGGCAACAGTCTTGGCCAGCCCATCTCTTCTCCACCTGGGTACCCAGAGGTGGACTGTGTGGGGGGACTCAAAGCGCATGCATAACTGCTTGATTGATATAACCTTTAAGCTAATTAACCTGATTTTGGCCCTCCCTTGTTCACGTCCCCTGAATAAATCAGATCTAACTTTTTCTGCATGTAATCAGACTGTGGTTCCAGTTTGTGCTCAAAGTACTGTACTGTTGTTATTTGCTGTGGATAACCTTGTTTTACAGGGGGGTCCCCAGGGTCAAGCCAGAGGAACCAGCCCTAGTGGTAAGTGCAAACAGTGTGAGTACTTGTGTGGTGTACCAGTGGTATTGCGAAAGTGATTATTGTACAGTGTTCAGGCCACTAGAGGGGAAAGGGGGGGAATCACAGTGTCCCAGAGGGCTGTGCCCAGGTTAGCTTGACCACTACCAACCCTGACCTCCAGGTGGAGGCACCTGTTTCAGAACTCAGGCCCCTTAACCTGCTACTAGCCAAGCAGGCAGGGGTAGTAGCCCTTGGGATAGCGCCACCTAGGGGTTACATATATATTGTAATACAACTGTAGAGATCAGTGGTCAGACCCCATCTTGACAGTAGTGTACATTTCTAGTCCCCATGTCTAAGAAAATATGATGACTGGCTGGAGAAAGTGCAGAAGAGAGTGAGAAAGGTGTCTGAATGTTTAGAAAACATGGGCTATAGGCCACTTACTTTATTTGGGGATGAGATCAGTCAACAGTGCTGCTTCAGATTCATAGGATGCTCCTGGATGGTCCGCGGATGACTCGGGCCCAGAACTAATGGCATCAAGCAGCATGATGACTGCAACTGGAGGTGGAAGACCCCAGCTTTGTTACTGAAAAATTTGAAGTGAATTCTCTGCTGAACTGAAAGCTTTCCAGAATGAGACAAAAGCCGATTTCTCACAGGTACATACCAGAATTGTGGCTCTGCAGAAAACTACTGCAGAGCACCAGATTGCTCTCATACAACTGGATTCCTGAGCAGACAGAACTGACAGGCTACTATTGCAGGCACTGAAAAAAGTTCAAACCCTTACTGACAAGTGTGACGATTTAGAGGGTCCCACCAGATCAGAAAAAGCTGAAGGTACTGACAAAAATTACTTTTCTTGAGAACTTCTTTAAAACTCATCTCAACTTATCCTCAGACTTTACTTTCAATATTAAGAGGGCACATCAAGGGCTGGGTCCCCCACATCCCATAACCAGCAAAGACCCCACTCCATAATCTTACAATTTCTAGATTATGTTACAATGCAGAATATACTACTGGGTCTCTGGCAGCAAAAAGATGTGTTTTTTGAGAGAACCGGTGTTTATGTAAATCCCAACTTTTTGGCAGCCGTAATGGAACAGCACAAAAGGCATGGCCCTATACTAGCTGCTCTGAGGGAGAAACAAAATTAAAAATTTCAAACCCCTTATCACTCGTGCCTGAAGGTGATTTTCCCAGATGGATCAATCTTGCACGCCACAGTAGATGAGGAGTTAGCAGGACTTAAAGAATGTGGCATTAAGCCTGTAAAACGGCAGTGGTCATGTGGTCATGGGGACAAAGAAGCACACCTACTCTCTTTAATTCCATACACCATACAAACTTAGAAGGCCCACACAATGGCTACCAAAAAGTACATACAAGAACTGTTGTAGTCTTTTGCGAAAGTAGCACCTCCATGAGCAAAAAATACTGTCTCATCCTGTGTTCTTTACTTCAGCTGATGGAGTGCTTGACAACAGCCACGTGAATCAGCAGAACTGAACTCTCAATTTACAGATATTGTATACTGTGTCCCTTAGGAAGTTTATGCCTATGGTTGTTGCTGGCAAAAGCTAACTTGTGTGTTTACAAACAGGGTCCTTTGAGGATGGAATATTCAGACAGCCAGGCAAAGCCCTCAGTTCAACAAAGTAGATACCCCAAAGCTAGGTGGAAGAGAGGCCATCCAAGACCACCAGAGATCTCCAGGGATGTGGGGAACACCTGCACACATAAGAGGGTTATTACAATCTGTCTTCACCATGGTAAGCAGATGCCTGCATTTGGTTCCATGGTTTGCTAACATTGAGGGTCTTATTTATTCGGGCACATCCCAAGCTGATATAAATCAGCAGTGGGCTCTGTTTGAGCCACTCCTATCCTTCCCACCTCCTTTTTTTCACTCCCTGTTTGCCACAGATCAAGACATCTTGCTGCCCTTTATACTGCCTTCCTATGTGATCCTCACACTATGTTGAGACCTGGGCTCTGTACAGATACGTGACTGGCATGACCAATCCACTGACAGACACTGTACCCTTCATTTCATGTAGGACTACCTGGTGCATCAACCAGACATCTGATAACCACATTCTCATAATGGTATTTGACTGTCTTCATTACTCTTCCCTTATATAAATGAGGTTGATCACCATAATGTGGGGAGGGGGGGCACAACATGTTTTTTTCAAATGTTCACTCATATCCTGTTCGGTATGTTTTGCATTACGGTGCTCCTACTGGTATATGATGATCCCTAGTGCCCCTTGGCACTGCTTCACCCACTGCCACAGAGTAGGGTTCTCCCACTCTCAGGGGTTCTGCACCCACTCCTGGACTTGCACTTATCCCAGTTTGCCAATAGCTTTAACACCACACTTATGCTCTCTCAGGCACTCATCCCTCCCACCTGTGGAGGGGCTGTTCACTTCATTAGTTGTTAATTGTTGTTATGAGTTCTATGTCTGATTGTTGTTAACTGTTACTCGGCTCAGTCCTCCGGATGATACTCATATTGCTGCTACTCTCTGTTTCTGATCTGGCTGCCTCACATATTGATTTCCCTAGCATCTGGGTTGGGGGCGGTCTGAGAGCTAACATGCAGGAGGAACTGCCTGCTGTGTTTATTAAGGTTCCTCTCTGCTGCCCTAGGCTATTCCCCAAGATATATTGCCACCATATGTGTTATACTGCTTGTGACTAATGTACAACCCACTCTCATTTGTTTATACAATGTCAATGGTTTGAATAAGCCTGTCAAACAAAAATGTACTGACAGCTATCAGACAGCACCTCCCTTCCTTTATTATGCTGCAGGAGATGCATCTTTCTCAGACTGAGCAAAAAGACTAGTCAAATTTTGGGAATTTGCATGTAGTGACCTCTACATATAAACAAGGCAAATGCAGAGGAGTGGTGGTATTGGTGCCAGGGTCCATCCACTTTCAGGTCTTGAACTCTTACACCTATCCCAATAGCCATGTAGCTTTTTTGACAGGTACCTATCTTGGTTAGGAATTTACCCTAGCTAGTCTTTATCTTATGCCAAGCTCTGGCAGTATTGTTATTAATACATTATATGGTAAAATTCTGAAGCATCTTAAAGGGGTACCACACATGGGCAAAAATCATAACATGATACATGTCTTTGCAGACACCACCAATCCTAATCCATCCAAATCCACAGGTACCCAAAAACTGAGCAAAACATTTCTCAGTGATTATAACTGGATAGATACCTGGAGATTTTTGAACCTCCTGTCCCATGATTACACATATTACTCAGCTCCCACTGCCTATATACTGTAATTGATCTGACCCATGTAACCCAGGAGCACATCGGCCTACTGCAGAATGTGCACACCTCCCTGTTTCTTTGTGAGACCATGCTGGTTCTATAAAAACAGAACTTGGGCCCCATGAAAGGTAAAGCTCTATCATGTTTTAATACTGCTGATTTAAAATCAACAGAGTTTCAAAATCTGGTTAAGAAAAAGTTGCAGCGAATAATAACAGAGAAACAAAATGAGGCAATGGGACAGGATGGAATACATCCCAGAATACTAAAGGAACTCAGAAAGGAACTGGCAGCACCCCCGGCGGACCTGTTCAATAGATCATTAGAGACAAGGGTGGTCCCGGAGGATTGGAGAAGAGCGCTTGTCATCCCTCTCTACAAAATGGGAGTAAAGAAGTAGTGGGAAACTACAGGTGGGTCAGCCTAACCTCAGTGGTAGGCAAACTGATGAAACCATTACTCAAGGAAAGTGGCATACTTAGAATCCAGCGGACAGCTGGATGTAAAGCAGCACAGTTTCACAGCAGGTAGGTCTTGCCAGACAAACCTGATAGACTTCTTTGATTGGGTGACCAGGGTGATAGACAGGGGGGGCTGAATGTGGCCTATCTGGATTTTAGTAAGGCCTTTGACACCATCCCACATAGGAGGCTAATAAACAAAATGAGCAGTCTGGGAGTCGGGCACAGAGTGGTAAACTAGGTCAGAAATTGGTTGAGTGGCAAGACACAAAGAGTGGTGATGAACTGAGTTCAGTCCAGGATTAGAGAGGTTCACACTAAGGTTTAGGGAGTCAAGGAGGCAGTATGCCCATGTGGACTCCTACCAGTTTACCAATAATATCACAACCAATTTCCTTCAAGTATATAGATGTCTAGGTTTTTTTTAAACTGTTTTTTATCTTTGCTAATTATTATCTCCAAGGGCAGGCTTTTCCAATGATTCACCACTTTCAGTGTGAAAAATGCCTTTCTCTTGTTAGTGAAGCATCTTTTTGGTCTCAGCTGCAATGGGGGAACCCTTGTTCCTAAGTTATCATTTTTAAATTCAAGGTTGAGTTTGTTTATTAGATAACTGTCCTGCATGATGTTGTAATGTTATACCGTGAGTTTAGAGACCACGATTGGGCACCTACCAAAACGGCAACTCAATCACGGTGTTTTTACCCACGGTGAGGAGGGAGGGAGGGCAACCAGATTGGGGGGTGCGCGACTATAGCAACAGAATGTCACTACATGTATATATATGTGGTGGAGGAGCGAGCATGTTGCGCGTGGGGTGGGACAGGAGGGAGAGATTGTGAGGGGTGGCACTGAGTTGAGCTGCCGAGCCGCTCCCGTGGTGTGGTGTGTGGGTTCAGGGCTAGGGCGTATGTGTTGCCCAGAATCGTACCACCCCAATATGCAACCCCCTGGAGTTGAGAATCCTTAAGTAGGGGGGTGACTGAAATGTAAAATGTAAGTCCCCAGCACCCTTGTGCTGTGTGCTGGGGAGTCAGAGTGCCGAAACTGATTTTCAGCACTCTGACTTTGTGATAATACCGATCGCCTTTAGGCTTTCGCCGTTATCACATAAACCCTGTCATAACAGAGGAGCATGTCTCCCCAAATTCTTCTTGTTCCTAGTGTCTTAAGATTTAACTTTTGAAGTCACTCATTGTATGACACGTTTTTTAAGTTATGTATCATTTTGGCAGCATGTCTTTGGACTTTTTCTATCTGAGCCTCGGTTCCCTTGGTAATGGTCCCCCATGACTGGCTACCATAATCCAGAACTGGTCTCACATATGCCCTGTACAGAGGCATCAGCACTGCCTCATCTCTACTTTTAAAGTTTCTTTTGATAGTCCATAATAGCCTTTTAACCTTGCTTATTTGAATATGACAGTGGTTATCATGTGTCAATTTTCCTGTTATTGTTATGCCTAAATCTGTTTCCTCTGTTGTTTTCCTTAGTGGTATTCCATTCAGAAAATATGTGTTCTCTTTGTTGTGGTGGCCTAGATGCATTACACAGCACCTTTCTGTATTAAAAGCCATGCCCCTTGTATTAACCCATTTACCTATACTGTCAGGTTCTGCCTGTACAATATCAGTGTCCTCCTCAGTATTTGCTACTCCTGTACAATATCAGTGTCCTCCTGAGTATTTGCTACTCTAGCTATTTTGGTGTCATCTGCATAGTTACTTGTCCAGCATGTTGAAAGCTTGTGGTTGGGAGCTTGTGTTGAGGTGACCAGCGGGGTGCCTAAAGGTTTGGTGCTGGGCCCAGTCCTCTTTAATGTCTTCATTAGCAATTACAGAGGGGCTGGAGGGTAAGGTGTGTCTATTTGCACATGACACAAAGATCTGCAATAGGGTCAACACTTTTGGGGGTGTAGAAAAAATGAGGAGTGACCTGAGCAAGCTGGAAGAGTGGTAGAGTGTATGGCAGCTGAGATTCAATGCCAAGAAGTGCAAAATTATGCACTTGGTGGGCAGGAACCAAGGACAAGAGTACTCACTGGAGGAGGGGGAGTTACTGATGCCCACCAAACAGGAAAGGGATCTGAGGGTGATTATATTGGATGACCTCAAGAGGACCAGGCAGTATGAGAAAGTGGTAAGGAAGGCCAGCGACATGCTGGGATGCATAGGGAGGGGCATCACCAGCAGGAGAAAGGAGGTAGTGATGCCACTCTACAGATCACTAGTGAGACCTCATCTGGAGTACTGTGTCCAGTTCTGGAGGCTGCATTTCAGGAAAGAGATAGACACAGTGGAAACAGTCCAGAGAAGGGCTACAAAGATGGTGCACAGGCTACACCAGAAGCCATATAAGGAGAGGTTGAAAGACCTCAATAGGTATTCACTAGAGATGAGAAAGTGGGGGGGGGGATATGATAGAGATTTTTAAGTACCTCAAGGGTATAAATAAGGTACAGGAGGGCAGCCTCTTTCAGAAAAGAAAATGCTCAAGAACAAGGGGTCCTGATATGAGGCTGGGAGAGAGGTAGAATCAGGGGTAATGTGAGGAAATATTTTTTACAGAAAGGGTGGTGGATGCTTGGAATAGCATCCCCGCAGAGGTGGTGGGGGTACAGACAGTGAATACATTTAAAAATGCATGGTATAGACATATGAGAACCATAGTGGCAGGGAAGACAGGGTAAGCAAGAAACACGATACAGTAAAAGGTAGGAAAAAATGGGCAGATTGGATGGGCCAGGTGGTCCTCATCTGCCGTCAAATTTCTATGCTTCTATGTAAAACCCAGAGTACTCCTAGTGTAACCCCTCACCCCTGCCTTTTAGCCAAAATGACAGGTGGCATGCTGTTGAAGCTGACAGCAGTACCTGGTGGGGACCTGGGTTCGGGGAGGATGAGGTTACTCGGCACAGGGGGACCTAGGTTTGGCTACTCTGGACAGGGGCACCCAAGTAAATCCGAACACAGGAAGCAATAACTGTAATGTCCAGAACCAGGAATGGGATTCTTCAGTGTGGGTTTTATTCACAAACTAATTGAAAAAAACAAAGCATAGACGGACCCCCACGGGGCTACATTTCCTGGTAATGCAGATTAAAGACTACAACGCGGTCCACTGGAAGAATGAACCAATTATACAATTTTCAGGCTCTGGACCCACCAGGCACACAGCCCGGACTTGCACGCGCTTTGGGTACACAGCCCGACTGGCCCGGCTACCCCAACGGCCACTTGATTCACGGTCCATTGGAAGAATGAACCAATTATCCTGTCATGGCTCCCCACACCACTTAGAGTCTGCGACTCCTAGAGAGATTTCTTCCTTACTTGTTATGACTCCCCATCTCACAAAGAGAATTTTTCTTTACACTTGTTGTGGCTCCCCACACCACTTAGAATCTGCAACTCATAGAGAGATTTTCCCTTTTGTAACCCCACATCTGGGTACTTCCCCCATCACTGGCCAAGTGCATGAGGCAAAGTAGCAACCACAGCAGAAATCCGTATAGGTGAACCTGGTTACTAAAGATGGGGGGTTTGCCCACCTCCAGCTCCCACAGCCTATACCCGGCCATTTCCCTGGGAACACTGAGCCATTTCTTTTTCTGAACTTCTGAATGTAGATTAAAGGGTAGATGAACTGACACATCTCCTCTACATATTACTTGAAATCACACAGCACTCTAGCATTTGACACTACTTCACTTGTTTGGCCTAGTCCTATAAGCTTCCCGAAATGTAGCTCAATTCCTAGATTCCCACACATGTCCCAGGGTGAAGAAAACATTTTGCCCTCTCATGTTAGAGCAAACACTCACCCTTTAGTTGCTGGTGCCCCACAGGCGAATCACAAATCTTCCAACTTTCCAAACAAAGGCTGAACTGGAATGGCAGCTTTTCTTCCTCTTGGCAGAATTAAGAGGATTGCCCCAGGAATCTGCATGGGGATCTTTACATCCCCCCCCCCCGGAGGGAGGGGCACTGAGACCCGAACAGCGGTCTCCACCACTTGAGCACTCCTTACTTACTCAAGACAAACTGGACACTGACTCCTTCTTACTTGAAGACAAACTGGAAACTGACTTTGAAAACTCCCAATGTTCTATCTAACTCCCTCTGCTGCAGATTCCAATGTGGCTTATGCAGCTGAGAAAGTTCTATTGGTGATGTCATCCCTCAGTCTCAGCTGAGACTGAGAACAGAGTGAGACAGTGTGAAACCCATTTTACTGGAGTTTCACAAGCTGCCTTCCCTGCCTACCACTAGGTCTTACTGGGATTCTGGTAACCCCGAATAACAAGGGGGTTACACTTGCCCTTGACCAGGAAAATGACTGTCCGCAGTCATTATTTACCCAGCCTTAAGCCATCCCACCCTATGTGTTACCTGCAGAGGGGGGTGATCAGGCCCCCTCCTACCATGTGCAAGCACAGGCAGGTAACACTAAGGGCCTAGAGGCCTGTAGCTGACATGTCAGCCTCTACACTATCCACTTACTATGGACACCTAGTGGCTCTGGTAGAACTATCCAGAGCATAGCCCTGATAGATCAGCACTGCGGTCCCCGTGGCCACTGAGATACACAGCCTGTCTATCCCCCCAACCCTCTAGGGAAAACCTATCTGCATTTAACATAATACCCCCAAAACAAAAACAACCCGGGGACCTCCCCGACATTGGGCAACCTGCAACCACACCATTAAAATACAACATTACTGCCTCCTCCCTACCCCAACAACCACATCTGTGGAAGGAAAGGGTTAATACAGCAATAACCATAACAATAACACCACAGTACTTTAAATTTCCACACACACACTAAAGCACTGACGAGGAACTCCGATGAGCCCCTCCTCCTCCTCTTCTTGTCTTCTTTTCTGTCTTCCCAGGAACACCTGTAAGAAAAAGAAAGACAAAACACACACTCCTAATCTGCATACACAGTCTACCTAAACCCCTACCATCAAAACACTGCAGAATCCCAAAAAGATTTTTTTTTTAGAAAAAGGTGGAAAAACAGTATTTACATTAGAAAACAACAATATTATTTACAATACACATTTGGGGGGATGGAGTGCCCTAAAACTCCCAACTAATGACCATAAGGCCCGAAGGTTAGTCCAATAAAGAGTCTCTCCTGGGCCGGAGCCCAGTGAAGCACAGTTCTAACAGGCCAAAGTCCCGAAGGGGAGAGTCTTTGCGGACAGTTCACACATTTTTGAAGTCTGCAGTATAGGGTGTGTCCTGCAATGTCATAAAGATAGCAAAGTTCAGACTTACCAGCCACTTGTAGTACAAGACTCGGCACCATCCTGCACCTCTGCTGAAGACTCTCCCTGGCAGCATTTCTTCTGATACAGCTGGGCGGACATCTTCCGGGAACCACAGGAGGGCACATCTGGAAACAGCTGGGCTGATGTCATCTCTGGAGATGGAACCTTAGAACAGCAACAAAAAGAAAACAGCTGGTCCGACATCATCTGATTACCAGGCGATGAACAGGATACAGCTGGGCTGGTGTCCCCTCTGGATCTGAAGTCATCTGGTGGGCCAGTTGATGGTTGCTGGACAGGACTGTACACTGTAGACTGATGAATGTGGGGCACCTGAGTCCTGGATATTCATATTGGCGGATCAATAAGGCACTTCACAGTCTGGTGTGGCAGTATTGACTACCACTGCTCAGCTCTCCATTTTGTAGGCATGGGCTTATTTGCTGGGAGGTCCTTGCACTGAGGCCAATAGTACCGGGGGTCAGAGGCTTGAATTATTACCCCGTCTGGGTGCACATAATTCACACGGTGGGAAATTTCACGTCCCTCTTCGTCTACCACTCCCACTCTGTCTATGAACAGTGTCCTGCCTCTCTTCCACTGGGTATACTTTTTGTGGAACAGTCTATTCTTTACATGCTGGTTGGCCCCAGGATGCACATGTTTCATTGCTTCATCCCAGATCCAGGATTTCCTGCAGTTCTCAATCTCCTCCCAGACTTTTCGAGGAAAGGTAGGAAAGGTCATGCCATAGATCTCATTTGCCTTTCTATGAACCAGTCTCTCCTCTTTACTTCCTGCTATGGTCAATCTGAGACCACTGGCCTGGCTTGGGGGTGGCCAGTCCTGGTTCTGCCAGCTACGCATCCTTAAGGAAATTTGAAATGGATCCCTGACTTCTTCCTCCTGTAAAGCCAGGGCAGTGGCATCACCACTTTCTTCCTTACATTCCTCCGAGGCAGATCTTGAGGCTGTGTACCCGTTCCTTTTTCACAAGGCCACATAGGTTCCCCCGCATCTTCCTCTTCACTGAAAATCTGAGCCCAGGAGTGAGCAGTCGTCCTCACTCCTGAAACTATCCACTCATCACTAGGCGTGGAGGTCAACACCTCCCATTCAAAGGCCTCCCGCATCTCATCTTCACCTAAGAGACTGAGGCTGGGCCCCCCACCAGGGGTCTATTGATGCTTTATCCTAACTTTCCTTCTGGGATCCAGCATCCGAAACTTCAACTTCTGGTTCTGTCTCTAACTCTGCACCCTCTAGCTTTGTGCCACACTCCCCAGGGTCTTCCTCCACGGGCTCCGTCCTGGTGCTGTGCTGCCAACTGCAGATTCCTGAATTTTTGTCCATGTAGGGGCCAAAGCAGATTGGGCGCTTTATACAAGCCATATTTTTCTAGGCATCCAGCACAGTGAGGAATCATGAAGACGTTCCTTCCAGCACTCAAGCATATTTGAGATGCACATACTGGATAATTAGGAATCGCCACATCAGGAGGCAGTTGCCCTCCATAGCACCACTTTTCAATATCTCTCAGTCTATTTACTGCTGCTGTTACTGCAACCTGGGCATGATCCGGGTAACAAGCAGGTCCTGAAGCCATAACTGCAGAAAAATAAACAAAAGTTCACTGTAACTGAAAGTCCCACTTTATTGAACACACTCTTTAGCTGTAAAATGGCTCCTCTGCTGCTGTGCTTACTTTACTACCCCACCCTGTAATGGCGGTGGCAGCACTCCTGTACATCAACATTTAGAATCTGGGTCAAGCCACTGCGCACCTGATTTACACAAGCTACTGATAACATTTGGTCAAGCTGCACAACTTGCTCTGATCTGGCTTTACACACATTTACATGATTTTCCTTGGACTTTTTACATGCTGGTAACATTCATTTGATTCACAGTCCCTCTAAAGCTTCAGGTTTTTAGCACAGGATTGCCTGCATTTATGGTGCTGCACTTTTCTACAACCCATAGTCTCTCTCTTGCTGCAAACTTTAAACTGAGACTAATTTCATTACTATGCACACAGTCAATGGCTTAACAGACTTGCACTTGCTGGCAGGACTTTACACTGTCGTTACTTGCAAAGCGACTACACTGCTGCACACACATTTTATATGGCATAGGCTGAAAATCACTGTTTGAGCAGTTTCTTGGATGTTTACTTACTGTTATCAGTAGCAACTTGCTGCGATGGGGAAAACGGCCTGCAGCCTGTTCTTGAAGGCCTCTGTACACAAACGGGCGGGCAGTCCTAGCGATCGTCGTTTTAAACACCAAACTTGCAATTCTGACGATCGATTAGCAGGTTGAGCCCGATTTTAAGCTATAAAGTCTATTTTTAAACTGTTTACAATGCTTTGAACTCTCCGCAACGCTCCTCCACTGCCAATACACACCATGCACTCTCACTCCCTCTCGAATGCTGGGGCAGTCTCTGTAGAGCTGGCTGAGGGGCGGGACTGATTGCAGCCTGACCAACCACACGACACCATGCAAATGAGCCTCTTCTTCCTCGCGAGGGCTCTTCTCCTCATGACGATCATCGAACAAACAAATTTAAACTGCAGAATGCAACTTTTTTTTCTTTTCCAGCTGGCTCCACGGCGGGAGCCCATTTCAGCCATATAACATAGTCATTTACTCTGCAGTCTCTCAATTCACTCAGAAAGCATTTCCAACGTCCAGGGCATAATTTTCGTTTTGCTACCCCTAGTCTTCCACACTTTCCTTCACAACAATTTATTTTAAAAGCATTTCAAACGTCCAGGGCACAATTTTCCTGTTGCTACCCCTAGTCTTCCATACTTTTCTTTACCACAGTTCATTTTAAAAGCATTTCCAACGTCCAGGGCATAATTTTCCTTTTGCTACCCCAAGTCTTCCACACTTTTATTTACCACAGTTCATTTTTAAGCAGGAAAAAATGCTGTAAACAATTTTGATGCAGGACAAGGGCACACTCTTTGGCTTTACAGCTCCTTGGTAAACAGTTGGCATTTTTAAACAGCAGCACAAGATTCACAGCACACAGCAACACACACTAGGGAAATTGCTTCAACTTTTTGGGCTACCCACTGCCAGATAGCCAAAACGCTAGACCCCCTGCCCGGGCACCTTCCTTCTGAACAAAATCCAGCGATGCCTCCATTTTTGTAACCCCTCACCCCTGTCCTTTTGCCAAAATGACAGGTGGCATGCTGTTGAAGCTGACAGCAGTACCTGGTGGGGACCTGAGTTCGGGGAGGATGAGGTTACTCGGCACAGGGGGACCTAGGTTTGGCTACTCTGGACAGGGGCACCCAAGTAAATCCGAAAACAGGAAGCAATAACTGTAATGTCCAGAACCAGGAATGGGATTCTTCAGTGTGGCTTTTATTCACATACTAGCTGAACAAAACAAAGCATAGATGGACCCCCATGGGGATACATTTCCTGGTAATGCAGATTAGAGACTACAATGCGGTCCACTGGAAGAATGAACCAATTATACTATTTTCAGGCTCTGGACCCACCAGGCACACAGCCCGGACTTGCACGCGCTTTGGGTACACAGCCCGACTGGCCCGGCTACCCCGACAGCCACTTGATTCACGGTCCATTGGAAGAATGAACCAATTATCCTGTCATGGCTCCCCACACCACTTAGAGTCTGTGACTCCTAGAGAGATTTCTTCCTTACTTGTTATGACTCCCCATCTCACAAAGAGAATTTTTTTTTACACTTGTTTTGGCTCCCCACACCATTTAGAGTCTGCCACTCCTAGAGAGATTTTCCCTTTTGCAACCCCACGTCTGAGTACTTCCCCCATCACTGGCCAAGTGCATGAGGCAAAGTAGCAACCACAGCAGAAATCCGTATAGGTGGACCTGGTTACTAAAGATGGGGGGTTTGCCCACCTCCAGCTCCCACAGCCTATACCCGGCCATTTCCCTGGGAACACTGAACGATTTCTTTTTCTGAACTTCTGAATGTATATTAAAGGGTAGATGAACTGGCGCATCTCCTCTACATATTACTTGAAATCACACAGCACTCTAGCATTTGACACTACTTCACTTGTTTGGCCTAGTCCTATAGGCTTCCCAAAATGTAGCTCAATTCCTAGATTCCCACACATGTACCAGGGTGAAGAAAACATTTTGCCCTCTCATGTTAGAGCAAACACTCACCCTTTAGTTGCAGGTGCCCCACAGGCGAATCACAAATCTTCCAACTTTCCAAACAAAGGCTAAACTGAAATGGCAGCTTTTCTTCCTCTTGGCAGAATTAAGGGGATTGCCCCAGGAATCTGCATGGGGATCTTTAGGGCACTGAGACCCGAACAGCGGTCTCCACCACTTGAGCACTCTTTACTTACTCAAGACAAACTGGACACTGACTCCTTCTTACTTGAAGGCAAACTGGAAACTGACTTTGAAAACTGCCAACGTTCTAACTCCCTCTGCTGCAGATTCCAATGTGGCTTATGCAGCTGCGAAAGTTCTATTGGTGATGTCATACCTCAGTCTCAGCTGAGACTGAGAACAGAGTGAGACAGTGTGAAACCCATTTAACTGGAGTTTCACAAGCTGCCTTTCCTGCCTACCACTAGGTCTTACTGGGATTCTAGTAACCCCGGATAACAAGGGGGTTACACTAGGATCCTCTGGGACACCAATAAGGTGCTCCATGAGGAACTAATAAGCCATACCATAGCATTAAAAAACAGAGGGAGGAGAAATTACAGAAATTACAAACTCAATTGGCTTACACGCAGGCCTTGCACATGCAAAGAGAGTCTACATTGCTACCTCTTTTAACAAAACGTTGTACAGGTCCCTGGTGAGACCACACCTAGAATGTTGCGTGCAGTTCTGGCACCTCTACTTGAAAAGGAACATCAAACTACTGGAGGGAGTACAGCACAGGGCAACAAAAATGTTCCTGGGTTTGGGGGACAGACCATATGAGGAGAGACTGAGAGAGCTCAATATGTATACTCCAGAAGAAAGAAGGGAGAGAGGGGATATGATTGAGATCTTCAAATACCTGAAGGGTTTGAACAGAGTAGACACCAGGTGTATGTTCAGTCTGAAGGGCAGAAGGGAAACCAGGGGACACTATGAAGTTGGACGGAGGCAGGTTCAAGAGGGAACGGAGGAGGCACTATTTCACAGAAAGAGTGGTCACAGGGTGGAACGCTCTGCCAGAGAAAGTCGTGTTGCTGCAGAGAGTTGGGGGCTTCAAGAAGGGGTGGGACAGATTCAAGGAGAGGATACAAACCTGGAAGGGGCATGAGTTGGGGGGAGGGCATATGGGGGGGCAGCTGCAGTCTAATGGACTGACGTGCTGCACACTCGAGGAGACTAGATAGACTGAATGTCCTGTATCTGCTGGCAATTTTGTGTGTTCCTGTAAACTGAAATCAGAAATACAGGATATCTTTAATGCCAAAATGGAACTTGCTCTTTTTTTTTCTAAAATAAAAATACTTTGGACAAGGGCCTAGGACAACTAAGCAATTGATCCACTTTCGATCCCGTGTACTACAGCAGACAGCTACCCAAAACAAAGACCCCTATTTCTTCCATGCTTTTTGTGGATCACACCAAAGATTTAGATGCATTTTGCACTTATTATGAACAGCTGTATAACCTAGAACATCCAAATCCTTTCATCATTCCTCCTCCTCCTACTCCATCATCACTGCCCTTCACAACTAGCTTTCATCCAGCTGCTCCTGCCATGACCCCCCTTAAACCACATTTCTCACATATATTTAGACTCATCCCAACCTATATCTGCACCTAGCCTTTTCTTGAGTTAACTCAGTCTTCCTAGTCACCTAAGTCACACCCTTTCTTACTTCCCAGAGCCATCCACCTCCTTTCCTTCCCCCCATCTCTTCTAGCCTCCCCTGCCCCCTTGCAAGGTTCTCAACATCCTAAAGGGATCCCTTGGGTTTGGCTCTCCCTTCCCCTCCTCCTCCTCCCCCTCCCTCTTTCACTCATTGCACTTGATTACCTACCTACCCAATTCCCTTCCCCTTGGCACTCCCCAAAATCCCCCCATTTCTTCTAGCCTTTCCTGCCCCTTGCAGGGTTCTCAACATCCTGGAGGGGTCCATGGGCTTCGCTCTCCCTCCACTGCTCCTCCCTCCCCTTCTCCTTTTTCTCATTGCACTTGTACCTACTTGCCCAATCCATCTCTCCCCTTGGCACGTTAAGAATTATCTATACCTCATGAATTTGTTACTATTTGCACTTCTCTGTAATTGTCTCATCTGCTGTATTTCTCTGTTCTGTCTATACCCTAGTGAACCCTAACTACTAGTATTTATTTTTAGTATTAGGTATATGCTTGTGATGCCATGTTTTTCCCCTCCCCATACACTAAATTGCTTACTTTAGGTTCACTGTATGTAACTGTTGTCTTATGCACCTTTTTCTTTCTTACTTTCTTTATTCTCCTGTGGCAGGTTCACCATTGCTGTCCACCAACCTACCAGACTCGGGGTCCTCCGAGGACTTGTAGCGCCGTGCGCACCCTGGCAGATCTCCAGAGCCAGTCTGGAGGCATCATCCTTGGTGGCCCATACACTTTCCTCCATTTTCTCCCCGTGAACTGCTACTTCTGAGACCCCCGGAAGTTGTAGCACATAGTGCACACAGAGGTGGAGTGAGTGAAGACTGAACAATGTGGGCAACGTGTGTGCTTGCAAAGAAGTGGAGAACAACAACAGCAAACAACAGTGCAGGCCAAATAGTGCAGAACCATGTAATGGAACATTACAGTATTGCATGGCGCTAACACTTTTGTGCAGCACTGACACGTTTGCCTGGCGCAATTCCGATTGCCTGGCGCTAAAGTTTGCTATATTCAAAACTGCTATGCAAATTAGCCTATTCAGGCAATCCAAGGGCAAACAGCCACATTAGCATCCCATTACAGCTTGCTTAGCATGTAGATTGCCTAGCACTATCACATGATGCACACAGATCCACCTGTAGGTCTGACTGAAATTACAGGACAGTAGCCACTCTCCTGTCTGTGCACACAGCTCCACCTGTAGGTCCGACTGGGATTATAGGTCGGTAGCCACATTCCATGTGTGCTCACAGCTCACAGAACAATATCTGCAGTCTTGGTTTGGACACAGGTGCAAAGACTAATGTGGCCCAGGGGAGCAGCACTGCAGGAACGGGTGGTCATGCTGCATGCCAGAGGCAAATCGTTGTTCCTGCCACAGTGTTTATCAGATGGTACAGTACCATAGTAGGCGATGCTGTGAGGTACACAGCAATGCCTACAGTGTGTCAGGCAACAGTGACTGACACTATCCACACAGTGACATGCACAGCTGGAAGGTGTGGTCTGACAGTGGGCACCATGGTCATACTGTCCTATGACCCTTACGTGCTGCACCGGTGGCATGGGTCTCAGCATGAGGACTAGAGAATGCTAAAGTAGAGACTTTGTTAACTTTATTAACAGCCATGAAAATCTGCACTAGTCAAGATGGGCAAGTAAAGATTTAACTGCACTAGCCCTGGTAAATTTGCACTAGTGTTTGGGCTAGTAAAACAATGTTAAGATCGACCCCTGCCAGGGGATCCCCACACCACCATACACATGGTTGTCCATGCGTGCGGGGATCCTGGACAGGTGTAGGGTATGTGCACCGGGGGGGCACACATACCAACATACTGGCACACTGCTGTCAAGGGCATTACTGTCAGTGGAAAATGTGCACTGTGTGAATGGCCCCAGCCATGTGGCAGTACCTACTATGTGGTGCAGCCTGGCCACCTGTGCACCCTCCCCTGAACACCCTCCATTCCCCCAGCGCAGCATGTGTCCGCTGGATTTTGCTGGTGTACACCAGTGGGGGAACTAGAGGTGTGTGCTGTGTGAATGCACTGCCTTGGTGTCAACTGGGCACTGGGGCACCCACTAATGCCTGGCAGGATAAGGACCAGTGCCAGATGACAGCGACATCAGCTGTGCCGTCTGTGTGCAGCATGTCTCAGCCATGTATGTTTTTTGTACATTATTCTGTATTATCTTGTACACCAGGTAAGCACACTGGGCCAAGGTCCAGTGTCAGGAATGACCTTCAGACACTAACTGTGTGGTTGAGATGCAACAGTGTACAATACAGACATACACTGCACAGCAGCACACAATACACAAATATCACATTAGGTACATAACAGTACATTACAATACGTTACAAATAGTTTGCTGTTGCAAGTGGTGTTCTAGCTCAGTTGTATCATTTACATGAGTGTGCACGTCACAGCAATGTTGGGGCATTGCATTCCACAGTTTGTGTGCCTGTGCATATGGAGTGGCCCAGGGTGGCCATCCACCCACACTCCCTCCTCATTGGATGCATACAGCGCAATTCCGGCACAATCAGTTTGCACTGGGTGTAAAACTTTGAATATCTGGGCCCTGGCTGTTTAGATAGGCATTTTTAGAAGATTGATAGGTTCTATTAATCTTGTGGATTTGTATTGTATTTCGTTTATTAGATTAGACCTATTGCCATAGTGATGTATAAATTGTATGAGATTCATTTTATTAAGCACATTATGCTCTTGAAAAGTGCTATATAAATCAAGTTCCTAGCCTTTCCTTCCTATCCCCACTTTCTCTGTTGTGTGCCCCCCTTCCCATTCCCGTTATCTGCCTCTGTTGTCTTCTTGCATCCTCTCCCTTCCCTGCTGTTTCCCTTTCTTGTTCTTGCCTTCAGTAGTTCTTCCCCCCGTTGTTTTGTTCCCTCCACCGTTGTTTTGTTCCTCATTCTTGCTGTTTGCCACAGCTTGCTCCGTTTTATTTTTTTATAGTGTATGGTGGAACGTTATTATCACCATAATTCAATTGAAATACTGGCATGTTATGGTATCGTTCTGACATCATCCTTGCTGTTAACCACCTTAGAACAATAACATAACAAGAAGGAATGCTGCCGGCTGTCACATTCCACTGCAGTAGCACTCAGTGGGCGTCACTACCACGTGGCAGTATTGAAACGGTAATGGCGGTTGTGCACTGTAGCTGAGGAAAAAAATCATCTCCTCGAGTCAACTCTGCTTTGCTTTTAGTACTTCCGGAAGACCCTCTAACCTATGCTGACCTGTTTTGACCCCAATAATCGTATACACCTCCGAATTAATTTTGATTGCATCGTTATGTTTTTTTTTTTCCGTAGTGCAGTGTTCCAGTTTCACGACTGTAATCAAATTGTGTCCACTTCATCAATGGCAGGTAAGTGAAGGGTTGGAGTATTTCATTTGTACTGAGAAGGATTGAACAATTTGGAGGTGGTTGTGGTTTGAAGCAGAGTATTTTTTTTTTCACAGCCATCCTTATACTGCTGCCCATATGCTATATAAGACAATGTATGGGCATCAGTTAACAACCACAGTGAATTTTCTTCTTGCGGTTACCATGGTAACTGTAAACCTCTCGAGCTTCACTCTCTAGGTTTACATACCATGGTAACCTCTCGAAGCAAATACATCATGGTTGTTAACTGCTTCCCATACATTATCCTCTATGTTTTTTATCTGCTGTATCCTGCTTGCTCTCCCTTTTGCACACCTCCATCTGCATGTTTTGCTTGTTTTTCTTTTTGGACATTCTTCCTCCAAGGAGCTGCCGCTCCGTTTCTGTCTCAGCACTTCTGGGTTTGACATGCTCCATTGCCCAGCTTAAAGCTACACTCCCCATTTTCTACCACGCAACCTTCTCAGCACTTCAGTTCCTAGCACTGGCTTTAAAATAATTCAGAGCACATGACCAGAATGCGTAGCACTGTTGCTGTTGAGTGATAACATGACTAAGACAGTTGGACCATATGTTTCACGTTAAAAAATGTTTCTTCTCAGTTAATTATTTATTTGCATTGTCTCTGTGTCCGTTAATAGCCCTCATAGTATGTGGAACATCAGTTAATGCATGGGTGAGGCGAGGGTAATTGGCACCATGCAGTTTAATGAATGGTTGAAAAAATGGTGCGGAGCACAGGGGTTTGGCTTCATTGGGGACTGGGGTTCCACCTGGAGGGACACCAGCCTATACTGGCAGGATGGTCTGCATCTGTCCAGGAAGGGAACAAGTCTTTTGAGCAATCGGTTTAAATGCTTCATTGGCAAGCTTTTAAACTAGTCAAAGGGGGAGGCACTGACAAGCACCAGAAAAATCCCAGCCTCTCCCTACAAAACCGGGTACTAAATGAGAAAAAGACCAAGGTAGAACGGTCAGTGGGGGATCCTGCAACAGAAGGTAAAGCCATCAAAAAATGGAGAGCAGTGAGTACCAATGCCCGTAGTCTAGGTAACAAGCTTCCTGAATTAGTGGCCTTGATGGAGGAGGAACATCTGGATATCGTGGCAGACACAGAAACATGGTACACACAAAACCATGACTGGGACGTAAACATACCAGGATACACTATCTACAGGAGGGACAGGGAGGGTAAAAGAGGAGGAGGAGTAGTTCTTTACATAAGGGAAGGAATAAAAGCAACAGAACAAAAGGGTAAACAGGGAGGAGAAGAAGCACTGTGGGTAAATTTGGAGACAGGCAATGGCACCACAATCTGCACAGGGGTTGTATACAGACCCCCTTCTCAGGGGGAGGAAATGGACAAGGAAATGATAGAAAGTATACTTAGAATGGCAGAAAAAGGGGAGATATTGCTGATGGGTGATCTGAATATGCCAGATGTTAACTGGAGTACAGTTGCAGCTGCCACTTCGAAGACTGCAGTTATTCTAGATGCCCTACAGTGGGCATGCCTTAGACAACTAGTACTGGAGCCCACTCGAGAGGGAGCAATATTAGACTTGATACTCTCAAATGGAGATGGAGAGAGGATCACAGATGTAGAAGTGGGTAGCCATCTGGGAACTAGCGACCATCGAACAGTATGGTTCACAATAAACACAGCAATAGAGTCAAGCCATACAAAGAGACAAAAGTACTGGACTTTAGGAGGGCTGACTTTGCAAAATGGGTGAGTGCCTAAGGAACGCACTAGCAAATGGGCAGGAAGGAGGGGTGGAAGAACAATGGGGAATAATAAAAACTGCCATCACAGAGGTAACGAGCCTTTGTCTGAAGCAAATAAACAAAACAAGACGATGTAAGAAACCACTATGGTTCTCAAAGGAAGTGGCAGTGAAGGTTCAAGAGAAAAGAAAGCATTCAGGAAGTACAAGGAATCGCAGAAGGAGCAGGACAGAGAACTGTATCAGTTAAAGCAAAAGGAGGCTGGGAAGGCAGTCAGAACAGCAAAGGCCCAAACCGAGGAAAAGATAGCCAACTCAGTTAAGAAGGGGATAAAACCTTTATAGGTAGGCATTAGGAGCCGAAGGAAGACCAAGGGAGGGATAGTGAGGCTTAATAAAGGGAGGGAGGGTGGGCAGAGGGAGACTGTGAAAAGGCAGAGATACTAAACAAATATTTTTGCTCAGTATTTACAAAGGAAGAGGGGAGGTACATAAAACAAACAGTAGTAACACTCTGGATACAGAAGTTGATACCGCCCATTTACAGAAGAAAGGGTTCTGAAAGAACTCTTAAAACTGAAGGTGGACAAAGCAATGGGGCCTGATGGGATTCATCCCAGAATTCTAAAAGAACTAAGGGTAGAACTAGTGACACCACTGACTACCCTTTTTAACAAATCGTGGGAGGATGGGGTGGTACCCGAGGACTGGAGGAGGGCAGATGTGATTCCCCTTCACAAAAGTGGGAGCAAGGCAGAAGCAGGAAACTATAGACCTGTTAGTTTAACCTCAGTGATAGGGAAAATGATGGAATCACTTCTAAAGGAAAGAATTGTCGAGTATCTAGAGGCCAGAGGGGCACAGGACCCTAGGCAGCATGGATTCACAGCGGGAAGGTCATGCCAGACGAATCTGATAGATTTCTTTGACTGGGTGACCAAAGTAGTAGATCATGGAGGTGCTGTGGACATGGCCTACCTAGACTTTAGCATTGTTTGCTCTTTATTCCACTTCCTGCCTGCTAGTCCTTTTCTGTTGTCACTCTAGCCTGCTTCTACTATGTAGCAGCCAGCTGTTCATTCCTTGCCAGCCCTCGCCAGCAGTTCACAGCCATTTTCCGGTCTCCATCTCTAACTCATACCTTATGTGGTATTTGAATGAAGGTAGGCTTGCCCTGTCTACCAGAGATGGGTGTCTGTTGCTAATTATTCAATGCAGCTCTCACCAGCAGTTCTCTGCTGTCTTACAGTCTCCATCTCTAATTCTTACCTTCTGAGGTATTAGAGTGCAGGTAGGCTTGCCCTGTCTACCTGAGATGGGAGTTGTGTTGCTACTCATCTACAACCATCATATTTTGTGCATCATCTCTCAGCTTTCCAGGAGTTGTTGTATTCTTACCTCTCACACAAACCGCACCATCGGGGCTTCAGGAGTGGGTTCACTGAGATGGAGAAAGGAGCCTGCAAGTTTTGCAGGCAAGCTGCACCATCGGGGCTTCAGGAGCGGGTTCACTGAGATGGAGAAAGGAGCCTGCAAGTTGTGCAGGCAAGCCGCATCATCAGGGCGTTAGGAATGGGTTCACTGAGATGGAGAAAGGAGCCTGCAAGTTGTGCAGGTACAGCAGCCAGTGGAGCCAAAATCAAACATTTACATCAGAGGAATGCTATAGACTGTTGTTTGCACTGTCCAAATTGCCATGGTAATCACTGTGAATGGGTCTACTGGGTCTGGTGCTTTAAGACACAGATTGAGCTATGGGGTGGGTGTGCTGGCTGTTACTGTGCTTTAATTCTGATACTGCGCACCTGTTTAGGGTAACGTGGAATAGTATTTGATTAGCTTATGGCCCCACTTGTGATCCATTGTATTCTTACCTTACAGACAAGCTGCACCATTGGGGCTACAGGAGCAGGTTCACTGAGATGGCCAAAGGAGCCTGCAAGTTGTGCACTGCTAGCATGGCAGCTGCCTCACCCACCCCTCTCCCTCCCACCCTGGGCAGGCATTTCTTTTATAGCCTACATGTCATATGACCTATCTCCCTAATATTCCATCAGCATTTTATATTATTTGACCGCTAGGGGTCGCTATTGTTTCTCCTTTCAGGCCATAATAGAAATGACCACTTTAGTTTGCCATGACTGTTTGTCACAAGTTAATAATTCCCGATTTTACTTAATAAATGTTGTGGCCTTTGTTTGTTTTCTTTTCTCCCATCCTAGTAGCTAGCTGTGGCTTCCCCAGTGTCACCTAGGGTGGGTTTTGATTCCCAGCCAGGGAGCTTATCTCCACACTTAATCTATATTCCAACCCAGTAGGCCATTCTACTGGTTACTATTGTCAGCCATAAGATAATATTAGCACCCCCCCCCCCCAATGATCTTAGAACACACCCTTAACTTGCTGGAAGAAATTTATTAACATTCCTTTCCTTGCAGTTTTTTATATATTGTATTGAACCACCACTTGATATTTAAAGCAATTACCATATAAGCTGTTGCATTTTGAATGATCTGTAGGACCAATTTTAATAGAAACTGTTTTATATTAGTCAGAATTTTCAGGATGTTGTACCTAAATTAGCATTTGTTTTAATTGTTATATTAGCCACTATTAAGTGGCAAAAATAGTGGTAGGTGTATTATTTAAGCTTTACTACACTTGTTGTAGTAGTTAAATTTATTTATTTGAATTTAATCCATCGGGTAAGCGCCAAGTGGGTTTAAACTATTTTTTAGGTATGTTATGTACACTGACTTAGTCATTCATCAGAGCTTATTAATTGTTTGACCCTTGGGTGAGAGTCAAGAGTTAAATC
Source organism: Neoceratodus forsteri (assembly GCA_016271365.2). Taxonomy (NCBI): domain Eukaryota; kingdom Metazoa; phylum Chordata; order Ceratodontiformes; family Ceratodontidae; genus Neoceratodus; species Neoceratodus forsteri. The sequence goes on from CM028131.1 coordinate 1,571,888,712, forward strand.
CTTCATTTAAGTTACTTGGGAGTCACCCCCCCCCCCACTGGTGGCAGCTGTGGTTCATTTGACTCCATTTATATTACTACAACTTCCTTGGGTTAGAGCTCAGGATTCTGAAGGCATGTCTTCCCATTTTAGTTTGTTCCCTCTACATTAATTTTGATGCTCTATTGTAATGTTTTTTTTAGTCATGGTTTTATTTCTCTTAAGCATTTGCATTTCCTTGCATATGAAGGGATCAAAGCAATGGAACTAAAGGGTAAACAGGGAAGAGAGGAGGCACTGTGGGTCACCCTGGAGACTGGAAATGGCACCACAATCCACACAGGGGTTGTATACAGACCCCATCTCAGGGGGAGGAAATGGACAAGGAAATGATAGAAGGCATCCTTAGAATGGCAGAGAAAGGGGAGATATTGCTGATGGGGGACCTGAATATGCCAGATGTTAACTGGAACACCTTTGTTGCAGCCACATCCAAGAGCAGGGCCATTCTTGATACCCTACAGGGAGCATACCTCAGACAACTAGTGTTGGAACCCACTTGGGAGGAAGCAATCTTAGACTTGGTACTCTCAAATGGGGATGGAGAGAGAATCTCAGATCTAGAAGTGGGTAGCCGTCTGGGTACAAGTGACCACCAAACAGTGTGGTTCATGATAAACTTAGCTGTAGAGTCAAGCCATACAAAAGTGAAGGTACTGGACTTCAGGAGGGCTGATTTTGTCAAAATGGGAGAGTGCCTCAGAAAAACACTAGCAAACAGGCAAGAAGGAGGGGTGAAGCAACACTGGGGAAACATCAAAACTGCCATCACAGTGGCAACAAGTCTTTGTGTGAAGCAAATAAACAAATCAAAATGAAAGAAAAAAACACTATGGTTCTCAAAAGAAGTGGCAGAGAAGGTTAGGGAGAAAAAGATAGCATTCAGATAGTATAAGGAAACACAGAAGGAGCAGGACAGAGAACTGTACCAGTTAAAGCAGAAGGAAGTGGGGAAGGCAGTCAGAATAGCAAAGGCCCATACTGAGGAAAAGATAGCCAACTCAGTTAAGAAGGGGGATAAAACCTTTTATAAGTACATTAGGGAGTGAAGAAAGACTAAGGCAGAGATACTGAGGCTGAATAAAGATGAGGGTGGTTGGGCAGAGAGGGATAGTGAAAAAGCAGGGATATTGAACAAATACTTCTGCTCAATATTCACAAAGGAAGAGTGGGGGTACCTAATCCAGTCAATAGGAGCACTCTGGACAGGGGGGCTTTTATCAGTCCTTTCACAGAAGAAAGGGTTCTGAAAGAACTCCTAAAACTGAAGGTGAATAAAGCAATGGGGCCTGATGGGATTCACCCCAGAATTCTAAAAGAACTAAGGGGAGAACTAGTAACACCACTGACTACTCTTTTTAACAAATCATGGGAGGATGGTGTGGTACCTGAGGACTGGAGGAGGGCGGATATGATTCCCCTTTACAAAAGTGGGAGCAAGACAGAGGCAGGAAACTACAGACCTGTCAGTTTGACCTCAGTGGTAGGGAAAATGATGGAATCACTTCTGAAGGAAAGAATTGTTGAGTACCTAGAGGCCAGAGGTGCACAGGACCCAAGGCAGCATGGATTCAATGCAGGAAGGTCATGTAAGACAAATCTAATCGATTTCTTTGACTGGGTGACCAAAGTAGTAGACCAAGGAGGGGCTGTGGACATGACCTACCTAGACTTTAGCAAGGCATTTGGCACAGTCTCGCACAAAAGATTAATAAACAAATTAGCCAGCCTGGGAGTGGGTCCCAGGGTGGTAGCTTGGGTAAAACATTGGCTGGACAACAGGACACAGAGAGTAATAGTAAACGTAGTCCACTCAGAAGAAAGGAGGGTTACTAGTGGGGTACCACAGGGTTCAGTACTGGGTCCGGTCCTTTTTAATGTCTTTATAAGTGATATTGCAGAGGGACTGGAAGGAAAAGTATGTCTCTTTGCAGATGACACAAAGATCTGCCACAGGGTCGATACACAATATGGGGTGGAAAGGATGAGAAGGGACTTGGCAAGGTTGGAGGAATGGTCAAATGTATGGCAGCTTAGATTCAATGCAAAGAAGTGCAAAGTAATGCACCTGGGAAAGAAAAACCCAGGGGAAGAGTACATAATGAGGGTGAGATACTGACAACAACAAAAATGGAAAGGAACCTGGGGGTAGTTACATCAGATGACCTAAAGGTGGGCAAGCAATGTGAGAGGGCAGCAAGGAGGGCTGGGGGGATACTGGGATGCATAGGGGGAGGCATCACCAGTAGAAAACAGGAAGTTGCTTTCCCTCTGTACAGACAACTGGTGAGACCACATCTGGAGTACTGCATGCAGTTCTGGAGACCCCATCTCTGCAGAGACATAAACAGGATGGAGAATATCCAGAGGAGAGCAACCAAAATGGGGCAGGGTCTGCACCAGAAGACAAGTGAAGAAAGACTAAGGGAGCTTAATATGTATAGCCTCAAGGAAAGAAGGGGAGAGGGGGGACATGATAGTAACTCTCAAGTACCTCAACAGAATCAACAAAGTCCAAGAGGGTAGCATCTTTCAGAAAAAGAGATGTGCAAAAACAAGGGGACACAATTTGAAGACAGAGGGGGGGATGGCTCAGAGGAAATGTGAGGAAGTATTTTTTCATAGAGAGGGTTGTAGATGTATGGAACAGCCTTTCTGAGGAGGCCGTGGAGTCAAAAACAGTGGGGGAATTCAAGAATGAATGGGATAGACATAAGACAATTCCATTGGGGGGGTAGGAGGAAGTAGGCTGCTGGTTAACTAGGATCTGCAGCTTATCCATTAGGTAGGGAAATGGGCAGACTAGGTGGGCCAAGCGGTCCTTATTTGCCATCAGATTCTATGTTTCTATGTAACAGTGCATTTAATTTTCCTCCACCTTGGTCGAACATTTTCTCGAACAATTTTGCAAACCCTGCCATGCTACATAGTGCTAAATTTTATTTTTTTAACTCTCTTATTTTAAAAGTTTTTGTTCTCCCAGAAAAAAACTCTAAACAACCTTTATTATGGTTTTACGTTTGTTCCATGAGCATGCTACTTTTTGTAACAGGCAATACTGAATTGAACCCAGGCCCACATTTTCAGAATTTGAGTACTTGTCACTCCGACATTCAAAGCCTGCTACCTAAGAGAGATCTTTTGCAATGCTGGGTTACTTCTAACTGCCCCTCCGTTTTTGCAGTTACAGAAACTTGACTAGATTCCTCCATTACAGATAGTGAAATTAATCTTTCTAATTACAATGTTTTTAGATCTGACAGAAAAAGACACGGGACGGTGCTGCTATTGTTATGTTGATTGCGTAGGGCAGTAATTATTTCACGGCAAATTTTGCCATTTTTCATGGTAAAGAAATGATTAAAAACAGGTGATTTCACTGAAATGCACATGAACTCTACATAACAGTGAGATTATGTTTCAAAATGAAGTTTTAATACATAAATAACATACGACAAACTTGAGTATTCAGTTAAAAACATATAATGCATCTCAGTCACAGTACATATTGGCTAGATACAATGCTGTGCAGTTTGTTTAAACTGATTTTGTTGCAACATTGAGTATACTTTCAAATTCTCAGGCTTGATGCAGCATTGATTGTTGTTTAGCAGTGCTGTATACTTAGAAAAAGATCATTCTACACTAGCACTATGTACCGGAACGCTAAGACAGCTAAGTGCAATTGTTGCAAGGAATGGGAAGCATTCTTGACAGTCACCCCAGAACTGCTCAACAGTGCGGTCATTCATTTTGAGTTTATGTGCCTGAATTTCGGCAATGTAAATTCTCAGTTCAGATCGTGCTCTGATGTTCTCCTCAAATGCAGGAATACCACTGCAGCTCTCCTCCTCCGATATCGTCAAATTAGCCAGCCTCACTGAGTTGAAAACTCTTGCAGCTTGAAAGAACTGTGATGGCGACTAGTTAAATCTCCCATGTCCTGTCATGTAATTTTTAATTTTAAGTGAGCATTCTGACAGGGCTTTTTCAGTGACTGGGTGCTGTGTGTCTTCGGATTTTAGCTGCAAAAACAAGCAAAGTGCGGTCAGATCATGAAAACAAGGTGTGCTTTTATCTCATCTCCCTCATATTTCTCCAGCATTTGGACGGGGGGGGGGGGCGCATTACAAGCAACATGCCTCAAGTCAGCCACAACTGAGTCTGTGGTTGCCAATTTAATTACTTCATCACAGGCAGTGCTCTCGGTTTTAAAAAAACTCTTTGTACTGTTCCAGATGTTCTTGGTGGTAAAACACTGCGTAGAACCAAGTGTTCCATCTGGTAATTACAGGTGTAGGAGGCAGCGCTGTGGGTAGTCCGCTACCACTGAGAAATTGCTTAAATCGAGCTTTTCTCACTGGCAAGTGGTAGTTAAATACCTTAGGTAGATACTCGCTTCTCAGCCACTGTGATGTTGGAAGTACACTAATTTATTTAAGGTTTTCTTCTAGGAACGAGTGAAGAGTGGAGTTGTCCAGCACATGTAGGGGGATGTTTGCAGCAGTAAAGGCTTCTACCAAGTTGAAGAGAGCAATTTTTTTACTCTCCTGTTGCACAGATTTAATAGAGAACAGCTCAGTAACTGTAACTTGCTTCTCTTTGGCAGAGGAACAGGAGGACTCAATTTTTCTCTTCTTGGATAAATGTGAAGCTGCGTCTAGATAACGGTTGCAGGTCGCCTTTCTTTTATGATCTACTGCCACATTACAAACTGTGCAGAATAAAACATCACCTGATACATGGAAAGTTCCCGATTCGTACTGTCTGCACCATTGCAGAGCATAAACATTACCCGTTTTCAATGCGGGCGACCCATTAGTTTTAACAGACATGCTTTCTTTCTTAGCTGGAGAAGAAACTAACTCATATGAATGAGCTGTGAGTTACCAACTGTTTTTAAAGTATTTGGTAATTGATCTAATGAATTAGGGCCATTAAGTAATTGATTCAAAAGTGTTACTCGTGCAAATCTGACACATTGAACTTGATCGCGACTGTAAACAAAACTACTTGTCAATTCAGCTGCTAATTAAACCTCACTGCCATTACATGCCACTGTGTTCACTAAGAGAGAGCAGTTAAAAAGTAAAAAAACAGTTTTTATGATAGCATCGCACGCTAAAAAGGTATAATTCAGCACCACATACTGACAGCTGATGTTTTCACGGCAAGTAAACTATTTCACAGTATCCATGAAGTCCGTGAACACCGTGATAAAATTACTGCCCTATTCATGAGGTGGGCTCTCAAAAAACCTGTTGCAAATTTTGTGGAAAAAATCCAAAAACTTACTGTTTCATTTAGCGCACCGCGCAGTTGCTACGCATCGCCAGAATCCTTGTGAATTTGCAATATTTTCCCACCAGATTTTCAACATTACAGAATTTTTACACTCCTTGTGAACAGTACAGCTGTCATTGTTCACGTCCTGGCAGAAATGTGTTTTCGCACTTCCGGCGCAGAATAGCACAGTCACTGTGGGAAATCAGTGTTTGGGAAAGATTAAGAAAATGACAGTGACACTGTTCATGAGTAGAGGTCCTGAAATGGCTGTGTTGAAAATTTGGTAATGATACTCCACAAAATGACTGTGTTACAAGCGTGTGTTGCACAGTTTGCACGCAAGCTCGTAACTTCGCGAATTTATAATATTTTCACTCCAGATTTTCAACATTTCCATTTTCCCACACCTACTTATGAACAGTGCAGCTGTCATTTTTCCCATCCTGGCTAAAATGTGTTTTCACTCTTCCAGCGCAGAATAGAGCGGTCGCTGTGGGAAATCACTGTCCGGGACAGATTAAGAAAATGACAGTGATACCGTTCATGAGCAGAGGTCCTAAAATGCCTGTATTGAAAATTTGGTGATGATAGCCCATCAAATGACTGTGTTACAAGTGTGCATTGCGCACTTTCCACACACCTTTGTAAATTCGCAGATTTGTAATATTGTCATGCCAGATTTTCAACAGTGGCATTTTTTTCACACCTCCTTACAAGCAGTACAGCTGTCATTTTTCACATCCTGACTGAAATGTGGTTTCACAGCTGCAGCACAGAAAAACGTGGTCACTGTGGGAAATCAGTGTTTGCAACAGATTAAGAAAATGACAGTGGCACTGTTCATGAGCAGAGGTCCTAAAAGCCCTATGTTGAAAATTTGATGATGAAACTCCATAACATGACTGTGTTACAAGCGTGCATTGAACTGTTTCCATGCACCCTTGTACCTTCGCACATTTTTAATATTTTCACACCACATTTTCAACAGTGGCACTTTTTCACACCTCCTTATGAACAGTACAGCTGTCATTTTTCACATCCTGGCTAAAATATGTTTTTGCACTCCTGCCGGACAATAGCACGGTTGCTGTGGGAAATCAGTGTTTGGGACAGATTAAGATCGAATGAGTGAGGGGGGGTAGTGACCGAGCTCAACTGAGCTCTGTCAGGACTGCTGCGGATTTGTTTGTGGGCAGAAAAAGGCCCCAGCACAAGAGCCCAGTACAAAAGGGCAACCTGCTGCACTGGGAGAAACAGAACGAGAGAGCGAGTGAGGGAGTGGGAGTGAACGAACTCACCGGAGCGCTGTCAGGACTGCTACAGATTTCTTTGAGGGCAGAAAAAGGCATCAAAGCAGGCAGGGGCCCAGTAGAAAAGGCCAGCCTGCAGCGGTGGGAGAAACAGTACAAGTGAGTAAGACAGGGGGACTGAGTGAGCTCAATGGAGCTCTATCAGGACTGCTGCAGATTTCTTTGTGGGCAGAAAAAGGCGCCAATGCACGCAGGGGCCCAGTACAAAAGGGCAGCCTACAGTGGCGGGAAAATCAGAATGAGCGAGTGAGAGATGGGGAGTGAGCGAGCTCAATGGAGCTCTATTGTAACTGCTGCAAATTTCTTTGTGGGCAGACGAAGGTGGCAACGCAGGCAGGAGCCCAATAGAAAAGAACAGCCTGCAGCGCCAGCAGAAATGGAATGAGAGAGGGGGAGTCAGCAGGCTCAACAGACTTGTGTCGGGACTGCTGCAGATTTCTTTGTGGGCAGAAACAGCCACCCACAGAGGCAGGAGCCCAGTACAAAAGGGCAGCCTGCAGTGCCAGGAGAACCAGAATGAGAGAGTGAGAGGAGGGAGTGAGCCACCTCAACAGAGCTCTGTTGGGACAGCTGTGGGATTTCTTAGTGGGCAGAACAAGATGCCAATGCAGGCAGGAGCCCAGTACAAAACAGCAGCCTGCAGCACAGGGAGACACAGACTGAGCGAGTGACAGAGGGGCAGTGAGCGAGCTCAGCACACCAACGCAATCAACATTCAGCATTGACAAAAGCTTGTTATTCATTCCTCATTACTTGTTCTCTTGTGAAAACTGAAACTATGGGTGATTTGGTCAATACAGTTTTTGTTTCCTTAAGGTCACTTGGTAAGGAAATATTAATTGGCATTGTTTACTGTCCCCCCAAAGTTTAAAGCTACTACATTTTCAAATTTACAACATTGGATTGGCTCACTTGGGGATTTTCAACACTCTGTCCTCTTAGAGGACTTTAACCCAAACTGGTCCTCCAGTAAGGGCCTAAATTTGAAATATCAAATGGCACATTTGGGCTTAACCCAATTAATCTCTGAACCAACACATTATGACTTAGTAAGGCAAGTTTTTTCTCTTGATCTCCCAATTATTGCCTCTGGCTGTCAGGGGAATTTATTTAGTGATCATGCCCTTATTTATTGTTCATTAAACTTCTCCCCTACTAAGTTTATTTGCAACACTATCAAATTTTGAAGCTTTAAAAACTTTAACCTCAGGCTGGTCCAGTAACGCAGAGGGCTGAGGCGCTGGCGCCTCACCTAATGCTACGCCAGTGACCCAGGTTCAGGAACAACCTTGGATAACCAGGGTGCTGGCTCAGGGGGAGGGTTGGAGTGGATGCCAGCCCATCCATAGTCCCACTCCCACCAGGTGGAGGTCCTGTGGGTGCATAGGTGGCACAGTGCAGTGACAAAAGTCAGGGGAGGGGACAGAAGGGGCCACCAGAACCTGGCATGTGTGTGCCTCCACGTGCTTACACGCATGTGTATGCCGTGGCCTCGAGGGGGTAGGAGAAAAACTAAAAATATAAACAAAGTATAGATGGAAAAAAAACTTAACCTCGAGGCTTTTCATTCCAATTTACTTAACGTTGAATGAGGGAAGCTATTGCCACTTACTAATGCTGATGAGGCTTGGGATTACTTTTATTACCATTTTAGCTTAATTTCTAATTATCACACTCCTTTCTTGAAGAAAAGAGTTAAGTCTCGACACACTCCCTGGATAACTCCTTTCATTATTTCACAATTAAAGATATGCAATAAATTGTATCAGAAGGTTAGGAAACTAGATTCCCCTCAAGCGTGGCAATCTTTCAGAAAATTTCAAAATCATTGTGTTGCCTTAGTAAGGAACTCTAAATCTTCTCATTATAAAACTAATCTGCTGGACTCCAGGTCTAACCTAAGAAAATTCTAGCAGCTAGTGGATTCCATGTGGAAGGCTCCATCTGCCTCAAACATTTCCCATTTGTCCTATAATGGCCACACTGTTTACTCTAAGGAAAGTATCAGTGACCTTTTTAATAATTTTTTTTGTAGAAGCCCCTAACCTGTTATTAGAAAAAGTCAGGCTGTCTCCCTTAAGTCCACCCTCCAGGAATATAGATTATTTGCCTTCTTCAAGACCTATATTTTACTTTAAATAAAGAGGTCTTTAATCTTTTATCATCTTTAAAAGAAGACTCTGCTAAGGGCATTGATAATCTGGATAACTTTCTATTAAAATCTAGTGCTGGCATTATTACTCCTTTGTTAACTGACATTTACAATTTGTCCCTTACTACTCAAATTTTTTCTTCTGCTTGGAAACAGTCTGTTGTCCCTTGACATAAAGGTGGGGTCAAATCTCTGGCTGACAATTATCACCCCATCTCGTTATTACCAACTTTATTAAAATTTCTCGAAAAAATAGTCCATCAGCAAATTTTTCAATATCTGCTTACTTACCACATACTTTCACCTGCTCATTCTGGCTTCTGACCTCTGCATTATACTCAGACAGCTTTAATTGATTTTCATGATTCTATTTTGAAAGCCTTGGACAAGCGTCAGTATATTGGGACAGTTTTCATAGATCTGTCCAAGGCTTTTGATGTAATAAATCATCATTTGCACTTAAATCAACTGCTTTCTCATATTTTTTCCTCAAATGTTGTATCTTGGTTTTCATCTTTTTTACACGGAAGGAGCCAGACCTTTTCTTGGAATGGGTGTCTATCTTCTTTTCTTTCCACAAACACAGGGGTACCCCATGGGTCTATTTTAGGTCCTGTCCTTTTCAATCTGTTTGTTGACCCTTTACCGTCAATAGTCAACAACTGTACTATTAGACTTTATGCTGATGATATCATTTTTTTCTTTGCTCACAATGATTTAAAGTTCTTAACTTCCACTCTTCAGACTGATTTTGATAAAGTTGTTGATTGGTTTCCTTCAAATCTACTACTTTTAAATACTAAAAAAAACAATGCTTTTGGGTTAAAATCTTCTATTAATAATGCCCATTCCTTCTTTACTATTAAGCTTAACAATGTTCCTTTGCAGCTTGTTCAAGAATTTAAATACTTGGGCTTGACATCCGACCCCACTCTTTCTTTTAAATCTAATATTTACAACACTACTGTAAAAACACGTCAATGCTTAGGTTGCTTGAGAAGGACCAGCTATTTTTTATCATTACAAGATCAAAAAAACATTGTGGCCCAATCAATACTTCCAATTTCGGATTATGGCGACTCTATTTATCATAATTCCAACATTACAGATCTCTTCTTAGTTGACACAGTATACTTTCAGTTATTACTGTTTATTTTAAGTAGTCCAAAAAATGAACATCATTGCACTCTTCTAACTCAGTTAAATTGTTTATCTCCCTCAACAAAACGTTCACATCATTGGCTTACTCTGCTCTATAAAACTGTAAATTTCTTAACTCCAGTTTATCTCCCGATTAGATTATTAGTCTCCACTCATAGTCATAATTTAAGAGAGGTTCCCAATCGGGGTTTACTTTTATCTAGATACCAATCTCATTATGGAAGAAATTGTTTTTCTTTCGATGCCCCTCTCTGTTGGAATAAACTTTCACCTGAACTATGAAATTCCCGGACATTACACATTTTCAAACATAACCTCTAGAAAGTGCTTTTGCAGGCACAATTAATATGTAACTGTTTTTCCAGAGCAATTAGTTCCATTAGATAGTATTTAAGTGTATATGTGATATTACGTATGTTTTGTATTATCATGCATTATTATGTATGTCTATTAACTTTGTCACGTTTGTATCTAGCTGACTTGGGATGTTCTATAAATGAGACTTGTTCTCATGGAACTCATCCTGTAAATTCTAAACTTTTAAATAAAATAAAAAAGGTATTCTCTGCTGTTTTACAGTCTCTATCTCCAACTCATACCATTTGAGGTATTCGAGTGAAGGTATTCAAGTGTAGGTGGGCTCGCCCGGTCTACCAAAGATGGGAGTTGTGTCGTTGATCATTCAATCACTCTACATCTACCACAGTACACAGCTGCATATTAATGTTTTGGCATCAGCTATGCTACCAACTCTCTGCATCTATCACAATTCGCAGTTGTGTATTAGCATTTTGGCATTGGCCAAGCTACCAACTCTCTGCATCTACCGCAGCAAGCAGCCGCGTATTGGCATTTTGGCATCTGCTAAGTTACAGACACTCTGCATCTACCACAATACACATTTGCATATTGGTGTTTTGGCACCTGGTATACAGCCAACACTGCATCTTCCACAATATGCAGCCATGTATTAGCATTCTTGGCATCTTCTACACTACCAACACTCTGCATGTACCTCCATTCTCAGCCACTTACTGACTCCTTGGTGTCTTCTCGTATATTGCCTCTTTGCATTCAATTCCAAAGCAAGTCCAGCAAGATTTCCTCAGACTTTATCCCACTCACCAAAACACACAGCAGACTGGCTCCATGCCATCTCTATACCATTTGAGACTTCTGAAAACTCAAAAGAATCTCCCGCAGGCCCCCAGACTTCTTCCCAAATACCATGCTCATACCTGGGCATCTGAATCATGCTACTCCATTTATTGTTGGACTGTTCCCTGCCTTCTGGCTGACTGAAGACATCTGGCATCCAGTACTCAGCATCTGCCTGCAGCAGGAATCATAATATTGATACCTCACTCCAAAATCTCACCCTGTTTGAGGTCCCAATCTCATCCAGCCCATTCCTCAACAGAAACCAGCTCCTTCATTGGCTATTTGAGACTGCATGGCTCAGCTTGCCTTCAGTTTTTGATCTGCAGTGCCATTTTGTGACTATCAAAGTTTGCTTCCTGCATCAGCCTACTCCAGCCTCTGATCCTACATTCTTTTGCTGCCCTTCCATCCATCAGTCATCCTCCTGTCACCCTGGCTTCTCTAAGTAATTATCCATGTCACTTCTCTATCCACTTTAAAGCTTTCACTTCTTCAGACTTCAGTCTAATGATGACCAAATCGTATCGTGTGGTGACATTCCTGTGATATGAAGTGTAGGTCTGTAGGTCCCAGATTCCTTTAGAAATTTACTGTGCCTGAAATTGTCCTAGCATTCAGCCCCTATCCTGACATGCTGTACTCTACATTGCAATCCAGCCATAAGGACTCAGACTCCTCCCTACATCTTATTGCTGCTTTAAGTGTACTTTATAGAGGACCCCATTTCTTGGATTCCCATTGATCCTCCTCCCCATGCCACTGCTGCATTGGCACATTATGTTACCAAAATACAATTGGGCATTCTCAACATGAGATACATTCCATCACTTTTCTGGGCAGCCTGTTTACTCCTGCTCACTGGGCAGTTCTTTCCCACTGGACTTCCTTTGCCTTCTAACAGTTTCTCATGCCTCTTTCTACACCAATTCAGCAAGCCTAGATCATCCATCAAGCTCAAACTTTGCTCCTTTGCCTAGGCTGACTCGGACCTTCTCTACTCTTCCATCCATTGAGCCCAACGGAACATTCTGGCCTGGCCTATTCAGATCATGGGAATCAAGCCAACTGGCCTCAATTGTAACTACTCTGGCAGCCCAGGATTTACTACATATATTTTCATATCCACCACTCCTGTGGCTCTATCATGCTTGTTATATTTGTCTGAACGCTCCCAACCTCCTCAATTGTCAATCATTCCTCCATCTACTTCAATCAACTTACAGGCTTTATCCAGGATTTTAGATCCTATCCTTCTTGCCCAGTTTCTGCAGCATATCATTTCCAGCTTTCTCATGGACACCACATAGGCATCTCAGTGCTCCCCTCTGATGCCTTTCACTATTGTAATCTGCAGACTGCAGCGAAGGATTTTCCAGCACTGCAATAGCTCTTATGATGGAACTTTAAATGGCATTCCTCCTGGGTCTTTTAGTGCTCACCATTCCCTACTTATCAATCAGTTCCATAGGTGTTGCTATTAGATAATTTCCAGCATGAAGCTTCTCATTGTCAACCTATCTGCATCTCTGTCCTCATCCAACCTGGGCATCAACTCATTGGTTCCTTCAAAGATTTTGTTATCCTCTGCTCATATCCTCAGTGCAATAGCTCTTATCAAATGCTTCAGCCCTAGATCCTCCTGACTCCCGAATGCTGACACCTTTGACACATTTCAGTTTACTCATTCATCCATCTCTGGCATCTCTATGGTGTGTTTTGGGAGGATCATTAATACTTTGTAGTTTTTCTGACCTTTGGTTGCACAAGCAGCTCAAAGCTTTTGATATGTTTTCTAAGTGATATGTTGTGCTGCACTATCTGCTCTGCTGCATCTCCAACAGCTATGCAGCTATCTTCAACAAGTCCAAAATCATTATTCCCTGGCCTCCAGTCATCACACCTCTCAGAGAATTTCAATGTCTCCTGTCTATGGGGTTCCCAATAGTAGATACTGCCCTCATATGAGGTCACTGCTGGTCTTTCCAGACAGTCTACAATTTTCTGACACTCAACCGCAGTGGATATCATCCACAAGGGATATCTAAGCAAAGCAGCTGTTTCATTGGCTTCCTGTTCAGACCTTTTCATCACCTCCATCCTTCAGCAGACTCAGTCATAACTTCACCCCTGTGTTTAGTGACATCATAACTTAGAATATTATGTTCTGCAAGCAAACTCCATCATGTGGGCCATTCTAACTCAAGCCACGTGAGCTCCTTATGGTATCTCGTGATCTGGCTAATGTATATGGGCTATGTCCATTAGGGCGATCTCGAATGGGCACTTCCTGAAAGCGTGAACACACCAATGCTGCGTGGAGAGCAGGGCAATCAGCATGTTTACCGAGCATCAGAAGGGCAACTGGCAAGCTGGGCGAGTGGAGCATTACGACACGCACTAGAGCAACAGAGGAAAAAAGCCATCAGCATGGAAAGGCACACACCCAGGGACCGGATGGGGCAGGGAAGGCACAGAAGCCAGCAGTGACCCCCCATAGCTGCCACCTGCAGCACAGCCCCACCATGCACACTGGGTGGGATCCACCCACAGCACAGCCCCACCATGCACACCAGTCAGGATCCACCCACCCACCTGGATGCATGCAGTGCATGAAAGCCCTGCACGGCAGGCAAACCTCCAAACTGTCATAGCAGCATAATGGAAACACACATGCCACCAGTGTGAGTGGGGCAGACATGTGGGTCTAGGGATCAAATCTGCATGGTACGAGAAGCACATCATCGCAGTTGCAGGACAGGGGTGAGGGAAACAAGGTAACCACACAGCATACAGAACCGCACAGGCAATCCCGCACAACAAGCCATACCCCCAGTGGCACCAGTACCCACCTCCACCGGAACACCATCCATCAATCCACCTCAAACATCACCAGCACACTGCAGGTCCACATCACCAACATCACGGCCACAGACCACCACCATGCAACCCATATGGTGTGTTGCACCACCAGTGCACACATTTTATACCACCCGGCCATACAGAGCCTCGAGCGCACATGCACGGGCATCGGTGAGTGGCCCTGCACCCATGTGACCACACAGCCCCTTAAAGGGGCAGCGGACGGCAACACTGGCATTCCACAGACAGTGTGGTGTACACTGGCCACCTGCATAACCATGTTCCTGATGCTGGGGATGTGGAGGTGCATGAGATGCTGGCAAGGGTCTGCAGGAGGATGCGCACGACCCTGGAGAGCACCAGCCAGGTACTGGTGCACAGCACTGTGGGCGTGTCTGATGCAATGACCGGGCGGATGCCAGCCCTGACCCTGCTGCATCGCACTGTGCAGTGGGTGCATCAGGCTGGTAAGGGGTGCCCTGTGGCACCCAGGTCACTAACCAAACTGCAGATCCTTCCAGAGTATGCCATCATGGTGGATGGGACACTCTTTCTGCAGTTCGATAGCAGTCCTGTAGAGGGCAGTCCCTCGTGTTCAGCACCCAGTGGTCCCTGCAGTACCTGGCCAGCTGTGAGGACTGGATGATGGATGGGACATTCCGCTGTGCACCGCCACTGTTCAGTCAACTGTATACTGTGCATGGTATGTGTGAGGGGATGGTACTGCTGGCCATCTACATCCTGATGGCATCGCAGACCAAACAGTCATATGCGGGCATGCTGGTGGAGATTCGCACTCTGGTCAGGGGGTGCAGCCCAAGACTGCCCTCCTGGACTTCAAATGCGCAGTGTGGCATGCCATTGGGCTCACATTCAGTGGGATATCCCTAAGGGGCTGCTTCTTCCATGTTTGCCAGTCTGTGTGGAGGAAGATCCAGCAGACAACTGAACTGCACAGCAGGTATAGCAGGGATGAGAACTTTGCCCTCCATCTCCGAATGCTCATGGCCCTCACATTCGTGCCAGTGCCTGCCATGGTGGATTTCTACCAGGAGCTCCTGGATCATCCACTTTATAGGGACAACGAGGACATCCTTCGGCTGCTGCTTGACTACTTTGAGGCGACGTGGATTGGGCGACCGATTGGGTGGTCCGGGCATAGGCAGCCCTTATTCCCACCCGTGGACTGGAACATGTAACAGGCCACCGTCGATAGGCTGGCCAGGTTGAATAATGCAGTTGAGGGCTGGCACCATGGCTTTTCCACCTGGATGGGTGCCAGCCACCCCGAGTCTCTGGAGAATCCTGGAATGCCTGATAGAGGAGCAGCACGTGACAGAGCTCCGCATGTGCCAGCTGCTGTCCTGTGCTGGCACTGCCACCCAGAAGAAGTGCTACTGGGACCGCACCAGGCGTATCGAGACCCTTGTCACCGGGTACAGTTCATGCCCCACACCCAGCTACCTGCGCGGCCTTGCATACAATTTCCAGCTGCAGGTGTAGCCGGGTGTGTGCACTGCCTGCCGCTGTTGGCTGTACTGCATGCCACCTGCCTCCACAGTGTTGCTCCTGCCAATGGCCCCCAGCCCGATCCCCACCCTGTCCAGCTGTGGCTTACTGCAGGACCATATATCCATGCCTCCTCTGTGCCTGCCATCCCACACATGCCCTGGTCACCACAGTGCAGCCCGCCTCCTTAGCCACTGCTTGGTGTGGCCCGTTGCTGCCGGTCTGCCATCATGTGTGGCACATCCTGCGTCACTTACCGCATCCCCCTTTGTGTCTCCCTTTGTCACTGGGTGTCCGTCCCATCCTCCCCCCCTGTTCTGCATTTCCCAGTGGTAGTGCCAGCGGGTTTTTTTCCGCCCTGGTTTGCTGTTCTGACGCTCGCCCTGTGGTCCTGTGCACCGGTCGGGAGTTTGTGCTGGTGCCTGCGCTCTATCGATTGTCACGATGCCGCAGTTGCCATCATCACATAAACCTGCTACTTATACTACAGCATGAAAAGTATTCTTCATTCTGCATTCTGCAATTCTCCCAGAGTGCTTCTGCTCCAGTTGAACAAATTCTCTTATTCCTATAGTTTTCGATCAAGCCTTGCAATTATCATCAGAAACACTTCTGCATCAGCTTGACTCAATCCGTATCCTTTTCCAAGATATTCTTTTCACATTGAAGCAGCATAACACAAAGAATAACACAACTGCACACATCATCAAGAGACTTGGAAGATGGACTTCATTATTTAGTCCAGAAGAAGAAAGCAGACAAGCATTTAGGATCATCTCCTCTCAGCTTGCCCAAAGGATGGGCAGGTCATTAGCTATGGGTCCTTAGAGGTTCCCTCCACAGGGTTTTTTCCCCTCTCACATGTTACTGGTAACACTCTCAGTGAGTTGGAGGAGGTAATCTTTTTGGGCCTTCTATTCCCTACACACTGCCCAGCTTCCCTACCAAGGGTGGGAATAGAGAAAGGCCAAAAGCTTAATCAGTGTACACAAGTACAATCGCTATTCACAACACGCTGAAACTAATTTTACAGCGATCAGTAATTATGAGACTGCCCAATATTCCATACAGCTCAATTAAGGTATTTTCACAAAATGAGTCCCATATATGTGTTTGTTTATGTTTTTAAACTCCAGACATTGAATACTGACCTGCACACTGGAGTCTTCTTTCTCTTCAGAGCATTCACTGCTACTGTGCGTGCTCGTATTTACTGTTATGGTTTAAAACGTTTCTAAACAAACACTGACTACACATTTCATGAAATTAAATGATAAACTGTATACTCTGGCACGTAACTACAGCAGGATTATTTATTCCATATTGTAAAATGTTACTTTGCATTAAGCCAAAGCATGCATTCAGCAGTTGCCCCGCATTGCCCTCAAATGAGCATTCAAATCAGGCAACTCATGTAAGCAGTTATGCATGCCCATTCTTAAACAGAGTTTTGTAAATATCATAATACAAACACTTGTAAGCTTCATTTTTTTGTTTCTGTGTCAAGAGGTTGCACATAGTAACAATCACTTCGGAAAACAGGCACTTATGGAAGCACCTCAGTAACATCATAACTGACACTAAACCAGTTGTTTTCTAACAAGTCTACACACCTACACTATCTCACATAACAAGGTGGATGGACTATTTAACAGCAAAATGGGAATTGTTTTATAAAATGTGCCGCAAAAATGAAAGTTTTTTTTTTTCTTATTTCACTTTATAATAATAGCAATAAGGTATTACAGGGGTTAGAGTAACAGTCAGTAAATCACCCTTTGGGGGCAATATGGCACTCCGTTGCACCTAGTGCTACATTATGCCTCAAAGGGGTGATTCACAGACTGTGAATCTAACCCCTGTACATACTGTACCTTACTGTTTACATCTATGTGACTTCAAAGATAATTTGTTACCCCCTTTATGGGACTTGCCACATCAGTTTGGTTCCTGTGCAGACTATAAATTAAATACAACAAAAACTGAAGTGTTACAATTTCAGTATCAACTAGCAGCAGAGATATACCAACAGTTTAAATTTCATTGGGTCCTTTTAGATCTCAGATAGCTGGGAGTACATATCCCAGTGGACTCCACCAGATTATTGAACTGAAATTATGACCTTCTAACACAACATTTTTAATCAGATCTGAACTTTGGAAGTCCATGCCTCTCTATTTAATACAGAGATGAGACTGTGTATGTATAAATCTTTTAACTCCGCATTTATATGTTGCACAGACACTCCCTGTCACTCCTCAAAAAACCCAGTTTTGTAAATGAGACAGAATGACTTTCCAATGTCTCTGGGCTGGAATGCAACTCTGCACCTGCTACACAACCCTACAATTACCAAAGTGTAAGGGTGGCCTAACCCTTTGCAAATTAGAACAATGCCACATGGCAGCACAACTCCGTACAGTGCGATGTTGGCTTCCCCCAGATATATTGCACAGTGGAAAGATTCAGAACTTAGAAAGGAGGACCTACTCCCTGTTACTCACCCTGTCCTATGACTGGTAGGTGTCCGTCACAGGCCAGAAAGAGAAAATCCCTATACAGCACTCATTTCAAGGCTATGGTTTAAAAACCTATCCCACCTTAAAGAGAAAATATGCAATTTATATTTACAACCTTTTGCCACTAATCCCAATTTTCTATCAGCACAATTCCATCATATATGTAAAAGGTGGGAGAGACTAGGTTTATACCTCCCTAGTCATATTCTTAGAGGTGCAGACTTTATGGAATTTGGGGAATTACAAAACAAATATGAGTTACACCCCATAGACACACACTGGAGTAATCAGCTTAAGGGACATATCCAACACTGCAGTAGGGCATGTCCATAAAATACCCTTGTGTCTGAGCTAATTACATTATTTTTGCAGTTGTTGGAGGGTTACCCACTGGATTCCCTAATATCCCACCGCTACCAGACCCTGGTAAGCCTTACTCATCTGATTATATTCAAATAAAATGGCAAAATTACTTTAACATTGCTATTTCCACAGAACAGTGGAGCTGTTACACATTCCATATGCATTTGTTTACTTCTTCACATATATGGAAGGAGTTCTCCTGGAAATCCCTTACAAGATACTTCTGCACCCCTACCCAGCAGGTAAAATAAGCACCCCATCATGGAGCACACTACTGGAGAGGGTGTGAAAACCCAAGGATGACTCATGCTCATATTTTTTGTCAGTCTCCCCTTCTGTAAGGGTTTGGGGCACAAGCACAGGAATAATTAAAGCGCTACTGATGCCTCAAAGAAAAATTTAAAAAACATGATGATTAAGTACAATTCTGACTGCAGTCCATTTATATTTTATATATTTCTCCTCACCATTATTTATTACTAAGGCAATTTGCATGAATATATTATCTTCATCCCTTAGAGTTCCTTTACAGTCCATCTGCCTCTATAGTTTACTCTCTACTTCAAGTCATAATCATCTGTTGTGACATCACAGTCTGTTGCCATGGGAGTAACTGAGGTCAAAAGCAGTGCTCTATGACCTCAGGTATGGAGAGAGCAGCAGGAATAGACAAACTCATTAGGAGTAATGATCCTGTTGTCATACAAATGACCTCAGTAATAAATAATGGGGAGGAGTAATACTGAACAAATTGGAAATACAAGCTGGACTGTGTCTAAATGTTAGATTTTGTTAAAGTTCTCCTGAACATGTCACCAGGTCTTTAAGGGAATTTTTATATATACCTCTTCCTAGAATTCCCAAAGGGATTCTGAAATAAAGCCTCCTCAAAACTACTGGGGGCCTGTATTTTAACACTTTAAAAACCATTGTGAAACAATGGTTATCTGCTGCCCTACCCATGGTACAGATTTGGCAAGACTGATAGATTTGTTTTACACAGAGAAGATAACTGCAAAACTAAACATGACCTAGTAGGCTTTTGAGCTGGTATGCCGATCCGATGGTGACACTAACACAGCGACATACCTCGCTGTCAGCAAAATCGACACTTTGCTGATAGCGCGCTGTGTTGGTGT
The DNA here is from genome assembly GCA_016271365.2 of Neoceratodus forsteri. Lineage (NCBI taxonomy): Eukaryota > Metazoa > Chordata > Ceratodontiformes > Ceratodontidae > Neoceratodus > Neoceratodus forsteri. The sequence continues at coordinate 1,571,908,210 of CM028131.1, forward strand.
GGCTGAGACAGGGGCATACCATCTCCCGGTCCTGCACCCCCTCCCCAAGTCAACTCCAACTGGAGTTGACAATGTATAGTATGGGAGTTCAGGGGGCAAAGACCCCCGATAGAAAAGCAGGACTGGGAAGCATTTGGGATTTATGTCTACTGCAATTTGTGATCAACATAAATCCCGTCACTGTGATGCCAATCAACAAAAATGTTGCAGAACCAGCACCATAGATCTTTTTGAGCTCATGTGGTGTAGATGGGTGTATATATCATGTCCAAATGGCAAGGATTTGTACCCTAAAATTCTGACAGATGATCTACTACACCCTGAGATATCTTTTATGAGTTTGCTTGTACATACCAGCAAATGCTATCACACTGTACCAAATAACTGAAACTTGTAAACCTGCCTCATGGGTTGTTGTATGTGTTATATTTTTCCCCAAAAAAATCTAAAACCACAAATAGAAAAAAAAGAAAACATGGGCTACAAAGACCAACTGGAACAACCGACACTGTTCTCTAGGGAAAACTCTGGGTGACATAATTATAGTATTCAAACATCTTAAAGGAATAAGCTAACACCATCAGTCCAAATACAGATTTTGAGGATGTGCAAGGATAAGAAGACAAGGGAGGCAACTTGGTACTAGTTTTTCTGCTCAGTGGGCTCTAATTCAGACCACTGGAACCTACAGGGGTATTGATAGCAAGAAACAATGCCTCTTAAGTGGGTACATAGACAGAGCAACTACTGAATAAATGTACAGTCTATTGGCATTCACTCAGTAAAACCAGGAGACTATTACATTACCAGATTTTTTTGTTTATTACATGATGTACAAGGATGAGCAGACCAGAGGGCAAGCAATGTCAATAAAAGGGGGTAGACTGAAGGGAACTGTCAGAAAGAACTACTTCACAGAATGAATGGTGAAAAGTTAGAACAAAGTTCCAGATCAAGAAGTACCAGCTGACACTGTTTCTGCCTTCAAACTTAAACTAAATAAGTACCTTGAAGAAAAAAAGATTGAAAGGATACTCCTGCAGAGCTAATGTGGTAAACAACACAATGAACCAGGGGTCCTCCTTTCCCAAATTTGCATATTTTTATGTTTCATATGTATTAGAATATTAGGATATTGGATAATATACATGTATTTGGTAATACATACCCATTTCAAAGCTGCCATCAATAATTCCCACCATGGAAGATGAAATTTCAAACCTTCTTTCAATCTGAGTGATTGTACTCTTTAGGTAACTTCCTGACATTGATTTTGCAAAGTAAACGAAGGATAATGATACCAGAAATGCCTGTTACAAAATAAAATAAAGTACATTGAGTGGCATGACAAGGTGTCAATAATCATGGTAACCTTACAACCATTTCAGTGGACATAGTGTTTCTAAACAGTACTTCATGAAACAGCAGGGAGAAAAAGAAGAATGTGATTGGATGAGCCACATCACATGACTGCACAGTAAGATATATCTTACCACTTGGCTAGCTGTCAATCAAATTAGCTATTAAGTTTTAAACTTACAAAATGTCTGGTTTAGACACTTGTTCTGCCTCAAACCAATTGGTCAAAACAAGCTAGAAAGCAATACAATACAATACAAGCAAGCTGAACAACATATCGCTGAATGCAACTTAATATAATTACATACATGTACATACTGAAAGTGCCAGTTATAAGCACAGTGGAATTTACAGGGGGCAAGCACACAGGACAATATTAGGTCTATGGATCAAAAAATGTATAATGCGCAAGACATAGCGGGAGCATATTCAAGGATAAAGGAGCGAGAGTAATATAGACCCCCTGGGTCATCAGTTTGGTCCATTTAGACTGGGAACATTTGTCTAGTGCGTGCCTAGATAAGTAGGCTACAGATTAGATCAAATTTTCCCTCTTCCAAGTTAGCAGACATCTGGGTCCTCTTGAGTTTAAAGAGCTACGGACACCTCAAACAAAACTTTAAAAAGCATAATAATTAGGTACAGTTCTGCCTGCATTCCATTTACATTTGATATATTTCTCCACCCCATTGTTTATTACTAAGAGAATTAACATTGAATATATGATCTTTATCCTTTATAGTTTGTTTAGAGTCCATCTGCCTGTATAGTTTATTCCCTATCTCCAAGTTTAATCCTCTGTTGTGACATCACAATCTGTTGCCATGGGAGTAAGTATTATATCACAAGCAGTGCTCTGTGACTTCAGGTAGGGAGAAAGCAGAAGGAATAGACAAACACTTCAGGAGTAAAGATCTTGTTTTCATATAGATGACCTCAGTAATAAATAATGGTGAGGAGGAATACAGCACTAATGGGAAATACAAGCTGGACTGTCTAAATATTAGGTTTTGTTAAAGTTCCCCTGAACATGTCACCAGCTCTTTAAGAAATGTAGTGCTATTATTGACCTATAGAGCAATCCTTAGTGGGCATAGCTTGGCCATTGTTTAGCTATGGCCTTACAAACATTCATCAGGGCTAACCCCAATAGGGCTGCCTTAAAGGGAAAGCCCCCTCAACCTATTTCCTATATACACGTGTAGTTTGCAAGCATGAACAATGATTCCTTCTCTTACATCCCCCTAATTTCATCCTGATTTAACTATAAATGAGGTTGTGTCACTCTGTTTTGCCCTGGTGTGAAAAGTTGTGTGTCTTCATTGCAGTAGGTTGAGATGAGCACTGGGCAGTGGTACTTTTCTTAAGATTCACACAGTCAAGAGATTTTGCAGAGAGCACCACCCCTCAAATAAGGGTCATGGAAACATGCAATGTCTTCAGAAAAATCTGAATTCATTGCATAGCCATTTCATCTTGGTGCAAACAAACAGAAATGAAGGCAGTGCAAAGCACTACCCCTTATGTTTCATTCCTTCAAAACAAGCTAGAAATCAATATAATACAAGCAAGCTGAACAACATATTGCTGAATGCAACTTAATACAATTACATACATGTACATACTGAAAGTGCCAGTTATAAACGCACTGGAGAGGACTTCTTCAGAGCTTCCTCTGAAGAGGACTGACAGATTCAGTAGCTGTAGAGGAATAGTGATTATAGTCCATTTTGTTGTCATATTCAGAATCACTGTTCTGACTGCATGTCTGGCTGATAAATCCTCTTTCTTTCCCTGTTTTTGACCCTTGGTATCCCTCTGACCTGGCAAGGATATATTATTGCAAATTACCCACAAAGTTTTTTTTATATCATCCTGGTAGATTAGAAATGAACATCTACGAGCCTGTGTTATTGGATTGATATCTGGGAAAATAAATATTTTAACACCTTTGAGCATATTAGAGCCTTTGAGTCTAGCATTTTAATGGCAATTTCTATATTGGTTTTATGTAAAAATGACAGTATGATGGAGCAAGTTTTTGAGGCAGAACATTGAGCTGTGGATGAGAGAATATTCGAAAAGCTTTAACCACTATGGAAGCAAAAAACATTGTTTTCTTGCCAGACCGCTATTAACAGATCACAACATTTTATGTTGTCTTAATCCTTTTCCAACATGGACATATTTTTTTTTTCCAATTGTTTAACCAGGTGAGACACACTAAGCTGAAAGCTTGTTTACAGGTGCGACCTGGGAGCACAGGGAAGTTAAGTGACTTGCTCAGGGTCACACAGTTCGCAAATGGGGGCTGTGGGATTCAAACCCAGGTCTCCAGATTTGCAGCTCAGAGCCTTAAACCACTGCACTATACTACTACATCTATATCTACTATACTCACATTTTTTTTGGCAATAGCGGAGAACACCGGACCTACCTTGGACCTATAACGTAACTGTGGTTCGAGAATAACAGATTGCAATGAAAAATTTGTAAGTAGACGTGCTTACGTCACATAAGATGTCACACCACAGGGTGCATATCGGTCTAACAGGAATAAATCTGATCTGTGTCGGTGACGTTTAGTAACAGGAATAAATACAGTGCAGGCTTGTGCTTGTTGTAAAATTTTTTGTTAGTTTATTTGGGTTGGGGGCTTTGCCCCCCACACCCCTCTTTCTTTTTTTTTTTTAAAGGGGGTGTGGGGGGAGAAGTCCCCCAACTAAAATAAATGAATACAAAAAAATAACTGAAATGTAGTTCTGAGAGAGTAGCATAACTTGAACTCTATGCTAATAGCGTAGGTCCAGGATAGGTCTGGTATTCTCCACTATCGTCTTTTTTTTTAAACATTGTTTTCTAGATTTTCAATGTTCCTATTTAACATATTTTAAAAACAGTCTGGGACATGCAGAGATGTGATTGGCTGTTGACATTCCACTAGCCCTACATTAACCTTTAATTGATATACTTACAGAGCCTAATCACATGTGTATTAGTTTAAAATAAGACGCTCCCATTTTACCAGTATTCCTTTTGTGGAACTTTTGTCTGCCATTATCCTTACTGGTAGCACTGGCAATCACTCATCATGACTGCTCTACTTTCAAATAAAAATAGTTACAAAACGTTTTTTTTTTTTCACAACAGAAAACTCTTACCTTGGTCAAGAGTTTTACAGTAAGTCAGCCTACACAGAATTTGTTGTGAGTCCCACTGCAATCTCCCATCCACTGTCCTGCTACAGCAGTTGGGGGGGGAAGGAGAGAGGTGGTAGAGCAACAGATAAGGGTGTTACGCAAAACATCCGTTTCCCACAAATCGGACTGTTTCCCGACATCACACAGTCCCTGGCATGCCACTTATTGCTCCCATATAAACCTTTTCAGACAGTGACTGTCAGCATCTGGACATCTGGTTTTATGGCAGTAAGAAAAATTATGGCAGACTGCATTCTTTTTCACAAGCCCTTGCAAACTGAAGATAACACTCGGGCAACAAACGCTGTCGATTGTGCTTTGCCAAACTGAAGAGAATCAATATTTAGAGTGCAGACAGTTTGAAATAAGGCAGTTATAAGTTATAACCTCACTTCAGTTACTGAATGTTGACTTGGCAACAACACGCTTGCCTCATTAACGCTCATTCAACAGCAATTACTGCTCCCGCACCTCTTGCAGTCCATGTTAAAAATGCCACTCTGTAATGTTTTAGTATGAAAATCAACTTTGTTTATAAACTGGAACATGTGCTGATTTAATACATTGCTCCTTATTTTTCAAAACTCCTCAGTGATGAATAGGCACCTTTGTAGACATGGGGTGGGATATTCAAAGCGGTTGAGCATGGCGCAATTGAGATGCGCTAGCGCAATAGTGGACATGCGCCAAAGAGTGATATTCAGCAGGTGACATTGCGCGGTACAAATCGTAGGTGCGCCAAACGCTAACCCTAGTGAATGTGTGCAAGTGCAGGGGGCATAGCCTTGAATAAGCTGCACAGTGCGATATCCAACAGCAAGCCACTGGGGCAAGCATGGAGCAGCAACAGGGACATGCACGGAGCAATGTTGAACCTATAAAATGATGGAGCAAGCAGGGGACAGAGGCTTGCACCTTGGGGAACAGGGGTGAGAGACAGAGAGAGAGAGAGACAGAAAGAGACAGAGACAGAGAGAGAGAGCCAGTGGTCAGGCAGGACAGCAGCAGGGGTGCAGGACAGGCACAGAGACAGGAGGTGCAACGGGCAGTGGGACAGGGAGTGTGACCCTGACTGTGCCTGTGAGAGTGAGCAGCCCAGAGTGTGTGTGTGTGTGTGTGTGTGTGTGTGTGTGTGTGTGTGTGTGTGTGTGTGTTTGTGTGCATGAGACATCCATGGGGGCAGCAAGTGCAGTGTGAGACTGCGAGCCCGGATGGAGGAGTGGCTGTGGGAGTACCTTGATGGGTGGGAGGCAGTGTCCACCGCAAGAAGGGTCCTCAACACAGAAGTGCTCCCAGTGCAGGGGCACAAGCAGCAGCACACAGCTGGGGTAGCCCAGGGAGTCCTCCGCACAGGGGGGGCAGGGCAGGCCAGGCCATGGACAGTGCAATATTCCAGATGGAGGCAGTAATGAGGGGTGTGAGGAGGCAGAAGGCAGAGCGGCATGGCCATGGAAGGGCTCAGCGGTGGTATGCCTGTAACAGGTGGTACCGTGCCCGCACCACCTTCGAACAGTACAGTGACACCGAGATTGTGGGCCAGTACCGCCTGAACCGGGCCATTCTGAGGCAGCTCTATGAGCTGTGCAGTGATGAGATGCAGGCACCCACAAGATGCAGCCATGCCCTGTCAGTAGAGACCAAGGTCACAGCCATTATGTGCCTGCTCACCATGGGTACCTTCCAGAGACCAACAGGGGACACCACAGGCATAACCCAGTCAGCTGCGTCACGGCTCCTCACACAATTTCTCAATGCACTGCTGCCACATGCTGTGGAATACATCCATTTCCCCAGCACACAGGCAGAGTGTACAGCAAACATGCAGGAGTTCCACAGGGTTGCACATATTCCTGACTGCACCCACATAGACATCTGCACACCACCGGGGCCAGAGAGGGTGGCCTACATCAACAGGAAGGGCTACCCCAGTGTCAACTGCCAGGTGGTGTGTGATGCCAAGGGGCACATAATCAATGTCTGTGCCACACACCCTGGTGGAGCACACAATGCCTTCATCTGGCACCAGTCTGCACTGTGCCACAGACTCGAGAGTGGGGACATCCCCACCGGCCACCTAGTAGGTGAGTATGCAGCTGGAATGGGCAGCCTGGTGCAACAGGGCAGGGTGTGGGGGGATACTGTGCTGGGGGCATAAGAGGGTCTGTCTGGGTAGGCAGGGGGGCAGCTACACAGACCACAATGCTTACCCAACATGTCCCCACACAGGCGACAATGGATACCCACTTAGTCCTTGGCTGCTCACCCAGTACTGGTGCCTGTCGACCCCAGCGCAGAAGAGATACAACAAGGCACACGCCAGCACATGGATCATCATCAAGAGTGTGTTTGGACTGCTGAAGGCATGGTTCCATTGCCTGCACAGGTCTGGCGGTGCCCTACAGTACAGCCCCTCAAAGGCCTGTGGCCTATTCCTGGCCTGCTGTGTGCTACACAACATGGCCACTGACCGTGGGATAGCTGTCAAGGTCAAAGAGGGGAACAGCAGTGTGGATGATGTGGATGCCGGGCCAGGCAGTGGTGGGCAGCCCCCCCCCAGGTGACGGGAACCCCGGCTGCACAGGATGGCCCAGCAGCACCGGGACACCATTGCAGAGGAGCACTACAGTGCACGCAGGTAGGTGAACATGACCACACACACGTCCCAGGGACTACGGCACAGTATACAGGCATGCATGGCTGGACCCCACAACAGACATGGCTGGAGGACAGCGTGGATGAACATGGGACAGGACTCCATGGAAGCACCCTGTACGGCACTGTGGACCCCACCCACACACCCCCACACACACCCACATACAAATGCACAGGCACATGGGCACACACACACACACCTCAAAGCCGCCAATGGGCATGTGTCAGACACTGAACACCAGTGCACAGTGGCGGCTGGTGTTGTGATGGCATCATCATGCACATGCCACGGTGGTCGGCGGCCGGGTGGGTGTGCACAAGGTGGGCATGTTGTGTGGTCCATGGATGGCATGACCCTGGTGCACACACACACACGCACGCCACACCACTGTGCATACAGGGCTGCGGCAGGCAGCGGACAGGGAGGGTGGTGGATCAAGACCGCCGTGCAGTCATACAGCCACCATGGACACGTGGACGGCCTCGCTGAGACCGCCCAGCAGACGCAGGCTGTGCGGCGGCCACAGGGGGTGTCACAGACATTCCCCCAGGTGTGTCACTGCGGGAATGCAACCAGTCCCTCGAAGGTGTCTTCAGGCTCCCGAACAGGCACACTCCAGGTGTGCCCAGAATGCCCACAGCAGATCCTGGCATCGACAATGCTAGGGTCACATGCTGCCATGATCAAGGGGTGGAGAATGCACTCCATGGTGACTGCTGCGGACGGCCTTGCACCATAGTGGCCAGTGGTGCTAGACTGGCCATGACCGCAGTGGTAAGCTGATCCAGGCCTGTGGTCGTGTCCTCCCCCATGCGTGTGGCCTTGGCCAGGAGCTTCTCATAGTCCCGGTCACGCCTCCCTGCGGACTGGCACAGCTCAGTGTGGAGTGCACGCACCCCTGCCACGACCTGCATCTGTTGCTCCATAGGTGCCCAGAGCAGACGGGTGTGCTTGGTCAGGGGGTTGGCGCCCTGGGGGCCATGGGCATTGTGCCAACCCGTGGGAGTTGTGTGGCCCTGTGGCATGGCCCCCTGCACAGGTGGAGGCCACACAGTGGGGCCCCCTTGGGCCTGTACAGTCTGCGGTGCAATGGCGGCCGCCACTGCACCCGGACCTCCTCGGCACCGTCCTGCTGCTGCTGCTGCCCCTCCAGCCACTGTGCGTGTGACGGCGCTGGGGCAGCTGCACCACCACCACCACCACACAGTATGGACTGTGCCACACCAATGTCACACACTGCCTCACTGGGCAGTGTGGCCGGTGGGTAGACAACCGCCACCTGGGCACCATCTGCACTGCCGTGTCCGGTGCATGGTATGGGTGCTTCCCCCTGTTCAGCATCATCACTGTCCAGGATAACAGTCACGTCGTCATCGGTCCCAGACTCCACCCCGATCTGTGTCTGAGCATACTGGATGCCATGGCTGGCATCCTGCTGAAACACTGCCAGGACCTCTTCCGCGACCACACCACAGGCATCCGGTCGGACAGTGGGGATGGGCTGGCAGCTCTCTGGACCCCGGACACCAGTGGAGGTGGATGGACACTCCTCCAGGTCCAAGACTTCCCCCATGGTGGGCACCCCCACCCCTGCTGCTGCACGCAGCTGCTCTGGATCTATAAAGAAACACAGATGCATTAGTGCTGCTGCCATGCACCCCTGCCCCCTTTTCACCCCTGCACCCCCTGCCCCCATCCCCATGCGCCGATGTACCTAACATGCAGTGATGGGCTGCCCCCCGTCTGGAATCCACCACTGGGAACACCCTCAATGGCACTGCACCGCATGGTCCCCACCACCAGCTCCTCCTGCAGTGTCAGCTATGGCACTTTGGGCTGTCCACCGCCTGTGGCGGCATGTGCGGCCCAGATGGCAGCCACCTTGTCCTTTATCCTCCTCCGGTCCATGCCCACCTTCTTCTTGCACTCCTGTGCTGACCTCTGACAGCTGCCCTGCTGGTTCACAGCCCTGGCCACTCCCTCCCATGCAGCTGCCCTGACCTGCGGGGTACCTGTTGAGCCACTCAATAGGGGCTCCTGGTCCAGGTATGCGTCAAATAGGGCATTGCTGTCTGCCATCGTGAAGTTGGGCCTGCGCTTCCATGCAGGCCTCTTCTCCTCAGCCTCCTCATGCTCCAACATGCTCATTCCTGTGGGTATGGACATGTGGTTAGTGCTGGCTGCCACACACAAGGCCACCCCCAATCCACTGTCCCGACATGCCCACTGCCTGGTGTCTTACCTCTGAAGGATGCAATACCGGTCTGGTGCCTGTGCAGTCCCATGGCACCTTTATAGTGCATCACATGCTAATTAGGGAATGCGCAACTGTAATGAGATGCAAATGCCTCTGATGCGCCATGGATATGCTGATTAGCCCATCTGCATATACCTGCTGAATATCGTGGAATTGCGCATGGCACATTGGAGTTGCACATGCACAAGCCATGGTGCAACTGTATGACGTGCGCAGTACGCCTGGCAGTGCGCATGCGCCCACTGACGTCACGTTCATCGGTGAGGCATCCTCCGCACAGTGCACCATATGTGGTACAGCACTCTGCCGCTATTGGGCATGTGGCGCTCATGTGCTGTACACCCTATGGTGCCCATGCACCATTGACACATGGACCATGGGGCACACGAGACCCTATAGCACACCATGCATGCCGCCGTGTCTTATTTCCAGGTTGGTCGCACGGTGCACGTGCCACCTTGACCCCTACATGTGTCCCTTGACCCCCCCCAGGTGCCTGTGGCATGTGCCAGTGCTACCCCATCTGTATCGCGCAGCACCGAGGCATGCATGATTGGGGATGGCAGCACATCGCCAGGCGAGTCGCGCACCCATAGCACACGCAGCTCGTGTGCTACTGGTCACCATTTTGGATTACCAGTGCAGATAGCAGCATACCTTGCCAGAGCACAACAAGGGCACCAAATTGGAGCCAGGTTGAGCTGGTTAACCTGGTGGCACTGGTAGAGCCACATGTTGGCTCACTGTATGGGCAGGTGCCCCTGGACCGGCCTCGCACTGAGGTGTGGCAGGAGGTGGCCAAGGGGTTGGAGGAGGCCACTGGGGCCCAGCATAGTGGGGAGCAGTGCTGACACAGATATGGGGACCTGAAGTGGAGGGATCCCGACCGGCTGAGGTCACTGCTGGCACGCGTCCGGAGGGGTACCGTTCCACGGCCAGGTGAGTACACTTTTCCACATCTGTGCCATGTTGGTGTTCTGTGGGGGGCCAGCAGGTGTCATGCTGTGCTGTGGGGGGGCTGTGGCTGCGGACACTGACAGCTGTGGCAGTGCACCATAGGTGTGTTGTGCCACGGCAACACCACTGCGCAGGGCCATGGGGTATACTGTGTTGGAGGGGGTGGGGCACGTGGGCTGATGCCAGGTGCTGATGTCTGCCTCTCACTGTCTCCCTACTAGGCCCTGAGGATCAGCAAAGAGCCAGGATGGTGGGTGCTGCTGCCGGACACGGGCAGGCCGATGGTGGTGCACAGGCATGGGATGCTGGCCATGTGAGAGGTGCTGCCAGTCAGGCACTGGTTGTGCCGCAGCATGCAGGTAGGCACTCTGTCAGTGTTTGTTGTTGGGCGGGGTTGGGGTGGGCCACAGCCCCCCATGCACATGGCCATTACAGTCGTGCATCGCCGGCGGAGTCCATTGCACCATGCCATGCCCTTCGCATGTGTGTGTGGCTGCTGCAGGTGGCCTGTGGGTGCACCCAGGTTCCAGCCATGCCACTGCCATCCCACCGCATAGCCCTGTTGCCTGGCCACCATGGTTGTGGTGTGCCATGCATGGATGGTGTTGGTATGCAGTGCTGTGCATTGCTGTGGAAGGTCAGGATGGTGGCTCATGTGGGCACGCATGCTGCGGCTGGCTGTGTGACTTCTACACGGCACATATCACCGCTGTCTGCTGCACATGGTGGATGGGCTACAGTCAAATGGGCATGCACTCATCCATGTCCCCTCCTTTGTCCTAGGCGTCCAGCGGGTGGATGTGAACCCCAGGCTCCTGGAGTGTATCCTGAGGGTTGCCACGGCCACACTTCAAGTGGCGCGCATCATCAGGCGGGCCCTGTGCAGGCCACGGAGGAGATGGAGGAACAGGCGCCAGTAGGGCGTGGATGCACGTGGGGCCCATTGGCCTGCATCACCTTCCCTTCCCCTCCTCTGGCCCCCCCTCCCCTTCCTCCCTTGTACCCAGCCATGTCCCCTGTCCCCCTGCCTCCCTGCCTCCCTTCCCCGGCCTACTGTCTTGTTTGTGGCCTCCCCTTTACCTGCTCCCTATCCCTGTTCATCTGTAAATAGTTGTTGGTTTATTTTAATACACATTTATTTTGTTAGCCATCCGTGTTTGTGTCTGCTTTGCAGCTGGCATATGGAGCCATGCTGCAGTGGTGTGCATGGTGGCCGTGAGGTACGTCTGGGGTCGACTGGGTATGTGGCTGGTGGTCTGTGCCCAGTGGCCAGTGTGTGTGCCCTGGGGCATATGTGTGCACCCTGCTAGGGTTGTGTGGCCTGTGTGTTGTGTGTTGTTGGCATGTGTGTTGTCAGCTATGGTCCAGGTGGTGTGTCTCATGCCATCCTGTGGGTGTTGCCCGTGGCTGATTGCCAGTGGTCATTGGTGCCACACCACCTCCATGCACTACTGTGGTGCACGTGGTCGGGGCCTGTGGGCATGCACCTGCTGCCTTGCCTCCCTCCTGTCATCCCCTGCACCCTGGTGGTGGTGTGCCCTGCTCTTGTGGCATGCTCCCCACTGTGTCTGTTGCCCTGTGTCATGGCCCATGCTCCTCTGACCCTTACGCAGCCCGTGTTGTGCTCTTGCACTTCCTGACATGCTCCCTTGTGCAGCCCAGGTTGCACGATGGTGCATGCTGTCTTGCTCCCTGGTGCAGCCCTTGTTACGCTATGGTGCATCCCTGCGATATTCAGCCTTCTTGCGCTGTCACATGCCGTTGTGCTCAACCTTTGAATTTCACGTTGGGGGTGCACACTGGCACAGTGTACTTGCACTGCACATCTGTTGCACCTGCCTCTGGTGCATTTCTGAATATCCCACCCATGGAGTCATGTTACCATGGAGACAGGAGACAAACTCAACATAGCAACATGCAGCACAGTTCCAGATGCCTTCAATAGGTGGCAGATGGACCATTTGACATCAAATATTGTTTTTGAGGTATATAAATAAACAAAAGGGGGCTAGGTATTCAAAGGAGTTGTGCCATCGCAACTCCAGTAATGCACCCCAGGGTGATATTCAAAATGGGTAAATGCACTGCGCAATTCCAGATGTGCCGCGGCACAAAGATAATGTATGTGGCGCATCTCCAGGGGGCATGCCCATGCATATGCGGGACATTTTGATATTCAGCCGAGATGTGCTGTGCATCTGCCGGCACATCTCGGAGATGTGCCGCATACATGGGCACAAAGTTATGCCTGTACAAAACAGTCCTAACTGGTAATCACCCATAGGCAGGCTGCTGTATTGCAAGGCACAACACAGCTTCTGCCAGCTCTTGGGTGACTACCCCCCCAAGCAACCATGTCCGATCCCCACAGTGCATGTAGAGTTTAGGAGTCAGGTGGCCTTCTCCTTACTTCCAGTACCTGATCACAGTTAACATAGAAAGCTTCGGACCCTGGTAGCTCGCGGCAGTTTCATTCTCCTCACCACTCACCGCCCATTGACGCTTTCACTCCAGGTTATCGCAGTAAGACCATTCGCTGCTGCCCGGCCGACGACCACTTACAGAATACAGTTATTGATTCATTACTGTCAACCAATGGGCTTGCAGTGCGATTGTATTTTAGCATTCACAACTTTGTGGATGAAGTCGCTCATTCACAGTTGTGCATGACTATTACAGTAGCACACTGCAAGCCCATTGGTTGACCTGTGGACCAATGAGCTTGCAGGTGATACTGTAAGCTGTCATTTGGTGGGCAGCCGCAGAGGTGAGCGGTGGGTTTGCTGCCACCGATGACCTGGGTGGGGGAGCAGGGTGGGATAAAGGTCCTATGTGGGTGGGGGGTACCACTAGACTACCAGGGTCAGGGTTTTTCTATGTTGTACAGCGATCGGGGTACAGGGCGGGGAGAGGAGACCACTAGACTACCATGGACGAGGGATATTTATTTACACTGATCAGGGTACCGGGTGGGGAGGAGGAACCACTAGACTACCAGGGACAGGGCTGTTCTATTTTTTACAGTGATCAAGGTACCGGGCAGGGAAGGGGTACCATGACAATATCAAGTATACTGGGCCAGCCCTGCACAACGCATGCGAATGGGGCCATAATGACATGCAAATGGATCCATTTGCACCTTGCATGCATAATGGCCCCATTTGCATGTTTGGGTCTGAATATCTGGAAATTGCACCTGGCACATCTCCAGATGCGCTGGTGCCTTCCCATTCCAGGTACTCAGACCTGTCTGGGGGATGTGCCGGTGCATTGTATTTGCTCTGCCCGCATATTTTGATATATTCAGAAGAGATGTGCCATTGCTCATCTCTTTTGAATATATCCCTTTGTTGCTCCAGCGCAACTCAGTTGAGCGGAGCAACCACTTGCACCATTGGCAGGCACATTTTTCAATATTGGGGCCATGGTATACTTTTCCAAAAGTTATTGTTTTTATATTTTTATAATAGCAATAATGTACTCCCAGAGGTTATGTTAATGATGAAGTTACTCGGCTAATCCCCTAGCCCTCGTATCATCTTAGTTGCCCTCCTCTGTACCCTCTCCAGGAGCTGTATGTCCCTCTTCAAGTGTGGTCTCCAGTACTGTACACAGTACACAAGGTGTGGTCTAACCAGTCCATTGTACAGCGGCAGAATCAATTCCTTGCTCCTAGAGGTGATCCCCCTTACGATGCATCCCAACATCCTGTTTGCCTTGCTAGCCACTCTCCTGCACTGCTCAGAGTTATTCATACATGCATCCACCATGACCCCTAGGTCTTTTTCCCCTATTGAGGCCTCCAGCGCCTCCCCTCCCAGGGTGTACCTGTGTTTAGGGTTTCCCCGACCAAGATGCAACACCTTGCACTTAGTGATATTGAAATTTAATTTCCATGTGTGAGCCCAGCTTTCCAGGGTGTCCAGGTCCCCTTGCAGGGCCAGCCTCCCCTCTTCTCCCTCAACTACTGCTCCCATCTTGGAGTCATCCGCGAAGAGACTCATTTCACATCCTATACCCTCCTTGATGTCTGATATGTATGCATTAAACAGGATTGGACCCAGGACCGAGCCCTGCTGTACCCCACTACCAACCTCTCTAGGGTTCAAGAGCTCCCCATAGACCACTACTCTCTGGGTGCGTCCAGCTAGCCAGTTTTCAATCCATCTGACCATCAAAGGGCCTACTTCTAACCCCATCAATTTCTCCACCAGACCGTTGAGGGGGACAGAGACAAACACCTTGCTGAAGTCCAAGAATAATACATCCACAGGCTTTCCCCTGTCCAGTTCTGATGTTACCCATTCATAGAACTCCACAAGATTGGTTTGACATGATCTACCTGGCACAAACCCATGTTGCCGACTATCCAGACCTCCCACCTCCTCCAAGTACACCCCCAGTCATTCCTTTAGTATACTCTCCATTAATTTTCCCACCACCGAGGTCAAACTGATGGGTCTATAGTTACCTGGTACTTCCCTCGACCCCCCATTTATGGATTGGCACCACATGTGCCTCTCGCCAATCCCTTGGTACCCTCCCTGTCTCAAGTGACCTGTTGAAGAGCTCCACCAGGGGTGCAGCCAGTATGTCCGCCAATTCCCATAGTACTCTTGGATGAATGCCATCCGGCCCAGGAGATTTGTCTTTCTTTAGGGCCTTGAGGGCTAACCACACCCTTTTGGCAGAGATAACATCATTCGTCCCCTCCACCTTACTTGCCTGACCCCTAGTGGAGGCTGGGGAGCCAGCATGCCAGGTCCCATAATGTGGGCACGGAGCTGGAGCAGCTGCCTGATGTACAGCGTGTGGGTGCATACGCTAGGCATCATTGGCGGCATTGCACGCTCTCAGGCTGCACAAGAAAAAGGGAACAATAGGCTCCTCAGCAGGATGAATGCCACACCCCACAGGTCCCAATTCCACGAACGTGCAGTAATCTCTGCACCAGATCCATCCTGGCGGGTTGAGGGATGCCCACCACCCTGCTACAGGGGGCATGCCATGGAGGAAGTGGAAGGTACAATGCGAGCGGGAGATGGGGCTGGGGGATTTGGCAGGATAGAGAGCTGTAGGAGAGAAGGAGCATAAAGAAATTAACCGAAAGAAAAAAAATGTCACAGTTAATCTTGTTTGTAAGCTCACAGAGCTACAGGGTTCAGCAAGAAAATGACAGACAGGTATCTTTCTTCCAAATTAAGGCTTGCAAATTACTTCTCACTTGCCAGACTGTTATAATCTCTGTAACCAACATTATCAAATGAAAGCAATGAATCCAGTTCCAGATGTCCAGATTCAAAGCATCACGTTTGCAGTGATACTATTGATTTTTTCAGCAAGCCGGTCTCTAAAACCACTTGAAGAAAACCTATGCAGAGCACAGTGTGGTGGCATGTTGAGCCCCAACTCCGATGCAGAGCTTTGCAAGCAAACAAAGTCCATGTAAATTTCTTCACACTGCCCTCTCACTGCCAATATTTTTCCCTCAGAAACAGGCAGATTTCTAACTTTGATTAAAGATTCTGTAGTCAGTTAAAGAAGTTTTAACACTCCAGATCAGTCACATCCCTGGACTAGTCCAAAGCGCTTATGAACGTCATGGCTTCTCAGCAGCAGCCATGTTGGGAATCCCTCTGCCAGCCTTTCTGAAGCAGCAGGAGCTGCTTTCTCTAACGCTCTCCTGAAATCAGTCAATCACTGCACTGAGCGCTGTTCAGAGGTAGGTTCCCAGCACAGTTGATAAGCCTGCCATACTCAAGAGGTCCCAGTGTGCAGCAATCCTGGCATGCGGGGACCAGCAGGAATGAGAGTCCTCAAGGGGAGTCATCAGATGAAGGGACATTCACCTCCCAATTTCTTAATTAGGCTTCCTCCCAATCTGCATGACGCTTGCACCACCCCATATTGTTTTATTTAGCCTCTCTCTCCCCAGTTGGGGGGAGCCCACATCCTCCCCTAACTGTTTAATTTGTGGTTTCCTCCCTATCTGGGTGAAGCCTGCACACACACACACACACACACACACACACACACACACACACTCCAATTGTTTAATTTACGCTTCCTCCCCACCTACATGAACACCCCCCAAGTTTGTTTAATCTTAGGCCTCCTCCATCAGGACAAAGCTTATAGCCACCTACATTATTAATTAGGATTCTCCCCATCTGGTGGTAGCCCCCCCCAAAATGATTCAACCTAGACTTCCTCCACTGCAGGGTGTAGCTTTCCCCCTCATAAACCCCAATGTACTTAACTTAATTGTATTGTTTTCTTCAGCATGTCAACCACCCTCCTTTTTTATTCCCTCCTGTATCTCTGTCTCCTGACATTGCTTTTGATTGTTGTTTTAATGTAACTAACCCCTGGTCACTCCTGAAAAAGGGATGTTTGTCTCAGTGGGCCCACCTGGTTAAGGATCTATGATCGGTTGTCGACAAAAAGTTTGTCAAATTACCATACAGCAAAACTGTCATGTCGACTGCATTTGTAGTTGGTATGCGGTTTCCCACTTGCTAACATGTTTTGAACCCCCCCACACAGGGGGCTATGCCCCCTGCACCCCCCTCCACTAAATATAATTAACTCTGAGTGGACCTGATTAGGAGAGTGGTTGCAGGTGCAAGACCCTCAGAATACAGTGCCAACACTACAGTGATCTGGCGCTGTAGTATCAGTCCCTGTCGAAATGTCACTGTCAGAGGGGTATATCCCTGGTTAACAACATTCAATAAATAAATAAAATTAACTTCATGCCTAGTGGGCTGAAGTTTATGCTCCAAGCCTAATTTAGCAAAGTTCCAGGTGACAGCTACTTGCTATCCCTCCATTATGCTACTTCAAACCCTATCACTCCTCCCCCTCCTATTTTCCCTCAGCTTCCTCCCCTCTGCTGCCTGTCCTTGCCTTCCCTCCTCCAGCTTCCTTCCCCACCCTTCCCACCCTCCCTACCTCCTGCCTCTCCTCCCTATCCCATTCCCCTTGGTTTCCTGGATGAAGTCTCCTCTCTTCTCACTGGCTTCACCTTGAAGCCTTTAGGTGTCTTCTTTCCTCCTATCCCTATCATCCTCTTCAAACACACCCTCCCCTCCTCTCCCCACAAATGACTTATAGCCTCCCCTCAAGCTTATTGTCTCCTTGTTGCTTGTAGTAGCAGGTGATACTGAGCTCAATCCCAGCCCTGCCCAGTCATCTCCCTCTCATCTCCCCCAAAGGACTGAGAGCAACTCATCTCAATTTCTGAAGCCTCCTTCCCAAGACTGATCTGTTGCAACCACTAATGGTTAATCTCATATCTGATCTTGGAGTCTTGGCCCTCCCAATATTACTGGTTCAGTTGTAACAATCGCCAGATACACAGTTATCAAGCAGAATCATGGTAAGAGGGGTGGTGGTGATGCTATCTACCTCTCCTCTACCATCCAGTTTGAGATGGGACTCTCTGTCACCTCCCCTTCTGCCTGTGAGTTGCTCCTCCATAAGCTGTCCCTCCTCAACTCTGTTCCTATATTCACAGTGGCTGCCTACTGCTATTTTGGCTTGTCCCTACCTTCAGTCACCAAGCTTCTCACCACTGTCTCCTCCCATATCTTCTCTGGTGAGCTTCTCATCCTCAATAACTTTAACCCCAATTGGTTCCCACACTCTCTAAATAAATTGTGCCAAAACACAGTCACCGCATCTTTCCCAGCTGATCACTGACCCATCTGGAACAATCACTGTTCCCTTAATCACTCTCTCCTGGATTGAGTTCTCACCTCCCATACCCACAATATCGTGGAAGCTGGTACCCTCTCTGATGCCCTCATTGACCACCATAAGGTCTACTGTGTGTGCAAGTCTCATCATTCCAAAGCCTCCCCCCCCCAAATTCATCCACTTTCAGTCCTACAGGTCACTGGACTTGTCCTCTCTCCATGCTGACCTAATGGCTACTGACTGGGTTGTACATCCCTACAACCAGAAACATAAATTCTGCCCTCCAATATTCCAGCTCAAAATTCATGTCTGCCTAGGATCTACATGCCCTGATTACAAAAACCAAGGTCCAAGGTTCCAACCTCCCTTCGATAACAGCTGAGTTGCTGGTCTGTCTCTACATGTGAGACCTTGCCTTGTGAACTAACAAGTCGTTTGGCTCCCCTGCCAACCTAATCAAGTACCAGACCCTTCATAATTCTCATACCAGAGCAACCAGGCTTGCTAAGTCCGATTACTTCACATCCACACTCCAGAACAATCTTAATCACCCCTCCAAGTTGTGGAAGGTCAACCACGCCCTCTTCTCGCCCCCAACCTAGTCACCTCTGCCCATCCTCAAGGTAAATGACATTCCTATTGCTGGCCCCTCTTCTGTCACCTCAGCTTTAAACTCCTTCACCTATTGTGCCTGCTTCTTCCTGTCTCCCTTCTCCCCCCCTCCCATTACCCAACCCATTCCTTCTCCTTTTTTCCTACTACTCCTGTTGTATCCAATAAGACCCTCCTGATTCTAAGCCCCCACAAGGGTATGAGCCATGGTGGTCTTGAACCCAAACTTCTGCACCCCTCCACCCCTGCTACTGTACTGCCTATTGTTTCCTTTCTTGACCTCTCCTTCTCCTTAGCCTCTGTCCCTGATTCTTAAAAATGGTTACAGTTATCCCCCTTCCCAAAGGGAGCAATTCTAACTCTCCTGGCAGCTACCACTTTATTTACCTCTTCCCCACCCTGGCCAAGCTCCAGAAGCACTTTATGCAATCCCACCTCTCCCCCTTCCTTGACTAGTCATCCTTCTTTTCTCCTTTCCAGTCTGACTTGCGCAAGTCCCACTCCACTTCCACCTCCCTCTGGCGTACTGACTCCTTTCTGTCTAGCATGGATCAGGGCCTGGTCACTTCTGCCATCTTTCTGGACTTTGCCAAAACCTTCAACAATGTTGCCCACCCCTTCTTCTGGACAACCTCAAGGCAGCAGGGCTCTCTGACTTCTCATTCAGGGTATTGTGCTCCTACCTTGAGGGCAGGTCTCGAGCTCTCCAGATTGGAGAATCCATCTCCCTTTACTCCCTATTTGCTCAAGTATGCTTCAAGAGTCCACCCTTGACCCTATACTGTTCCCCAATGAAATCCCTGTTACCTGCTCTTCTGTATCCATCCATATGTATGCAGATGACATGATACTCCTTTCCTCTGCCTCTTCTGCCCCTGACCTCATTGCTAGGCTTCAACTGGACTTTACTGACATCCGTACTGGTTCCTCACAAATCAGCTGTCCCTCAGTGTCAAGAAAAGTTAACTCTATCACCTTTGTCACTTGGCAGAGTCCTAGTAGTCTCACCCCTCTCCCCTCATTCGATTCCCTTGATGGTGCAATGATTGAGGCTGTCTTCTCATGTAAGTACCTCGGGGTCTGGCTGTTTTGACACCTCAGTTTTTCTGCACATGTGGATGCCATCAACCAGAAGCCTAACCCCAAACTTGGTGCACTTTACAGGATAAAGGGAATATCCCACTTCCTACTCATAGAGATCACACTGTACAGTACTACTCCCAAGTGCACCTTGGGCAGACTGGATCTCCTCTTTTACTCCTTTTGTCACTTTGCCCTGGGCTGTCCCCCACCTGCACCCATCACTGCTCCTGTACTCCTCCCTTTCCTTCCCTTCCCATGAGTCCAGATGCCTTGCCTATTATGTTTCTTTTACCTCTAAATATATCCTTGGCTACCTCCCCTCCTACCTTGCTTTCCTCCTCACCTCCCCCCACCACTTCCTACCCGCTTTGAAACTCTGGCTGTCACTCTCTCACACTCCCCTCAAGGAAATCTACTGCTGGCCAAGCTGTCTTCTCCTCATAGTTCCCCAAACCTTGGGATTCCCGCACCCCTGCCATCCACTTTGCCTCTTCCCACCACTTACTCATCTCTCTCTCTCTCTTTTGTGAATTCACTGCTCACTCCTGTAGTTACCCTTGATACTGGACCCTGGGTTACTGCCCACCACCCTCAAACCCCTGCTCCCCTTCACCCTGCATCTACACTAGTTCAGTCCCCTGGTTCACCCTCCAATGCCCACAACCATTGTCCCCTTCCCAAATCAGGATTCCTTCTGCACTTTGCAAATGTTATCCTTCAGCACTTCATTGTTTTTTATAAAATGGGTTGGGATAATTCTGCATCATGATTGGCTGATAAGTACCTTTGGCCATGTCCTTATCACTGCATATTGTGCCAACCGGTACCTCATCAGCCAGCCAGGACATTTCACAAGGGAAATCAGTGTGCCAATGTCTACATTTTAAAAGTAAAAAGACCTGCTTGGGTAACCAGGAGAACACACACACACACACACACGTGCACAATATTATCAGATTCACATTGGTTTGGGCCCAGAACATTTAAAATCAAGATGTAACCTGCGGTGGTCTGGAAAAGAAAGACAATCACAATGAAGTGAGTGATGTGTTTACTGCCAGAATGATAACCTTTGAAGTGAGCTGGATTCAAATATTGTTTGGCTGTCTTAGTCCCCATACCCCCTATTGGTGCAAGAAGAACAGTCCCTAACAGCCTCCCACCCAGTGGTTACCATTTTAGCTCATAATGCCCCTGAACTAGCAGGCATCTCAGAACTGATCAGATCCACAAGGTAGGCCTGGCTTAGACTGCATAAACTGGCATCATGGCAGGAGAGTACAATATGCCAGCTGTACCACTGTGGAACAACCCTCCTTTTAAGATAGGTAGATAAGTGGTTCACTTAAAACCATTGGCCAAGGCAGGCATCTGAAAAGTGCAGCACCTGATATGCTCCAGGCAAAAATCTTGAAATCATTCACACAAGCAAGGGTCAAATTTTGGATACCTGCTATAAACCACTGGAAACATCTCCAGTTGAGGCACACCCTGAAAGGGTCGCTAGGCCCCAACTACACCCCTCCTCAAAGCCCTATGTGTACAGCAATAGAGTCCTGGTTAACCAAAGGGCAAGGGAAAGATAATAACATCTACAGGAATATTTAATCAGCCCAAGACATAGATCTAGAACCTTGCCAGATTAAATGGGAAGCAAAACTGTGCCAACCAATCTCACCTCCTACTAGGATTGATTGCTGGACAGATGTTCACAAATGGACTAAGGAGCCAAAATGCCAGTCAATCCAGAAAATAATTCTGAGCCGATGGCACAGGACACTAACTAAGCTGCTTTGCATCAGGATTAACACCTTAAATACCTGTTGGAGATGTGGCCAAGAGATGGGCACAAACTTTAATATCTTATGGTTGTGCCAGTGTATCCAACCTAACTGGAAGGAGGGGGTGCAGACATCTAGTCAGATAACTGATACTTCAGTACCTCACTGCCCAAGCCCATGGCTCTTGGGGGACATGACTTCCCTCTGAGATGGTATGTGGACTCACATCCCTCTCATATACTCTCTGGTGATAGAGGGCAGTCTACAAATCCTCATGAAGTGGAAACAATGGACCCCCCCCAGTAGTGGGAGAGTGGATGGCAGGGCTCACTAGGGTCACTTCTTTCCTGCAAGCATCATACATGGTGCAAGGGACAACAAGGTAAAGTTTCAAAACTTGTGGGGTCTATGGGTATCCTACACATGTACATCTACATGGCACAGGGTCATCACTCCGTGAACAAAAAATGCGGGCAAATATTGCCGCAAGCATAAGGGCGTGTGCTGAAATATAATCGGGTAAAACACCGATGACCACAGAAACAGTGCATGCCCTTACAATATTCTTTTTTTATTTATTTAACAAGTCGGATTTACAACCTTTGAGTCAGAGACTCATTTACAAAGGCACCTTGTCGCAGGGAGGGCAGACAGTGGTACATTGTGCGAGATACAACAAGGACAACATTACAGGTGCAAAAGAAACATTGAACATATAAAATACTTAGTTACATATTATCATATATTACAGGTTACTGTCAATGATGTACTAAATCCATAGGAGACACAGAGGGGTACATCCTTACATGAATATATGGGCTTCCTTTGTTGTGGGGGCTTCGCCCCTTCATCCCAGTGGTGGGTTTCTCCCCAACCCTCCCACCCTGAATTTAGATAAACTCCGGGGGGTGGACTGTGGGGATGAGGAGAAACTCAGGAGGGGGGAAAGCATTGTTTAAAAAAAAAAATACCACAAAAAGTTGTAGCTCAGGGAGACCTGGGGTGAACCGAACCATGGTCCCAAGTCTCCCAGTCAGCCGGGTACTGGTGCCTTAGCCACTCCACCATGGGAGCAGCTCAACCAGGCATCCAGCACACAGTAATTTGATCCATCACAAGAAAAGCATACAGCACCAAGGGTAGCGGTAATTCCCTACCGCTGTTATACCCCTGTCACTGTAAATCCATGTGCTCTCTGCACAGCACAGTTAATACCATGCTGTCTTTCTTGCACAGTATTGACCTGGTATCCATTTACATCCACTACTTAAGGGCTCACCATAGCAATTGGTAATGAGCCTTACTTGTCTACCACTCCCATCTAAATCCTCCCCCTTCCCCAGGTGTCAGCGTGGCTCAGTTGGTAGCATATCCGCCTCTGGACCAGAAGGTTGTGGGTTCTTGTCCCACACCGGGATTGGACTTGCACCTTAAAATCGCTGGCATCCGAGTGCAGTATTGGGGGGTGCTGTATTGCTGGGGTGTGCCGTCCTTCGGATGAGACGTTAAACCGAGGTCCCTACTGCCCATCCTGGTGTTGTCCTGGTGGGTGTCCAGGTAGAAGTAAAAGAACCCAGGGCACTCTTCACAAAGAGTAGAGAACATTCCCGGTGCCCTGACCAACATTCCCCTTCCCATAAACCGGTTCATGCAATTATCCAGGCTGTGTGTGGGTGATGATGTGTGATATGGCCACCACCACACATTCAGTCACTTCACTACCAGTCTAGCATTGCTTGTAAAGTGCTTTGGATGTATGAAAAGCGCTATATAAATGCTGATTCTTCTTCTTCCAGTTCTGGCTTTTGGCTCTTTTTCCTCCTAAATGAGGAAGGTCATACTAATTCCCCCCGTCAGTCTATGCTCTTCTATAACTAAGTAAAGCTGTGCCGCCACCCTTACCATTCCTAATCCACGGTACTCCAGCAGCCAGCAGATAGTCTTTCAATGCGAACCCTGAACCTTGCCTTCTGAACAATAACAGCTGCAATGAGGGACTACACAAAGACGGACATGCAGTGAAACAGGTATACTGACTAGCCACAACAACAAAAGAAAGTTGCACTCCCAAATCAGAATGACATAGTCACCTTTAACTACAAAAAGGTTTTATTGTATACACAAATGTAATTCGGCTCAGTACAATCTTGTACAGGCTAGGACATGAGAAAACAACCAGTACCCCTGCACTTCAATCAGTCTTCCTTAGAGAGCCCCCTACTAGCTGCTGACTAGCCACAAGCTTTAATGGGTGACATAGTTGTTCCATAATTCAGACAATGTTCTTTTTTCCAAAATGGCTTGAAGTTAAATGAATCCATACAGTATATACTGATTGATTAATCCTTTCTTGGTTCATTTACTCCATATCTTATTAAATATGAGATGTGGACTGTGTATATGCATAGATCATAGGCGGCATTGCTTGTTTGTCTTCACTATGGTTTCTGTTTATAGGCAGTTAATAAATACTGTTTAATTTACTGGTCCTCATTTTTTTACATCTGGATAACCAGACTTTTAAATCCCATTGCAACCGCCTGGTTGATATTTCGCGTTACAACCAGGTAGTTGTAATCAATGCCTGTCACTCAAACAAGTGCTACATAGCTCACTGCCTGTTAGTCTCCATGTGAGTGGGCCAAACATCTCTGCCAACATGGCAGCTCCATTGCTCAGTAACCAAGTTCCCATAGTCATCCTTTCCCTCACACTTAACGCCAGTTAATTGTTTTTTATATTTTTTATGTTTTTCAATATTTATCTGGTTGATCCTGCCTTCACAGTGTAAAACATGTATCTGGTTTATCCTGCCATTCTTACCTTTCAAGCGGAGCTCCACACTGCAGCTGCATCCCCAACAGACCATGACTGATTAGTTTCGATTCCTACTGCAAATCTAGGAAAAAGATTGACTGCCTGCACTGAAAATGGAGAGACAGGCAGTGTGTGTGTGTGTGTGTGTGTGTGTGTGTGTGTGTGTGTGCGTGTCTGCATGTGTGTCTGTGTCTGCGTCTGTGTGTCTGTGTCTGTGTGTGTCTATAAAAAATGAGGACCACTAATTAAATAAAATAACTCACGGGTGGGTGTATGTAACCAGAATTTTACACACACCCTTGGTGTGGGATGCTTTTATAAGCCCTTCAAGCTTCGCCCTCGGGGTTTATGTAGCATCCCACACCTTGGTTGTGTGTAAAATTCTGGTTACATACACCCACCCATGTATTATTCTATATTTAGCTTCAATAGATATGGTTATAGCTTCTGTAAGTGTAGGCCCCCGGATGCCTGTATTTATTCAGTAGCTCTTAACTGCATTCGATAATTATCTAAAATGTAACTTTGCATGTGTACATTACTACTAGTGCTGTATCCCCATGAGGCTTGCCCCAGCTAGGATGGACTGCTTGTATTGCAATTTTAAAATGGTGCTGTTACTGTTTTGAATAACATCAATGACAGTTTTATATACATAAAAAATATGCATTCGTTACCCAAAAATTTCAGAATTCATTTAAATTTGCACTCTCAGCCAGGATTTTTACAGCCCCCCCCCCAACAGCAACACATGCAGCAACTTGCACCATGATGGTAGCACATCTGTGCTACATACAGTAAAATGAGAGGCCATTTAAAATGCAAATTGTGAAAGCTGTTGCAAAAAGTTGGAACTCATTGAAAACAGGCCTCCTGAGTTTTGGCACTATCCCGCAGATGCAGATCTGGTGGGAAATGTATTTGTGTTTGCATCTGCCCATTCTTTGTGGAAAAGTTGCAGTCTGTCTTGTTGAACTTATTCACCTGTCCTCTCTGAGTCAGTAAATCTTTTGCTGCTTGATATTGTTGTCAGACTCCATAATGAAGCTTGGACAAAGATGTAGTTTGATAAACGTCAGCTAACTAATGCGATCAAAACTAATCAAGGTGTATGACAAGGGTGCATCTTAGCACCATTGTTGTTTAATTATGTTTGCTTGCATGCATGTGCAAGAAACATAGTGCCATCATCTGAGTTTTCGGAGGTGTGGCAGCCATCTTCCAATTCAGTCAGTGTGTTTGCAGGCACGGTCGCAGTTCTCCAATCAATGCTGCAGCTGTCTATGACAGCAGTTAAAAATGCAGTGCTGTACAGTTGAAATGGAGAGCTCCGCTTCAGTAAGCAGCGCTCCCCCCCCACTCGCACACACGCATATTGCATGCTCATGTGCTTGCCCCCCCCCACGCACATTCTCTATGGCCGACGGGGGTGCCCAATTCCCCATCAGCCCACGCCCCCCAAAGCTTTCCAGGTGCCACACCGGGAGCCCACCCCAGCATGCCACATGTCCGTATGGCCGACGGGGTGCCCAATCCCCCATTGGCTCCAGCCCTCCCAACAGCTTTACAGCTGCCACGCTGGGAGCCCACCCAACGTGGCAAACGTCTCGTGTCATCTTCCTTTAAAAGAAAAAAATACCCTGTAAACAAGAAAACATTCCCTCGGCAGTCTCCTAGCCCACCCGCACTCCACCCACTGCGCACCCTGCCTCCCCCCATCCCCTCACCTCATAGTTACCTCCGGAGCTCAGCGCAACGATCTTCGGTGGACCAGGAACACGCCTGCACTCTTCAAAGCAGACCACGAACTGAGGAAATGCCAGTAAGCTGTATAATGCAATAAATAGGGTTTTTTCAACTTTAATGCATATCTCAGGCATTTTATGGAATTTTGGTACCAAATTTTCAACATGGGGTTTTTGGGATCCCTTCTCATGAATTCTTGAACTGTCATGGCGTTAATCGGGCCCGAAGGGTGATTTCGCAGTCACTGCATGAAATCACCTTTTGGGACTGATTAATGAAACAACAGTGCCAGTGTTCATGGTGACCTCTCAAAAGCTATGTTGCAAATTTGGTTAAAAAATCCTTAAAAATGACTGTTTTACGAGCGTGCGTTGCACAGTTTCTATGCATGCTCGTCAGTTTGCAAATTTTTAGTATTTACACTCTGGATTTTCAACATTGCCATTTTACAACACCTACTTATGAGCAGTACAGCTGTCATTTTTCACATCTCGCCCAAAATGTGTTTCTGCACATGTAGCACACAATGGCACAGTCGGTGTGCGAAATTAATGTATGGGACACATTAAGAAAATCACAGTGACACTGTTCATGGGCAGAAGTCTTAAAATGGCTATGTTGAAAATTTGGTGAAAAAATTCCTACAAAAGACCGTTTTACGAGCATACGTTGTGCAGTTCCTAAGCACGCTCGTAAGTTCACGAATTTTTAATATTTGCACTCCAGATTTTCAACATTGCCATTTTACGATACCTCCTTATGAGCAGTGCAGCTGTCATTTTTCACATGTCACCCAAAATGTGTTTCCCTGCATGTAGCAAACAATGGCGCATTTGGTGTGCGCAATCAATGTTTGGGACAGATTAAAAAAATCACAGTGACACTGTTCATGAGCAGAGGTGTTAAAATGGCTATGTTGAAAATTTGGTGAAAAAATTCCTAAAAATGACTGTTTTAGGAGCACACGTTGCGCAGTTCCTACGCACACTTGCTAGTCTGCAAATTTTTAATATTTGCACACCAGATTTTCAATATTGCCATTTTATTACACTTCCTTATGAACAGTACAGCTGCTGTTTTTCACATCTCACCCAAAATGTGTTTACGCACATGTAGCGCACAATGGTGCAGTCGGTGTGTGAAAACAATGTTTAGGACAGATTAAGAAAATCACAGTTACACTGTTCATGAGCAGAGGTCTTAAAATGGCTATGTTGAAAATTTGGTGACAAAAGTCCATAAAATGACTGTGTTATGAGTGAGCATTGTGCAGTTTCCACGCACTCAAGTTCATGACTTTGTAATATTTTCAGTCCAGATTTTCACCAGTGGCATTTTTCCACCTCTTATGAACAGTACAGCTGTCATTTTTCAACATGGCCGAAATGTGTTTTACACTTTCAGCACAGAAATGCGGTCGCTTCTGGGAAATCATTGTTCAGACAGATAAAGAAAATCACAGTGACACTGTTCATGATCGGAGGTCCCAAAATGCCTGTGTTGACAATCTGCTGTAAAAAATCCCCAAACTAATTAAATTACGGGTGTGCATTGCACAGTTTCTATGCACGCTCGTGATTTCACCAGTTTTTTTTAATATTTCACTGCAGATTTTCAACATTGCCACTTTTTACACCTCCCCATGAACAGTACAGCTGTCATTTTTCACATCCTGTTCGGAATGTGTTTTTCCACCTGTGGTGCTAAATGCTGTAGTCGCTGTGCAAAAGCAGCTTTCGGCTAGGAAACTGATATTGCCACTGTTCATGAGGTGGGGGTCAGAAAAACACCATGTTGAAAATTTGGAGTGAAAATACCAACGAATGCCTGAGGTATTAGGGTTTCTAACCATAACGCCCAACCCTGTAGAGAATGACAGGCATCAGGGGTGTGACTTGGGATTCTCACCTGTAATGCTCATACCATTCCACACCCTGCAGCCAGTGAGAGGTATCGAGGTATGCCTTGGACTCTTCGGCCCCAAAGTTCACCCCATTCTCCTGTACCGTGCCCATCACACCGTATTTTCTGATGGAATGGGGTGCGCATAAGGGCCAATGACCCCAAGGCACACCGTGACACTTGTCGGTGTCTGCAGGGTAGGGTGTGGTGAAATGGCATGGCCGTTATGCCTGACGACCCAAAGGCACACCCCAATGCCTGTCAGTCTCTGCAGGGTGGTGGTGGGGTTGACTTCAGTTCAATACTTCACTGCCATTGCTATTATGCAGCTCTGTAACTCCTACACTACCACTGCCAATGCCAGCAAGCAAACATTCGGTATTGACAAATGCGTGTTTATATCTTGACAACATGTTAATAAATTCACAGGACCCAGATTTTTAATCAAAAAAATAATGACACTGGAATTTTATTGTTATTTTATGCGGAGGACATTGTCCTAATCTTAACCTCCAACTGGGTATACAATGACAGTTATTAAAACTGGGGGGATTATGCTGCCACTGTTCATTAATTATAAGTATGGAAAAGACACAGCTGCATATTTTAGGATAAAAGAGCCAAATCACCAAGATTTACATTGATAATAAATGTATCACAGCTGTTAAATTTTATGACTATTTAGGGGTACAATTTACCAATAATACCAAGTGGTCAGAACATGTTCATAACCAAAAAATGAAAACTAATAAAACACTAAATGAGATCAAGAGAGTTGCATGTAGGCATGGTGGTAGATCCATTAAAGGTATTGTCTTAGTCCTGTTAGTATTAAATACAAGATTAGGTACCCTATATTATACACCACTGACGGGTGGGGTGAAATCAACATTGATTCATTAGAAATCATGTTAAATAAGGTTATGAGAGGATCTTTAAATCCCAAATAATACAAACGTACAAAAAACGCCTTAGTGGTCTATCAAGTTTGCTCAATTGTGCAGCTCAGTCTATTTTACTGGAGCTGCCCCACCCTCCCCTTGCCTCCAAAAGTGATCCTCCTGCTCTCTTTCCCCATCCTCCTCCTCCTTCCCATTGCCACTCTCATTTTTACTCTGTCCCCCCCCCCCTTAAAACTTCCCACTGTTTACAAAGATACCACCTCCTCAGGCAGTTCATTCCACTTTGACACCACCCTTTTTGTGAAAAAGTGCCTCCTCATTTCTTTTTTAAATCTACCCTACCCCCCCCCACACACACACACACTTCAGACTGTGGCAACTGGGATTATTATTTATTGTTGTTTGAGTTTGTATTTTCTTGTCATTATTCTATTTATTCCTTATACCATCATAAAAGATGCTAATTGCAGAATGATTAAAAATAAACCTTGAAAACGCTGATTCACTTTCCACACTCTCTGGGGCTCACCTTCTTACGGTTCTTTCTTTTTAACAGTACTGTTTGTTAGGTGGCCAAACAATAGATTATGTAGATTTTTTTAATAATAATATAGCTCTGCCAAAATTAAATCAATTAGCACTGTATTGTTTATTTTTAATGTTTTATAGAATCTTTTAATAGGTTTACAATTATTTACTCAAATCATTAAAGATGGTCGACACTAGCAGTTTTAAAAAATACCTTTCCTGGAGTTAATTTTTGACTTTACATGCTGGATTCATAATGTGGAAGTATTTGGAGGGTACTAGCATACATTTCTGATGGTAAATGACACATAAGTTATAACCATACCAAACATTTTAATTTATTCATAGTGGGTGTGGCCAGAGAACAGTTACATTTAAAAACATCAAAACCTGATATTTGAGTCCAAGAATAAAATAAAGTGAGACAGAAATGGATATATTGAAGGTTTTGCCATGAAGATATTATTGCTGAAAACTACTGTATATGATGATTATTTTGATCTGCAAACAGATACTGCTGCTTTAGAATTTTTTGGCATTAGCTATAGATTGATTTCCTTTGCTGCTCTTGCAGTCTGGAACAGGCTTCCGACTTCAGTGTATTTATTCGATTCTTGTCCACTATTTAACTGTCGGCTAAAAACGTATCTTTTCTCCCTTGCCTTTGAGATCTAATTTATCTTTTTTCATATCTTAGCTTAGGTATGTCATCTGAACAGTGACAATTGCACAGCGAACAACATAACAGAGGCAATTTGCTGTTGCTGCTGTAATGTACACACGGGACCCCGGCACTTCTTTAACTGGGTATTGTACCCCATCTCGAATCAACTCTGACTCAGAGATGATAATCCTAAAGGACAGGGGGTGCAGGGGCAGAGCACCCTGCATTGAGGGTTCAGGGGGCAAAGCCCCCTAATAAAAAAAGATAGTTTACCTGACAAATTTATGCCAACCACAACTTTCAGTTGACATAAATCTGCCACTGTAATGTCGGTTGACAACATTATTGTTGAATCGGTGTCATGGATCCCTTAGCTTAATATACATTTATAGTATATGACAAACAAAATGTTTAATGCCATATTGG
Source organism: Neoceratodus forsteri (assembly GCA_016271365.2). NCBI lineage: Eukaryota > Metazoa > Chordata > Ceratodontiformes > Ceratodontidae > Neoceratodus > Neoceratodus forsteri. Next base: position 1,571,938,798 of record CM028131.1, read on the forward strand.
TCCTATTAAGAACAAATCCAGAACAAATGGTTTGATACCTCTTATTGGACCAACAAGAATGTCACAAAAAGAACAAAGAGCTTTAGCTTTCAGACCAACAAGTCCTTCTTCCTTCTTAGGCTTCTGAAGAAGGACTTGCTGATCTGAAATCTAAAGCTCTTTGTTCTTTTTGTAACATGATTGTTGGTTCAATAAAAGGGTATCAAACCATTTGTTCTGGATTTATAGTGTATGCAATTCTTATCATTGTACAACTGTGAATCATTCTGTGATACTTTTGTAATAAAAAAACACTATTTAAAAGCAAATTATATTGTGCTATATTTCAGGAGGAACAGCATCACTAATGGTTTCGTTTAGGGGTGGGACTGATGTAAAAAATTATTTCCAATTGGATGCCATATATCAGCCCTGCCCCCAAACGGTATCAGCAGTGATGCCCCACACCCCAAAATATCTGGTGGGGAGGATGGGGGCACACATTTCTGCTCCCCCAAAGACAGGGTCCAAATCTGCATTTAGATTCTTTTAATACAAAATATATGGTAGTGTCAAGTGAGGAACTTATAGCGAATTGTAGGTCCCTCAATTGAAAATCCCCATCATGTACATGAAAGTGGAAGAGGAAATGCGTGTCCCAGAAAACATAATTTTTTTATGGTAAAGGAACAAAGTCAAGGAGGATTAGGGTGGGGAATTAGTTTACAAAGAAGGAGGAGGGAACAATTATTTTAACAAATCGGGGGGGTGCAGAACAAACCAAAGCCAGGTTGGAATGGCAAAACTCTGACTCTGGCTTACCTACTGTACCTGGACTAGGCAAAACTAGCCAATCCCATTACATGACTCCACCTGCTGCACACTTCTATATGAGATAACTGATCTTTTAAACCTTATGAACCATAGCTTAAGAATTGTTTAATAGCAGAGGAATAGTACTGGACAGTACTCAGTAGATGTGTTTGAATTATTATCTTCCAACACTTTCGCAGGAAGGAAGATTAGGGGTTGTTAGAAGGGAGAATGAAATATTTACACCATTAAGGGTATAAAATGAGGTGTAGGGCATTAGAAATGTCACAGTTCCTCATGGAATGAGCAGAAGTGGAACCAAAATTCAGAAAAAGTTGCAAAAAACGTGATTTGAAAAAAAAAAAAAATTTATTGAACCATCCTATGCTTTGATATATTGATATATGGAAGTTGTCGCAACACTATATAGTCATGCAGCATATCAAGATAGCTAATGTCAAACTTTAAAACCAAACTTCAGTTCCTAGCCCTAATACATAGATTCATAAGTACATGTATGTTGTCAACAGAAAAAGGCACCTCAGCTGATCCAGTCTGCTTACCTTATCTAATTACTTTGCACTTGCCCTGGTGGCAATCCTCTTCTTCGGTACTGGCCCCCTCTTCTAACTAATCCCACATGCCTGTCCCATCACTGCTTGAGGATGCTGATTGACCTGGCCTGTACCACTTCCTCTGGCAGTTGATTCCACCTGTCCACCACCCTTCCTGTGAAAATGTACTTGTGGACATCCTTTTTAAATCTCCTTCCTGCAAGCTTTAGTGAATTGCCCTTGTCCATGTATTTGAACTGAAGTAGAAGAGTTACTTGATACCTATGCTATTTATCCTGTGCAGGTACTTGTATGTCTCTATTATGTACCCTCTTTCCCTCCTTATCCTTATTTTAAGAGAGCGCATCTTTAAATACTGCAGTCACTCCTTGTACGTATTATTACTAAGGCCATGGATCATCTCGTTGCCACACACGGTTTCCACTTTGTTGCAGTCTTTCTTTAAGAGTGGATACCAGTACCTTACACAGTATTCCTGGTGTGACTGCACCAATCACCTGTACAACAGAAGGATCACCTCCCTACTTCTACTGCTTATCCTATCCCAAGGCACACCAACTCCTGTTTGCTTTGCCCACTGCCTTGTTGCAGTGTGTAGTCAATTTTAAACTCTCTGATATCATTACCCTTGGGGCCAGATATTCAAAACTTAGCCCTAGGGAAAAATTAACACTGCATGGCGTGCTAAATTAGCCCGGAACCATTTGAACGCTATATTCAAAGGAATAGCCCTGGGGCTAAAGCAGCTGAATATAGCATGCAAATGAAGCCATGCAAACAGGGCTGGGACTGCAGTGCAATAATAGCCCGTTAAGTAAGACAGTTCTGAATATAGCAACTGGGAAGTGCAAACCACAACTGCAGCCCAGTGCACATAGACAGGGAGGAAGGTAAAGGTGAACTACTGTATGTGGCCAATGTGTGTGCTAGCAAAGAAGTGGATTCGCTAAAGCTGCAAATAACAATGCAGGCCAAATACTGCAGAACTGTGTTATGGTTTGGACCAATTTGTGCGGTACAAACACATTTGCGCAGTGTTTGCACAGGGTTAACATGTTTTCCTGATGCAAGGACGATTGCCAGGGGCAAAAATTTGCTATATTCAAAAGTGACATGCAAATGAGCCTACTTAGGCCGTCTGCGGGCAAACATCCATATTAGCATCTCATTATGGCCTGATTTGCATGCAGATTGCCCAGCACTATTGCAGGGTCCCACAGCTCCACCTGTAGTAAGTCCATCAGTCTCCATCAGGCTGAAAGTACAGGAGCAGGCTGGATCTGCTCACAGCTCCACCTGTAGATCAGTCTGGAAGAGCATGGTGGCAGCTGCAGGCTGCATTTGTACACAGCTGCATAGACTATTGTGCCCCAGGGGACTACACAGCACAGACACAGGTGGTGCTGGTGCTGCATGCAACAGTCAAACTAGTTCCTGCTACAGTGTATAGCAGATGTTACATTAACAAGGTTGCCAATAGCGTGAGGGACACAGCAATGCCTATGGTGTGTAGGGCAGCAATGACTGCTGCACTCCACACAGTGACAGGTCCATCTGGCAGGTGTGTTGTGACAGAGGACATTACTGTCATGCTGTCGTGTGACCCACAGATGCTGCACCACTGACATGAGATACTCACAGTGACATACACAAGGGTGGCTGTGTGTGCTGTGGTGTCTGTAAAAATGTGCAATATGTGGCCGGGGGGGCACATACCATCAGACAGGCACACTGGTGTTGGGGTATTCCCTACATGGGACCATTTGCACTGTGTGAATAGTCCCAGCCTTGTGGCCGTAATCAGTATGTGGTGCAGCCTGGCCACCTGTAAACCCTCCCCTCAACACCCTCCATGCCCTCAGTGCTGCATATGTGTGCTGGATTGTGGTGGTGTACCCCAATGGGGGGGACTGGAGGTGTGTGCTTTATGGACACACCGCCATGGTGTCCACTGGGCACAGGGGCTCCAAATAGTGACTGGCATGGTTTTGACTGGTGCTAGATGATGGCAACATAGGAGGTGTCATCTTTGGCAGCATGTTTCTTCCATGTCTGGTTTCTTTCTGTGTTTAATATTTACTGGTTAGGGTCAATAAACCACCACTGACAGACCCTCGCAAACTCAATAATTCACACTTGTGAATTACGGAGTACCATAAACCATGGTTCTATGTCATGCAAAGTCACGTAAAGTCATGCAAAGCTGCGCAAAATCACGCAAAGCCATGTAAAGCTGTGCCAAGTCACACAAAGTTGTGCAAAGTCACACGAACTCACTTTTGCACAGCACTAATCACCAGTAAATATAAAAAGTAATACATGGGGAAGTCTGGGAACTTGGATTTTATGCACAGCCTTGGTGTGTGATGCCCAGAGATACACCTCTTGGGCTTCGCCCTTAGGGTTTATGGGGCATCACACACCTCGGGTATGCATAAAATCCTTGTTAGCCACATTTCCCAATGCATTATTCTATATTTTATCATCTTGTTGTCTGAGTAAGCTCACTGGGCAAAAGCACATTGTCAGTAACCACCCAGAGCCACTACCTGTGCGGCTGAGATGATACAGAGTACACTAAATACATACAGTACCATTAACAACAACACACAATTCACAATGTACAACATAGTGTCACATTGTAAACCATTTCTGTTGCAGGTGCTTTTTCCTTTCAGTTCTATCAATGACAGGATGGTTGACTTCTAATCAATATTACTGCATTGTATTCCACAGTTTGGCTGCCTGTGCATATGGTGTGGCCCAGGCTGGCCGACCGCCCACACTGCCTCTTCATTGGATGCACGCAGCCTTGTTCCCTGTTTCTGCTGTGTCCACAACCCCCATCCTTGGTTTTCCCATAGTTAAAACTACCTTTTCTTGAGTGGTAATTTGCACCATGCAAAGTGTCACGCAAAGTCACGCAAACACACTTTGTGTGGCGCTAATGCACTGAATAATAGCATAGCACCTGTATTCATGTACACACACACTCTTTTTGGACATTGCATACATTATACCTTTGCCCGGTGCTAATGCAGTTTGCCCATGCTATTTGACCTTTTGAATATAGGGGACCCACGCAAACCTGGCACAAATGGTTTGCGCCCAACGCAAAGGTTTGATTATCTAGCCCCAGGTCTTTTTTCTGTTGTCTTGTTCAGTACCACCCCACCCACACTCACATTTCATACTGCACTCGAGTCCTTTTTTCCAATGTGCATTACTGACATGTTTAAATGTTGAAGTTCAGCTGCGAGATCCTTAACTATCTCTCCAACCTGTCCAGGTCCTCCCTGAGTTCCCTTTTCCCTTCCTCCTGACCTTGTCTACCCTATAAACATTAGTTCAGTGTCAAAACACAAAATGATTTCTGGGTTCCACGGTTAGTCCATTTAAAGAAATTATCTTTCAAAAGGTTTAACTTTTGAGTTATTTGGGCTCAAAATCTATTTTTAGATGAAGCTTGGCATCTGTTGGATACGAATAGAAGATACTGATATGTAGCACTAACAAAAGCGTTAATTCTATATATCAGCATACTGTATACTGAAACGGATCAACACCTGAAAATGGTATCAAACTGTATCAGTATGGCTAATCCATAATTAACAGACTTTAGGCGTTTATGTTTCCAGCATTAACAGTTTAAGAGGTAACCCATTCAAGAGACAGATTACCTAAAATGGTTTGATTTTGGTACCATTAGTGCTAAAAAACTTCTTTTTTTACTTTCTTAAGCAAAAGGTTGAAATCATGATATTGACATATTAGTATGTCATGTTGTTATGTCATACATTAATCTTTAAAAATGGAAGTTGAATTTAGAAATTTATTTTGAAGCTTTATATGAATTTTGGTTCAGCTTCAGCCTATTTCATAGTCAAACATGTAAACCTGTGCCACTAGGCAGCCCCAAGGGCACTCATGAGCATACAATACAGGGGGGTGGGTAGTCCTTCAGGTGTAAAACATCCCCTCATTGGCAGAGAATGATTTCCAGATTCCAGTTATGACCCATGCCCTGAAGACTCATGAATGAGCCATCTCCTTTAGTATCAGTACACTTACACTGAATCCTACGCCCTCCTCCTGACTGCAGTGACAGTGCAAGAAGGTAAAACCTTGCCTTTTGAGATACTGTGGGAGAGCTTGGTACTATAGTACAGATGGGGGTGGCTGTGTTGGTGGGCACCCAGACACAAAGTGGAGATTCAGTGAGAGAAGGCAATGATGGATATACAAAAGAAGAGATCAGCTCAGTGTGTAAGTGAATAAACTAAAAAGAAATTGTATTGATGCATATTGATATACGATATATTAAAGTGTATTAGAAAATGGGTAAAGGAAAAGTCCCATCCTGATTGGCTAAAACAGCCTGGCACCCGGGCTGTTATTTCTTATTATACAATGGCAAGAAAGAATCCTGGCTTCTGGTTGATCAGTTGGCTGTCACAGCAGGGATGTTATTACTGGTATAACATCCCTGCTGATTGTTTGTAGGATACTGAGCATGAGGCAGATGTCTTTTTTCTCTTAAGAAACAAAAATATTTTTACACACACTAACAAAAACATTCTTTAAAATTATTTTTTAAACTATAAAACAATAAGCCATTGTATAATAGGAATAATGCCCTCCAGGGTGGGTGGGTGTTATGCTGGGATAACATCCCTTCTCGGGTGTTGGACGCCCTCAGCCGGTGGCCTCGGACCCAACCACCCAAGGTGGGATGTTATCCCAGCATAACACCCACCCTGTCAGGCATTATTCCTTTAACAATGCCCGTGGTAAAACAAGTTCCAATTCGGGGTGCCCTATTACTAACAATATCCTTGGACACTCCGAATTTCGAAACCGGCAGCCAACATTTTTTCCCCCACTCTCCACCTTTACATGAAAGAAAGTGAAACTGAGAAGACATAGCAGCCATCACTGCCCTGATTTAGTCTCTCTTTTTTTTTTTCAAAAAGCCACTTAAAACATGTCTCGTTCATTTACCTGAAGTCTACACAGTACTTCCCATTCATCACTCCCTTGTTTCACTGCACGCTCACCGCTGGTCCGCCCGCTAGCCTACCGCTCGCTACCTCACATTGCTGATCACTCCTTCCTTACTATCACAAAGCATGCAGTCATTTTCATCCAAGTTATCTTTTTTCTTTTATAATTTGCCTTTCAGCAAGCAACATTCCCCCAGTCTGACAGAATCCTGCTCCAAACAGCTAAAATAAAGGGCTCTCTGTGAGTGAGTGAGTCACAGGATGCACAAAGCAAAGGGACAATCTCATTGGAGATGCGCAAAAACAGCAGTGCCCTCCAGTGGCAATTCCAGCAGGACAGGGATTACTTTCCTATAAAAGTTACCTTTTTTCTTTTTTTATTTGCTTAAATATATATATTTAGTATCATATATGTTTTCCGAAAATTACACCTGCACCCCATTTTCTAAGTGCAATAATACCCTCCAGGGTGGGCATTATGGGATATAACAGACCTTCCAGGGGCTATAAGGCCCTGTGCCTGCAGTATTGGGCCTCATTACGCCCCTGGGTGTTCCGTTATACCCCAATAATGCCCACCCTGTCGGGTATTATTACTTACTTGACACATTAAGGCTGAAATTATATGACTTCTACATATCAATCTGATTCCAAGCTGTCATTAAAAAGAAATTATGTTCTGAGTCCCAAGAGTTCCAAAGTTAGCCCTTCTTGAAAATTTCTTTGAGAATGGCCAACTCTGAAACCACTAGGACTAGAAACTTAATTAAACAATAATGCACTCCAGGGTGTGTGTCTTGCTGGGATAACGTCAAGCCTCAGGTAGTTGGGCACAAGGCCACAGACTTAGTGTGTACAACTACCCAGAAATGATGGTATCCCAGCATGACACACACCCTGGAGTGCATTATTGCTATTATATAATGGCTAGTTTGTAAATAAAATAAAAAGAAAATTAAAAAATACTACTAAAACAGATTTTGTCTTATTTTTGACAGTGGAGGCATATTTAAATAAAAAAATGGTTCCTATTCTATTTCTCTAATAGGTGGAGCTGTGTGTGTGGGTATTTTGTTTTTTTGTTTTTTTATTGGTGGTGCTGGCTTTGTGTATTTTGTCTTATCTGCTTCCCAGTCCCCATCTTCATATCTGCCCATGATGTCTTCCCATCCGGTCTGTGGAGCCTCCCATAGCTTTGAGAGGTACTTTTTCTTTCTTTTTTGGTTTTGGTATTGCTGACGGAACCACAGAGGAGTTCAGTAACTGTGATCTCACTTATGGCCTTGGTGTTTCAGCAGTTAGTTTGGAACCGATGACAGGTACTGGTCAAAATATTCAGTTTCTGTACTGTGACATTTTCTAACGGAGTCCGATTTTATTGATTTAATTTTTTGGTTTTGTTTTATTTTCTCAAGGTGGCCATAAGCGGTGCAGCCACTCGAGGAAGTGAGATGGCTGTTCAATGAGTGGGAGCGTGGCTGTTTGAAAGGGCTCATGCTCGTGCCAAGGGGGACATCGAAATGTCATGTCTGATGATGGCTTTTTCATTAAAAGATTATTCTGTTTGGGTGAATAGTGCAGGGGGAAGAGGGTAGGAGGTTGTTGTCAGTGTGTGTTGTTGTGGTGGCGAGCAAGTCAGGGACACTGAGGGCAGGTTGCAAGCGGGTATAACTGAAGCGGGTGTTGAGTAGACATTAGTGCAGTGGGCTGCGTGGAGCGAATCCCTTAAGGTCTGATGCGATCATCTGTGTGCTGGGACTAGACCTATGATGTTATACTGGGATAACATCATGGGTCCAGCCCCAAACTGACCAATCAGAGCTCAGCATTCTTTCTTGCCATTACATAAAAAAAAACTTTTGCAGATGTAGCTAACAAAAGTTAGGGGAATTAGGGGAAACATGAGCAGTGAGTCAAATGTTTGCAATGCACTTAAAGGTATAAGACAATGGTAAAGAAGATTAAAAATGGCACAAATCATCATGGAAAAGACTGAAATGAAACCAAAATTCTGTAAAATTTTAAGGTCTTTCTACAATTTATTTTTAAATGTGTCATGTGTCCATACAGTATGTTGATATATTAAACAAGTAATGACAATATATCAGCAATAAAAATATGTTTCAATATAGAGGTGATAGAGTATTTTTGAACATATTAATAAAAAAAAAAATATTGATGAATGAGAAAATATAAAAATGACTTACCAAGTCTGTGAGATTATACAGTAAGCACAAGGCATTCATGGCAGAAGATACTAGTGGTTGTTCCATTAAGAAACAAATAGACCAATTTCTAGTTTATTTGTAAATTTTAACAGGTAGAGGCACACTAAACTGTAACATTTCAGGTGCATCCAGGGGAGGATGAATTACGTGCATCTTTTTTTTGTTTTAATTGATAGGGGCTGTTGGCCAGGACATTCGACTTTCGCCTACACTTACAATATAAAGGTGGTTATATTGCACCATATGGTGCTACAGTGGCAGAAAACTCATTGCAGTAAAGTACAGTTTAGCCAACCAGCTATAAAGAAATCTTGTAACTGTGAACTACAGGCATCACAGCTGTATAACACCATTCTACTTTACCTTTAAACCTGGAAAGCAAGATCTTTTCCCTTTTGATAACGTAGGTTCAATCTCAGGCGATAACTTCTTATTGGGTGGCAATGCCATCTTCGTGACAGAGTCAACCTTTTCTTTTGATAGATTTTCCATTATGATGTCTCCAGAGCTGTAAGAGCTTGCTCCAATTATCAATATGAAAAGTTCCTAAAAACAGTAAACATTAAACTGATGTTTATTACAAGGGATTAACAGTAGAATCTATATGAAATGGCACGTGGCAGCCTTCAAAAATTGAGTGGCATTTTAATAAATTCTAAATATTTTTTTGACCAGACAAGTGTTTTTCTGATAACCGCCCCATGCATGTCAAACCTCCAATCCTCTTGCACCAGTGCAGACTTTGTGCTTCATTACATAACTGAGACAGGGGTTCTGCCAGTTCTGAAGCCAGTTACCTGAGTACCTTAGGGTGCAAGTCATCCGGGTCCAGTGCTTTATCCACCCTGAGGGCTTCCTGTCCCTTTCTCATGCATTCAGCCATGATCTCCACCATCCCCATTTCCTGTGCCCACATGAAGTAGCCTTGATCCTTCTTTCTGGTAGAAGCCCATCATGCTTAACCATAGTTACTGAACAGAAGTAATTGTTCAGTACTTCTGCCTTCTGTTCTTCTTCTTCAAATACCCTCCCCTCCTCTTTTAGCCTGATAATCCCTCCTGGTTTTCCTTTTTCATCTGAATATGCCTAAACATTATTTTTCCCTGTATTTACTCCCTCGTTATCCACAGCTTTGTGTCTGCCTTTGCCATCCTGACCACCACCCTTGCCTCTTGAGCCTTGCCTGGTATTCTTGCCATTCTTCCTCCTTCTTGTTTCTCTTCTTCATCAGACTCCATCTTTTAACCTTCACAGCCTCTCACACCACCTTTGATAACTAGATCTGTCTCTTGTGCTTATTTCTTTTGTCATCCTTCCTTGCACAAGATTCAGCCACCTCCAGAAGTGCCCCTTTGATCCAACACCATTTTACTTCTGCGCCCTCAGTCTGGTCTATACCCATCAAGTTTTCCCAAAGCAGAACCATTGTCCTTAAGGTGGACTAGTGTTTCCTTTCACCAGTTAAAACCAGAGTTGTGGTCATTGGACCCAAAAGTTCCCTGACTGCCACCCCTCAACCACTTCTGAACTGGTGGGTACCAAGTCAAGCACAGTGTCCTGCCATGTGGGATCCCTGACCAGCTGCACCAGTAAGCAGTCATGTGACATGTCCAGTAGTACCAGACTTTTGGTGATCTTTGATGCAGGGATGTCCTAGTCTACAGTATGTCTAGCAGATTCAGGTCGCCCACTAGCACTAGACCCTCTTTTGTTGCTCCCCTTTTGACTTCCTCCCCCAGTTCCTTGTCCCCCTCCTCTTTTTGCCTCAGTGACCTGTAGACAGCCACCAACATAATCTTCTTTTCCAACAGCTGAAGTCAGCTGTACCCAGAGCAGCTCCACTCCCCGTCTTCCTTTTCGATGACTCTGTCTTCTGTAGGCCCTATACCCCCTGATACAGAGGGCTACTTCCCCCTTTACTCTTGCCCCTGTATCTCCCAAACAAGGTGCAGCATACAACTGTCAGATCCCAATCATTGTCCCCAGTGCCCACATCTCTATGATGGCTGCCAAATCTAAGAGCCTCTACCACCATTGCCTGCAGCTTCCTGATCTTATTGGTCAGTCTTCTGGTATTTAGGCAAGTTATCTTCCATGTACCCACCTTATTTCCTATCTCTTTGCCACATTCCCTTTTAGTGCCCTCAACACCCTTCCCAGTCCATCCATTTCTCCATCTGCTAACTGGTTTGACACATTCACCTCCCTTCCCCACATTACCTACTTCACCTTTTGCCTGTCCTTGCCTCAAAAAGCTTTTCATAGTCCATTTTCCATTTCCAGGGGAGTCTCTGCCAAGTTCATCCTGTTCTCACCTCCCTCCAGGTGATGCCCAGCTTCCGCCTCCTACTCACTTAGTTCAAGAAACTGTCCATCAAAATGTCCAGTTTTTGCCATAGTGCGCTTGTCTCCACCCTCACGAGATGAAAGCCTGCCCCTTTGAATAGTTTCTAATAGCTAAGGTAGGTTGCTTCTTAGCCAGTTTGGAATTACACTTTGAGTTTTGTCAGCTAAAGGGACCTTATCATCAAATTGAGTCTGCCCATTCCCATTATAAGTACATGACTGTGATGTGTGATCTATTTGAATTCATTTTTGAGCTATTCTTAGCTTCTGGTATTCAAGCAGACCACCTTCCACGTACTCACCTTATTTCATCTCTGCTTACTGGATTCCCTCTTAATGCTCTCCACACCCTTCTCAGTCCATCCATTTATCCTTCTGCTAGCTGGTTTGTTGTGACCCTGTCTTCTTCTTCTTCACTTACTGCACCTGTGCATCTATTCCCTGTCCTTGCCACTACCAGCTTTCCATAGCCCATTTTCCATTTCTGGGGGAGTCTCTGCCATGTCCTTCCTGATTTCACCTCCCTCCAAGTGATTCCCAACTTCTGTCTCACCCTCATTCAGTTTAGAAGAATGTCCATGTAGATGTCCAGTTTCTGCTCCAGTGCATTTGTGTCAGCCCTTATGAAATGAGAGTTCTCTGCCTTGAACAGTTCTAAATAGCTAAGGCAGGGCCTATCTTAGCCAGTGTTGAAAAAGCATGTTATGACCTTTGGGGACTAAAGGGACCTTATCATTAAACTGAACCTCCCACCTTCCCATTTATAAGTAAGTGGCATTGATGCATGAGCTACAGGAACTTACTTCAGAGTTATGGGGGCTGACTTCTGGGAAGCCTCCTATAAATTCCACACTGTGAACCTTAGTTTAAGGAGCTGTAGTAATGCATCTGAGATCTAGTAGTTCAATTCCTGGACCAACAGTATCTCAGGAAATTCCAATTCCAAACTGCACCATATCTCCCAAAATGCACTATAGTTGTAGAAGATATTTTGCCTTCAGTTTTAGTTAGGTTTGTGTGAGCAGTACTATTAATTATTCAGCCTACCTATAAAGAAGTTAATCATATCCAACTGGATATTATATAATTTCCTCGTATTGTGCAAATAATATGAACAATACAGATCTTTCTTTGTCTCACCACAATGTGCAATATGTCAAAATGTTTAGCTTACAGATATACAATATATTTGGTGGGGTGACCTATCCTGTTATAGTGCCTTATTAAAAATCAAAATGCCTTTGCTGTTGAGCTGTTCATATCCTCTCTAAAGTCTCTTTTCCCAATCCTTCAAATTTCATCTTACATCATTAATGTAGCCACCAATGCCTTGAGAAGAACATGGAAAAACATAATATTTGGACACAAAGCAACTTATATTTCTCATTAGCTCTGTATTTCTTATCCACATTTTTTACTGAGGCTACATGAATGAAAACAGGATAGTTGTGCCATGAAGGTTCATCAGCTTGTATTGCTTCTTTCCAACCTGATGTCATAATTTTCTGCTTGTGACATCAGTTATTCCCATGGCAAAACACTTTGATGCCACAAAACAGAATATAAGTAAGCAATAAGGCATGATGGAGTGTGCATAGAACACTTTTGATCAAGATATTAGGGGCGAATAAGGCACAAGCCTTATTGCGTTTATAAAATGGACCTCTTTTTTTAAAAAAACTTTATACAGTTGGTAAAACATGTTTATATGTAGAAACAATAGATTTACTTGTGTACATTTATGATTAAATAGTCCTTCCGCCCACTACAAATGATGTCATTGATGATGTCATTGTATTGTTACCTACTTTCTTCTTCCTGATTTTTTTTTCTCTGTTTTTCCCCACATTCAAGACAAGGAATGTTTGTCATGGTATGTTTACCATGGAATACATAGATTCAACATTCTGCTCAGTTCCACTGCTAGAATGTTACTCTCCTAACGTACTACACACACACACACGCACACACACACACACACACACACACACACACACACACACTCACACACACAAAACAAAGGCCTCTTACAGCCAGAGACTCAATTATCTCACTGACAGGGTAAGGAGAAGAGATTTCCCTGATAAGCAGGTAAAGATAGAAGGGGGATTTTTCATTGTCAGCAAAGAAACAGTTGTAATAAAAACTATAAACAATATTTAATGTTTCTAATTTGTTTATGTGGGTAAGGAGAATGTGATGATCAGGGAAACAACATTTAATCTGTTTTATTTTGTATTTAAGGTAGTTTTATTTTTAGGGCCCTGTGCAAGTAAATGTGATGTTTACAGCTACAGGGCAAAAAAACAATGGCTGCCAGTCGAATTCTTAACATTCTATTAGTGTAATGACTCCAATGGTGATCAGTGAACATTTGGCATCACTTTTTATTTTCCATGCATGAAACATAATTGCTACATGAACAACAGCAAATCAGGTTTCAGGATTTTCCCTTACCATTTTATAATTTCAAGTAAGGAATAAGTTATATAGCCAGATGAATTTTAAGAGATAAAAAGCTTGTTCTGTGGGAAGTTTTGCAGTAATAAATAATCGGGTGGAGAAATCTATAGAACGTATATGATAAACAAATGGAATTGTGTCTAGATAGTATGTGTTTTAAAGTTTTCCCAAAGACTTCAGCTGCTCATTAAATCTCTGGTTAATAAATTCCTTATAATATATGGGTAGCCCTTATTACCCACTGAAAGTAAACTGTTTACAACCTTGTAATCCCACTGTTGTGATGTCAGAACCTTATAAACCCCTCTCATCTATGTCATAGCAGTGGGTTTACAAAACGGAATGCCAGTGTTATTCAGTATTCTACACACCCTGAATGCGATTGTTAGTCTCAGTACAGTATTCAAATAACATTCCAATTGTCACAGTTTACTGTTACTGAATCTAGCGATCGCTATGTCTGATAAAGAGTTTAACTCTGGTGCTATTTCGGCCCGCTGTCATTCAGTCCGTGAATCCTAATAAATTGTTTTCCTACACAATCATGTGGCTGTGGTGCAGATTCATTAATAAGATAAGGCTAAATTACTTGTGTTCGGGGTAACTTCTCATGTCGAGTCCCATACGTTAAATGACAATGCCTGTGCTGGAGGATAACTATGGTGATCATTCTTGTGGTTGCTAGGACAATGGTAAACCTCTCGAGCTGTGCTCTCAAGGTTTGCTGATGCCCTAGCAACCACTCGAGGTGATTACACCATGGTTATCACCTGTTCTTCAGGCATTATCCTCTATATAGTTTTTTTTCTGGTGATATCAAGAGCTGCCTGGCCCATGTAATACCCCTATGTATGCAATAGGTATGGGCACATAACTAGTAGAATAAATCCATTTATTCTCAGTATTGTTGGATAAACGGTGGTTCTAACATTTATCCAACACCCTGCCATCAATCAACCACTGTTTATCCTACACCCTGCCATCAATCATCTTACCTCCCACCAGCACTAGTTTCAGTTACTCTTACTTGCACACATACAAACATATGAAGAAGCCAGCAGAAGAAGGCCATATGGTCTATCAAGTCTGCTCCTGTTGCAGGGTTCACAGCTTGAGCTACTGTCCCTGCCCCCTCTGCCCACTCCTCCCATCCTCCCTACCCATGACCCTTACCCTCCCCCTATACCTGCCCAAGCCTCTCTTAAAACTGCCTACTGTCAACGAGATTATCTCTTCTGGCAGCACATTCCAAGTGTCCACCACCCTCTCTGTGGAGAAGTACTTTCTGATCTCCCTCTTAAACCTCCCACCCTCCAGCTTAAGACTGTGCCCCTTCATGTTATGGTTGCCACTCAGCTTAGAAAAACTCTCCTTATCAATCTTATTTACCCCTTTCAAGTACTTGAAGGTCCCAATCATGTCCCCTCTCTCTCCTGTCCTCCAGGGAGTACATGTTCAGTTCCCTCAACCTCTCCTCGTATGCCTTACCCTGCTGACCAGCTGTCATCTTTGTAGCCCTCCTCTGGACCTTCTCCAGCAGGTTAATGTCTTTTTTGAGGTGTGGGCACCAGTACTAAACTCCATTCTCTAGATGCAGCCTTACCACTGACCTGTACAAGGGCAGTATAACCTCCTCTCTCCTACTACTGATCCCCCTAGATATGCATCCCAACATCTTGTTTGCCTTTACTGCTGCTTTCTTGCACTGCGTGGAGTGCTGCAGGTCACTAGTGATCATCACTACCAGGTCCTACTCCTCCTCTGATGCAGATACTCGGGCTCCACCCAGGTAGTACTCTGTCCTAGGATTCTTGACTTCAATAGGTATAACTTTGCATTTCTTGGTATTGAAGCCAAGCTTCCAGATCCTGGACCACCTCCCTAGCTTGCCAGATCTTCCTGTAGGTCCCTGTATCCCTTCAGCTGTGTCCACTCTCCCACAGAGCTTGGTGTCATCCATGGATAGGCACATTTTGCCCTTAATGCCATCTCCAATGTCATTGATGAAGACATTGAACAACACTGGCCACAGCACCGAGCCCTGCAGGACCCCACTGGTTACTTGTCTTGTGCCAGACGACTGTTCCCCCCACAACCACCCTCTGGGTTCTGTTCTTCAGCCAGTTTTCTATTCATCTGGACATCTTTTCCCCAACTCTGAGATCCATCAACTTCCTGAGTAACCTTTTGTGGGGCACAAAATCAAAGGTCTTGCTGAAATCAAGATAGAGGGATGTCTGCTGCTTGGCCTCTATCCACTGTCTTAGTGACACAGTCAAAGAAGTCAATCAGATTTGTTTGACACAATCTCCCCCCCACCCCATGAACCTATGCTACCTCGCATCCTGGAGATCATGCTCCTCTAGATATTCCACCAACCTTTCCATTAGTATGGTCTCCATGAACTTGTCCACAATGGTCAGCCTAACTGGTCTGTAATTCCCTGGGTTATCCTTGGGACCACTTTTCATTGCAGTTTCATTATACTTAGTCACCAATCCTTTGGCTGTCTTCAGGCTCCTCCAGCCATAAATCCACACTAATAAAATGAACCAGAAAATCTTCAGGCTCTTCCAGCCCTAAATTCACAATATTAAGCACCCACAAGAAGCAAATAAAAAAAAACATCAAAATCAAAATAAACAGCCGACCCAGTGGCATGGAGGGCTGAGGCATCATGCCTTACCTCCTGCCACACCAGCGACCCGTGTTTGCGGTGCAAGTGGGCCGCCGGGGGTCAGCTGGGGAGGGAGAGGATCGAACATCCCAAGGACAGCTCTCCTATCCCAGGGAGAGGGTGGGTCAGAATCCGCTGAATGCTTGACCCCTAGTGGAAGCTGGGGGCAAGCACAGGTGGCTCACATGTAGGAGGAGGTGGTTAGGGGCAGACACCCAGGTATCCGAGTGTGGGAAGGCACGGCTCAGCCATGAGCATCATTGTATCGCCTGTGCTGCACTTGGGGGATGGAAATGGCCCCGGCAAGATGAATGCCGGCCGCCGCAGAGGCCTCGCCTCCTGCAACCCCCCACATCAGATCTGTTCCAGCAGGTTGAGGGATCCCAGCCTCCCTGCCATGGGGGGCAAGCTATGGAGGAAGCAGAGAGAGCTAAGCTGTGAGTGGAAGATGGGTCTGGGTGACCTGGCAGGAGGGAGTGCAGTTGTGGATGTAGAAGGTAAAATAGATTAACAGCAAAAAAAAAAAAATCAAAATAAACAGTCATTAAATTCTTCAGGCTCTTCCTGCCCAAATCCACAACTGCAGTTGAAGCAAAATCCCTCAACTTCAGGAAGCACCTCCAAAAAACACATTCTCCCATCCTCCATAAGCAGACCACTTCTCCGACGCCGCTCCCGTAACTCCTTCCCATACAACTCCCTCATCTACCAGCTCATGCACTCTCCTGGAGTTGGTTATATTTAGTCAGGGGGTGCAGGGGACAAGGCCCACCAGGAGGGGGTGCGTGGGGGCACAGCCCCCCCCCCACATAAATACTATTCTAAGTTGCCAGATGTCTTGTCGCCCAGAAGTGTACATTGCCAATTTGCTTTTCAGCAATGTATACTCACTGTAACAGCGCTTACTGTTTTGTAATCGCTGTTAAGACATGGAACTAGTTCTAAGCCAATGGAGCCTATGTCAACTAGTTAACACTCCAGCTTGATTAAGTCACTAAAGCATAACTCATTCTTCAATAGATTGCATTATCACAGACAGGGAGGGCAGTATTAAAGGAGTTGGTGTTCTAGCAGACTCCATTAGTGATCACTTCCCTATCTATTGTATCTGGTTCTGCAAACCTCCCTGGATTCCTCCCAGCGTGTTCACATTTTTATAGGTTTGATACTAATAATCTTTTTTTCTGATGTCATCTTCATTGCCTGATTATGTCAAAATTCCCTCCCAGACACTGACTTGGCTTTCAATTGTTTTTGCATTAAACTATTTGCAAATTCAGAATAAGTATTTTCAGGTTGGCCCAGTGGCACTGAGGGTTGAGGTGCTGGATGCCACACCTCGCTCCATGCCAGTGACCCGTGTTCGGGAGAGAATGCGGGTCGTCGGGGGTCACCCGGGGGGGGGGGAGAGACTGAGAATGCGAAGGACTGCTCTCCTCTTCTGGGTGGGTTGTCACTACCCACCAAACAACTGCTCCAAGGTGCAGGCCTGAAGGGTAGTGCCGGACAGGGGAGCAACATGAAGGGAGGGCACTGTGCGTGGCAGCGTGCATGCACCTCCACATGCATGCGTGCATGCCTGCAGTGAGGGGATAGAGAAAACTGGAAAATGGATCTGGCAGGCTCCATGATGGCCTGACCACATCCTCAGTTCCAGCTTCCCCGTCTTCTGAATTGTGCTCGTGTGGGGGTAGCTGGCCCATCTCCCTCCGGCCCCGCCATGGGGGGAATCTGTGGGGGAATTGCCAGGGTGGAGCTGGATCAGGGGCAGCCGGGCTCAGAGGATAAGTCCTCTGAGAGGGGGCTAGAGATGTCTGCCAGCCCCATGGGGAGATAAATAGAATAATAAAAATATATATATATCTATTTTCCCCTAAAAAGAAAGCATGTTCAAGGTACCAGCAACTGGTGGCTAACAAAACAATAGCTTACAAATATGAAACTAACAGACAAGGGTTGGTCTGTGTAAATTTACTGTACATCTTTGTCTGATGATTGATTAAAATATGTTAACAATAAGCCACACTGAATTATGTTGAATTAATAAATACCCTGGCTGTGTAGTAAAGCTTAAGACCAATGGTCGAGTGTCTTTTGCAGCCAGGGCTTGAAACAAATTGTTGATATGTCTGTATATAGGGATGTAGTTCTTAATCATCCCAGCCATCTTGTAAATTCTTTTAATTAAATTTCTACTGATTTAAAAAATTATGACATTAAATCACCCCCAAAAGGACCTTGATGCCAACATTAATTCTTTTTTTTTAATTTATTTATTTATTTATTATGCTTTTTCACACTGCTTGCCGCTGTTACCTTAGCCTCGGTCATGGCCCCATCCGCTCCCACCCCCACATTAGCCGTGACTCCCTGATACCCCCTGGCTTACCCCCCAGGGCTGGGTTGCAGCATGGGCTCCAAGTGCCACAATCTACAGGATAGGTCAGGGAGCCAGCCAGGCAGCTCATCGGAGTGGAGGGGCAGGCTTCATCCAGGCGGCAGGCAGGCAGCAGTATTTTTTCCACCTGTTTCCTGGGGGCGGGGATGTGCAATGACATCCAGCATCCACCCTACCCCCCTGAATATTCTGGTGCCGGTTGCTGTGGTACCCTGGCCTCTGCCATCAAGCACTGGTCACACTCCCCTCCCTTCCCCCAGAGAAGGAGAGCAGTCCTTAGGATGCTCTATCCTTCTCCTCCCCCACCAGTCTCCGATGACCCGGATCCATTCCCGAACCCGGGTCACCAGCATCGCAAGTGGAAATCCAACCGCTGTGCCGATGGGCTGGCCTAGCCAACATTAATTCTTGATGGCTTGCTCTAGTGCTTGCTAAGGCTAGTCTCCTTTTTCTTTGAAGGTTACATCTCCTGGTAAGACCTCAAGTACAAGCTTTTGCTTACTCTTCCCTCTAACAGTGTGGCTGGTAGTGACAGCCTTGTCCTAGGTTATTTAAATTATTTGTGGCTTTAATAGCTCTTACACTTTTAAAAATGTTTCGTCTTTCTTTAATCACTTCTTTCTTGCATCAATTTGAAAACAAGCTAGAGTAATTCTGTGTTTTAAAACAGCAGTGCCTGTAAGCAGTTTTCATAGATGATTACCTATTGTTATAAGACAGTCTTGTTCGGGAATGCTGCTGTTGCTTTTGTAATCTTCAGTCTGCTGGTTGGGACATCTGGGTGATTTTATTGCAGAAGGTTAGAATAGGACTTTGCCATGATCAACTTTTTGAAGCTGGGTTAGTTGTTGGATGTCCTGGCCCATGCATGATGTTGAAGATGAGTACTGTACATTGTCTAAGCAGGCAATGAAAATGCTGGTAGTCTGTGGGGCTGTGATTGCACATTTCTGGTAGGACTGGGTTATGTGCTATCCATTTTCAGTTATTGGTGCCAGTTCCACTGAGTGGTCAGTGTTTAAACTGCATGTACTGGAGTTCACAAGCTGGTATCAGAATCAGCTGGCCGCTCATACATGGTGAAATAAATGTATTTTGACAGCATGGATTCTAACCAAACTAATACAGAGTAAGACTCTTCTTTTACAAAGTTTTTATATTAAAAAAATGTTTCTATTAACATAGCGAAATACCATTATCAGCAAACAATAGCTATATAATGTAATTAGTTATGCTGGGTTGGATGGGATTTATCACAAATTGATTTTTGCTATATGTTTGTTGTGTGATGCTAGCTTTCACGTTTAATTTGTGTATACATCTAATAATGAAATGAACACTAAATATTATCTGCCAAAAAGATTCTCTTATTGTTAAACCCAATTTGTTTTTATTATTGTTCATGTGTCTGAAATATGCAAGCAGCCTTTCCCTCTTCACAAGCCTATTTTAATCGAGCAGACTCCAACACTTTCTCTCCGCTGTCCACAATGCAATATTGGCTGTCAAATGTGGAATGGGTTCAGTTCCCACTTTCATTATGTTTGCTTGCACGCATGTGCAAGAAACATAGTGCCATCATCCGAGTTTTCGGAGGTGTGGCAGCCCTCTTCCAATTCAGTCAGTGTGTTTGCAGGCGCGGCCGCAGTTCTCCAATGCCTGCTCGAGCTGTCTATGACCAGTCCAAAATGCAGTGTGTATAGTTGAAAGGGGAGCTGCTTCAGTGAACAGCGATAAGATATCGCCTGCTGTGCGCACTCCCCTGCACACACACACACACACACACACGCACGCATACTGCATGCTGCCCCCACGCACACACTGTGGCAGCCGACAGGGATGCCTAACTTCGCCGGTTGTGCTGCACTTCAAAAGCCTTCCATATGCCACGCTGGGTGCCCACCCTGTGGCTACATGTATAGCCTGACGGGGTGCCTAATTCCCCGCGGCTCCACTGTCTTCCCCCAGAGTACAGGTGCCACTCTGGGAGCCCACCCCAGCGTGGCAGCAGATGCTGTCACCGATGGGGTGCCCAATCCCGATCAGCTCCACTGTCTCTCCCTCCCCAAGCTTCAGGTGCCACGCTGGGAGCCCACCCCAGCGTGGCAAAATGTGTTAGCCGACAGGTGCCCAACCCGGCCAGCTCCAGCCCCCAAACAGCCTTTCAGCTGCCACGCTGGGAGCCCACACCAGTGTGGAAAATGTCCCTCATTGTCTCAGTAAAAAATACACCTGCAAATAAAAACTGTCCCTCGGCGCTTCTCCCTGCCCCCTCCCACAACCCGCACCCCACCCACTACGCGACCTTGCCTCCCCACCCCCACCCCATACTTACCTCCGGATCAGCGACGACCGTGGACCGGTAACATCTGCACTCTTCAAAGCCGACCGCTAACTGAGGAAATGCCGGCAAGCTGTATAATGGGATAGATAGGGTTTTTTCAACTTTGCTGCATATCTCAGGCATTTTTTGGAATTTTTGCACCAAATTTTCAACATGGGGTTTTTGGGACCCCTTCTCATGAATGCTCTCACTGTCATGGCGTAAATCAGGCCCAAAGGGTGATTTCACAGTCACTGAGCAAAATCACCTTTCGGGACCAAGTAATGAAATGACACTGACACTGTTCATAAGGTGGGCTCTCAAAAAGCCTATGTTGAAAATTTAATGGAAAAATTCCTAAAAATAACTGTTTTATGAGCATGCGTTGAGCAGTTCCTACGCACACTCGTAAGTTCGCGAATTTTCAATATTTTCACTCCAGATTTTCAACATTGCCATTTTACCACACCTCCTTATGAGCAGTACAGCTGTCATTTTTCACATCTTGCCCAAAACGTTTTTCCGCCCACGTAGCGCACAAAGGCGCAGTCGGTGTGCAAAATCAATGTATGGGACATTAAGAAAATCACAGTGACACTGTTCATGAGCAGAGGTCTTAAAATGGCTATGTTGAAAATTTGGTGAAAAATCTAAAATGGACTGTTTTATAAGTGTCTATGTAGTTCCTACGCACGCCAGAGTTTACATCTTCGTCATTTTCGCTGCAGATTTTCAACATTGCCATTTTATTACACTTCCTTATAAACAGTACAGCTGCCATTTTCACATGTCACCCCAAATGTGCTTCCAGCATATGTAGCGCACAATGGTGCAGTCAATTTGTGAAAGCAATGTTTGGGACAGATTAAGAAAATCACAGTTACACTGTTCATGAGCAGAGGTCTTAAAATGGCTATGTTGAAAATTTGGTGACAAAAGTCCATAAAATAACTGTGTTACAAGTGAGCATTGGCAGTTTCCACGCACTCTGAAGTTCATGACTTTGTAATATTTTCAGTCCAGATTTTCACCAGTGGCATTTTCCACACTTCCTTATGAAACAGTATAGTCATTATTCACAACATGGCCGAAATGTGTTGTCACACTTTCAGCGCAGAAATGCGTGGTCACTGTGGGAAATCATTGTTCGGGACAGATAAAGAAAATCACAGTAACACTGTTCATGATCGGAGGTCCCAAAATGCCTGTGTTGACAATCTGCTGTAAAAAAAAATCCCCAAACTAATTACATTACAGGTGTGCGTTACACAGTTTCTATGCACGCTCGTGCCTTCACCAGTTTTTTTAATATTTTTACTGCAGATTTGCAGCATTGCCATTTTTTACACCTCCCCATGAACAGTGCAGCTGTCATTTTCACATCCTGTTCGAATGTTTTGCACCTGTGGTGCTAAATGCCGTAGTCGCTGTGCATAAGCAGCTTTCGGCTAACAAACTGATATTGCCACTGTTCATGAGGTGGGGTCACAAAAACACCATGTTGAAAATTTGGAGTGAAAATACCAACGAATGCCTGAGGTATTAGGGTTTCTAACCATAACGCCCAACCCTGTAGAGAATGACAGGCATCAGGGGTGTGACTTGGGATTCTTGCCTGTAATGCTCATACCATTCCACACCCTACAGCCAGTGAGAGGCATTGAGGTATGCCTTGGACTCTTCGACCCCAAAGTTCACCCGTTCTCTATACGCACCCATCTCACCATATTTTCTGATGGAATGGGGCGATGCGGGCCAAAGACCCCATGCACACCGTGGACACTTGTCAGTGTCTGCAGAGGGGTGTGGTGAATGGCGTGGCCGTTATGCCTGACGTGCCGTTATGCCTGACAACCCAAAGGCACACCCCAATGCCTGTCACTCTCTGCAGGGTGGTGGTGGGGTTGGCTTCAGTTCAATACTTCACTGCCATTCCTATTATCAAGGCCCCTAGAATTCTGCGGTTCTGCAATTGCAGAATTTTCCGCAGAATTTGCATCATGCCGCAGAATATATATAGTGCCACAGAAGTCATTGTTTTTGGTGAATTTTCATATAAATATACTGTTTTTCCATAGTGTCAGGCTTTCTTTCCCACCTCGTTTATCCTGAAGCCCTTCCTCTATGCTCAGCATATGATGTCATCTATGACATCACATCATATTTAGCCAATGACAGGACTGCATTCTGCCAGAGAAATGAATAAATCATGCCGCAGAAATCAGAAAATGCTGCCACAGAAGTCAAGGAGCCCTGGCGCAGAAATCAGAAAATTCTGCCGCAGAACACCAGGGGCCCTGCCTATTATGCAGCTCTGAAACTTCTACACTACCACTGCCAATGCCAGCAAGCAAACATTCGGCATTGACAAATGCTTGTTTTTAAATTGTTGCCTTGTTTATGCTTGCAAGATATACTGATTTCCTTTACCAGCTAGTCACAGCTCCTCGGTGTCTATTCAGTCCTTAGTGGTTGCAAATTCCATTTCATTTTCAAAATCTCACCGCTTCCCTGGGACAAGGCTACAAACAGGCATAATTGGCTTGTCCTCCTTTCCCAGTCAACAGCAGCAATATATTGAAGGGAACAGAAAGTGTTATGGTGCTCTAGGGAAGTGGTCAAGGTGGTGAAGGAAAAAAGGAGGCATTTAGGAGGTATAAGGAAACACAGAGGGAGGAGGACAAGGGGTTTTACCAAGTAAAACAGAGGTAAGCAGGGCAGGCAGTGAGGAGAGCAGAGGCACAGACAAAGGAAAGGATAGCCAAAGGGGCAGTAAAAGGGGATAAGACGGTCTTCAGATACACGACTGAGAAGAGGAAGGCAAAGAGAGGCATTATGAGGATTAGGAGGGTGGCACGGGAGACTGCATAGAACAGGATCAATAAAAAGCTACCATCCTAAATAGGTACTTTGGCTCAGTCTTCATAGAGGAGGGAGGGTGGACAAACCACCAGGGGATAGCAGGAACATAGGATGGGAAGGTGGAAACAAGTCTATTTTCAGAGGAAAGAGTACTGAAGACACTTGCAGCTCTGAAGGTGGACAAAGTGATAGGACCAGACAGGATACACTCAAGGGTGCTAAAGGAACTCAGGGAGCTGCTAGCTTCCCCACTGACAGCCCTATTCAGCAGTTCACTGGATTTAGGAGTTGGTTCTGGAGGACTGGAGAAGAGCTGATGTGGTCCCTCTAGATAAGAGCGGCAGCAGGGAGGAGGCTAGCAGTTATCGGCCAGTTAGCCTCACTTGAGTGGTGGAGAAATTAAATGAAACCACACTAAAGGAAAGGCTGGTTGAGCATCTTAAATCCAGTGGGCTGCAAAACTACAGACAGCATGGATTCATGGGGGGAAGGGTCATGCCATGGTCACCATTGGAATACTGCCAGTATACAGCAGAGCCTGCCGCCTGAGTGACAGAGTGTCATGCCCATACTTCAGCTCAGTCACTGTCATCCTGTATGTGCCCCCACACTATGTGTCCTCCTGACACCACTGGCACCTGACCTTCTGCTGGATCCTGTACGATGGATGCCCACAGGATGACTGTGGCAGGTGAAGCACTCTAAAGCTGCCTCTTGCCAGGGAGATGAGGTGATGTGCTGTCCTGCACACCCAGCATGTGTGGGACCTCAGCAGACAGGTAAGCATGGGTGAGTGGATGGTGCAGTGGGGAAGGGGACACAAACAATGGCACCATGTTGTCTGTCATAGCAGGCTGCTTCCTGACTGGTCACAGAGCCCACTTCCTATGCTGATGTCCATGTGGTCTTACAGCTACAATTGGTTAAACCTGATGTGTGTCCTGTCCCACCACCAGTGCAGGATGCTTCCATCCAATCCCTCTCATGTGCCAGTCATTTGACATGCAGGAGCGGTTGTGGCAACAGTGGGGTGTTGGCATCAGGACCCATCCAGTACCAGAATCTGGTGCAGAGTCCCTGGTGCACCGGCCTTCGACACAAGTTGCTGTTTGCCACAGCTTGCATCAGTCTAAGGGCTGCTTTGAAAATTAGGCCCCTTCTATCTACATGTATAGGACTTGTAGAAACACAGTAAAACTGTATCATTAGGATTAATACATGTTGAACAAACTCAGAGTTTTCATTTACAACAACTTAAGTTTGTATGAGTAACAGTGCAAATGTTGCAGTTATTTAAACATAATTTGAAGCCTTATAAAATATCATAACATATATATTTTTTTGGAAATGTGTGGAAGATACTTATGATTCTGTCTAAGAACAGGCACATAGTTTTCTAGTTTTATTTTAAAAATGCAATAAGTCACTCCAGAGTTTGTGTTATGATCTCATACTGTAACTGCACTTTAAAAGCCATGAATTATTGCTTACTATTATTGCTTACTTACAAAATGGGTTGTTGTGGACTTAGTTACAACCTGCTGGACCCTAGAAGTGGTCCTGTTTGGGTTGTTTTGTACATGTAATAAGTCTCTCTGGACTCTGTAATTAGTTCTGTTTGGTTTTTGCATTGTGAAGCACACAATTAAGCATGGAGCTTAAAGATTAGAAGCTGCACCTTTAAGAACACTCAAAACGCTATTGTTGATACAGAATGTTGCACTATCTGGTAGTGCCATGTGATTTCAGGGGTAGTCTGAGAAACCCCTCAGTGTGATGTAGAATTTTATGGTGTGCAGATGTTTTCAATGATCAATAAATAGTTGTAACCCCCCTGCAAATGGGGGTTCCCAAAAGACTTCCAGGAGCTTGCTTGAATGCTCCAAGCCTGAATGGTGTTTGGCATTTAAGCCATTTATCAGTGAGTGTTTTTAGAGCCTCTGGTACTGTCTCTTTAAGAGCTGTCTGCTTGCAGACATAATTAGTTTGTATGGGGGGACTGTGTGCTTCTCTGAGTACCACTCAAGCTGCTGCCAATTCACTTCATTTTTGCAGTCACTAGGGTGCAAAGGAACCTATCTGAAAGATGTAACTGTTTGCCAGAAATTATTTAGAGTAATAATGAAATTACAGTTTGTCTAACCTGCTTTCTTTGCAGTCAGAACTGTGTCTGTAGTTCCCATTCTAGTTTTGAACTGCTGAACTGGACCAATCAGTGTGGGGTAAGCTAGCTCTAAAATGGTGCCTTGGACGAATCAGAACTTGGACTCATAATCTGAGCCAGCCACAAGAGGATTGTATGGGCAGTGACTCTGGGAGATGTAGTTTAGACTTCAGTGCCTTTTTGGACCAACAGCAGCAGTCTATTGTGAGTGACAGCCAATCCAGTCAAGAACTGGGAGGAACTCAAAGGAAGTGCCGGTTTTGTCGGTTGGAGTTTCAGTTGAGCTTTGGCAGTGAAGAAGGAAGGAGCCCTGTGCTTTTTCAGTGTGCAGTTTTAGTCAAAAAACGTGTGTAAGGCCCAGAGTTCCGGTCTGCAGCTTGTGTAACAGCTTGTTAGGACTGAATCTGTCCTGTGAAAAGAATCAAAGGATCTCTGAAGAGTAGAAACCAGGCTCACCCTGTAGAAGACTGGAGGAATTGCTGAAAATTGCATTCGGTCTGTCAGGAACTGAATCTGCTGTGTGTTCTCCGGGTTGATGCAGTAATTGCGATCGGGATACAGATGCAGCCTGCCTGGTATAGTGCTTTCTTATATGGATGTGAAGAGGTTTGTGTACCTCAAGTGAGCCCTCTGACATTGAAGGACCCTATCTTATTTGGAGGTCGTGAGTACTAATTCAGGTCGCCCTGTTGAATTGCCACATTAAATCCAAATGGAATTACTGTACTGCTGACTGTTTAATTCTCCTTTTCTCTGTGTGAAAAGGGCCCCTACCAGCTGCCACGGTTTGGACTAGCCACTAGGGCTTGGGTACCCAGGGACAGTAACTGATAGGGATAGGCCTGTGCACAGAGCCATAGGTAGATTATTAGAGTGATAAGCTCAATTAACCTGATTTCCCCGTCCTTGTTATATCCCCTAAATAAATCAGAGCTGCTTGTTTCAGCAAAGTTATACTGCCTGAGGTATTTGTCTATGTTAAGTACTGTACTGTGATTGTTGCACTGTATCTCATTTCACAGGAGGTCCCAGTGCGGAACCAGACCTGGGGGTAAGTGTATACTGTGAAGGTAATTCTGATATATTGTGTGGGCCACTAGTGGGAAGAAAGGGTTGCAGTGTCCCAGAGGGCTGTGACCAAGTTAGTTTAACTATTGCAAACCCTGACCTCTGGGTGGAGGCACCCGCCATTGGATCCAGGCCCCTCAACCTGTTAGTGGCAAATCAGGCGGGGAGTAGTAGCCCTGGGATGGCATCATCTAGGGGTTACATCTGGAGGCTCACCGCTGGGATTGTGTGTCCTCTAGTGGCCATATTTCGAACCACTGTTAAGAAAAATGGGTACCCTGACAGAAGTGGGCTGCACCGGCTGGTGGAGTGGTGTACTGGGAGGAGATCGACCCCAAAATGCTATGCTCATCCTGGACATCCCCTGGGTATCAATACGGACACTGTGCAGGAGTACTTTCCAAGGTGGAAGGTTTACAAAACCCTGTGGTGGTGGGTCGGCATGCTAATCTGCTCACCCACACTTTCCTGGCCCTAGTAGAGTTTAAGGATCCCATAGATAGCTCCAAAGTGCCACAGACCATTACCCCAGAGGGAGCCCTCACTGCTTGAGAGTGATAACTAAGGACAGTAAAGACCGGGGAATCAGCCCCACCACTATCTGAAACTTTTGAGGAGAAATTTGCTGAATGGTTGCTGGGAGAGGGAAAACTGTGGAGGACTTGAAGAAACTATTCTGCCACCTGGGGTGTTCTCCCCAACACCCTCTCCTGCTCCAGTGCCCGTAATGGTGGCTGAACCAATGCAGACTCCTATTTCTGCACCTGCCATTAGTCACGACTCTTCCGAGGTTGAGGATCTTCTCTGGCACCTCCCCACCCCCAAGGGAGGATGACTGGGAGACCTGGATAGACTATGTTGCCCCAAGTGCTAGAATGGCAATGCTCGGGCCAGCGAAAGAGGTTGGTGAGCGCCCGGCGGTCCTGGCTCTGGCTACTATCCGTATAAACGGGCCAGTAACCCTGAAGCGACTGCACAGGCCTATCTTGAGGCCTTGAGAATGTGTATGGAGCCAGATTCTGATGAGGACCTATGGTGGAAGTAAGAGATGCACAACAGTACCAAGGGAGTTGTTGTCTGTGTATGTATCTCGGCTGGAAAAATTGTTGCAAGAATGCCTCAGAAAGGTAGTTCCAGCGACTGAACTGGACCGAACCAGGCTGGACAGGATCCTTAAGTCTGCCCCTTCTCAGAACTGCTGTTGCTTCAGTTACGCCTGGCAGATCGACTGGAATCCCACCCTCCTATGATGAGTTAATGAGAGAAATTCGAGGAGTTGAGAAAAGACGACCTCGGGAGGACCTGCACCAATAGCTGCGGCTACGACCCGAGTGACTGAGGGTGACCCATCAAGTGAAGTTCAGGGGCAGAGGTTGGCAGTCATGAGTGCTCTGACAAGGAAAAGATATGCCACAATGGGGGAACTGTTGAGAGAGATCTGGGAATTCAAAAAACAGTCCTTTATGAAGGCCACGCCTGCAAGTACGGGCCCTGACCTATATCCGACTGTATCTGCTATGGGGTGGGGTACCACCCATGTATCTCCTGCTGATAACAGCCCGAACTCGATTCCTGACCATGGAAGTGAGAAACTGACTAGATGTTCCAAATGCTTATCACGCACGCAGACAGAGATGGCACCAAGGTTTCCAGTTAGTAATACCCCGCCCTGGCCCAGTGTGGCGCCTCGGCCAGCTCAAACTCCAGAAAGTATGTTTGCTATAATTGTGGAAAGATGGGCACATGAAAAGGAATGCCAGTCCCAAAAGACACTGACAAAGTTGCATATAGGCTACAAGGAGAGCTTCGAGAAGAAATCAGTGGTTAAGAGGTGCACAATGATCCCAGTGAGGCACCAAAAATGCTAATTCACGCCCTTTGTGGCAATGTCAGTTGCCCAGGCCCCCACTACCACCTCTCCAGACTGGTCCAGAATAGTGGGTCCCTCCATGGAGACCACTGTAAAGGTGAATGGAGTGTCTACAAGAGCTGTATTAGACAGTGGCTCCCAAGTGACAATTATGTTCCAGAATTGGTATCAGAAGCATTTGTCAGACGTACCCTTACAACCATTAGAAGGACTGCATGTATGGGGGTTAAGTGAGAAGGCCTACCCCTATTCCGGGTATATCCGAATTTGGCTGTCTTTCCCCACCTCCGTGGCTGGGTGGTCGAACAAGTAGAGACCCTAGCCTTAGTGTGTCCCCCACTGACTGTATGATGGTGTCCCTTTGTTGATTGGAACAAATGCTCATATGTTCGGAAGGCTGGCACAGTTGTGTTATGAAAAACAGGGGTCAAAGACTAGTAGAGCTTTAAGAGTTCCGGCTTTAATTAAGAAGGCCTATGAGGCACAGAGATGCTGAAAAACAGAACCAGAGGAACCGGTCGGAATTGTATGGAAGAAGGATCCTGAGTCTCTGATCCTGGCGCCAAATGCCCAGTGTACCTTACAGGAGAGGTCCGATCAGAAAGGATGTTAGAATAAAATATTAATGTTGGATGCACCAGGCGATGGAAAATTGCCAGAGGGACTGCTGGTCAAGCCTAGTATTTTGCCCGCTAGAGCCCATGCTTATGCCAGAAGGGTAATGGTCCAAGTTCATAATGTGTCTGAAAGAGACATTCGAGTAAACAGAGGTTGCATCCTGGCTAATGTGCATTGTGCAGACACTGCAGTGCTACCCAGCAGCAAGAGTTCAAGGAAGAATGACAGAGTAACGCCTGACTTGTTTGATTTTGCGACTCCCCGCTGCCAGCTGAATGGAAAGTGAGGATCAGTGAGAAGCTTGCCAGAGAGACCAGGTGTTTTCTTTAAAGGAATGGGATGTAGGATGCGTGCAAGGAGCTGAGCACAATATCCGGCTGCATGACGAAAGACCATTTCGTGAGAGGTCTCGGCGCCTGGCACCTGCTGACATAGATGATGTGAGACGCATCTGCAAGAGATGTTAGCTGCTGGTGTAATACAAGATCCAGAAGTCTTTATGCTTCCCCATTGTGGTAGTGAGGAAAAAGAATGGAACAGTAAGGATGTGTGTGGATTATCGCACCTAAACCGGCGGACTATCCCTGATCAGTACACAATGCCCGTATTCAGGATGCTGGACTGCCTAAACGGGAGCAAGTGGTTCTCTGTGCTGGATCTCCGCAGTGGGTACTACCAGATCCCGATGGCCCCAGAGGACCGTGAGAAGACGGCCTTTATCTGTCCGCTTGGCTTCTATGAATTCATGAGGATGCCTCAAGGATTTCAGGTGCCCAGCCACTTTTCAACGATTGATGGAGCGTGCAGGGGGACATGAACTTACTAGAGTGCCTGGTATACCTAGATGATGTTATTGTATTTGGCAGCTCACTGGAGGAACATGAGAGCAGATTATTTAAGGTATTGGACCGACTGGAGGACTTTGGCCTTAAACTGTCCATTGATAAGTGTCAATTCTTTCAAACATCAGTAAAGTATGTGGGACACATAGTATCCACCGAGGAATAGAGACCTACCCAAGTAAAGTTGAGGCCTTGACCACCTGGCCACAGCCCAAAAATCTAAAAGAACTGCAAAGATTCCTGGATTCTGTGTTATTATCGGCGCTTCATCAAGGACTATTCAAGAGTGATCCCTTTACTTAACCTTACTCAAGGGTATCCCCAACCCACAAAAATACCAAAAGTCAGCTCCCTCAAGACTGAAAGAGTGTATTTTCATCCGAGTGAAGTATTTGGGGCCCGCTGGACTCTGATTGTGAGACTGCTTTTCATGAGATCATATATCAACTTACCCATGCTCCAGTGTTGGCCTATGCCGATCTCAAGAAAACCCACGCCCTGCACACACGATGCTAGCTTGCAAGGGTTGGGGGCTGTGTTGTACCAAGAGCACGAGAATGGCCTGAGACCAGTGGCCTTTGCCAGTAGAAGCCTGACCCCATCCGAAAAGAACTATCCTGTACATAAGTTAGAGTTCCTAGCTTTGAAGTGGGCTATTGTTGACCAATTCCATGAGTACTTGTATGGGGCTAAAATACTAGTAAAACTGACAATAATCCTTTGACCTATGTGCAGACCTCAGCTAGTTGGATGCCACTGGCCATAGGTGGCTTTCTGCATTATCTACATATGACTATGCTCTCGATCAATGGCAGGTCTGAACCACATAGATGCTGATGCTCTCTCCCGGAGGCCTGTTCCCTAGAATGACTGGGTCCGATTGGCAGAACCTGACATTCGGGCACTCTGCCGGAAGTTTGACAGGGAGGAACAATGTCCACGGACGCAGTGGACTGCATGGTGGATTGCTTGGGAGCCTCTGAGAATTGCATACCTGTTGCTTATTGCCACTTTTCTGCAATAGACATTGGTGCACTGCCTCAGCTGGACAATGACAGTATTCAAGGGCTCAATCCCTCAATCCCATGATCAAAGCAGCTTTAGAAGCCCTCTATGCAGGAAAAGATGTGTCCAAATTACGCTCCACTGATTTGAGAACTGCACTGTTATACAAAGAAGGTCCTAAGTTGAAACTGATCAATAAACTGTTATACAGAGAAACAGTAGACAGAGGGGACAAGTAGACAAACAACAACTAGTGCTGCCCACTGCCTTTCGAGACTCAGTACTGAGGTCCTTGCACAACCACATGGGGCACCTTGGTATAGACAGAACACTTGACTTGGTGAGATCCAGATTCTATTGGCCTAAGATGGGGGCTGATGTCGAGCAACACATTCGAACTTGTAGTCACTGCTTACAGAGGAAAGCTTTGCCCCAGAGGGCTGCCCCCCTTGTTAACATAACCACCAGTGCACCCATGGAGCTGGTCTGTATTGATTTTCTAAGTTTGGAGTCAGATCAAAGAAATATCAGTAATGTGCTGGTGGTCACTGACCATTTCTACGAGATATGCCCAGCTTTCCCACCAAAGACCAGAAAGCATCCACTGTAGCCAAAGTACTTGTAGAAAACTTTTTTGTTCACTATGGGGCTCCACAAAGAATCCATTCTGATCAAGGGAGAGACTTTGAGAGTCGTCTTATCAAAGAGATGCTTTCTCTGTGGGGAGTGCGAAAGTCCAGAACCACTCCTTACCACCCCCAGGGAGACCCACAGCCTGAACGTTTCAACCGCACTTTGCTAGATATGCTAGGCACCCTGCACCCAAAGGACAAGCCTAGATGGAGCCAACAAATTAGCACCCTGGTACATGCTTATAACTGCACCAAAAGTGATGCCACTGGATTCTCCCCTACCGCCTGATGTTTGGAAGAGAAGCTCACTACCAGTAGATGTGTGTTTTGGGGTCTCTCCTGATGGGGTTCAAGCTGACAACTATTTACAGTATGTGCAAAGTTAAAGGCCCAGCTAACTCATGCGTACCAACTGGCTCAAACCATGGCTGCCAAAAGAAATCTGGCCAACAAAGAAAGGTATGATAAAAGGTGAAAGCACAGGAACTCCAGGAGGGAGATCGGGTATTGCTAAGAAATCTGGGACTGCATGGCAAGCACAAGATTGCTGACAGATGGCACCATCTCCCTCACATTGTAGTGGCAAACTAGATGATCTGCCAGTGTACAAAGTAAGGCCTGAGAATAATTCAAAAGATGTAAAAACAATGCATAGAAATCATTTACTGCCCATTGACAAATCCTGATTGAGTCTGAGCCCCAGAAGATGCCCCTCTGGACCAGTGACTAGAGCTGCTGCTAAGAAAAGACCAAGGAAGTCTGCACCTCAGAAGCAGAGTTAAAGTGTTCCCTGCACAAGTCCCAGTTGAGCATGACTGTCAGTCCATATCAGAAGAAAGTGAGAGGACTTTGAATACTATCCTTCTTACGAACTGAGTCAATTGTTTCGGGGCAATCCCCTAGTCAATACTGGAGATGAAGCTGGGCCTTCTGGACTGTCCAAGCCCCCAGCTTCGTCCCTGGAGCCAATGCTCCCAGAAAGTGAAGTGCAAAGCATCAGATCAGATGAAATGGAATCATTGTGCATGGTTGAACTGTTTGAGCTTTCAGGGGAGGAAAATGATAGATTGGGGCAGACTGGTGATACACCGAACAAGAAGAGTATTTTGAGTGCCCTGACAGTCCACTGCCAGTGTCCGAAAGCTCTCCATGCGAGCCAAATGTTGTGGACTCAGAAACTGTAACTCCTGGAGCTGAAAGTGCCCCAAGTTCTAGCCTCTCTACCCCCATGGAGACTCTGACAAGTGAGGACAATGCTGAAAATGAGGCTCAGAGTGCAGAGACTATAACAGTTCCCCTAGAAAGACTGGTCGAGCTGTAAAGCCTGTGGTGCACCTCAGTTATGATTCACTTGGGAGGCCTGTGGACTTGCCTCTCAATGTTGTCCATAAAGGAGTGTATGTGTCCCAGCTCATTGCCCAAACTGAGCATCAGTGCTAACTCCAAGTACTTGTGTTGCCTCTCTAGTATGGTGCCCTTGCCCCATCCAGCCCCAAGGTAACTGATAGGGAAGGGCCCTCTCTTCAGGTTTCATGTACAAGAGGTAATAACTTGAGTTATGGTACAATGTGTATGTAATACTGTGTAAAGAGGACGTACTGCAATGTTTCAGAAATGTGTTCTTGGTAAAATGATATATTGACTGATGATTACATGTGCGAGCCTAATGCAAATGTATATGGTTGCAGTTGAAACTTATGGGGTACTTGCTTGACGCGGACGTCAAGCTTTCCCAGACTCCAGGAAGGGTGTAACCCCCTGCAAATGGGGGTTCCCAAAAGACTTCAGGAGCTTGCTTGAATGCTCCAAGCCTGAATGGTGTTTGGCATTTAAGCCATTTATCAGTGAGTGTTTTAGAGCCTCTGGTACTGTCTCTTAAGAGCTGTCTGCTTGCAGACATAATTAGTTTGTATGGGGGACTGTGTGCTTCTCTGAGTACCACTCAAGCTGCTGCTAATTCACTTCATTTTGCAGTCACTAGGAGTGCAAAGGAACCTATCTGAAAGATGTAACTGTTTGCCAGAAATTATTTAGAGTAATAATGAAATTACAGTTTGTCTAACCTTTTCTTTGCAGTCAGAACTGTGTCTGCTAGTTCTATTCTAGTTTTGAACTGCTGAACTGGACCAATCAGTGTGGGTAAGTTAGCTCTAAAATGGTGCCTTGGACGAATCAGAACTTGGACTCATAATCTGAGCCAGCCACAAGAGGATTGTATGGGCAGTGACTCTGGAGATGTGGTTTAGACTTCAGTGCCTTTTGGACCAACAGCAGCAGTCTATTGTGAGTGACAGCCAATCCAGTCAAGAACTGGGAGGAACTCAAAGGAAGTGCCCGTTTTGTCGGTTGGAGTTTCAGTTGAGCTTTGGCAGTGAAGAAGGAAGGAGCCCTGTGCTTTTCAGTGTGCAGTTTTAGTCAAAAGCGTGTAAGGCCCAGAGTTCCGTCTGCAGCTTGTGTAACAGCTTGTTAGGACTGAATCCGTCCTGTGAAAAGAATCAAAGGATCTCTGAAGAGTAGAAACCAGGCTCACCCTGTAGAAGACTGGAGGAATTGCTGAAAATTGCATTCGGTCTGTCAGGAACTGAATCTCGTGTGTGTTCTCCCGGTATTGTGCAGTAATTGCGATCGATACAGATGCAGCCTGCCTGGTATAGTGCTTTCTTTTATATGGATGTGTGAAGAGGTTTGTGTACCTCAAGTGAGCCCTCTGACATTGAAGGACCCTATCTTATTTGGAGGTCGTGAGTACTAATTCAGGGTCGCTCCTGTTGAATTGCCACATTAAATCCAAATGGAATTACTGTACTGCTGACTGTTTAATTCTCCTTTTCTCTGTGTGAAAGGGCCCCACCAGCTGCCACGGTTTGGACTAGCCACTAGGGCTTGGGTACAAGGGACAGTAACTGATAGGGATAGGCCTGCACAGAGCCATAGGTAGATTATTAGAGTGATAAGCTAATTAACCTGATTTCCCTGTCCTTGTTATATCCCTTAAATAAATCAGAGCTGCTTGTTTCAGCAAAGTTATACTGCCTGAGGTATTTGTCTATGTTAAAGTACTGTACTGTGATTGTTGCACTGTATCTCATTTCACAGGAGGTCCCAGTGCGGAACCAGACCTGGGGTAAGTGTATACTGTGAAGGTAATTCTGATATATTGTGTGGGCCACTAGTGGGAAGAAAGGGGTTGCAGTGTCCCAGAGGGCTGTGACCAAGTTAGTTTAACTATTGCAAACCCTGACCTCTGGGTGGAGGCACCCGCCATTGGATCCAGGCCCCTCAACCTGTTAGTGGCAAATCAGGCAGGGGTAGTAGCCCCTGGGATAGCGCCAGCTAGGGGTTACATAGTTTTCTACCTTTATTTTTTGCATTCAGCAAGCAACATCCGCCAGAGCAGTGAGAGATGGCATAGCAGACCTGAAGAGAAGGTAAGGGTCCTAGTGGCAGACCAATACCAAAATGCCACATATGGTGGAGGATGTGGCCTTTCTCCTGCCCTGACTCTATCTCACCTGCCTGCACCAACCCCCTAGCACTAATATATCCCTCAACAACTGTGTCACTCACTTAAAACACGGACCGCTATTTTTCTCTGCAGCTTGGCGAGGATGACCATGGGAATCACCATGTTGTGCCTTGTAAACCTCAGCCGCCATCTTGTTTGGGGCAGACCCTGCAAAAACAGGAAGTGATCCTTCACCCCTGTCGGTGGCCATCTTGGAAGGGGCAAATCAGACAGGAAGCTACCAGCTCCATGTCAAAGTTCACATGGCCATCTTTGTTAGGGGCCCTAGATTGTTCAAAAGGACTTCACTCCATATGATTCAATGCTGGCCATCTTTGTAAAGGGCAGACACTTTTGAAATGAATTGACACTGAAACAAATAGATGATTTAGGAAATAATTATTTATTTAAATAACAGCACAACAAGGATTTGGGCTGGAATTGTTTATTAAAGATGTCGCCAGATGGACTTTGCTCACAAATAATTGTACTTTGTCTACAACAATAATTTCTCCATGACACTACATCTACTCCTTGATACCCTGTCTCTTGTATGATGGCAACTCCTTTTCATCTTCACAACCTCTGTTCTGTCAAATGAAGCTCTTCCCTGACTATCATGTCCAAAGAAGATGCAAAAACATCTGCAGAAAACAGAGAAAGATCAAATCATGGCCTTTGTCTGAGGACTTCTCTTTCAACTTCAGCCTTATGTGGTCCAACAGAAGCCAACAACCTGGCTGACACAGCTTGCGCAGGAGTCCATATCAATGTTACAAGCCACCAGTGTACAAGCACCTCAGTCCTCACAAACAGATGCACTCACAACATGTGCCCAGCAGTAACAAGTAGTGATAGGCAAGCTCATCACATCTATCAATAATTTACAACTGAGCTCCACTGTTTCCTCTGCTACCTCTGTCAATGCTCTGCAACCACCTCCACCTTTCAGACAGCCAGTTGTCTGCCAGTCAAGTGGATTCAGAGGACACACTGCTGCGGTTTGAAGAAAGCTTAAGTATGGCAACTGGACTCACAGGAACTAAAGGTGTCCACTGCTGCTTCATCAGCAAAATGACTGCAACCACTCCCATGATCAGGGAAACAAGCACTTCCCAACAAACTAGGGGCTTGGTTGGGCAGGGGAACACTTCAACTGACTGACCCTCTGACTCTCATAACTCACACCAGTAGCAACTCCAACTCCATAAACTAACTCTGGGCCCATCTCACTTCCAGGGCAAATGTGCCTGTCATCAGATCACCACTCATAGTAAACTATGTCCCAGTGACCATTGGAGATTGATCCATACATGCCTTGATTCACACTGGAGCTAAAATCCTAGCCATTAACACTAATATTCTGAACAACAAAGCTCTTTGTCATCACCCAATGTCTCTCCAGCTGAAATAAAGTACATTATCAGATCCCTGCTCTGCATTTGTCAGGTCTCCTCCTGGGAAACACCTGGTCTGCTGTTTGTGATGGCACAGTATTCCCAAAATACTGCAACCTTTCAGATGAGCCAGTCATCATCTCCATGAGTGGCAATGTCAGAACATTTGCTGCTTGTCTACTGGAGACCAGCTCCATCGTATGCGAGAACCTCAGCCTGGTTGCATCAACTCTATTCCTGCCAGTGCTACCACCACCACTCCATCCTCACCAGAGTTACCCATCAGTAAGCGACTGTCCTCTCCAAACTCCCAGCATGTCCAACAGAGAAACAACAGCTTTTGAATTTCCTGGAGGACTACCCAGATGTCTTTGTTGGTGTAGATAAAAGGTTTAAATGTTGTGATGTCCTGCAACACATCATTGAGGTGCTGCCCAGTCAGATACCAATCCATCAACGAGCCCACAAGGTGGGACATAAATAGAAACAAGTCCTAGAGGACATGACCAAAGACATGCTTGAACAAGACATTACTGAAGAGTCTTCAAATCCTTGGATTTCACCATGCCTACTGGTGGTAAAGAAGGACAAGGGGTATTGTTTTGTAGTGGACTTCAGAAAGCTCAATGTCTGCACAGTGCTGGATGCTCATCCTTTATCCATAACCAAGGATGCCTTACATAGTCTTAGCATGGCCAGACCAGCTTACTTCACCATCACACTGGATCTTAAAAGTGGGTTCTTCCAAGTCTCCATTGATCTAGCTTCTTATCCATACACAGCCTGGCATTGTTGCTTGGGAGTTTTCCAATTCAAATGACTGCCTATGGGACTTCAGAAGTGTCCAGCCACATTCCAGCATGTTATGGAAGCTATATTACATGGGTTGTCTTGGAAATCTTGCCAAGTCTACCTGGATGATGTTACTGCCTTCAGCAGAACTTTTCCAGAGTGTCTCCAACTCCTCAAAAAAGTGTTTGAATGCCTCCCACAAGCCAACCTCAAGCTTCACCCAGAGAAGTGTTGTTTTGCACAGCATCAATTTTATTACCTGGGACATGTTGTTAGTTCTCAATTCATCTCTTCACATCCCAACAAGCTTTCAGCAGTCAAAGACTATCCAGAACCTGAAAACATCAAAGACCTCTGAGCTTTCCTAGGCCTATCTGGATATTACAGAAAGTTAATCTGTAACTATGCAAAGATTGCAGCTCCACTGTATGCCCTCATCAAAAAGAGATGTGAATATACATGGACTTCCAAGTGCAAAGAGGCCTTTGATACCTTAAAAGACAAACTGGTCTCTGCTTCAGTATTGATCTACCAAAGGCTCGACCAACCCTTCAAACTTTATACAGACACTAGTTCTGATGCCACCAGGAGTCCAGAATCTGCTCATGTGCCATGTAAGTGTAACCCCCTCTGTTACCCGGGGTTACTAGAATCCCAGTAAGACCTAGTGGTAGGCAGGAAAGGCAGCTTGTGAAACTCCAGTTAAATGGATTTCACACTGTCTCACTCTGTTCTCAGTCTCAGCTGAGACTGAGGGATGACATCATTTTAGAACTGTCGCAGCTGCATAAGCCACACTGGAATGTTGCAGTTGGAAGTTAGAGTAGAACGTTGGGGAATTTGAAGTCAGTCTGTGTGCAGTCTGAGTGAGAGACAGTAGTGCAGCTGAGTGTGTGTAGGCTCTCAGAGCTTTAAGCTCTGTTTAAGAGCTACTTTTGGTAAGATGTGTGTTTCCACCTGAAGAGGAACACAAGAACTTGTAATTGAAGTGGTGGAGATCGCTTTCAATGGTTCAAGGTTCCCATTCTTGAGGGGATGGGGGAAAGGTGTTTGCCTGTTTTCCAGGGGCAACCCCCCTGGGTCCAGCTAAGGGAAAGAAGCTGCCTGTTCAAGTTGTGCTGAGGCACCAGAAGCTCTGAGAGAGAAATTCCTTGTGGAGGAAACGCCTGTGGGGCACCTGCAACCAAAGGGTGAGTTTGTTCTGAAAAAGGGCCAAGTGTTTTTCACCTGAACAGAATGAAACTAAAGGGACTGTTACTGTGGGGTCAGAAAAAGACAGCCAAGTACAGTTGGAAAGTGGGGACTGGACTGCTTAATCTGTGGGAGGTCTAGAGTAATGGACAATGCCACTTAATTCAAGTATGTTCAAGTCCAGCACAAATGGGAAGCAAGACAAGTAGATGGAATGTGAAATACATTTAGCAAGAATCTACATTGCAAAGCTTTACAGGATGAGGTGTTTACTGTCCAGGGAAATGGCCGGGTATGAATTGTGGGAGAGAGAGGTGGGAGACCCCCCATCAGTAGTAACCAAATTCACCTCTACGGTTTGCTCTGAGACACCTTTTGCTTTCTCTCAGATACTTGGCCAGTGCCTGAGGAAAGTACCCAGACGTGGGATGGAAAGCAAGATTCCCTGATGGAGCCGAGGTGCTTAGGTGGTTTAGGGAGCCACCAGAAAATGTTTCCATGAAGGACGGAAGGTGTCCAAGTGGCTGGCAAGGGAGCCGAGCCAGGGAAAACCCAAAGTAGTGTAAGTTAGGGCTGTGTAACCCAAAGCAGCGTGCAAGTCCGGGCTGTGTGCCCAGTGGGTTCAGAGCCTGAGGGCTAAAGTGTTGAGGAAGTGTTCTGGTCTCTTTTAATCTGCATTACCAGGAGTGTAGCCCCGTGGGGGTCCATCTATGCTTTGTTTATTCTGTTTGGATGTGAATAAAAGCCACACTTTAGAATCCCACTTCTGGTATTGGACATTGCAGTTATTGCTTCCTGTGTTCGATGTTACTTGGGTGCCCCTGTGCAGAGTAGCCAAACCTAGCCTTTGTCCCGAGTGACCTATTCCTCCCTGAACCCAGCCCACCTGGTATTGCTGTCAGATGGCAATGGCAGACCAGGTAGGGGTTACGTAAGTGCCAGGCTGACCAGAAGCAGCCACAGCCAACTTTTCAGTGAACCTAGATGCTGTACTGCACAGGGTCAATGTGCATTCTACCGCCATGCACCACACTGGACCATTGCCTCCAACGCCCTTCCTTCAGCTGTCTCCAATACCACAACCATTGGTGCTTTCAAGCATAAGCTGAGGCAGCACCTTGCCGTGGAAGACAACTGTGACTGTGTTGGCCGTTCATGATGACCAAAACAACTTTCATACATTTGGACCACCGTAAAGCAGCAGCACTTAGTGTTCCACCTAATCTTAAGGGCACCTACCTTCACAGCACTTCATTGTTCCACCCCCCCATCTATCCCTTCCCCTCTCTGTCCATGCCCTAATGCCACCCCATCTGCTGCTCTCCTAGCCCCATTGTCTCCAACCTTCCTTAAGTCTGTTCTTAACCCCTTACGCAGGCATACACTTCACTATGCCGCAGCTGTGCCTGTTCTCCACTCTGTTTCTCCCCCACAAGTATGCCTAATTCTCTGACACAGGTGCCTTCTCACCAATGCCATAGCAGTTCTAAATGTTATACCTTAAGCTAAATGCTATCCCAACCTTGTAATTCACATCAATTTATTGTCTACCTAGCTTGTAATGTATTGTTTTGTACCAGTGCAATTTTGTACTTGCTTGTAATGTAATGCCTGTAATGTAATGCTATGTACAGTACCTGTTCAATTTTTGTTCTTGTAACTGATGTGGAACCTACAAATGAGCATCTGCTCACAGGTGTTCTCCAAGATAACAACAAATAAATAAATAAGTATAAGTCATTCAGAAAAATGTTCATTATTTTTAAAGATTTAATATCTTCAAACGTTGTATATTTGCTTTTTCCATAAAAAGGGAGATGTCATGGTCCGTACATGAAAATAGGCCTTCATTTGTCTAGTGTACTTACCCAGTCAACAAAAAACAAGTAAAATAAATTAATACTTCATAAAGAAAGTGCTAGCAGCACTATTCGGTGAAATGTTTTGGTGACTGCAATGATAGAAACCTTTCACAGTGTAGGAAACTTCATGTATGTACAGGGGGAGCAAGTCAATTTGCTATGAGCAGTTCACCCCACAACACTTTTCTCCCTCATGCCAAAATGGAATACCACAGCATGACTTTATTTATATTTTTTGAACCTCCTAAATTCATAACTTACCTTACACTGAGAAATGTTCACTTTCCTGTAACGGTTTTCGAGATCTGGAAGGAGCAAACTGTCACAGGGCGAATAGTCCATAACAGATTGTTGTGTAGCCATTTACAGGCAGAAGAGGAACAACAAAAGGAGTTGGAGCAGTGACATGGTGTGTTTATTTAAAAATATGGCACAGCTCTTTACTTAATTCAACTTTTTGTGATAGTGATATTGAAATCTTGTAACTTTTAAACAGAGTAACTTATAAAAATGAAGTTTTGCATTATACTTATTGAGAATCTGCTTTTTCTACTTCTCAATTTAATGGTTTTGACAGTAATATAAACTCAAGTAATCTTTTAGTCACTCAATTACTCAATTACAATGACACACTCCCTCAATAAGCTCACTTCCATGAAACCAAGGATGCCAGAAGAAATTGTCCTGAGAAAACTGGGCATCAACCAAAATGCATCAGTGTTGGCACTGTTTTCTTCTCTTGCTTTTTGTGTCTGCTGTATTGCTACATTGTTTAAAATTAGGAAAAACATCTGGGGCCAGATATTCAGAACTCTGTCCCTGGTGCAAACTGATTGTGCCGCGATTGCGCCATAGTTGCGCCGGATTGCTATATTCAAAAGGTCAAATAGCACCGGCGCTAAAAGATAATGTATGCATGGTGCAAAGTGAGGGGCAGGGACATGCATACAGGTGCAATGGTATATTCAAAACTATAGTGCCGCGCAACGTGCGTTAGCATAACATGTAGCATGGCACAAATTACCGCCTATGAAAAGGTAGTCTTAACTCCAGGCAAACCGAGAATGGGTGACGTGGACACAGCAGCAACAGTGAGCAAGGCTGTATGCAGCCAGTGAGGAGGCAGCAAGGTGGGACGGCCACCCTGGGCCATTCCATAGGCACAGGCACCCACACTGTGGAATACAATGCTTCTACATTGCTTGGAAGCTAACAATCATTTATATTATATGACAGAGCTACAACCCCACTAAGTTGTAATGTTACAGAAGACATATTATCACTTACTGTGGTCCTGTGTCCGGACTGAGTTCAGCAGTGTTTTAGTATGGATAAAACATCTGTGCTGCAGGGTCCACACTTGATGCTCCAATCGTGCTCAGTGGTGCTTGCCAAACACACTTTCTGGGGGCTGAAGCAGAGATGGAACCATGCCTGCACTTCCAGACTGGCAGATAACACGGTTCTTTATTGTAATCAATTTCAAGAACCATGTTGAAGTCTAGGTCCTATTAAGGTGTTAACACAGTTTTTGAACACGTGTTTAAACCCATTCATACTGCAGATGTGAGCATGTTAGATGCACTTAAAATGGTTTAAGTAACTTAAACAATTTTAAGCCATCTAGTCTAGATGGGGCCTAAGGGAGCTGTGCAGCGGGTGTGCTGGCGTGTAGAAAGGCAGGTATTTGACGGAAAAGTAGATGAAATGGGGACACTGAACAGTATACCTGCCAAAATATTGGGGTGGCATTTCTATAAAGAAATAGCAACTTGGGGAGCATTGTCTACCCTATGTACTGCATGTCCCTGTATTGACGTACCATGTCTTCTCTGGCCATGATACAGGAATAATCAAGAGTGGGGATTCGAGGCCTGTGAAAATAAAAATGACAAGAGAAGAACAAAATGGTAAGGAGATCAGTTCAAATGCTACATTCTTACGTAATTGATGTGTGTCAGGCTGTGGCAGTGTTGGGAGTTTTTAAAAATGTGCTAATACGTATTATGTTGTTTTTATAATTATGGCAACTCAGGGGTGGTAAGGATTTTTACATTACATGTATAAATGCCAGAAATCTTAAACAAAACAAACAAAAAAAATAATCTCCTTGCATGCATGGATATCTAGGTGTGCTGCATCCTGATTGCTGGAAGGGTTCCTGACCCGGTGGTTGTCACCACATAAGGCATGGGGTTCTGAACCCTCTCAGCCAATCAGGACACAGCAGATTCCCTGCCCATTTTATAAAGCACCATAAAACTCCTATCAGAAAAGTGAGCTATGGAATATAATTTGTAGACACAGAATATTGTGAGTTCTGTTCCATTTTACCCTTTGGGATACTTCATTCTTAATGCAACATACTTACGAAAAGACTTCATTTCAGTGGCACTTTGCTGCCCCTTACTACTGGACTCCCCCTTCTGCTTTTTCCACTGCTTCATCTTCAGCAAATCTCCTCATACCCACCACTGCTGCCTTTATGTTAATCTCTCCCACTACTCCCCTAATGCTTGGTGCATCTCTCGCTGTTCCTGTTTCATCACTAAATACTGGTTCTCCTCCCTTCCCTCCTACAGTACATTTCATCACTCTTCTCCCCTTCCCTCCCCTCTTTTTACTCCCTCTGCTTGTCTGAAATGTGAACCATTGCCTGTCTAATGCAGAGACCATCACATGTTTGATGTCCCCTCTTTCTCTGCCCCAGTGTAAAACCATTGCAGAGCAATTGGCTTTCTCCCCTATCTTCTCCTTCAAGGGAACAACCCCGCAGGGCATTGCTACATGCTGTCAATGTACATGCGTGGGGATGCACGTCCTGTGCTGGGTGCCAGGGAGGGGGTATGTATGAGAAAAACTACCAACAATATGTGCTTTGGTCTCTGTGTCTGACCCCACCGGTTCCCTTGGGTGCCAACCCATGTGACTTCTCGCTGGCATGATGCCGGGGGAGTGGTGTATGGGACTGGTGGGGCTGAAAACATACCTGAAACAGGTAAAGGTGGTGACCCAGGGCCAAAAAGCTCTGTGGAAAAAAAATAGAGTCACTACATGACCAGAGAATCTTTCAAAGTCTAATTTATTGCATATTCCAAATTGTGCCTTTGGAGAAAAGATGACTGCTGACAGCAACATCACCACCCCTACCAATTGCAACTTCTCAGCCTTCCTCAAGGCATTCCAACTTTGTACTCCTACATCCTGTATTTACACTGTTAGGAGCATCAGGCTGCTGCTTCGATAACGTGGTTTTCATAAAAGCTGAAAAGGGCTTTTCAAGACATTACTAACCTAAATCTCACCAGCTCAGCCACATTCCATGTGGACTCCTGCTTCCTGATAAACTTGTTTCATAAGAGACCTGTATTCTCCATTTACATAACCTTTACTTTTGCTCCTGGTACGGTGGCACCAATGCTCCACCCTGGACCAACATAAAGAAGGTTCTGTTTCTCGTTGCACAGTAGGTTCTACTATGCCAACTTTACAAGCTACAGGGATGCTTTGAACTGGTAGTGCACACAGCAAATACAGTCAGTGCAGAAATTTAAAGCCAGGCAAAACATCACATACCTTCATGCCTTTGTAGTTGACACAGGTTA
This sequence comes from Neoceratodus forsteri, assembly GCA_016271365.2. Lineage (NCBI taxonomy): Eukaryota > Metazoa > Chordata > Ceratodontiformes > Ceratodontidae > Neoceratodus > Neoceratodus forsteri. Next base: position 1,571,983,016 of record CM028131.1, read on the forward strand.
AAATTCAAAGTTCTTTCAAGTACAAGTAGCAAGACAACCTCCATGACTGCCCCAATATTTCACCCACTCACTCTCGGCATAGTCAAGGATATACTGGTCACTAGTGGAGTGTCACTTATATAGCACACACAGTGACAGAAGTAAATAAAATGCCAAAAGAATGAATTGTACAAAGCAGTGTATGAATGCACAAAGCATCTATATAAGAAAAATATATATAAAAGAGACCTCTTTATTATTTCAAGCAGATATCAAAAAAGATTCTCATAATAGAGATTACGGTACTTTAGACATCATATCATCTTACTGCACAAGATATCAGCAACTTTATTTTCCCTGTTCATAACCTGAACAAATGGAATACAAAAGCAACTTGGAGTAAGTCCAGTCAAACCTCTGTTACCAAAAGCATTTAACCTAAACAGGGTTTCAGTTCAGATCTATCATTTAGGCCTTGGGTTTGAGTTCCCCCAGAGTGTACATCTGATAATACTCCCTTTGCAGCAATAATAGTGTTGTCTATCATGATGAGACCCTCTGGGACAGGGAGGTCACAATTTCCTTTTGTCTGTGACAAACTGGAGAGATTGCCATTGAATTATATTGTGTTCCTGCAGTATCTTTCAACTTATCACTGCCAGAAACTATGGTGGGGCACGTCATCCTGGCAGGCAGCACTCACCTCTCGTTAAGTATCCTTTCCATCCAAACATTCCAAGCACTCGACATAAGTTTCATGCACAGCACACAATTGCATTTAAAGTTTTCTCTGCTATTCCACAATAAGTGGACTGTGAAATGTTTCTAACACCCCCTTTCTCTCACAGACCTCTGTGGAACAAGTGTATTTTAAACCCAAATACTAATACTAAACTATGAACAATACCCTTATACACATCAAGATATTCATATTTCGATCCCTACTTATTTATGGCACCTCATGTTATAACCTTCTTGTACAAATATTAAGTTCTAATATTTATAAACATGAAGCATATCATGCAAACACAGTAAGATAGTAACAAAGTCCTTTTGGGAGTCTTTAAGTCCAATAATTCAAGCAGAATTAATTCCCTGTTTGCTCTGCCTTATTATTGTTTTTTTATACAGATTAATTTTATAACAACAATAATGCATTTCAGGGTGTGTGTAGTATAGCGATTTACCCACTCCTTATGATGTTAAAGTCACTTGACTGCACTTTGTTACACACCACACAAAGCATGGATAGAGCCCACAACAACACACACGCTGTCATGCATTTAAGCAATAAGGCACAATGGGAGGAGAGTTATGGTGGGATAACGGCCTGCTTTGAGTGGGTTGAAGTACGAGGTGAAGCCAAGTGCTTCCACCACCTGAGAAGGATCATTAGCCCACCATAACACCACCACCACCCCCCCCGGAGTGCATTATTGTGATTATGAAATGGCTCCAACATTGTAAATAAAAAATATTTTTTTTAAGTGTGCGTGTTTTAAAATTGTGACAATAGAAACAGAAAAAATATCAAATTAAAATGAAAAAATGAAAAAACAATAGTGCCTATAGATTGTGGTGTTGGCCATTGGCCATAGAAACATAGCAACATAGAATCTGATGGCAGATAAGGACTGCTTGGCCCACCTAGTCTGCCCATTTTCCTACCTAATGGATAAGCTGCAGATCCTAGTTAACCAACAGCCTACTTCCTCCTACCCCCCACTAGAATTGCCTTATGTCTGTCCCATGCATTCTTGAATTCCCCCACTGTTTTTGCCTCTACAACCTCCTAAGGAAGGCCGTTCCATGCATCTACAACCCTCTCTGTGAAGAAATACTTCTTCACATTACCTCTGAGCCGTCCCCCAGCAGCAGGTGGCACCAGTGCTGCACATAGGCAGCAAGTATTGCGAACACCCCTTACCCTTATCCTGCAGCTATATCTTCTTTCCCAGCCTGCTGATTCCCATGTTACCCCACCAGTCAGTTTGTTTTCTGTTTTTACCTCTGCTTCCCTCCCTGAAAGAAGAGGTGAAGGTCATAGCAATGCGGCACTTGTTCTTGCATAGCATCAGGTGATAGACCACTAAGGAATCCTCAAGTCGGGCAATGACAGAGCAGTGGGGAACGCCGCACTTAGAGTTACCGCCAGCGAGTTGTTTGAATGATGGCTGCAAGTCCCCATCAGTGAGAACCGAAAGGAATGTGGTGCTTTCAGTTTAAGCTGTGTTTGGCAGCTAAGGTAAAGAGTTTTTTGGGTTTTTTAAATGGCGCCATATGGAGGCAGTTGAGCCATGCATAGCGGTATTTATTAGGTGGACAGTCCATATTGGACGAGCTACTTTCACCCGGACCATTGTACTGGGATAATGGCCCAACTAAAGCAGTTCTGAACCAATCGAAGCTGAGAATCTTAAGACCCATTTCATAGTATTGCTTAAGCCACCACCAGTGCAGTTTATTATGGGATGACTGCTGGCCTCGAGGGAGCAGTGCAGATTGTTATGGAATTGCCAGATGACTTCACAGGAGCACAACCCAGCAAGTACACTTTCACTCCCACATGATCAGAGACCAGCAGGTGTCTTTGAAAAAGCATGATCATCACCACCAAAAGAGCCCTGAATACTGCCCCTATCTGCAAAAAGGGAGAGAGTCACCGACCAGAGCTAGTGTGCACTGCAAGAGCTAACACAATTTGCAACACATACTATATAAATTTTTTACACAGCTGCCATAGGGCAGAGCAGGACAGAACAGTGTAGGGAAAAAACGTGTAAGTGTGTCAATTCTGAATGTGCATGATGAGGAATATTGAATGCAAAGCTCAGAACCAGCATGATCAGGCAGGCAGCCAAGTACAACAGCAAAAAAAACAGGACTGCATTGTTTGAACTGTAATAGGAAGCCCCTGCCTGTCATCGTCCCAGTATAGCAGGCCTAATCTAAATTGTGTCACTTCCCAAGACCAAGTCACCTTTTACCATAAACAGAACATTATAGAGGAAAAGGTTCAGAGACAAGGTATTTTGGAAGCTCAAAAAAGCCTGTGACTCATTAAAGAGGGACTCCCACTAAAATTGCTACATTGCAGAATTCGAATAAGCATACCCCCAATAAATCTCATGCCAAAAATTAGGTTTCTGTGATATTTCATTTTAAAGTTATGAGCTATTTTGTAACCCTGATTAAACTACCTGTTCAAAAAAGCCAGTTTCAGTGAAGTGCCACTGATGATGTAATCTCCTGAACTCACACTCTAGCCTTCCCTGTCAGCAACCTTATAGGGCCTGCTTCTCCAAAGTTTAAGAAAATGTAACTATAGTAATCCTTTAAAAAAATGAAATAAGATTGGCTGCAATGCTTATGTTTCCAGAATGTTCAGATGCATGGCACTGTACTTTAAAACATGTCAGGAGGTGGCTTTGGAATGCAGCACTGAACCAAGGCATAGAATGTTAGGGCGGCACACAATTTTAAAATTTTTTGGGGGGGGACACGCAATCTCAGAATGTGACAGGGATGTGCCATCTCAAAATGTGATGGGACAATCAGTCTTGGAATGTGACAGGGAGGCACATCAAAGAACTTGGTGGGGACTGGCAATTTCAGAATATAGTGGGGATGCACGCTATCAGAATGTGACAGGACACACCATTTATTTTGAAATTGCTTGTCCCCGCCACATTCCAGAATTGTATGCACCCACCATATTTCAAAATTGTGCATCACATCTCCACCACATTCCAACATTATGTGTCCCAGCCACATTCTAAAATTATGCATCCCTGCCACATTCTGAAATGGCACATCCCTGCCAAATTCCATAATTGCACATCCCCGCCATGTTGTGTTTCAATGCCACATTCGAAAATTGTCACTGCCACTTTGCCAAATTGTGTGTCATGCCACATTCCAAAATTATGCATCACCACCACATTCTGAAATTGAGCATCACTGCCACATTTTGAAATTGAGCATCACTGCAACATTCCCAAAATATGCATCACCACCACATTCCAAAACTATGCATCACAGTCTCATTCTGAAACTGTGTCACTATCACATTCCAAAATTGTAAGTCACTGCCACATTTTGAAATTGTACATCACCACATTCTGAAATTGTGCATCACCGCCACATTTCAAAAAGTGTGTGTCACTGCCATATTCAGAAATTGTGCATCACCACCACATTTCAAAAATTGTACATCACCACCACATTCCAAAATTGTGCATCACCACCACATTTCAAAAATTGTGCATCACCACCACATTCCAAAATTGTGTGTCACTGCCACATTCTGAAACTGTGCATCACCACCACATTTCAAAATTGTGCATCACCACCACATTCTGAAATTGTTCGTCACTGCCACATTCCAAAATTGTGGGTCACCACCACATTCCAAAATTGTGCATCACTGCCGCATTCTGAAATTGTGCATTACCATCACATTCTGAAATTGTGCAACACTGCCACATTCTGGAACTGTGCATCACTGCCACATTCTGAAATTATATGTTCCAGCTACTTTCTGAGACTGTGTCATTGCTGCATTCCACAATTGCAACCTGGTGACATTTCAAAATCTCAGACCTGCAGTATTTTAAAAATTGCACACAACTTTTGCCACTGCATTCTACCCCCCCACCACATTCTGAAGTACTATACCTTGCATCTACACATTATGGAAGTGCATGGGCTGACCCCCCCGTGTCAGTCTTCCTTTTTCAGATGTTTACTACATCTGCAGTTTTATGTAACATAGGAGAAATAAGTCATATAAGGCAGCTTGCAGGGAGGACTAAATTGTGAGTTTAGGAGAAGACATCAGCAGCAGCTGTTCATTGAAACTGGCTTTTTTTGAGTAGGCAGTGAATTAAGCAATAATGCATGTCAGGGTATGGGTCATACTGGGATAACCTCATGCCTGGGGTGGTTAGGCATGAGGCCGCAGGCCACGTGCATCCAATACCCCAGAATGCATTATTGCTATTAGACAGTGGCTCATTTGTGCAAATATATTTTTAAAAAAATTTAAATACATGTTTGTTTAATTTTCTAATTGATTTTTGTATGTGGAGGTATACTTGTTTAAAAAATAGTCCACAGTTTTTATTATGTGCAGTAGGTAGCACTGCTGCTATTTAGCTGCTTTTCTGGTACTGTTGACTTTCTGTGTCGTCACACTTCTGAAAAAGGAAAAGTTGTCTTTTGTGTTGTACCCCCCCAATATGGCACCACTGGACCTCCAGTTTAATTGAGCTGGTCCCACTACCAGCACTGTGAGCAGATGAAGATGCCCATGGCTTTTTCTTTTTTTTTTTTTGCAAACAAGCTACAACATGAAGGAGACTTGCCAGTTTCTAATATTTGTAAGTCACCTCCTCTTGCCTGGACCAGCTGTTAGGAAGGGTGACTTGAAAGTGCTTCTGGAGACATGTGCTGCCTGTAGCTTTCTGATGAAATGACTGAGCTTGCGGTCCACTTTGGGATTGAAAGTGAAGCAGGGCTGTTATTTGTGAGACACACCACTGCTACATGCAGTCCTGCTTCACTTTTGATCCCACAGTGGACCGCAAGCTCAGCCATTTTGTCAGAATAGAAATAACTAAATGATAAAAAGAGATTGTCTTTAGGGGTACAAGTAGTGTGTGACTACTGTTGTTACCGGGAGAATATGGCATGGTGTTGAGTGTGATGCTTGGCCAGCTGGTTATGATTGCTCCATGATATTTGTATATAGAATGTGTTATTGAGTGCCTCGCATGAGACAGCCTGTGGGATGACACCCCCCCAGGTTTCAGTTAAAATGACAGGACGTATGTTAAACAGCAGAGCTCTGTAATGTGATTAACTTCCAAGACATTGCATTTTATGTCCTGTTGCTTCTTTGAAGCTGGGAAACTAAAATATACATTTTATGACATCTTCAGAAGAAGAACAGTTAATTTCAACTGGCGTTAAAAAGCTATATGGCATCTAGGTGAGAAAACTGCAGAGTTGTAAAAGGTCTTTTGATATGGGCTGGGAACAGGAACTGCTCAAAGATCACAGAGAAGGAAATGGGAAATCACAGACTTATAATTTGGGAAATTAGTTTTTGCTGATGTCACCTTATTTAATATACCTCCTGATAGGACATCCTGTGTGTATTTTTTTTTTATATTTAACAAGGAGGAGCTGGGTGACATAATGGAAGAGGTGGGTATTGAAACAGTTTAAACTATTCTGTGTCTGATCTTTAGTGACACATTTCTTTGTGGGCTCTTAGAAACAACATCTAACTTTAAGCACTGTAAGAAGATATACATTAGATAGGAAAGTCTAATTGTATTGTGGTAGGAGTTTATGTTTGTACTTTAACCTTGTTCTTTTAAGTGATTGTATGCTTTTTGATATAGTGTTCTGTGTTTACACTTTACATATTTTTTTATCCATTTTTTTAGTAAACCTCTTATTTTTAGTAAACCTCTTATTTTAAAGAGACTGCCTGGTTCTTTCTTTTGCATGTGAAGTATAGATAGTTAAAGTTAACAACTGTTCATAAGATTAATGGTGTGACTGAACTGGAAAAAGGTAAGAAATACCCAAGATCTTTCATAGAGCTTTAAGGGTTCATTTTGAATACCCCGGTTAGGTGCCCTTAGGTGAAAGATATCTGGCATTCCCCAAAGAGCAGAATTATCTGAACCTGTACATTTGGGTATGCTACCATAAGGTTCACAGTTTGAATCCCCCAGAACTTGAGACCAAAAGTGATTCGGACCCACAAGCAGACAGGAGGGCTACCCTGTTCTGTTACCTGTTCACAATACTGCGCTCGGAGGTTGGCACTGTGGGAGCAGAGGGCCTGACCTGCTGAGTGGGGTTGTGACACTGAGTGAAAGTGAAACTGCCAGAAGCAATCAGTGGTGTGATGAGAGCTGGCTCTGCTTCTTTTAATGCTGCCAGTGGGCTTAGGAATGGGGAACTAGTGTGAAGCCGCTCTGGTTTATTTAAAACATTTGTTTGTCTAGTTATTCTGTTCTCCCGGTACAGTTGCCTGACTACTATTTGTACTGGGAGACTCAGTAAACAAACTGCTGACATGGCAATGGGCAACACCATTTGTAGGTGACTAAGGAGCAGAGAAGTCAACAGGGTACTGTCACTGCGAGTAGTGATTTTTTGGGGGGTGGGGATGCAGTCTTCTATGTGCCCGACTTTCATACAGTGAGGTTATATCGAGATAACCTCACTGGTAAAAGGTGGGCACTGACCAATCAGAGCCCAGCATTCTTCCTTGCCATTGTAAAATTAAGAGTTACAAAATGACTTGTAACTTTTAAACAAAGTAACTTACAGATCTGATTTTTGGCATGATGATGATTGAGGATATGCTGATACAAATTCTGAATGTATTGATGCCAAAAATGTTAGCCTCAGTCACTCTTTAAAGACAGTACAGTATCTGCCAGCCAGTGATTGCTTCGTACATTCCACCCTGGTCAGTACAGGGCCCATTCCCCAAGTTCAACTGGAAGCCCCACCACAAGGAATCTCAAGATGCCCCCTGTCCCCACTCATCTGGAAGTAGACTGTGTTCAGGAACATGGACAGTACTGAGGAGGGAGAGGTCATTACCAGCTGAAGTGACATGCCTTCTGACTATATAGCAACTTGGGCATAGGACAGAGTTGCTCAACAAGAAGTGCAAATGCCCTGGCAAAGTGGTCATAAATGTGCTTCTCCCATATGAGAGATGTTGCTGGCACCCATCCTGTGACCACTGTAATGTGAGATACCCAGGAGTGATACCCCTTCACCTGTTCCCCACCATGTCAGACTGAGCTGTTACTAAAGGACACTAAGACCCAACTGTCTACTTAGGGCCACCACATACCACAATGGGCCCAATGCAGTAGAAGCTCCAGATCCCAGAGGTCCCATGCCAGTCTATAATCCAGCTCTATGTCAGCCCAGGTTAAAGCCACTAATTCCCACCCCAGTTGCCACTCAAGGGGGTGGTGTGCCATCCGGGGGGAATGTAAGGGCAACAGAAGATGTGGTCACTGCCCAGTTTGATAGGAGGTGGAGCTCCAGAGACACCATGGAACCAGCAAGTAGCAGTGGAAGGCCTGGTTTGATGGGGACTCCATGGTCACAGCTAGATGGGGAGCCCTGCAGTGGTCACAGCAGGGCTCACCATCTAGCCTGGAAGAGCAGAGACCTGGGCCCGTTGTTTCTTCAGAGGAGCCTATGGATGTGGAGGGTGGGTCGACTACTTCAGAGGGCGTGTTGGATTCATGACCTCCAGTGGGTACCTCTCTTGCTTACACATGGACCAATGTGAGACTGGTGGGATTCATTTCACTGGGGCATTAGTGGCCCAGAGCACAGTTCCCCGATGTCAGTTCCTGAGACCCTGTTGTGCATGTCCCTCAACTGAAGGTACCAGTAATAAGTTCATATAAACCAGATGAGGCAGATGAAATGTGATAGGAAGCCGCAGCTGTGGAAGAGCCTCCAATCATAATTGAAGCAATTGTGAAGTAACCTCCTAACATAGGCAGCTGACTCTGATGATCTCCCAGAAGCTGCTGAGGCTGCAGCCACCACAACACCCTGACACCCTAAGGAATGAGGATTTAGCCCTTGTAGTGCCTCTCTCATTTATTGAGGTAGACCAGCTAAAGCAAAAAATGGATGAGTGGTGGAAAGACATAAGGCCCCCCCCCCCAACTTTTCCAAGCTTTACAAGGTGGACAGAGTTATCAAAAGAAAGGTAGAAATGGATTATAGGTACTGCTGTCTATACATGCCTGGCTGGTTCTGGCAGGATAATAAGGTGCAAAAGATTGGGTCCTTCTACAGGAGGCAAAGTGTTCCCTTGCAAAGAGCATAAGAAAATGACCAGGCCTAAAAGGAAGAGACTTATCTAAAGCAGCATCAGTGGTAAAAATCTGGGAGTTGGGGTGTAGCATCAGGATGTGTGAGGTGGTGTACACTGATGTGGAGGGGCATAAGAATGGACATCCCTTGTCCTGATGAAACCACCAAAGGAAAGTCTCATTCTCACTACTTTCTCTAAAGGGGTTTACCCATGCCACAGCGACAGTCATCACAGAGACATCCCCGACAGCGACAGCCGCAGTGCCAACTGTCAGCATTGCAGTGTTGGGGATGCCTCCATGTATCCATCGGGGGGCTGTTCCCCCTGAACCCCCCCATGTGAGGGGCTCTGCCCCTACACACCCTGGTCTCTAGGATTCTAACTCCGAGTCAGAGTTGGACCGGGGGGGGGACAACACCCAGCGAGGCAGTCCCGATCGCCATACAGACCACCACAGCGACTGGTGGATTTTGCCCGATTCCTGTCACTGTGGTGGTCTTCGCGATCTGGGAGTCACTGCAGCAGTGGTATACACCACTGGCCACCACCTCCCCAGGACTTACCCTCTGACTGTATACCCCATGGATTTCCTCTCGTGGTTGGGCCAGAGGGAGCCCCCCCCACAGAACACAGTCCATATTGCTGGCTGGGTGGGGCCTGGTGGTGGTGGTGGTGCAGGTGGAAGGCAGGCATCATTCATGCCTGCCCTACCATCTTTTTCCACCTGTTGTCTCCCTGGAGTCCCCTGAGCTGGGGTGTGCATGTCAGTGCATGACTGTGGAGGCACGCACATGCCACAAATTGCAACAGTTCCCGACCCTTTGTGTCAGCCCTGACTTGCACTGCCAACAGGCCTCCACCTGGTGGCAGTATAATGGTGGTGATGACAAGCCTTCCCTCTCTGGGAGAGGAGAGCTGTCCCTGGTACTGTCATCCTCTTCCCCCTTGGCCAACCCCCAGCAAACCAAGACCACTCCTGAGTTTAAATTGCCAGTGTGGCAGGTGGCAGTGTTGCCATGGGGCCAGTCCCATCTCTCACAGTCTTAAGAGAGTGGAGCCTACTTCCATAGCATGCATCAGGCAATGGCTGTCCCTGAAAAGTGCCCTGCTGAATGTATGAACATGAGTAAACAAAAAAGTCACACTACACCAGTTTCTATCTTCTGTCTTCTCATGGGCTGAACCAGTCAACTCCAGCTCAGTGCTCTGGGTCCATGATTGCCTTCTCTTTTGATGTGCAAAAACTGGAATGGAGAGCGGGGGCACTTCCCAGTAAGGGAACAGGCACAGGAGCAGCTAGGCTGAGGGCTCCCACTGGACTAGGTAAATGTAGGCATACTTCCATTCCTAGGGAAGTAGACAGTATACTGGAATAATGAGCAACAGTTCCTGAAACACAAAACAATAGGCCAACGTCTGTTGAAAAAACAGTTGGACCCATCCCCCCACTCCTAGACCATATACAGTTGCCGCAGCGACTCCCAGATCGCAAAGACCACCACAGCATCCCCAACACTGCAATGCCAACAGTCGGCACTGCGGCTGTCGCTGTTGGGGATGTCTCCGTGATGACTGTCGCTGTAGCATGGGTAAACCAGCCAGTGGAGGGGCAGTAGGGACAGTAGCTGAAGGGAGCCTAGTCAGACCTGGCCATAGGAAAGATAAAAATCTTTGCGAAAAAAAAAAAAGAAAAGACCGTGAAAGACTTTCAGGTTTACCCATTTTTCTTTATTATACGTCTACATTACTCCTGCTTTACAATACAACATATTTAAGAGTCTGAGTACTGTTTGCCATGGTACTGTATGTTGGTTATGTTTTGTTTCAGGAGAAAAAGAAGAAAGATAGAAGGTGAGGGCTTGACACATTCCAGTGCCCTAGGAGCATTTTGCACCCAGAACATTGGTCAACCGGATATATTTTACATGCTGTAAATTAATACAAATATGAACAGTGTCCTAAGTGCACACTTTCTCCAGCACCAGGGATCTTCAATTTAGGGCACTCAAATGTATCAAGCCCTCTCCCCATGGGGGAGATAGGCTTAAACTTTTTATTTTTTTAATTTTTATTTATTTGATTTTTTTTTTCTCGGATTACAATACCTTTGAGCCAGAGGCTCTTTTACAAAGGTTCCACGTCAGGTAAAAGACAAACACAGTTACATGGTAAGTTACAAAAAACAGGTAAAGTGAACAGCGCATGACAGACAAAATAAACTGCAAACTTAAGGAGAATACAGAATAACAATGCAGCCAGGCAGAGGCTATGTCATGATAGAGGGGGAGGTAGAATAGGAGCGAGGGGGGGGGGAGTATGGGAAGGGGGATAAGCCAGACAGAATATTTATTTATTTAGTTATTTATTTATTTATTTATTTATTTATTTAATGTCTTGGATTACAACAACCTTTGAGCTAGTAGCTGATTTACAAATGTTCCACATCCAGTACAAACAATGAGATATACAAAGGTATTTAACTTACGCACAATCAGTTCCAGAGTTACACAATATGAGGAACAGTAAAATGTAGGCCAATGCAAAATCAATACAAGTGGCAGCTTGGTTGGCGCTGACAGTGGGAAGGGGGGGATATGGCAGCCCAGTATAGCCTTGTTAAAAGGGGAACAGTAGGGTGATAGGGCACAGGAGCAAAACCAGCCTTACCAATTAGGTTTGGTCCTGGTGCACCAAGCATAGACAGGAAAAAAAGGCCATATTTGGGGGGGGGTTGCAAGGCTGAGAGAGTAAAGGATATAGTTATAATGGGGCAGAGGAGGACACACACGAGTGAGCTTTGTTGTAAGCAGAGATAAAGCAGGCTAATTGGTGCACTCACATTCACCCATCAGAATCAGATGCGAACGGAGCTCCCTTTTGAACTGTTCAATGTCCTGGACAGTTGTGAGAGTAGTTTTTGCTGCAAAAAGAAACAAAGTGGATAGTAAATTTAGAGCAAAAGCACAAATGAGAGCACTCAGAAACAGAAAAAAACACTAAAGTCACATAAATGCCAAAAACTCAGTTTATTCAGTGTCATGCTAGAGAGAGATATAGCATGAGACCCCTGACGAATGGACTCACTGTCATTCCATAGTGCTGGGGTCTCATGCTGTATCCCTCTAGCATGACACTGAATAAACCGTGAGTGCTAGCATTTCCTTGATTTTGGGATTTTTCTCTGTTTCTGAGTGCTCTTGTTTCTGCTTTTGGTCGTTGCTGACTTGCTGAGTCAGCACTAGCTGTGTTTTACTGGGTACATGTTCTGTTGTGGTCTTTAGTAAAGTTAGAAGCCCTGCATCTGGTCGCCTAAATGATCAAGTTGACTATAAACCTTTCCTCTGAGTACCTTTTATTATGCATCGATCTTTGTTGCTGTGAAAATACTATGTGCATTAGTTTCTGAATATTTGCCAGCCTTAGATAGCTGCAGCAGGTTAATCAGATTTATTTTCAATGTATTATTATTATTAAACTTAAAATGAAGCAGCTATGAGTTTTCTTTTCTTCTGTCTCCAAGCTAGATGACTCTTGTTCTATTCTTTCTTTACCTACGCTCTGTCCCCCTTGCCCCTCCCCCCACCACCACCACGTCTGATCTCTGACCTCTCTGACCTCCCTGTTGTTTTGGTGTTTGAACAACACAGACATCGGGAACATTCCCAGAATTTATCTGACATCTGTTTGGCTCCAACACTTTTTACTGCACTTTCCTTCTTGTCATTTTCTTTCCATTAGGACATACTACCATGTATATAAACTGTTTTGCTCCAAATTTTATGTTGTTTTTTTTTTCAAATGGTCTTTGGGTTTATATGCTTTCACCGTCACTTCATATCTTTTCATTTTTTTGAATTTGAAATTGACCAATGAGCACTTAATTGTAATGTTACTAGGGGTATAAATGAACTGTCAATCATAGCAAACTCTGCCCCTGACGAAACCTCCTGTGTGAGGCGACATGTAGGGGTGTTAGCCTGGTCTCAAGATCTCTTTATACAGGCCAATTAAGCATCCTTGAATGTCAGCTGGTGTGTGCACAGCTTCTTTTTGTTTTACTTCTTCCCATGCTGTAAGTTTCTCCTCAAAAGATGCGGGCCCTCACAACATAGTGGTGGCCCCCGGGATCATACTACAGCCCAAATTATGGCTATGATTTAAAAAATACAGAATATGAGAGAAAAAAAGGACAAACATCTGGCTGCAGCTGAACAGAAAATGGGAGCTATCAAAGGGCATATTACTGAAAATATTTTTTTTTGATTTTAGAACTCAGAAAAGGAGCAGCATGTCAGATTGCAGTGAACTGCAGTGAGCATGATCTTAACTAAAGACATTCAACAGGAAACTTTCAAAAATTACTTTCATCTAAGTAGTATTGGTTTTATGTGACAAGGATGTTTAAGTCACCTATCAAAATGAGTAACTAAAAAAACATTCTAAGTCACTAGAATGAGCAGCATTAGATCGACTGCCGCAAACAGCAACGGTTGATAACTTTAAACAAACGGACCAAAAACAAAACTTTCTTATGCGTTGGCTGTGCCCCCTGCACCCCCCAACTTAAAGATTACCTACTCTTGGGGGGGTGGACTTAGGAAAAAAAAAGAGACACCCCAGGACAACAAACATTCTGTCCCACACCACTTCATAGGCAGTGGCCCTAGCCACTATGCCAAACAGCCAGCTCAGCAGGGCTTGGCCAACCTGTTCCTCATATCCCCTTCTAGTGAGTGCAGCAAGTGTAACTCACTTCTACACTCACTCTAACCTACTCCTCGACATTATTCACTACTCACTCTTCCTCCCAGTTTTTAAAGTGGGGGAACCAACAGATCCCTCAAATTACAGACCGATAGCCCTGTTGTCCAGGGTGTCAAAGGTGATGGAAAAACTGATACAAAAACAGTTAAGTTATTACTTGGAGAAATACCATCTTCTCTCTGATTCCCAATCAGGATTCTGAAAGGGCCATTCCATGGACACCGTGTTCACCGAAGATAATAGATCTTGTTTCCTCCCAACCTGAGGAGGGAAGGGCAGTGTGCACAGTGTTCATCAACCTATCCAAAGCCTTCGACACTGTGGACCACAGGGTTTTACTCCTGAGACTGGAACTTTTTGGCCTGGATTCTGAAGCAGTGGGTTGGTTCTCATTCCACTTGTCAGATAGAACTCAACAGGTTCAACTTGGGGACTTCATTTCAAAACAGCTTAAAATTGTTTGGGGGGGTACATCAAGGGTCTATTTTGGGCCCAACCCTGTTCTTGGCCTATGCAAATGATTTGGTGAATATTTCCACCCAAACAAAAATCAAATTATATGTGGACGATACAGTCCTAGTTGCTCATTGAGTAAATATTAGTGAGGTTGAAAAGGGGCTTCAAACTGATTTTTGGGGTTTAGAAAATTGGCTAGCGCAATCCAACTTAGTACTTAATAGTAAAAAAACCAAAACCCTGCTTTTTTCATCTTGGAAGGATAAAAAGAAACAAAAACAGGGGTTAAATATAATTACATCTAAACAAGAAACCCTAGAACAGGTTCCCCATTATAAATACTTAGGGGTGTGGGTAGATCAGGGACTGAAATTTGATGTTTATATAACAGATTTGATAAACAAAATAAATAAAAAACTTGAGGCATTTCGAAGAAATAGGTCATGCACACATATACAAATGCGAAAAACAATCATGAACCAACTTTTAATTCCTACTATAGATTTTGGTAGCCATATATATGGAATGGCTACAAATTCACTTTTGAAAAAGGTAGACGTCATCTATAACAATTTAACCAGATTCATTCTACGGTGTGACTTTAAAACCCACCATTGTGAATTGTACCAAAAATTTGATCTGCTAACACCCGAAAATAGGAGAAAATTAATAGGGGGCTTCACAAACATACAAACTTTTAAAGACAGAAACCAAAATATTTAATGGATGAAATAGAGGGAAAAATTATCAAACATAAATATCAGAAGCAATGGGGAACTGCCTCACAGGCCAAAAGTAATAAACTCCTTTACTTGAATGACATTCAAGGCAGTATATGCCTCAAACTGTTATTTGATAAACTCTATTAAAAAGAAACCAGAATATAAACCTTCCCTGCTTATAAAGTACCTAACAGAGGAACTGAAAGTCAGATGCATGTGCAATGGATGAAAAGCAAAATAGAGGTCTGGGAATATTGGTTAATTTTAATACTTGTATGTTATACGGCTGTGAGATTGTGAAAGTGTTTTTTTCTACAAATTAGTAACTGTCTGTTGATGTAAATATGTATTTTGTACTTGATGTGATTTTAGTTGAAATGTAATTGGCAGGACCATCTTGAAAAAAGACTTAGGCCTAAAGACGTGAAAGAAAGACCTGTATCCTGGATAAAAATAAATCTTTTTACTACTACAGGCAGTATTATTGTGTTGCTCAAATTGAGCCGCTCAGTAGTACTTGTTCACATCACTGTATACCAGTAGTAGTCACGTGGTGGGACTCTCACTATGGTTTACTAGATGCCTGGAACTGATTCCCACACCAAAGCATCCCATCTTTACTTACCTTGTGCTTTTTGCACTGCATTCTGGAGTTTTGATCATTAAGACTTTCAGGATCCCAGCATGAGGCCATCTCAGGGATCAAGAGAATCATCAGCCTTTAATGACCATCACAGTGCCGTCCAGCACAGATGCTAGAATTTCACTCTTCCAAGCAGTCAGGTCTCATGCTGACATCACCTGGAAAGGAACTGGACTCTCCCTCTTAATCTCTCCTTGCAATTGCAGGACTGAGAACATTAACTGCAAGTGGTGAAACATTCTGTAGCTGAGAAGGGTACACTGACACATCTTTTCACAGATCACAAAGTAGACTTGACATTTGCAGAGAAGCAACAGCCCTCAGAAGCTCAAACTCAGGTGGAGACAATGATTAATATAATGTATGGTAGGCAAGTGGGCCAGTTAAAACCACATTTTACTATTTAGGTCCATTTTTATGGCTATGGGTGGAGCCTACAGCCATCCTGCTTTCCTTTGAAATAAGGTGTTTGCTTGGAACACATCTTTTAGGAGTTTTCAGTGTATTCTTCCATTCTGCAAACCTCTATGGCAGTTAAAGAAATACTCCCTTCTTTCTGCTAACCTACTATTGCATTTCAGACAGCATGTTTTGTGAAATTACTACGCTGAGACCAACAATACGGTTTATATCTTGTCATGCCTAATTTAACAGCAGATCCTGTTACCTTTGAAATTGGCTGGCTGGAGGAGAGTTTTAAGACCATAATTAATTAGTCAGTTCCTAGTTCTTCTTAATAACCTTCAAAGCAGTCCAGCACATTAACAGGTGACTGTCTTCATTTTCATTTGCTTTCTCAGCTGTTAACCTGTGTTTCTTTCTAAATAAAGATTCCCCTGTAGCAATGTTTTTCTAAAGTTGAATAAATCAAAACTCAACAAATGCAACCATGAATGGTGCATTAATAAATAAATACACTTACTGAAAGGGTGTTTTTCCGACACCTCCGCCATGATTTTTGTTGTATGAAAAAGCCATATGGTTGGTACTGAAAATGTGATCCAGTGATGGTTTAATTTTAATATAGATGTAAAAAAAATGCCTTTGTGAAACAGAGAAATTGTCTCCTTTACAAGACCTTGTAATCACTTTAATATTTTTTAACATGAATGACAAACAGAACTGTATTTGCAGCAGTTAACGTTATACACAATCCGATGCACTTATTTTCATTCAAATGTGGCTGCCTCCAATATCACTTTATTTGCCACCTTTCTTTTTCGTACCAGCTCCCTGATATAACCTCGACAGATATATGGAAAGGAAAAGGGGAAATTGTTTAACCAGGAGAGGCATACTGCACCAGAGTTTGTTTCCAAGTGTGACCTGGAAGCACAGGGAAGTTAAGTGACTTGCTCAGGGTCACGCAGTATGCAAGTGGAGGCTGATGGGATTCAAACCCAACTCTCCAGGTTTGCAGCTTGGTGCTCTTAACCACAACACTATACTGCCTACTTGTGTAGACAATATAAACGTTTTGTTTTGGTTCAGACATGTATGCACTACATGCAGCATTTCTCTTGCAAATTTTTTTTTCTTCAATACACTATTACACTACATTAAGTCCTGAATGTCCTAACAAGAGCTCTTATTTATAGTAAAACTTCATTTAGCAGGCCAATGTACAGTGGGGGGATTTGTTTAACCAGGAAAGGCACAGTAATTCAGAGCTTGTTTCCAGGTGCAACCTGGGAGCACAGGGAAGTTACGTGACTTGCTTAGGGTCACACAGTATGCAAGTGGGAGCTGATGAGATTCAAACCCAAGTCTCTAGCTTTGTAGATCAATGCTCTTAACCACTATGCTATATTGCCTCCTAGTAAGAAAAATACAGTCTTTCTATCTGAATCTAAAAGAAGTCAAATTTGTTATAACAAAAGTAATACGATGATGTAAATATGCCCCTTCAGCAATGCCATGTTATGCAATTGCTGGTAAGATTTTGGCTAGCCTACTGTATTAATTTTCATTAAGTCTTTATGTGAAATGGACTAGGGTCACCATGACCATTTCACACCTCAGAGTTAAAGTTCAAAGCATAGCTCATATTTGCTAAACACGTGTGTGTGTGTGTGTGTGTGTGTGTGTGTGTACAGACAGACAGAGGGCAGGATTCTAAAAAGATGGTACAAGTCACTGCCAAAGGCTACTTGCACCAAATGCAGCTGTGACATGGACCCTGCACCCTATTCTAGAAGGGGCAGGGTCCCCGTGTCTAAGTCCTGCGACTTGCAACATACAGCTAGGTACGTTGAAAAGAGGGCATACCTGGCAAGGATGTCACAAGCCGCAGCCACTATCTTGCAAGGCGCAAGTGGCCCCCCCCTCCATGCCTGACCCCCGGTAGAGCCCCACAGGGCTAGAGGCCACCTACCCACTGTCATGCCACCAAGGGTCCCCCAACACCTATCCCGATCCTCATGGGACTGATGTACTGTACAGTATGTACAGTACACACAGTCAATATTATGCAATACATGGGAACACAACATTGTACCTGGTAGTCTAGTGGCCCCAACCCAGCTGTGCTACTCACCAGCACCCCCCATCCCCAGCTGGCGAGCTGGCACAGCCCACCTCTCACCTCCACGGCCCAGCCACCCGACTAAGTTGTGTGGGAGCACTTACTGTATAGATGCGCTCAGAATGAAGAGTATTCATTCATTTCTGAGTGCATCTATACAGTAAGCGCTTCTACACAACTCCAGTCAGTGACTGGCCATGTAGGTGAGAGGTGGCCAGCAATACTGGCTGGTGACGGGTGGGGTGCTGTGGAGTGGCACAGCTGGGTGGGGGCCACTAGACCACCAGGTTTGTTATGTGCATTTAATTATTGATTGTGGCAGTGTCTCGGGGTTTGGGCATGGTGGGGGTTGACAGCGCTGCCCTGTGGGGCCTTTAGCAGTGGGGGTTCGGGGCATGAGGTGTGTGGGCAGCCCTGTGGGGCTTTCACTGTTTGGGGGTTCAGGGGGCTGGGGCTGTGTGTTGCTCTGCGGGGCATGAACTGTTCAGGGGATTGGGGGGCGATGTTGCAAGATGCCCTGCGGGGCAACTACAGGGGTATTCTGGGTATGGAGGGAGGGCACATGGATTGTGTGCTGGGCTGCTGGTGGGTCTACAGAACCCCTGGAGGGATGGCAGGTCTACAGAACCCCTGGAGGGTGTATGTACAGTTATGCCAGCTAAATGCTGGTGTAACTTACATTGACGGTTCTCCTCCAGGGGTTCTTGTAGAATCCCGACATTGGGGACTTTGTTACTGCCCTACTAGAATAGGGCGCAACTGCTGCCGTAAACCCCTTAGCACCATGTTGCAGGGTGTTTAGGTCACAACTGCAGTAGTAACTCTACTTTGGCACAAGTGGCCTGCAGCATGTCGCAGGCCACTTTGTAGAATACCGCACGTCACAACTGCTGGCTTAACTTGCTACTTGTGCCATTCTTTTTGGTGCAAGTGCAGTTACGCCAGGCATAACTATTCTAGAATTGGGCCCAGATTTTCCAGTTGAGATGCACCACCCTGTTTTCAGTGAAGTAATGCTACTTATGGTATAAAGTCTGAATAACATATGAATGGTAATAATTTCACACTTTTAAAATGTGGTACTTCCCATTTCTGCATATTTTATTCCATGAAATTATGTTAGGGGGTTGTTCACTTAAAGCAGCAGTATTTGTTAATCAACATCAATTTAATTTTTTTAGCAAAAGATGCATTGCATTCATAATCAGTATATTTCTTACTATCTCATGTACTTAAATGCAGATTTTATAACTATACAGTATTTGCAATTAATGTCTCAAGACATTAGAATGTCTGCCACTGGCAATACTTAATCTCTGTGGTTGACAGTATCTTATACTGTTGTATTATGGTATATATCAAAAAATGGTTTGTAAAAAACTGCCCTTTATACCCTAACAAATTTATTTATTTATTTATTTATTTATTTATTTATTAAGCATCTGTTTACAACCTTTGAGCCAGAGGCTCGTTTACAATGGTACCTCGTCACAGAGAGGGCAATACAGTGATAACAACTTGGTACAGAGAAACAGTGTACAGTTTTTTTGAGGATACAGGAGGACAAATGAGATCAACAATTTACCACATACAGGATTGGTGAAGTTAACATTGTTCAGGGAAATAACTAGAACATCAGAAAAAAAACATAGGATATCAATACAGTGTGTTTTAGCGGAGTCAACAGGGAGGTAACAGGAACCAAGGGTAGAGAAGGTAGAGGATTTGAGCAGCCAACAGGGGCTTTGTCAGAGAGTGAGCAAGATAGCTTAGAAACAGCAACAGCTGCGAGTAGTGAAAAGGTGGTTCCGGAGGGTAGTTTTAAAGCAAGAGATTGTGGGGTATTCGAGATACTGGCAGGGAGGAATTGTACCAAGAAGGGCACGTAGAGGAAAGCCCATTGTCCATGAGAGGTCCTTGCCCTAGGTACCTTCAACTTGGTTTTACAGGAGGACCATATTGAAGCTAGTGAGTTTACTTGGTGGATAATGGCAGTCAAACCAGGAGGAGAGAGCCCAAGGAGAGTTTTTTTTGTAAGCATGCAGGTTTGATACCCAAGACGTTCGTCAAGATTGAGCAGATTTGCCTGGGAATAAAGATGACAGGTATGTGTAAGTCTGGGAGCACCTAAGATTAGTCGACAGGCCTTATTTAAGGTGAGGTGGATTTTGTTTAGCGAGGTCTGGTCAGTAGCCCCGTAGACTGGTAAGCCATAGTCAACAAGTGACAGAATGGAGGACATAACTATGAGTCAGAGGGCATCGGGGGGAGACAGTGTTTGTGGCGGAAAAGGATTCCCAACCTAATATTGGTGGTAGAGGCTAAGGCGGAGATATGGGAATGGAACGTGAGGGCAGGGTCAAAGGTTATCCCAAGGTATTTGTATGTGTAAACTTGTTTGAGTGGGAACATAGAGCTGGCGAAGACTTGAAGTTGGAAATTACTAGCTTTGTTTTGGGGGCAGGAGAAGATCATAGATTTGGTCTTTTTAAGATTGATAACCAGTCTATGTTCTTTAAACCAGGCTTCCACGTCTTTATAGGATAATTGCAGGGAATCTTGGAGGGTGGTGGGGTTACGGTCAGAAGCGAAGATAACAGCATCATCTGCATAAAGGAGGAGTTTACCAGTGCAGGCACCTGGCAGGGTGTTGAGATAAAGGGAAAAGAGTAGGGGCCCAAGAATAGAGCCCTGGGGAACCCCAGATCAGATAGGGCAGAGGTCAGAGAGGGTGCCATTGACTTTTACACGCTGGGACCGGGCAGACAGATAGCTGGAGCACCATGAGACAGGTCCTGCAGCAAAGCCAGCGTGGCTGAGTGCATCCAGCAGGTAAGGATGGGATACGGTGTCAAAGGCTTCTGACAGATCGATGAATACTGCACCAGCAAGAGAGCCCGAGTCCAGGGAGGAATGGAGGAAGTTAGAAAACTCAATGAGGGCAGTATTGGTGCTGTGCCCAGCACAGAAGCCATATTGTTCAGGGCAGAGGATACTGTATTTGGTAAGAAACTCAGATATTTGGGAGGATACTACTTTCTCTAAGGCTTTTGAGAGTGGTGAGAGGATTGAGATGGGACGATAATTACCGGAAAGGGCCCTATCTCCACCCTTATGTATGGGAGTGACAGTGGCAATTTTCCAGGCTGATGGAAATTGCCCTAGACAGAGTGATTTATTGAAGAGGCTAGTGATTGGGGCGATGACCTGGTCCAATGCCAGGCTGAGGAGTCTGGGGTCCAAGGAGTCACTGCCAGTGGTGTTGCTTCTTAGGGCCTTGGTCAGATACGGTCTGACTTCATTGACAGTAACCAGTGGAAGTGGAAAGATGCGTGTGAGGGAGCAGGGTCAGGAGAGTGGGGGGGTCAAAAAAGTTGCTAGGGAGTACAGAGCTGAGGTCAGTAAAGGATTTATTGAGATGGTTAGCAATGAGGGTAGGATCAGTAGAGATAATACCCTCAATATTGATTTGGGAAGGTGGAGGAGAGCATGTACCACCATTTAGTTGTTTGATGTTATCCCAGAAGGTTCTAGCATTCCCCCAGGATGAGGTGAGTGAGGCCCGATAATGATTGACCTTTGCTTTGCGTACGGCCCAGGTACATTTATTTCAGCCCTTCCAATTTTCAGCACCCCCATCTATTTTAATCTTCTGGCACCCCTGTCTATGAGCATTGCTACCTGCCAGAGATGCTCTTCCAACTTGGAATTTTCCTGGTCAGCAACGGGTAGACTGGATTACATTCTAATATACAACACAGAGCAAGATGAATTATACAAAAATGTAGTGACTGCAGTGTACAATCAGAGATTATGTCTTCATCTCAGTTAGACTGCTGGAAGCCATGCAAAGATAACAGAAAAAAACAAGCATTTGTCAATGCTGAAGGTTTCCTTTCATGGTGTATGTGGGATGGCATTCAGAGGCACTCATGGCGCTCATTACCTGGAGCTTCTTCAAGCTTGTTACATTTGCTGGCGCATGCGCAAGAAATGTTTTGTTACAATAAATGGCACATCAGAAGTGTGTCACTGCTGAGCCCATTGCAGCTCAAGCTGGAAGGGGCTCAGCAGCCCAGACCAATTACCATGCGCTCTGGTTGTGACACTAGTCACTACTTGCTGGGCAGGAACTTCATGTGGTTGAAAAGACAGAAGTTGTTCCTATCAGAGGGGTTTCAGTCCTTTCATTTGCATGAAACCATCAGTGGAACACTGTCAGCCAGACTCTCGGTTTTTAGCTGATCTTTCAAACCCAGTTAAAAATAGAGCCAGCACATTTAATAATCTTAAGTACAATACTCACAGCCCCTGCTTATCTAAAAATGTACATTTATCCTACACGGTCCTTCCCAGTTCTGCAACTGCACTTCTTTTCTTTTTTTTTTTATTTACAGTTTTCTGTATTTTTTTCCTTTTCTGCCCTTCCTACGCACATCCGAGGCACTGGAGAAATGCATGAGGAGGAGCATGCACACCAGGCACTATGGAGTGCCTCACCTTACTAGCTGCCCTCTCCACCTGCACTACCACTAGACCTCCACCCAGTGGTGATGGGACTATGGGAGGGACAGCGTCCACCCCAGGAGAGGAGAGCTGCCAGAGGCAGCTTGATCCTGCTCCTACCCCCCCAGCCGGCTCCCCGATGACCCGAGATCGTTCCCGAATCCGGGTCACCAACATGACGCAAGGTAAGGCTAGATGCCTCAACCCTCTGCACCACTGGGGCGGCCTGCACCTGCACTCCTAAACTCATGTATCAACAAGTTTTGATTTTGTAAAGTCATTCACCTTAAGCTGATATTTTAATACAGGACTCTACCTTAAGACTTATAAAGTGATTGCACTTCTGAAATGAGCGCTATAACATACTTAAATCAATAGATGAAATATACAGCAATGAAATTTCAATATGTTATAGCACTCATTTAAGATGCGCAGTCACTTTACAAGTCTCAAGGTAGTGTCTTGTATTAAAATCTTTACAAAATCAAAACTTGTTCATGCGTGAGTTTAGAAATAAATCTATCTATCTATCTATCTATCTATCTATCTATCTATCTATCTATCTAGTGGACAGGGGTGCCCACCCCCAGTACCGCTTCGTTCTCCACCTCCCCTCCAGGTCACCCGTCTGCCCTTTCAAATCTGACCATGGTGCCCACCCCTGGTATTGGTTCTCTTGACTTCCCCCTACAGGTCACCCCCATTCCCTTATGTAGGTGGTGGCACCAGGGTGCCTATCCTGTGGTACTGACGAACATGAGCCCGACACTGGGGTGCCAATCCCCACTGTTGGAACATCCCTGAAATAAAGAAAACCATCCTTCAATGCTTTTGTTTTTGTAAACCTGTAAAAAAAAAAAGTTCCTTGCCAATCTGCCCCATGTACACAGCCCCCACCCACCCTACCCCGACCTCTCACTCAGCACCCAGCACCCCACCCCACACACACATACTTCTTCACTCTCCTAAAGATATACAGGGTGAACACCCACTCTCCAGTTGAAGACACATCTTGCTGCTGCTGGAAGCAGCAACTGCAACATGAGAAACTAAGGTAAGTATGGTTCAATGTATTTCAACAGGATTTTGAACTTTGATGCATAACTTTGTCATTTTTCCATATTTGGGCCCCAAATTTTCAACATGGCCTTTTGGGACCTCACCTCATGACTAATGGTGATGGAATTATGCAAATCAGGCCCAAAAGGTGATTTTATGGTCATGTTGCGAAATTGCCTTTTGGACAGAATTTGAACATTTTCACCATGTTCATTCATGAGGTGGGGTCATAAGAAAGCCATGTTAAAAATTTGGGGATAAAATATGTAGAAATGACAAAGTTATATGCGTACATTGAAAGTTTCCTACACTGGCTTAGAACCTTGGTAATTTTTAAAGGAAAATTCTCATTATCTAAACCATCCCACCCACAAAAGCTTTAGCTCCCAATTAAGCTTCCTGCATTTGAAAGCATTTGTTTTAGCAAATCTACTTACAGAATTTTAATTTTTAAAAGTCTGCGCTTCCTAAACATAGCAGATGGTGTGCGACTCCATTTCAGCTGAAGTTGCAGTACCACACCACTAGCCCCAATACATTGCATATTGGGGCTAGTGGTGTGGTGCCGCAACTTCAGCTGAAATGAAGCTGCACACCGTCCACCATGTTTGAGAAGTGCGGACTTTTCAAAATTAAAATTCTGTAAGTAGACTTGCTAAAACAAATGCTTTCATGTGCATTAAGTTTAATTAGGGGCTAAAGCTTTCGGGGGTGGGATGGTTTAGATAATGAGAGTTTTCCTTTAATATTTTAACCCAAATTTTCAGCATAGCTATTTTTCCACACCACCTCATGAATATGACAGCTGTCATTTTTCAAATCCTGGCAAAAACATGTTTTCGTACCTGTGATGCAGAATGATGTTTCGGTGGCGCAGAATGACATTTTGGTGGGGATTTGAAAATATTCACCTACTTGGTTCATGAGGTGGGGTATTAAGAAGGCTATGCTGAAAATCTGGTGTACAAATACAGTAAAATGCCCAACTTATGACTGAACATTACAGTATTTCAATATTCACTCATAAGCCTGGGGAAGATTGGATGAGTGTCCCATGGACAGCTTTCCTCTTCTGAGGGTGGGGTTGAGGTTCCCCAGCATACTAGTGACACAAAGTGGAGAGTGAGTGACCAACAGTCGGGACCACCTGGCAACATGCGGAGTCATCGGCAGACCTCTGTGGGACAGGTGTGGGCGCACGTCTGTCCTGTACTGACATCATTGCACGTCCGTGTCTCCTGGGGGGAAACAAACAAAAAAACCCTGGTCACAGAGCACCATGAAGCCCCTGGACCACCTCCCAAATGACACCCCAGGCATAAGCCTCAGCTGGAGCCTCTGGTGGATTTCAGTCTCTCCCCCACCCCACTGGGGGAGCCCCACTGGGGGGCAAGCTACAAGTCACCCAGCCTGAGCAGCCTTGGAGGCATGCCAGGAAGCTGAGTCCAGGCACTGAAGAGGGAGGTATATCCCCCCACTCATCATCTTGGAGATAAAGAAAGTCGACAAAAAAAAAAAATCATAAACATGACACATGTCAGTTTTTAAATCCTGGACGACAAGTGTTTTCGCACTTCTGGTATGAAATTACCTTTCTGCCAATATACTATAAATGATACATGTCATGTTTATAATGTGAATCATAAAATTAATATCTTGAAAATGTGGGGTAAAAATTTAAAAACTATTATAATTAGCAAACTTTGCGTGTAGTGCCAGCCTTCACCCCTGAAGCTATGCTTTGTGATCCCATGACAGTGAGCTGAGTTGGTGAGTAAGCTCAGTGACCCTGCTGGATGGGGTGGGGGTAGTCAAATGGTGCTGTTATATGACACCCCCCAGCCAGTGAATGAAAGATGCAGGGTTTTCTACATGGGCCCCAGTACCACATAGTGAGGACACCTGTCCTCTTGGCATGCTCTGCACCTCTCCACAGTGGAGAGATGCAGAGCATGCCAAGAGGACAGGTGTCCTCTCTATGTGGTACTGGGGCCCACCAATGGATGGCAGAGTGCCCCTGTGCATTGACTGACAGTTGCTCTCTTTGCCCTGTGCATCTGCATCTGCAGCCACATGGAAGTGCAGGGACCACAGGGCCCTGTGTTTCTGTAGCCCACTAGACAGCCCCATGAATTCTTTACATCCATTGCTGCATGGAGTTGCAGGGATCATCAGTAAAATTCAGTAACTTCCAAGCTGCTACTACTGTTTAATATATGTTTGACACCAGGCCTTTTTTCCATCTGAGCCCCCCAAACTGGACTGACATGATGCTGGTGTCTTATGCATTTAATTGTGACTCTCTGCATATCCACAAAACAGGACACAAGTTACACCTTGTTTCACGCAGACCAAATGTCTGTTTCACTATTATAAAAAGGGTCTGAGAAATGGAGCTTTCTGATTGACTGTAAACATTCTAACAGCTTTATGTTAATCTTTTATTAACATACATGTAGAGCTTAACCATATGCTGACCATGGTTTAACACTGTTTAAAAAAAACATTTTTTATTATAATAGCAATAAGGCACTCCCGGGGGTTATGTTAATGGTCAGTTAATCACACTCTAGTGGCATGTGGCACTCAGCTATGCCTTGTGCCACATTACACCCCTAGAGGGTGATTAACAAACCATTAACATAACCCTTAGTCATGCTTTATTGCTTAATTATAATTTCTGTTACTAATTTGTTAAGTATTGTCTCTGCATTATCAGTACCAAACACCTGTACAGTACATACATACAAGCAAACATTCGGCTTTGATAAATGCTTATTTTACCTCCTATGACATGGACTTTAAGTCGCTTAAGCTGTTCTTCAAGTTCTGTGCTCCATGAATGTGTTGAAGCTTTATGTCATTGCCCTCATGGTTGCATTTATTTCTTGCTTACAGGATTACATTACGGCTCCATAGAAATCAGTGTTGAAATGTACCTGTATATTTTTTCTGGTTCTGCCATAGATTAATGTAATGCATGTGTGATTAACTGTGTTGTTTGTATATATCATGGTTATGAGATGGCAGTCTCCTACACTCTTTTACACCCCTTAAATAGCATGATTTAAAGATGCATTGATATGTATAGAGTAACAGTATTTAACTGAGATCAGGACTTCTTA
Organism: Neoceratodus forsteri; assembly: GCA_016271365.2. Lineage (NCBI taxonomy): Eukaryota > Metazoa > Chordata > Ceratodontiformes > Ceratodontidae > Neoceratodus > Neoceratodus forsteri. The sequence goes on from CM028131.1 coordinate 1,572,009,675, forward strand.
TTTTTAATCCTGCATAATCCTGGAGGTTTTTGACCCTCCCTCATTTCTTTATACCTGCGAGGTGCAGGGAAGACCAATGCTCAGACCCCATAAATTAAATGGCAAAAGCGCAGTATGCTACAGCTTGACCTTGCTGAACTTCAACTGCTTGAACTGCACTGTGGCCCTTGGCCTGTCCTGAAATTTATTTTCCTTTATTAATCACTCTATATTCTTGTCAAGTTCAGATGCTGGCTATGGGCCAAATCACAAACTGAACGTATGTTCATTCAACTTTGTTATTTTTGTAATTCAGTAAGCAAAAGGTGAAAACAAAAAGCTAAATGATCAGGAGACCAAGGATGGAAAAGTGTTTGTGTGGGGATTTAAAATCTATAGAGAAAGAGGAAAGGTTATATTATGAATGTGCCAAGTGTTTCTTTACAGGTGAAAAATAAGAAAGGGAGGTCATGTATGAAATTCTGACACACACGCCTGGTAACGTAACTATCAGTGTCTGTATGTAGGTTATTTTTCCTTTTCAGCAGCTGGAAGAGAAGACAACATGGAGAGTGGGATAGTAAGCACTGCTAAGGGTGGCAGAGTGCAAGAACTGACCCTTCAGCATATGATACTGAGTAATAAGAAATGTGTAATGTGGTATTTTGTACATGGTAACCAATGTATGATTACCAGAAAATCTGAAGTGTTCAAAGTGCACTGTAAAGGGGCGGCACCCCCTTATAGGTTGAAGCTATCTGCTGGATGCGGTTAGGTGACACACCCAAGAACCATGGCAATGGGATCTCTAATCTTTTTCTCTCTCCTAAAGTCTTGACTTAGATGTGACTTGATAATTTGTTTTAGCATTTGAATGAAAAAAGGTTACGTTGAATGTAGGAAGTACTCCATATATAACAGAACTCTATGTAGAAGATAGGCCTTTTCAGTTCTAGTCTAAGGGTACTAGGCAGATATAGGAAAGCAAGTTATTAACAACAGTCTAGGGGGTTATCATAGGATCAGTGTGGAGATGAGGTATAGTGGGGAGGTAGTCAGTTGTGAGGATTGTAAGGTGCTGTACTCCAGTGTTACACTCTGGAGGAGGGGATGCTGCCCCATCTGCAGGACCTTTGTGGCACTCTATGCTCAACTGGTAGAAGCAAGAGATGAGATATCTCAGCTGCAGCACTGGCTCAGCTGGGGTCCACCCCAACATACCCACTTCCCCCAGAGGCCCACTGGCCCAGGGTGCTGGAGGGTGGTGGGGAGCAGAAAGGGTGGCAAGGGCAGCTGCAAGGGGCATGACCAAACTCATACTATCAGGACAGCAACTCTCCCCTGTGTCAGGGGCTTACCTGTTTGCCCCACCGGGGCTCCTCTGTACTTCAATTTTCCCAGTAATGTCCCCCATTTTGTCCCAGTCCTGCTGTGCCCAAAGTAGTCCTCACTAGTGCCCTGGATCTTCCCTCTGGCCTCTGCATTGTTTTTGGGTTTTTTTTCAGAATGGGGCCAGAAGAAGTGAAGCACGGAACCGCCGTTTGGCTTTGCACCGCGAGTGCATTCCAGCACTCTGTGCATGCGCAGAAGTGCATTTCAATTTTGGCCATTCTGTGGCCATTTAAGTTGCCTCTCCACCAGTCCTAGTCCCAGTGTTATGGAAAAGAGGGACCAGAGACCCGGGGGAGACCAGAGGGGCAATGGAGGAGCAGAAAAAGTGTTTTTTGGGGCATGTCAATCGCGGTCCAGTATCAAGAGCTGACTCATGAATATTAATGAAGTGGCACTAAATATTCATGTTTGGAGCTTGTCTAGCACCTGGGGCAAGGTAAAATAGCACTAGCAACAGGCCGGGAGATTAATAAATGTTTTAAAACATGAAATGGTGTAACAGAGGAAAGGGACTGCTTCCAGACCATGGGGCTGTTATAAAATAAAAATGTATATCATGGCTGCTTTGGGACTGAGATGTGGAGACTGTAATTTGGGCTGAGTGGGTAATATTGAGAGGAGCCTGTTGCTGCCTAGGGGCAATGTACATCGGCGGCAGTGACAGGAAGGGGAGCTAAGTAAAAAGGTGGAACTTAGCAGTGGGTAATAGAGGGCGACTGCTGCTTTTAGACTGTGGGGAAAAACATATTGAAAAAGTGTATTGTCTGGCTGCACCAATGGAGTAAAGTTGGGACTATGCAGGGATTCCAGTGGGACTGTTTATTCTGCAGCCATATATGCAGCCGTGTGACACCAGCTTGGCTAATCAAAGTGCTAGGATTTGCCAGGAGGACTGTGGGACTGCTGAAAGGACTTCTGGGGGAAAAAGCAAGGGCAAGTTTAGGCGCCTTTTTCTATAATCAATCAGGCATCGAGGGAGCCTCATACACATTAATTCTGGTAAAGGACAGTGGCTCCAGCCAATTGGGAGTTGCCAGAAAGCTCCCAAAAGAGAAGGACTTTTGATTTCTGAGTCAGTCCAGTGGGAGCCCCTCTGAGGGGGCACTAGCCCCTATGCTGCAAGGCTGGGAAAGGGCCTGCCTGGAGGCTGCCAACAATTTGTCCCCCAGGGCTGGTCATGCCTTGCCCCATTTGGAGAGTGAGGAGGAAGATTGTTCAGGCAGCTCTGCAGAGAAAGACGGAAAGAGCTGCAGGATCCTGCTATGGGTTTCTGTGGTAAGAAGCTGCACCACAGCGGTGAAAGAGTTCAGAGAGAAGGTTGCCTGGAATTGGAAAATGGATTACAGAAATGGACTGGCTTTGAGTCGAAGAGGATGAGGAGACAGCCTCTTCTGTTTTCATCTGCACCACATCAGTGAGACACCAAGGATGAGAGTATGTGTCAGAGATTTGTGAGGAAGGAAAAGGTACTGTCCAACCCTGGTGAAGACAAAGAGTCTAGAGAGAAACAGGAAGGACAAAAGGTTTAAGGACTGTTTTTGCATTGGAAAAAGGATTATTTGTTTGCTTGAATTTTGGTAACCGGGTCAGTCCACTGAGACCATGCAGTCCCTTTGTCAGTGACGACCTAGGAGACAATTGTGAACACAATCCAACTAATAAATGCTGGAGTAATACAAGGTACAGTGAAAATTAACAATGATTCAGGTATTACAGAAGCAAACAAGATACGCAACTTAATAAACATTCAGGAATTTACATAAGACATTAAGCAAGACACTAAGATTGTAAAATATGTGTAATGCAGGAATAAGTGGTAAATAATTACACGATACGTGTCAGAGTAACATAGGCTGAACTTCAGAGGCACAGAGAAGCAAGCAATTGCAGAGGCAGGGGTTTAAGTAGATAAAGAGGTAAGCTCTTTTTAGGGCTGTGGGCAGAGCCTACAGCCGTTTTGCGATCTTCGTTCTAAAAACGGCCAACCGTAGAACCTTCCATTGGACTTTTGGAAGTATCCTTCCAAAGGTCCAATGGAGCTTGAAACACTGTGCCACGATCAACTGCTACGGAATAACAGCCGCACTATTTTGGCTGTTACTTCCGCATTCCGTGGCGTGAACTGCACATGCGCAACTTGCGTGCATGCGCAGTTCTGCTGGCACTGTCATGTTGTGAATGCCAAAATGCCATTCACCCAAACTGCGCATGCATAGGTGCCACACATGCGCAGTTGCATCTCCACTGCCACCAACACCGGCAACAAAGAAAACACCCGACATCGGGGTCCCCAATCCCCATGTTGGCATTATGTAGCTCCTCCCCCCCCACTCATGTGGCACACTGGATGCCCAAATCTTTTTTACCCCCGCTGACATCTGGATCCCAAATAACAGCCGCACCATTTCGGCTATTACCTCCGCATTCTGTGGCGTGAACTGCACATGCGCGACTCATGCACATGCGCAGTTCTGCTGGTGCCATCATGCTGCGAATGGCAAAATGCCATTCACCGCAATTGCACATGCGCGAGTGCCATGCATGTGCAGTTGCATCGTCACTGCTGAAAATGCACCGACATCGGGGTCCCCAATCCCCGTGTTAGCATTATGTAGCCCCCCTCCGCTCATGTGGCACACTAGGAGCCCACCCCAGTGTGCCCAAATGTTTTTTTTACCCCTGATGACATCGGGGTCCCGAATAACAGTCGCACTATTTCGGCTGTTACTTCTGCATTCCGTGGCGTGAACTGCGCATGTGCAATTCACGCACATGCGCAGTTCAGCTGACGCCATCATGTTGTGAATGGCGGTCAGCATTATCAATCAATCAATCAATCAAATCTTTATCTCACCAGGCGAAACACCATTGAGAAAAAAAAACACTAATTTACAAGGTGGACCTGGAAGGGTCATGAAGAATCACAAGTCAATACATATAGAATAAGCAGAAGAAAACATAATGGCATGAAACATGACATACAAGTAACAGCATACTAGTAAGGCAGAGTTACACATGACCAGAGTAGGGTTCAAAACTCTCTTAATATAAGGGAAACTTAGACACTTTGAAGATATAGGCAGAGGGAACCTTACATCACGGCATTCCAGTAGCTATATATACACACAAGTGAAAACCACAACATAACCCAGATAGACCATCTTAGGGTAGATGGTTCATTCCACTGGGGAGTCAAACAGACGAGGCATACTGATGAGTCCTGGTAGGATAAAACATGTGTCTATGTCTTCTGTTGGCACCCTTTGCAAACTGTGTGAGAGGCCTTTCAGCACCATGCATTTCTGCTTAAAGTTGAACCAGCATAATATTCTGTGGTGATTTGCATATGCAGCCCATGATGCTTTGCATTGTGGGGGCATGTGTGATTTTGTATTTCTTTGAAACTCGGCTTCCCAGCCAAATGCCCTTTGGTTTAACCATTGCCTCAGTGCTTGCTATAGAGGTTATTATCTTATATATATATATATATACATATATATATATATATATATATATATACACACACACACATACACATCCACACACACACACATTTACATATATACTCATATAAGTACACACATACACATACATATATATAATACACAAATATATATATATAGATATACATATGTACATACATATATATACACATGCACACACACACACACACACACACACACATATATATGTATACACACCCAAACCCTCATGTACATAACTGCATACATATATGCACACAAATCATACTTGCTTACAGATATATAGATTTATACAACACACACACACACACACACACACACACACACACGTACACTAATTAACACACTTGCACACTTAGACATAAGCACACATGTGCACATGTACACGCACACATACATACCTAAGTATACATACACATGCATACAACATGTTCTCAACAGAGCAGCACCACGTGAGTGAGATTGGCAAGGGGGTTTTCTGACAGCAAGAATACAGCAGATCAATACAGCATAGTCAGAAAAAGGTACAAGGGGAATAAGTGGGGAGGAATAGTGGGAAAGGGTGTCTCTAGTCGTTCAGCTATACATGGAGTGCTCACTAGCGTGGGCATTTGCACGACTCTTTGACAGTAGCCCCCCCCACTCATGTGGCACAATGGGAGCCCACCCTAGTGTGCCCAAATGTCTGCTTTTTTTGTTTAACTGTAAATAAAGAAAAGAGCCCCCCAACTTGTTTTTCCATTTTTTTTATATCTGTAAAAAAGAAAGATGTCCCTCATTGTCGCCCCACTCCCCTCCCTCCTTCCCACCCTCCCAATGAGCACCCACCTCCTCACACTCCCCTTACCCCATACTTACCTCCGGATGTCAGTGCTGTCATCTTCTGTGGACCGGGACACGTCTGCACTTTTCAAAGCCAAACCGCAAACTGAAGAATGAAAGGTAAGTGTGCTATAATGCCATTCATTGGGGTTTTCAACTTATTTTGCTAAATAAGCCATTTTTTGGAATTTTGACCCCACATTTTCAACATGGAGTTTTTGGGACCCCACCTCGTGAAAACTTTCACTGTCATTTCATTACTCGGTCCCGAAAGGTGATTTTGCGGTCGCTGCACGGAATCACCTTTCAGGACCAGTTCATGAAATGACAGTGGCACTGTTCATGAGGTGGGGTCCCAAAAAGCCCATGTTGCAGATTTGGTGAAAAATTCCAAAATTACTGCGCTATAACGGCATTGCAGTTTCTATGCACACCCTAACTTTGCCAATTTTAATATTTTCCTCCACATTTTAACATTGCCATTTTGCAACCTCCTTTAAACAGTACAGCTGTCATTTATCACATCCTGCCCAAAACATGTTTTCACATCTGTGGCACAGAATGGGCAGTCACTCTGCAAAATCACCTTTCGGGACAAGTGAACAAAATGACACTGGCACTCTTCATGAGGAGGGGTCCCAAAAAGACCATGTTGAAAATTTGGTGCAACACCTCCAAAAAATGGGTAAGTTACACCAGGGCGTTCAATAATTTCTACGCACACATGTAACTTTGCTCACTTGGCAGCTCATCACAGCCCTATCGGCTCTGGCCAGATCTTGTTTGAAGAGTGATAGGGTAGGGCAGGAGAGTAAGGCAGGGGGAAGGGAACTCCAGGCAATGGTAGCTGAGACGGCAAATGAGCGCTGGAAAAGGGACTGGAATTTTGTGCCGAAAAGTTGGAGAGAGCCTCTTCTGTGTTCATCGGCACCTGCATAGTGAGGAAAGAACATTTTGCTAATGCATCAGAGGGACTGAGAGAAACCCTATGTATCTGATAGAGAGAGTTGCTGGAACTGTGTGTGAGCCAGAGCAAGAGTGGCTGCGGTTGATTTTGAGCTAGAGACTGGGAAAGCCAAGAGATGGGCAGGTGCCCTAGTCCCAGGGACCTGCTGCTGCTACTGTTGAAATCCATCTGAGGAAAGAAACCGTTGTGAAGTTGGAACTCAGATTCTGTTGCTTTAAGGCTTGGGAAGCAAGAAGGATGAAGAAGCTGCTCCAGCTGCACGGCGGAGCTGGTCACCATGAGATAAAGAGAGATCCGTAGATTTCAATTCTAACTCAGAGCCAGGTGGAGAACTTGCCAACCCCCACTAAGTGAGGTCTGCTGGATACAGGGGGTCACTGGTGCGTTCTGAGGTGCTAGGGCACCTGTGACCTGTGGTGGAGTCACTCCCAAGTTTGGGCTTCCTGTAGTTGGTGGGCCTTGTGCAGTAGCTGTGCAACGGGCATCAACAGGCTGAAGGGGACAAGCTGTGAGACCTTCAATCAAGCTGAAGAGCCAAGCTGCAGCAACCTTGTCCCCTTTCTTCAAGTCTGTCAAACCATTGATCCTAAGGTTCTGCTCCTGCTGTTCCACCAAAACCAGGACTTCAGTCACAGTGCCACCAAAGACTGATTTTCACAGAACAGTGAGTAAATGCAGGAATTGTCCTGCACCTGGGGAATGTATATAGTTTAGTGTTCAAGTTATGCCCACTGGCATAGAAGGGAATATCAAATCTAAAGCAATCAAGAAAGAGTTAAAAGTAATGTTATTTTCATTAAGTGCACCAATGCCAGCTGACCAGTCACACCACAGGCCTGCAACAAATACCTGGGTACCTGGCTGATGGATAGCGGGGGGGGGGTAGTAAACTGGTACCAGTTGGGTCTGTGTATGTGTTTAACCGCAGCTGTTAGCTAGATAGAGAGCTGGTGGCTGCAATAATTAAAATGTGTGTCTGAATCCAAAGAGGAAATGATTGTTTGAGAATGCAAATCTCTAAATGCAAAATTAAGAAATGTTATGCTTAACCTCAAGTCCACTTACCCCTTCCTAACCGTCCCCACTAAATAAATATGGTGTTACTATTTTGGAAAAGGTCTGACTCAAGAGCTTGATTTAGTGAGCAAGTTATTAGCTGAAGTGGAAAATTCCAACTGTTGAAATTGGGGATTTTGGACTCTGGTAAGTTCATGTCTGAGGCGACTGTATGGGGAGGTGAGTTGGTACAGAATCCCAGGGATGGTACTGGTTAATATCAGACCCACTTAATTTGTACTCTGGGTGGAGGCACCAAAATTTTATTTTATATCTTGGGAAAGGACACCCTCCCCAGTAACAACTAAATAGGAACCTAATCCCCTTAAGCTTGGTCTGGCCAGCAAGGCAGGGGCAGTAGCCCTCTTATAGATAGCACCAGGGCTACATTTGCACTACTGGAGTTCAGGGTACCTGAATCCATAGGGGGGACTCTGAGTTAGTCAGGGGAAATGGGCAGGATGACTTGGTGGCACCTAGGGGGTTGCTGGAGGAAGTCAACAAGGAGAGCCTCAGTGATTAAGGACTCAATGATTAGGAGAGCAGAGAGGGTGGTGGACTGGGGAGGGAAGGGTAAAGAAATGGTCAGGTGCCTTCCTGGTGCATCATCCATCTAGGTTATAGATAGGATAAGGAGGAAGGCAGAGAGGGAGGAGGGGGAGTTGGAGGTGCTGGTACACATAGGTAACATTGGTCTGGCAAACTAGCTTGTGTGGAGGCAGTGAAGCTGTACTTTAAGAGACTGGAGGACAGATGGAAGGAGAACTTGGCTTCCCTGACCTTTTCTGAGTTACTCCCTATGTGGAATGGGGGGTAATGGAAACAATAGAGCCAGCACAGAAGAGTTTGATCAGTTTAATGGGTGGCTGAAGGGATGGTGTTAGAAGAAGGCATGCCACTTTGTTGGGGACTAGGGGGACTTCTGGGACAGGAGGCTCTTCAAGGGTGATGGCCTTCAACTGACGAGAGAGGGGGCCAGTGTTCTGGAGCAGAAGTTTGGCATCTACAATAAAACAGCTAAACTGACTGCAGGGGAGACAGAGGGTAGGGGAACCACTGAGAAGGGAGAGCAGGTGGGGAACCTAGCTAGTGCTCCCCCTAAAGAGGGGACTAGTAGCAACAAGGTGGGTAACAGTAAGGTTGAAGTTCAAATTACAGGTAGGTTAGAAAAAGAGGCCAATGAAGAGAGCTGATAAAGTCTGTATTTAGCATGAAAAATAAAAAAAATATAAAAAAAAATAAGGAGACAATGGAAGAATAAGGGAGAAGGAATAGGAAAAAGCAAGCAGGGATCAGGACAAAGATGGGATCTGCCAGGATTCTGGGAAATAAAATTAGTGAGCTTAAGGAAATGGTGACAAACACTGAGATGGACCTAGTAGTCATCACAAAAACTTGGTTTACAAAGAATAATGATTGGGACCTGTCAGTCCCAGGTCACACCTTGCTTAGATAGGATAGAGGAAAAGGTAAAGAAGGAGGTGTAGCCCTATATGTCAAGGAAGACATAGAGGCTGTGGAGGATAGAAACGGTTCGGGTCACAGCATCCTCAGGCAAGAAACTATGGTGATGGGTGATATATAGACCTCCAGGACAGGGAGAAGAGAGAAATAAGGAGCTACTAGCAGAACTAGAAAGGGGTGTGACAAAAGGGGAGGTGGTGGCAGGAGATCTATGCCTGCTAGATATTGACTGTGCCATTCTTGTGGCCAGGAGATCCAGAAGTTAGGCCCTGCTGAATACATTGCAGAACTGCCTGTTGGTGCAGCTGGTTAAGGAACCCATTAGGCAAGCTGCCATTCTCGATGTGGTGCTCACCAACTCAGAAGTGGTAGGAGAAGTGAGGGTAAAGGAGTCACTAGGGTCCAGCAGCCATAACTCTATATGATTCAACCTGGTCCTTTGGACAAGTAAGCCCTTATCAAAAGCTGAAGTCCTAGATTTCAGAAAGCTAGACTTCAACCAAATAGGGGAGTTGGTCCTGGGCAAGTTAATTGAAGTGGACAGTAACTGTGATGTGGAGGAAAGATGAGGGGCAATCGCAGGAGCCATCTTCAAGGCAACAGTTTCTTGTATGAGAACGGTAAACAAAAGAAACTGGTACAAGAGACAAAAATGTTTCTCTGGAAAGATCAGGGAACCAGTGAGAGCTAAATAGGCTTTCAACAGGTAAAAGGAAAAACAGGGGAAGGAAGAATGGAGAGCGTATAAAATGAGAGCAAGGGAAACCAAGAGGGCAATCAGAGATGCAAAGGCAATCACAAAGCTGCATATTGGTGAGGGGATCAAGGGAGGGGGAAAAGCAGTTCTTTAGATATATTAGGGGAAAAAAGAAGGGAAGAGGAATTGTTAGACTAACAGAGGGAGATCGGGTAATTGAGGAGGATAAGCAGAAAGCAACCACTCTTAGTGACTACTTCTGCTCTGTATTCACAAGGGAAAATGGAGGGCCTCTGCCAGGCAGTGGCATTAAGGCAGCTGTAAGGAGAATCCCTGAGATGAGGTGATAAGTGAAAGTGTTCAGAAAAGGCTAGTAGTCATAAAGTTAGATTAGGACTTGGGCCAGATGGGATGCATCCGTGGGTGCTCAAGAACTTGGCAATGGAACTAATTGAACCACTGCTAGGGCTATTCAGTAGTTCAATTCAGACAAGGGTAGTTCCACAAAACTGGAGGGCAGTGGATACAGTTCAACTACATAAATGGGAGGGCAAGGAACAACTGAGAAAATACAGACCTGTCAGTCTTACCTCTAATGTGAATAAACTAATAGAAACACTAGCCAAAGAGGACCCGATGGACTATCCGGAGAGCAATGAACTCCAGAATAGTAACCAGCAGAGGTTTTTGGCAGGGAGGTCTTGACAGAGCAATCTGACAGCATTCTTTGACTGAGTAATGAGGGTAGCAGATAAGGTCCATGCTGTGGATTTACTCTTCTTCAGTTTCAGCAAGGCTTTCGACTCAGTGCCTCACAGAAGGTTGCTGAAGAAGCTAGAGGATCTGGGTGTAGCGAAGGATACAGATGGGTGAGAAACTGGCTGGAAGGGAGAAGGCAGAAGGTTGCAGTTGATGAAGTCAGATCAGAAGAGAGGGAGGTTACCAATGGGGTGCCACAGGATCGGTCCTGGGTCAAGTCTTTTTCAATATGTTCATCAGTGATATGAGAGAAGAAATCCAGGGCAAGATGTGTCTCTTTGTAAACAACACTAAGCTCTGTGGCAGGGTAGACAGTGAGGTGATGGTTTGGGAGTTGCAAACACACTTGCAAAGGCTAGAAAGGTGGTCGAATGTTAAAATTCAATGCCAAAAAGTTGAAGGTAATGCACATAGGGAACAAGAACCCCAGAACAGTGTACTAGATGGGTGGGGAGGGTAAAGCTGGGTACAACCTTAGAGGACAGAGACCTAGGAGTCATCATCATCATCACTTACTCCCTAAAGCAATCAGTCCAATGTAACAAGGCCTACAGTAAGGCAAACAGGATGCTGGGGAGTATAGAAAGGGGTATTGACAGCAGAATGAAGACGTTATTACCACCTCTGTATAGATTGCTGGTGGAGTATTGTGCCCAGTTCTGGAGTCCTCACCTAAGGAAAGATAAGGACAGACTAGAGAAGGGCAACATAAGGGGATCAAAATGATTCAGGGCCAGCAGAGAAGCTCTTATGAGGATCCGATCAAAGCACAGAACATGTACTCACTGGAAACCAGCTGAAATATGGGAGATATAACAGAGACCTTCAAGTTTTTGAAAGGACTGAAGAAGGTAAACAGCAAGGAACTATTTGGCATAAGTAGTGAATCAAGAACATGGGAGCATGAGTGGAAACGGAAGTGGGGAGGTTTAAGAGGGAAGTGAAAAAGTTTTATTTTAGGGTGGTGGACCTGTGGAACAATCTGCCAGCTGATGTGGTGGGTGCCAAAACTATCAGTAGTTTCAAACACGGCTGGGACAGAGTGAAGGGCTTAGTGGTTGCTCAGGGTGTTAACGGTAGGGCAGGGAGCATGGGGGGTGGATAGCGTAAGTTAGAATGCTGTATGGACAATAGGTCCTGGGTTTGTTAGGGTTTTACAGGGAGACTATAGACCAGTGTCCTTTTCCTGCTGTCATTATTTATGTTTCAATGTGACTCATGGTACCAGCTACCTCCGGAGGGCTTCCACTTGTGCTAACTGCAAGTAGAAGGTGGATCTGTACATACAACCTTTGCAGGGACACAGGAAGGATATGTCACAAGTATCCCCCATGTCAAGAGGATGGTAACATACCTTACAAGAGACCTCAAGGGTCTGAAGGTGGTGTGTGTATAAATCAGCTTCTCATTCCCCCTCCTGGTTCGAGTCCAGTTAGTAACGTAAATCAAAGTTCCTGAGCCCCTGTAACATTCCAGGCTCCACTTCTGCTGCTTTCTACACTGTTGAGTGGCTGAGCCTGCTTGTACATGTGCCAATGTCTATGCAAAGGCTGGGTTGTTGGTTGCACCTCTGGCTATATAAGGGAGAGGGCAGTGCACATGTTTAGTTCTAGGCCTTTCACTCGGAGAAGTGCAGAGTTCCTGGCAGGACAGATAGAAGCTGAAAAGCCACCAGCAGCTACCCACCCAGCTAGGTGGGGAGAAGTTTTTCTGACCAGAATCAGCAAGCCTGTATATGGTAAAAGAGTTGACAAAAATATCTAGAGAGAGAGTTCCAGAGAGTGAGTGAGAAAGAGAGAGGGAGAGAGAGAAGAAAAAAGACGTGTTTAAGAGATACATAGCAAGAGAGAATGAGAGTTTAGAGGCAACACAGTCTCAGGAGTCAAGGAAAATAAGCAGAGGAGTTGTAGGCGCTCAACTTAAGGGCATTGATCAAGAACTGTAAAGATGTGCTCCAGGTTTTGAGGTAAGAGAGGACACATCCTAGGGTATGAGGCAGAGCCACAGGGGAGTTAATGGGAAGTCCTCTACCATCCTGTTGATGCTGTAAGCTCAAGGAGGAGGCAATACATGAGTACTGTGCAAGGCCTGTCAGGAATGTGCTTGTGTCCAGAGAGATGCAAAAACATTCACCCTTTATGAGCTGGAACCTATGGTGTGATGTAAGGAAGCCTGGGGAAAGGTAACCATTTACAGCAGGCCTCCCAGGAAAAGGGTAACATCAGAACTTAAAGGAAAACTACACCCTCATATCATATCAATTGTATTTGTTTCCTTGTCAACAGACAACTCTTTTCCAGTAGCTGATGGGGATATATGTGTTTGCTTTAGTTTATTTTCACTGTTCATGCTAGGTCCTTGCAACTATCCTGGGGGTTTCCATTTTATGGTTGTTGAAATCTCATTGTCCACGAGAGCTGCATTAGAAACATAGAAACATAGAATTTGACGGCAGATAAGGACCGCTTGGCCCACCCAGTCTGCCCATTTCCCTACCTGATGGATAAGCTGCAGGTCCTAGTTAACCAGCAGCCTACTTCTTCCTACCCCCACCCCCTAGAATTGCCTTATGACTGTCCCATGCATGCTTGAATTCCATCACTGTTTTGACTCCACAACCTCCTCTGGAGGCTGTTCCATACATCCACAACCTTCTCTGTGAAAAATACTTCCTTAAATTCCTCTGAGCCGCCCCCTTCTATCTTCAAATTGTGCCGCCTTGTTCTTGCACCTTTTTTTTGAAAGATGCTACCCTCTTGGACTTTGTTGATTCCCTTGAGGTACTTGAAGAGTTTCTATCATGTCTCCCTCTCCTCCTTTCCTCGAGGCTATACATATTAAGCTCTTTAAGTCTCTCTTCATATGTCTTCCGTGCAGACCCTGCACCATTTTAGTTGCCCTCCTCTGGACAGCTTCCATCCTGTCTCGTCTTTCTGGAGATTGGGTCTCCAGAACTGCACGCAGTACTCCAGATGGGGTCTCACTAGCTGTCTGTACAGAGGGATAATAACTTCCTGTTTTCTACTGGTGCCTCTTCCTATGCATCCCAGTATCCCCCAGCCCTCCTTGCTGCCCTCTCACATTGCTTGCCCACCTTTAGGTCATCTGATATGACTACCCCCAGGTCCCTTTCCATTTGTGTTGTTGTTAGTATCTCACCCCCCATTGTGTACTCTTCCCCTGGGTTTTTGTTTCCCAGGTGCATTACCTTGCACTTCTTAGCATTGAATCTAAGCTGCCATACATTTGACCATTCCTCTAACCTTGCCAAGTCCCTTCTCATCCTTTCCACTCACCTTGTGCATCAACTCTGTTGCAGATCTTTGTGTCATCTGCAAAGAGACATCTTTCCTTCCAGTCCCTCTGCAATGTACATATAAAGACATTGAGAGGACGATCTAATACTGAACCCTCAAGTTACCCACTACTACTTCCTCTTGAGTGGACTCCATTTACTATTACTCTCTGTGTCCTATTCTCCAGCCAATTCTTTACCCAGGCTGTCATCTTGGGACCCACTCCCAGGTTTGGCTAACTTGTATATTAATCTTTTGTGTGGGACTGTGTCAAATGCCTTGCTAAAGTCTAAGTAGGCCATGTCCACAGCCCCTCCCTGATCAACTACTTTGGTCACCCAGTCAAAGAAATCTATCAGATTTGTCTGGCATGACCTTCCCACTGTGAATCCATGCTGCCTTGGGTCCTGTGCCCCTCTGGCCTCTAGATACTCAACAATTCTTTCCTTCAGAAGTGATTCCATCATTTTCCCTACCACTGAAGTTAAACTAACAGGTCTGTAGTTTTCTGCTTCTGCCTTGCTCCCACTTTTGTGAAGGGGAATCACATCTGCCCTCCTCCAGTCCTCGGGTACCACCCCATCCTCCCATGATTTGTTAAAGAGGGTAGTCAGTGGTGTCACTAGTTCTACCCTTAGTTCTTTTAGAATTCTGGGATGAATCCCATCAGGCCCCATTGCTTTGTCCACCTTCAGTTTTAAGAGTTCTTTCAGAACCCTTTCTTCTGTAAATGGGCTGGTATCAACTTCTGTATTCAGAGTGTTTCTACTGTTTGTTTTAGGTACCTCCCCCTCTTCCTTTGTAAATACTGAGCAAAAATATTTGTTTAGTATCTCTGCCTTTTCAGTCACCCTCTGCCCACCCTCCTCCCCTTTATTAAGCCTCACTATCCCTCCCTTGGTCTTACTTCGCTCCCTGATGTACCTATAAAAGGTTTTATCCCCCTTCTTAACTGAGTTGGCTATCTTTTCCTCGGTTTGGGCCTTTGCTGTTCTGACTGCCTTCCCAGCTTCCTTTTGCTTTAACTGATACAGTTCTCTGTCCTGTTCCTTCTGTGATTCCTTGTACTTCCTGAATGCTTTCTTTTTCTCTTGAACCTTCACTGCCACTTCCTTTGAGAACCATAGTGGTTCCTTACCTCATTCATTTTGTTTATTTGCTTTACACAAAGGCTTGTTACCTCTGTGATGGCAGTTTTATTATTCCCATTGTTCTTCCACCCTCCTTCCTGCCCATTTGCTAGTGCATTCCTTAGGCACTCACCCATTTTGACAAAGTCAGCCTCCTAAAATCCAGTACCTTTGTCTTTGTATGGCTTGACTCTATTGCTGTGTTTATTGTGAACCATACTGTTCGATGGTTGCTAGTTCCCAGATGGCTACCCACTTCTACATCTGTGATCCTCTCTTCATCTCCATTTGAGAGAACCAGGTCTAAGATTGTTCCCTCTCGAGTGGGCTCCCAATACTAGTTGTCTAAGGCATGCCCCCTGTAGGGCATCTAGAATAACCCCACTCTTAGAAGTGGCTGCTGCAACTGCACTCCAGTTAACATCTGGCATATTCAGATCACCCATCAGCAATATCTCCCCTTTTTCTGCCATACTAAGTATACTTTCTATCATTTCCTTGTCCATTTCCTCCCCCTGAGAAGGGGGTCTGTATACAACCCCTGTGCGGATTGTGGTGCCATTGCCGGTCTCCAAATTTACCCACAGTGCTTCTTCTCCTCCCTGTTTACCCTTTTGTTCTGTTGCTTTGATTCCTTCCCTTATGTAAAGAGCTACTCCTCCTCCTCTTTTACCCTCCCTGTCCCTCCTGTAGATAGTGTATCCTGGTATGTTTACATCCCAGTCATGGTTTTGTGTGTACCATGTTTCTGTGACTGACATGATATCCAGATGTTCCTCCTCCATCAAGGCCACTAATTCAGGAAGCTTGTTACTCAGACTACGGGCATTGGTACTCATTGATCTCCATTTTTTGATGGCTTTACTTTCTGTTGCAGCATCCCCCACTGACCTTTCTACCTCTGTCTTTTTCCCATTTAGTACCCTGTTTTGTAGGGAGAGGCTGGGATTTTCTGCTGCTTATCAGTGCCTCCCCTTGACTAGTTTAAAAGCTTGCCAATGAAGCATTTAAACCGATTGCTCAAAAGACTTGTTCCTTCCTGGACAGATGCAGACCATCCTGCCAGTATAGGCTGGTGTCCCTCCAGGTGGAACCCCAGTCCCAATGAAGCCAAACCCCTGTGCTCCACACCATTTTTCAACCACTCATTAAACTGCATGGTGCAAAGTACCCTTGCCTCACTCATGCCATTTACAGGCAGCACCTCTGAGAAGGATACTGTGTGTGCTACTTGTCTTAGGCCTCTCCCCAGTTCTACAAAGTCCTTCTGCACTGCTCTAAGCTCATGTTGAGCCAAGTCATTTGTCCCTAGGTGGACAATGACATCCAACTCAGACTCCCGTGCAGCTGTTCTCGTGATCCTGAGGATGCGCTTCCTGTCCCTACAAGCCATGGCACCATTAGCATATGAGAACATGATATCACATCACCCATTTATACCATGTATCTCTATGCTGAAAGTACAAGTATCCTGAGGAAAAAAAACTCCGGAAATGTACAAATTGAATGCAGTTTTAATGGGGAAAACCCTGTATTACAACTCAGATAGTTTGTAAAGCTAACTTAAGGTAAATGTGGCATTTCACACTTTTCTGTGACTAGTTTTGTTGAAATGTAATTGAGCAGACAGGCATACTGTAGACTCTAAAGGGTGACTTCGCATCATGTTCTCATATGCTAATGAAGTTCTAAGGGACAGTGAGATTTCAACAACCATAACATGGAGGCCACGGGCTGGCCTGGTGGCGCTGAAGTTTGAGGTGTTGGACACAACACCTCGCGCTGCACTGACGACCCGAGTTCAGGAGCGAGCTCGGGAGTCAGGGGTCGGCAGGGGAGGGAGACAGATTGAGCATCCTCTGGGCAGCTCTCCTCTCTGGGTGGGAGGGTTTGGGATGCCCAGTGCTCTGGCGACCCACAGCGTAGACTGGAGGCACCATCGAGCCGCCGGGCTGCACGTAAGAGTGTGGCTGACATAGGCAGGGCTGCCATATGCCAGCATCAGACGTGCCCACGCAGGGGGAGGGGAGATCCTGGGCTCATTACCAGAAATACCCCTCCAGCCCTGGATAGGTGATGGCCCTGCCAGTGCCACTGCCACACGCCCAACACTGGTTTCCCCGCTACTGCCCATACGGTCTCCCTGGGGTTGTCCTCCCCGACCCGGGTAACCGTAACGTACTTGAAGATGACAGGGGGATCATAGCGGGTGGTAGAGCAAGTCGGTGAGTGCAGTGGCCTGAGAGAGTTCCAGGCTGGGCGGCTATAAATAGATTAAAAAAAAAAAAACATGGAGACCCCCAGAATAGTTACAGGAGCTGGTATGAACAGTGAAAATAAAGTAAAGCAATCTGATACGTATATCCCTAATAGCTACAGGAAAAAAGCTGTCTGTTGACATGGAAACAAATAAAATTGACAAGATTTGAGAGAGTGTAGTTTTCCATTAATGCATATATCTCTGAATTTGGGTGTTGTGACACTATGCCCACCCTGATCGAATGTCATCCTGAGGGAAGAGGAAATATAAACCAACAGGTATGTGTAGTGGACAGGAATAAATTGTGTGAAGGGTTCTCTGCATTCAAGGACACTGGAGAAGAGATCCCAAAGATGTGTTGTTTCTGTAGATGTGTAGCGTTCCCCTAGGGATTCTAAGTTCTGTCTGTGCTGAGCTCGTGAGCTATGCTGTGCTTGACTTCACTTTTTCCAAGTGGACAATGTCATGTGTTGCAAATGATATGTCTGCACTGTTTAGTTGCCCCTAGGATCCACACAGTTGTCCCGGTGCCTGGACACAAAATAGAACCTTGTCCAGTTTTCCTGTCCCAAGGGATGGGGCCTGTAGCACCCAGCATTTGGTGGACTATTTACAAAAATAACTAGGATACAAGAAAGACAGGGTGATCTTAAAGAGCTGCTGACACCTCAATGAAAACTTTTAAAAACATATTTAGGTACAATTCAGCTTACATTTTAAATATATTCTGTAGATTTCTCCTACCCTTCTTTTATTAGAGAGGAAATTTGCACAAATACACATCTTTATATGTCGGCGTTCATCTGCATCTATAGCTTACTCCCCTACTCCATGTCATAATGCTCTGTTGTGATATCACAATCTGTCACCATGGGAGTAACTGTGATGTTACAAGCAGTGCATTATGACCTCAGGAGGGAGACAGCAATAGAAATAGATGAGCTCTTCAGGAGCAAAAAGCCTGCTTTCATGCAAATGGCCTCAGTAATAAATAATTGGGAGAAGGAACACAGAACTAATGTGAAATATAAATTGAACTGTGTCCAAATATTATGTTTTGTTAGAGTTACTCTGAAGGCGTCAGCTGCTCTTTAAAGCAGCAGTGCATGTTAGCAATGACCTAAATATTTTTTGTTTGCTTGCACACATGTGCAAGAAACATCTTGTGGTAGTAGCACATTTCAGAGGTGTGTCAGTGTTGTGACCAATGCAGGGGACAATTTAGTGGGTGCGTCCCTCAGCCACCAATCGGTGAGCATGCTGGCGATGACAGCAAACCTCAAAGAGAGCCAAAGAATTGAAACAAATCTGTCACTGCAATCAGGTGCAGTTTCATCATTGCAGCGGCAGATGAGAAGACTCCAGCCATTCACATTACAGTGCACAGTAATGCGCAAGGCCAGAGTTACGAGCAGTTGCTCGGTGTGCTGTTCCTGGTGAAACATTTCAATAAATAAAACAGCCATGGCGAGGCTTTCCACAATGCTGGCTCCTGCCACTGGCCACACACTCCCGGAAAGCCAACATCGGGGGTACCCATTCCCTGTGCTGGCATGTATCCCCCCCCACACACACACACACACACAGCCACATTGTGGCACACTTGAAGCCTACCCCAGTGTGCCCAGACATTTTTTTTATTTTTCTGATACCGGGATGCCCACTCCAGGTGTCAGATGCCTCCCACCCCCAAGCTCAATTTATTTGCCGACGGGGGGTGCCAAATCCCCTTCAGCATCATGTTTCCCCTCCCCCCAAGCTTGTCAACAGGGGGTGCCCAATCCCCATTGGTATCATGTCCTCCCCAAACTCATGTGGCACACTGGGAGCCCACCTCAGTGTGCCCAAAAGTTTTTTTTATTTTTTTCTAACCTATAAATAAAGAAAACAGTCACCCGGAGTCTTTTTTGTTTGTTTGTTTGTTAAACTGTAAAAAAGAAAAACATCCAGCGTCATCTTCACAGTCCCCCCTTCCCCATCCCAACCATCTCTCTGGGCACCCCACCTCCCCACACCCCCTCCTTCATACTTACCCTCCGGAGGTCGGGAGCAGTGATCTTCTGTGGATCGAGAGGTGTCTGCACTCTTCAAAGCCAAACTACAAACTGAGGAATCAGGTGAGCGCTGTATAATGGAAGTCATTGGGGGATTTCAACTTAGGTTGATATCTCAGCCATTTTTAGGAATTTTGGCCCCAAAAGTTCAACATGAGGTTCTTGGGACCCAACCTCATGAACTTGTCACTGTTGTTTCGTTTCTCAGTCCCGAAAGGTGATTTTGTAGTCACTGCGTGGAATGACCTTTTGGGACTGATTAACAAAACAACAATACCACTGTTCATGAGGTGGGGTCCCAAAAAGCCCATGTTGAAAATTTGGTGAAAAAACTCCAAAAAATCACTGCATTATGGGCATGCGTTGCGCATTTTCTATGCACACTTGTAATTTCGCCAATTTTTAATATTTTCACTCCAGATTTTCAACATTGCCATTTTTAACACCTCCATATGAACAGTACAGCTGTAAGTTTTCCCATCCTGCCTGAAATGTGTTTTCGCACCTGTGGCGCGGAATGGCGCAATCGCTGTGCGAAATCAACTTTTGGGATATAGTAACAAAATCACAGTGCCACTCTTCATGAGAAGAGGTCCCAAAAAAGTCCATGTTAAAAATTTGGTGAAAAAATTTCAAAAATTTACCAAATTACGGGCATGCGTTGCACAGTTTCTACGCATGCTCGTGACTTCGTGAATTTTTCATATTTTCACTCCAGATTTTCAACATTGCCATTTTTTCACACCTCCTCATGAACAATACAACTGTCATTTTTCACATCCTTCCTGAAATGTGTTTCCGCACCTGTGGCGCCAAATGACGTAGTTGCTGTGCGAAATCACCTTTCAGGATTGAGTAACGAAATGATAGTGCCACTGTTCATGACATGGGGTCTCAAAAAACCCATTTTAAAACTTTGGAGTGAAAATACCAACAAAGGCCCAGGGCATTAAGGTTTCCAACCATAATGCCCACCCTGTAGAGACTGACAGACATCGGGGGTGTGACTTGGGTTTGTTGGCCATAATGCTCATGGCATTCTACACCCCCCCACCCTACAGCCACTGACAGACATCAAGGTGTGCCTTGGGTCTTTGGCCCTAAAGTTCACCCCATTTTTCTGTACTGCACTCTTCTCAGCTTATTTCCTTATGAAATGGGTTAAGCATAAGGACCGAAGACTCCAAAGCACACCGCGACACCTGTCAGTGTCTGCAGGGTGGGGTGAGGTGGAGTGGCACAAGCGTTATGGCTGATGACCCAAAGGAACACCCCCAATTGCCTTTCAGTCTCTGCAGGGTGGGGGTTGGGGTTGGCGTTAGTTCAATACTTCACTGCCATTCCTGTTATGCATCTCTTTAACTCCTGCACTACCAATGCCAATGTCAGCAAGCCAACATTCGGTATTGACAAATTCTTGTTATTCTGTGTTAGATTCAGCCTTATCCCCTGTCTTGCATGATACTCTTCCTCCCCCCCCAATTCTGAGTCTGCTTTAACACTTTTTTCTTACTTTCTGAAATAATAAAAGGAGCATTTCTTTTAATATGGCTCAGCCCAGGTATTCCTCAGTATTTCTGTTGTTTTGGAACATCCGTTATGTGACATCACTTCACTTGTGACTGGTGTAGAAAGCCAGCTGAGAATATTGATGAAATCCAGGTCTGAACCATATACAAAGGAGCACTCCCTTTATTATTTCAAATGTAAACAAAGTACCAAAGCAGATTCAAAATTAGGAAGAAAAGATATTGTATAAAACAGGAGGTAAGGGTTAATCTAAATCGAATTAAAAAAATATGAGGTTAAAATTTCCTACTGTAACATGAAGTACTGCTTTAATACCTGGATATAGACTGCTTGCAGAAGCAATATGTGAATCTGTAGAAGGTATGCCACAGTCCTTTGCCCTCAGGTAGACAAACCTTACAGTTCTCAAGGGGTCTAACGTCATTTTACTATAGTCATCTAGAAACTGGTCTGTAAGGTTAGATGAAGTAATTGCCTTCAGCAAATCATTAAAAAAAAACACAGTTTAAAGGACAGAGCTCCAAAGGGAAAAGTATCTTTTTAAGAAGTGCAACTTGCAGGTTGTGCAGTCAATATATTTTGCTACCTGTATAGGCAGGATGTTTCAGAAGCCCAAATTCTTCACATCTACTGTATTAGATGGACCTGTGTCGAAAGACACTTGCTGCACCCATCACACATCTGGACGCAGTGGATGCTAGTTTTGAAGCCGTGTCCAGTTGCAACAACTAGACATGGTTTACAGCAGCACACATTCAACATTGGATGCCTCTGACATCTGGGGCTGAGACAGGCTAGACCATTGGAAAATGTGACATGAAATATAAAAGAATGTACTGCGGGCCTGCCTGAAATCTTAGCAAAACATTCAGATTACTAGGTAAGTCTATCCATTTTTAAATAATCAGCTTGGGAAACAAATTCTCTTTAATCAGTCATTAAAACTGTGGGAACCAGAGGCCTTAGAGATATTTAACAGTTGCTTAACAAAACAAACAAATGGCAGCCTATCTTTAGGTAAATGATCACGGAAGTATTAAAGCTAGGTATTATTTTATTTGCTCAGGTACTTGTTAACTTGTGGAAAACTATGTGTCAACAAGCTGCAATTGTGAAACATTCACAGAAAAGACATTTTACCTGCGGTAGCCTAGGTGGATGTCCCTCTGAATCCAAAAGATTGAAGTTATCCAGTCATATATTAGTTAGCTCAGCATCTGTTTTAGGTTTCCCATCTGTTTCTACACCACAGCAGGAATGCCTTATAAAGCTGACCAGGTACAGCAGACTGAATGAGATGCAGCGGGGGGGAAGGGGTGTTCTGGTTCAAATCGCTTTAGAACTCTGTAGACCTTTTCTTCTTTCCTCTGTTACCCTAACAATGAAAACATTCTTCACATCCCCCAATTCTCCATCTTTGACGTCTGTTATTATGATGGTCTGCTAATCCTTGCAGAGAAAGCAAACAGTTAAAGCCACTTCAGAAGTTGTTTCCAAGTTGCTTAGGACTTTATGCAAGCACGTGATCAAACTTGCTCAAGCAGTGATCTTATTAGCCATTTTGTTCTAATCTCCATGTAGCCCTTCCCCAAGACCTCAACCACCATCACTCTCTGCCAAGCTTACCAGAAAAACACTCTTGAAATAATGAATGAGCTTTGAAAAAAATGCACCAGAGCCCCTCTTATGATTCCGTGGGACATAGGAAAGTGTATTCAGCTTTATAATACTACCTTTCTTTGTGTTCTGTTGTACAACACAAGATGTCTTCACAGTTTCGTACTAACATGCAGTATATCGGATACAAGCTGTAGAACCCTTTTCCAAAGCATCTTGTGTTATTCAGTATTCTGCTTTATGGAACATATATTCCCACTTTTAGTTGTGATATTATTTTTTCTCTTTTTGGCGAATAAGAAAGACACTGTTCTATTGTACTGGGACTATTTCTATTTGTTTACCCTTTTCCCTTCCTCCATCATGGCTCACCTCTTCCTGCATGCCTTATTGCCTCTGATTCCAACTGTTTCAGTTGGGGTTATTGCTTCTTGATATATTTGATAAGCTCCTGCAGTTCCATGCCCTGCAGAATGGATCCCTGGGTGGAAGAATTTCCAGGAAAGAAAGGAATGAAGCTACTGGTCAAGGAGGTGACAAAGATAGGCTCACATGTGATGTCAGCTTTAGAGACAGAAGAGGAACCATCTGTATGGCCCACATCAGCACCTTTACAAGTGTCAAGGGAAGGGTGAATAAATTAGTGTACTGCTCCCATCATCATGGCCAAAGACACTGTTTTTCCATCTTTCTGCAATCACAGAAGGAATTGCAGAATCAGGATAGGCCAGCGGAATTTCAAATTTCTCACTGGTACCGAATGAAAATTTATTTTATTTATTGAATTTTGTAACTGGGTGATCCCACTGAGACAAAACAGTCCCATTTTCAGGGGTGACTTGGGAAGTGCATTACATTGGCAGTGTAAGACATAGATGATAAGGTTGGTACATGGATCAAGTACATATTCGGCTACAGTAAACTCCCAGTGTGAGCAATCAAGAGCTACAGCCCTTTAAAGCTGGCATGCAGTCAGCAGAATTTCTTTAAGTGTGAGAGTGAGGAGAAACTGGAAGACACGTTGCTAATCACTGCACCATGCTGATCTGAGATGCTGCCCTGATCATCACACCATGCACCCCTGCGATGCTGCTCCGATGGCCGCACCACACTCCCTTGAGATGCTGCTCAGAGGTTCTACTCTCCGTACCACCACATATAGGATAGTGCAAGGGGAACGGTTGACAACAGGGCTATTCTTTCACCAAGTTGGCACTATGATGACGGATTACCTCGAGAGCGCAGCTCAAGAGGTAATCCGTTGTCATAGTGCCAACAAGGTGAAAGATGCCCTGTTGTCAACTGTTCCCCATGCACTTTTTCTTTTATAGTGTATGGTGGAACGTCGATTTTTGGGGAAAAAAAAACAGTTACTAGAAGGAAAAAAGAATTTACATTGTGAACGTTTTCATGCTAACCATTAGTACTGCCCCCGATATTGCTGCTTTCGCCATGTGTCCTGTCTATGGAGTGAGCCCTAACTGTCAAATGCTGCTCGAGGACACAGTGTGACGTTCGCAGTACAGTAGAAAACATCATTCTGTTGCACTGCAAATGTCACTAGTGTGTGACTACAAGGTTTCGAAAACGATCAATTTCGGTGGAGAACGACATTCCACCATACACTATAAGCCTCTCCACCACTGACTGAGTAAAAAGAATATATCTGTCGAGGACCCACTAGGAAAGCCACCAGGAATGACACTATCAGCCCCATTGAAATGGTGCCTTTCATCATGCCGCCCAGCAAGCTGCCCTATTAAGGGAGCCTTCAGGTACATTTTAAGGCTCAATTTATGAAAACTTTTTTAGCCACCAGACCAATTGAAATGCCACCTTGAATCATGCCTGGCAAACTGCCTTACTAAGCGAGCCTTCTGGTACATTTCAAGGCTCGGTTTATGAAAACTTTTTTTTAAGCTACGAACCCCACTGAAATGCTGCCTTGAATCATACCTGCCAAGCTACCCTACTAAGCAAGCCTTCAGGTATGTTTTAAGGCTTTGTTTATGAAAACTTTTTTTTTTTAAGCGTAATAGTTTTCTTTTAGCTTACTGCAACTACAATCCCCCCCCCACTAGTTGCCATACTAAGCTGCTTAAGCTTTGTTCTGCTCACTTTAAAAAATATGTGCATAGATGTCTGAAAGATTGATAAAAAGAATATCTGAAAGTACTGAATGGATTTTTAAAACAGTCAACTGCAATCCCACCCTGCAAGGTGCCCCGCCAAGTGAGCTTACAGGTACTTAAGTCTCTGAAAGTTTCAGTTTAAGACAGTTAAGAAAGTGATTTTTCTTAAATAGCTCAGAGTCCAAGGCTGCTCCCAATGAATTGTATGCTTGGCAGGATGTGTAAAATGCTTAGCAAAACACAGATTCACTTTCTGTTTGGCACATCTTTTTAATTAATTTATTGTTGTCCTTTTTGTGAGTCCTTTAATAATTTGTTTGCGGAAGCTGCAATGTTGTGGAGCAGACTGCCACTGTATTTTCTCAGAGAAATGGCTTGTTGCAAGAAATATGGAGGGGTGCTGGGGTTCTATACTGTGTACCCCTATGAAATCAGTGGGGCTCTGATGGATGGTATCCAAGGGTCTGTGACCCTTGGAGTCATTCAGCAAAATAATTTTATTTATTTATTGAAATGTTTCACCAGGAAGGCACACTGAACAACAAGTTGCTTGTCTCCTGGTGCGACCTGGGGAAGTACAATTGGATGAAGAATGTGACATAGAGTTTAACATTTAACATATCCAAGAAAATTAAACATTCAATTACATTTGTAACAAGACACAGAGTTAAAAAATATCATAAATAATCATACAGTCGCATTTGTAACATAGCATACAATTAAATATATCATACCTGTGGAATATGTATTTAATTACAAGCGGCCTATTTGAGGAACATAGTGCAGAAATGTATTGTAGCCTTGGAGCCAACTCCATGCAGGAATGGACCACGGTTAAGAGGCAGATTATTTAGCAATTATTGAATAAATGAGGTCCAGTGGGGGGGACATCAAGAAGGGTAGCGGGTTAGACAGGGGAAACAAGCTGGGGGAAGGAGAGGATAAAAATGGGGGAAACATTACCGGAGAAAAGTGAGAAAAAATAAATAAATAATCAGTTGTGAAGGGCAAGTTAACACAGTGCTAGTGCAATCTGGGAGCACCTCAGACAGAACAAAAAGTGTAAATTATTAGCTCAGGTGAACTAATTCCTTTAAGTGTAGGGAGGTAGAGCGGGGGGGCAGGAGAGAGGTGGGGTGGGGGGTAAGAGATAGGAAGGAAGGGAAGGGAAGGGAAGGGAAGGGAAGGACAAGTCATACCTGGAACTGGCCCCTTCAGAGTGCGGAGATAATTGCCAGTGGCAGAATGAGGCAAAGACTTAGAATAAAGGGCAGAAGTAGGCAAGGACAAGTTGGGTAGAAATAGTAGAGGGGGTGGTAAAGGGAAGGAGGAGGGGGGTGGGAGAAACTTGCCCAAGACTAGGCCTCTTCAGGATGCTGAGAACCCTGCCATGCATAAGGCCCCCCTTCCCTGCAAACCTGCTCTGGTGGTGCATTGCTTTCTGTGCGGCCTAGAGCAAATTTTCATTGGGGGGGCTTTACACGCTGTGTACCTCAGCAGGTTTGAGGGTGTCAAAGTCAGAGAGTCTGCCACCCAGTGGCACTGAGGGTTGAGGTGCTGGATGCCACACCTCGTGCTACACCAGCAACCCGGGTTCAGGCATGACCTCGGGTCGCCGGGGTGCCAGCACGGGGGGGATGGTGAGAGCAGGATCAAGCATTGGCTCTCCTCTCCTCTCCTAGGAGGAGGGGTCACCCGTCTGTAGTCCCGCCACCACCAGATGGAGGTCTGATGGCTGGCACAGATAGTAATGGAGTGACTGGTAGGGTGGGGCATCCTGCAAGGCGCAACATGTGCGTGCCTCCACATGCATGCATCACGTTGGGGTCATGTGGCTCGGGACCAGGACAAAGTAAAGACTGAATAAAGTACCTACAGAAAAAAGAAAAATCAGAGAGTCTCTGTTACCATTTGCTTCTGTGTGCCCTAAACCAAGCTGGCAGAAGGGGGGCATTGGTGTATCCCTGATCAAGTCAGAGGGTCTCGTGTTGCTTGTAGCATGCACCAGAGGCAGTGGTGGTTCACATTACACACTACCCATGTTAGTGATGGAGACTTGCTCAGGAACATGGCCATGCAACCCTCTCAAAAAAAAACATGCTCTAGGGCAAACAGCCAGCAACACAGACCCTCAGCCTTACTCAAGGAAATGCAGTGCATGAGCAATTAGCAACCCCCTTCATTGCAAAGTTTTCCTGGTTTGCATTGCTTTTAGTGAGGTGCAGAACAAGTTTACATGGAGGGGGGCCTTACACATTGTATCTGAGCAAGTCCAAGGGTATTAAAGTCAGAGAGCCTCTGTTAGTTGTTGCATGCTGCATGTCCAAACCAAGTTGGTGGGAGGGGAGCCATCGGTGTGTCCCTGAGCAAACCCGAGGGTCTCTTGTTGCTTGTAGCGTGCACCAGAGCAACTTTTTAAGTTGGTTCACATTAAAAACTACTCACACTGCACAGTGTGTGCCTCCCCTCCACCCGGTAAACTTGCTCTGTGGAAGCAAGTAGTGATAGAGACCCTCAGATTTGCTCAAGAACATGCCCATGCAACCCCCCCAACTTGCCCTGGGGCAATGAACAACAGAGATCCTCGGGATTACTCCTGAACTCCTAGGCTGTGTTTGGTGGTCCCTGAACTTTGGAATTCCCTCCCTCTATCCATTCGCTCCTCTTCTTCTCAACACTCTCTCTGCCTCCCTCTCCATGACTTCACCTCTCACTCCTGTAGTTCCACCTGACACTACCCTGCCTCCTCTCTCTCCACCCCACTCTATACCTCATAATTGTCCCTTTCCTCTTCTCAATTACCTTCTACCCCATTGTCCTCCTTCGCCCTGATCTGCACGATAAATGTTATTACAATGTATTGAAAAAATATTGTTTTCTGCTTATTATATGTGAATATTTAGACTCAACATTTTGTATTATTTGTTTATTTCTTGTACTCCTCCCCCCCCCCCCCGGACGCATCTGAAAACAAGCTTTTATTAGCTCAGTATGGCTCTGTCCACACTATGCCTCTGTAACGTTACAGAGGGCTCAAACCGTTACCGTAGCGGTTTGCGTTTACATCTGTAACGTTACAGAAGGCGTTTTCGTAACCGTTGTTGAAACCACTTATGAGGTGGTTTGAACAACGGTTACGAAAACGGTTGTGCCCCTGTAACGTTACCAGCCATAGTGTGGACGCGTGAGCATGTAGCTCCAGTATTCCCCCAGTGCAGCACGAACTGCATTGTGGGATAGGTTGCAACTGTAACGTTACAGGGCACCCACCAATGCGGACAGGCTGTAATGGTTCCAAACCGTTATCGAGACTGTTTGCCGGCAGTGTGGACACACTGTAACGGTTCTGGTCTGTAACGGTTTGGAACCGTTACAGACTATAAGTGGTGTAGTGTGGACAGGGCCAATGTCTTTCCTGGTGAAACTTTTGAAAATAAATACTTAAGGAAATGCTACATGTAAGTCCCTTCACTTCTTGCAAACTATTTCTGGGGTGCATTGCTTTCTGTCAGGCCCAGAGTGAGTCTGCAAGGAGAGGGGCCTTACACACTGAATGTACCTGACAGAAATCAACTGCGCCTAGGTAGGTAGTATGTTGCTGGTCAAGGGTTTGTGCCCTGAAGGAAACCAATGGACACAATTTTAACCGCACTCAGGAGTAAACTGCAGGGTGTGGTTAAGAAGAATATTCCAAACAAAAGTTGCAGCTTCAAAACTAAAACAAATTAATTGTAGCACACCACAAAGTTGCAAGCACACAAAACTGTTTAAAGTAAGAGTGCAGCCACACTGCACTAGCCTACACACTGTATGTATCTGAGTAAGTCTGAGGAAAGCAAAGTCTGAGAGTCACTTGTCTGTTGCATGCCTAAACCAAGTTGGCGGGGGGGGGGGGAGGCATCAGTGTGTCCCTCAGCAAGTCTGAGGATCTTTTGTTGCTTGTAGCATGCATTAGAGCAAGTCGATAAGTGGTTCACATTACACGGTACCCACATTGCACAGTGTGTGTCCCCCTTATAAATCTTGCTCTGTGGAAGCAACTAGTGGCAGAGACCCTCAGACTTGCTCAGTAACACATCCATTCAACATCCCCCCCAAAAACATTACTCTGGGGTAAGCAGCACAGACCCTTGGGCTTACTCAGTGAAACTGGATAGGGGGCAGGTTGCACACTGCTCACATTGCACAGCAAGCATGCAGCAGGAACCCTCGGACTTGCTCAGGGATACACAGTGTATAACGCCCCTCTTGCAAACCTCCTCTGGGGCTGCATTGCATTTTCTTAGTCTATGAGGGGGAGCTGGCAATGCTGGGTCTGGTGGATGTTGTGGTGTAGATTAGCACTAGTGTTTCTGGACAATAAATGACTTGTTTTGAGACATGTGGAGTGGTGCGAAGGCATTCTGCACTGTGGTGTGTTCCTGGTAAGTCCAGACATGTGTGTTGAAAGTTGCTCTGGCAACAAAGGCCACAGTAATGCGGACTCCCACCACCCAATGTGTACAGCCCCCTGCACATTTTGCTTTTGTGGTGGACAAGCTGTGGTGGTTTGTATCTCTATTGTTTAGGGTGACGCCAGATAAATCTGGAAGGAGAGGCTGGAGACGTACTATAGAGCCAAGATGCAAGGTTTATTGGCCACAGTTGGAGCACACAGAAAAGACTTAGCATTCACTAACACTATACACATGAGAAAGAGTGAATAAGGTTACCAGGACCATTAACTGGCCCCACTAATGTCCTACAAAAGTCCAGGTTATTCAAGAATCTTAAAGGTGTAGTGATCCGATGCACCAAGCTTGGGTTTCTAGTATTTTGGTTGGCCGACTGCTGAGGGTGAACCTAAAGAAGCGCTTCCTACACAGGCCATAAAATGGGGCATCCCCCAGTGAACCAAAAACCAAGTAAAACACTGTAGGCCTCCTGGCCCTGGGAAGAAGGTGACTCCTGGCATCACTGAGGCAACGTCGAAAGGGAAGCACTTGGTCGAGGATGGATGTTGACGCCCAGTTGTAGGGAAAGAGGACCCTTATCTTGGGATGTCGGCTGTGGTGACCTCAGGTGGGTGATCTCTAGTTGAGGAATGGATGCTGGGTGTGATGATCGACTGGACAACCTCTGGGCAGTTCCCCGGAACCCTTACCACCTCACCCCTGCAGCTTCAGAATCCAACAATCTTCGGTGTGACCTCTTGATGCATCACTGGAACATGAGCCACCTATGGGCAGTACAATCAAGATTGTGGTGACCCTTGGTGTGGCCTCTTGCGTGGGCCACTGGTACTTATGCCACCTCAGAGAATGGGGCACAGAGCTTGGCAATCCTCGGCAACACCTTGGTATAGGCCACCGGCACTGTTGCCACCTTAGGACAATGTCTATTCGGGAGAATGGGCAACGTGACTCCAAGTTCGGTGGACGACTCAAGTCCCTTGAGCTAGAGCTGAGGCGGCCCCTAATATGACTCACTTTGGTGGGCCCTAGCTACCAGCTGGCTACCACTTACGACCTGCAACTCGAACCTGGGGCATCGTGGCAAACATTTGAAGTTGTTGGAGGTCATTGGAAGTGAGTGCAGGTGATACTGGGCTTCCTGGGGACCTTCCCTGGGTTGAAGAAGAGACACCGGAGGACTTCTGGATGAGGTGTGAGGTATGAGCAGGAGCCCCTGGAGTTCAACCAAGATTTCTGTCCTCTGGGGAATGCACAACCAAGAAGGAGTGATAAGGCTTCTTCTCTTGGAGACTGCTGCATGGAAGGTTTACTGTGTCTGTTTCCTGGCCAAATGAACTGACTCGACACACTGGGGGACCCGACTAGATGGCAGATTTCTGCAAAAACTGACCGAGGCTGTTACTGGGGATCTTCTGGAGGGAGTTACACCAAAGGGACCCAGGGGATTCGCTTCAACCTCCTAACATGGAAGCCGACATCCATTGCCTTGCTGTCCTTCACCCTCCCTCGTCAAACTCTTTCTCCCTCTCTCTCTCCAGTCTGTGAAGAGCCTCCTCTAGGCTGGGGTGGTCCTGGCTACCTGCCAGGGGATTGGCTCCTTCATTCAGAGGTCAGCTTCCTGAAGCTGGGTCATTGGCTTAAAAAAAAAAATCTCCAGATATGAATCTACCCTAGCCACAGGGATTGGCTGAGAGGGCTCAGCCTGGCTTCCTTCTCCCCTGTTGGGACAGGAATGTTGCCCAACTGGTTTGGCTGGCTGGATGTTGGTCTTGAGCAGGGGGAAGGGGGAGGAAAGAAAAAAAAAAGGTTTTCTTTTAAAACCCTGAATTTAGACTACTAGGACTGTTCTGTGTTTCAGAGGGTTGCCAAAGCTTTTCAAGGGTTTCCCATCAAGCTGCCAGGGTCCCCATAACTGTCTGACCCCTCATATGTCTGAGGATCCCCTATTTTCTGTGGTGCTCCCAATTTCCCTGGGGCACTACACTTTCTGTGTGGCCCTGAGCAAATTCCACCCCCAAAACTTGCCCATGGTCAGTGTGTAATGCAAGCTCACTCTCCCCAACCTTTTCTTAAGCATACAAGCGTTGAAGTAAGGGGCTTACCCAATGTGTGTCCTGAGCAAGTCTGAGGGGTTGTGTTGCTTGCTGTGTGCCCCAGAGTAAGTTGGGGGGTGAGCTTGCATTACACACTGACAAGGGGCACGTTTTGTGGGGCTGACATTGCTGTGTTCCTGGGGTAAGTTTTGGGGGGGAGGGCTGGCATTGATGTGTCCCTGAGCAAGTCCAAGGAGCTGTTTTCTGTGTCCCACAGCAACTTTGGATGGGGGAGTTAGTGTCACAGACTGAGGCCAATAATAATGCGTAAAGTCCGCTCCATGCAAACTTGTTCTGGGGTGCACATAAATCAATACATCTCCTCAGATTTGCTCAGGGACACACCAGTGCCAGCCCCCCCCCAAACATGCCATTGGTCATGTAAGCTCACTTCCCCCCAATGTACTCTGGGGCACACAGCAAGCAACGCAGACCCTCAAACTTTACAGGATAGGGGGCTTACATACCATGTGCCCCAGAGAAAGTTGTGGTGGGGGTGCATTACACACTGACCAGGAGCTGTAGACCCCCTCATAGATTCACATTCTGTTTTGAACTGATTTACACTAGTTGTTTACTGAGTTTGTGTGGAAGCTGGCAACGTTGGATCAGAAGGCTGCACCACAGTCTGACACTAGTGTCTCTGGAAAATACATTTGCCATGTTAGAGAAATGTGGGGATGTGGAAGGCATTCTACACTGTGGGGCTGTGATGGGTGGTGTGTCCTTGGCAAGACCGGGTGCTGTGTTGAAACTTTCTCTGGAGCAGCAGAAGACACACCGATGCAGACTCCCGCCCCCACATGTAAGGTCCCCTTGAAACTTTGCTTTCTGTGTGACCCTGAGCAAGTCAGAGGCTCTTCAAGTTCCTGAAACTTGCTGTGGGGCATGAAACAAGCAATACAGACCCTTGGACTTGCTCAGGGAAATACAGTGTGTAAGGCTGCCTCTTGCAAACTTGCTCTGGGGGTGCATTGCTTTCTGTGCGGCCTAGAGCAAGTTTGCATTGGGAGGGACCTTGCATACTGTGTACCTTAGCAAGTCTGAAGATCTCTAGTACTTGTTGCTTGCTGCATGCCCCAAACAAAGTTGATGGGGGTGAGGGGCATTGGTGTGTCCCAGAGCAAGTTCATTCAAGGGTCTCATTGCTTGCAGTGTGTGCCACAGCAAGTTGTGGCAAGTTGTAAGGTGGTGGGTGGTTCACGTTACATACTGTTAAATTGCTGTGTGATCCACCCTCCAATAAACTTGCTCTGTGGAATCAACTAGACACCCAGGTTGAGTGCTAGTAGCAATTGCAATGTGTACCCTTGTTTTCAAAGTAGATAAAATCTTGTAAAAGTGCACCTCAGTGAACGTTCAGCACTTTCACATGATTTTCCATGGTTCACTGTATGCTAGTTTATGCTGGTTAAAACACAAGTGCTGTGCAGTTGCGGAAAAATATGTTGTATACTACTGCTTTGCTAATTTGGTGTGTGTGTGTGTGTGTGTGTGTGTGTGTGTGTGTGCCTTTAATATTATGAAGACAGATATGCCTCATGCCTACTGACATAAAATGCAAAAGATAAGAAAGCAATGCAACCTGTCAAGACTTTGCAGTGGATGTCCTTAAACACTGTGTCCCTTTGTGGGGGGCCTTAAACTCAGTGGGCAGGATTCGTGAAACTCAAGCAATACCCGCAGCTGTGGGTAAACCTCAGCACAAGTCAGTTGCGACTTGCGGATCCACAGGTTACACGCAGCAGCAGGTATTCACAAAAGTGGAGCCAGATTACGACCGGCTCCGCGATCTACAGCTGCTTGTGGGTGGTGTCGCCAGGGAGATGGCCGCAGCAGCGAGAATGGGCTATGGCTAGTGGAAGCAGCTGTAACACCCTCCACAACTGCTGCGGCTATGAATCACTACCGCCACAGCTGTGGGCAATTCCAGTCCGCAACAGTAGTTGCAGAGTGGAACTTAGAAAGAAACTCGTCATGAATCCTGCCCAGTGTCCTTTAACAAGTCCAACAGTCTGTGTTGCTGTTCTGTGGAATTGAGCAGTTTTATGGTTTAAGACCTCCCTTCTCCTTTTTATGTTCGCCATGCATGCATGTGCAGTGAACAATTGTTATGAGAGTTGCTTTTCAATCAATCAATCGATCAATCAAAGTCTTTATTTATCCAGGTGAACATCATTGAGCAAGCTCATTTACAAGATGGACCTGGTTATATCCGGGTCAAATGGTACAATGCATGCAAAGATATTTACAATAGAGCCAAATAACACAAGTAAAGAACAATTAATGCAATTAATGCAAGTAAGTACGCAATGTTACATCAGTCATATCAATTCTGAGTGCTTCTGTAATATTTAAGGAGGACATAAGATGAGGCTTAGTAGGAACTTCAGTAGGGAGAAGTGATCGGCCACTCGTGTAGGGAGCGGACGCAAGCACAGAATTTCAAAAGTAGTGTAATCACACGGTATCCCTAAATGTAACACTGTAAACAGAAGGATAAGGTTCTTAACAGTCCAGGAGAAACATAATTACAGTTCTTTTGGCAAATTTCGGCATGGAAATCAGATTTATGCTTGGCTTAGAACAGACACAGAAGCAGACTGCAGGAACCAATTGGAAGCCAACGCCGCGGAGCGCTCACATTCCGACTGGATGGCTGCTAATGCCATGCTTTGCTGATGGAGAGTCTGAGGTTATGTTCTCATGTGGCGGCAGAGGCAGCACCGAGTGCCCGGTGCCCGGGTTTCCCATGCCTATGGGCAGGGAGCCCGTGGAGAGCATATCCTTGGCAGGGGATTGAAGAAGGGGTCGGTATTAAGTACTAAGCCATGGACAATGGAACATCTGAACCAGCAGGAGGACCAAAACAGCAGGACAACAGAACTGGGTATTCCTTGATGCCTAAAGACTGGCCCAACCACAGAAATTCAGAAAGGAGTGTAATCAAACAGAGTCCCAACTCTTGACACTCTAAACAGGAAAAAATAGAGCTCATAACTGTTAGGCAATAAGTAAATACAGTTTTTTTTTGTGTAAGTTTTAGACAGAAAATCAGACTTTAGCTTAGCATTGAGGGAGACACAGGAGCAGACTGCAGGAGCCAATCAGATGCCAGAGCAGAAAAGCACTCGCATTCTGATTGGATGTCGGAAATGCCACACCTCACTAGTAAGGAGTCTGGTCTAGGTGTCTCAGGCAGCGGGTATGGAAGTGACAACTGCCCGGTATCACATTTCTCCCACCTGAGGGTCAGGGAGCCACTGAACGGCTAGTCTACGGCAGGGAAGAGAGTTAGGGGACAGAGGAAAGAGATAGTAAGGGTGGAATGCAGTGGAAAGTGAATACGAAAATGAAATAGGGCAGTTAAATGGTACAGGGTAGGGGAATAAGAGCCACTGAATAAGCAATATGTAAAAAACAGCAGGGTGAGTAAGGTGTAGCGGCCGCGAAAGCCATGAAGAGATAATAACCCTACAGGCATTTCTAGAGGGGAAAAACATTTAAGGCCTAAGACACTCACAGAGTTAAGATCACCAAAGGTTGCAAGCGATCATTAATTCAGCTATGCTCGGAGGGTGGTAGCCTGATGCTTTGGACTAAAATTAGGGGCTGGGGTAGCAATTGCAAGGCTCTCACGCATACCAAGCATATAGAGATTTAAAGGCATTCATACTGCAGAGGCAGCTTAATTTCAATAATTTTTGTACTTTGTTCCACAATGTTGGCAACAGGAAACTAATGGCCACTCTGCCATAGTGAGAGGAAGCCTTGGGGATATATAATGTGATATAGGATGTGCTTCTTAGGGCATACATTCCTGGCTCACTTAGTGGGAGACAGTCTATAACTGTATATATTGTGGAAGCCACTTCAAGAAGACTCTATAAGTCCAAAGGACTGCATTTCTGTTACACCTAAACATAAGACAGGACCACCCTACAGCTTTGTACAAGGAATAATGATGGGTAGAGATGGGGAGACCAGTGATAAATGGATGGCCCTGTGGTAAAGTGTATCCAACTTTGCAAGTGAGTCATTGGGACATTGACTATAAAGGAAATCTGCATAATCGATCAGTAAAAGAAATGTAGTTTGGACAAGATGCATTTTTGCATCTCTAGTAAGAAACTGATTAATTCTAAAGAATAGCCCCAGCCTCTGTCATAACTTCTTTACAAGATCCTCGACGTGCTCAGTGAATGATAGATTACTGTCTAACAACACACCTAGGTATTTAAACTTTGAGACAAACTCCAGTTTCTCTCCAAGAATTGTGGTAATCTGAGGGAGTGCTCCAGAGCTGGCCAGATTCATCACATGGCTATAGGGTGAGAACAACATTGCTTTTGTTTTTTTAGCATTTAGAAGAAGTTTTTCATGGAAGAGCTGGTTCTGGAGCTGGTTAAATTCCTCCTGGAGGTCAGCACAAGCGGCTTCAGGTGTCGGACGACTTATAGTATATATACAACCATGTCATCAGCAAACATGTGTATGTTGGCCTTGTTAATACTCTCATCAATGTTATTAACATAGATAGTGAATAGTAAGGGACCAAGTATGGATCCTTGCTGTACTCCCCTCAGTAGAGGTTTGAGTGGGGATAGCTCACCCTCAGCCTTAATTTGTTGATGCCATCCTACAAGGTACTCAGTAAACCAATGCAAAGAAACCGAGTCCAGGCCTATACTCATAGAAACATAGAAACATAGACTTTGACGGCAGATAAGGACCACTTGGCCCATCTAGTCTGCCCATTTCCCTACCTACAGGATAGGCCCCAGATCCTAGTTAACCAACAGCCTATTTCTTCCTACCCCCCACACGAATTGCCTTATGTCTGTCCCATGCATTCTTGAATTCTCCCACAGTTTTAGACCCCACAACCTCCTCAGGAAGGCTGTTCCATGCATCCACTACCCTCTTTGTGAAATAATACTTCCTCACATTGCCCCTGAACCGCCCTCCTTCTATCTTTAAATTGTGTCCCCTTGTTCTTGCAAGTCTCTTTTTCTGAAAGATGCTACCCTCTTGGACTTTTTTGATTCCACTGAGGTACTTAAAAGTTTCTATCATGTCCCCCCACTCCCTTCTTTCCTCAAGGGTATACATATTAAGCTCCTTTAGTCTCTCCTCACCCGGCTTCTCTTGCAGACCTTGCATCATTTTAGTTGCCCTCCTCTGGACTACCTCTATCCTGTCTATGTCTTTGCGGAGATGGGATCTCCAGAACTGGACACAGTACTCCAGATGGGGTCTCACCAACTGTCTGTACAGAAGGATAGCAACTTCCTGTTTTCTGCTGTTGATGCCTCTCCCTATACATCCCAGTATACCCCCAGCCCTCCCTACTGCCTTCTCACATTGCTTGCTAACCTTAAGGTCATCTTATATGATTATCCCCAGGTCCCTTTCCTTTTTTGTTGTTGTTACTACCTCCCCACCCATTGTGTATTCTTCCCCTGGGTTCTTGTTTCCCAGGTGCATTAATTCTGGGTAATTTATAATGTTGCCTTAAATGTTCCTTACTCAGAGGCACAATCCCTTATATTGCTAGTGATGAGCAGTAGGACATAGAAACATTGAAACATAAACTTTGATGGCAGATAAGGACCACTTGGCCCACCCAGTCTTCCCATTTCCCTACCTATTGGATAAGCTGCAGATTCTAGTTAAATAACTGTAGCACAGCATTGTGGGTAAAATTGTGGAGAAGAGAGAAGCAGGCTATGATCCACTGTGTCAAAAGCCTTACTAAGCTCTAGAAATACAGCACAGACAAAGTTTATGTTGTCCAGTTCTCAGTACCAATCATTTGTTACTTTGGCAAGGGCCGAAATAGTGCTGTGTTTAGTTCTAAAGCCAGATTGCATAGGGTTTAGTAGGTTATTGGATTCGAGGTAGTCCTTTAGTTGGTTGCTGACAATCTTCTCCAGAAGTTTTGACAGAGTTGGGAGGAGGGAAATTGGTCTATAATTGTTAAGGTCGTAGGGATCCCCTGATTCAAACAAGGGGATGACATGAGCAATATTTCAGATCTGGGGAATAAGCCCTTGGAACAATGATAAGTTAAATATGTGGGTGATAGGAACAGCTAGGACATGATAGGCAATTTTAAGGAAATAAGGATCCAAAGAAGAACCAGCACCAGTACTTTTCTTTAATGTATAATTGGAGCATGAGGTCTTCAACCTCTTTCAGACAGACCAGGTGGAACCAGAAGCCAGGTACCGGGGCAGGAGAGTCTAAGCATGGGACATTTAATTGGGAGCGGACCAGAGATGCAGGGGAACTGTTGAAAGCTAGACCAGCTGTGGCAAAATGATTGTTAAATGCACCTAGGATTCCCAGTTTATCACTGATAGTAGTACTCCTAGTTGTAATCTTAGGTGGCAAGGAATTACCAGGTGTATATCCGGACATATCCTTGGTTGTCCTTCAGAATTTGGAGGAGCACTTTGCTGCAGAATCCAATTCAGTAAGATAAAATGCTGCCTTAGCATCCCTGACCATTTTCATACAAGCATTGCAAGCCTTTCTGAAGTGACACCAGTCTGAGTCAAGCTTAGTCTGGCGAGCTTTTTTCCACAATTTATCCCTACCAAGCAGTGCAGCTTTTAGCGCAGCAGAGAACCAATGACATGTTTTGTTTTTTTGCATGAACTTTTACCATAGGTGCATACATATTTAGGGCCCCAACAAGTATATCATGAAAAATATCACATGCCGAGTTAACCATGTTAGCTAAGTAGAAGTCTTGCCAACGTGGCGAGTGTTCCAACTCATAGACATAGGCAGTCACATCAAAGTTATGACAGGAACTTTTTGTAGGAAATTTAGCTGTAGATCCTGTATGATGCAGTGATCTGACCGCAGCAATGAAGCAATGGTCACTGACATCAACAAAGAAGGTTCTAGCATGTGCAAAGAGATGAGGCTTATTGACTAAAATAACATCCAGTAGTGTACTGTTGCTCATGTTCTTTTTTTTTTGATGTGTGGATTCATGAATTAGTTGCACCAACCCACGAGAATCACAGAAAGTGTTTAAGGGTGAAGCAGTCTTCCATAACCAGTCGAAATGAAGGTCCCCCAAGATGATAGTTTCAAGGTTCTCTTTCTCCATAATAGAGCCAAGATGTGTAAGAAGGAGTGTACCAGCAGATGGGGGTCTATAGCAACCAATCACTCTGAGGGCAAGGGAAGTAGATAAATCTATCTTCAGGGTGAAACACTCAAATTCATTTTTGACAGAAGTAGAATCCAGGCAGGACATTGTAAACCTTTCCTTAATGTACACCGCTACACCACCTCCCCTAGTAGGCTTGTCCATTCTAAATAACTGGTAGGAAGGAATACTAATCTCCCTGTCCCGAGAGGCTGGCCTAAGCCAAGATTCGGAGATTACCAGAACATCTGGCTGAGTATAGTTGACCCACGCCTGAATCATGGAGAACTTTTTTAGGAGGCTGCAGATTTTAACATGCCAGAAACTCATACCTTTAAAACAAGCAGCATCCGAAGGGGATGTAATGGTAGTGATAGGACCAGGGTTTAGCTCAATGTTACCTGAACATAACAGTAACAGAAGTAATATCTTTGATAGGGCAGTGATTGTTAGTTTAAGAATCCTGGTCCTAGTACATCTATAAGGCTTGCCAGGTTGAGTAAGCCAATCACCACCCCTGAAGGTGTACCACCAGTGAGTCAGTATTGAGAACGGGAACAGGTGAACATGCACCACCCTGTCATGGTTCTTCGGGTGTTGCCAGCCATCCCCAGAGGAGAATGGGGGAGTATAGACAAGCTCAGTTGGAAGGGTACCAGAGTGGGTGTAGATAAGGTCAATCCTGTAGCCTACAGGAAGTGAGGGGTATCTAGCTCCAGGCAGGAAAAACAGCAGAAGCAATGAGCAGGAGAGAATGAGATTAAGAGGCAGAAGGGCAGAGCCATAGTTCTTAGAGGATGTGTAGAGAATAACCGAGAGGGTCAGAAGGGCAAGAGTCAGCCCATGGAGGTGAAGCAAGGAGAGGGAGAGGGA
The DNA here is from genome assembly GCA_016271365.2 of Neoceratodus forsteri. NCBI lineage: Eukaryota > Metazoa > Chordata > Ceratodontiformes > Ceratodontidae > Neoceratodus > Neoceratodus forsteri. The sequence goes on from CM028131.1 coordinate 1,572,048,900, forward strand.
GTGGCAGGGAGGAGGGTCCCAAGTAAGTGAGCCCAATGCGGTTCAAGCAGGGTGGATATCAAGGTCGAGTGGGTGGAGCCAAAGCCTATTTGATAAAGATAGGAGGTGGGGGTGTAGGTACGGGTGCAAATTTTCTGCAAAAGTCAATGCAAAACAGTGGGCACCGGAGCCCAGAGATTGAAAATTAAACAGAGAAAAGGCAGGGCCAATCAGTGGCCGAGCGGAGAGCAGTGGTCCAATTAGAGGAAGGTGGCAGCAGGTGGCAGCTTATCAGAGCAGCCCAGTGCTACCCTGGAGCAGCCAGGACTCTTAACCGGCTTTGAAGGTGTCCTGGTCGTCCGGAGGATGGAGATGTGGGCGGCTGGTAGGATTAGCAGTGGACGCTCCCTGGGAGCCCAATCAGGGGCAGTGGATCTAGTTTAAGATATAAAACATAGGTTAAAATAGGGTGTTTTAGCTAGGGTAGGGGGTACCAAGGCAAGTTGAAGATTATTAGTGTCATGTTGAGGGGTAGCAAGGGAGGAAGCTCAGGTATGCAACTGTAAAGTAGATAGCAGAGCAGGCACTAAACAAAGCTGATAGACAAGCAGATGGCGAAAATAGGAAGATGTCTTTAAAGGGAGGACAAGACAAGTGTTAGGCCTAATAGCTGCACTCTGTATCTTTAAGTAGAGTTGCAATATTAGTGAGAGGGGAGGATGAAGGTTGCCCAGGGGCAGTGTTGAGGAGGGAAGGAGAATATTTAATAAAGGCTGGAGGTGGGGGATAGGAGGGTGGGCGCAAAAATTCAAGCAGGAAGGAGTGAGAAGCAGAGAAAGTGAAAAAGAAATTGGATTATCTGCAGGGCAAAGCTTACAACTGTGACCCAAATGAAATCTGGCCTAAACTGAAAAAACTGTATCACTTTAAACTTAGTTTTTGATCCAGGGTAGATTACCACTGGACCTTAAAACAAAGAGAGCTGTAATACTTTAAAATCTGCAAACCTGCAGCCTAAAAGAACTTCAGACTACCCTTGGAGTGCAAAATTGCTGTAAACAGGCATAGGTTCACATTTAAATTAGGATTCACAGGACAATTTGGAGCGACTTAACCAGTACCACAATCAATATGTAACATTGGCTTAAAGTCCAGAAGGAACAGCAGTAGCAAATGATTAAAAGAACTGCAGCAGCCCGTCAGCATGCAGAGACGATAGTTCTGGCCAGTCAAGTTTGAACAGCGTACCTTCAGTCTGGTGATTGGTGGGCAGTACAGTGAGGAAGGTAGCCAGCGGACAGAAGGGGACCACCCAGCTGCTTGCAGCAGCAGAGGCACCCATGTCAAAGGTGAAGCTTCGGTCTGGTGATCGACGGGCAGTACAGCGAGGAAGGCAGCCAGCAGACAGAGGGGGCCCACCTGGCTGCTTGCAACAGCAGAAGCACCCGTGTCAAGGATGAAGCTTCAGTCTGGTGATCGGCAGGCAGTACAGCAAGGAAGGCAGCCAGCAGACAGAAATGGCCTGCTCGGCTGTTTGCAGCAGCAGAGGCACGTGTCAAGGGTGAAGCTTCGGTCTGGTGATCGGTGGGTAGTACAGTGAGGAAGGCAGACGGCAGACAGAAAGGGCCTGCCTGGCTGCTTGCAGCAGCAGAGGCACCCGTGTCAAGGGTGACCAATGCAGAGTGGTCTGCAAGGGGCTCATCAGTGTCACACCAATCATTAGCCATGCTGATCATGACAGTATTCTGGCTTTGTGGGCAGAACCTTTGTGTATTTTAAAGGAAAGCGCCGAACCAATCATAGGTCAGCTCTTTCCTTTGATCTATGCTGCCCAGCAAGCATAACTGATCTGTCAAGATCAGCCTGCTGAGAAATTACACCCTGTAAAAAAGAAAACCACCCATTGATGTCTGTTGCTGGCACCCCATAACTGTCCCCCTATCTGACCCTTCCTCTCACCACCCCACCCCCTCACTGACATAACACTGACACTGGGGGTGCCCAATCCCCCAGTGTCACCACCTCATAGCTTTTTTGTCATATACTGTATAACATAGTGGTGCGGTCGCACCACTATAGTTAGGGTTGAGTTGGGTGTTTAATGTTAAACCCCAAATTTTGCACCTTAATAGCTTTGTCCCTGTTCAATAGAATTGCATAAAATGTTGCATGTGTGGTCCTGTGAGGTAGACCTCTTGACATGCCAACTTTCATTCCAGTCGGATGTGCAAATTCCAAGATCTGGATAGTGAAAAAAAGTGATTTTTCGGGTTTTATTTACTTTTTTCTTTGTCCACCTCCAGCACCCAGACAGTTTGGAAATTTGGTCTGAATTATCAGGGCAGAAAGGACTTGGCCCACAGATGTGCTTTTTGCTAGTTCAGTGGAAAAATATTAATCTGTCCCAAAGTTATTGATTCTTAAAATTTCAGTTCTGAACATGCTCAGTAGGCACTTTCAGGTTAGCTGCAGAGAGCGAAACAAGAATTGGGTCATACAAAAAACAATCTCTTTTTGTATTGTTTAATCCTCTTTCATGTGAAAAAATCCTTTTTCATTTGCTGCCATCTTGTTTTCTGTTTTTTACAAAACAAATTCAAAACCCACAAAAATGACATGCTGCACAGAGGGCAGCTCATATATCTTGCTCATCGGGACATCGTTAGGTACATTCTGCAGTAAACTGTTTGAAACTTTACTCAGAAGTGTGTTTATTTTAAGCATTTTTAATCCTTTTCCGTGTCTTGCTTCTGTTTTCTCCATATGACCTTATTCCATTCATATGAAAATGGATCCAGACATACCCAGAAAGATTTTGCTTCTTTGGTGTTTCTTTGTCCACCATTAGTGCTCAGATGATTTGGAATCTTGGTCTGAGATTTTCAGTGTACAAAGTGGTTAACTGGGAGAAGTGCCTTTTGCTGGTTTGTTAAAAAATTATTAAACCATTCCAAAGTTATTTATTTTTAAAAATTACGGTTCTGAGCATCCTCAGTAGGTACTGTACTTGTGAATCTACTGTACATTGATCGAGATTGTCGCAAGCTGCATACCATTTAATGAATTGATTAAGAGGCAAGATGCTACTTTTCATTATTTGTATCACTGGTAAATAAATGTTTGTTTTATTGTGAGCATATTCTCTAATATAATTAGATATTAAATTAAGCGGGAACCTAAATTACATTGTATTCTTGTGATGCACAAATCGTGTCACTTTTCCGCCTGACAGCACCACAGTTTTCATTCAAATCTGGGGAGGTTAAGTGACTTGTTCAGAGTCACACAGCTACAAGTGGAAGTTGTGATAATCAAACCCTGGTCTTTGGGATGTACCAAGCTCATTCACAGTTGTTACTCTGATCTCTAGGCTATACTGACAGCCCTTCTAAGCTATATATGCTTGAGTATTGCTCTACTCCCCTATTTCATTGCTCTATATATTGCGGCACTCCCCACCACTCCAATCACTGTATCCACATTTCTTTCTCTTCCCCTGGTGTCTAGTGCCCCCAATCGTGGTCCCTGTATTTTTTTAAGTATTCCTAGTGTCTAGTGGCACCCCCCTCCGATTGCTGTCCCCGAATTTTGTTAATTATCCCATATGTCTAGTGACACCCCCCAACCCTCCAATTGCCATTCTCATATTTGTTTTAGTTTCCCTGGTGTCTAGTGGCAACCTCCCTCCAATCACCATCCCCATATTTTATTAAGTATCCCTGGTGTCTAGTGGTACCCCCTTCCTCTCCAATTGCCATTTCCATATTTCATTCAGTTTCCCTGGTGCCTAGGCCCCCCCATCACTGTTTCCATATTTTATTACCCTGTAATAAATAAAACCATCTCTCAATGTATTTTAAATGTAGCCCAGGTGCCGTAAGCCAGTCAGCTACTACCCCTGCCTGTTGACCTTCACACAGGTTAAGGGTCCTGGGTCCTGCTACAGTGGTATTCGGGGGTTCAGTCCCAGAAAAATAAATAAAATAGTGCAGTGCCTCCACCCAGAGTAAGTTACAGTGGGCCAGGTGTGTGACTGGTACAACCTCCTGGGATGCTGTACCTACCCACCTCCCCTTCCAACCACCCCAAACACTGGATGCCAAACAGTTTCCCAATACCATATACCACAACCACTTTACAGTTGATTCGCACAAAACACCCTTCACACAGCAATTTCAAAAAACAAAGCACAGCTTTATTATGGGGAAGGGCTAGGGTCAGGGTACCTGTCTACCCTCTGTCCTTTCTGGGTACCCAGAAGTTGCAGGCCTGCTCAGTGCCACAGGTCGGTCAGCGTTGGGTCCCTAGGAACAATGTAACTGGCAGTAACAATTAAACAATTACAACCCCTGGTTGCCGGGGCAAGAACTGGGTACTCACGGTCCTGGAGACCTGGAGAGTTATTGGTGCAGAGGTTCTTTCACCAGTCCAAATTCAGGAGATTTCAGTTCAAAGGAGGGCAAAAACAAATGGGCAGAAGAAGGTATTCTGAAGACTTGAGCTTGATTGAGGATCTGGCCACTTGTCCCCTTGATTAAAGATCTGGCCACTTGTCACCTTTAGCCTTTTCCAGCCGCTTGCAGAGCTACTGTGCAAGACCCACCAACTACAGAGGGCACAGACCTAGGAGTGGCTTCACAGCCTGTCTCCCTCACAGGTTACAGGTGCCCTAGTACCTCAGCACACACCAGTGGCCCCCTGTAGTCAGCAGACCTCACTAGATTGGGGTTAGCAAGTTCCCCACCTGGCTCTGGAGTAAGCTGGGTCTCTCTTTGATTCTCTTTTTCTCCTCAACAAAGGATCAACTCTGCTGTGCAGCCAGAACAGTTTCTACAGACTTTTTGCTTTTCCAGCCTTCTAGCAGCAGGCTCCAAACTCCACCTCTAGATCAGCAGTTCCAGTCCTCAGCTGGATCTCAACAACAGCCTCAGGTCCCTGAAGTCTAGCGCACCTGCTCACTCTTTCCCTCTTAAAGTTTCTCTCTCTGCTTTAAATCAACTTCCACCTTTTCTCTGGCTTACTCATAGTTCCTGGAAAACCTCTTTCCCAGTTCAAGTTGATCTTTCAGTCCCAAATGGTTGCAGGATGGCTGCAGCAAACATCTCCACTTAACACAGCAAGCTCCAACAGGATGCCTGGAATGGTTGGCTCAAAATGCCCAGCTAATCCAACAGCAAAAATACTTCTCCACTAGTTCTCTGACAAACTCCACTTTTCTCCAGATTAAGCCCTGTGAAAGGGCTTAGAAGTTTTCTTATGTAACACAGAGCACTTCTGACTCTATCAGAGCCCAGCCACAGACTGGCTCAACTGCCCAAAGTCTCTGGAATATTTCCTGAGAATCCTGTCCTCTGTTTAGTTACCTACAGTTATCAATCACAATACTGATCCCTCTTTGATTATGGATTTGTTATCACTTCTGGCACCTGAAAATAGTTAATACCTCTTCCCATCAGCCCTCTCAAACAGTCTTGGGCACCCAGTTATCTGACTGGCTACCTTTAGGAGTCAAAGTGTCAGAACATGGCTGCTTACACATAGTCCCACACAGTTTCACAGCAGTCCCAACTCTGAGTGTCCATAGCAGCCAAAGTACATACAGTAGTTTTCAACTATGGTTACCACAGTATGTTGTAGAGACGCCTGTCTCCTCTCAAGAAACTGCAAAATTAAAATCCAGTAGTTCTCCAGCAGCCCATCGCTAACTCCAGCAACACTGCCCCCCAGTAGCAGCAATCAGGCTCATTAATATTCATGAACCCCTAATGAATATTAAAATGGATGCCGATCCTTCAGCGCTTATATGTGCTGTTCAAATCTTTTTGGACACTTATCTGGTGCCTCCTTTAGGTGTCCAGCCCCTATTAGCTGGAAGAGGGCACCAGGGCACGCAAAAGGCATCCTTTCATCCATAGAAATGGCCAGATCCAAGAAACGCTGCCACGCATGCGTGGGTGCCCAACTGCACCAAAGTGCAACAGCAGGATGGCACTCCATGATTTTACTCCTGCAGCCCTGAATTGAGCAGTAAGAATAAGAAAAGGGCTGGACAGAGACTTAAAAAACAAACGGGGACCCAGGTCAGTATCAGGAAGATGGGAGAATCAGGGGAGCATCAAGGCAAGACATAAACATGTAAAAAGAAATGTCCCTCACCAATCTAATCCCCATACTGACCTCCCACTGAGCACCCACCACCCTGAACCACTCTACACCCTCTCACTCACCTGAACAGGTCCTAGGGTGCATATCCATTCTGGTTGAAGACATGTCTAGCTGTTGAAACCAAGGACTGCAATATGAGAAACTACAGTCAGCAGGCATATTCTTGGATGCCCTGAGTGATCACTGTCCTATATTCTGCATATGGAAGAACCAACCTCCCAAAATACCACCTAGGATGTTCACCGCAAGGGACTTTCTCTAACCTATCTGCATCCACTCTCCAGTCAGACCTATACAGCTTTGACTGGATTCCTATCCTGCACATCCCAACCCTAGATGAAGCTCTGGAATACTTGCAGTATTGTTTCATATCTGCTGCTAACAAGCACGCTCTCCCCCCAAGAAGCTCAGGGTCAAGGGGCAATGCTATAAATGGCTTACCCCCGAGTTCAAGATGCTCATGTCAAAGAGAGAAAAGACCTGGGTCAAATTTAAGGAGACTGTCCAACTCTCAGACTGGGTTGCCTACAGGAAGTTCAGGAACCAAAGAAAAACGTCTGCCAAAGTAGCAAAGAGGGAATACATTTAGAGTCTCCAATAGGACAACTCAGTGGACCCAAAGTGTTTCTGGAAACAAATCACACACCTAGTGAAAGGCAGCAGCAAACCCTCACAAGGCCCAATTGTCGCCAATGGCCAGACCATTAATGATGACCAGGAGGCAGCAAATGCCTTCAACAGTTTTTTTACTGATATGAATGCATACAAAACTAACTTCCCTATCCAAACACTGGACCAACTATGCCCTACCAGGCCAGAACTCCAACACTCGGAATTCCACCTAAAGAAGGTCACATGAAAAGAAGTGCTCGCTCTCTTAAGGAACGTAAAGATCAGTGGTACTGCAGGCCCAGATGGTTTGGTACCTAGATTACTAAAAGCTGCTGCCCTTGCCGTAGTCTTCCCCATGACCTGGCAAATCAACAGGTCCCTAACTGAAGGAGTGCTTCCAGCCAAATGGAAAGAGGCATATGTAATTCCGATACATAACGGAGGCTCCAAGGAACCAATCAGAAACTACAGGCCAATATCGCTCCTCTGCATCCTGGCCAAAATCCAGGAGCAGCTTATCTACAATCAGCTTTGGAACTACCTGGAAATAAACCAGCTGCTAGTAGGCAACCAGCATGGGTTCAGACAAAAGCATGGTACAGGCACTGCACTCATTAAATTTACGACTGACATCCTCAAGGCCCTTGACAATGGCACCTTGACCGGTGCCATTTTTAGTGATATTACCAAGGCCTTTGATTTGGTCATTCACAGTCTTCTTCTAGGCAAGTTGAAATTCATTGGCTTAGATCATCACTCACTAACATGATTCGAGAGCTACCTGTCCCACCGCATGCAACTGATCAAATGGAGGGGGCCATATCTGGCCTGCTTCACATAAAGGATGGGGTACCTCAAGGTTCTGTTTTGGGGCCTCTCCTGTTTTCACTGTTTGTGAATGATCTTAGCAGCAACTGTGGTGGCAGTGCAGCAATCCAATATGCAGACAATGCTGTACTATACCAAACCTCAAAGAGAATATCTGACCTTGGAGCCCAGCTCCAGGAGGAATTCATGACCCTTGAAAGGCGCCTACTGGTTAACAAGCTGCTGTTAAATGCCAAGAAAACAAAAGCCATCTTGTTTGAACCTAAAAACAGAAGCCTCCTGCTCCCCCTCATCTCCTCATCTGTAGCACCCATAGAGGTGGTGAGCTCCTTTAGGTACCTAGGCCTGGTCATCAACCGAGGTCTCACTTTCATACCCCATGTTGACCTGGTTACCAGAACCACACATCAAAAGCTAGGCCTGCTTTATAGATTGGGCACACAACTTAACCCAGAAACCAGGACAACAACAGCAAAAAGCATACTCCTGCCAATCTTACATGCGCTGCTCCTGTCATGCAATCACTCGCAAATGTGGAATATGGGAGGATACAAATACTTCGCAATAAGGTTACCCAATTTGCAACCAACTCCCACCCTAGGCACCACCACTGTCAGGCACTTGATTCACTACACTGGTCATCCCGTAAACATTGGCTCCAGTACCCATTCCTGTGCACTGCAATAAAATCACAAATGACTCTTTCCAATAGGCCTTGCTAGTCTGTTGGTTCCCAAGTGCCCAGGTAGACTGCTCCGCAGCTCTAACAGGAAGCTTCTGGAGGGACCTAGAGCAAGGACGGTGGCAGGTAGTACGTAATTCTCCCACTCAGTTCCAATGCTCTGGAATGACCTCCCTGACCTTCTCCAGACTGCCAGCTCTCGGGATACCTTTAGAAAAGGGCTCAAAGTGCACCTACTAGAAAACAGCATCTGCATGTGTATGTGATAATAGTAAAGGGACTCTAAGCAGACTAACCTACCTGGGCTGAAACGCCCCTGCTCATCTGCACCACTATGTAAGGTACCTCGTATCAAACTGCACAACTGGGGCCTAATGCTTGTTTCCTTAAACCATAGTTGCTTGTATTAATAATCTGTCATTGTCTGAAGTCACCTCCTGTCTAATCCAATGTGTTAATAAGATGTCTTGCTCACTCCAGATGTAATGTAATGAAAAGTAATGCACTTTGAAAAGCTATGGTTGTTCCTCTGATTGCCTTGTCACTCTATAATGCTAAGTATACGATAGGACTGTGCGTAACTAATTCTGAGTCACCCCTGAAAAAGGGACCTTTGGGCCCAGTGATCTTACCCAGTTAACAAAATTGAAATAAATAAATAAGGTAAGTGCGCTTCAATGTATTTCAATGGGGTTTTTAACTTTGATGCATAACTTTTGTCATTTTTGAATATTTTGAGTCCACATTTTCAACACAGTCTTTTTGGGACCCTACCTCATGAACAATGGTGGTGGAATTAGGCAAATCCTGCCTGAAAGGTGATTTTGCAGTCACTTGGAAAAATCACCTTTTGGCCAGGATTTGAACATTTTTACCACTCTTGCTCATGAGGTGAGGTCATAAAAAGGCTATGTTGAAAATCTGGGGTAAAAATATGTAAATATGGTTGTGTTATGAGCATCCATTGAAATGTTGCTATGCACACTTCTAACTTGGAAAATTTTACATAATTTGACCCAAAATTTTCAACATAGCCTTCTTATGACCCCACCTCATGAATGTGACAGCTGTCACTTTTCAAATCCTGGCCAAAGCGTGTTTTCACACCTGTGGCGTGGAATGACATTGCAGTTGTGGTTGCACGGAATCACATTTTGGCAGGGATTTGAACATTTTCAGTACCGGGTACATGAGGTGGGTAATAAGAAGGCTATGCTGATGATTTGGTTACTGTTGTCCTAGAAATGGAAGTGCATAGCCCAGAGGGATCCGTGCTTCCACAGCAACATACGTATACACATCTGTGGAGGGATGGGAACTCAGGGCCCAGACGGTGCTCCCACAGACAAATAAGGATAAGATTATTCGATTTCAAAATCTATGGATGCATGTGAGTGCAGGGCTCGGACGGCCCCATGCTCTCACAGGCAAACAAGGATATGATTAGACTGTCTCAAAAAGTAAGGAAATTCTTTGCAATAAAACTGCATTACCAAGGTTCATACTAAGGATGTTGGAGCAAAGAAAGGCAGTAAACCCATGCTTGCTCTTTCCATGCACCCATAATATGAAAGAGTATATCCCTGTAATATATATGAATCTAGTTTATGCTTAAATTCTTGTTTGTCCTTACTAATGACTACTTTCAGAGGAAGTGTGTTCCACAGATACACAACTCTCTGAGTATAAAATGCTTTTCTTCTATGCGTGTTAAATCTTTTTGATCTTATCTGTAAAGCATAGCCTCTAGTATCTTGCCTATCATCTTTATATTCAAAGCCTAGCTCACTAAACAGATAATCTTCCTGGACAATATCATAGCATAACGAGATCCCCTTTTTCCTAGTCTCTAAGGACATCAGATCAAATTCAGTTAGGCGTTCATTGTCAGTCATATGGCTAATGTTGTAGATCACCTTTGTGGCCTGTCTCTGGACCCTTTTAGTCTTTAAAATACCTCCTTTATTAACTGGTCCCTACACTGGGCTCCTATAGTCTAGAAGGGGCCTAACATATGTTCTGCATAGTGGCATGATGACCTCTTGGTTTCTGTTCTTAAAGTTTCTTTTGATGGTCGATAGGAGTCTTTTGGCCTTTGCCACCTGGGTTTTACAGTGGGATTTACAATTTAGCTTACTATTGATTATGACTCCCAAGTCTCTCTCCTCTTCATATTCATTAAGAACTGTGCCATCTAGAAAATATTTATACCTTTTATTCTGGTTACCAAGATGTATCATACAAGACTTGTCCTTGTTGAATTGCATTTCCCTTTCTCTGGCTCAGGACAGAACTAGATTGAGGTCAGCTTGTATGGAGGCCCTATCTTCTTCAGTTTGTACCTCACTTGCGAGTTTGGTGTCATCAGCATACCTGCATGACCAGTTAACCACTTTCTTGCAAATATCTGATATAAATATCTGGAACAGTACGGGTCCCAACACAGACCCCTGAGGGACACTACTAGTCACAGCTTTAGATTTTGAATAATAGCCATTTATACAAACCAGGTTCTATCACTTAACCATGTTCGTATCCATCCCACTATCCTATGATCCAAATTAAGGAATAACATTTGATTAATAATGGCCCCATATGGCACAGTATCGAATTCCTTGGAAAAGTCAAGATATACACAATCCACAGGTGTACCTTTATCCAGTGCTAAAGATTTTTTTTTTGTAAAAGCATAACAGATTTATAATAACGGGTGACCATTTTTTCCCACAGGGAAACTGGGTTATAATTTAGTCGTTATAACCAGCTGGTTATAATGATGAACATACACCCGGTTTCCCTAGTTCAGCGCATGCACCAACCACGATCTTCCTCCTCCCTGTGCCAACGCCCACTGTCCCTGCTCTTCAGGGCTGCAAAGTTCCCCAACACAAGCAGTCAGGTAAGTTCTTTTAAAAAAAATAAAATAAAAATTAGGCACAGAAAAATCTTTTACTGTGAAAAAAAGATAAAAATAAAATAAACACTACTGTATGAGCCACCACGGACTGCGCTGAAATCTCAATGGTCCAGTGGGTAACTCCATAAAAAAAATCCATTTATTTTGTATAATTTCTGTGGAAAAAAAAATATCCCCAGCAATTATACAAAACAAAGGATGGGTAGGTAGTTAAAACTCAGATTTTACACCCCCCTCCTTGGGGTCAGATGCCTTAATAAACCCCTCATGCTTCACTCTCAGGGTTTATGTGGCATCCCACCCCTCGGGGGGTGTAAAATCCTCGTTATAACCACCTACCCAACCATTATTCTCTGTGTTATGCATGATCTCTTAGATGTGAAACTATGTTGATCTGTATCTACCAGGTTGTGTATATTTAGATGGTCATATATCATGTCCTCTATTATTGCCTCAAGTATTTTTCCTATGACAGACATCAGGCTGATAGCTTGGTAGTTGGCACAGTTATCCTTTCTCCCCTTTTTATCAACCGGAATAACTGATGCCATTTTCCAGTCAGAAGGGACTTCATTGTTAATTAGAGATACTAAAAATAAATATCTCAGCAGTTGAGCTGTATTTGGTACCATCATCTTAAGTATTTTGGAAGAGATGTTATCCGGGACTGCAGAATAACTAGATTTCAGCTTCAATATTCTCTTTATGATGTCATCTTCAGTTACTATTATATTAGAGGCATAATTGGTTGCTAAATTTCCTAGGTAATGTTCATCTTTGGTGAATACTGATGCAAAGTAGGTGTTAAATACCTCTGCCATACTTCCAGGGTAATCAATATTTCGGTTGTCAGAGACTATTGGAGACAGTGTCTTATCTGAGCTAAGTAATGAGTTTATATAACCATAAAATTCACTTAGGTTATTTTTGGTTTTATTTGTGGCTAATCTAAGTTCAAACTTTCTTTAACTTTTTTATTGTGTATTTGCATTTCTTTAGAGTTGTTTTGTACTTTTCACATGCCTGTAAAGATCTGCTTTGGACATAAACATTATAGAGTTTGTGTTTCTTGTTTGAGTCTTGTTATTTTTTTTGTTAGCCACTTTGGTTTCCTCCCCTAGTGTTATATATATTTTTTTATTTTTCTAACGTGAGCTTCACATATTCTGATATGTTGTTTGATTGGTGCCCACATACCACTGACTGTTAAACCCTTCAGCTCTTCATTCCATTTTATTTTACCTAGTTCTTCATGTATGGCTTGTTCGTTAACTGAATTGAAATTATAGATCATTCTGCATCCCTTTTTGACAGAGTAGCATTCTTGGAATGAGAATGAGATGCTGTTGTGATCGGTGGTATCTAAAGGAACCTCCACTGTGCATTTACTGATGTTTATAATAGGAGAGCCTAGTAAGATGTTCTGGGTATTTTCACCACAAGTTGGTGTTTTGATGTCTTGAACTAAATCGAGCAGTTCAGATATCCTGAGAAATTCTTTACTCTGGTGCTTGCCAACTTTCTAAGTTTCCCAGCATATATCATTGTAATTTAAATCCCCCATGAAAAGTAATGTCCCCATCTTGAATACTCATTCAAGTTCAAAATTTATATCCTCATTTATATTGCTGCTCTCACTTGGGGGTCTATAACATAACCCGATAATTGTGTTTTTACCAGATTTGTGTGTGATCATGACCCATAATGTCTCAGTTTTGCTAGCCCAAGCTTTGATTTTCTCAGTGATGTCATCAGAGATGATTCTATCTGAGATGTAGATTACAACACCACCACCCCTTTTGTTTGCTAGATCTCATCTATATAATTTGTATCCGTTGAATGCTTTACCCCAGTTATCATACTTGGACCACCATGTCTTGGTAGTAATTGCCATGTTGATTTTACATCTGGAACAGAGTATAACTTCTAGCTCATCCATTTTGTTATTAAAGGTCGAAAGATTACCAAGATAACAGTTGATATTATTTTGTTTATGCTTGTCATCCTTCGTATTCACTTTAGTCATCTTGTTCATTTTCTCTTTCTGTAGTTAAGGCCCTCCACCCGTCCAAGTCAGTTTACATGCTCCCTTGGTACCACCTTGTTAATCAGTCCAGCCAGCGTTTTAGTTCCTGTAGGCTTTAGGCGAAGCCCATCTTTAGTGTATAGTTCAGTTCACTGGTAAATGTGGTCCTATGCATCAGCAAATTCAATACTTTCACTGGAGCACCTGTTTTGCACTCTGATGTTGATGCGCCGAGTGGTTTTGTTCTTTTCTGGGTGTCCCTTTAGTATTGGTAGAATGCTAGAGATAACTGGACTTTTACATCTGTTCCTTATGCACGTATCCATTTCAATGATCTCCTTCACAACATTGTTTTCATGCTCCCTTCCTATCTTATTTATTCCCACATGTACCACTACTGTTTTTTCGTCTTTGCCAGTAGCCATAACTTTAGGCAGCATTGCCCTGATGTCTTTGACCTTTGGCCCTGGCAAGCAACTAACCTCTCTATTTTGTTCTGTCATTCCCATATATTAGGGTGTCGCAGTTACATAAGATAGAATCTTCAATGACAAGTACATAGAGAACACTGGATGGGCAACTATGCACAACCAGTGTGTTCTGACACAGAAGGGTTCTGATTTCCTCCGACCTCGAGAGTGACGCTCAAGAGGTCCATGGGAATCAGAACCCTGAGGTGGCCAAACACACTGGTTGTGCACAGAGTTGCTCATCCTGTACTTTTTATAGTGTATGGTACTGTGTGAAATATGTATTTGCGAGTTATTTTGCTTTCAAAGTGAAACTGACTCATGCAGTGTCTAGAGGTTCTAAAATGTGGTTCTACCACAGTAGGGTAGAATCACATTCCATGACATTTGAACTGTGGTACAACAGCATTTTAGAAAGGATGGAATTCTATACAGAACAACACACCACTATACACTTATTATTCAGATAGAGTGCATCTGTTTAGAGCGTACCCTGGCCTGTTCGTATTGTTCTCACTCTCTGTGTTTCTGCTGAGGGGTTCATATCTATTTGATAATGTCAATTCAGTATTGCCAAGTGCTCGCCTACCCTTTTTATTTGGGTTATTTGATACTACAGACCACTCACCAGAGTTACTATGGACCACTCATCACGGCCTTCAATATGATCACAAGTTTATGGGACAGGGCATATTTCACTTATGCACATTTCCTCCCTGATAACCTTATCTCACTTTCTTTTATCTTTTGGGGTTGCATTTATTTGTTGCAGTGTTAGATGTTCCATTCCCTTTTTCTTTTCTTTGAGGGCCTGTTATTCATTTATCATAATTCCCATCTCTATACATTTGGAAGATATATATGTGCTCTGCTAAGTATTTAACGTTCATTGAGTACATAAGACAACTACAGCATTTTGTAACTGCTCCTTCATTGCATAGTATAGCTAAAAAGTAGTCTGAGGAATTGTAAACTTCCATTTTTAGATTTACAAATTGGGGTCCTTTATTGGAAACTCTTGTGGTCTTTACTATATTAGGGTTACTTTTATCCACACTCACTGAACCAAACATACAGGGTTAAAAGTAAAAAGCTCTAGCACTTTACAGTATATAGCTACTATATATCTAGCTATCTATATGTCTGTCTATATTAATTGCATACAGTTTAGTTAATGCATCAGTTAAGGTTCTCACTAAAGTGACAAAAGCAGGGAAATGTGGTGTTAGGGTTTCCAGCCCTAACACCCTACCTCCACCCTGCAGACACTGACAGGCATCAGGGGTGTACCTTGGGGTCGTTAGCCCCAACGCTCACACCATTCTCCTATACTGTACCTATCTCAGCTTATTTACTTATGGAATGGTGTGAGCGTTAGGACCAATGACCCCAAAGCACACCCCCGACCCGTATCAGTGTCTGCAGGATGGGGTGGGGTGTTAGGGTTAGAAACCCTAACACCACATTTTCATGCTTTTTTTGCTTTAGTAAGAACCCCAACTGATGCATTAAGTTTCTTGCAATGAATTTCCTTACTTTTTCAGACAGTATAATCATATTCTTATTCATCTGTGGGAGTGCAGGGCCCTCTTGGCCCTGCACTTCCACCCCTCCATAGATGCAGAATGGCACCCTATATCAGCACCTATTATTGAGCGACTCTGTATGAGTGACTCAGTAATAGCACTTGAATCTAGAGCAATTGGTGAAACAAGGCATTATATCCTGTAGAGCAAGTGTAGCAGGGAGCTACACTCACTGAAGCAGGCTATAACATGATGGTTGGGCTGGAACTGCCTAGCTGGCCATGTAACATAGCAGTATGTGCTACAGACCCTGAAGCCAGTAACCCGGGTTTGGATCTAGTGCCTGGAGAGAAAATATATATAAGACAAAGAACCTCTGTGCGCAAACACTGAGGCAAGGGTTACCCCAAAGGGCATTTGGCTGGGAAGCCAAGTTTCAAGAAAATACAAAATCACACATGCCCCCACAATGCAAAGGATCATGGCTGCATATGCAAATCACCACAGAATGTGGTATATATATATAAATGTATGTATATGTATAAATATATATATTTCTTTTAAATCTTTGTGATTTCCCCTAAGTCCGCACCCCCCTTGGAATTGCTAATCTTTATTTTGGGGGTTTGGGAGGCTTGTTCCCCAACAGAGGGAGGGTGCAGGGGGCATAGCCCCCCACATAAAAATACATATATTGTCTTTGTTTTTGTATGGATTCAGCAACTGTCACTATTTGCAACAGCCACTCTGGTATCCATCGCCCTTTCTCAGGCGGGCATTTTTTGACTCACTGTTAGTGGTCGGTGCTCATTAAGAGTTGCCTTTATCACATAAAACCAGATACACATATGTGTGTATAGGACAACAGTGTCCAAATTGTTAGCATAGCCATCTTAATACCCCACCTTATGTACCCCCATACAGAAAAATTGTCAAATCCACACCTAACCATAATTCTGTGCAACTGCAATGCCATTCCATGCCACAGGTGTGAAAACACATTTTGGGTGGGATTTGACAAATGACAGCTCTGACATACATAAGGTGGGGTAATAAGAAGGATATGTTGAAAAATTGGGGTCAAAGTATTTAAAATTTCTGAAGTTATGAGTGAGTGTAGCGAAATTGCAATGAATTATCATAACTTTGGCATTTTTTTGTATTTTGGCCCCACATCTTCAACATAGTCTTCTTATGACCCCACCTCATAAACCCCATAGGTGAACATTTTTAAATCTGTGCCAAAATTCCATTCAGTGCCACAGGTGCAAAAACATGTTTCGGGCAGGATTTGAAAAATGTCAGCTATACTGTTTCTGAGGAGTTGTGAAAAAAATGGCTATGCTGAAAATTTGGCATCAAAATACTTAAAAATACCAGAGTTATGTGTGTACATAGAAAAATGTCAATGAACACACGTAACTTGGGCATTTTTAGGAATTCTGTTACCAAATTTTCAACATGCATGTTTTGAGACCCCATCTCATGAACACTGGTGGTGAAATTACATTATTTAGGCCCAAAAAGTGATTTTGCACAGTGACCATGAAATCACCTTCCAGGCCTGATTAAAGAAATGACAGTTGCAGTGTTCATGAGGTGAGGTCCCAAAAAGGCCATGTTGAACATTTGGTGCCCAAAGTCTAAAAAATGACAAAGTTATCAACATAAGTTCAAAACACCACTGAAATACATTATACTGCACTTACCTTGATTCTTCAGTTTGCAGTTCAGCTTTGAAGAATGCAGATGTGTCCCAGTCCACAGAAGATGACAGTCAATTACCTCCAATAGTAAGAATAGGGTAAGCGGAGGTTGGGGTGGTGGGTGCTCAGTGGGAGGGTTGGGATGGGGGAGGGGTATGGTGGGTACGACGAAGGACAGTTTTCTTTTTTTGCATGTTAAAAATCAAAAAGACACTGAGGGACTGTTTTTATTTCACATGCTATAAATAAACAAATATTTTGGGACAGAACACTGGGAGAGGGCTCCCCAGTGTCCCATACTACTGGGGGAGGGGCTTGAGAATGCTGACATGGGAATTAGGCACCCCCATGTTGGAACCTATAATTAAAACAATAAGCTTTGGAGGGACATCCAACACTGGGGGTTGGCATCCCCATGTCAGATTTTACAAGAAAACAATAATTAAACTATTTTGGGACACTGCGGATGTCTAAATGTCGACACGGGGATTGAGTCCCCCCAATGTCGGCTAGTAAAGAGAGCACTGGGCACAACAACATTAGGTGATGGGGTTTGCTATTGTCCTGGACAAGACCTGTGAAATTATCGACAGCTCTCAACAATAACAAGAAAATTCAATGACGATAAAGCTAGATCTCGAAAAACAACCCCCCACACCCATTAAATAGTTATAAGGAATTCTTCAAATGCACTGGCCAGTGACAGCCAGTTTATCAGGGGATAGACTGATCACTGAACCAAACATTTTGAAACCCTTCATAAACCACAAGATTATCAAAATACAGGAGGGCTATAACAATTCAATGGCTGAAACAAATAAAACCACTTCAAATGTTGAAAATACAGTGAATGAGAACATGAATATTTACAAAACTTCCCAGTCATAAACTAACAACTGAAAATGCATGGCAATCTAGGCTTGCCCTGTATCCACTAGGCTAGATAACAAACAGTCTGTTGTTTGAATATGCACATCAGTAGTAATGTAATCCTGTAGTTTTAATGGCACATAGTTTAAATGTCCCACCAACCCGTAAAGCAGGATCAAAGCGCCGGACTCTTCCTATACTTATTTTATTATCCTTTCCTCTCACAGATTTTCTAGTCTGTCTTACAAACTAAACACAGAATCCCGAAGTGACAAACAGACACAAACAGCATAAATAAAACTCAGTCACAAAAAACACAGCCACCATTGAAACAGCCACTTTGTTGTCTCAGTGAACAGAACAGATAAAAGCCCAGAGATTCGAAACCCCGACTAACAGGCCCAGAATAGTTTATTCAAATGTAGAAAAAAAAATCTAAGATCAGGACAACTGCTGAATCCAACTAATGGAGTTCCAATGAGCAAGATCCATTCCTGGTGTCCCTACTGCACCTCAATTTCATGGGTTCTCAAAAAAATGCTTTTTGGAAAAAATGAAAAACAAGATGGCGGCTCATGAAAAAGGAATTTTTCTCACAAAAAACAATTTTGTTCTCATGAAAAAGAAAATACTGCTGTGAGACTAATCCTTTTGTTGAACTTTATACATCTATCCTGAAAAATGAACTTCCCATTTAATATAATGGGAAATTAAAAACTTAATAACTTTGCAACGGTTAAATATTTTTGCACCAAACAGTGGCAGTTCTGTTAACCAAGTTCTTTCTACCATAAAAATCCAAACAAAATTCCACATTATCTGGGTGCAAGACGATGAGGAAAAAACTGCAAAAAATGGTGACTTTTTACTTTTTTTCACTATCCAGATCTCAGAATCTGCACATCAGACCTGAATTAAACTTGCCACATCAAGAGATCAACCCCACAGGACAGCACATACCAAATTTTGTGCAAATCCATTAATCAGTTGCAAAGTTATTAAAGTGCAACATTTTAGTTTTAACATTAAACAGGCTATTCAACCCTAACTATGGGGCATGACCATACTCCTATAATATATATATCTATCAACTAATTAATAAAATACCCTGCAACTTTAATTTTGTCTGTCAACGGGGGGACTCATGCTTTTAAAACACCAGAGACTGCCAGAGATTTCATTAATAACAAGCTA
Source organism: Neoceratodus forsteri (assembly GCA_016271365.2). Classification (NCBI taxonomy): domain Eukaryota; kingdom Metazoa; phylum Chordata; order Ceratodontiformes; family Ceratodontidae; genus Neoceratodus; species Neoceratodus forsteri. The sequence continues at coordinate 1,572,067,875 of CM028131.1, forward strand.
AGGAATAACCATAATGGTCTTCAGCAGCCTGTCAGTGACTTTGAATTCAGCCAACGTTCTAAAACTCTGCAGCTGTGAGCTGTTGTGATTGAGCCACCCTTAGAACACAGACGACTCTAGGATTCTCAGAAGGCCGCCAGCCCTAAACTACACTCTAACCTCCATGAACTGTCTCACAAAAGCTGGTAGACAGTCAAAGGAAAGTGCAAGTGTCTTACCAGGGGCCATCGCAAATCCACAGTTTGCCACAAAAAACAATTTTGGTAGTCAGAGTAAATCTATTTTGGGACCCCCTAGCAATCATTTTTCTTGCCTATCTGACATTATGGAGAGTGTGCAAGAGCAGGAAGATGCCGAGAATCAGCCAATTGGGAAAGAAGTTGTTGCAGACCAATATGTATGCTCCCCTACAGGTAAAGACCCAGATGTCCCAGGATACCTCACTCCATTGTGTGAACCATGTGTCCCAGAATACCTCACTCCATTGTGTGACCTGGATGTCCCAGGATACCTCTCTCCATTGTGTGACCCAGATGTCCTAGGATACCTCTCTCCATTGTGTGACCCAGATGTCCCAGGATACCTCACTCCACTGTGTGACCCAGATGTCCCAAGATGTTTTAGCTTACAACAAATGCCAATCACTAACAATATGAACTGATTCTCCGCAACACTGGAACAATATATGCTTCATTTTATATCTGCTACACTACTATATGCTCCTGGAAGAGTGACTGTTTAGTCTCTACATCATAATGTTTGTTGTTTGGTTGCCGCCAGCTGCCGTTTGTCTGTTCACTAAAATAGATGGATTACCCTGGAGGTGGTAAGCTACTCCTATTATGCTTGCTACAAAATGATGTTTGCACTGGAAGGTACTATGGGCCAGATATTCAAAAGGGTTACGCCATGCGCAATAGGGTTGTGCCTGCGCAAGTCCGAACTTGCTCTATTCTGCGATATTCAGCAGGAGGCAGTTGCACCCCAGAAAACATGCTGAGCAACAGTGCAATGCAAATGAATGCATGCTGAACTGGAGGGGGAGGAACCATGCATAAACTACACAGCCCGATATTCGGTTGGGCTGTGCAGAAATTAATGCAGGCGCCAACCCCAACACCTGCAACTTTGAGCCAAAAAAGGCTCATGTCGGGGCCACCACAGGCGAGCTGCTGCATTGCAGAGTGCAACACAGCAGCTGCCACCTGTGGCTGGCCCCAACCCACTCCCCGCCCCCTGCAGCCTGATCGCTGGCAGATGACTGTAAATCCCCACCACCACCCACTGCTGGCCCAATCGTGGGAAGCAATGTGTCTCCCCCCCAACATAGCCCTGGTGGTCCAGTGGACCGAAAAGCCCGATCGCGGGCTGTAGTAGTTAAAACAAACCCCCCCTCCTCCCAAATACATCCCTGGTGGTCCAGTGGACTGAAAAGCCCAATCGCGGGCTGTAGTAGTTTAAAACAACCCCTCCCTCCCAAATACATCCCTGGTGGTCCAGTGGACCGAAAAGCCCGATCGCGGGCTGTAGTAGTTTATGACAAGCCTCCCTCCCGAATACATCCATGGTGGTCCAGTGGAAAATCCCGATCGCAGGATGTAAATTTGAACAAACCCCCTCGAAACATAGTCCTGGTGGCTGTGTCCCCCACCCACCCACCCACGAAGCCCCACCACCCGCTCCCCGGCAGCGGGCGGGCGGTAGCATCCCACCCGCTTGTTGCCCCACACGCTTGATTGACTCGATTGGTGGTTGCATGTTATTGGAGGAGAGCAAGAGCCATTAATGCAGTAGTTTATACCGCATAAGACAGTCCAGTTTTGTGAATGAATGGAATGTATCTATTCACAAATTGACTGTTCAGGCAGTATGGGCTGCATGCCTGTTGGTCTTGCCGCACCACGGGCGGTAGGCCTACCGGCAGCCGGTTGGCGGGCAGCGGTGGCAGGCGGGATGCTGCCACCCGCCGCCGCCGGGGAGCGTGGTGGGGTTCGGGGTGGTGGGTGGTGGGTAGGGGACACCAGCCACCAAGGCTATGTTCGGGGTTGTTCAAGTTTACATCCCGCGATTGGGATTTGCCACTGGACCACCATGGATGTATTCGGGAGGGGGTTTGTTTTAAATTATTACAGCCTCGATCGGGCTTTTCGTCCACTGGACCACTGAGGATGTATTCAGGAGGGGTTGTTTTTAAACTACTACAGCCCGCGATTAGGATTTACGTCCACTGGACCACCGGGATGTGTTCGGGGACATATTGCTGCTCTGCGATCAGGCTGGTGGAGGGGATTAAACTATGCCCGCGATTGGGCTGGTGGGGGAATTCAACTATGCCCGCGATCGGGCCAGTGGGGGTGATGGGGGATTTTACACTGTTGTGCCCGCGATCGGGCTGCAGGGGGCATCGGTCACCGATGGCTGCTGCCTGGCAGGGCGCCAGGCGCAAGTCCTCGGGGATCGGCGCACCTGCATGCTAATTGCATGCAAATGGGGCCATAATCAGATGCAAATAGCCCCCTCTACGCCTTGCATGAATTATGGCCCCATTTGCAGGTCACCTTTTGAATATCGGGGTTTTGCACATGGCACAATGGTACTTGCGCCACCGCAAGTTGAATGCTCCACTCTGACCACTTGCGGTGGTGCAAGTTCCACTGCGCCATGCACAGTGGCTGTGGCCAGGGGGGTGATATTCAAAGGAGTTGCTCAAGGGTGCAACTCCTTGAATAGCACTCTCACACACCCCTGTGCAACTATTTTGTGCAGCACAAGGGCTTGCGCCACAAAATAGCGCAGTCTGAATATCTGTCCCTATATTTACATGAAGCTCTATATGGCATGATGTCATCCTGTCATCATGTGATTTGACTGACAGTGGATTATATGTAGAGGCTGTATAAATCTAAATGTCCTTTTACTGGTGGTGTAGGTTTATGGCCATAGATAACATTTATATATGTAATGCTTGTGCATATGTAATGCTTGTGCATTGGAATCCCCCAGATGTGTTTTTCTGAGGGATTTCAATGTTTGGTTCGACAACATGAATCATAGACATAGTTATGAATTTTTTCAGATTATGTCCTCCTTGGGTCTGATGCAGGCAGTTACTTCATCGACCCATCGTGATGGCCATATGTTGGACCTGGTGTTCTCACTGGGACTTGATATTAATGATCTTGAGATCAATCCAGATCTTTGGTCCGACCATTGCACGGTGCAGTTCACGCTTGGGGCTCCTGCCATAAGCCCTTCCCCTGTTGATATGATTTGCTGTCACCCTTTATGGGGTTTGACCCCTGAGGGTTTTTTGGCGGCAGCGAATTTGTCTAGAGTGGGTGCTGCATGCATGGAAGGCGTTGTGGTCGGGGCTAACGCCTATAATGGAGTGTTATCTGACACTATTAACTCCCTCGCACCTGTCCGTGTACAACCCAGAACTTCGTACCTGAGATCACCATGGTTTGATGGTGAGCTCAGGGAGATGAAGAAGATGGGTCGGAGATTGCTGGAGGAGATTCCGTCTGGACATGGATAAACTGGCCCTGCGTGCCCACTACATTGGGTACCAGGAGGCAATCAACCGTAAGAAGACAGTGTTTCTAAGGAGATTGCTGCTGGAAGGAACCAACTGGCCTCACTTTTCCGGACTGTCGATAGACTTTTACATCCAGTCTGTCTACGGCCCGGGAGGGTTTTTTCTAATATTGATTGTGAGGATTTCGCTCGGTTCTTTTCAGACAGGGTGTCCGCGATCCGGCGGGTGGCTCCTTCAGTCAGTAATGACATAGCTGGCAGTGATCACCTGATGTGTTCTGAGTGCACTCCATCTGGTTGGGGAGAGTTTAGACCAGTGGCGGTTAGTGAGGTTATTGAGGTAGCAACCAATATGAAGCATACCTTTTGTGAACTGGACCCGGTGCCAACATGTTTTTTAATGAGATGCGTTGACTCTGTCGGCCCAGTGTTTCCCTCGATTGTACTGTGTTCCCTCTCTGAGGGTGTCTTTCTGGATGCCTTGAAGGAGGCTCTGGTGAGACCCCTCTTAAAGAAGCCATCTTTGGACCTGGAGGTCAAGGCAAATTACCATCCAATCTCTAACCTTCCATTTCTGGGAAAGGTTATTGAAAAAGCGGTAGCGCTTCAGTTGGAAGAGCACCTCATATCTCATGAGTTGTATGAACCCTTCCAGTTGGCTTTTCGTGCCAGACATAGCACCAAAACTGCACTTGTTCGCGTGTAGAATGACCTTCTCAGGGCTAGAGACTGGGGAGACAAGACAATTCTTGTTCTCCTCGATCTCTCCTCAGCATTTGACACTGTGGACCATCGTGTGCTGCTTGCTCGCCTTGGGGACCTATGTGGACTCACCAGTAATGTCATCAAATGGTTTGAGTCCTTTCTTACCAACAGGAGGCAGCAGGTCATGATGGGAAATTTCTCATCTACACCCAGCCTACTTCTTTGTGGAGTTCCTCAGGGATCAATATTGGCTCCGATGCTGTTCGCAGTGTATATGCTGCCTCTGGGCGGAATCATTAGGAAATATGGCTTGAGTTTTCATTGTTATGCTGATGATACTCAGCTGTATTTTTCCTTTGCCCCAGGAACATCAAATGCAGTGGATGTGCTAAATATCTGTCTGGCCGAGATAAACGACTGGATGGCCTCCAGCTGGTTGCAGCTGAACCCTGATAAGACGGAGGTACTAGTAGTGGAGTCGAACAGAGTTCATGATAGGATGGCCTCTAACACAGAAAATGGGCTTGTCCTAGGATCTGTGCCATTGAAGGCCTCATTATGGGTGTGAAATCTTGGCATGATTCTAGATAAAGACCTAACCGTGGAGGCTCAAATATCCTCTGTGGTTCGTACCTGTTTTTACCATCTTAGAAACATTGCCAGGATTAAGTCCCTCGTTCGGCCTCTGGACCTCCCTACTCTGATACATGCCTTAGTCACATCTAGGCTTGATTACTGTAATGCACTCTATCTCGGGGTCACGGGAGGATCTCTCCGAAGATTGCAGCTGCTGCAAAATGCAGCTGCCCGGTTGTTGACCGGGCAGCAAAGGTTTTGCCATATTACACCAGTTTTGCACGAATTGCACTGGCTGCCAGTCAGGTGGAGAGTCTTCTTTAAGGTGAGTCTTCTCGTCTATAAGGCCCTACACGGGCAGGGCCCTGGTTACCTGTTAAACCTTCTGTCACCTGCTTTCTCCTCACGCCCTCTTCGCTCCTTCAGTGAATGCTTCCTGACCATTCCCAGAACTAGGCTGAAATCCATTGGTGATAGAGCATTTAGCGCCGCGGCCCCTGTTCTGTGGAACTCCTTACCAACTATGGTCAGAGAAGCTTCGTCAGTTGATGTTTTTAAGGCCCAGCTTAAAGCTTTCTTCTTCTCTAAAGCATTTAATGTTTAGATGTATATTTATAGTTATGGGTTGGTTTTTGTAAGATTTGTACTTACTATGTGTAATGTTTAAATTTATTATATCTAAATGCTTGTTTTAATGTTTGTACGGTGCCCAGAGCCTCTGGGATTGGGCGTCTTTTAAATAAACTTTTTGCCTTGCTTTGCCTTGTATACCTCTCTACAGGGCTACAAATCCTAATTGCTGTGTTCTCACCCTGTTGAAACAGGATGATGATAATACATATAGTAAACATAAGTTATTTTAGCAGTTTTCTATATAACCTATGACACTTGCATTGCTCATAGATGGCTTAACCTAATTATCTGCTAGGACTATTTGTTGCCCCTTCTTCAAGTTTCTCCACCCCCCCACCCAATAAAGAACTTCTTTGTTCTCTGCTGATCACTAGCTTTCCTTTACCTTTACTTTCTCCTGTCTCCTTTCACACAGTGTTCTTTTTATTTTCCAGCTTTTCTGCTCCATGTTTCTTTACCTTGGTGTTCAGTGGTCTGTAAGCAAGACAACTACTAGAAGTCCCTATTCTTGATTGATGTGGGTGAACACTTGTCAGAGTCTGTGAACTATTAAGCTTAGCCATGAAATATATATATGGAGTACTAGATACTCTAAGCTTGCACATCTCTGAATAGCTCAGGCTAAAGGGATTATTGCTTTGTGCAGCCAAGTCTTGGCAAATAATGGTCTAAAGCTAAGTCTACTGTATCACGTTACATATACTAAGTAGCAAAGCCTTGTCTACCTAGGATCTATCTACTGAGGCTACAAGCAAGCACAGGAGCCATGCTGTATGGATTTTATGTGATAAGGGTGAGTCCCTTAGCGCGTCACTCACATATAGCAATGCACAAACAGCCCACAGCAAAATGGCGAATAATATTTACCCAGACCACAACAAACAGCGACGGTCCTCAGGAACTACATGAATCTTTTGTTCTTGCAGGGGGCTATGCCCCCTGAACCCCCAGTCTGAAGATTCTCAACTCCAGGGGGAGTGGACTTAGATAAAAATAGAAGCTCCCCCTAGAAGCAAAACTCATACCTGCACTGGATCCCAAACCTGGCACCACACGCTCCAGAGGCAGTGACTCAAGCCACTACACCACACAGCCAGCTTGGCAAGGCTTGGCCACATATTTCATTTTATCCCCTGCTTTCATGAGTGTAGCGCGTATCCCTCAGCACTGCACTCGCTTTACCTATGTAGTGCTCTTTTTCCCTACTCACTCTACATGTGAGTGGTATTATTGAGTCACTCATATTGATGCATTCAGTAATACTAGCTCATATGTGGTGTTACCTATTGTATGTAGAGGAACACCATAACCTTGAATGTTCTTTACTATGAGACCCTGTTTCATTTCAGTTCTGGTATCTTCTAACCTTCTTTCCCTTAATTACCCTATTCCATCCTGAACTTCTGCCACCCCCCTCACCCTTACTCTGTCAGGTATGTCATTATCAAAGTCTTACTATAACTGGTTTCTAGCTACTAGGATAATACTGCCATGGATTATATCTGCTGAAGTGCCATGTTGCTCCATCAGAAGCATTCACTTTTACCTTTTCTGCTCATACGACAGGATTCTGTGACCCAGGGTCATTGGGATTCCCTGGTTACTTGGATTGCAGTTTCATGCTGACTGCAAGATGCAAAAACCTTTTACTGTTCTTTTCTTTGATTTCTATAGAAATGGTAGTCATTTATAGTGTTAGCACTTCATTAAAACTCGTTAAGGATGTTATGTTTTTGACACTGATGTTAATTAGTTACGTTTATAGCTTTGTGAGAGGGTTCAGTGCTCACTTTCAATTTGTCTTGTACAGGAGAGGTATGATCTATGAGTTACAAATGCTATCTGATAGGGTTTTACTGTTTGCATGTTCATCCTGGGGTGGTGTGTATACAGTCATATCCAGGATACAAATAGTAAATATTCAAGAGGCTAGCCCTAGGAAATCTGCACTTACATGTTTATATATTTGTAAATATAGCAGACAAGTTCTCTCATGTACCAGATAGACTCGGATCTGTATCAGGCTTGATAGTTATACCTTACCAATTGATATAGCCTGGTGAAACTGTGAAGACAGAAGATAGTAGAGCTAGTATAAAATGTGTTTCATGGCATGTGAGGGGCTAGGGATGCCTATTAAAAGAAAAAAGATGCTTTCATACTTCTATAAGTTAAAGACAGACATAGCTTCAGTGCAGGAAACTCACTTATTACATGACGAGGCTGAATAGCTAAAAAAGTCATGGGTGGGGGAAGTATTTCACAACTCGGTCAGTAAGAAACAGAAGGGGCTGACCATTCTCATAAGGAAAACTATTTTGACACTTTGTCCCATCGACTGGATCCCAATGGTAGATGGCAAATCCTAGAGGGCACAATTGAAGGAGCAGACATCGCTATATGCAACATCTATGCTCCTAATGGGGAATCCAGTGAATTTTTAAGGATTTATTTGAAGAGGTTAGCAAACTTTTAGGCAAAAATATTATAGAGAGGGGACTTTAATATTTCTCTAGATCATAGGATGGACAGAAGCAATCCATCTAGCACTGTAACCAGTTCAAGGGCTAGAAAAGTAATAGGGGATAGAATGAAAGACTTTGGCCTCTCAGAAGCATGGCGAATGATGTACCCTAACAAAAGAGACTACTCTTTCTACTCCAGCAAACATAGAACCTAGAGTAGAATAAACATGAGATTATTGTCTAGTAACCTGCTAAATGGCATGGTGAAGGCAGATATAGATACAATTTCATTTTCGGATCACAACTCAGTTTCAATTATTTTACATTTGGACCCCAGTGCTATAAAGCCCTTTCACTGGAGGTGTAACTGTTCATTACTTAATGATATTAATTTCAAGCCCTGGATCATAAAGGAAACAAAACAGTTTTTTGAACTTAACGATAATGGGGAGACATCATACGCCATGCTATAGGAAGCATTCAAGGCCTATATTAGAGGTAGAATCTTAATCTATTCCTCCTTTAAAAAGAAAGAGAAACAGCCAGCCCAGTGGCACTGAGGGTTGAGGTGCGGAATGCCACACCTCACTCCCTGCTGGCAACCCAGGTTTGGAATGGACTCAGGTCACCAGGGGTTGGTAGGGGCAGAGAGAGATTGAGCATCCGTGGACTGCTCTCCCTCTCCGGGGAGGGTGGCCAACAGTTGTCGGTACACTAGCAACCTCTGGCTGAGGCTGAGGGGTGGGGCACTGGCACTGTATGGAGGGGGGTGAGCTTGGGACATTGCACTGGGAAAGAGCACATGCGGACATGTGCGTGTTCCCTCCACTGGCGTCATTGCACGCCCTAGCCCACACCAAGCCAGAAAAGCAGAAAAAACATGACGCTCAGTCATAGTGGCTTGATGGCCATCTGAGGGACTTGCCTGACCTCAGGGGCACCATTACCCAATACTGGATCCTGCTTCAGTAGAGAGTGAGGGGGACTCCCTGCCACCCCACCATGGGGAGCAAACTGTGGGGGAAGATGGCGATGGGGGCTTCACTGGGGGCCAGGGTGGGACTGGATAGTGGCTGGAGGAGGACAGATGCTGAGACATGAACAGCAGACCAGAGAGTCTTACAGGTTAAAAAGGATTAAGAAAAAAAAAATAAACATTCCTTGTCCAAAAGGAAAAAGAGTTAGATCACCTGGAGAGGGAGCATAACATTCATAAGAAGGATAGCAAGAGCATCCTGAGGAAAATAACCCTCTTGAGATATGAGATTAATAAGATACATACTGGGAAAGCTGAATCTGAATTATTCAGAATGCAGCAGAACTACTGGGAATCTGGGGAAATGACTGGCAGATTATTGGCCTACAGGCTTAAACAGGTCCAAAATAGGAATAGCATACAGAGTATCATGGATGAGTCTAACAGAACATTTACTAAGACTAAAGACATCAACTACGTATTTTTAAAATTCTATAAAACTCTGCATAAGAACAAATGTTGCAATGATTTGGACTTGATTAGCCAATTGTTATTTATTTATTTAGTTTTTGTTGACCGTGTTAGTGCACTAGACAACTCCTGCCTATTTTCAGGCACAACTCAGGCGAGGGGGATACAGATGAATGCCAACTGACCTGGAACCAGATTAAGCTGTTGGTGGTATTTTTAGTGAATGAGGGGAAATTTGGCCAGGACACTGGGGAAATTTCCCTACTCTTTTTGGTAAGTGCTGTGGGGTATTTAATATCCACCTGAACTACCACCAATCCAGGCAGATGGGACCTCAGTTTAATGTCTCATCCGAAAGACGGCACCTCAGAAGTTCAGCACCCTTCTCATGCTGCACTACAGTGTCAGTACTGGGATATTAACCCAAGTACCAGATGTGGGAACTGAACCCACAGCCCTCTGATCTCCTGGCCTCAGAGGCGGGTGTGCTACCTACTGAGCCACTGACACTGTATCTAGAGCCAAGCTTCCTAAAATCTAGGAGACAGAACAACAAAGTCTGGACAAGGCTATCTCAATTATTGAGATTGGGGGGTAATTGATGATATGCCCAGGACTAAAGACCCAGGGTTGGATGATCTGCCAGCAGAATTGTATGTGCTTCTGAATGATGAGGTTAGCCCAGTACTCCATAAGGTACACACAGAAGCTGAGAGCAATAAGAGCCTTCCTTTAACAATGTCAGAAGCAATTTTCACATTATTGCTGAAAAAAGGAAAAGATCCCCTAGATCCAGCTAGCTACTGCCTAATTTCTCTTTTAAATATTGACTATAAAATCTGGGTAAAAATCTTAGCAAATAGGCTACAGAATATTATTAATGTTCTTACACATGGAGACCAGGTAGGATTCATTGAAGGGAAGGTGGGTTTCAAAAATATTAGAAGAATCTTGTCCACCATACGGGTGGCTTCCCAAAACTGAGACAAGTCCATTTTACTATCACTAGATGGCCACATAGCATTTGACTCCATTGAATGGGGCTATTTATGAAAAATATTAAGGGACTTTGGACTGGGTGAAAATGTTATCTCAAGGGTAGCCATAATGCATCGCTCCCCCACAGCATGAATATGTACCAATAGGATTCTGTCTGAGAAATTCCATCTAGAAAGAGGGACAAGACAATGTTGTCCAATCTCCCCTCTGCTCTTCATCTTAGCTATAGAACCTCTCCTCTGCATATTTAGGCAAAAACGACACCATCATGGGGGTCAAAATAGGCAAGATGGAGCATAAAATTGTTGCTTACACTCATGATTTATTCCTGTCTCTATCCAACCCTCACAAGTCTCTTAAATCCACAATGGAACTTCTGAAAGAGTTCAGACTATTTCTGATCTGTCAATTAACTGGTCAGAATCAGTGATATTCCCCTTAATGGGTAACAAACATAATCTTAAAAAAATGTGCCAAGAGAATAACTTAAAAGTGACACCCTGATTAGGTCCACTTTATGGGAGGGAAAGAAAGCAAGAATCAGTGCAGCAAAGTTAAGGAAACACTGGCAACGGGGCGGTATGTGCCTACCTGACTTTAAGCAATACCAACAAGCTTTCTTATTTAGACAAACATGCCAGTGGTTCACGCCAAATAGTAACAGCCCTAAGTGGGTTCAATATGAACACTCTAGTATCTATCCCCATTTGTTCAACCATATAATCCTCAGGATTCACCCAGCCTCTATCAACTGCCATCCTTTTCTGAAGAATTTGGCTAGTTCCATAAGGTATTTTGTTAACCAATTACCCTGCCCTTCGGCTATGTTGAGATACATTCCATTATGGAGAAACCCGAGTATTATATTTGAAATTAGGGTATTGGCTAATGCTATTTGGGAGAAAAAGGTTATTCTTCTATTAAAGGATATAACAGATCCCCATACGGGCATCCTTAGGTATTTTGCAGAACTAAAGGAGAAATACGAGTTACCCTATATGCAGTTTCACTCTTAGGAGACATTCTAGACAGTAACCTGACCATCCCAATGTCTAATGAGTTGGATAACTTGATTACAGTAGTTACTAGTAAGGGTGGAGCTGGAAAACTACATCAACTCTCTATTAAGACAGGGCCTGACCTTAAGCAACTAAAACAACATGGGAAAATGGCCTCAGCTACACAGTTCCACCCCAGTCATGGGAACTTACATGTCATAAACGCATACAAATCTAGCCTGGACCTACAAGGTCGACTGATTCATTTTAAATTGCTTCACAACTGGTACTAAACACCAGAAAAGATGTTTAAGTTGGGCCTTTCCTTAGACAGTAACTGTTGGAGTTGTGGTTCTGCAGAGGCTAACTTAACTCACATGATGTGGGGTTGCCCAGTATTGACACCTGTTTGGGTAACTATCTGGGAAGCTTGTAAACAGATCCTCCAGACCAACTTGCCATTTGACCATGGAATTTTTATTCTGGGTGATTCAAGTTCATTAACAACCTTGACTACAGCCGAAAAGAGATGGTTTACAATGGCTTCCTTATGCTTTAAACGTTTGATCTGTGGCCACTGGAAAGACAAACACACCCCTGATTTAGATGAATGGTTTAAGGCCTTATCCAAAGTAGCCATTAATGAATACATCCGTCATTGTAATGTAAAGCTATGCATAAATATGATGCAGCCTGGGACCCTTTTTTCTCCTGGTTAAACTCACCATAGGATAGCCCATTGACCTTAAAATATTTACTATTATTATATCAGTACATCTCCAATTTATTGGACAAGCTTGCATGCCTAACCATTTTTCCTCTTATAGAGGAAGCTGTTACCTTCTGGATTATTTAAGTTGATCCATTTGAAGTTAATTCATGTCACTGTTTACTTCCTGAACTGTGATTACATTGTTTTGATGTATGTATATTGGTCACATCACTTTTTCAAATGTGGTATCTATTGATGTATTTCTTTCTGTACAATATAATAAAAAATTTGTTTGAGAAAAAAAAAAACAAATTACCAAGAATACTGAGCAACTGTGCATTACTGCAATGGTACCCCAGAAGTACTTGAGTCAAGCTGTTATAGTGGCCTGCTCCCACAGCTTGACGCCCCTGGACCGTGGCACTGATCGTCCTTGTTGATACTGGATGTTCCTAGGCTCCGACCCACTTCCCAGCTTGTTTTCTATCATATGCAATTGATTATTTACTTAATGTTACTGACTGAGACCAAAATCTTGGATTTTAGGAGGGCAGACTTCAGGAAGGTGGGCAAAGTGCTAAGGAACCACCTGGCAAGCATCAGAGCAGATATGGGGTGGACCAAAGGTGGTTCATCATTAAGGAAGGAATACTGGTTGCCGCAGAGGAGTACGTTAGGCTAAGAAGAAAGAACACAAGGGCCAAAGCACACAACTGGTTCAGTCCTGGGGTTGTCCAGGCAGTAAGGGAAAAGAGGTTAGCATATAGAAAATTCAGGAAGACCAAGAAAGAGGTAGATAGGGAAAATTACCTAAAGTTGGCTAGGAAGGCAAGTAAGGCAGTCCGGCAAGCTAAGGCACAGAAGAAGATGATACAGATAGCTGAATGAATTAAGAAGGGGCTTCTTTTGCTATATAAGTGAGATAAAGGACAAGAAGGACAGGATTATTAGGCTTAAGAAAGAGGGGAGTGGGTGGAGCATAATGGGGGGAAAAGCAGAGATACTAAATGAATAATTCTGTTTCATCTTCACCAGGGAGAAGGATGGACTACATCCTTTAGGAGGGAAAAGGAGGTGTGGAAAGGATGAAAAGGGACTTGGCAAGGTTGGAGGAATGGTCAGAAGTATGGCAGCTAGGATTCAATGCAAAGAAGTGCAAAATAATGCATCTGGGAAACAAGAACCCAGGGGAAGAATACACAATGAGTGGAGAGGTAGTAACAACAATAAAAAGGAAAGGGGCCTGGGGGTAATCATATCAGATGACCTTAAGGTTAGCAAGCAATGTGAGAAGGCAGTAGGGAGGGCTGGGGGTATACTGGGATGTATAGGGAGAGGCATCAACAGCAGAAAACAAGAAGTTGTTATCCCTCTGTACAGACAGTTGGTGAGACCCTATCTGGAGTACTGTGTCCAGTTCTGGAGACCCCATCTCCGCAAGGACATAGACAGGATAGAGGCAGTCCAGAGGAGGGCAACTAAAATGGTGCAGGGTCTGCAAGAGAAGCCGTATGAGGAGAGACTAAAGGAGCTTAATATGTATACCCTTGAGGAAAGAAGGGAGAGGGGGGACATGATAGAAACTTTTAAGTACCTCAGTGGAATCAACAAAGTCCAAGAGGGTAGCATCTTTCAGAAAAAGAGACTTGCAAGAACAAGGGACACAATTTAAAGATAGAAGGAGGCGGTTCAGGGGCAATGTGAGGAAGTATTATTTCACAGAGAGGGTAGTGGATGCATGGAACAGCCTTCCTGAGGAGGTTGTGGGGTCTAAAACTGTGGGAGAATTCAAGAATGCATGGGACAGACATAAGGCAATTCTTGTGGGGGGTAGGAAGAAATAGGCTGTTGGTTAACTAGGATCTGCGGCCTATCCTATAGGTAGGGAAATGGGCAGACTAGATGGGCCTAGCAGTCCTTATCTGCCGTCAAAGTCTATGTTTCTATGTTCTATTAAAAGTGGAGCAGGGGGGGAGAGGAACACAGATGTAGTGATAGAGGAGAATAGAGTGAGGGAGGGGCTGCTAGCATTGAAAGTGGACATATCACCAGGGCAGGACAGAGTACATCCAAGGGTACTAAGGAAACTGGATGAGAAACTGGCAGGGCCACTGGTAGGCCTATTTAACAGCTCACTAGAGTCAGGCATGGTATGGCAGGACTGGAGGACAGTACATGTGGTGCCCCTCCACAAAAGTAGTCCCATGAACGACCTAGGGAATTACAAACCAGTCAGTCTGACCTCAATCATGTGCAAGCTCATGGAGACCATACTTAAGGAAAGGCTGGTAGAATATCTAGAGAAGCATGGTTTCCAGGATGTGAGGCAGCATAGGTTCATGGGGGGGGAGATCGTGTCATACGAATCTGATTGACTTCTTTGACTGGGTCACTAAGACAGTAGACAGGGGCCAAGTGGTGGATATCCTCTATTTGTATTTCAGTAAGGCCTTTGACTCTGTGCCCCACAAAAGGTTGATCAGACAGTTGGATGATCTCAGGGTTGGGGTCAAAAGGTCCATATGGCTGGAAAACTGGCTGAGGGACAGAACCCAGAGGGTTTTTGTGGGGAGAGAGTTATCTGGCACCAGAAAGATCATCAGTGGGGTCCCACAGTGCTCAGTGCTGTGGCCAGTGTTGTTCAATGTCTTCATTAATGATACTGGGGATGGCATTAAGGGCACAATGTGCCTAGTTGTGGATGACACCAAGATCTGTGGCAGAGTGGACATAGCTGGAGGTATACAGGACCTACAGGATGATCTGAAAAAGCTGGGAAGGAGGATCGGCATCTGGCAGCTTGGCTCTAATGCCAAGAAATGCAAAGTTATGCACATTGGAGCCAAGAATCCCAGGATAGAGTACTACCTGGGTGTAGTCCCTGTATCTGCATCAGAGGAGGAGAAGGATCTGAGAGTGACTATCATGAGTGACCTGAAGCACTCCACGCAGTGCAAGAAAGCAGCAGCAAAGGCAAACAAGATGCTGAAATGCATATCTAGGGGATCAGTAGTAGGAGAGAGGAGGTTATGCTTCCTTTGTACAGGTCACTGGTGAGGCCACATCTAGAGTATGGAGTTCAGTGCTGGTGCCCACACCTCAAAAAGAACATTAACCTGCTGGAGAAGGGCCGGAGGAGGGCTACAAAGATGACAGCGGGTCATCAGGGTAAGCCATACGAGGAAAGCTTGAGAACACTGAACATGTACTTCCTGGAGGAAAGGAGAGAGAGAGGGGGGACATGATTTGGACCATCAAGTACTTGAAAGGGATAAATAAGGTGGAAAAGGAGGGTCTCTTTAAGCCGAGTAGCAACCATAACACAAGGGGGCACAGTCTTAAGCTGGAGGCAGGCGTTGTTTAGGAAGGAGGGAGGTCAGGAAGCACTTCTTCACAGAGAGGGTGGTAGACACTTAGAATGTGCTGCCAGAAGAGGTGGTCTCATTGAAGACAGTGGGCTCTTGGCAGGGATGGCAGTATCTTTTTAACAAGCTGAAGGATGCAGAGAAACTGCTGAGCTGTATCGAACGAGACCTGGGGCTTCTGAAAAACATGGTGAAACCTCAGAGGAGGACTGACTGTTGTGGCAAGTTATATCTTTATTCTACACTGATGACTAATTATTAGTCTCTGGGACTAGTTATTTATCTGGCCCTCATGTAAAAGTAAAGTCAATTTTCTTTTAGCTGCTTTTGAGTTGTATGGAATGGTATGAACATTGTTAAACACTAATCTTGTCTTGGAGCTTGGGGAACTTATCCTTTCTTGGTTACACATACAGGAATCTAATATACCACACATGTAGTGATTGTGTTTATTGTTCTTATCCTGTTTTGATTCTCTTTGTCCTTTGCTGAAAGCATTTATGGGATTTATATACAAATGCTAAAATATTTCTGGTAATTCCCCCTATGGAGTGTCTACTGGGGTGGGGTTCTTTCCTCTGTTTGTACTATGTTTGGTGAAGTACCACATGTGAGTAACCCTTCTATGTAATGTAACATTTGTAAAGTTTTCTTTCAAATGCTTATAAATAAATAATACAAAAAAAAAGACAGTGGGCTGCTTCAAGAAAGGCTGGGATAGGCATTGGGGAAGGTAAGGATTATGGGTAGGGAGGATGGAAGAAGTTGGGAGGGCGGGCAGAGACAGTAGCTCAAGCTGTGGACCCTGCAATATGAGCAGGCTAGATAAACCAAATGGCCATCTTCTACTGGCTTCTTTGTATGTTTGTATGTTCATATGTTCTGACAGTTTCAAGGTATATAGACTTGCCTCTGTCCCTCCAATCATGCCGGATATGTCAGACATGCGCAACTGACGTGCATGTCTCTGCATGTGTCTCCTCATGCTCACCCAAACACACTCACTCTGCTCGATTGTGGGCAGTTTTTAAACTTTCAGAACTGGGAAGTGGGAGCAGAGGTCATGTGACCGCTCACTCGCACCATGGTGGGAGGTCAGGTGAGGGTGGTTGGATCACCAAGGGCCCTTTTTTTATATAAATAAAAAAGACGTTGCGGGACCATTTCTTTTATTAGAGAAAGGATAGGTTTTGGAGGGTGGTGGGGGTGCCACTAGGCACCAGGGAAAGATAGAATGTCAGCAGGGACAATGAATGGAGGGTGGGGAGTGCCACCAGATACCAGGAAAAAACAATAAATATGGGAAGAAGATCAGAGGGTGCGGGTGCCACTAGACACCAAGAAACCATGTAACCTTTATGGAAATGGCAATGGAAGGGTGAGGGGGCTGAAGTAGATACCATGGAAACATAAAATTAAGTATGGGTATGGTAATCAGAGGGTGGGAGTGTCACTAGACACAAGGGGAATATTAAACAGAAAGGGACCACAATTGGAGGGATGGGTGGTGCCACTAAACACCAAGGAATATGTAAATGATTATGGGGACACCGATAGGAGGGTGGGGGGTATGACTAGACACCAGAGAAAAGAACTATGTAATTCAAAAATTATCATATGAACAATCATACAAAAGAATGAGCAGGTATCACAGAACTCACTACGCTATCTCTATCAGCTAGAGCTGCAAGGGTAGGCAGGCAAAGCAGAAACAGAAGTGATATTTAATGTATCTGAGTCAAGCTGCACTAGCTCCTCTTCAGTACAGTATACACCCAGGGCAAGCAGTGGGGTTGGGAGCAAGAAAATAGTGTGACGGGGATAGAGGAAGGAAGCACACTGTAGTGAATGGAGAGGATGCAGAGAGATGTGCTTCATCTCCACTCTGTGTAAGGAGACAACTGTGGTGCATTTGGTATCCTGTCAGACTCCTAACTTCTCTTCTCTTTCTCTTTCTCAGTACGATGCACAAAATAGATTATTTGATACCTCTTAATGTACCAACAAGATTTACAGAATATCTTTAAGACTTCAAACTTACAGAGTTCTTCAGAGTTCTGTAGGTTTAAAAGCTTAATGATTTTCTGTAAATCTCTGGTGGTTCAATAAAAGGTATCAACTCGCCTATTTTGTGCATCTTTTGTACAAGGACCAATATGGCAACAGACAGTTCATTCTAAATACATCAGCATAGCTCTTGCTATACAGCCATAAAAACTAAAAGGTTGAAAGGTATGGGGTGTGGGTGTATAAATGCAGCCCCCACTGACAAGCAGCCCACATTACCCCTAGACACAAACCCTGCTGATGATACCAAGAGAGGGTTATCATATGGTGCCAGCCTGTACTGAATAAAAGTACAGTACAACAGCAGCTGACAGGGTTTCAAGAGTGTGATGCCAAGGAGGGGTTGCAGGACTGTGTGTGATATGATGATATATTTTACGAGGAGGCAACATGCACAAGACAACAGGGCAAACTATGGAGCACTGTACCTCATGTGAGCAATGACATATGACAGAGTGTGCATTTATACCTGCTCTCAGCATACACACACACACACACAAATGTAGAAGCAATTCACCAAGATTATATCATTTTTGTAATTCTCCGTTCTACTGTTTAGAGAGTTTGTAATTGATTTGAATATACCTCATCATCCTACTAATGCTGCCACTGAAGCAGTTCTCCTGTGGTTTTTGCCATAGAACCATACCTCTCAACTGCTATGAATTTTGCATAGCGTTATGATTTTCACACTCAAATTTACCCTTGCTCTGCATGGGTTTACTGATGTTCTTAATAATGGCAGAGCTATTTCTGGACATACAAACTATTAAATCTTTGAACTAAGTTGATAGAAACATTCCTTATCACAAACTATATGGGCCTAATATTTGTAGATATATTATTCTTTAAAACAAGAAAGTGTTCCACATTCTGGCCATTTGCTATGATTTTTGAAGGCCAGTGCTATCATTTTTAATGCTGAAAGGTTGAGAGGTATGCATAGAACTACTGTACTAGGACCTTCTATGGTTTTTGCTAACTAAAACTAAACTGCCTGCCCTTCTGCCAGTAATGAGGGCAGCCCAAGTCTTAGCAACCTGCCCGATCTGTCGCTAGAAAAATGTTGTCCTTATTCTCCTGCACTACAATGGCCCAGACAGGCTTAAAACAGCAACAGGACTACATCTCCCAAGACACCTTATGATCGTACCTCTTCTTGGAGCTTTTGGGCACTGTTGTTCTTATTTACCATCTCAATTATACCAGTGTGTTATACCCTCTCTGTTTTTATGCTGTCGTAAGCCAGGCAGGAAATGCCATCCCCACACCATGCCTCCCCAGACCACGGAAAAGGAATGGTGGTCTGGGGACAGCCAACCAGGCACCAGCCTGCTTCTTGGCTTCCCGTGCGCTGCACGGTGGCAGCCATTTCTCCACACCACGAGTGCAAGGGATCCACCAGCTGACCGGGTCAGCCATCCTATTGGTTGCCCGGCTGGTCTGCATATCTGTCCTCAGTGCTTCTGTGTGCTGGCGGAGTGGGGCTGCAGACAGGTGCGGTCTGGTAGTGCATACCTCCAGGTGCACACCTGTCCACAGATGCAGCCCTTCATGGGTAGGATACATGCATCCGGCACGTACTTCCCGCCCATATATGCATAGGGCCCATTAAGATTCAAAAATCAGTTTGTTCATTGGTTACACAATTAAAAAAAATCACAAGTCTTTGCTACAGACAAATTAGTGCTTTCTTAAACACACATCACTGAAAAGACAGCATCAAAAGTTGTAAACATAATGTGATGGACATGGGGGAGAAGTTTTAGGAGAGAAAGAGAAGCACATTTTCTTTATACATTGTAAATACCACTTTACATTTTTAATTTCTTTAGATATGGTTTCAGTTCAAACCCTATATTTAATCCTGGTTTTCTTGTAGCATCCAGATTCAAAATCCAAAAAGTTTCCATTTTTAAAAGGAGGACATTAAAGTTGCCTCCCCTTGGCTTTTGGTTTACTTTATCGATGCCCTGAAAAGTAAAACTGTGTACATCACTGTTCTTTCAGTTCACTACATGGGCAACAGCTGCATAAGTTAAATCTTCTTTTTCAATCACTCTTGCGTGCTCTCCCACTCTCATTTTAAAAGTTCTTTCTTTCTGCCTATGTAGTAAGCACTGCAGGTGTAAGTCTTGCCTTGCCTTGCTTTATATGCTCTTTTGTATCTCACCTGTATTGTTCTCCGTCTTGCTTCACAAATATGTTGTCTCCCCTCCCTGTGATGAGGTGCCTTTGTAAATGAGTCTTTGACTCAAAGGTTTGCAAATCCGATTTGTGAATTAAATAAATAAAATAAATAAATACTTAAAGTCGCCATGTAAAACACACCAGTGGTGTCATAAATAACGAGTTGTCTCACATCAAATTCCTTTCCTGTCTGTGGATTATTAAATTTCTTGCCAGTTTTAATCAATTTACATTAAACACATCTTTTTCACGTAAAACGTCATTTCATGTTACAATTTGGCCAGGGTTTTGTGTGGTCTTCTCTCTAAAATGACTATGGACTAATTTTTCACCTAAGGCACTAGCACATCTATATGCCATTCTAGGGGGAGGTCATTTCTTTCAAGCCCTGGTCACTGCTTAATATTGGCCAATGTTTCTTTATAATATTTTCTAGTTTATGGGCATGCGCTGAGAAGGTTGTTTCAAAATTAAATCTAGTGTCATTATTTGCTTACTTTCTTCTTGTGTCTAAGAGGTTAGATTTGTCTTGTATTGATGCATATTGTCTCCCTTTCTGTATGCTCATCTCACTGTATCCTCATTCTTTGAACCTTCTAAAGAATTCTTCTGCACTTTTTTCAAATGTTGTATCTGTGCTGCAATTCCTTGTTGTTCTCAAACATTCTTCCTTGGGGATGTTCTCATCTACATGTTTTGGATGGCAACTGCTAGTCAAAAATACATTGTTGCCATCCGTATTTTTCCTGTACATATAAGTATGTCCAAATAACTGATTAACTGTTTATTTGATGTGTAAGTAAATTTCGAATTACCGTTAAAGTTGTTTAGATAGGTTACAAATTCCGATAATCATCGCCCCTCCATTTTAAAATCACATCATCAATAAAATGACGCCAACCAGACATTTCATTAAAAAATGGTCCCAGTGTGAACTCTGATGCCTGCATAAAATATTAAAAGCTTATTTCAGGAAGCCACAACCAAAGGGAGATTGGCACCACCTCCTGGAAATTCCTTTAGATTCTGGTATTTCCTTGTGGAAGAACTGTCAAAGTTTTTCTACACAGTAAGCACCCAGGGCAGGCAGTGGGGTCAGAAGCATCAACTCACGCCCCGCCGCAGAAGGTATCCACTGAGTGACCCAGACCGGGCATCCGATTGGATGTCTGGCCGCCCTGCGGAGTCCTGCATGCCGGCGGGGTGGGGTCACAGACAGATGGTGGCCAGTAGTGACTACTTGCTGGTGCACACATGTTCACAGGTGTGCAGCTACATGGGTGAAGTTCATGCGGTTTCCACGTACCTCTGCCCGCATCGTACATAGGGCCCAATGTGTGTAGTCTCCTATTGAGTTGGGTTGTCAACAACAGAAGTACTTTCTGAATCCACTACAGCTTGATCAAACCCATAGAAATCCTGAAGTGCACTGACCCATTATATACAGAGATATGAAGATGGAGAGTCAGGAAAAGAACACATTTAATTTATACATGGACATATATTCTACATGTGGTTTGTACAAATGGCACACAAATCTTCCATTAATAAACAAACTTTTAGAAGAAAAAGTTCTTCAGTGTTTATTTATACATGATATGCAGCAGGTACATTGTTATATTGCAACAGGCACAAAAAAATATTTTTAAATTGCACAGTAATGTCCAGATCCTTACAACAAACTTTGCCAGGTTACAGTATCAATACACATTCCCGTAACAAAAAAAAAATAGCAATACACACAAACCAGCCCAATACTGTGGTGCATCGAAACAGCAGTGCACACACCACAACAGAAAGTAATAACCCCCCGTTGCTGCTGCCACCTCCTCACTAGGGTTTGCTGCTCCATGACCTCCTGCTAGAGACTCTGCTACTAGTAAACAGTAACTACTGTCTGTTCTACTAAATTCGAATGGAGCAGATCACTACCATAATTAGCTGCCACCAAGAAGTGTTCACTGCACTTACAGGTGGCTGCGTCCTGTGCCCATCACTGAGTCAGGTGGAAGGGGGTGCCACCGCAGAGGAGAGAAGCAGATGCCTTTCAGCAGCACTCCATAACAATCAGCAGCTAAATGGACAGAGAGAGCTGCAGTGGTGGCAGCAGCTAGGTGTTGCTGAGCTGTTGCTACTCCTCTCAGTTCTATGACTAGCTTACCGCAGGACAGATGAGGAGAAAAACTGACATTTGTCCACTGCCCAGTCACAGCTCGGGGGTTTGCATGAGGCACCATTTAAGGAAAAAGTGGAGCTCTACAATTTGATGATCAAACCCATAGAAATCCTGAAGTACACTGAACCATTATACATAGAGATATGAAGATAGAGTGCCAGAGATAGAAAGAACTGCATGTATACATGGACATATATTCTACCTGTGACTTGTACAAATGCAACACAAATCTAGAAACCTTTAGAAGATCAAGTTCTTCAGTGTTTCTTTTACATGATATGCAGCAGGTATATATTTATATTTTAGCAGACACAAAAATATATTTTTAGATTGCATGGTAGATATTTTTAGCTTGCATGATAATGTCCCGATCTTTACAACAGACTTTGCCAGGTCACAGTATCAACCCACACCCCCGTAACAAAAAAAAACCCAGCAAGACACACAAACCAGCCTGAGTCTGTGGTGCACAGAAACAGCAGTGCAACACACCACAACAGAAAGTAATAACCCCCCTTGCTGCTGCCACCTCCTCACAAGGGCCTACTGCTCCATGACCTCCTACTGGAGACTCTGCCTGCTGCTAGCTTTTGGAAGACAGAAATCTTGCGTGTAGAGCAAAAAGCAGCTGATTAAAAAAGCTACAATTTTTCTTATTAATTGCCCTTCATCCCACCCCTCCATCCTCCCACCCTGAGCCAGTTCTACTTTTATAGCCCCTGGATTTGACTGACAACAGGAACTTCCTCTTTGGCAGTAGGAAGGGAAGGATCATAGAGACACATTCGTTTTGCCAGCCCTGAAGGAAAAAAGTAGCTTTCCCCCCCTCTAGCTGCTGGAGATCTGACTATGAGCAAGGAAGAAGGAGACTACTGAAGAATACAGGAAGTTGCTGTCCCAGAACAGGAAGTGTGAGAATTGTAAGGAGAGGAGAGAGTAAAGCACACAGAGCAAGAGGAAAGGGGACACAAAATAAGACACAATGGGAGTGGTGCAGTGCAATGGTTGTGGGGCGGCAGTGTTCAGGGAGACATTCTGGAGGCTGTGATGCTTCCTTATTTGCAGGCACTTCTCTGGTCTGAGGGAGGAGGTTGTCCACCTCCAGGCTAACCTGGCTAGGATTCGAGAAACCTCCTCCCTCCCCAGGGACCACCAGAGCCACCAACGCTACCTCAGAGGTTGCCAAGAAACTGGAGCAGCTGGACCAAGGTGGGCTCAGGGAGGGAGAGAGTGATGGAACAGAGGTGCATCCCTCCAGATGTACCTCTCCACAATTCATATGCTGTTCTGGTGGACAGTGGTTCCTCTATGGAGGCACCTGCAGTGGAGACTAAGGAGGATGCTGGGAACCTCCACAAAGGAGACCCACAGGAGGGTGGCATGGGACCCCACAGGGGAAGGAAACAACTCTGGTTGAGGGACTCAGTCATTAGGGAGGGTAGAAGTGGGGGAGGAAGGGGATAGAGAGGTAAGGTGCCTGTCTGGTGCCACGGCTTGGAGGGACAGGAAGCAAATCCTCAGGATCATGGGAGCAGCTGCACAAGGGAGGGAAGGAGCTGGATGTCATTGTCCACCTAGGGACAATGACCTGGCTAGGAATGGGATCAGAGCAGTGCAAGAGGAGTTTGTAGAGTTGGGGAGGGGCTTTAGTCGAGCAGCACATATGGTAACCTTCTTGGAGGTGCTGCTAGTCTATGGCAAGGGTGATGCTAGGGTACTCCACACCATGGAATTCAATGAATGGTTAAAAAACAGGTGTGGGCTCAGGGTTTTGGCTTCATTGGGGACAGGGGAGCCACCTGGAGGGATGCAGGCCTACACTGGCATGATGGTCTGCATCTGTCCAGGGGGGGAAACAGGATCCTAGGTGATAGGTTTAAATGCTTCATTTGCAAGCACTTAAACTAGCCAAGGGGGGAGGCACTGAAAAAGAGCAGGGAAATCCCAGCCTCCCCCCAACTAAATATGGTAATTATTGAGGTAAACACCAAGGTAGAGAAGTCATTAAGGAGCTGGACAGAGGTCAAGTCAAGTCAAGTCATGTTTATTTATAAAGCGCCTTTCCAAACCAAGGCACTGTACAAAAATAAATAGAGCAATAAAATCCAAACATTTAAACAACCATAGCTAAGAAGAATAAGCCAAAGTAAAAAGATATGTCTTTAAAGCAATTTTAAAACTATCAACGGTTGGGCATTCTCTTAACCAGCGAGGTAGAGAGTTCCACAGGGTTGGAGCCGAAAAGGCAAAGGCACGAGATCCCGATAACTTTAATCAAACCCTGGGAATCTCTAGCAATCCCTCGCTGGCGGAACAGAGAGGACGGAGGGGGCAATAGGGAATCAGAAGATCTTTCAGGTAACTGGGTCCCTGGTCGTGTAGGGGTGTAGGGCTTTAAAGGTTAGTAAACCAACCTTAAAGGTGATCTACCACCGAACAGGCAGCCAGTGCAGTTCGCGAAGCACAGGCATAATATGACTAGTTCTAAGAGTCCCAGTCAAAAGCCTGGCTGCAGCGTTCTGCACCAGCTGAAGGTGGCAGATATCGACCCCTGGTAGCCCTAGGTAGAGGGAATTGCAGTAGTCCAGACGGGTAGTGACAAAGGCGTGGACCAAAGTTGGAAGGTCCTCCTGGGGAATCAGATGTTTCACCTGGGCGATATTCCTCAGATGGTAGAAAGAGTATTTGACAACAGCTGACACCTGAGATTTCAGGGTCAGACCATCATCAAAAATAACGCCCAGATTTTGCACCTGTTGAGAGGTAGAGAGCGGTACGCCACCAAGTAATAAACCTGATAGCTGTCCAGCACCCAAACCCACCCCAGGACGACCTGGATCCACAACCAATACCTCAGTCTTATCTGGATTGAGTCTCAACCAGCTCGAACTCATCCAAATTCTGATCTCATCCAGGCAGTTATTAAGTACAAAGAGTGCATCACTCTGGTCGGGGAGAAAGGACAGATACAGCTGAGTATCATCTGCATAGCAGTGAAAACTCAGACTGTATCGCCTGATGATTTCTCCCAATGGCAGCATATACACTGCATACAACATGGGAGCTAAAATGGAGCCCTGAGGTACCCCACAAGGCAGGGAGAAAGCGTCAGAGGAATAAATTCCGGTGACAACTCTCTGAGACCTGCCAGTGAGGTTAGAACAAAACCACTTGTGGACTGTACCAGACAGCCCACAAAAGACCCATAGTCGCTCCAATAGCACCCCATGGTCTACAGTGTCAAATGCAGCAGATAGATCGAGAAGGACCAGAATGGTACAAGCCTTTCGATCTCTGGCCATTAGGAGGTCGCTCAAAACCTGAACAAGGGCAGTCTCAGTACTATGCCTTTTCCTGAAATCAGACTGGAGAGTATCATAGACATTATGAGATGCGAGATGATCATCCAATTGCAACGCAACTGCCTTTTCAATAACCTTACCAACAAATGGCAAGTTAGAGATAGGCCGGTAGTTAGCTAGACAGTCTGGGTCCAAGGAGGATTTTTTAGGAGTGGTCGAACTACTGCCTCCTTAAGGGGGTCAGAAAAACCCCCCCTCTCCAAGGATTTCCAGATAATGTCAGCAAGGATTGGGTAGATAACTTCTACACAACCTACTAACAGCGGTGTAGGACCCGGATCCAAGCTACAACTAGTTGGTCACATTGTTTGAATGATCTTCACAATGTCCATGAATTCCGAGCGGTGAAAGTCTAACCAGACAGACCGAGGATAAGATACCACCAGTCGTCCACCACAATCCCCCGTAGGAGAGGTCGGACCGATGCCGGACCTGATGCTGGCAACCTTATCTGCAAAAAAGCGAGTGAACTCCTCGCATCTAAGCTGAGAAAAGGCTTCTCTAGGCTGAAGACAGACTGGATTGCAAAGTCTGTCCACAGTCTGGAAAAGCTGAGCCGCTCAATTTTTTGCAGCAGAAATCTCTCTGGACAGGAATTCTGCCTTCTTACGAGTGATTTCTGATTGGTAGCTATCATAATGAGCCAACAATCTAAGCCTGTCAGCATCAAGGCCCGATTTCCGCCAGGCTCTCTCCAGCCTTCGACCTACTAGCCTTAATTCCTTCAAGGAGCCATCAAACCATGGACTCCTTGGATGGATGAGGAGAGGCCGAACACGAACAGGTGCAATTTTGTCCAGAGCACCTCTCACAGCCTTATTATAGGCTAATACAAGACCATCTGAACTCATCCATTCACCCGACAGACTCGATAGATCCAGCACCACCACTAGGTCATTGGGGCCGATACCCCTTAAAGGGCGATACTGGACCATCTCCGTAGGGGCAGACCTATTAGAGGGGGCCCTGAAACTGAACCTTATGGTGTAATGGACCGACCAACTGACTGGTTCCACCCTCAAATCAGTGATCTCCATACCCAAGAGAAAGACCAGATCTAATGAATGACCCCCTATATGGGTAGAGGAGGTAACAACCTGTGTCAGACCCAGTGTATTCATCAACTGAAGGAGATTTTGACCAAAATGAGACAGTTCATTGTTGACCCAGGCGTTGAAGTCACTCAGGAGTATTAATCTGGGAAACCTCAACACCAGGTCAACAATGAAGTCTGCAATCTCCTGTAGGAATTCACCACCGTCACCTGGTGGACGGTAGACGAGGTGAATCCCACAGCCTGCACCCTCACCCAGGATATATTCAAAAGATCTGGTGTTTCCCAATGGCACATCCACAAGGTCCAGTTCAGATTTAAACATAATAGCCACACCTCTGGCCCTACGATCCAGCCTTGGACGGTGTATCACCGAGAACCCGGCTGGAGTTGCCAAGGCCAATATAGGGCCTGGAGTTTCATCCAGCCAGGTCTCCAGATGCAAGTCAGATCAGATGAACCAACAAGATCAGCAATAATAGCTGTCTTGTTCTTAATTGATCTGGCATTGCACAGCACCGTCAAGGCAAGATGAGCTGTCGAGGAAGACCTCGGCACCTGTCCAATTTCTTCGGGACTCTTTGGTATGGGGACAAGATAAGAGTGACCTCTATCCTGACCCCATTTCACCCCAGGACATCTTCTGGACCCTAAAACCCCAATCCGCCCTCCACTTTCTTTCCTTAATGCAAAAAAATGCAAAAGCAGTAAGGACAGGGATGTGGCTAAAAGGGGTAAGACCATAAAAAATTGGAGGGTGATGAATACCAATACCCGTAGTCTGTGTAACAAGCTCCCTGAACTAGTGGCCTTAATGGAAGAGGGATGCCTGGATATTGTGGAAGTCACAGAAACATGTTATACAGAGAACCATGAGTGGGATGTCAACATACCAGGATACACAATCTACAGGAGGGACGGGGAGGGTAAAAGAGGAGGAGGAGGAGGAGTAGCTCTCTATGTAAAGGAAGGGATCAAAGCAACAGAACTAAAGAGTAAACAGGGAGCAGATGAGGCACTCTGGGTCACCCTGGAGACAGGAAATGGCACCACAGTCCGCATGGGGGTTGTATACAGACCTCCATCTCAGGGGGAGGGAATGGACAAGGAAATGATAGAGGGCATCCTTAGAATGGCAGAAAAAGGGGAGATATTGTTCATGGGGGAACCCAATATGCCAGATGTTAACTGGAGCACCTTTGCTGCAGGCGCATCCAAGAGCAGGGTAATTCTCGATGCCCTACAGGGGACATACCTCAGACAGCTAGAATTGGAACCCACTCAGGAGGGAGCAATCTTAGACCTGGTACTCTCAAATGTGGAGAGAGAAACAATCTCGGATTTAGAAGTAGGTAGCCATCTGGGAACAAGCAACCACCGAACAGTGTGGTTCACGATAAACACAGCCATAGAGTCTAGCCATACAAAAGCAAGAGTACTGGACTTTAGGAGGGCTGACTTTAGGAAAATGAGAGAGTGCCTCAGAATAACTCTAGCAAACAGGCAAGAAGGAAAGGTGAAGGAACAATGGGGAGTAATCAAAACAGCCATCACAGAGGCAACAAGCCATTGTGTGAAGCAAATCAACAAAACACAATGAAGGAAAAAAAATGCTATGGTTCTCAAAAGAGGTGGCAGGGAAGTTTAAGGAGAAAAGGATAGCATTCGGGAAATGTAAGGAAACACAGAAGGAGCAGGGCAGATAACTTTATCAGTTAAAGCAGAAAGAGGCAGGGAAGGCAGTCAGAATGGCAAAGGACCAAACCGAGGAAAGGATAGCCAACTCTGTTAAGAAGGGGGATAAGACCTTTTATAGATACATTAGGGAGTGAAGAAAGACCAAGGGACAGATACTGAGGCTTAATAAAGGGGAGGAAATGTGGGCAAAGGGTAAAAGTGAGAAAGCAGGGATACTAAATGAATAATTCTGCACCGTATTCATAAAGGAAGATGAGGAGGAGGTACCTAAACCAAACAAGAGAAACATTCTAGAGATGGGGGTCGATACCAGTCCATTTATAGAAGAAAGGGTTCTGAAAGAACTAGTAAAATTGAAGGTGGTCAAAGCAATGGGGCCTTATGGGATTTTATTATTTATTTAGTGATTCAGAAAAAACCTTTGAGCACAAGCTCTTTTACAAAGGTTCCACGTTATAGATTGCAAAACAAAGTACAGTAGAAGAAAGCAAAGGTACTAACAATGAATGATACAGCTTGGATTCAGAACTCACAGAATAACTCAAAACATAGGTACATGTTAAATAACAAGAAAAAACACTTTATGAGGGTGGGGAGGGAAAAAGCAGCCACAAGTGCCTCATCAGTAGTTCAGAGGGATGGGGATAACTGTCAGAGGGGTGAAGAAGGGAGGTATGAGAGAGAGAGGTGAGTACTGCAGTGGAGGTGAGAGGGTGGGGGAAGAGGAACGATAAGGTATAGGGAGAAATGTTGGGGTGAGGGGACGCTGAGCAGAGAGGACATGCTAGAGTGAATTGGTGGGGTGTGAGGGGGCATGGTCAGGCAGCCAGCATTAGTAGTGACTGTTTGGGAAAATCACAGGATTGTGAGCTGGGGAAGGGAGAGGGGGGTGGCAGGTTCAAAGGAGCATGACACAAACTGATTGCTGGGGCAAGTCATGAGAAGGAACAGAGGGAAGGGGTACCTGAGGCCTGCTTAGTGCTTGCTGGGGTGCAGAGAGAGCAGGTTCACTGGACTCAGGGGCAGGTGCACTTAGAGAGTGTTATTAGGTGCTGTTTGAGGTCAGTTTTGAATTGTGCCAGACAACTGGTGGCCAAGAGGTTCCCAGGAAGTTCATTCATCCATGGGGGGCCCAGTAGGCAAATGCCGTTACCTGAGTGAGGTGCAATGGAAGGGGATCACCAAGGCCCCTCTAGTCCTCCCTCTGGTGACCTCTAATGAGCTGGCCACCTTGTTCAAACTGTCTACATAAGGTGGTGTTTCACCCAATAGAGCCTTCTTCCCTAAGACGCAAGTCTGGAATTTGACCCTGTTTCTTAATGACAGCCAATTTGCACGTTCATACACAGTACAGGTGTGAGTGTCATGCTCAGCATCCAGGGTGAGTCTGCAGGCCTTGTTGAACGCAGTCTGAACCCTCTTGAGTGCTGTATCCATTGCTGCCCCATAGACCACTAGTCCATAGTCAATAGTAGATATAATTGAGCTGCGGACTGGAGGTGGAGGGCCCCCAGAGAGAGGTATTGCCTGTGTCTATACAGGACAGCAATCTTGGTATTGACTGTCTTGACCAGAGAGTCAATATGGTGCACAAACATGAGGATATCATCTATTATGACCCCCAGATACTTGAACAAGTGAACTTGTTCCAGCGGCTTAGTGCATGAGTTGGAGATGATGAGGGGGTGGTGCTTATTTTTGTTATGGGAGCTGGACATAAGCATGGCCTTGGTCTTCTTGTAGTTTAGTAGCAACTTATGACTACAGAACCAGTCCTCGAGTTTGGAGAAGGAGTTCTGCAGCTCAGATTGTAGGGCAGTCTGAGACGTGCTGCTGCTCAGGAGCACAGCATCATCTGCATACAGTATGAGTTTGTGGTGTTGCAGGCTGAGGGAAGGTCATTTAAGAAGAGGCTGAAGAGTAGGGGCCCCAGTATTGATCCCTGGGTTACTCCTCATGATACCTCTCTTGCGCTGGATATTGTTTTCCCAAGTTTGACACATTGCTTTCTCCGTATCAGGTAGTCTTAGAACCAGCAAAGGGCATTGGGCGCCACAACCATGTTTTGCAGGTGGGTCGGCAATAGGGGTGGTTGACTGTATCGAAGGCTTTGGTGAGGTCAATGAAGACAGACCCCACCAGTTTACCTTCATTCAGGGCCTTATGTGCATAGTTTGTGTAGTCCAGCAGGGCAGTGGTGGTACTGTGATTTTGTCTGAAATCATGCTGGTTGGGGCATAGTAGATTATATTTATTGAGGTAGTCGACAAGTTGACTCGCCACAATCTTTTCCAGTGCCTTGGACAGTGGGAAGAGGATCAAGATGGTTCTTTAGTTGGCTACCAGAAACTTGTCACCACCTTTATGCACTGGCATAACTAGGGCCTGCTTCCAAACCGCCGGGAATTGGGCCAGGGACTTATTGTACAGTGTGGCAATGGGCACTATTAGAACATCCAGGGTGAGGGATAGAAGTTTCATGTCTATCCCTTCACTGCCCAGTCTGGTCTTACCTAGTATTTTCTTGGCCACAGTGAGGGCCTCCTTCACCATCACCCTTTTAAAGTAGAATGTCAGGTCAGAACACTGGATAGACACATTGATGGAGTGGTTCAAGCCAGGCTGAAAATAGGCAGGTGGTGGCACTGGGGTAAGATCGGTGAAGGCCTTATTGAAGGCTTCTGCAATAGCTAGAGGGTCTGTAGTGGAGGTATTACTGATACTGAGCAGCTGAGGGTGTTTCTTGTCCTCCTTTCCAAGGATGCTTTTGATGTTATCCCAGAATCTTTTCACAACACCCTAAAAATTGCAGAGTTGGGCCTTGTGATAGTTAGCTTTGGCGAGCTGGATTAGCTTTGTGCAGCAGTTTCTGGCTGTTCTGTAGCACTGGTAGTCATGCTTGCTACTTGTGTTTCTGGCCTTCTCCCAGAGTATGTCCCTTTCAAGTTGGAGAGGAGCTCCCCATCAATCCAACCATTTGCCTGCCCCCAAACTTTTCTTTTCATGAGTGAAGCATAGGTATCGCAGATGGAGCTAAAGCCCTTAATGAAGTAACTGAGGGCCTGATCAAGGGTAGGCACCAGGTCAACAGGAGTCCAGTCATGCAGGGAAAGGGCTGATTTGAGGGCTCCAAGTTTACTCTTCCTCAAGACCCTGCTTTCAATGAGGATGGGTGGCCTTTTGGAAAATGTATTAGACCACAGGAAGGTGACTGGAGAGTGGTCACTTAGTATGTCTGGGAGAACCTTGATCTCAGAGATCCCAGATGGTGAGCTTGCTAGGACCCAGTCAAGGAGAGGACTGTTTCCTGTCTTCTAGTTCTGCCTGGTGGGGCAGGTGACATGTTGTGTCAGGTTGGAGGTGGCTATCAGATCCCTGAAAGGGGCCACCTCCTTTCCATCCCGGTTTATGTTAAAGTCCCAGGTCATGACAAGCTTCATCCCCTTTGGAAGGTCACTGATAACATCCATAATTGTGGGAAAACCTGCTGTGGCTTTCTTGGGGGGAGGTAGGTAGATTGTGGCAAGGATGAGAGTTTTTTCCTTTCTGGCCAACCTGAGCCTTTATCACTATTTTCTCATGGTCCTCAGCCACCCTGGTTCCAGGGAGGACAGTGAACTGCAGAGAGTCCCTGGCATAGATGAGGCATCCCCCACCTCTCTTGTCTATTCTATAAATCCTGTATGCTTTGAAGCCTTTGAGGGCAACTTCGTAACTTTAATCCTACTGGTCAACTAGGTTTCCATTAGGCATTGGATGTCAGGGGTATGGAGGGCCATTTATTTTTTTATTTATTTATTGTATTCTAGGAATTAATACCTTCGAGCCAAGGCTCTTTTACAAAGGTTCCGTGTTAAATTGGGTACAAACAATGGGGTTACAATGGGTTGCACATTTAGGTTACATTGTGTAAATAAACAGAGACATAAAACAGTTAAACATCAAAGACATTATGAACGAGCAGATTATTACCAAATTAAACATTTTCATCATTTAGAAAACATATGGAAAGAGAAATATAGGTAAGGGAAGTGTGATAAGTAGTGTGAGAGAGAGAAAAAAGTGGGGGGGAGGAGCAGACCATAGTTAGAGAAGAGGATCCTCTACCAAGCCTTTGTCAGGTAAGTAGGCAGGGTGGAGAAGTGAAATAGTTAGGATTTAATTGTGGCAGTCACAGGAGTTGAAGGTGGCAAGGTGAGAGAATAGGCTAGATTTAAATGCACCTAAGGAGTTAGAGGAGGTAATAGAGGTGCGAAGAGCATTTAGCCAGTTTTAGCCAGCCATCCATGCCTGTAGTTGGTCAAATTTTGTGGTTAAACTGCAGATGTTCAGGGAGGCTATTTTTAGGCCTTTGACCTTGTAAACACCAGGGCCCATTGAAGTGAGTGAGCCTGGGTTCGGGAGAATGTTGCCACAGAGGAGCAGGAGCATAAAGATGACCTTTCTGGAAGAAAGGTTTATGCTAAATTTGGCTAGTACCTTCCATCACCGTGGGTTCAGATGAATCAGGTGGTTGGATGCTGTCTTAATTATTGAGGTATAGCTAACCATTACTACCCCTATGTGAGGGGAGGGCATGTGGCCACCCACGTTTGCAGGGTAAGGCCAAGTGAGTCGCTGCCCACAGCCAAGTGAGGCAGTCTCTAAGGGTGTGTTTGACAGCCATCCACTACCCAGTAGTGGTTCAGAGGGCAGTAGCAGCAGCCCAGCTAGGAATCTGGTGTCATCTTTACCAAGCCAGGTAGCAAGAAGCAGAAGTAGATAGCACCCTTTGATGGGGGACATGGCAGCTTTATTAAGTTATCAAGCCTTACACACCTGTGCCAAAGACAGGCTGTACAGTTAACCACTGTACCTGGTGGTTTTTAGAGAGAGCTAGAGAGAGGACTTACACTAGATAGGGAAACTGCTTTGCAAGAGACAATGATGTTGCCATTCAAAGCTTGAGAAGTTGGCTGGCAGAAACCTGTAGGAGTAAGCTTGTAAGCTGGGGTGGGGTTTGACGTATTTAAACAGGACCGGGTGGGAGGGGTGGGCAGGCCAAAAATCAGGCATCTAGGGCTCCCTTCCTGGAGGTAATGAGTCCCCAGGTGCGAATCCATACCTGAGTTTCTATGAGGGGCTGGTGGCTTCAGACCTGGATTACAGATGGCAGTCTAGCAGGTCGGGTTCATCAGAGAACCATGGCTGTGGCTCTCAGACTAACCTGAAAAAGAAGGACAGAGGAGAATTAAATAAAGGAGGCGGGGTGGGGCTACATGTGGAGCTGAAAAGAAATGCAAAATGGCTTAAACGGGGTGGGGGGGCAGGCTTAAAATGTTAGACAAGGTTCCAGAAGGTCTGAGAGAGCAAGAACAGGGCTATTTAAAACACAATACCAAAGTAAAATGGTGAAGGAGGGTGTAAGACCTGAGTTGAGATTGCTACTGGGTCTTATGAGGGAACACTACAGACACTAAGTTTAAATCAGCAAACTTGAAACTCTAAAATGCTAGCAAGACAGTATTACCAGAAATCTAAATCCAGTAAAATATAATTCAAGCATTAACAGTGTAGAGCTATATGGAGCCAATTGGAGTGCTCCTGGGGCTAAACTGCAGCCAATGGGTCACAGCAGCAACAAACACTGGATTTAAATCCAGAAACAAATGTCCTCATGTAAAAAAGGAAAATCAGGCAGCTAGGGCTCCCTTCCTGGAGGTAATGAGTCCCCAGGTGTGAATTCATACCTGAGCTTCTGTGAGGGGCTGGTGGCTTCAGACCTGGACTGGGGATGGCACTCTGGCAGGTCGGGTTTGTCAGAGAACCACAGCTTTGGCTGTCAAACTAACCTGAGCTTCTGTGAGGGGCTGGTGGCTTCAGACCTGGACTGTGGATGTCAGTCTGGCAGGTTGGGTTCATCAGAGAACCAGAGATTCACCCAAGAATTCTAAAAGAACTAAGGGTAGAAATAGTGACACCACTGACTACTCTCTTTAACAAATCATGAGAGGATGGGATGATACCTGAGGACTGGAAAAGGGTGGATGTGATTAATCTTCACAAACGTGGGAGCAGGGCAGAGGCAGGAAACTACAAACCAGTTAGTTTGACCTCAGTGGTTGGGAAAATGATGGAATCACTTCTGAAGGAAAGAATTGTTGAGTACCTAGAGGCCAGTGGGGCACAGGACCCAAGGCAGCATGGATTCATAGCGGGAAGATTATGTCAGATGAATCTAACAGATTTCTTTGACTAGGTGACTATAGAAGAAGACCAGGGAGGGTCTGTGGACATGGCCTACCTAAAGTTTAGCAAAGCATTTGATACTGTCCCACACAAAAGATTAATAAACAAGTTAGCCAGCCTTAGAGTGGGTCCCAAGGTGGTAGCCTGGATAAAAAATTGGCTGGACAGCAGGACGCAGAGGATAGTAGTAAACAGAGTCCACAGTGAAGAAAGGAGGGTTACTAGCGGGGTACCACAAGGTTCAGTACTGGGACCAGCCCTTTTAATGTCTTTATAAGAGACATTGCAGAGGAACTGGAAGGAAAAGTATGTCTCTTTGCAGATGACACAAAGATCTGCAACAG
Source organism: Neoceratodus forsteri (assembly GCA_016271365.2). Taxonomy (NCBI): domain Eukaryota; kingdom Metazoa; phylum Chordata; order Ceratodontiformes; family Ceratodontidae; genus Neoceratodus; species Neoceratodus forsteri. The sequence continues at coordinate 1,572,102,431 of CM028131.1, forward strand.
GGTTGATACGCAAAATGGAGTGGAAAGGATGAGCAGGGACTTGGCAAGGTTGGAGGAATGGTCACATGTCTGACAGCTTAGATTCAATTCAGTGCAATGAAGTGTAAGGTAATGCACCTTGGAAACAAAAATCCAAGGGAAGAGTACACAATGGGGGGTGAGATACTGACAACAATAAAAATGGAAAGGGACCTGGGGGTAATTATATCAGATGACCTAAAGGTGGGTAAGCAATGTGAGAAGGCAGTAAGGCAGGCTGGGGGGCTACTGGGATGCATAGGGAGAGGCATCAACAGTAGAAAACAGGAAGTTGTTATCCCTCTGTACAGACAGTTGGTGAGACCCCATCTGGAGTACTGTGTGCAGTTCTGGAGACCCCATCTCCACAAAGACATAGACAGAGTGGAGGCTGTCCAGAGGAGGGCAACCAAAATGGTGCAGGGTCTACACTAGAAGACATACAAAGAGAGACTAAAGGAGCAGTGATATGTATACCCTTGAGGAAAGAATGGAGAGGGGGGACAATGATAGAAACTTTCAAGTATCTCAAGGGAAGCAACAAAGTCCAAGAGGGTATCATCTTTCAGAAAAAAAGGTGTGCAAGAACAAGGGGGCACAATTTGAAGATAGAGGGAGGACAGTTCAGAGGTAATGTGAAGAAGTATTTGTTCACAGAGAGGGTTGTAGATGCATGGAACAGCCTTCCTAAGGAGGTCATGGAGTCAAGAACAGTGGGGGGAATTCAAGAATGCATGGGGCAGACATAAGGCAGTCCTAGTGGGAGCTAGGAGGAAGTAGGCTGTTGGTTAACTAGGATCTGCAGCTCATCTGTTAGGTAGGGAAATGGGCAGACTAGGTGGGCCAAGCGGTCCTTATCTGCTGTCAAATTCTGTTTCTATGCCACTATAAACAGTAACTACTGTTGATCTGAATAAATTAGCATGGAGCAGCTTTCTCCTGTAACTAGCTGCTGCCAAGAAGTGTTTGCCAGACTTACAGATGGCCACCGTCTGCACTCGCTGCCAAGTCAGAAGGAAGGGTTGCCACCATGGAGGAGAAGAGAAGGTGGTTTTCAGTGGTGCTCCATAATAATCAGCAGCTAGACAGATGATGAGAGCCACAGAGGTGGCAACAGTAAGATGTTGCCAAGCAGTTGCTATTCCTCTCAGCTGTCTGACTAGCATCCTGCAGGAGAGGTGAGGGGAACACTTTATAGACACACCTGCTGCCCAGTTACGGCCAAGGGGTTCAGATGAAGTGTCAGTGAAAGGATGAGTGAGGCAGAGCAACAATACAAGACAGAGATAACCTCTTAGACACAAGGAGAAGGGAAGGGAATAATGATACTAGATTTAATTTTGTAACAATCTTCTCAGCGCATGCCCAAGAACTAGAAACTAGGTTGACTCACGAACAGCAGCAAGAAATCAAAAGGAAACTTCAGCTTCCTAGACTGCTGAAGTCGTGTGGCACATGGCTTGCCATGGTTGGCAGGTGGGACTTGTGGCAGCAAGAAAATAGTGTAGCAGAGAGGAGAGAGAGGAAGGAAGCACACTGTAGTGAATGCAGAGGACATGGAGAGATGTGCTTCAACTCCACTCAGTATTAAAAGACAGCTGTAGTCATTCAGTATCCAGCCACACCCCCAGAGTCACTTTCTCTGTATACGTCAGCAAGATATCAGCACAGCTCTTGCTATGCAGCTGTAATGAGCACAGCACACTGATAACAGAGACAGTGCACCTAGAAGCACTGGGGCCATGGGTTCATTCATAAGTTTAAGTAACTTTTAAACAACTGTCACTGATAGTTTCCATGGTAATTATCATTTTTTTGCAAAGCTGAAAACCCCCGGACATTGAAAACATGAAAACAAAAAGCAAAATCGCTGATCATCCTCTTCAGGCATGACTCACAGTGCAGGTATCAATTTTAGGATTAAATTATATGGCCACCACGTAATGTAACTGGGCAGCATTTTGAATTTGCTAGGCAACAGGCAGGCATTAACCAAGCACCACTCAGATAAGCAGTTCATTAACTGCACAGTTCAAAGGCGTAAATGGAGAACTAAGGACCCCATCAGGGGCATAACATGAATGTCATACTACCAGTGCTCCAGATAAGATTATACAGCATGGGTATTGTACTCCTCATTATCAAAGTGATGTGATTAAAAACAAATTTGGAGGAGTACAATGACAAAATCTTTAAAATAAGTAATTTTTTGTCAGTCATGTATTTTTTAGTAACAAAATAAAAATGAAAACCCCAATAATTCATTTGTGTGTTGCTTGTCTAGCCTCATCCCCAGCACATGCATACACACACACACACACACTTACACACATACACAAAACAAAGGTATTATTCAGAATGGGCAGTATGCATAAAGTAGGCAGGGGTATGCGGAACAGTCGCATACCCCGCCCGCAGCCCTGTGCCCTGCAGACAGGTGCGTCCATACTGGCATTCACCAATGCCAGCCAGCTGTCTGTGGTTCCTCATCCCAGCATGCAAGACTCTGCTTGGTGGCCAGGGGTGGAGTTGCGGAGCCAGGTGGGCATCCAATCAGATGCCCCTCCTGGGCCCACAGTGGATCCCTCATGTAGCAAGGTGAGGGTCCAGGGTAGTGTATGCCTGTAGCAGGCACCCAGACCCACATACCCAGAGGTGGGCTTTGTGTCCCCCTTCCCCCCAGCTACACCACCATCACCCAGTCTGCATCTGGAATCATTGTACCATCAGCCTTGTGAACCCAGCCTATAGCTTGTACAGCCGACTCTGTGTCCCATTGCGAGTTCACAACATGTGTTCATCCCGGTATTTCCACACTGCGATTTGTGTATCGTGGTGCTGTGGAGTACACCAAACCTCCCCCCCCTTAGATCTGTTCAGGGTATGCAAAGTACTTACCAAGTGCTGAGCTCACAGGTTGGAACCTTAGGGAACCGCTGCTGCGCATACTCCTGTTGGGGAACCGCTCACTGCTACTTATGCCAGTATGTCCACCCAACTGTCAAACATAACCCAAGGACAGTATCGGACAGTGTATGGACCCCTACTGCACATACCACTATAATATGCCGGTCCAGGTAATTCTGCTCATTGTTGCTCCCCCCTGCCTCCTGTGCATGCCGCTCGGTATCAGGCACTCACCTGACCGGCAGTCCCAGACCCCCCCCCACTGCCCAGTATGCCATGGCAGCATGATATAGTCGCGTCCATATTCTGCCACACCTGGCAGTAGGCTCCATGGGGACACACAGAGGGTTATGGCAGGGTCTACCCTGGTGTACCCTGTGCCACTCACCGCACCCATGCAGCCAGCACTACGTGGTATAGTGAATGCCACGCAGAGCTGGCATGCCCCTGAAATGCCCCTCGGCACAATGCAATCTGCAGACATGAGGTATTAGGTGTGTTGGGTCTGCACACCCCCTGTTTGTGCATTCTGTGTGGGGGGGCACAGTGTGTGCAGAGTGGCCGCACACCCAATATGTGCAGTGCATAGTCCCGCTGCACATTTCTACATAGCACCCAGTGTTATTGATCCCCTAACATACACACACACACACACACACACACAGGCTGTAGAATCCTCTTATCAAGCACTGGGCTTATTTGGAATGAAATTGATCACCCCCCCCCAACACACAAGCACACAAACACAATCATTAGGAACCACAGCCCATCCCTAGCACAACTCTGTTGGTCACTGAACAGCACATTGTCCTTTTGGAATAAAACACTTATTTAGACTGAAACTCTCATCATCCCCCCAATCCTTTTGATTTTTTTTTTCTGAATTCTTGATGCCCCAGTCTAGCTACAGTACTCTACAGCGTCATATCAGCCAAAAGGTCAGATTAATTATTACAGCAAGAAGCATAATTGCTGCTAGCAAACAGGTTGGCCCCTCTCTCTACATATTTTAATACATTTTATAATTTTATAAAATAAAAGTAAGAAGGTAAAGGAAGCTGCCAGCCTGTTCGTTAGCAGCAGTAATACTTCCAGCTAATTTGTTATCCTGGCATATATACCCAGGGTGAATTGTTAATTTTTTGAATGATCGATAAACGATCTTTCTTCCCAGTTTGCAGAACACAAGATCAACAATGCATGATGTGCTCACCAGTACAAGTCAACATGGCTTCAGTGGTGCTGGAAAGGAGGAAAGGGTCCATTGTGTCCAGTCTGACCCATGTTCTACGGCAATGTACTTTCAATGATGCTGGGAGGGAAGCAGAGGTCCCTTGCTATGAGGGAAGCAGGGATCTGTCTCTGCAGATGACAATTAGCTCCTGGTTTGCAGTCTTTGAGTGCTCTCTCAATCACTGCAGTACTGAGAGGAAGGCAGCAGTCCCATTGGAGAGAGGCAGGTATCCATAGAGATCTCATCCCCTGAGGAAGCCCACATAGGGCAAAACATTGGGTGTGGTCAGGGGATCATGGTGTCAAGTGGTCATGCAATAAATTGAATTACATTTTGGAACTGTTCAAGTGTGGCTGTTTCTTCTTGTACGTTCTACTACAAGTCATTGTATAATGAATGTCCATCCGTCTCTGTTTGTAGGAATGGTGTCAGGTGGTTTGTCCTCATTAGGTAACCACTGTCACCTGTGTGGCACAGAAATAAGCATTGTTAGGCATGGTGGATGTTGCATTAATTTGTCAGCTATAAGTGTACATACCAGCTAGTGAGCCCTGTTCAGGTAGCAGGCAGTATAGTCTAGAGGTTAGAGGAACGAGATGTGAACGAGCTTGCTACATCCAGCAGATCAGACCCGAGTTGATTCTCACAGCCTCCACTTGTATACTGTGTGACTCTGAGCAAGTCACTTGACTGCCCAGTGCTCCCAGGTCACCCCTGAAAACAGGTACTTGTGCCTAGTGGGCCCTACCTGGTTACCAAAGACTTAAAAAAATAAATGTGACCTTTAATATATATATATATATATATCTCATATGTGGTGCTTGTGAACTTGGCACACACTTATGCGATAAGTCTTGTGGCATCAGATACCACTTGTATATTCACGTTATAGAAAGCTTTTCTATTGCAGTATACCCCTCATTTTAGAAGGTGCCATAATAGCCAGATGCATGCAGTATCAACCTAATCACAGTTAGCATTCCATCTACTGCATATTGGGGCCTATGTACCTATTGGGCATAGATATGCATGACATGCGCGTACCCCACCCTTGTAGCTGTGCACCCATGGACAGGTGTGCACCGGCAGCATTGATGACCACTGGCCACCTGCCTGCGGCCCCACTCCCCAATGCACAGGACTCTGCAGGGCGGTCAGGGGTGGGGTTGCAGGCCTGGCTGGGCATCCAATCAGATGCCCAGACCAGGTCCCACACTGGATCCCTCACACAGCAGGGCACATTGGCAGTGCACCCAATGGATATCTGATAGGCAGCGGCTGTGGCAGGTGAGGGAGAGCAATGCCACTGGCCCTCCAATGGCACCAATTGGCACAGTGGGACAGGTGGGAGCATGCCTGCAGGCATGAGGGGGCTGGGGGAACAGTACTGCCAGTAGTGGGGGGTGGGTTACTGTGCAGTGCTGCTGGGGAGGGGGGTGGCAGCCATGTGCCGGTGCCCTGTGAGGGGTATGGGTGTTGTGGGTGATGAGGGGGTTGCCACACTCACCACAGTGTGCTGAGGTGCGTGGGTGGCATCCGGTGACCATATCCTGTGGCCTTGGTGGGTGGATGGTCTGTTCACCCTGTCCTGTGATGTGTGCACCAGGTGCATTGGAGGTTTAAGGCAAGGTTCTCCTTGGCATAGCCTGCACCCCCTATAGGGATTCGTACTGTTTCCCAACTGTTAAACTCCCAACATTCACATTCCTGACACCGATCTCCCGACTGCATCACTGTCCCGTAATATTTAATCCCAAATCTTTATTCACCCATCATTATGATATCCCGACTCATATTTTCCCAAAATCCGTGTACATTAACACATGTAATTCAATCTTTAAAAAAAATGACGATGCTGTGATTTGTTATGCCCCCCCAAAAAACAAAAACAGCAGGAGAGGCAGTGATGGGACACAGAGCAAGCTGAAGCTCCTTGCTGATGGCAGGCAACCCCCACCTGTACATTGCACAGTAGAGTGGGTGCAGAGACAGCAGGGAGAGAGAGAGAGAGAGAGAGAGAGAGAGAGAGAGAGACAGTTAGTGTATCTCAACCCATGGGCAACCCCCGTCCAGCCGAGCCCTGTACTGTTTACCTCAGTGACCACAAAACTTTCATTCCCATATGGAAAATGTTGTTGTCTCCCTTCCTTACCCACCCTTTCTGCAGCCAGCAGAGACACAGATTACAGAAAAAGAGAGAGAGAGACCACAACACTAAGCCACAGTGGAGAATATTGCTTGGGTTGAGAGACTGCCTTGAGACTAAGACAGAGCACCCCTTCCCGATCCCCAGCAAAGACTGCAATGCTATCATTGTCTTCTCTCTTGATGTCTTTCAAGAAGATGCTGCCAAATAGACTGAAGGTAAACTTTAAAACTTTCAGACTTAATTTCTGAACAGCAGTGCTTGGATACAGTGTTGAGTGCTTGAATCGAAAATAAAGTAAAACATGATGGGATCGCACAATTTGGCATTCAGTACTAGTTGGGAGATGCGTAAACGGGAGAGCGGGGTCAGTACAGCGAGAGACGGGAAATCAACAGTCGGGAGATCATACCTAACCCCTCTCATGCACCTCGCTAGCCAGCACTATGCGCCTTAGTGCATGGCACATTGTGCCAGCCCACCCCTCATCTGCCCTGGCGCACTGGCCAGAGGATCGGGCGTGTGCATGCTGCATGTCCCCCTTTGTGCATCCAACATGGGGAGCACATAGGGTGCAGAGTGGCTGTGTGCCCCAGATTCATGTGCGTAACCATTCTACTCCATTAGTACATTGAGCCCAATGAATGCAGCTTTCTTGTCCTTTAGTTCAGTCTCTATCTTGGAGAATTTGATGTAGTCCTGCTTGTTCTGTAGCAGCACTTCTGTGACTTGCTACAAGCATCACAAGACAGATGACTGGCTACCCTCAGTGACATCTTCCAGGATGCACTAGAATGACTCTGTGGCATAGCATCCCAAGGGAGTTAACACTTTGGAGCAGACAACCACGGTGTGGCTCTGTCTGATCCTGTTTTTTAAAGGTGGGCCCAGGAGAGAGCAAAGGTTGTGTCTGTCCCACAGTCAAATCAGAACCATTCATTGCCTTACAGTTCTGAAATGGTAAAAAGATCCATTCTAGGCCTGTACACTTGTGATATCTTTGATGGTGTTTTGTCCTCTTTCAACTCCAGTTCAATCTCATCTACAGTAGGAGAAAATTCATGAGGAATCAGAAATATGTGCTCAATATGGGAGCCACTGATTGTACTGTAGTTTACAATACTATTATGGTTGAGCAATGCACACACATGGCCCACTGTGTGCATCCTGCATTTAATTGCATCATTTGTTTCATGGAGTGATGGTGGCCCCTTAAGTACTAACCTTCAAAGTTTTAGGCTTGACCAATGGCCTGTCAGCATGTGGGGGAGGGTTTTATGGGCACATGCCAGTGCTGGGTGGATCACATATACCCTCAGCCTGACACACCATTTGCAATGATGGCAAGACCGAAGCTACCAAGCCTAAATTGCAGCTAGTCCTATATAAGGCACACCTTTCTGCCACCCTAACTCCTAATAGTAATGGGTACTGGGACTGGGGATGTGGCCAATTGACAGGTGGTGGAGCACCTCTATGTGAGCAAACAGTTTGCCACTGCATTCTTTGAATACCTCTGTTATAGATGTGTTCTGTTTATGGATGGCCACCTAATTCTGTTTATGCAGATCACCATCAGGTCAACTGGTACAATCATGCTGTGATGGGGAGCCTGTGGAGGGGACCCAAAGAGGACCCACCAAACATCTCAACCATTAACCATGACCTAGATGACTGGCAGGGGTCAGATGAACTGGGCAATGGGTGGTCCCAAGATGAGGAGGAGCCATGATGGAACACCACTGGGAACTGCAGCTGAGAGAGGGATGGCCTTCCTTGCATGGTTTTCTGACCTCAGCCCCACAGCTAAATGGTGTTTCAGGGAGCCATGTGGATACACCCTAAGTGTGCCACATCCTGATAATGAACTAACATCCATGGCCACTAATATTTCCACTTTGCCCAGGGAGTCATGCAGACCATGCTCTGGAGAAATTCAAACTCTATGAGACTTTCTAGTTGGGTTCCGGTCTCACCACAGAATGGAAACAGCTCTGGTCTGGGTCATGAATGATCTACTCCTGGCAAAAGATGAGACAGAGCTATCAGTTCTGAGCCTCTTTGATTTGCCATCTGCATTTGTTACTTTAGATCATGGACCGCTGGTGGAGCATTTGAGCAGTTTACAAGGTTTGTCCAGCACAGTTTTAAACTGACTTGGATCTTTCCTGGAAAATCATCATCAAACCATGGTATTGGGGAAACAGTCACTCTTCTTCCTCCCTGGGTCTGTGGAGCATCCCACAGAGCTCAATAGTCTCCCCATTGTTGTCAATAGTACACAATGCTTCCACTGGTACGGGTAATCCAAAGGTATGGTTTGAGTTTCCACTGCTACAGTATGTAGGTGCCATTCAGCTTTACCCTGCACGCTGAGTCAGACAGAGTAATCCAATGCTTGTGTCTGAGAAGTCTATCTTTGGAGGACTGTGAAAGGAGGAGTACTAGCTGGCTGAGACTCAACCCCAGAAAGACTGAGTTGCTTCTGGAATGGCACTATATAAAGTTTTATCTATCTGTCTGTCTGTCTGCCTGTCTATCTACCTACCTACCTACCCATCTGCCCACCTACCTACTTACCTATCTATCCATCTATGAAGCATTCTGGTTACATGGACAAACAACCAAAGGCAAAGTATTGTGTGACCACCAATTATTTTATTAATGACATAATTTTTTCACCAATCACAGTATTTGTAGTTATTTTAATGTTCAGCCGTGTGTCTGATCTGGTCACGATATAAGAGTTTGGGTGGTAGTGTGCTGGGGTGCATGTGCTGTACTGGTTCCAGTTCATGTGTGTGAAAACACTGTTGTTAAGGGGAAATGTTAGCACTGCTGCAGCCTCTCTAGTGGTGTAGTTTTTGGGAATGAAATAAACACATGCAAATGCTTATCTTATGCTGTGGGTCGGCATCCAGACCCCTCTGAATGCAATTATGCACATCCTGTATATGCAGACATGAGCCCAGTGCATGTCTACACAGTACATAATGTGTTGTGTGGACATGCATCTGAGAGACATATGTGACGGCACAGAAGTGCCTACTCATTTTAGAGTTAGTCGTGGTGCTCAGGTGCAGATGAACTCATTGCTATAAGAGGCGCTATGCAGGGGTGTGCAGAATGGAGAGCTCCGTTTCAAGGGGCAGGTCAGTGGGAGGAAAATCAGTCGGCAGGCTAGCGATGATTCCCTTTCAGCTGTTGGGGTGGAGTTGGCCAACTTTTCAAAGGACAGAGCCACACCAACAGTGGTGTGGCTCAGTCCTTTGATGTTGCATTCTTGCATTGTTAAATTACTGGTTGCGCATTCACACTGCTGTAGCTTACAGCAGTGTGAACGTGCTGAGCCCAGGCTGTCAGCATGCCCCCTTGCTGTTTCAAATAAACAATCCAACTGGGTTGCCCAATCCCCCCTGTTGGCATGCCCCCTCCCAGTTCATTTGCCGACGTGGGAGCCCACTCCCTGTTGGCATAATGCCCCCCCATTTGTTGTGTGCTGATGGGGGTGCCCAATCTCTCTCGGCTCTTGTCCCCCCCCAAAATACTCGGTATTCACTGATGGGGTGCCCAATGCCCATAGGCTACAGCCCCCCCCAACAAACACTCCGGTGGCACACTGGGAGCACACCCCCAGCATGCCAAAGTCCCTTCTAAAAAAGAAAACCTTCCCGCACTGGATTTTTTTTTTTTAACCTGTAAACCAGAAAATGGTCCCTCACAGTCTGCCATGTCCCCCTTCCCCAACCCGCACCCACCCTCTGCGCACCCACCTCCTCACACCTCCCTCACCTGTACTTACCTCCGTAGCCAGCACGACGATCTTTGGTGGAACAGAAACACGTTTGCACTCTTCAAAGCCGACCATAAACTGAAGAAATGTCGATAAGCTGTATAATGGCATAAATGGGTTTTTTTTTCAACTTTGGTGCATATCTCGGCCATTTTTGAGAATGTTGGCACCAAAATTTCAACTTGGGGTTCTTGGGACCCCACCTCATGAATTCAGTGACTGTCATCTGGTTATTCAGTCCCAAAAGTGATTTTTTTTAATTTATTTATTTTATTTATTGAAATGTTTCACCAGGAGAGCACACTGAACAACAAGTTGCTCATCTCACGGTGCGACCTGGGGGGAAGGGGTTACATAGGGTTGTGAAGGATGATTAGTTACAATAGTATGTGGGTAGTACAAACAATACAACACTGTAAGATTATGTAACAGTTGGAACACAAGATATTGTACAATAAACAGTAGTGGAACATTGGGTAAATTACAATACATGTCCAAAATCATACAAAAGAACATATAAACGTACCAAACAGTCATAATACAACAGAACCATTATAGTGCATGAGTGTACCAAGAGCAGGCTTGAGCTAGTATGTAAATGCTGTTGGAGTAAAAAGGATGGGGTAGGTTGTGCACATGGGTGACCCAGAAGGGCAGGTGGAGAAGAGAGGGGAGGAGGAAAGAACTGAATATGAGGAGAAGGGGTAGCCATTTCCTGAATCCCCCTTGAGGATGTTGAGAACCCTGCCAGAGGGGATGTCAGGGTAGGAAGGCAGCAAGTGGGGATAGGTAGGAAGGAGGGTTAAGACAGAAACAGCTGAGGGAGAGGTAATTGTGTAGGGCAGAGATAGGGGAGTAGTTGGAGGAGGAGTGTTGTATTTCGGGGGGGAGGGAATTCCAGATTTTAGGGAAGCGATGGGCGAAACCAGTTTGACTGATGAGGGTGGAGTGGTGAGGGACCGTCAAGGTGTGGGTGTCATTAGATCTGAGAGAGTGACTGAGGGGAGGTGGAGTGGAGAGAGTGGATGAGAGATAGGAGGGGAGCACTCTGAACTAGAATTTGGAGGTTAGTTTGGCACAGTGTGAGATGCGTTTGTGAGATAGTGGAAGGAAGGTTAGAGAGTGATAGAGTTCATAGTGGTGGGAGCAGGAAGGGGAGTCGAGAGCAAAGCGGCAGAAGGAGTTAAAGAGTGTGTCCAACTTGGTCAGGGAAGATTTGGGAGCAGCACCACAGACTACGTCACAGTAGTCAAAGATGGGGAGTATCATCTTCTGGACAATTTCAGGCCTCATAGTTAGTGGGATGCAACTACGATTCCTGTACAGAGCACCAAGCTTGGGGTGCAGTTTCTTCAGGATAGCATCGATATGCACAGAAAGTTGAGATGCTGGTCCAGCCAAACCCCTGATATCTAAATGAGGAGGTGTCCTCCAGGATCATCCCATCAAGGGTGTTGAAGGTGGGTAGGGCCAGGAGCCTAGAGAGTCTCTGTCTGGTGCCAAGGGTCATTGAGACTGTCTTCTTGGTGTTGGTGAGATGCAAACCAGAGCTGAACTTGGTTGAAGTCATGCTGTAAGCTGGTTTCCACAGCAGCAGGGTTTTTGCCAGAACTGTATAAGACAGTATTGTCAGCATACATGTGGATAGATGAGGATGAGCAGGCTGTGGGAAGATCATTAAGGAAAATGGAGAAGAGTAAGGGACCAAGCACTGAGCCCTGTGGGACACCAGTGTTGATGGGCAGTGGAGGGGAGGGGAGATAGAATCAAGGATTCTCACCGATTGGGGCCTGTCAATGAGGTAGGATTTAAACCAGTTGGTGGCTGACGGAGAAAGGCCAGCTGAGGAGAGGGAATCAAGAAGCAGGGGATTGGAAACAGTGTCAAAAGCTTTGGCTAGGTCAACAAATATGGCCGAGGTGATCAGGCCATCATCCATCCCTGATAGGATGGAGTCAGTAAGCCTGAGGAAGGAGGTGGTTGTTGAGTGTTTTTTCCGAAAACCAGATTGGAAGGGGGTGAAGAAGGAGGAATTGGTGAGGAAGGGTAATAGTTGAGAGAGAACTAAATGTTCTTGAAGCTTGGCAAGGGTAGGAAGGAGGGAAATGGTGCGATAGTTGCCAGGAGTAGATGTGTCACCACCCTTGGGGAGAGGAAGGACTACAACGTGTTTCCAGGATGAGGGTACTTGGGCAGAAATAAAGGAGATGTTAAGGATTAGGGAGATAGGATAAGCAATTGCAGGAGCAGAAAGGTAGAGAAGTATAGGATAGAGTATAGTATAGGATCGAGCTCATCTGGCGCGGAGCCTTTTAGAGGGGTTCAGGAATAGGAGGGCACTAAGAGCTTCGTCAGAGGAGATAGTAGAAAAGGAAAAAGGGGAGGGGTAGGCAGTGGCTGAGGTGAAGGGCTGAAATTAGTAGGTGGCAAGTGGGAGAGGGAATTTAGAAGAGATGTGGAGCACGATGAGTAGTAGGCATTAAATTCATTGGCCACGGAGCCAGGGTCGGAAACTAGGAAGTTATTTATTTTGAGAACTGGAGGGGAAGGGGAGAGAGGGGAAGAGAATAGGGCAAGAACTGCCCTCCAGAATTTAGATGGAGAGTTAATGTTAGTCAGGAATGAGGAGTTGAAATAATTGGTCTTAGCCAGTCTAGTAGCTTTAGTACATGGATTGCGTAGCATTCTGTACTTGGCGTAGTCATTTGGATGTTTAGTATATTTGCGTTTTCTCCAGGCCCGATCACGTTCCCTGAAGCAGGCCAGGAGTTCGGGGGTGATCCAGGGGAGGTGAAGCCCACGGACTCTGGTCCTTCTGAAAGAAGCAAAGGCATTCCAGGTGGCAGTGAATTTATCCTTAAAATAGTCAAGGGCTTGGTTGACAGAAATGGCAGTGGAGAGGGGAGGTCCAGTCAATGGAAGCAAGTGCAGAGCTGAGTGGGGTAAGGTCTAAGGATTTAAAGGACCGGAGCTGTATGATTTTAGGGGGAGGTTTGTGGTGATGGACCTGTACGTACAATGAAAATGGGATTGTAATCACTAAGGGTATCAGGGAGAAGACCAGATTTAATGACGCAGTGTGGGTGGGTTGTGAGTGCCCAGTCAAGCAGGGTATGGTTTTGTGTTTTGGGATTAGGGCGTGTGGGCTCAAGTATAAGCTGAGTGAGGTTTAGAGCAGTGCCGTCATTGCGTAGCTTGTTTAACTTGGGAGACAACCAATTTAGATTCACATCACCCATTATGAACAGTTCACCAGATTGCGAGAGGGAGGTGATATTGGCTAAGAGTTCAGTCATGACTGAGGTTTGAATGGTTGGGCAGCAACAGATGCCAGCCACAAAACTGGGATTGAGAAAGGAAGAGTAATGCAGATGACAAGAGCTTCATAGGTAGCTGGAATGGAGGTAGCTAGGGTGGTAGTAAACTGCAGTGAGGACAGGATATACATGGCCACTCCACCTCCGTGACCCACTCAATCTTGTCTGGAGATCCTGTCGCAGTCATTGCATGGAATCACCTTTCAGGCCCGATTAATGAAACAAGTGTCACTGTTCATGAGGTGGGCTCCCAAAAAGCCTGTGTTGCAGATTTGGTGAAAGAATTCAAAAAAATGACTGTGTTACACACACTTGTAACATCGTGAATATGTAATATTTTCCTTCCAGATTTTCGACATTGCCATTTTTTTACACCTCCTCATGAACAGTACAGCTGTCATTTTTCACATCCTGGCCGAAATGTGTTTTCGCTCTTCCAGCACAGAACAGCACTGTCGCTGTGTGAAATCAATGTTTGGGACAGATTACAAAAATCACAGTGACACTGTTCATGAGCGGAGGTCCCAAGATGCCTATATTGAAAATTTGGTGACAAAAGTCCATAAAATTACTGTTACAAGTGTGCATTGCGCAGTTTCCACGCACACTCGTAACGTCAAGAATTTGTAATATTTTCACTCAAAATTTTCAACATTGTCAGTTTTCCACACCTCCTTATGAACAGTACAGCTGTCATTTTTCACATCCTGCCCAAAATGTGTTTTCGCACATCTGGCGCACAATGGCACAGTCGCTTTGGGAAATCAATGTTCGGGACAGATGAAGAAAATCATTGTGACAGTGTTCATGAGCAGAGGTCACAAAATGCCTATGTTGAAATTTTGGTGAAATTATTCCACTAAATGACTGTTACGAGCATGTGTTGTGCAGTTTCCACATACGCGCATATGTTCAAGCATTTTTAATATTTTCACTCCAGATGTTCAACACCGCCATCTCTTCACACCTTCCTATGAATAGTACAGCTGTAATTGTTCACATCCTGCCCGAAATGTGTTTTTGCACATCTGGTGCAGAATGGCACGGTCACAGTGAGAAATCAACGTTCGGGGCAGATTAACAAAATCACAGTGCCACTGTTTATGAGCAGAGGTCCCAAATGCTTTCGTGAGGTGGGGGTCACAAAAGGCTATGTTTAAAATTTGTAGTGCAAATACCAACAAACTCCCGGGGGGTTAGGGTTTCTAGCCATAACGTCTCCCCCCGAAGCCATGGTGGGGCTCCAGTGCCCTCATCTTCTCTGAACCTCCGACACATCTTCACTCTTCAAAGCCAGATCACGAATTGAGGAAATAGATATGCACTTCACTGTATTTCATTGGGAATGTGAACTTGGTGGCATAACTTGTTCTTTCTGCTGGGAACTGTAGTCCTGCCAATCGGTGCGTACCAACAGCAAATTCCAATGATGAACTTCGGCATTGACAAATGCTTGTTACTATGTGGCTCTGTAGCACTCCCAGACCCTTTATGGACCAAGCCCTTAAACTAGTTTTCCAGGGTTGGTGGAATCATCCATGGCATTATTTAGTGTTTTGCTGTCTTTCTTTTCCATGTTTATTGTTTAATTTTTTTTAGCCAAGGCCATGTGTAACTGAGGTCTTTCTTTTAGTGAGTCTGTCTGTGTCTATATGATTTTGTTATATTTTTGACACTGAGAGGGTTTGAAATGTTTGATGTTTGTAAACATTTGACTGTATGATTGTGTCACTGTGGATGACATGGCTGTACAAAGTTTGAAATCTTGCTTCTTGTATTATTTGGTCAGTTTTAGTTTTACTTATTTGGTCTTCAAATCTCTCTGTTAAACAAACTCTAGCAAGAGCCAATACGGCTGCAAACTATTGGTATTGTGGGCAGTGATAAATGTGAGAACTAGCAATTTTTGCACTAACAACTGAGCCACCTAACTGCACTTTCTAATTGTTGTGATACACACACACTGACTAATACAGATACACATATATGCATATATAATCTAGTGTGACATGGCAGTGCACTGTCTACTCAGTTTTACACATTTAAGAAAAAAGACAATGAGAGACCATTTTCTTCTTTTCAGGCACCTTGGTACATCGGAGTGTGTCAAGTTACTACTAGATAACTCATTTAAAACAGCAATGACATGCATAATGCTGAAACTGATCTAGATAGTGGAGGAATGTAGACTAACAATGGTTGCACTAACCACTGAGCCACCTAACAGCACTTTCTAATTGTTGTGATGCACACACACACACACACACACACACACTAATACATATACACATATATGAATATATATATTCCAGTATACCATAGCAGTGTACTGTCTACACACACACACACACACACACACACACACACACATATAGCATTGTCAGACACACACACACACACTGCCTTGTATGACATTTGTTTACTTATGCATCCAACCTGAACTTTTTCTGTATTTAGGATGAGCACTGTGCTTTGCAGTAACTCATTGTAGTAATCTATGGCATGGCAGAGTAACTAAGGTACTGGACCAGGGAGGTGTGGTGGATGTGGTCTATCTGGACTTCAGAAAGGCCTTCAACACTGTCCCCCATATAAGGCTGATTAACAAACTGCACAGCCTAGGGATAGAGCCTAAAATAGTTGTGTGGGTGGAGAACTGGCTGAATGGCAGGACTCAGAGGGTTGTGGTAAACAGGGAGAACATCTGGAGAGGGAGAGGTGACAAGCAGGGTGCAGCAGGGGTTGGTGTTGGTGCCGGTCCTCTTCAAGATCTTTACTGGGGAGATTGCAGAGGGACTGGAAGGGAAGGTATTCCTCTTCACAGATCATATAAAGGTATGCGATAGGGTGGAAACTCCAGGGAGTGTTGAAAGAATGAGGGAAGAACTTAGAAAACTGGAGAAATGGTCTGAAGAATGACGGCTGGGGTTCAGTGCAAGGAAGTGCAGGATCATGCACACAGAGCCGTAGAGCCCAGGCCAAAGTACGAACTAGGTGGGGAGGTACTGACAGTCACAAAGTAGGAAAGGGACCTGGTAGTTATCATCTCAAAGGGCCTAAGAGAAAGAAGACAGTGTGATACAGTGGCCTTTAAATTCTAGCCAGATGCCTGGATGTATAGGGAGGGGTATCAGGAATATAAGGAGGGAGGTCATCTTGCCCCTGTAAAAAAAACACTCGTGAGACCACACCTGGAATACTGCGTCCAGTTCTGGAGGCCCCATCTGAGAAAGAAGATATACAGGGTGGAGGCGGTACAGTGGAGGGCAAGTAAAATGGTGCAGGGTCTGCAGGATAAGACCCATGAGAAAACACTAAAGGAGTTAAATATGTATTCCCTGGAGGAAAGAAGGGGGGTACATGATTGAGACATACAAATACATCACCAGTATAAACTGAGTACAGGAAGGAAGGAGGCATCTTCCAAAGTAAGAGATGCTGCAAGTCAAGGGGGCACAAAGAAGTTCGATGGGGGAAGGATCAGGGGAAATGTGAGAAAATATTTGTTTCACAGACAGGGTGGTCAACACCTGGAATAGCCTATCAGAGGGAGTGGTAGGGGATAAAATGATCACATACTTTAAGAAGGAGTGGTATAGACACATGGGTATCCTGGATGTGAGGTGGGGCTCCAGAGTTCAGTTTGGGCATGGGGTCTCACACTAGATAGGGATTAATAGGGCAGACTGGGTGGTGATGGGACTGCCACCCCCCAGACCGACCTCCAACTGAGCACCCATCACCCTGCACACCCAGACTCCAACACACACCCTCACAGGTCCCAGTGTGGAGATCCACTTTTCCATCAAAGACACATCTTCCTGCTGGAAATGGTGACTGCTATATGAGAAATAAGGTAAGTGCAGTTTAATATACTGTATTTCAGTGGGTTTTCAACTGCACTTACCTTGTTTCTCGTGTAGCAGTCACTGGTTCCAGTAGCAAGATGTGTCTTCCATGGGCAGTGGATCTTCACACCGGGATCTGCTCAGGTGAGTGAGGATGGAAGTGGTAGAGGCAAAAACAGCAGGGGGGCTTCAAGCAGGTGACACTGATATGTATATTTCTTTACTTAAAAATTGTGCCCTACCCAAAACTAGCTGTATCTTCTGTTCCAAACATATACTACTGTCAATGCTACCTGCTGATACTTTGTATATACTGTATTATTGTATCTCACTTTATTTTTATTGTTATTATTTTCTTGTGTTTTGCATCCCATGTATATTGTCCCTTGTTCCTTGTTGACAAACCCAGGTCTACCTCGAAAATGAGCTTGCTCAACGGTGATCGCCTGGTTAAATAAAGACTTTGATTGATTGATTGATGCATGCATGGGATAAACACAGGGGAATATAAGGAAATAAGACAGGGAGGAGGGAGGGTTGCAGGAGATCAGCTAGGGTATGGGGTGACAGACTAGGCAGTGACTATCTTGGCAGACTGGTTGTGCCAAGCAGTCCTTTTCTGCTGATAAAGTCTATGTTTCTAAGGAGGATCAAAAGACACTGCCAGTGTACTTTAGTGACAGTTCTGAAAAATTAAAAAGACATCATCCAGGATAATCACTGGTCTAGATTAGGACCCACAAAATATTTACTGCAGGAGCTAATAAGTGGCTGGAGAAAACCAGTGGTGTATTGTAACCCACTACACTTTGTGATCACCGACATTGCAGTAGGGATTAAGAGCAAGATCAGTCTCTTCACGGATGGCACAAAGATTTGTGCCGAGGTACATGGGGGGGAGCAAAAGAACTTCAGGAGGATTTGGCAAAACTGGAGGAATGGTCTCACACCTGGCAGCTTGGTTTCAATGCCAAGAAGTGCAAAGTGATGCATTTAGGTGGCAGGAACACAGGACACAATTACTGGCTGGAGGATGTCCTGTTAACAATTCCAAGGAGGAGAAGGACTGGGAGTACTGGTAACAGGATAGATGAACTACTCTGCTCAGTGCAGGAAGGCAGTAGTGAAGGCAAATAGAATGCTAGGATGCATAGCAAGTGGGATTACTTATAGGAGTGGGGAGGTCATCTTGCCCCTGTACAGGTCCCTGGTAATACCCTACCTAGAGTATTGCATGCAATTCTGGCACCCCTACATGAAAAGGAACATCAAATAACTGGAGGGGGTACTGCGCAGGGCAGCAAAAATTATCCTGGGGTTGGGGGACAGACCATATGAGGAGAGACTGAGAGAGTTCAATATGTATACCCTGGAGGAAAGAAGAGAGAGAGGGGATATGATTGAGACCTTCAAGTGCCTGAAGGGCACGGCTTGGTCTCCTCTACAAACACAGACCACACCTCACGCCAGAAGCTTTGAAGGTTGCAGTCCTGAGCTCTGTGATCTCTGTAATAGACTATGGTCTCATCATTTATGGCTCAACCACAACCCTTAGATGCCTCTCTCAACTACCTTAAATAAAGCATGTCGGCTCATCACTGGTGCTCACCGTCTCACCCACACATGTGACCTGTACACTCAGACCGGCTGGCTCCAACTATCAAACCGCATAAAGTTTCTCACTTGCTCCATGGTGAAAAAAATCTACCTTGGCCTTGCACCTTCTGGGGTCTCAACTCTGTTACAACACCGAATTAACAAATGGCGCCTTAGGAGATCCACGCTACAGCTACTGAAAGTCCCCCACTGTCACACTTCACAGGGACAACGCTCTTTTGCTTATCGAGCGCCACTCTGGTTCAATGGCCTCAGCCCAACCATGTCCTCTGCCCCAACTATTGGTATGTTTAAAACTAGGCTCCGGGACTATCTCACTACCAACAGCTCCTGTGACTGCCCAACTTAACCTTGTTTCTCCACTTCCCTTTCTGCTCTAGTTTCCACCCCCTCCTCACTGGATTCTACCCTCACATCTTGGTATACCCAATGCTGCACTTTTCACCCTCTTGCCACCCTTCCTACATTCCTTCTCCCCCCACCCTCTTCCCTCTCCCTATGACTCTGGCACTTCTTATCTGTTGTCTATTTTCTCTGACAAATGCCGCTGACTGCCTTGTTAAAATGCTACCCTTGAACTGTATTAATCTGTACTCTGTTTGCAATGTCCACATTGTTGTAATGCCTGTCTTGATGTTCCCCATAATTTGTATTTCTCTGACGTGGAACCTTTGTAAAAGAGCCATGGCTCAAAGGTATTTGTAATCCTAGACTTGATAAATAAAATAGAAAAATGAAAAGGGCTTAAACGGAGTAGACACCAGGTGTATGTTCAATCTGAAGGGCGAAAGGGAAACCAGGGGACACTCTATGAAGTTGAAAGGGGGCAGGTTCAAGAGGGAACTGAGGAGGCATCATTTCGCAGAACAGGTGGTGGCAGGGTGGAATGCTCTGCCAGAGGAAGTCGTATCTCTACAGAGTGTTGGGGGCTTCAAGAGGGTGTGGAACAGGTTCAAGGAGAGGGTATAAACCGGGAAGGGGCATGAGATGGAGGGGAGGGCATATGGGGGGGCAGCTGCAGTCTAATGGACTGAAGTGCTGCAGATTAGATAGACTGACTGGCCTGTATCTGCTGGCAATTTCATATGTTCATATCACTAAGGCATGTTCCAATATAGCAGCCAGATACTAACCAGATTTTAAATTGCCAACACCAGCCCCCAGGGTGCTATGTGCACTGTGATCCCATTTGGGCTGTTAGTGCCCCCTAATGGCAATTTTTCCTCTGGAGAAAACTGCCATATTCCTACTTTAAGATGCAAATGACCTCTTAGCACTAGCAAGGCACTGTGGGGTCATTTGCATCTCATTATGGCCTCATTACAGGTCAGAAGCAATGCTTTCAACCCCCCTCCCATCAACAGTAAGGGCTGCCTCACTGGTCATCTACTAACCCCCTTGCTCCCTTCAAACAACCTGCCAGTCTGTAATGCAACTTCTCTGGTGTCTAGAGTTCCCTCCTGCCCCCAACACCCCTGCTGGTATTTGTGCAACTACTGTATCTCTCCTCTCCAGTGGTCTCTCCTACCCCTTGAACACACCCATGGGTCTTTACTGTATTATTCCTGGAGTCCAGCAGCCCATCCTGCCCCTTGAACACCCCCAAAGGTCTTTACTGTATAAATTAAGTAACAACAGAGTGGTACTAATGGAAAATTTATGCAACCTGAGTTCATATGGAGATACAGTATTGCTGACTTTTCTGAAGAATAATAGCAGAGTGAAGAGATTACTTTGTATTATAGCAGGTGTGTAATGAAATGAATTACAAGACAAACTACGTTTAAAACAAGCACTGGGAGCACAGATACTCTTGCAAGGTATGAGTGGACAGCACTCTCCATTGTTGGATGCAGTTTAAACATTTCCCCAAGTTGTTGCAGTTTCTTTTGCCTCAAGTCTTGAAGCAGCCTGTGTGTCGGCTACCCTGAGCTGTGATGTTGCAGTGGAATCTGGGCAGTGGGCAGCAAGTGTGTGCCAGCGCAGTGCCTGGCCACTGGTATTTGGCATATTGGTAGTGTCCCATAACAAAGAATTTAAAAATTTATTCAGTTTTTTTTTTCTTGTGGCAGACTTCATGTTCCCCCAGGTTGCTGCTGTTCCTTCCTCCTTCTGAGTCCTGAGGCAGCATATGTGTGTGTGTGTGTGTTGTACTGAGCTGTGCATTCTCATTGTGACCTGAACAGTGGGAAGAAAGTGTGTATCACCTGGTAGTGTGCCAGTGCCAGGCCACTTGTAGGTGTAACCTTGGTGGTATCATATAAAAAAGTAAAAAAAAAAAATAATAGAATAAACATTCCCTTACATTTCTAAACTTCCTTCCTGTTCCACCTCCTGAATCCTGAAGCAGCCTGTGTGTGTCATCCTGAGCCTTGCTGTAGCAGTGTGATCTGGGCAGTGGGCAGCAAGTGAGTGCTAGCTGACTATCTACTGGACCAGTCCTTGACTATTGGTGGCTGGCACCTTGGTTGCATCCCTGAAGAATTATATAAATTTAATTTTTTTCTTGTGGCATTCTTCAGGTTCTCGCCAAATTGCTGCAGTTCCTTTCTCCTCCTCCCTAGTCCTAAAGCAGCCTCTGTATGTTTGTTGTGCTGAGCTGTGCTGTGCTGTTGTGCTGAGTCCTGAAGCAGTGTGTGTCTGTGTGTGTGTGTGTGTGTGTGTGTGTGTGTGTGTGTGTGTGTGTGTGTGTGTGCATGTGGTACTGAGCTGTGGTGTTTCAAGGTGATCTGGATGCTAGCTAGCAGTGTGCCAGTGCTTAGCCGCTGATAGTTGGCACCTTGATCGTATTGTATAAATGAGACATGAGGAGAGAGCTACATGTAAAGATGAACAGAGGTACAGTGCTCAACAGAGGGCAGGACAGGGGTAAATGGAAAGACAGACAAGGGCAAAAAGAGCAGGCATGGGGGGAAAAAAGGATAAAGCCAACATTAAATGGAGGGCAATGAGTAACAATGCCCAAAGTCTGGGAAACAAGCTTCCTGAGCTAGTAGCCTTGAGGGAAGATGAACACTTGGATATTGCGGCAGTCACAGAAACATGGTACATGGGGAACCATGACTGGGATGTCAACATACCGGGGTACACAGTCTACAGAAGGGACAGGGAGGGGGAAAAGAGGAGGTGGAGTAGCTCTATACATAAGGGAAAGGATCAAGCTACAGAACTAAAAAGTAAAGGGGAGGACAAGAGGCACTCTGGTCACCTTGGAGACAGGGAATGGCATCACAACCGCACAGAGGTTGTATACAGACCCCGTCTCAAGGGGAGGAATGGACAACAAAATGATAGAGGACATTCTCAAAATGGCTGAAAAAGGAGATACTGTTAATGGGGAACTGAATATGCCAGATGTTAACTGGATGACATGTACTGCAGCCACATCCAAGAGCAGGGTCATTCTCGATGCCCTGCAGGGCAGGCCTTAGACAGCTAGTGTTGGAACCCACTGGGAGGAAGCAATACTTAGACCTGGTACTCTCAAATGGAGAGAGGATCACAAGTTTAGAAGTCGGTGGACATCTGGGAACAAGCGACCACTGCACAGTGTGCTTCACAATAAGCACAACCATGGAGACAAGCCATACAAAAACAAGCATACTGGACTTTAGAAGGGCTGACTTTGGCAAAATGGGTG
This sequence comes from Neoceratodus forsteri, assembly GCA_016271365.2. Lineage (NCBI taxonomy): Eukaryota > Metazoa > Chordata > Ceratodontiformes > Ceratodontidae > Neoceratodus > Neoceratodus forsteri. The sequence continues at coordinate 1,572,124,951 of CM028131.1, forward strand.
AATACCTGAGGAATACACTGGCAAATGGGCAAAAAGGAGGGGTGGAAGAACAATGGAGAAAAATCAAAACTGCCATCATAGAGGCAACAAGCCTTTGTGTGAAACAGATAAAGAAAACAAAGCGGAGTAAAAAACCACTATGGTTCTCAAAAGAGGTGGCAGGGAAGGTTAAGGAGAAAAAGGCTGCATTCAAAAAGTATAAGGCATCACAGGAAGGAGCACGACAGGGAACTGTATCAATTAAAGCAGAAAGAAGTGGGAAGGCAGTCAGAATAGCAAAAGCCCAAACTGAGGAAAAATAGCCAAGTCAGTTAAGAAGGGGATAAAACCTTTTATTGGTACATTAGGGAGCATAGAAAGGTTAGGGAGGAATAATGAAGATTAATAAGGGAGAGGGAGGTGGGCAGAGGAGACAGTGAAAAGGCAGAGATACTGAATGAATACTTTTGCTCAGTATTCACAAAAGAAGATGAGGAGGAGTTACCTAAACCAGACAATAGAAGCACTCTGGGTAGGGGGGTTGACACCAGTCCATTTATAGAAGAAAGAGTTCTGAAAGAACTCCTAAAACTCAAGGTGGACAAAGCAATGGGGCCTGATTGGATTCACCCCAGAATCCTAAAAGAACTAAGGGGGGACCTAGTGACACCACTGCCCACACTTTTTAACAAATCATGGGAGGATGGGGTGGTACCTGAGGACTGGAGGAGGGAAGATGTGATTCCCCTTCACAAAAGTGGGAGCAAGGCAGAAGCAGGAAACTACAGACCTGTAAGTTTGACCTCAGTGGTAGGGAAATGATGGAATCACTTCTGAAAGAAAGAATTGTTGAGTACCTAGAGGCCAGCGGGGCACAGGACCCAAAGCAGCATGGATTTACAGCAGGAAGGTCATGTCAGACGAATCTAATAGATTTCTTTGACTAGGTGACCAAGTAATAGACCAGGAGGGCTGTGGATATGGCATACCTAGACTTTAGCAAGGCATTTGACACAGTCCCGCACAAAAGATTAATAATCAAGTTAGCCAGCTTGGGAGTGGGTCCCAGGGTGGTAGCCTGGGTTGCAAACTGGCTGCACAACAGGACACAGAAGGTAATAGTGAGTGGCACTCATTCCGAAGAAAGGGGGGTCACTAGTGGAGTTCCTCAGGGCTCAGTACTGGGTCCAGTCCTCTTTAACATCCTTATAGGTGACATTGCAGAGGGTCTGGAGGGAAAGGTATGCCTCTTTGTAGATGGTACAAAGATCTGTAACAGAGATACACAAGGTGGGGTAGAAAAGATAAGAAGGAACTTGGCAAGGTTGGAGGAATGGTCAGACATATGGCAACTTAGATTCAATGCAAAGAAGTGCAAAGTAATGCACCTGGGAAACAAAAACCCAGGAGAAGAGTACACAATAGCAGGGGAGGTATTAACAACAACAAAAATGGAACGGGACTTCGGGGTAGTCATATCGGATGATCTAAAGGTGGGTAAGCAATGTGAGAAGTCAGTGAGGAGAGCCAGGGGGATACTGGGATGCATAGGAAGGGGCATCACAAATAGAAAAAGGGAAGTGGTTATCCCTCTGTACAGACAGTTGGTGAGACCCCATCTGGAGTACTGTGTGCAGTTTTGGAGACCTCATCTACGCAAGGACATAGACAGGATGGAAGCAGTCCAGAGGAGGGCAACTAAAATGGTGCAGGGTCTGCATCAGAAATCATATGAAGAGAGATAGAGAGCTTAATATGTATACCCTTGATGAAAGGAGGGACGGGGACATGATAGAAATGTTCAAGTACCTCAAGGGAATCAACAAAGTCCAGGAGGGTAGCATCTTTCAGAAAAAGAGATGTGTAAGAACAAGGGGACACAATTTAAAGATAGAGGGGGGACAGCTCAGGGGTAATGTGAGGAAATCTTTTTTCATGGAGAAAATGGTGGATGCGGGGAACTGCCTTCCTGGGGAGGTTGTTGGGGCTAAAACAGTGGGGGAATTCAAACATGCATGGGACAGACACAAGGCAATTGTAGTGAGGGGTGGCAGGAAGTAGGCTGTTGGTTAACTAGAATCTGCAGCTTATCCAGTAGGTAGGGAAATGGGCAGACTGGGTGGGCCAAGTGGTCCTTATCTGCCATCAAAGTCTATGTTTCTATGTTTCTATGTTTCTATGAATATGAGTTCAATAGGTACTTTCCAATTTTAAAATGACACTCTTTCTTGCTTACTTGTTATGATTGCACTGACAGTTCAAAGCTAGGACACCTGCAAATATAAGAGACAGATTTTAATATACAAGCATATTTTTTTTTACATTACTGTAGTTTTGATGTAATTAGGTTTATCATCAGTACGTTATTTTTCTCAAATGTTTTTAAAACACCTATTATTACTAATTTTATATATAATGATTCGTGCCCCTTGCCTTGTGGATTCTTTTTGGATTTACATGTGGCTTCATACTGTGGCTGCTTCAGGAGGGTGCTTTCACACATATTGAACAGTAAACAGCACAGTTCCACATAAAAAAGTTTCATGTATTCATAGTGGTCAGAGGAAATGCCAATACTTTTAAAAATTAAAAAACCCATATCTCAGTTCAGGTAGGGAATATAATGAAAATAAAACTGATATATTGTTTTTTAATAGATATACATGATTACTAAAAAAACGGCTGACATTTTTTCAGCTAACAAATACTGCTGCATTAAAGCTATTGTAATGAATTATACCATGGACATACGTGAACAGCCAATGAAATGGTCAGACTGGCAGTTTACCACCGGTGTAAATCCTCTGATAACCAAAGGCTGTTGAGGAGCAAATGGTGATCATCTAAATCCTAATCATCTGCAGCACAGCAATAACTGCAATAAAAATAAACACACAAAGCAACCTCTTTAAAAGTTGTATTTTATTATAGTAAAAAAATGAACCTTGGTATAATCGCAATAAGCCACTCGGAGGATGTGGGTTATTGGGGGATTTAACACTGCTGGCGAGGATTTACCCTCTCCAGCCATGGTAAATCCCCCGATAATCCACACCCCCTTGTGGCTTATTGCTTAATTGTAACTGTCCTGCTTGTATTTTTGATTGTACTTTAAATCTTGTATGTCCTACCTGATTGATTCCCTAGATTAGCAGTGACAGACGTACTGACTCAGTGTGGCTATTGGGCCAGGCGTGAAATGTTGGTACAGGTATGTGACAGCATTAACCAAAAAACAAGAGAAACAAGTGCTCACTAACAAAACATTGCCTTTTGCAGAGGGGGAGCATCAGTCGGGACTGCAAATACGGAGCCTTTTGAAGGAGGGGGACAGCCATGCACTCCATTTAAAAGACAGTCCACATACCTGGACAAAGAGTATCTCACTTGGGAAAAACAGACATTGTGGGACACAGTGGAATAATGCAGAATGCAGAGTCCAGGGCAGAGGGGGAAGGGAAGGGACTGCAAATGGGATGGGGAATATAAAAGCAAACTATGCTAATAGATGGCCACAATGCAAGCCCATAAAAGAATAAGAATTTGAATAGTAATAATAATTTTAGTATTGCAACACGACAAGAAATTGAAAGCAAACTACCATACAAAGCCGATGTGTTTATAGGGTTTGCATATCAGTGGAAAGGCAATATCAAAATTGGCACCAAGTAAACAAAGGACAGAATACTCAGTACAAATAAATACAGAGGTATCGTTTTGCAGGGGGACCGGTGAAATTTGGGATGCTTGATCGTTGAGTGACAGCAGCAGAAACAATAAAGATGTGAGACTCATGGTATCACTCCCGAATTTCAGCACACAGCGCTAGCCTTGAAACGTTCAGAAAAAGCTACAGTACAACTTATAAAAACAACCACATATGATCTAAAGGTGGCAAAATGACATCGGAAGAAAGAATATAAAGTTGACAACTTTAGATAAAACTTTCGTTTTAGTTGCCCCATGCTATGCTTGCAGGTCCAGAATCACTACATGATCAGCAAAGAGCACGGATGATTCCCTTTTGCTTTAAATAACTGGAGTTCTGGGGGAGTTGCAAGGGAGAGATGGGACAGTGCTGACTCCTTTAAAAAGCTAAAAGTATACTATAGGAGAACCAATTTTGGAGAGACATGGAGATTACATGAAGGTTGTTTTTAAACCACATAATATTCTCTATGATTTTCTTGTTTAGACTTGCAATATTGAATTAAATCATTTACTGATATAGCTGAAGTTCTCTGATATGACTAAAGCTGCATTCTTTATACTGGTGCTCACGATGGGTACAGCTTTAAATGGGAAATGTTCAACACCAGTAATACTGAATGGCCCTTTACTGAAGTTTGATATCTGTTTCACGATCATTCTTTTTTTTCTTCCAATGAATGAAATGAATACTTGAGAAATGAAAACTGGAAGCAAGCTCTGGTCAGAGCCACCATGGCTGAGGCCTTACTGAACGGCTCTCTCCTTGCTACTTCCAGAGTCCCTGGTCACAAAAGGGGTTCTCTTTGCCTTGTAGGAGCCATAAAAAGGCTGCATTAATTAAGAAAAGTTTCCTTTCAGCATTTATTTTCCTGAACGTTCCTCTCCTTGCTATTCCTGGAGTCCCTGCTCACAAAAGGGGTTCTTTTTGCCTTGTAGGAGCTATAAAAAGGCTGCATTAATTAAGAAAATTTTCCTTCGGCATTTATTATTTTCTTTAATTTTCTTTACACTGCCTTTTGTTGTGGACAACTGTAGGGCACTTTTCTTTGTAAAGTTGGGAGTGAGTGGAGAGAGAGAGAGAGAGAGACTGCGCGTCTTCCTTATAAGTTTTAGTAGCTCTTTCTCCTTCACTTCATAGGGGGTGAAGAGCTCTGGTTCTACCAGAAAGAGGTTTTAGGCAGATTATTTGAAACGGATAAAACAAAAGATGATCTTAAGGCTGCTGTCACTTGTTTGGCAATGCAAGGAACTTTAAAGAATGTATTGCGAGTCTCCCGGAGCAGCAGCTTCTCTTGCTTAATACATTTTGAGAACAGACTCATTGCGAGCTCTGGGAGACAACTCAGGACTTAAAGAGAGATAGTGTGCCCATGGCGGACTGCTTCTAACTGTTTCAGAGTTTTGGAAGGATCATTCCAAAACTCCAAAATGGAAGTATTATAGGGTCTGAATCCGGTAGCTCATTTTTATAGCTACCGCAAAACGGCTGCAGGCTCCACCTACGCAGCCATAAAAAAAAAGATCTGCAGTTTGAAGGGGGACAGTAACTACTGTATATTGTATTTGTTTTTTATTGCACAGGAAAGGGCACCAAACAATGAAATGACTATTTTTCAGGCCTGATCTGGAAGGTTACAGCAACATATACAGTACATATCATAGAACAGACAGTAAAAAAAGGACACTCATTACAGTTTGCAAATTGTCACAGATGATAAGAATTAAACAACCAGTAAGTAAAATTCAGATGCCGGCCAGGTGGCACTGAGGGTTGAGGCGCTGGACACCAAAGCTCGCACCACTCCAGCAACCCGGGTTCAGGAATGGACTCTGGCCACTGGTGGTCAACAGGGAAGGGAAGGGATTGAGTGTCTGGAGGACTTCTCTCCTTCCCGGGGAGGGGTCCAGGATTATGCACCACTCTTTAGTGGCCCCCAATGGAGATTGGGGGCACCACAAGGAAGCTGCAGCACAACAATGTGGGTTGTAGCTGTGGCGGGCGATGGCACGCAGTGCCTGGACACCATTGCATGACCACACTCCCAGGGGAAACTTCAAGCGGAAAACCCTGGTGGTCTAAGTGGAGGTGAAGGGGGGCCCTGAAGACCCACCCATATCCCACTGCCGGACTTACCTCGCTGGAATCTCCCATCTCCTGCCCTGGTCCCACGGCTGTCCCTCTAATCACAGATAGGCCACCAAGGGTGGGTAGGCACTCCCCCAAGGGGTGATTTGGGGGGCTGGGCAAGCCATGAGAATGGGGGAAGAGCCCACTTGAGGAGGTTTCAGGCTGGGAGTAGCAGTGGTAGTCACAAGGGTACCCTGGAGAGATGTCCTGGACCACCAGTGAATAAATAAAGTGTAAAAAAAAAAAAAAGTAAAGTAAAATTCAGATGAAATGGGTAAAGTACAATGCTTAAATAAGACTAAAAATATAAATGGCAGAAGCAAGCACTAGGGAGGAGAAACAGGATACATGTAATTCAGAAACAATAGCAAGGATTAGAACAGTAAATACACAGCCATTACAAGAACAAATAGCTATTTTGAAGAGGTAACTATGGTAGCCATTCTGGAAAGTCTGCACTTATGAAGCTCAACTGGAATGGAGTTCAACACAGGAAAATGAGCTATCACCCAGTTTCATTTTCATTTTGAGTATGGAGAGCAGGCCATGACTGGAGGATCTTCAGGGACAGGCACAGCTAGCAGGCTGAAGGAGCAAAGCAAGTGATAAGGGAGACCGTATATGCCAAGGACAATGAATAAGCAGGCTTTTGGAGTGAGACTATGTATGACTTCATACAAAAGGTCCTGCCTGGCATTTACTGATTTACATATGCCCATGACATGCAGGGATGGGTTCAGTTTAACTCCTAGATAATTAAAGGAGGATACTGATGCAAGTTGGGTTCCATCACTGCACAAGATACAGAGAGGGGGCGGGCAATATTTTGAGTCTTGGAACAGAGTCAAAAAGCATTGGTTGTGTTTGGATGTGTTTAGGAGGAGCTTATTACTAGAGAGCGACTAACAGATGACAACTGATTATTGACATCAGCTATGCTATTTGAGCTCAGGAAGAGAGCGAGGTCATCCTTATAGAGATTGGAAGTACTATGTGAGAGACACTGATGTATGTCATTTATGTGGAGGGAGAAGATGGGAGGTCCTAGCATGGAGCCTTGTGGCATTCCTACCAAAGTAGGACCAGGGTCAGAGAAGGAGGTCCCAAACCTGACTCGCTGATATCTGTTTTTTTATGTGGTTTCTGAACCACTGAGGAAGATACTCCAAGATTACCAAGCGTGGTGCACAGTAAGTGATGCCTGACAAGATCAAAGGCCTTAGTGAGGTCAGTGAATACTGTGCCAGTAACATCCCCTTTGCCCGTAGCACTTGCAATGTTGAGTTAAGTACAGGAGGGCAGTGGTTGTACTACGACCTTTATGGAACCATTGTTGCACAGACAGTGGAGGTTATAAGTCTACAGACATTCAGTAAATTAAAAGGCAACACTTTTTTCTAGAATGTTGTTTAGTATCGTATCTGCAACAATCAAAAGATTGGGAATCAATCTTAAGAAAGCTAAACATTTCAGCGAGTGCTTTTAATTGTGTTAGGTATGATGTTGTGGTGGCACTAGTGGTGCTACAGTATGTTGTTCTACTTGTTTTGTAATGCTGCAGATCCCCTAGTATGACAAACATCATCCTGGTCCTTCATCCTCTCCTATTTAAGTCAATGTGCTGCACTGCAAACCCTCTAATATGACAAACCTTATGCAGCTGGCCTAGCTCCATGCTCTCATGCACTGCGTAGATGCAATGCAGGCTCGTTAGTCTAGTGAGACTATCCTATGCTGTTGGTCTGTGACCTATTTACTATGCTGGCAATGTCCAGTTGAAATTCACTCACAAAAAACACCACCAACAGGATGATCGGGCTGGTTCAGTTTCAGCTGGCTTCCATCAGTATGCCCCCACCCCACTCCCACCCCCACCCCCACCGACGAGGCTGAAAATAGGTAGAATTGCCTAGTTCTCCTTTCCTGGTCAACAAAAACTTAAATAAATTAGACCCAAATCCCGTTCAAGGTAACACCACATGGAAATTTGCTAACTAAGAATGTCACCATTTTGTGACCTTCAAGTACTGAAAACCAATGACAAAGTATGAAATCCACTTGTGACGTGCTGCCTCACAGACTTTGGAGCAACTTCACAATGTAGTTAGCTGAGGTTTTCTATTTTATGTAGGAATTTTCCTGTGCTAGTTGACATGCTACGGTACCACAGTGCAATCCCCTGTAGAATGACAGGACTCTTGCTGGTTCACCATCCCATCCTGTTGGTATTTGCATACTGCAGTTTGCCAGTGTGAATCCTCTTCTTTGAAGACTTATGTTGTTCTAACATCCTGTCTTTCTGGCATCAAAGTACTGTAGTGCAAGACTACAGTACAGGAAGCCTCAGCTGGTCCATTATCCTGTCCGGTTTGTGTAGGCATGCTGCAAGGTCTCAGTGCAAGTTGCATAACATGACAAGCATCAGGTTGATACATCATACTGTCCCCCAGGTGTCAGTACACCGAAATACAGCACTGATTGATTCGGGTCTCTCCCATACTAAGATGGCTGGCTTGACTTGTCCTAGACTAGGTCTGACTTGTGGAATCAGAGCATTTTGTGACTTTTCAGGTCCCCAAAGTGGGCCAGTCCAGATCTGAATTAGAGCCAGGTCTGAACATTTTCACATTTCTAGCTGATGAATCAACAGTTTTGACAGTCAGAAATATCACTCCATCACTGAAAATTCACATCATGTGGTACAAGGCTGAATTCGCCTGCACTAAAATATTTGCAATCACCTTAGTCAGAGAGCAAGAGCAGTGCGGAGAGAAGGCTTCTTAAGCAGCTCCACATGTGCTGCCAGGAAAATAGGCCAAAACATTCAAAAAAACAGCTAAAAGTGAAAAGAAAATATGGTTATATAAGCTAGGACTTGAAGGGGAGCAGGAAAGACAGAAAAATGAAGGGAAAAATTATTGATGGAAGACTAGAGGGAACAGGGTTGTGGCCATATGACTCGAGAGGAGAGGAAGGATGGTGGTCAGTGGCAAGACAGGACAGGGAGGGGAGTCTTCAAGTGGGGGCACCAAGAAGAAAATTTTAAAAAGAAAGGGAAAAAACAAAATAATTTAGGTACAGTATCAAATAAATATGTACATTTTTATTTGCCCCATGGCTACTTTCATTATTATTTTTTTTATTTAAAATGTTGATACAGGTGAAGTACCATGAGACCTAAGTCTTATTTATGGAATGTCCTGATACAAAAGAAAATAAAGCCAAGTTTAAAGACAGTTGCAAACAACATTTTTTTTTCTGAGCTGGGCTGAGAAGGAAACCAAATTGGAACAGCCTCTAAGTAATTAATCCATAAAATTCCACTTGGTAAGGCCATTAGCTAGAAAAGAAGCCTTGCCTTACTCCATATTCTGTGCTCCCAGGTTGCCCCTGAAAACAGGTACTTGTGCCTAGTGGGCCTTACCCGGTTACCAAAGACTAAAATAAAATAAAAAAATAAAGTATATATTAATTTCGGGACATTGTAGTCTGTTTTGAACATCATGATCCAATGAGTTTCACAGTCAAAAACATCACTACATCCCTGAAAATATATACCACGTAAAACAACACTGATGTGCATGCCCCCTACTGGTGCTCAGCGTGATATGCCTGTGCTGTGTGTAACTTGCATGGTGCTAATGCTAGTGGTAGTGTGCTTGTTCCTAACATACATGACTTCCACTCTAAAGTGCTGACTGGACTGCTGAGAGATTCAAGGCAATGCTTTTTTAGTTGTGTTATGGTCCCTGATGTACTTTTCAGTAGTGTGTACCACCAAAATGTAGTCAGACAGAGACACAGGGTGCCAGAAGAAAAAAGTAATGGTGTAAGCATTCTAAAACAGATATTGACATTAAGGAATAAGTAATAAAAAGAAAAGCACAGTTTCTGAAGATTATATTGCTGAGAAGTTGTTTCTTTCTATCAGCTCTGATAGTTTTTTTTGGTTTTTTGCTGGTCCCACAGTCCTCCTAGGGCTAAGTACAGTCACAGAGTAGTCGCAGTAGTAGTATACTTATTTCTTAGGCACCCAATCCTACAGGTTCCAAGCATCTTACATAACAAAATACATATTGTAATAGCAGCACAATAAATAACTTTCAGTAAATAATGCCATAGCATAGTAACAGATCAGGATTCAGTTGGGTAAGCCCGTATAAAAAGATAGTGCCTTAACCCCCACTTAAAACTATCAGCTGAGAGGGCCTAGCAAAGCTGTCACAGCAGCTGGTTCCAGAAAACTGGAGCAGCCACCATAAAAGCACAGTCCCAGACAACTTTAAAGGAACGCTGTCTTCATTCCAAATTCCCCACCCCACCCCCATGGCTTACTCCCGATTAGGCTTTTTTCACATAAAAGCCCCTTTTTAATGCGTTGCCACATAACTTTATTTTTATTTTGAAAAGTCCACGAACTGGGAATGTGGCAGACACTGTGCAGCTCCATTTATTGTAAAAATACGGTGCCACACGTATTGAAGAGAGCGGTGCAGTGTCACACTTCTACAGTAAATGGAGCCGCACAGTGTCCGCCATAGTCCCAGTTTGCGGACTTTTTGAAATAAAAATAAAGTGGCAGTGCATTAATAAGAGGCTTTTATGTGAAAAAAGCTTAATCGGGGGTAAGCCTTCGGGGGGTGGAATTTGTAATGAAGACAGCTTTCCTTTAAGCAAGAATTGGGGACCTTCAAGAGGCCCACCTCTGAAGAGCTGAGAGGGCAGTCAGGAGTATATGGACACAGGAGTTTTTTTTTAGGTAGCCAGGGCTCAGATCACGTAGGGCTTAGTAAGTTAACAAACCTGTCTTGAAGGAGATGTACCACCTCACAGGCAGCCAGTGCAACATCCGCAGAGCATGAGAGATATGCTCAGAGTGGGAAACTGGCAGTCAGTTGAGTCACAGCATTCTGCACCAGCTGCAAGCAGTGCCTCAGACTGGGACTTCAACTATATAGGTTTTGCAGGGCATAAAAATAAAGTGTTGTGCGCTCATATTTCCCCTACATTCATCAAATACACAATAAACCATGAAACATTAGTGCTGGTGGCTATATTTATATTTTATTAATGTAAAAATTACCATCACGAGTGATGTAGCTGTTTAAGCACAATGAAATTTATGATGTAAAAAACTTTGCAATTCATTTCAATAAAATTACAACATTCAATTCCTAGCATTCATTACACATGTGCACTGGCTAAAGTTGGAAAATACAGTTATGGAAGACCTTTCCACAACACTATATTGAGAGGTTCCAGCAACAGGTCTTTACTTGTAGGACTGAGCACCCTGGCGTCAGGACCACGTGGAAAACTACAAAGAAATGTGTAACGCGTAACCACCCCTGACATCATGTGACCAGATGTTATTGTGTTGGTATGACAAAGGGGACGGTCTACATGCCCGCCATCCAGTTCTCCTGATGGAAGACAAAACAAGATGATGAGAATGGAGCCGGCTCCTGGAGATAGTGAAATCACTGAAAAAAATGCCCAGAAACAAGAGAATGCAGAAGCTGGGTGTAGGTGGGAGTGAAAATGTGACCTACTGCAGGAGCCTCTTGAAGATCTACTGAACAGTAATTTCTTCTAACCATGCATTACCTTGAGGATCCCTGTGGTAATGCTTTCAATTGCAGACTGAATGCCACAGCCAAAACCAGAAGGTTCAGTCCTTAAAGACTGAGGCACGGGATGCCAGAAAGTCTGCAATCCCCAGTAACGAATTTGTGCAGGAGGCCATGTAGGACAGCTAGTCCAAAGCCAACCCTGTGCCTAGAGGCGTTGTCCAGACTGTAATGCTTGTTATTTAAAGGTATGGAGAGTGCTCTATATACACAAATATGAGGATATATCACTGATCAGTGACTGACATTCCTGAAATAAGCAAATGAAGCAGCCATGTCTCTAGTGAAGTGACCCTTCACTTCCCCTTGAACTTGTTGGAAGAGGCTTGTCATTTAAGTAAATGAACAGACTACAGTTCACAAAACATTTTGAAAGATGTTTAGAAACTGCAGTGCCCAGTCAAAATGAACAAAGGAAGAGCAGATCAGACAGATAGATACAACATGTATTCTGTCACCTGTGGCACAGGATGATAAAAAGTGTTCAGTCCTCAGGAGGCCATCCAAGTGGAGAACCTTTGCCATGTCATGGCATAAGTAGTATAGTGGATGGCTTTCTAGCCTCACATCAAGACCTGAGCCACCGCAGTCTCCAAAATGTGACATGGCTACTTCCACAGGTCCCACACATGCAGATGAAGGGATCTGAGCCCTGGATGAACCAGGGCGCCCTGCTTCTGGGACAGAAGATCATGTTGAAGGAGCGTGGGTAATATGCGGGCTCCAATGTCAGCTGTTGCAGCAGAGGGGACCAGATATGGAGATGCAAAAACAGAGCGAGCAGAAACATGTGTGCTCCTTCTGATTGGATCTTCAGCAGGACCCTCTGAAGTAATGAAAAGGGAAAGGAAAACATACAGAAATCACCATGTCCAACAAATAATGCATCTGGTCAAAACAACGCCATGCCTGTGAGTGAGCTGTCAAAAAACATGACTTTTTCATTGGATAGAGGTGTTAACATATTTGTCTGGATGACCCCACAGATAGAATACCTGCTTTACCTCATGGTCCCATGTTGGTGCAGCTCAAACAGTCTGCTAGGACGTTGCTGACACCTGAGATGTACTGTCAGAGAAAGATTTTGTTGGACTGCCCAGTACCACACTTGCATTGCATCACTGCAGGGGGCATATGACTAAGTCAGTGTCCCTGTTTGCTGATGTATCAGATCACTGCCATTACCTGTCTGGGGACAATGAGTGCTCCTGGATGCAGAAGTCCGGAAAGTACAGTTACGTAAGAACTTACCGTAACAGAAGCTCTTGCAGCAAGGAACACATATATAGGACTGACACCACCTGGCGGCAGATCTTGGCATTTCTTTTTCTCTAGCAGTACCGACGTGTGACCGCCTACCCGACATCTGCCCCACTACCGTCACCTAGTATAAAGGGGCGTAGGTGGCCCCCACATGCTCCAATTCTTGCATGCCACAGCCAGGCCAACAGCCAAAGAGTGGAGGAAGACATTCTACCCAAATCGGCCAACAAAAATCTGAAGACCCACCAAGGGTGCTGAGCCTGGCCCAGAGCACAGAGACTAGATCCCGGTGGATGGAGGGAGGGAAAACATACCTGCTGCAAGAGCTTCTCTTGAAGATCTACTGTTACGGTAAGTTCTTACGTAACTGTACTATCTTACTTCAAGAGGAAGCTCCTGCAGCAGGTAGCACATATATAAGACTGATTCCCAGCAGCGCAGTCTGCACCTCTGGATTGAACCTGGAGAACCAGAGCCAGAAATGGTGCTGAAGGCAAATTCCAGTAGCGTGCGCCCTAGCCGAAGTGTCCACAGTCATACGCAGCTCACAAAATGTGAGTACTCACGTCTGAGCCCATTAGTAATTTAGCAAGCTCTGTCCTCTGAGGACAGTCAGGCAAGCCTTGCAGGATGTCCAGCCCTTGGACCCAAACGGCATTCTGGAATTGAACAATGTGATTTAAAAAGTTTAGACTCCGGATACAGGTGAGGCTTGTCTGCCAGGTTGAGGGAGGGGAGGAACAGGACCTACTATGTCCTGCTTAGTAGTCTCCCACCAATGAGCAAAGAGCTCCTTGAACTGGGACATCCCCAGCTTCGAGGTTGGATGGGTGGATTTAAAGTGGACCCCCTTGGGAAGATTGGACAAGTTTTGACAGCAGAGAATATCCCATCTTGTGGTTGGAGACCTGAATCACGTGGTCCTGGACATCCAACCGTTGGTCCTACTGGACCAGGATTGTCCAGTTGGTCACCTTGTCACAAGTTGTCTGGTGGTAACATTGGGGATGTCCGCTGCCATCAGTCCAGAAAGCCAGACGATGGACCAAGCAGTGTTCCAGCTGGAGATGACTACAGAGAGGGCATGTTCCCTGATGGTTTCCACCCTGTCCAAAAAGGGAGGAAATCCCTGCCTTGGACCATATCCAGAACTGCTTCAATAAACTGGAGGTGCTGGAAGGGCACTAGGTGAGACTGTGTAATTCTCCGTGATACCAATTCAAGAAAATAGGTCCAGAGTGTAGGACACAAAAGGAGTCATACAGATTGCTCTGTAATGGGGGTGATAAGAGATAGTTGTTGAATCCATGCATACAACAGTGGACCTGGAGTCCGGCTCATTGACTGATGCTGTGCACTCACCAGCATAGTCATAGGCGACCTGTTGGCCTGGCTGTCATGAACAGATGAGGAAATGGGCAAGCGGACCGCAACAGGGGTTCCGTCTGCACCGAAAATTCATAATTGCACCACGACCAAGGCAGGCATATAGGCCTAGGTCTAATCTGCCTGAGTTTAAGTAGATCCGGATGGAGGGATACTTATGAAGCAGTTGATCCTTTGGTGCCGACGTCGCTCAAGTTGTTGATGCTGGCATGACAGAGACCGATGCTGGTCCTGGCGCTTCTCCTTATCCTAACAATGTTCAGTTGACGTGGAGGAAGATTCATCCCACAGTTCTGGGCCAGACTGAAGGATTGGCAGGTCTCATAGTCCTAGACCCCACTAGACATTAACTAAAATTTTCTGTGTGGTCCTGATGGCAGGGGGCACAGTCCTACAAGTAAAGGCTGACTGCAGGAACACCAAGTAACATCAACTAGACTATGTACAGCTGAATAAAGTACAGCAGAAGTTCATACGTCCAAACAACAATGTTGTGACTGCATTTATGAATAACATTTTATATATTAAATTTCACACTACTTAAACATCAGCAGCCACTGTATGCACGAGACAAACACTGGTGATTACCATTATAAAACCCAATTATGCTGCAACTAAAGCAGAGCTACTGCAGTCAACAACGTTGTCAATAACTTGTCTGTTTGGCATAATGCACCTGTGATACACATGCTGAAGAATTCCTGGGGTGAGATTAAGAAGAGACAAGATTCCCACTGAAATTACGATCTTCACTACAGTAACTCTGCTCCATAATGCTGAATGGTTTTCATAATGGCAATCACCACTGTGTATTTAAAAAAGCATTATATTACAATATATACTCAGAAGTCTTGCTAAAACAGTTCTTATCAGACCTTTCTGCTTCGGTTGCTGTACTTAACATATGGTTAAAAATGAAACAATGAAGAATGCATTGGCAAATTTCTACATTCACACAGGTATGTACTACTAGTGTAGATATAACCTATTTACACATCTCTACAAATGGGAATTTCAACAAGTTAAAAAAAATGCAGTGACCAGTCCTATATTGATATCATTTCAATGTCAATGAGTTTAACGAGTGGTCTCTGTGGTTGTATTTGTATTATTGATTGAGCTTGGTCAATAAGAATAAAAATACTGGTTACTCACCTGTACTGTAACATGAGTGGTATATGTTGTTCATCCACACTTCTTGGCAGGTACCTTGCCACTTTCAGATTAGCCAGCTAACTGCAAAAAAGTCACTGATGCTAAAGGACTCCTGGTTTAAGAAGAAAAAATACCCACCGCAGTAATCTTATTTCTTCCATGGGATCTTTGCCCGCCAACCTATAGCAAAGATCAATACAGGAGGTGATCCACCTGCCAATCATCCGCTTGGCTGCAGGTCTGCTGTGTGTGGCTTCAGTGTAGGTGACAAATAGTTGGCGAACTTCTCCCACACGCTCCTTATAGTAGGCGAGCGTTCTTCTCAGGTCCAAAGAATGGAGCCTGTATTCAGCCTCCGAGGTGTGGTTCAGGTAGAAAAAACACCAGCTGAGTCCACGCCTGATTCAGGTGAAACTCCAACACCACCTTCAGAAGGAGTTCTGGGTGGGGGCGTAGGATAACCTTGTCACTGTGGAAGACCTGATAAGGAGATTCTATGGAAAGAGCCTGGAGCTCCAAAATCCTTCTGGCTGACGTGATAGCCACCAAGAAGGCGGTCTTCTGACAGGTGGGAGATATTGCACCTGTGCATCTGATCGAATGACTTGCCCATGAGCTTAGCCAATACCGGCGGTAGATCCCATGGAGGTGGAGGTCCACACATTGGAGGGGATATGTGATCTAGGTCTTTGAAAAAATGCCAGACCACCTTCTCCTGTGCCACTGACTGTTTAATGACCCATGCCCGGTAAGCAGAGATGGCTGCCAGGTGCACTTTAAAGGGTCGTTGACTGAAGCCCTTGCTGAGAAAAGGACCACAGGTAGTCCAAAATGTTAGCCAATGCACAGGATGAGGGGTCCAGCCCCTTGCTCTGACACCAAATGAAAAACATTTTCCATTTAAAGGTGTTACATTTTCTGGTTTACTCCTTACAGGATGCCTCAATGAAGTTGAGGACCTCGTTGGAAAGACCCAAGGCCTGGAACTCTAGCTGCTCAGGAACCAGGCCATCAGGTGCAGGGATTGAAGATCCTGATGGAGTACCTGACCCTTGTTGACAGGGAGCAAGTCCGGTCATGCTGGAAGCCACCTTGGGAGCCTGTAGCTGAGGCTGAGGAGATCTGGATACTGGCGAGGTCAGTCGAGGGCTACCAGAATCACCTGCGCCTTGTCCCTCCTCACCTTGAGAAGCACCTTGTGGATCAAGGGAAATGGAGGAAAGGTGTAGAAGAGGCCTGGGGTCCATGGCCTCGAGAAGGCATCCCCCTGCAGCATGCCCTGCTGAGGGGGGTGTGCATGGAACAGCCTCAGCTTCGCATTGTCCCTGGAGACAAACAGGTCCATCTGAGGAGTGCCCCAGTGGGAGAGCAAAAGAGGACCGAGACCTCGACCGTCAACGATGTTGGCGGTGGGAAACCCGCTGATCATCCGGTTCAGGTTCCTTGGCCGGGGATTTAGGCTCAAGGGTCAAGTCCCCAGAGGGGGTACTGGTGTCTGAGGAAGAGAGATGTCTGCCTCTTCAGTCAACCTGTCTGTGGGCTCGAGAAAGATATCAGCCTCATCGATAGAAGTCTTGGCCAGCTGGTCTGATGGGGACTCCGTGAAACCAGCTGCCCAAGCCGCAACCGCGACTGAAGTCTATTTGGGGATCGAGACCCTCCTGCTCCCCAACAACGAGATGCTGGGACTTACCTTTGTGATCCCGCTGAACTGGCGGAAAACCAGAAGGACCCTTTCGTTTAGTTGAGAGGGACTGACAAATGCTCCTGAAAGGAAGCTGTATAGGAGGAACACAATGGGAGTGGAATAAAAGCTGAGGAGCTCGCTGCGGCATGGGCCACCTCTTCCTCAAGGGCCATAAGCTGTTTCAGTTCTTCTGAGGAGCTCACTGCTGTGGACAGCAACCAACGGTATTCCATTCACTGAACCGATGGGAACCTCTTTGCCGGTTGCCCTAGTTGAAGTCGGGCAGTGCAGTTATCCAACCCCGACTGAGAAAAAGAGATACATCGCAAGCCTGTGGATCGTGGTTGTGCCCAAGGTAAACGCACATGGTGTTAGAGTCAATGCAGGACATCTTCTGCCCGCAATGGCACTGGCGGAACCCGGGGACGGGTTTGTCTTCCATCGCTGCCGTGATAGGTGAAGACCAAACCCGAGTGAGTTCAAGAATAAGTTTAGGACAAAAATCTGAGGAATCAGAATCCAAGCTTACAAAACACGTGAGCGCTAAGGAGGGAACCTGAGCTTCCAAGTGATAAGGAAGGTCTCGCGTCATGGGGCGGCAAGGTACCTTCAAAGAAGTGTGGATTGAACATATCCACATCCCAAGAAATCGCTTCTTTCTTAAAATTCAAGCTGATCTCCCAGTAGTACTATTTTATTAAACATATGCTGTATGCTCAGTCGTAATGTCTATTTAGAGATTACTGTCATTTGAACATACATATTTTTTAACTTCAGGAATTACACCATTTCCATTGTATCTGCATGCGAGATGTTCTTCATATAATGGTATCTCATGAACAGTAGGGAGGCACCATGTGGTATAGAATTCACTCTATATACAATGAACAATTTAATCTGTCAGTGCAAATGCAAACTGGTCAACTGTACAGATTTAGTGTAATAATATAATGTCTCATTTGTTTGACTGCAGTTGAATCAGTCATGCAAGTTGTCTAGCATTTAACAATACAAATGTCTGAATTCAATGTACATGGAATGTATTGATTTAAAGTCATTAAGCATCCACATCCTGCCATTTGGTGTTGTTATTTCAAAATTACTAGAGAACACAAATTTTGAGGATACAGTACTCATGTCCACAGAAGATGGCCAACGAAACAAGTTTTTCTTCACACTACACATTTCCATAAATGATATCTCCGCTTCAGTTGATGTTCGAACATCTACAACCTGACCTATATAGAAGTCATCATCATAATATACTGCCACCCATTCACCCTGAGTACTGTATTCATGTGGTTCAATTTGAATAATGCGTTTCATTTTGGCAGGAGGTTCTAGTGATTGATCAAAATCATCACTGAAATCAGATTCTGAATTGTCAGAGTCCGAATCTGAACTGGAGTTTGTCATGTTTGATGCCTTGTTTGCATTTGTACTTTCTTCACTTTGTGAATGTGATTGTGATGCTTCACTATAATCATCATCTAAAACAGTTTTTAACTGCGCTATTAAAGAATCTAGAGGGCCAGTCAGTCTTAGTCCACGGTTTTGCTTTCCTAATATCACTTTCTGATATTGAATTTGTGATTTTATTGCCTTTATTTTATCAGATTTCTTTGCAATTTTAGACCTCATTGTACTGATTTCTGATGTTTTTGTACATGGACCACCCAATTTTGTAAGGTCTTCTATAATGCTTTCTTTCTTACACATAGCGGTAAGCTGTTTCTCTTCTTCTTTCTTTTTCACCTCCAATAGCTTGTGTTTTGCCTTTTCTATTAGCAGATTTTCAGATTCTTTGTGTAACTGTCTCAATGCCTTTGCCTTTTTGGCAGCTAATTCAAGCAACTCTTTTTGCTCACATTCTGTTTTACCCTGAAACCAATCTGACATTGTTTTGTTTCACTTTAGCATGTTTACAGTGCTGTGGTGATGGATTGATGCATTACGCCTTTTAAAGATGCTAAAATCAAGTTCACCACAGCATTGTTCTCCAAGCATATTGGTCAATTTGCAGTGTTCCATTTTTGATCGTAATGACAAGTCTTCTACGTTGGCATAGCGCCCACCCTCTAGAAAATCATTCAACTGTCTTTCCGTTACTATTGCCCGACCAGAAAACTTTTTTCCAAGAATAGTCTTAACTGTGTCTTTATTTAACATGTTGTCATGCAGTGCATGAAAAATCTCATCACATTCAAGGCTGTGGTCCTGGAACACTGAATGACTAGTTTGGATCAATAGTTCTGATGAATCATTAGACCATTCTTGGAATTTTTTATACATCTGCTGCATGTATCTGTGGAAATCAAGGTAGTGAAGGTTGCTTTGAATTAGCTGCCAGTAAGAACCCATCACTGCATAGTAAACAATGCCAATTGCTATGAGAAAGCAATCTATGGTAGACTTGCCATCAGCAAGTACACTCTGTTGTTTAAGATTCTTTGGCATTTTGTGAGTAGTGAAAAAGTCAATAATTTCATGTCTTTGAAAATGTAGTGCAGCAGCACCCTGAAAATAGTTGTTAAATCTATTGCTCTTGAAACTGGAAATGTGAGACCTTCCATTATTTAAAGCACAGTATGCTATCCATTCATCTCTACAGCCATTTTTTTCATCTCCTCTTGGACCTAATGTGTCACACATAGTCCTAATGTATCTAGTGGTACCATATTCATCTGATGTTGCAAACCTGCCAAATACATGCATTGCATCTCTTCCAATGGGACCTCCGATCTGCTTCTCAATTGCCAATATTACCTTTTCGCATATAGTACTAAGACCAAGCAGAAAATGAGCATTGCAGTGTAGGAACTGTAAGTTATTATCAGTGTCTAGAATGTTTTGTACCTCTGCTTCCATTGATTTATTGAAATATTTCATAACAACTTGCATGGTCACTCATTACACCCACCAATTTGGTTAACATATGTTTAAAGTTCTCATGCCAGATATCTACATCATCACTGTATACATCTGATAATTCCTTTAATGTTGTTATTGCAGCAAACAGAAGTATCGGTGTGTCCTCAGTCTGCACTGTTGTATAGCCAATGGATAATGATCTACCAGTATTTAATGTTATTTGCTGACCAATATATTTAGTATGGTCTTTACTTGTACCATCTGTGTGCAAATCCCAAGCTGATGAATTTACAAGTTCATTTACAATATGATATTTGGAGAGAACTTGGCCTTGATCAGCAAAACGTAATACTGTTCTCTCGGATGGCAGCTCTGAATTAGGGATGTCATCATGGAATACATTCTTGCCTACTATGTGAATGATTTGAGAGCAACATTTTGCAGCTACCTCTGCCTCACCATCTAATTCTATAATACATTTCTTTATGTCATCATTGAATTTGGTCCCTCTTGAACGTGTTTCTATTTTTCGTTCACACTTGACTGTTTCTAACTGGCACATCAAATCATCAACAACGTCCTTCAATGCCTGCATGCGTTTCTCACAATTCCTTTTCTCTTCCTTAAAATGCAAAACTTTCTTTTTATTTTTGCTAACTGCAGACTGCAAAATCTTTACTTTGTTTTTCAAATGTTCAATATGCCTCCCACATAAGCCTTCTGTGTGCTCATTCAGAACCCTCTCTTTATATTATTTTTTTCACGTCTTTTTAACCTTTTGTAGTAAGGACTTTGACTCAATGAAGAACATTTTGCTTCCACTTCTCCTAAATTGCCCTTCAAACTACTGCATACTGATTCTAAATGTTTTATCTTGTTATTGAGTTCTTCACAATATTTGTGTTTTGTGTCAAATTCAGACCTCAGGAGTTTTATCTGCTTATTATTTTCACTGCAGACTTCCTTCATTTGGTTTAACGTGTGAACCACATCATCTTTTTCTTTCTTATTTACTTCTAATCTTCCTCTTAAGTTTGGAACTAATGAAGATAATTGTGCTACTCTCACACAGACATCAAAAGGAGGTGTAGTGTCCGAATCATGTGTACATTGGCCGTTGTCCGAATTAAAATTTGATAAGGCATTACCTTTTATCATTATTACCGATATCATGTATTTCACTTAAAAAATCTACTAACAAATCTGCATTCTTTTTAGTTTTGTTCATCCGAGTGAATGTGTCGACAACACGGGGCACCCATTTTTTCACCTGCCTTTCTTTCCAGTTTCCTTCTTCAACATCATAAAGAATTTGCAGCCATTGCATCATTGTTTTGAAGGGTAAACCTTCTCTACATCGGAAGTGTTCAAGATCTAGTAAAATACCATTTGTAACAGTTATGTGTGACTCTGACACCTTTTCTTTAATAAGTACGTACTCTAAGGTAGAGTCTAATAGTATTATACGAGTTAATCCAGCTTCTTTTAACAGTGGTCCTGCATTATCTAAATCATGTACAATCTTCATAAATGACTGTCTAGTTTCACTGTCTGTTTCAGAATTGTAATTCTTCACTGCCTTCTCTATCATAGGGCGAAATCTGGTACTGGGTATGTCTGAAAATAGTTTAGTTATGAATATCTGTAACTCTTGCCATGGCTTCTGGCAAACCGTTTTCTGTTCATTCAGCTGCAATAATAGTTTGTTGCTACACTCAAACTTAGGAAGCTTCAGCCACCTGCCTTTGCCTTCAGTCATGAAAACTGCGTAGAGCTTCCAGAAGTTATCAGCATCTAAAATTTCATAATAAAAATGTAGTTAGACTTCAATGTTTAGTAAAGTTTAAAATAATTCTATCGTTTGTTATGTTAAGTAACTAGCAGTAAGACAGCTTTGACCAAGTCTGCATTAGTAATTGTTAGTTATGTATTAATTGCAGTCCTACATCAAAACAGTACAGTTATGTAGGAACTTTACCATAACAGTAGATCTTCGAGAGAGGTTCCTTCAGTAGGTCATCACATATGGGACTTGTGCCACCTGGTGTCAGTCCGCACAGTAGACTTTTCTAGCAATACCTGATGGGGGACTGCCCACCCAATGTCACGTAACAGGGAGGAGGAAAAAACTAACTCCAATGGAAAAGACTGATATCCCGAAAGGGCCCAGTCTAGGACAGAAGGCCCTGCAAGATGGCTAGGCCAAAGCCAGCCCTCCGCCTAGAAGCAATGTCCAGACTGTAGTGTTTGGAAAACGTATGGACAAAAACTCAAGTAGCAACAGCACAAATGTCAGCCATAGAAATGTTCTGTAGGAAGGCTGCGGAGACAGATATGCCCCTAGTAGAATGACCTCTGATGGTACCCGGCAGAGGTTCATCATACTTTTGGCACGCCCCACCACTATCATGTCCACACCTGGCATGCATGCCTCTGATCCTGTGCTACAATCCTGCACCCACTGGAGGATGAGTTACATGTTCAGTCCGTACTATCAGGCACTCTGTCAGTGGCCATCCCTAATGGCAGAATGTTCCCTGCACAAGGGCATCACGTGCTGCATGACGACTCAGTGTCTCCTGTCCAGTGCCAAGCAGCCCACTGTCTACCACAGGTGGTTGGCATGGCCATGTGTCCATTGACATAGGTACTTGGTATTGCATGGTGATGCTGTGGTGCATGGCACATGTGGTGAACACCTTGCATGCCTATCCCAGTGGCAGAAGCATCGTTCCACCTGTATGATCCAAACAACGGAACTTCATCTTACTTCACTGCAAGCCCGCAACAATCTCTTCTCTTGGCCCTGGAAGTCACATTTTATGATCCCTTCCCCTCAATTAACTCTGGTGTTGTCCCTCATCTCCTATCTCCTACTCCCTATCACACCAGCCAGCCCTTCCCCTGTCCATAGTCTTCCCCCTGAGTCCCCCATCCCTAAACATAGAAGCATAGAAACATAGAAGTTGACGGCAGATCCAACAATGCAAGGCCCATCTAGTCTGCCCATTTTTTCTACCTTATGAATGTGCACGAATGTGCCATAGGTCTTTACTCTGTCAATGGCCTATCTATTCATACTCATCTGTATTGCTGCCTTATGCCTAGCCCATGCCTGTCTGAAGCCCTGCACTGTATTCATATCCACCACTTCCTGAGGTAGGCCGTTCCATGCACCCACCACACTTTCTGTGAAAAAGAACTTCTTCACCAACAGATGAAAGGAGGGACAGGGAGGACATGATAGAAACTTTTAAGTACCTCAAGGGAATCAACAAAGTACAGGAGGGTAGCATCTTTCAGAAAAAGAGATGTGTAAGAACAAGGGGCACAATTTAAAGTTAGAGGGGGGACGGCTCAGGGGTAATGTGAGGAAATTCTTTTTCACGGAGAGAGTGGTGGACGCATGGAACCGCCTTCCTGGAGAGGTTGTGAGTCTAAAACAGTGGAGGAATTCAAACATGCATGGGACAGACATAAGGCAATTATAGTGGAGGTTGCAGGAAATAGGCTGTTGGTTAACTAGAATCTGCAGCTTATCCAGTAGGTAGGGAAATGGGCAGACTGGGTGGGCCAAGTGGTCCTTATTCTGCCATCAAAGTCTATGTTTCTATGTTTCTATGTTTCACATTACCCCTTAATCAGCCTCCCTCTAATCTCATGCTGTGTCATCTTGTCCTGCTATTTTTCTTATATTGAAACATGTTTGACTCTTTCACCTCGTTAATGTCCTTAAGGTGTTTGAATGTTTCGATCATATCACCGCTCTCCCTTCTTTGCTCTAGGGTATGCATATTGTGCTCTTTTAATCTGTCCTCATATGTTTTCTGACGCAGTCCCTGCACCTTTTTGGTTGCCCTTCTCTGGACTGCCTCCATTTTGTTAATGTCCTTGTATAGGTGCGGCCTCCAGTACTGCACGCAGTACTCCAGGTGGGGCTTAATTAGTGTCTTGTAAAGAGGGATTATTACCTCCCTCTTACGACTTGTGATACCCCTACTAATACACCCCAACATCCTTCTAGCTTTACCTACTGCTTTAGTGGTCTGCTTGGATGATTTCAGGTCATCTGTGATGATGATGTCCAAGTCTCTTTCTTCCCTTGTGATTGCCAGCAACTCCCCTCCCAACCTATAGGTAGTTTCAGGGTTTCTCTTCCCTCTTTGCATGATCTTGCACTTCTTTGTGTTAAACTCCAATTGCCACTATTCAGACCATTTTGGCAGTTTATCCAGATCTCTTCTCATTCGGTCCACCCCACCGGGGTCATCTACTCTGCTGCAGATCTTGGTGTCATCCGCAAACAGACAAACCTTACCCTCCAGTCCATCTGCAATGTCACTGATGAAGATATTGAAGAGGACTGGCCCCAGGACTGATCCCTGAGGTACCCCACTTGTGACTTGTATCTCTTCTGGCTGTATACATTTACCACCACTCTCTGTTTTCTGCCTGCCAACCAATTTGCCACCCAGTTGATCAACCTCTGACCCACCCCGAGCCTACCCAGCTCCCAGTTCTCATCCTCCCGTGCGATGGAACTTGCTTTTCCCTATGCCTTTTTCCCAGCCCACCTCCCTGTTCTCTCTCTAATCCCCTTACTTTGCATCCTCCTCCCACATTCTGCATGGCTTTTCATATCCTCTCCCTACCCATCCCATCAGTCGGCAAACAACTGGTGCCCTCCCTTATGCCAGCCACCCGAGCTCACAAGCACCTAAAAACCGCCCTCCTCTGACATGTTTTTCTCATACTACTACTATCCAGGAACATCCATCCTGACCCGGGTCCTCCCCTACAGACACCCCAGGCCCATGACAAGGCTAAGGGGCTATTATTTGCAACCCTAAATATCTGCAGTCTGCAGAAAAGGTTTGACCTCCTTCAAGGCTGGATGGCCCAGCACAAACCCGACATCTGGCACTGACTGAAACCTGGCTGTCACCACAGGTCGAGGACTCCCATGTGACCCTGAGCGGCTACTCTATTTTTTGGACTGACAGATAGTCCAAAAGGGGTGGAGGTTGTGCCCTCTACATACGGGAATCCCTACAAGCCTCTATCATCTCAATCCCCACACCCGCGCATGAGGCCTAAATTCATACAATAAAATTACTTCTGCAGAACCCTGGCAAATCCATCTATGTCCTGGTTGTATACATTCCCCCACACAACCAAAAACTTGCTTTTACTGCTGTTAACAGCTACATCTCCCAACTCCCTTCAAATAGCAAGCTCCTAATTATGGATGACTTCAGCATCAATTGGCTTTCCCAAAAGGCTGCCCCTTCAAAGACTCTGCCTCTGCCCTTGACCTTACTCAAGTGGTAGTCTCCCCTACAAGACTCAACCACAAAACCAGCACATCCACACTATTAGACCTGATCTTTACTAATCACCCGAAATGAATCTCAAGGGTCAAGGTGCTCCCTGACTCCCTTAGTGACCACTCCCCCATTCTCTGCTGGTGGTCTAGTAAAACATCTAACCCTCCTCCTAAAGTTGCTTACACTCACAGGTGAAAAAGGGGCTCGCTAGCCTCATTTAAACACCACCTCCTTAACTGTGACTGGTCCCCCATTGATATAGCCAGTTCCTCTGACAGCGCTCTTTCCTTCTTCATCTCTATATTCAACACAGCCTGTGACCTCTATGCCCCTCTCACCAAACAAATTGTAAAAGATCATGATGCCCCCTGGCTTTCCCAGAATCAACTTGACCTCATGCATCACCGGGATTGCCTTTGGCATAAAGCCCTTGATTCAGAACTTCTGCAAGATAAGCAGAGGTACAGGAAGGCCAGGAACAAATGTACCTGGACCCTGCATCAGACCAAGTCCACCTACTACCAGAATGCTTTCTCCTCATCTATGGGTAAAGGGCACAAATTCTGGGACACCATTAAAGAACTTAGCAACAAAGGTGTCTCCCCCCCTCCTACTCACTGTGAATGGCATCCAACTCAAGACCCATTGCAAATAGCTGACACTTTGAACACCTCCTTCTCTCTGACTTTAGTAGTGTGCTCCTACCTAACCTTTTCAACCCACCCTCCCCCCAACTGTCCCCTCCCATCACCAGTGCTCCCCTTTCCGGTTTCATGTCATATCAATGCAAGAAGCCAAAACCTATCTCTTTAAGGTTCTGAACAAATCACACCATAGTGGGGATACGTTGGACCTAAAACTTCTACGCCTCACACTCGACGTAGTCATCGGCCCCGTAACCAAAATCATCTGTCTAGGACAGTTCCCTACCCCCTGGAAGTGGGCAGTCATTACCCCCATCCCCAAAACTGGAGATTGTACCTCTCCCAACAACTATTGCCCCATTTCCATTTTACCTCTTCTCTCCAAAGCCCTAGAAAAAGTGGTGGCTGACCAGCTCTCAGACTACTTATCCAAATATAAGCTCCCCGTGCCCCGAACAACATGGATCCCACAAGGGTCACAGTAACTCCATGGCCCTTTTGGAATACCCCACCTTCATACACAAGGCCCTTGACCATGTACACTTAGTGGGGTCTGTCTACATAGACCGAACTTAGGCATTCGTTACGGTCAACCATACCCTCCTCCTTAACTCTCTGTCCTCCCTGGATCTTGCCCCTGAACCCACATCCTGGTTTGAGAGCTACCTAAGAGACAGGACCCAGGAGGTCAAAATAACTCTACCCTCTCTGTCTGCCTCCCAGTCCGCTCAGGGGTCTCTCAATGCTCCATACTTGGCCCACTCCTTTTTAGCCTCTTCTTAAACTCATTGCCCAATGCCTGCTCAAGTAGTTTGCTTCTCTACGCCGATGACGCCATCATCTTCACAAGCCACACTAATCCCTACTTTCTACAACAAACCCTCCAAAAGTCATTCACAGAAGCTGAAACCTGGTTCACAGAGTGTAGGCTAGTCCTCAACTATAAGAAAACCAAGTTGATGGTTTTCTTTCATCACCAAAACCCGCTCAGAGACCTCCCCCTTCTTATCTACAGTCATCAAAGCTCCCAGATTGAGCAGGTAAAAGCCTTCAAATATTTCGGCATCACTCTTGACTCCTCCCTCACCTATCACCCACATATTCATCCCTTGAGTACCAGCAGCAACACCAGAATTGGACTACTCTACAGGCTCAAACACTGCCTCTCTCCTCCGGATGCCCTTCGTCTAGCCGTGCAATTCTCGATCCTCTCTGTTGTAGATTATGGGATCATGTTCTATTGCTCCACAGATGACACTACCCTGCACAGAATAAAGACTGCCCTGAACAAGACATGCTGCCTAGTGATGGGATGCGATAGATACTTTATTGCTGAAAATTTCATGTATAAAGAGTTTATTTCATGTCATTATTAATGTTGAGTTAGACTTCAGGCTCATTGCTTTTCAGATAAAGTGAATGTAAATGAGGTTGTTCACTTTAGAAGAGACAGTTTTAGATTTTGTTATAATATTGAAATGCCTTGTTGTAATAATTGTATTATACAACAAGGCGTTTCAATTATTATAACAAGGTGTTACAGAGGCAATATAATACAGAGTGGACAACATAAAAGACACATTTAAAACATCTGAGGGTAGTGTAGACCCTGAGTCTAGTAACATTCTAATGGCGGGGAAGCCCAGAGTGCCACTATTTCTGTATGGTTGCAGTCTATAGCACTGATTAGGTTTAGCATGCTATGCATAGTATAAAATGCCTGTTTAGTGGTATGTATATCAGGCTCAGATGTAGGGAACCTGATGTGCCCCTGCACATGTGCTAGCAGGGCATCGATCACCTGCACCAGTGCCCGTGACACAGAGGACTGATTGACACTGATGACATCCCTGGACACCCTATGGAATGACCCTGTTGCATAGTATGACAAGGCGCATAACACCTTAGTCTCTACTGTTATCGCCCTTAACTGCCATCTCCGTGGTGCAATGTAGTCGTGGACCATGTTGTACACTTGTGTGATCATGCCCCAGTCAAACCTGAAGCATTCGATGCAGTGTGTGTCCTGCATCATGCATGCATCCACCAGTAGTCTGAAGACCCTTGACTGTGGGCCTCTGCACCTCCGCTGCTCCTGCTCCACCTTTAGCAGGAGTACATTCATCATAAAGCCAGGACACATCCTCTCCCACCACTGTGGATACCTGCCTAACTGTACATGTAAGGATCCAAGCCCTTTATGTGGGCCAGAACCCCCATGTGTACCTTTAAGATGGTGCAATGGGCCCCCAACACACACTGAACATACTGACCATACATTTTCAGGCATCATGTGCACACACCACAAGGTGTGAAGATGGAGATGGCTGCAGCAGTGGAGAGCTCCTTCACATCCACACCACAAGTTGGCTGCATTGGGACATACCCAAGGAAACTGTGGCATGTGACCAAGGACACTTACCTTGACAGCCCCAATGGGGGCAACATCTGGAGGTCACAATCTGGATATGTACCTGGCCTGCAGTGTGTGGTCTGGTGCATTGGGGTGGGTGTGAGTTCCATTGTGCTGATGTTTGTTTCATCTTCTCACTGGAAGACTGGAAGAAGGCCAAGGTAGTACCCCTGCATAAGGGGGGAGGAAGAGAAGAACCGGAAAACTACTGCCCGGTTAGCCTAACCTCAGTGGTCGGAAAACTAATGGAGGTGCTAATAAAGGAAAGGCTGATAAAATATCTAGCAATGGAGGGCCTCCTAAATCACAATCAGCATGGATTCACAGGTGGTAGGTCATGCCAGACCAACCTGATTGAATTCTTTGATAGGGTGACAGAGATATGGGATCGGGGGTGGTGGATGTGGCCTACCTGGACTTCAGGAAGGCATTTGACACTGTCTCCCACAGGAGATTGATAGGGAAAGCAGATAGCTTAGGAGTGGGTAGCAAGCTCACAAGCTGGTTAGAACACTGGCTGGAGGGAAGGACACAGAGGGTTGTGGTGAATGGGGTGCACTCTAAGGAAGAGAAGGTGACGAGTGGGGTTCCCCAGGGGTCTGTGCTGGGACCCATACTTTTCAACATTTATATCGGGGATATCATGGAGGGTCTTCGGGTTAAAGTCTGTCTATTTGCTGATGTCATGAAGATATGTAGCAATAGGGTGGATACGGTGGAGGGGGGGTGTAAGATGTGAGGGAGGACTTGGTGACACTAGGGGAGTGGTCAGAAAAGTGCCAGCTGCAGTTCAATATCAAAAAGTGCAAAATTATGCACAGAGGGCAAAATAACCCAAAGGCAAAGTACCGGCTTGGAGTGGGAGAAGGTAACAGAACAGGAAAGAGACCTGGGAAACAAAAACCCAGGGGAAGAGTACACAATGGGGGGGTGAGATACTAACAACAACAAAAATTGAAAGGGACCTGGGAGTAATTATATCAGATGATCTAAAGGTGGGCAAGCAATGTGAGAAGGCAGTAAGGATGGCTGGGGGGAATACTGGGATGCATAGGGAGAGGCATTAACAGTAGAAAACAGGAAGTTGTTATCCCTCTGTACAGACAGTTGGTGAGACCCCATCTGGAGTACTGCGTGCAGTTCTGAAGACCTCATCTCGCAAAGACATAGACAGAGTGGAGGCTTGTCCATAGGAGTGCAACCAAAATGGTGCAGGGTCTACACCAGAAGACATATGAAG
This sequence comes from Neoceratodus forsteri, assembly GCA_016271365.2. Classification (NCBI taxonomy): domain Eukaryota; kingdom Metazoa; phylum Chordata; order Ceratodontiformes; family Ceratodontidae; genus Neoceratodus; species Neoceratodus forsteri. The sequence continues at coordinate 1,572,154,385 of CM028131.1, forward strand.
AGAGACTAAAGCAGCTTAATATGTATACCCTCGAGGAAAGGAGGGAGAGGGGGTACATGACAGAAACTTTCAAGTACCTCAAGGGAATTAACAAAGTCCAAGAGGGTATCATCTTTCATAAAAAGAGATGTGCAAGAACAAGGGGACATAATTTGAAGATGGGGGGGACAGCTCAGAGGTAATGTTAGAAAGTATTTTTTCACGGAGAGGGTTGTGGATGCATGGAACAGCCTTCCTGAGGAGGTTGTGGAGTCAAGAACAGTGGGAGAATTCAAGAATGCATGGGACAGACATAAAGCAATTCTAGTGGGAGGGTAGGAGGAAATAAGCTATTGGTTAACTAGAATCTGTAGCTTATCCATCAGGTAGGGAAACAGGCAGACTAGGTGGCCCAAGCAGTCCTTATCTGCCATCAAATTCTATGTTTCCATGGGGATCTCGATTTCAGACAACCTGAAAGTCCAGAATCAATGTGACAGAGCTGCAGGAAAGGCACTCAGAATGCTGTCATGCATAGGGAGGGGATTCACAAGCAGGAGGAGGGAGGTGATCCTGCCACTTTATAAAACCATGATCAGGCCACACATGGAATATGGAGTCCAGTTCTGGAGGCCATACCTACAAGGGGACAAGAACAGGCTGGAAAGGGTCCAGAGAAGAGAAACCAAGATGGTGAGGGGGCTGCAGGGGAAGTCTTATGAGGAGAGGCTGGAAGAGCTGGGCCTGTACACATTGGAGGAGAGGAGGGGGAGAGAGAGGACATGGTGGAGACATTCAAGTATTTGAAGGGCATGATCAAGGTGAGGGTCGACAACATCTTCAGAATGAATAAGAACAATTCCACTAGAGGGAATGCCTACAAACTGGAGGAGGGAAGATTCTAAGGGGACATCAGGGGGAGCTACTTTACCGAGAGGGTGGTAAGGCCATGGAACAGTCTGCCGGAATGGGTGGTGGGAGTGGATATGGTTGACAGCTTCAAAAGAGCCTGGGATAGGTATATGGTCCTAATAGGCAAGGGATAGGCCAGTAAGTGGGGGTCTTCCGGGGGGGGAGGGTTATGGGCAGACTGGATGGGCCATGGGATCCTTTTCTGCCAACAGTTTCTATGATTCTATGATCCCCACAGGACTGACTAGGCCTCCCAGACAAGATGATCCTCAACAGGGTGAAGCAGCTGGATGGGGCCATCTGCATTGTCCAGACACATTCACCCCCGGCAGAGGAGATGGCAGCAGGCCAGCACATTCTTCCTGGTTCTGAGAGTGGGTACCACCAACATATGGTATAAGGCCCACAACAGGGAGAAGTGGAGGGTGGAGGTGCCATCAAAGGTAGGTTCAGCATCCTGTGGCATGCATGTGACGTCTCATGTATGCTTTTGTGTCCCCTCATGATTTTCCCAGACGTGCTTTTCCTCACTGTGTTTCATTTCCATTGCATTACTTCAGGGAACTGCTCCATTGCCTTGTTCTCCTCTCAAGCCCATGGATGGCCACAACATCACCAGGCGACAGCAGGGACTCCCAGGAGGAGGAGGAATGGGTGTGACCTTTGGACTGGACCATGCATGTATAAGAAACACTGCCATGCCTGATGTTCAGGTGGTCCGTGTGCCCGTTGCTTGAGGATTGTTCATCTCAATTGTCTATGTGGACTTTTAGTTGTTTTTAACTTACATGGTTTATGATGCTGCAATGTACCTAAGCGGCTGTCATCCGCCATCATCATGTGATAATGTTGCCATGTAATAAAAGTTCTATGCCACTGGGGTGGGATGATGGGGTACTGGAGGGGGGCTTGGGGCATTGGGGAGCCCTGTGGGGGTGAGTGCAGCATTTGTGGGGGTGGAGGCTGCATGGGTTGGGTGATAAGTGCGACATGCACTGAGGGCATGTGTGGGTGTCCCGCATGTGTGTCAAGTGTGGTGTTCGCAGGGTTCCCATGCTGGTGCCTCTGTTAGCAGTGAGTCAGCATAGCACCATTGCGACCCACCTGGGCTATGCAGGGTTCTGTGCCCTGTACATGATATGCATCATGCAGGCTTGTGTGGCTACTGATCCAGTGCATCTGATCCCATAGGTGGTGGGTGCATTGGCTGGGTCTCTGGGGGCCTTGGCAGCATACCTCTCCACTGACCGTGCATTTCAGGGATGCACTGTTTGGCCTCATACATTCCCTCAGCGCATGGCACAGGTTTTTCCTGTTCCTGAGCTGTGGGGATGATTTGCATGCTTTATTGTCACACATTCCAGATACAGCCATCCTGTTCAACAGGTACAGCATCCTATGCTACTCCCCCTCTTCTTGCTGGCTTTCCTGTACCCCTACTGGTGCGGTGTATCCCTGATTTGTGGTCATTCACCCCGTGTTCATCTGCTGTCTCCCTGTTTCTGTTTGGACAGGGGACAGGTATGATGGCCCAGAGATTACAGAGTACTGTCATGTTGCTCTGGGTGCATGGCGTCCTGTACTAATGTGCAGTCACTTATGGCAGCCCTCCACCTGCCGTAACTGTATGCTCCTCATGCCATGCACCAGGTTGTTGTACCTGGCTTCATGCATGTGCATTTGGAGGTGTTGCAAATGCCCCCACTTATGTGCAATGGCGCCATGACCGCACCACTGCCTGCCTATGCATACCCCATGCACTCGCTTCTTACATGCCTCACAGGCAGGCCATACACGCGAAACATGCACATGCCTGTAAGTGCACGCTGCGTAGCCTTTGTGCATAGGGCCTATTTGTTGAATTGCTTCATGTTGGTGCTGGCCAGTGCCAGTCTTAAATAAAATATAAAAAATGCAAAAAATAATCACTCAAGAGAGGGGAACACCCATATGAAGTAGCAAGCAAGTCAGGTGCCTACTACAAGCTACATTGAAAAAATTATGATATACTTCCACTTCTTCAGTAGCCCAGTAGAGAACAGGTGACAACACCTCAAGTAGAGACACCCAGAGTACTTTGCATGTATTGGTGTTCTCTCAGAGCAAAGCTATTTCTGAAATTACACTGAGTGACTACAGGCAGTGTCTTAGTTAAAAACTCAGTGGGTGCAAGGACAGAAGCACTGCAGTCTTTCTCTAAAGTGGAGAATCTAGAAGAAGTCTGCAAGCTCTTGCAATGAGCTGTATTAACTTGAACTAAAGGTAAATTTAAATCCTTTTCAAACTGGGGGCCTTAAACTAAAGGTGTGTGTGGCACTGAAACTAAAACCTGTGTCTTTTGTTAGATGCTTCAAAGAACCACAAGGCAGCTTTCAGGAAGATTTGGGTCTTTTCTGATATTGACTAAATTGAATGCAGCTTCCATACGAGGTAAAATTAAATGTACTAGAAACATGTTAAAGAACTATATAAAAACACCTTAATTAAAGCTGCTCTTAGCCTAGATTTTAAACATTGTAGATTTTAGGCTCTAGTTCTCGGGGGGGGGGGGACTTTTATAGGCTATATGCTAAATTTATTTATTTTATTTATTGAAATCTCGGATTACAACCTTTGAGCTACAAGCTCATTTACAAAGGTTCCATGTCAGGAAAAAAATGTGAACGTACAGTAGTAAAATACAGAGTTTCAATGAACATTAAATGTCAATAGTAATAAGACCGACAGAGTACATGGGATAGGGTTTGTGCCTTATGGCACAGGCAAAGTCAGAGCTGCAGCAGTAATTATCACGAGAGAGTTGGGGGGCAGAGAAGTTCAAGAGTGAAGGGGAATTAAGGAGGTGTTTAGCTTGAGGAACCACTGGCTAAGGGCCTTGTCAGGAAGGGTGGGGTGGAAGGACAGGGGTTAGGAAGTAGGTAGGGCATGGACTCTCAGGAATAGAGGGGTGGAACTAGGGCTGGAGGTGGGGGAAGAGGTTGGTGGAGGAGGGTAGGAGGGGGAAGAAGCAGATTGGGTGATTGCCAAAGTGCGCATTGGTGGGGTAGTCAGAATTTTTTTATCAGGTAGGTTGATCAGGTAGGGCAGGTGCTTTGGCCTTGGCTGGACAGGTGGGATCTAAGTGCAGATTTGAACAAGCTGATTTTGCTAATAGTGGCTAGTTCTGGTGGGAGTGAGGTAAGCCATAGCAGGGCCCGGTATTCAAAGGATCGCTGACCTTGGGTGGTGCAACGGTAGGGGATCTTGACTTGAGATCTTATTGGATGTCCTTGTAGTCCTTGTTGGTGCCACCTGGTGTATGAGGGAGCTGGGCCCGGAGGCAGTAATGATAATAATAATAAAATTTATTTAATTAACCGCCTTTCAAAATTTCAAGGCACTGTACATCAAGAACAAACATAAAACATATTGAATACATTCAATAAAAACAAATATGACATATATTCCAGTACTGCAATATAAAATTAGAACAAAGAAGGAGTAGGCCCAGAGTTGCTTTTTTGGCAAGGAGACAGGTTTGATAGCGGGCCCTAACATTCAGATTTAGCCAACCGGTTTGTTGGTAGAGGTGGCAGGTATAGGTCAGGCGTGGGGCTCCAAGTGCAAGTCTGCAGGCTTTGTTGAGCATGGTGGCGAGTCACCTGAGGGTGCTGTCAGAGGCTGCACTGTAGATAGTAAGGTCATAATCAATAGTTGAGAAGACTGAGCTGGTTATGGCAAACTGGAGGGCTTTATCAGTGAGGCAGCTACAGTGCTTATATAGCAGGCCGAGCTTCCTGTTAGCTGTAGTGGCCACATGATCGATATGTGTGGCGAATGAGAGGGAGCTGTCTAGGGTGAGGCCCAGGTATTTGAATTTGGGGACCATTTCAATGGTGATCTTTTGTAAATTCTGGATGTTCAGGGTTGCAGCCCTGTAGCGGCTGTGCGCAGGGGCAAAGAGCATGGACTTCGTCTTTTTGTAGTTAACTAGGAGTTTAGCTGTGTTAAACCAGTCTTCCACATTGTTAAAGTCCTGTTGAAGATGCTGCTCCAGTACAATAGGGTCAGAATGACTGGAGTAGATCACCGCATTATCAGCGTAGAGAAGGATTTTTTGTTGAGAGGCTAGAGGTAGGTTGTTTAGAAAGAGGCTAATGAGGAGGGGGCCCATGATGGATCCTTGGGGGACTCCGATGGACACTTGTAGGGAGTCAGAAAGTACATTGCATATTTTTACCTGCTGAACACGTTCAGAGAGGTAGCTCTGGAACCAGCACAGTGAGTCAGAGGAGAGCCCAGTTCCCTCTAATTGGGCCATGAGGAGGTCATGGTTGACCGTGTCAAAGGCCTTGGTAAGGTCAATAAAGGTTGCCCCCAAAAAGTGCCCCTGGTTGAAGGTGCTGTGAATGTAACCCGTGAACTCGAGAAGCGCTGTGGTAGTGCTGTGGTGTTGACAGAAGCCATGCTGCTGCTGGCATTGTAGCTGGTATTTGTCAAGGTGTTCCACCAGCTGATCATAGACTATACACTTGAGGGCTTTTGAGATCGGTGGGAGGACTGAAATTGAGTGGTAGTTGGTGTGGTCAGTCTTACTGCCTGCTTTGTGAACTGGGGTTACGATTGCGGCTTTCCAGAGTTTTGGGAAGGTACCTGTGGTGAGGGACAGATTTACAATACAGGTCAGTGAGGTTAACAGTTCGTCAAGGGTAAGAGAGATTAGTTTTAAGTCAAGGCCCTCGGAGCTATGCCTGGACTTACCACGGACTTTGGAAAGATATTTTTTTACCTCACCTTTAGATAGTACTCTGAGATAGAATGCAGGGGCTTAGTACGTTGAGGGGGAACTTTGGGGGCTGGGCTGGTTGGTACCAGCTTGGTCTTGGAAACTGGGGGGGGAGCACTGTACTGAGTTCAGTAGAGGCTTTGTTGAAGATGTCTGTGATCTGGGGTCTTGTGTAAGGGATCCATTGTGGCTCAGCATTGTGGCTGCTGAGGTATCCCGTTTCCCAATGATTGCATTAATGTTATCCCAGAAACGACAGCTGTCCCTCCAGGTGGAGTTAAGATCAAGTCTGTGGAAGTTAGCTTTAGCCTATTGGTATTATTGATGTGCACTTATTCTGTGCAGCCTTGTAGTTTTGCATATCCTGGTCAGAGAGAGTATTTTTGTACTTATACCATAGGCAGTCCCTGGAGCTCATCAGGGCAAGGAGGGGAAGGGTTATCCATGATTTTTGCAAGCCACTGATTTTCCTTTTAGATATGGGGGAAAATATATCGCAAGCAGCATTGAAACTAGTTATAAATTTACTCAGAGCTGTGTCAGCGTCTTTGGCATTTAGGATAGGTGCCCAGCTCAGTTGCAGGAGGTGTTGCTTAAAGAGCCCTAACATGCCCTTTTTCAGTATACGGGATATTATCACCTTGGCGGGCCGTTTAGGGGCCTTGTTGGACCAGGCAAAGATGACAGGTGAATAGTCACTTAGGGAGTCTGGGAGCACTTTTAGGCCAGAGATACATTCTGGGTGGTTAGTTAGTACCCAGTCTAACAAGGTACTGGTACCTGATCTGTAGTTTGTACGGGTGGGTTGGTCCACTAGCTGAAGGAAGTTAACTGAGGAGACCACATCCTTATAAGTGGCAGAGTCCTGGGACAACCAACTGATGCTGAAATCACCCAGCACTATGACTTCACTGCTAGAGCAGATGTCGGCTAGATGCTCATGTAGTACACTAAAACCTTCAGCTACTTCCCTAGGGGGTAAGTAGGCTGAGACGAGAATAAGGCCCTTGCCCTGGGTGCCCAAGGTTAAGTGCACAGAGAGTATCTGAACATTTTTACTAGTTCTTAAATGTGGGAGAGCTATCCCCTACAGGTAATCTTTTATATAGATTATGCAGCCACCACCCCTCTTTCCTAGCTGATCGTGGTAGAAGGGGGTGTACCCGTGGAGCTGGACTTGGCTGTCCTTGGTCCTGGGTGTAAGCCATGTTTCAGTTAAGGCCAGGATGTCTGGGTTGTGTTGCACTACCCAGGCTTGCAACAGGTCAAGTTTTGGCAGCAGACTACAGATATTAAGGGATGCTATGGTGATCAGTTGACTTTTCCTGGTTTGCCCTGTGGCTTTGTAACTGAGGCCAGTGTTAGGATGAATATTGCCCAATAGCATTAAGAGTAGCCAGGCTATTCTGATCATGAGGGGTTTGAGTTGCTTGACTGAGCGAGGTGGAAGACATTGGGACTGGGGCTCAGTACTAGTGTTGTAAGCAAAGTGGCTTGTTAGTGTAGTAGGTGGCGGGATAGGGTAGTGGTAGTCAGCAGTTAGTGGACACGGTGACCCTGACATCAGGGGGGCTTTGGTCATTGGGATACCAGGCCCTGATGTGGAGTTAGGGATTCCATCCCTGTATATAGGAAGCAGTCCCAGAGCTGTATTACAGCAGGAGAGCGGCAAGGCAGTAGGAAGTAGTAGAAAGGCCATGAGAGATGTTACTAGCCAGAGTGCTCGTGGTGGCATTGCTGTTTTTTTAGCATCAGGCATTGCTGGTTGGTGTGGGTGCATTATGGGAGTCTGAATGCGGCTCAGACAGTGGGAGTTTTGTTGTCTTGGTGCACCCTTAACAGCACGCTGGGCTGAATGGGGTGCATATACTTTACGGGTTAGTTTGGGATTGGATCCTGGGCAATGCCCATTCTCTGGAGATAATACATACATTCCTGGGACTGCTGGGTGCAGGGCCACCCTTTGTGTATACGATCTGTAGGTGGTGCATCTGGTGAGATAGGGTACCGTTTGACTTTAAGGGGCAGTGCCTGCTTTTGGTGATTACTCAGATGGGCAGGGACATAGTGAGAGGGGTGATAGAGAACTGAGTGGGAGGAGTAAAGATGTGTATTTAAAGGAGGCCTGGGAGGGGTTGGGGGGTGGGAGAAAAATACTGCAGTGCTTTACTGGCAGACAGAACAAGCTGAGGTGCCAAAGTCCTATTCAAAAGTCTTTACAAAAGGCAGTCCAGTCGGTGGTGACACTGAGAGGAGGCCGTCCAATTAGGATTCACCTGAAAGTTACCGCACCAATCAGAAGCATCAGCTCCATTACACCAGCTGGCAGCAGTACCTGGGGTAGAGATCCGAGGAGGAGAACCACAGGGACGGCCAGAGAAACTGGAGAGTGGTCAGACGGCAGCCATGGATTCAGTCAGTGATGCCGCCTTTCAGTTGTGGTGCGCCACTTCAGGTGTGGGACCCTGGGGAGGAAAAGGGAGAAAACACAGGGAATTATAGTAGCCGAGACACGAGGGCGGGTGCTTGCCGGCAGTTCATCAGTTGGGAGGGGGTGATTTACAGGTAGACAAAGGCAGAAAAGATGCAGAATACGGATGGAAGGAGGTGTTGGAGGGAGAATAATAGATAGGGGAGGGGTAGCCAAGGGTGATTAGAATTATGAGAGGGAGTAGTGTTACATGGAGAAGAGAATAGTTAAGTTGAGAGTAGGGGGAAGGTGCAGAGCAGGGAAAAACAGCAAATATAGATTTGTGGCAAGGAGGAACAGCACAAGGGAGGAGATTTAGTAGAAACCAGAAAGAAAGTAGCTTTAGGCTGAAAGTTGTGAGAGAGATAGACTAGAAAATAGAAGGGAAACTCTGAATTTACTCTAGCAGCATTCGGGTTCCAAAATGCAATAATCAAAAGGTGCAGCACTGGTTAAGCACTAAGGCAGTGTATTTCAAGGCTAATTATAGTTCATGCAACACAGGAGGTTAGGCAGCTATACAGTTTCAGACAAAAAATACCACAGTGCTTTACTGGCAGACAGAACAAGTTGAGGTGCTGAAGTCCTATTCAAAAGTCTATACAAAAGGCACTCCAATTGGTGGTGACACTGAGAGGTGGCCATCCAATCAGGATTCACCCGAAAGTTACCGCACCAATCGGAAGCGTCGGCTCCATTACACCAGCTGGCAGCAGTACTTGGGGTAGGGATCTGAGGAGGAGAACCACAGGGGTGACTGGAGAAACTGGAGAGTGGTTGGGTGGTGGCTGTGGATTCAGCCAGTGATGCCACCTTTTGGCTGTGGTGCGCCGCTTCAGGCGCAGGACCCTGAGGTAGGGATCCGAGGAGGAGAACCACAGGGGAGGCTGGAGAAACTGGAGAGTGGTCAGACGGTGGCCATGGATTCAGCCGGTGATGCTGCCTTTCAGCTGTGGTGTGCCGCTTCAGGTGTGGGACCCCAGGGCAGGGATCCGAGGAGGAGAACCACAGGGGCAGCCGGAGAAACTGGAGAGTGGTCAGGCGGCGGCCGTGGATTCAGTTGGTGATGCCGCCTTTCGGCTATGGTGCACCGCTAAAGAGTTTATAAAGTTATAATTTATAAGTGACATGATGCATATAGTATATACTACAAAAGTTTACAAAAGTTGAGCCAGTCCAAATTTTCTCATGGGGATTTGCATATGTTTCCCATGGTGCTTTGCATTATTGGGGTATGTGCAATTGTGTTTTCTTATAGTATATATATTGCAAAGTTTAACATATTTTATGATACTTTATGATACTTGGAGGTTTGAAAAATCTTCTTATATACCAGAGGAATTAGCTCAAAGAAGCAAAGGGAAGCAATGGAGAAGGTCTTATTTATTCAAAGTTGTTTTATATCTACTTGCTGGGAAGCCAAGAAATTGATTTCAGCAAAGACAAAGTTCTGTCCTCTGGAAACTGAGTCTGAGCCCTTGAAAGAAATGAAAGGGAAAGGCTGTAAGGACATTGCATTTTCATTTTCAGATTAATCCATATTGTGGGACTCACAAAGGACTGGTGGTGAATTTTGTATTCTGTATTTAACCTTCTCTTGGAATATATTGTATTTACCTTCTAATTGCTGAGGTAGTTAACACTGTTACTAGATTTACCTTAGCCAGGATACATGTATATAAGCACGACATTTTGAAATTTCCTAATTCATTTTCAATTGTTTATATTTGGAATTTAAAATCTTTGCATAGCATAACGTTTAATATAGGGATATACTGGCAGAATTTGAACCTAGATTATTATGTCTTGGTTTCAACAAGAAGTGGTAAAAAAAACTTCCCTGAACTTGAGTACCCTAGAGGAACCACTACTAGAGAAGGGGAAGAAACCTATCTGAATACAGAAAACTATACCAGAAGGCAAAAAGATATCAGATAAAGTGCCTCAAGAGAAAAAAAGCAAAAAATTTAAAATAACTGCTATTTTTCCTGAACACGTAAATGCCTCCATAAACTTATTTACACCTAAGTCTGATCCAAAACAACTTAAAGATGAGAACATAATTAATCTGGTTTCTCAAGAAAATCCAGCAGAGGGGAATAATAGTGCAACTCATGAAGCACAAGCTGGAGATATTTCCTTACTTACATGTGGCTGGGAAACACCAGAATTGTAAAAGTCTGAGGAAGATAATTTAGATTTAGATTCCTATGAGAAGGTTTTTTCCTAGAATACTCCATTTATGGAGAAAATATACCCAATCAAACAATGAATAGCACTTATCTTTTCACACAAAGCACTGCTCAGTCATTTTCTTTAAAATGTATCCAGTAATCAAAAGAGGGTGCACCTTACCGAGACTGAAAATAACACCACACTCCAAATGAAAGGAACTGATCAGCATTCCTTAGATTCAAAGTTCTTTCTTTAATACTTAAAATCTTACAGCAGCAGCAGTTATTCTCAAAAACACTGGCACTTGGCACTTCATTTTAATTCTTAGTCCAACAGCGGTTTCAAAAGCAAACTTGTATAGCTTGTATAGTATGTAACTTGTATAATCAAGTTACCCGCAGACTTTCGGCCAGCCAAGCGCTCGAGTAGCCACACGTTTATGTTTCTGCATCACAACTGATGCCTTCATCAGAACATGTGTTGCCACTATAGCACCATTATTTTTAAATCATTACCTTAAAGGAACATGTATACCCTAAAGTGCAAGAATACATTTACATATTCAATATAAAGTGCCATCACATTTAGAACGACAATACACATACACATGTTAGAACAAATGCAGACATATACATTAAATGACTAAAACAAAATTCATTTTAAACTGTGCAAGGAGACAGAATCATTCAGTCCATTTGGCTTTATAGTGTCTAATGTTGTGATCCAAAAGGCTTCCCTCAGTAACAGTTTATTTTTTTAAACTTCCTCCTCTTTGGTCCAAAACCACCTTTTCCAATCCAAAAAATGTTAACACTGCAGGTGAAGTGTGTCTAGCAGCAGAAAAATGTCTAGCAATAGCATGAGATTCATTGTTTGTATGGATTGCATGTTTATGTTCAGCAACCCGCAACTTAAGCACTCTTTTAGTCTGGCCAATATAATAAATTCCACATGGACATGTCAGTGAATACACTACCCCTTCCGTACTGCAATTAATAGAATGTCTAATTGTAAATCTCTTTCCGGTGCGAGGATGTGTAAATGAATCTATGTCTCTAGTATTATTGCATTGCGAACAGTGCCCACATCTAAAATTTCCAAGTGGAGGTTTAGATAACCAGGTCTCTACTTCCAGTTTCGGCAGCAAACTATGAACAAGTGAGTCTCTCAAATTACGACCCCTTTTATGAGTTATTCTTGGAGCATCTTTACTGATCTCATCAGAGCATTTATCTCCCCTTAATATTGGCCAATGTTTTTTTACAATGTATGTCACATCAGAAGCTTTTGGGAAATATTGTGTTACAAATGACACCTTAAATTTCTTCTTTTTTTTTTCCTTATTTTTGTTTCCACCAATAAGTTCAGCATGATTTTTACTTTTTGCATTCATATAAGCACCCTGTATACATTCTTTAGAATATTTTCTGGCCTCAAAACACTTCGCCATAGCCACACTTTGTATCTCAAAATCAGCATCCATTGAACATATCCATTTTGCTCGCAAAAACTGTCCTTTTGGAATATTTTTAATCAGACTCTTTGGATGGCAGCTTGTACCTTCAAGAATAGTATTATGTGCTGTTGTCTTTCTATACATTTTACATTCCAGCTTAGTCTCAGATTTAAAGATTGTCAAATCAAGAAAATTAATTGCTGTCATGTCCCATTCAGATGTAAATTTCAGACTGGAAGTGGTGGAATTGATATACTCAAAAAACAACTGCAGATCTTCCACTGTTCCCTTCCACACCATAAAACAATCATCGATAAAGTGTTTCCAGCTTATGATATTTTCAGCAAATGGATTATTGATATAAAAAATAAACACATTTTCCCACTGTCCCACGTACAGATTGGCTAAATTCGGGGCAAACATGGTACCCATGCTAGTTCTTTTAATTTGTCTGTAGTATTTATTGTTAAAAATGAAGAAATTAGACTCAAGTAGCTTATGATTTGATGTTGCTAATCATAAAAAAGTCTAAAAAAGAATGTGAAAATTTGTTAAAAGAAATTCATGATTTAGAAAAGAAAATGGCTATCGGACTAATAGCTGAATAACTTCAAGATCTAAAAAGTAAAATTGATAGCCAATTGGAAAAACACAAAACAGAATTAAGGTTTTATAAGCAACAGAAACATGAACGAGATGCAGGGGATTATGCTGATGGTATCATTTATAATTGACATGATAAACTGAAAAAATTTAGAATAAGAAAATTTGAGCAAGGAGATAATGTTATATCGTCAGGAGCTGAAAGTGATTCGTCAAGTTCTACTACTCACAACTCATATTAAGAAATATGTTCCCAGTTTAAAATCTTATATAAAAGATACGAACTACATGTGTAGTATAATTGCAGAAACAACAGTACAGATTAATGACATTCTAGTTAGTGTAGATGTGGAGAGCCTTTATACTAACATACCCCATGAGGGTGGGCTGGAAGCAATATCAAAAGCCCTGCGTGAGAGACCTAGTGATGTTACGCCATCTACAGAATTTATAGTAAATTGTGCTAGAACTGTATTTGAGTCTAATTTCTTCATTTTTAACAATAAATACTACACACAGATTAAAGGAACCAGCATGGGTACCACGTTCTAAAGAATGTATACAGGGTGCTTATGTGAATGCAAACAATAAAAATTGTGCTGAACTTATTGGTGGAAACAAAAAAAAGGGAAGAAAAAGAAAAGGAATTTAAGGTGTCATTTGTAACACAATATTTCCCAAAAGCTTCTGATGTGACATACATTGTAAAAAAAACATTGGCCAATATTAAGGGGAGATAAATGATTTGATGAGATCAGCCAAGATGCTCCAAGAATAACTCATAAAAGGGGTCATAATTTGAGAGACTCACTTGTTCATAGTTTGCTGCCAAAACAGGAAGTAGAGACCTGGTTACCTAAACCTCCACTTGGAAATTTTAGATGTGGGCACTGTTCGCAATGCAATAATACTAGAGACATGGATTCATTTACACATCCTCGCACCGGAAAGAGATTTACGATTAGACATTTTATTAATTGCAGTACGGAAGGGGTAGTGTATGCACTGACATGTCCATGTAGAATTTATTATATTGACCAGACTAAAAGAGTGCTTAAGTTGCGGGTTGCTGAACATAAAAATGCAATCCGTACAAACAATGACTCTTATGTTATTGCTAGAATTTTTCTGCTGCTAGACACACTTCACCTGCAGTGTTAACATTTTTTGGACTGGAAAAGGTGGTTTTGGACCAAAGAAGAGGAAGTTTAAAAAACAAACTGTTACTGAGGGAAGCCTTTTGGATCACAACATTAGACACTATAAAGCCAAATGGACTGAATGATTCTGTCTCCTTGCACAGTTTAAAATGAATTTTGTTTTAGTCATTTAATGTATATGTCTGCATTTGTTCTAACATGTGTATGTGTATTGTCGTTCTAAATGTGATGGCACTTTATACTGAATACGCAAATGTTTTCTTGCACTTTAAGGTATACATGTTCCTTTAAGGTACTGATTTAAAAATAATGGTGCTATAGTGGCAACACATGTTCTAAAGAAGGCACCAGTTGTGATGCATAAACATAAACGTGTGGCTACTCAAGCGCTTGGCTGGCCGAAAGTCCGCGAGTAACTTGACTATACAAGTTACAAACTATACAAGCTATACAAGTTTGCTTTTGAAACCGCCATTGTACTAAGAATTAAAATGAAGTGCCAAATGCCAGCGTTTTTGAGAATGGCTGCTGCTGTTGTAAGATTTTAAGTATTAAAGAAAGAACTTTGAATCTAAGGAGTGCTGACCAGTTCCTTTCATTTGGAGTGTGGTGTAATGAATAACACTTATATTCCATTTTCTTCACTTCCACCTTTACTCATACAGGGAAGAAGGACTGGAAAAGTCTGAAAAGAAGTAGGGGTGATAAATTGGCCTCAGTTATACAAGAACTGAGTAATACTATAGATGGCTTGAAGAAATTAGAAATGAAACAGGGAGAACAATATTCTAGGGACCATCGAATAAGAGGGAGATTTAGCACAGAAAACCTGAGATTAAAAAAATAAGATATTAATCAAAATCAGTCCATGCATTAAATACAGTATAATAAGGAATACTTCATGAATGAAGGAGATTTTACATCCAGCTCTGTTTTGTCTAGGCAGATGCTGGAGAGGATTAAAAATCAATATTATGCAAATGTACTATTTCTGGAAAATATTGCAGCCCTTAAGGAAGAGGTCTCTTCCCTGAAAGTTGGTGTATTTAGGAACAAGATTTTGCTGGAACATATAGGAAATTCACGGGAAAGTAATGAGCGTAACTCAAGCATGGAGATCCGAGTTACACAGGGAGTTCAGTGGCAAGAGATGAATTGTGGAATATGGGGGAATTTACCCCCACCTTTTGACAAAGAACAGTCTACCTCTCCCTTTTTAGATGGTTCTCTGCTTAAGAGAAGGGCCCAAGGTAAAGGAAAGAAGATAGGAAGGGAAAATAACAGCAAAATAATAAGAATAATAACAAAAAATAAGAATAAAAACCAAAACAGAGATAAAGACAAAAATTCAAATAATTGCAAAGCTGGCATTAAGGAAAGCAAAGAGGAAGGAGAAATTAAGACATGGAAAAGGATACAATCTGCTTTGATAGAAGTAGGAAAGACTAGGCATATGGATCCAGTAAATGAAGGGAATAAAGAAATTAGTAACTTAAACTATGACATTTTCATAGGAAAAGATCTTGATACTGAAAGAGCTGAAGCAAATAATGAAATTGTAAGTAGAGAATGAGCCATGAGGAAGGCCAGGACCTCAAATGTTGTAACTCCAGCAGGAAAATTTGAAGAATTAAGACAGACAATTGGTAATAATACTAAGGGGAATAAGCATGAATATACCTTCTTCAGTCTTTTTAAAGAGAGAGGAATATGAAACATAATTTCTAGTGGAAATGTATGGGGTTGAGATACTGGAAAAAGAGACACCAGAAGACTTGGATAACATATTAGGGAACTACTAAATACAGATCACCAGGAGAAGGAAATATATATTATGAGACTTCCCAACCCTACTATTCCAGATTGTGTTTTAATATACTCTCAGTCTCAGATACTGATGGAGAGGATATGGGCACAGGCAGAGGTACTTAGAGCAAAAGGCTTTAATATGAGCCAACCACAGAGTGTACCCATTATTCCCGATAGGACATCATAGGAAAACTCAAAGTATAAAGCACAGCAGAATAAAAGGGAAAGTGATAAAGAAATACAGAATCGTATTCAAATTTATAGCAGGATATGAAAAGAAACAATATTCAGAATGGGAGAGTAAAGTTATCTTGATTTTTGGATGGAATATACCAGGAGAAAGGTCTAAGGGGAAAATTGGGAAATAAATTATTGCATTTATATTATGCTCTCTTAATACTGAAATCCCAACTTATGCAATTGATAATATAAGAATCCACAATGAAACATCAGTAACAACACAGATAGATAAAATATTCAAAAATGTTTGCGTAGTGGATACAAGTCTCGAAAAAGCTACATTATTGGATAAATTTGATATTCTTATAACAACTCCAAAAGTCTTTACAGCAACTACAAATATAACAGGAAAGGGAAATAGTGAAAAACATAACAATGAAGGCATAAATAACGCTTTGATATCTAAAATATCTAAGGGACAAACAATGAACAATGGCCAAAACAAAGAAAAAAGTCCAGTTATACAGACTCAGGAATCAAATATACAATAACAGTAACTTAATGATAGGGAGAATGTCATGGACCTAAAATTATTATCATGGAACATAGAGGGTATAAAATATAAATTGGCTGACAAGGAAATCAAGGATTTTATTGGGACTTTCGATGTGCTGTGTTTTCAAGAGACCTGGAGCAATCACTTTGAAACATGCTTGATTCCTTACTGTGTATGGGGTCCCTGCAGCAAAAGAAAAAAAAGCAGGGCCGCCTGAAAGCTGGACTTATTACTTATGTGAAGACCTCCTTGAACTTTAGAATAACTAAAATGAAATGCCTTAATAATTATGTACTCCCATTAAAGATGGAAAATGACAAAATCAAATTATTAATAATCAATGTGTATATATATATACACACACACACACACACACATACAATAGGGGTGAGTGGTAAATGAGTGAGATAAAACAGCGTATCTACTGCAGTGTGATATTTTTAACCCCTGCTCTACTGTGATGATATCAGCCATTTACACACACAGGTCACAAAAGGTCACTGGTATCATCACCCTAGGCAGCTTTCCCCTCAGCATGCAAGAAACACCTGTGCTGTTACCATAGACACAAATGCAGAACTACCTGAGAGGTCTCAGTGCTGCCTACAGCTAACTCAGTGAGCATTACAAAACACATCTATCCCCCCCAACTTCCAGCTAATTACTGTGATGCTCTCAACTTGATGCAGCCAGAATTCCAAACAGCACAGCTTCACAGAACAGTCTAAACTACTGCCTGCAGCTAACTCAACTACCACTGAAACACACTCTCACTTGTTCCTCAAACTCTGATTCTCACCCATTGCAATTACTGTGACAATCTCAACTTCACTGCAGCCAGAATCCTAAAGAGCACAATTTCACAGAACACTCTGCACTCTGCCTGCAGCTAACTTAATTACCACTGAAAACAGTATCAGCTGTTCTGACACTCTGCCTCTCAGCTCATTACAATTACTGTGATGCTCTTAACTTCACTGCAGCCAGTCTGCTAAACAATACAGCTTCACAAAAGTATGTTTCTCACTCCTATCTAAAACTAACTCATTTAGCATTGCAAAACACACTCATGTGTCTCTCAGAGTTTATAATACTGCCAGCCCATTCAGAAAAGCTCACACACAGAATGAGCAAACACATAAACAGGAACAGAACACAAGACAGCATAACAAAACTTCTGGAACTCTTGGCGTATATTATAACATACATGATGGCAGATGATGTTATGAATATTGTCACCCTGCATCGTGAGCTGGATATCTCACTTGTGCCATATCCAGCCACTCTGCAGGAGTGACAATATTTGCCATATCACACTCATGCCCATCATGTATCCATTATATATATATATATATATATATATATATATACCTCCAAAAAATTAAAAAATCAGTGGATGTGTGGGTAAACACCAAAGAAACTTTGGAACATTTAATAGAGGAAGAAGAGGTCAGCTCGATTTTGATAGTAGGAGACTTTAGTGCCCGAGTCCCAGATGGGAAATATACAAGAGATCTGTATAATGATCTCTTGCAGTGTCTCCCAGTAATTAACCATAAAATAAGTTATTATAGGAAATATAAAGATAAAAATATAATAAAGAGGGATGGATTTAATAACCTTCCTCTCAGAGAATAACTTCATATTAATGAATGGAAGATCAAATGGAGATCAGGAAGGAAGTTACACATATATAGAAATCATGGGTTCTTCCACAATTTATCTAGTTTGGGTCAACGTGGAAGCACTTGGTATTATACTAAATATAACAGTCTTGGACCA
This sequence comes from Neoceratodus forsteri, assembly GCA_016271365.2. Lineage (NCBI taxonomy): Eukaryota > Metazoa > Chordata > Ceratodontiformes > Ceratodontidae > Neoceratodus > Neoceratodus forsteri. The sequence continues at coordinate 1,572,172,232 of CM028131.1, forward strand.
ACCAGATTCTTCTCATTATCCAATATTAACTATAATACAGATATAAAATTCTAATGGTGAACAAGCAGACTTTTTCACCCAGGAAGGTGACATGGAAATCCTGAATCTTATAAGGATTATGTGGCAGACAGATACCATAAATATATTCCAGGGACTATTCATGGAAAGTAGCCTGGAAAAGCAGCGACAGCATCTGTTAGAAACTGCCAACTTTACCAATATAATACAAGAATGGCAAAAAAATAAATCTTTATATAGGGCCTCTTTGCAAAACAAATAAAAGACAGACTTTGGATCAGAAAACATGATGCAACAACACCTGCAAAAATGCTAAACAAAAATTAAATCAGATGGCTAGAGCAATAAAAAAAGGAGAACAAGAAAGAATATCAAAGGCTTAAACAGAGCAAGGAAGACTTATGAGCAGTTGTTAGAACAAGAGAAGAATAAATATAACATCAAACAATGGGAAAAGTTGAGAAAAGCTGCTATTGCAAAAGATAACAAAACATTTTGGAAAATTGTTAGTGGAGGATACGGTCAATATTCAACTAAAATAGAAGCTTATGTCATGCCAGAAGTCTGGAAGACTCATTTTTGGAAATTATATTTCTCAGAAGAAAAGGAATTTCGAATAGATAATTCAATAATGAATAAACTGATTTAAAGAGGATACATTATATCAAGCCCAAATAGTTATAGGGGAAACTGAAATAGTTCAAGCATTAGTCCAGATAACTTCCAAGCCCCTGGACCTGTATCTTGGGTGACATGTGATGCTTGGCCAGCTGATTATGATTATTGTATGATATTGGTATTATAAATAAATGGTCAATGTATGAAATGTCAGTCTGTGAGATTTGGCCCTTTTAAATTACAAGGTGTCAGCAGCTGAAATCACAGGACGTATTACACTGACCAGAAGATTTCTGTAATGTAGTTAACTTCCTTCAGAAATGTATACATGGTTAAGTCTGACAGCTGTTTGAAGGGCTTGATGGTGTTATTAAACTGGAAAAGGTAAGAATATACCTAAGGTCTCTTATAGAGTTTTAAGGGTTCATTTTGGATACCTGGTTAGGTGCTCTTAAGTGAAAGATATATTGCATCCCCTGAAGAGAATATTATCTGAGCCTGTACATTTGGGTATGCTAGCATAAGGTTCACAGATTGAATCCCCCCAGAACTTAAGACTAAAGGTGATTCAGACCCAAAAAGCAGACAGGAGGGTTACCCTGTCTCTTACCTGTTCACACTATTGTGCTCTGAGGTTGGCACTGTGGGAGCAGAGGGCCTGACCTGCAGAGTGTGTTTCTGACAGATCTGGTTGGCAGTGGTGTGATAAATTTGGTAACACAAGCTTTAACTGTTTAGTGTGTCAGCTTAACACTGTACAGCTCACTTATAAAAAAAAAAGGCAGTGATTTATTTTTAAAAAGGAAACAGAACTATATCATTTGGCTTACATTCAAGTTCCTGCCCATTTTACTTTTTTTTCTAAAGTACAAGTTAGAGTAGCCGTAGTTAGGGAAGAAGATGGCTTCCAGCTACAGTGAGCACACTGCAGACTACCTGAAGCAGTTGTGCAAGCAGAGAGGAGTCCTGCATGAGGGGAGAGCCACCAAGCAGAACCTCATGGATGCTCTGATGGCCACTGATGCCCAGAGTGTTGAGTCACAGACTGTGACTGTAAAGGACCAAACCTTGGGTGTGGAGGGGCCAGTAGCCAGTGCAGTCTCTAGATGTGGTAAGGAGGACAGCAGGACCAGTGTAAGTCAAGGGCCATAGCAGCAGGGGAAGGTCACCAGCATTCTGGAGCCAGAAGCCATCAGGCTACAGATGGAGTTGTGGAGAATGGAGCTGGAGTTCCAGTAAGAAGAGACGTGAGAGCAGTGAGCTGCAGAGGAGAAGAGGGAGCGAGAACACGAGAAACTGACCATGAAGAGCATGAGCGCCAGTGAGCCACAGAGGAGAAGAGAGAATTAGAATGGTGAGAAGTGGAGCATGAACAGCGAGACGCTGACCGGGAAGAGCATGAGTACCAGAGGCAACATGAACTGGAGAAGCTACGACTCCAACCACCAGCACCAGAGCAGGTAAGTGGCTTGGGTTTAACTGGAACTACAGGACTGGGTTACAAATTAAATTCCAAATTGATAGTTGAATTTAAAGAGGGGGAGGATATGAATGTCTTTTTAAATTCCTTTGAAAAAGTTTGTATTCAGGCAAAGATTCCTAGAGGATCCTTGAGCTTCCAGCTATCCCCGCTACTTACCGGGAAAGTTTGGGATGCATTGGGTCAAATGGACAATGAGGACAGTAATGATTAGAGCAAACTCAAAGCTGCACTTTTAAAAAGTTTGATTTAACTGCAGAAGCATACAGAGCTAAATTCCGTAAGCTCAGGAGAAGCCCTGACATGAACTACGAGGAGCTAGCCACAAAACAATGTCAGTTTTTACAACATTAGTGGGAAGGAATTGAAGCAAACTCTGTAGATAAACTTGAAAATGCTATATTGTTAGAGCAGTTTTTTGGGGCATGCCCAGCAGAGCTGAATACCTGGCTGGAGGTCAGAGATCCCAAAACAGTACAAGAGGCTGCTGAACTCTCAGACCACTATGCCAAGAGCAGACCTGCTCTGAGAGTCAATGGGATGGGTGTGGCAGTGCAGAAAGGGAAAAGCGTGCCTTCAGGGCAGCTAAAACCCTCCTTGCCTCCACCAAAACCAGTTAGTCCCAGGTTTCAAAGAAAAGATTTTTCTGAGAAAAGAAACGAATGTTGGGTTTATATAGAAACTGGGCATATTGCCAGACAGTGTCCCAAAAGGATGAGCATTACGCAAAATGGAGCTAGGAAAGAAGTGGGTTTGTGTGTCCCTGGAAGCATGCATGTGAACATGAGGGAACACATGCACCCACTCACGGTAAATGGTGTACAGACACAAAGGTTAAGAGACACAGGGGCATCCCTGATGCTGGTAAAAGGGGATGTGGTAGAGCCTGGTCAGCTTATGCTCCATAAATTTATAACTGTACAAGGGTTCACTGGTGAGGAGAAAACATTGCCACTCACTAGTGTTCTCCTAGACTGGGGTGAAACAGGGGGAACTGTGCAACAGGTGGCTGTAGCCAAAACTTTAGCAGTTGACATCATCCTTGGCAACAATCTCAAACAAGGGATGGTGTGTGCAGTTACCCATAGCCAAGTGGCAAGGAAAAATTGTAGTTCTCTGGACCCCATAGAAGCCATTGTGGAAACCACTGGGAGGCTGGTTCCCCAGCCTGTGTCTTCTGATGTGGAGACTAATGAAAAGGGGGTAGAAATTTCCCCAGTAGTAGTTAACCAAACAGCTACAGAGGGTCACTCTGAAGATGCAAGGGTGACCCATTGTCAGAGGGTTAGAGACGACAGTGATCTGGAGTGCCCTGATGCTAGAGCTAGGGACCCTAGTTTAGAGATTAAAGAGGACCTGTCCCATGCTTTGGGAATGTGTAAGGAGTTTGCAGCAGCTCAGAAAAGTGACCCTAGTCTAGAGAAGCTGAGGGCTTGGGAAGACTCTAATGGAGCACTGGGAGGTGACAGAAAACATAACGTTTATTGGGAAAATGGACTGATGTATACTCAGGATGCTAAGGCAGAGGGAGGGTGATAGGCAGGCAGCTTGTCATTCCGCAGGGGTACCGCGAGCAGTTGCTCAAGATTGCACATGATATTCCCTTGTCTGGTCATCAGGGAACTGCATGCACTATACAGCGGTTGGCCCAGAATTTCTATTGGCCCAACTTCACCCAGCTGGTGAAGGAATATTGCAGGTCTTGTCACCGGTGCCAAGAAATAGGGAAGGCAGGAAAGAAAACCCAAGCCTCCCTAATTTCACTGCCCATAGTGGAGGAGCTATCCCAGAGGGAAGGAAAGGATATTGTGGGGCCTTTAAATACCCCCAGCTCCTCTGGGAAGAGGTTCATCCTGACTGTGGTGGATTATGCCACCCGGTATCCAGAGGCAGTCGCCCTATCCTCACTGAGGACAAACAAACTGGCAGATGCCTTACTTGGGATTTTCTCCTGTCTTGGGTTTCTGCAGGAGGTTATCACTGATCGAGGGGGTTTCTTTCATGTTGAACCTGATGAAATGTTTGTGGAAGAAGTGTGGGGTGGTGCAGAAGCACATGACACCTTATCACCCACAAGCCAATGGGCTTGTGGAAAGAGTTAACGGTACCCTGAAGTCACGCTCCAAACATTTGCTGAACAGCATTGGAGGGACTGGGAGCAATACCTTCCCCACCTGTTGTTTGCATACAGGGAGGTGCCCCAAGAGTCGACAGGGTTTTCCCTCTTCGAGCTCTTATATGGACACCGGGTACATGGGCCCCTAGGCTTGATCTGGGAAGACTGGGAAGGCAAGCACGCCACCCAGGGAACTCCCATAGTGGATTATGTCCTTAGGTTTTGGGAAGGGCTGAAGGAGCTTATGGGGACAGCCCAGAGCAACGTGGCAGCTGCCCAACAGAAACAAAAAGTGTGGTACAACCACAGAGCCAGAGCTCGCTCATACATGGTGGGTCAGGAAGTCATGATCCTTATCCCGGTCCGAAAAGACAAGCTGCAGGCTGAGTGGGCAGGACCATACAAAGTAGTCAGAAAGGTAAATGATGTGAACTATATCATAGAGTTACGTGACAGAAGACATACAGAAAGAATATACCATGTTAACATGATGAAGCCATATGCTAATAGGGCTGACATGATGTTTGCAGTATGTAGTCCTGGGGAGGGGACAGATGAAGGAGACCCCCTTTGGACTTGCTGGAAGAAAGCAAGTGGGAGTCCTCTGCGGAGGCAGTTAAATTGTCACCCCAGCTGGCCCCGGACAAGATCCAGGAAGTAAGGGAAGTTTTAACAGACTTTGCCCCACTGTTTAGCACCAAGTCTGGACTAACCCCCTTAGCGACGCATGATGTAGAGACAGGGACACAGACACCCATACGGCGGACAGCATATCAGGTGTCAGAGGTTGTCCAAAAGGACATTAGGAGGGAGGTGGAGGAAATGCTGGATTTAAGGGTAATCCAGAGATCCCAAAGCCCCTGGGCCTCACCCATAGTCCTTGTGCCCAAGCCAGATGGCTCTACTCATTTCTGTGTGGACTATCATGGACTGAATGCAGTCATGAAGTCAGACACCCACCCAATGCCCTGGATGGACGAACTCCTGGACAAGTTGGGAGGGGTGACCTAACTTATGATTATTGACCTGACAAAGGGGTATTGGCAGGTAGAGTTAACTGTAAGAGCTAGGGAAAGGTCAGCCTTCATCACTCCGATAGGCTTATTTGAATTTAAAGTAATGCCTTTCAGAATGAAGAATGCCCCGGCCACTTTCCAAAGGTTGGTGAACCAGGTGTTAAATGGTGCTGAGGAGAACGCTGTGGTGTACCTGGATGACATTCCCATCTTTAGTGCCAGGTGGGAGGAACACCTGTCCCACCTTAGGGAAGTGCTGGGCAGGATACAGAGGGATGGGCTCACTGTCAAAGCTGAGAAGTGCCTGGTGGCCATGGCTGAAGTGGCATACCTCAGGCACATTGTAGGCTGGGGACAGATCCATCCTAACCAAGTAAAAATAGAGGTGATCAAGGCATGGCCCAGACCAGAAATGCAGAAGTAGGTCAGGAGTTTTCTAGGGACAGCAGGGTACTATAGGAAATTTATACCCGATTACAGTGCCCTGGCTGCTCCCCTATCTGACCTGGTGAAGAAAAGTATGCCTAAGAAAATTACCTGGGAACCAGACTGTGAAAAAGCCTTTACCAGACTGAAAGAAGCACTGTGCAGTGCTCCTGTATTGACAAGTCTTGACGAGGGGGAGGAAATGGACAAGGAAATGATAGAAAGTATACTTAGAATGGCAGAAAAAGGGGAGATATTGCTGATGGGTGATCTGAATATGCCAGATGTTAACTGGAGTGCAGTTGCAGCAGCCACTTCAAAGGGTGGGGTTATTCTAGATGCCCTACAGGGGGCATGCCTTAGACAACTAGTATTGGAGCCCACTCGAGAGAGAGCAATCTTAGACCTAGTTCTCTCAAATGGAGATGGAGAGAGGATCACAGATGTAGAAGTGGGTAGCCATCTGGGAACTAGCGACCATCGAACAGTATGGTTCACAATAAACACAGCAATAGAGTCAAGCCATACAAAGGCAAAAGTACTGGACTTTAGGAGGGCTGACTTTGTCAAAATGGGTGAGTGCCTAAGGAATGCACTAGCAAGTGGGCAGGAAAGAGGGGTGGAAGAACAATGGGGAATAATAAAAACTGCCATCACAGAGTAAGAAACCACTATGGTTCTCAAAGGAAGTGGCAGTGAAGGTTCAAGAGAAAAAGAAAGCATTCAGGAAGTACAAGGAATCGCAGAAGGAGCAGGACAGGGAACTGTATCAGTTAAAGCAAAAGGAGGCTGGGAAGGCAGTCAGAACAGCAAAGGCCCAAACCAAGGAAAAGATAGCCAACTCAGTTAAGAAGGGATAAAACCTTTTATAGGTACATCAGGAGGAAGGAAGACCAAGGGAGGATAGTGAGGCTTAATAAAGGGAGGGAGGGTGGGCAGAGGAGACTGTGAAAAGGCAGAGATACTAAACAAATATTTTTGCTCAGTATTTACAAATGAAGAGGGAGGTACCTAAAACAAACAGTAGAAACACTCTGGATACAGAAGTTGATATCAGCTATTTACAGAAGAAAGGGTTCTGAAAGAACTCTTAAAACTGAAGGTAGACAAAGCAATGGGGCCTGATGGTATTCATCCCAGAATTCTAAAAGAACTAAGGGTAGAACTAGTGACACCACTGACTACCCTTTTAACAAATCATGGGAGGATGGGGTGGTACCCGAGGACTGGAGGAGGGCAGATGTGATTCCCCTTCACAAAAGTGTGAGCAAGGCAGAAGCAGGAAACTACAGACCTGTTAGTTTAACCTCAGTGATAGGGAAAATGATGGAATCACTTCTGAAGGAAAGAATTGTCGAGTATCTAGAAGCCAGAGGGGCACAGGACCCTAGGCAGCATGGATTCACAGCGGGAAGGTCATGCCAGATGAATCTGATAGATTTCTTTGACTGGGTGACCAAAGTAGTAGATCAGGGAGGGGCTGTGGACATGGCCTACCTAGACTTTAGCAAGGCATTTGACACAGTCCCACACAAAAGATTAATATACAAGTTAGCCAGCCTGGGAGTGGGTCCCAAGATGACAGCCTGGTAAAGATTTGGCTGGAGAATAGGACACAGAGAGTAATAGTAAATGGAGTCCACTCAGAAGAAAGGAGGGTTACTAGTGGGCACCGTACAGGGTTCAGTATTAGGCCGGTCCTTAATGTCTTTATAAGAACATTGCAGAGGGACTGGAAGGAAAATATGTCTCTTTGCAGATGACACAAAGATCTGCAACAGAGTTGATGCACAGTGTGGGGTAGAAAGGATGAGAAGGGTCTTGGCAAGGTTAGAGGAATGGTCAAATGTATGGCAGCTTAGATTCAATGCTAAGAAGTGCAAGGTAATGCACCTGGGAAACAACAACCCAGGGGAAGACTACACAATGGGGGTGAGATACTAACAACAACAAAAATGGAAAGGGACCTGGGGGTAGTCATATCAGATGACCTAAAGGTGGGCAAGCAATGTGAGAGGGCAGCAAGGAGGGCTGGGGGATACTGAATGCATAGGAGAGGCATCACCAGTAGAAAACAGGAAATTATTATCCTCTGTACAGACAGCTGGTGAGACCCCATCTGAGTACTGTGTGCAGTTCTGAGACCCAATCTCCACAAAGACATAGACAGGATGGAAGCTGTCCAGAGGAGGGCAACTAAAATGGTGCAGGGTCTGCAACGGAAGACATATGAAGAGAGACAAAAGGAGCTTAATATGTATAGCCTCGAGGAAAGGAGGAGAGGAGGACATGATAGAAATGTTCAAGTACCTCAAGGAATCAACAAAGTCCAAGGGGTAGCATCTTTCAAAAAGAGGTGTGCAAGAACAAGAGGGCACAATTTGAAGATGGAGGGGCAGCTCAGAGGTAATTTAAGGAAGTATTTTTTCACAGAGAGGGTTGTGGATGCATGGAATGGCCTTCCAGAGGAGGTTGTGGAGTCAAAATCAGTGGTGGAATTCAAGCATGCATGGGACAGTCATAAGGCCATTCTAGGGGGTGGGGGTAGGAAGAAGTAGGCTGCTGGTTAACTAGGATCTGCAGCTTATCCAGTAGGTAGGGAAATGGGCAGTCTGGGTGGGCCAAGCAGTCCTTATCTGCCATCAAATTCTATGTTTCTATAGCAGACCCTTTATAGTCCAGACTGACACCTCAGATGTGGGTATTGGGGCAGTACTGAGTCAGACATCCAACCAAGGGAAAGATCACCCCATAATGTACCTAAGTAAAAAGTTACTTCCCAGGGAGCAGGCATACTCTACTGTGGAAAAAGAGTGTCTTGCCATAGTGTGGGCCCTCAAGAAGAGAGCCATACTTATACAGGCAGCATTTTGAGGTACAAACTGACCACAACCCCCTGGTTTGACTGACACAGATGGGAAAAACTAATGGTAGACTATTAAGATGGAGTCTTGCCTTGCAAGGGTGTGACATGACAATCTTACATAGGGCTGGAGCAACCAATCAGAACACAGATGGCTTGTCGCTTCTATATGAGGAGTGAACTGACTTAGGGAGCTCATCCCATGCAGGGGACAGAGCCCCCAAATTCAGTCTAGGTGGGGAGAATTGTGACACTTTGCCTGCTGGTTATGATTATTGTATGATATTGGTATTATAAATAAATGGTCAGTGTATGAAATGTCAGTCTGTGAAATCTGGCCCTTTTAAATTACAAGGTGTCAGCAGCTGAAATCACAGGATGTATTACACTGACCAGGAGATTTCTGTAATGTAATTAACTTCCTTCAGAAATTGCATTTTATGGCTTTTTTATGACCTCATGCTTTAGAAGTTAGAAACTAAATAAACATTTTATTACATCAGGAAAGAACGTCATTTATCTGATTCCTGTTAGATATCTCACACCTGGGTAATGGATGGCAGGGTTGTAAACCTCAAAGGAACTGGTTGACCAAAGACTCATAATTTGGGAAATGGGTTTTTGCTGAGGTTCACATTATTTAAAATACCTCTTGGTAGGAAATTCATGTTTGTAATTTTATATTCTAAAATGAGGAGCTAGGTGATTCACAGAAGGGGTGTGGAGACACAGAGTTTAAACTGATACTTGTGTCTGAAATGTAGGTCATATCATTGTTGGGACTCCAAGAGAAAACAGTTCTCTGATTTAACTTAAGCACTTCCAGAGGTAATACCTTAGACAGCAAAAATATAAATGTATTGTGGTAGAAGTTTTTGTTTTGTACTTTTCCCTTATTCTTTTATGTGATTGTGAGCTCTTTGATATATTGTTCTGTGTTTACATTTTTTGTATTTTTATCCATTTTTAGTAAACATTTTCTTAAGATACTGCCTGGGTGTATCTTCCAAATTCTTTTTGCATGTGATGTATATGTGGAAGGGCTTGCTGGTGTTACTAAATTGGAAAAAGGTAAGAATATACCTAAGGTCTCTTATAGAGTTTTAAGGGTTCATTCTGGATACCTGGTTAGGTTCATAGGTTCATAGATTAGTACAAGTTCAGTAGGTATTTCTACCTTTTATGAACATACCACCTTATTATGGGTGGAAGCTAAATTTTAAGTCACCTTTATAGTTATCTAAATTATTTTTAAATGATGATATAGATTCACTATAAACCACATTAGATGGTAAGTTGTTCCAAGTATTAACAATCCTTTGTGTGAACCAGTTGTTCCTTTTAATTGTAGTATTGCTAGTACCTTTAAGTTTTAATGTATGAGATCTAGTTATTTTGGTATTTTTATTCCTTTCTAGTCCTATAGTTTCAAAAATTATATCGTTCTGAAATGCTTTGTATGTTAAACATAAATCACCACGGAGACGCCTATAGTCCATTGAATAAAGTTCTGTTTTTTTTAATCTACTTCCATAGTCTAAATTGTGCAAACAGTTTATTTTCTTAGTTGTTTTCTATAAGTTTATTGTTTTTAATTAAGTATGGAGCTGTTACTGAACTACAATATTCTAGGTGTGGTCTGACAAGACTGGTATATAATGGTAATAAAACATTAGCATCTCTACTTTTAATGTTCCTCAGTATACAGTTTAGAATTTTGTTGCCTTTTTTAACAGCTGAAATCGTATGATTATTAAAACTAAAGTCACTTGTGATAGTAACTCCTAAATCTTTTTCTTGTGTTGTTTTTTGTAAGTAAGTATTGTTGATACTGTATGGGTAACACGGGTTATTCTTTCCTAAGTGCATTACCTTACATTTGGTTTCGTTAAATAGAAGACTTTCATTTAAGGACCAGACTACTAGGTGATTTAAATTATTTTGCATTTCTATCATATCATTTTGATCTTTTATAATACATCCCATTTTGCAGTCATCAGCAAATTTAACCAACCAACAGGAATTGTTAAGAGGACACATAGTTGATATTAGGATATTAAATAGGGTAGGGCCCAGAACAGAGCCCTGAGGTACACCACTTGAAACCGGGCCCGAGTCAGATAAATAACCCTTGACAGATACTTACTGAGATCTGTTTAACAACCATGCATGAATCCATCCTATTATTTTAGAATCTATTTTTAATTTTTCTAATTCAGTTATTAATATTTGGTGTGACACCGAGTCAAATGCTTTGGAAAAGTCCAAGAAAATTATATCCACCGAAAATCCTTTATCCAAGGCATGACTAACTGGTTCCAGAAAATACAGTAGGTTTGTTTGACACGATCTATTGCTGACAAATCCATGCTGATAGATATCAAAAATCTTGTTATCATTTAAATATTTAGTAATTCTACCCTTAAGTATCCTTTCTAACAATTTGCACATAACGTCTGTTAAACTAATTGGCCTATAGTTTTGTTCAAGATGTTTATTACCATTTTTATAAATAGGTATTACTATAGCTTTATTCCAATTTGAAACAGTTTTTCCTGTAATGACTGATAAATTAAATATTAAGGTTAGTGGTCCAGCCAGTTGTTCCTTTAAGTTAATAATACATAATGGTGGAATACCATCTGGTCCTGGGGAACCACTATTTTTTAAATTATTAATAGCTTCCAATACTTCACTCTCTGTTATATGGGAAAAGGAAGTAGTTTTAATTTGTTCAGTTGTAGAATCTATTTTACTTAGTTGAAAAATATTTATAAAATAGTCATTCAGTCTGTTGGCAATGTCGATTTCATTGGTAATTAACTGATGGGATGACTGTAATGGTCCTATTGTCGGATTATTTTTTTTATTGAACCTATATAATTATAAAATGATTTTTTGTTGTCTTTAACATTAGTTGCTAGTCTTTCTTCTACATATTTCTTTTCTTTTATAATCATATTTTTACTTTTATTTGATATTTGCTTATATCTATTCCAACTTTCACTCTTTTTATTTTTTTGTTTATTTCTTATATAATCGTTGTTTTTTTGCTAATGTTTTCTTTATTTTGTGATTCCACCATAAGGGGGCTCTTTTATTTTTTACATATGTCTTTCTACTAGGTACCCAGAGTTTAATACTTGTATTTATTTTTAACATGAGTTTGTTATAAACCAAATTAATATTTTTATCAGTAAGGTCATCGGCCCAATTCCATTCCATAAAATATTGTTTGATTTTCTTATAGTTGGCATTTAAGAAGTCTTTTACAATTGTACAGCCCAAAATTGCAGTCGAATAAGTTAAATTCATTGTTGTATGTACCATATTATGGTCACTATTTGCTAATGGTTGGTCAATAGTTACCATCTCTTCTGCCTTTTCTATATTAGAAAATATTAAATCTAATACATTATTTTCTCTAGTAGGTAATTTTACTATTTGTCTCAAATTATTTATATTCATTAAGTCAAGGAATGAGTTCTCCATAATGGTGTTGGCTTTTAAATTTAGCCAATCAATGTTAGGAAGGTTTAAGTCTCCCATAAACAAGCAATTTTGGTCTAGTATATTATTTTCTATGTTATTTAAGAACTTTTGGTTCTCTTCTGAATTGCGAAAGATATATTGCATCCCCCCGAAGAGAATATTATCTGAGCCTGTACATTTGGGTATGCTAGCATTAGGTTCACAGTCTGAATCCCCCCAGAACTTGAGACAAACGGTGATTTGGGCCCAAAAAGCAGACAGGAGGGTTACCGTATCTGTTACCTGTTCACACTATTGTGCTCTGAGGTTGGCACTGTGGGAGCAGAGAGCCTGACCTGCGAAGTGCGTTTGTGACAACATATATAAAACCTTTCTGAATTGGTGGATAACAGTCTTTGTCATTTTATTCAACTCCTTGACATAGGGATAGAATATCCCAGACTGTTGAAAGGGGAGCACTGTCTTTCCAATACTAAACAAAGGAGACCCAATGGACCGCAGAATGTATCGACCTATAAGTCTGATTGACGTTTCACAGAAAGAATTTTGTAAAATTATATTATATTTCTTTGCTGCTGTGTTGTGGTATTTCTTCCTAGACTGTGTAGGTTTTCTATGCCTAAAAATTCTATGTGAATTTCATTAATTGTTATTGTCCTGGCTGCATGTATTCATTACTACTAACTGTTTTGACCTATGCTATTGTAATTTCATTGTACTCATGCTATGTACCTGTCTTTGATTGTTGTACTCTTCCGGTTCGTGCCTGAAAATAGTCATTTCATGGCTAGTGCACCTACCCGGTTAACAAAAACTAAATAAATAAATATCAACTCCAATCCTGGATTAGCAATAATTCAACACTAAGTGAATATAATCCCTGGTGGTCCAGTGGACCACACCAGCCCCGATGCCCCATATACAGCAACCACTACAAACCTGATGGTCTAGTGACCCCCCAACCCCCCCCGCAGTGCTGACCACCCCACTCCCCCATCCCATAACCAAGCCAGTGACTGGCTCAGCACACCTCTCATCTCCATGGTCAGCCACCAATTATGTACATGCTCATTCAGGGCTCAGTCGGTGGCTGACCACGGAGTTGAGGGGTGGGCTGAGCCAGTCACTGACTCAGTTCCAGAATGGGAGAAGCGGAGTGGTCAGCACTGCAGGGGGGTTGGGGGCCACTAGACCACCAGGTATGTGGAGGCTGCTGTATACAGGGGATTGGGGCTGGTGCAGTCCACTGGACCACCAGGGATTAGTCAATGATTAATATGGGAGATCATGGTGGGGAAGGGAATGTCTACCAAAACTTTGTGTAGTATAATGGCCATGAGTCAGTGACTGGGAATCAGTGCTGGGGGGCACTAGACTACTAGGGCAGACAGAGGTTTTTATCTGCATTCTGTTGGGGATCAGTGATTAGGGCTGGGGGGGCACTTGGCTACCAGAATAGGGGTGTAGTTATTTGCACTTGTGTTGGGGAATGTGCTTTGTGGGGCCACTAGACTACCAAGGATAGGGATGTAGTTATTGTTTAAATGTGTTGGGGATCATGCTTGGGGGAGCCACTAGTCTACCAGAGATAATGTCGTGTGATTGTGGACATGTGGTGAGGGGCAGTCAGGCATTCCGCCTGACGGTGTTTGCCTGGCATTACCGCCTGCTTTTTGTTTACAGTATTGTGCACCACACTACAAGTCGCGCTAACCCCTGTAGTGCAGCGTTCCTCTTCCAAATACATTGGAGCAATGGTATTTATGGCCCCTCCCCTCACTCCACCCCCCCACATGCATTACCTTTTAGCGTCAACGCTGTCACTTTGCACTGGCGCTAATTGGGCTTTTGAATATTGCAGCTGGGCACAAATGTGGCACAACTGCAGCACTAATGGTTTGTGCCAGTTCAATCCTTAGAATATCTGGCCCTTGATATGGAAATATGTTACAGTTAAAAAAAGTAAGTTGTTCTGTTGTTTCGTGGATCTATCAGCAGCATTTGATAGTATAAGTAGGGCGCTTCTATGGGAAAAATTGCAGAACTTGGGTCTTGATTATACCTTACTAGATATTCTTATCAGACTGTATAAGGACACATGGACCCAAATACAATATAACAAACAGGGACTGACAACAGCAAAAATTAATACGAACCTAGGAGTTCATCAGGGATGCATACTGGCCCCAACTTTGTTCAATTTATACATTAATCCTATGTTGAAGACGCTTGATAATTCTTAATATAATTCACCAAAAACTGGAAATAATAGAATTTCACTCTTGGCATATATGAATGATTTGATATTCATTTCTACATCTTTTCTGGGACTTCAAAGGAAGTTGGATAGCTTTGCAGAAATGTGCAAAACTTGATGGCTAGAATATAAAAAAAAGAAAAAAACTAAGATAGTAATATTTGGTAAATCAAAACTAATGCCTAAAGCAGTTGCAAATCATGAAAGAACTGTAACCGATAAATATTACGATTATTTAGAATTACATTTTGTGAAAATAACTCATGGAAGAGTCACATTTTGCTTACACAGTCTAAAATGAAAGTGGCATCTAACACTTTAAGGCTGTTTAACTCCAAACTGGCCAAAGGTACAGTTAAGGGAATTTTTAGGGTTTGCAATGCCAAATTGAAGGCTAGTATTTTGAACACTTCAGAAGTATGGGATGATTCAAATTTAAAAAATCTTGAGTGCATCATTAACAAATGATATTGTTATATTCTGATGGTATCACAATCAGTTCCTGCAGAAGTTCTCAGGATGTAACTTGAACAATTTTCTCTGGAAACTATGGCAATAGAAAAATGAATATTTAGACTTTAGCAAGTATTTGACACAGTTCCACACAAAAGATTAATATACAAGTTAGCCAGCCTTGGAGTGGGTCCCAAAGTGGTAGCCTGGGTAAAAAAATTGGCTGAACAACAGGACACAGAGAGTACTAGTAAACGGAGTTCACTCTGAAGAAAGGGGGTTACTAGCAGGGTACAGCAGGGTTCAGTACTGGGACCGGTCCTCTTTAATGTCTTTGTAAATGACATTGCAGAGGGATTGGAAGGAAAAGTATGGCTCTTTGCAGACGACATAAAGATCTGCAACAGAGTCGATACAGAAGTTGGGTGGAAAGGATGCAAAGGGATTATTTTTTTTCCTCAGAAGAAGCCAGAAGGGGAAGGAAGGAAACATATTCAATTCAGTGCTTTAGAGTAACTGGTAATTGCTATTTTTCTTTTAAACTTAGATTGTGGGCTTTTAGTGACACTGTACTTTCTTTGTTGTCTTTACTTAGAATTGTTTTTGGGCTGTTGAAAATTTAAAACGTAGTGGTGGTGTAATTCTGTGCTGTCTTTAATTGCTGCAAATTTTGCCCCCTTCCCCCAACTCTTAATTATATGCCCTGTTAAATCTGATTGACAGGAGCTAAACACAGGGTATAGTAAGGGGTGTGAAGTAGGAGGGGCATAAGGGGGAAGAAGCCCACCCTCAGCACGACAAGTGTTTTGATTCATTTATTTATTTATTGGTTTCTTTTTCTTTAAAAAAAAAAATTATCTGAGGATCAGTGGCAGGATTTTTAGGACAGTAAATTAATAAAAAGGGAACTAGGAGAGCTTCAGTAGCAGACAAGTAGTGGAATTGCAGTACAATGTGGGGAGTGGTGCAATGCAGTGGCTGTGGGGCAGCCATATTCAGGCAGACCTTCTGGACACTGAGGTGCTGCCCTATCTGCATGCATCTCTCTGGACTGCGGGAGGAGGTAGCCAGACTCAGAGCAGAAGTAAACTGGGTCAGGAGTACCATCACCCCTATCCAGGGACCACCAGTCCAACGCAACTGCCTCAAAGGATGCGAGAACGAGGAGCACTTGGATGACAGGGCTCAGGGAGGGTTAGAGCAGTCAGGCAGGGCACATCCCAGATCCTATTCCACTCAAGAACTCATATGCCACACTGACAAATGAGGACAACCAAATAGAGGTACCCAGAGAAGTGGAAGGAAAGGATGTGGAGGTTAGCCAAGGAGGTGGACGCCAGCGGGGAAAGCAGTGGACCCCAGAGGAGGAGGAAGCGAATCCTGGTGGGGACTCCATCATAAGAGGGATCCAGCTAGAACACAGGAGGGGGAGGACAGGGAGGTGAGGTGCTACCAGGTGCCACGGCATGGAGGGATGGAAGAAAGATCCTGGGATCACTGGGAAGACAAGACAGGAGGGTGAGCTGGATGTCATTATCCACCCAGGTACTAATGACCTGGCAAATGGGGAGCCAAAGGAAGTTCAGGAAGAGTTTAGGAAACTGGGAGGGGTCTCAAGCAAGTAGCTACTTCTGTCACTTTCTCAGAAGTACTACCTGTGAGAGGCAAGGAGAGCATAGGAGTGCATGCACCAGGAACTTTAACTCATGGTTGAAGAACTGGTGCTGTGAGGAAGGGTTTGGATTCCATTGGTGACTGGGGACCACCTGGAAGGATGGAGGTTTGTTCAAGCCTGACGGCCTGCATCCAACCTGGAGGGAATCCAAGCACTCAATGATAAGTTTAAATGCTACATTGACAAGCATTTAAACTAGCAAAGGGGGTGGCAGGCCAGCAAGGAGGGACCAATTGCTCACCCCCACAGCTAGCAGTGGAACCAGTGAACCAGAGGAGTGGCTATTCTCAAAGCAGTGCAAAAGATGGAGATTAGTGCCCAAGAGGTGGATAAGCAGAAAAGGAAAAATCAGCAGAAGGGCAGACAGCAAGGAGAACCAGGGATAAATGACAACCAAGGGGGCTGGAGTAGAACAGTGAAACAGTCTAGGAGGTCAAATCATGGCAAGCCATGTGTGCAAATGCCAGGAGCCTTAGCAACAAGATGGAAGATCTGGAGGCTGTCATGGTGCAGTCAGACCTGGATATTGTGGCCATCACTGAAACCTGGTGTAATGATAACCATGACTGGGAGATGGCCATACCTGGCTACAACATATTCAGAAGAGACAGAGCAGGCAGGAAGGGAGGAGGAGTGGCACTGTATGTGAAAAATGACATAAGGGCCACAGAGATCCAGGAGGACAAAATGGGGAGAGATACTGTGGGTTAAGCTGGAAAGGAAAATGGGGACAGCCATCCGCACAGGTGTGGTCTATAGACCACCAGCCCAGGAGGAAGAAACAGATAGGAGTTGATGCTAGCCATCCAAAGGATGGCAGACAAGGGTGAGGTAGTACTGGTTGGAGACTCTCAATATTCCAGACATGGACTGGAGCATCCCAGCAGCAGCATCAACTAGAGCAGATTTATCCTGACTCCCTCAGGTTGCCTTCCTCAAGCAAATGGTCATGGAACCAACTCGGCAGAAGGCAATACTGGACCTTGTGCTCACAAACAGGGACAGTGGATGGGGGTAACAGTGGTGGAGCACCTGGGAAACAGTGACCACCAGTCATTGTGGTTTGAAATCACAGAAAGAGCAGAACCAAACCACACAAAAACATGTATCCTGGATTTTAGGGGGGCAGACTTTGGGAAATGGGGAGATACTTGAAAGAGGCATTAAGGGAATGGGACAGGAATCAGGGGTTGAGGAACAGTGGGCGTATTTAAAATGGGGATTACAAGAACAACAGAATTATGCATTAAGCAGGTTAGCAAGAGGAAAAGGAAGAGGAGACCATTATGGTTTTCCAAAGAGGTAAAAGAAAGTGAAAGCCAAAAGATTGCATCAGGCAATACAAAAAGACACAGGCAGAAGGGGATAGGGAGAAGTACCAGGAGAAGCAAAGGGAGGCAGGGAGGTCAGTAAGGGAAGCCAAAGCTCAGACAGAAGAGCACATTGCAAAATCAGTGGGTAGAGGGGACAAAACCTTTTACAGGTACATAAGTGAAAAAAGAAAGACAAAGGGAGGGATAGTGAGACTGAAGGGGAGGATGGGGGCTGCGTGGATGATGACAACAGTAAAGCTGACATATTGAACAGGTATTTCTGCTCAGTCTTTACTGAGGAAGAGGAGGGTAATGGGTCTGAAGGGAGTACAAGGGGTGAGAATGGTGCAGAAATGGACACAAGTCCCTTTAACGAGAAAGGGTCCTGAAGGAACTGGAAGTAATAAAGAGTTGATAAAGCAATGGGGCCAGATGGGGTGCACCTGAGGTCCTTAAAGAACTAAGAGAGGTGGTGGCTGAACCTCTGGCTATCCTGTTTAGCGATCACTGGAAACAGGAGGTGCCCAAGACTGGAGGACAGCAGATGTAGTCCCCTTTACAAAAGTGGGAACAAAGAGGAAGCAGAGAACTACAGACCAGTCAGCCTCACCTCGGTAGTGGGGGAAGATCATGGAAGCACTACTGAAGGAGAGATTGGTGGAACATCTGGTTGTCAATGGACTACAGGACCCAAGGCAGCATGGTTTCACCAGGGGAGGTCATGTCAGACCAACCCCTGCTGAATTTTGACTGGAGTGACTAGGAGGTGGATCAGGGGAGGAAGTGGACATGGCCTCATCTGGACTTGGCAAGGCCTTGACACTGTGCCACATAGAAGACTATTACACAAACTGGGGAATATGGTGTGGGCAGGACAGTAGTGTGGTGGGTGGGTGGGTAACTGGCTGGGTGGCAGGACACAGAGGGTGGTGGTAAATTGCTGTCACTCCACAGAGGGAAGAGTGACCAGTGGGCACCACAGGGACCAGTGCTGGGACCGGTCCCATCTCAACATCTTCATCAGTGACATGGGCAGGACCTAGAAGGCAGAATTTCACTGTTCGCTGATGACACAAAGCTCTGTAACAGAGTAGACACACCAGAGGGTGTAGACAGAATGAGAAGCGACCTGCAGAAACTTGAAGAATGGTCAGGGGTTTGGCAGTTGAAATTCAATGCAAAGAAGTGCAAGATAATGCATATGGGGCACAAAACCCTAGCACAATATATCAGTTGGGGGTGAGGATATAGCATGCACCAAGCAGGAAAGGGATCTTGGGGTTATCATCTCTGATGACCTCAAGGTAGGGAAACAGTGTGACAAGGCAGCAGGTAAAGCAAATAGGATGCTGGGATGTATAGGCAGGGGCATCACCAGAAGGAAAAGGGAGGTCATAATTCCGCTATACAAGACACTAGTGAGGCCCCACCTGGAGTACAGTGTACAGTTCTGGAGACCATACCTATGTAAGGACATAGACAGGGTAGAGAAGGTTCAGAGGAGGGCAACAAAGATGGTGCATGGATTGCATCACAAGTCCTATGAAGACAGGTTGAAGGAACTGAACATGTACTCCCTGGAGGAGAGGAGGGAGAGAGGGATATGATAGAGACATACAAGTATCTTACAGGGAGGAATAGGGTGCAGGAAAACACTATTTTTAAGCGAAAAGATGTTCCAGGACTAGAGGCATGGGATGAAGTTGGAGGAGGACGATTCAGAGGAAACATGAGAAAGAATTTCTTCACAGAACGGGTGGTGAACAAGTGGAACACCCTGCCAGAGGAAGTGGTGGGGGCTGAAACAATCATGGGATTTAAGAATGCATGGGATAGACATAAAGGAATTCTGGAGGTCAGGGGTAAGGGGCAACAGACTTCTAGGAAAACAAACTGAACTTACAAGCTCAAATGGGCAGACTGGGTGGGCCATAGGCCCTTATCTGCCGACACTGTCTATGTATCTATGTATCTGGCAAGGTTGGAGGAATGGTCAAATGTATGGCAGCTTAGATTCAATGCAAAGAAGTGCAAAGTAATGCATCTGGGAAACAAAAACCCAGGGGAAGAGTACACAATGGGGGGGGTGAGATACTAACAACAACAAAAATGAAAAGGGACCTGGGGGTAGTCATATCAGATGACCTTAAGGTGGGAAAGCAATGTGAGAAGGCAGTAAGGAGGGCTGGCGGGATACTGGGATGTATAGGGAGAGGCATCACCAGTAGAAAACAGGAAGTTGTTATCCCTCTGTACAGACAGTTGGTGAGACCCCATCTGGAGTACTGCGTGCAGTTCTGGAGACGCCCATCTCCGCAAGGACATAGACAGAATGGAGGCTGTCCAGAGGAGGAGGACAACTAGCATGGTGCAGTGTCTGCACCAAAAGACATACGAAGAGAGATTAAAGGAGCTTAATATGTATACCCTCGAGGAGAGGAGGGAGAGGGGGACATGATAGAAACTTTCAAGTACCTCAAGGGAATCAACAAAGTCCAAGAGGGTAGCATCTTTCAGAAAAAGAGATGTACAAGAACAAGGGGGCACAATTTGAAGATAGAGGGGGGATGGCTCAGAGGTAATGTGAGGAAGTAATTTTTCACAGAGAGGGTTGTGGATACATGGAACAGTGGGGGAATTCAAGAATGCATGGGACAGACATAAGGCAATTCTAGTGGGGGGGTAGGAGGAAGTTGGCTGTTGGTTAACTAGGATCTGCAGCTTATCCATTAGGTAGGGAAATGGGCAGACTAGGTGGGCCAAGTGGACCTTATCTGCCGTCAGATTCTATGTTTCTATGTATGTTTATGCTGTGACTTTTTCATCTCCAAGAGACCAGGATGCCTAGATGGTGTCTGGAAGAAGAAATTACTTATGCAAATTTGGGATTTATATTCCCAAATATTAAACTGATTCAAAAAGAACTTTACCCAATGAACTAGGTCACCTTCTCTGTGAAATTTACATAAGACCAAAAGAAGAAATGTCCTCAATAGTAAAACTGAGGGTTAGGGATTTAGCAATTGCGAAAGCTCTAAGAAGAATCCAAAATCTAAACTTTTACAGATGGTATAAAGAAATGAAAGCAATACATCAATTAGAACCATATTTGCTTAAAATTTAAAACCCTCAAAGTAGGCAATTAATCACAAAGTTTCAACTAGAGTTTATGCAGCTAAATACATACATTTTAGACAAAAGAGGGAAGGGGTAATGAATCCCCTCTGTGGTTGTGGGAATTGAGTAGAAGATGACTTAAAACATGTTGTAACATGGCAAATAATGTGTGCCGTGAATCCGGCATAACGATAGATGGAAACACACCCGGTGGTACAAAATGAAGTGGTCATTAATTCCCTAGAAATGACCACTTCATTTTGTATTACAAACACTGTCCACATGAAAAGCGCTACCTGAGCACACAAAGAGACAGTTTCCAGTCACTCACTGAGCCGTGACTGTGACAATACTTCTGCGGTTTCGAGTAGCAGCGCAAACGGCATCTTACCCGACATTGAGACATGGGCTGAATGACAGTACACATCAACAATCTAAATGTTGAACTCGTAGCAGCCGCAATATGAAGTGATTTTAGACATTCAAAAACATATGGCGCTTAGTAGCTTACAGTAACTGAAACAAAAATGCGTGTCTCTCTTTCTGTTTTAAATAACCATGTTGGCAGTCAATTTCTGTACAACTTCCATATTACAAGTGCATTAATCACCTCAACAGGAGGTAATTTCCCAGAAATTAATGGCATGGGTGGTGAAAGCAGTCGGACTGCGGCCTCATGCACCTCCCCAACCATGCATTAATTCCTGGGAAATGACCTCCTGTCTCAGTGATTAACGCTTACTTATTTTACTGTACTCAATCCATGCAAAAGCCAGAAAGAAGTGGCTTGGAGAAATCCTGGCAAGTCTTGGCCTTCCTCTTAATCTTATGCTAAGTTATCTCTTTGCTACTGCTGCTATATTAAACAAACTTGCAGGATATTTATCAGCAATACATTTGTAAATATTTTAAGGAATAGAAAGAAAACTGATGACTCTGGAAATAATTTTAGGAATGAGACATTTTGTATTGAGTATAGCAAATGGATCTATTCATATTTTACAACATGTATTACAAAGAAATTGTAAATGTCAAACCAATTGATGTGACTTGTATATTTTAATGAGATTTGTATCGAACTGTTGTATGTTTGTGTGTTGTAAAGGCTTTTTGCTGATCAAATAAACTCTTTTTGACTTTTTTTTTGGTCTTTAATAGCCCTGCAATCAAAGATACTACTGTCACCAGAACGTGTTCAAAATAAGCCACGTAGCAGGAGTAAACCATCACAGCACTCAAAGGTTAGCACACATGCTACCATTGTACAAAAGGCAGTGCAGTCAGCAGAGCAAGACTGCAGCAGGGCGGGAAGGAAATACACTTTTGGGGCCTACAGCTCATAAGACTGTTTCTTGCAACACAACTGTAATTACCAACGGAGCAAAAGTAGATGGAAAGGACAAAGCTGATATCATTGATCTGGATTTTGTCACTAAGCAGGCAGAGATATGGAGATACTGTGCACGATATTTTGCCTGACTGTGTCCCTGCTAAACAAAAATATTCATGTTATTGCACAATTATTAAACCAAGACAATGGACTAATCAGGTTTGTTTGTCACTGAAAAAATTATAAATGTTTGCATGTTCTAATGACAAAGGGACTAAAATGTTTGGATACAATCAAGGCCCCTAGAATTCTGCGGCTGCAGAATTTTGTGCAGAACTTACAACCTAACGCAGAATGTCTGCAGTGCCGCAGAATTCACTGTTCTTGGTGATTTTTTATTCATATTTCCAGTTTATCTGTAGCACCGTGTTCCCTTCCCCTCCCTTTATATCCAAACTCCTCTGTGCTCAGCATGTGATGTTATCAGTGCTACCACATCATACGTTAGCTAATGACAGGGCTGCATTCTGCCACAAAAACAAATAGTCACTTATCTACCACAGCTCCCACTCCCAGAGGACGTGGCACAGCACATAAGGTACTATGATATTTGCTCAGCCTGTACTACAATCTAATAAAATATTCAGTCTTATGTTATTACACTAGGTCCAATTTAAACAAATACTTGACAATAGCATAGACCTGTTAACTCCATTCCTTACTTTGTACAGGCATATTTGTGCCTTTACGGTATAGGGATGCCATCTGAATGAATGATAAAATGAACTAACCTGTCATTTTTAAGAAAAAAAAGTAATTATGCCCAGAAAGGTGGAATATAATAATGTGTAGACCTGTTGAAAGAACAGACTTACTAAATGAATAATTGCACTGTACACTTTTTTGCCAGGGTTATTGATTATATGTTATCATGGGTTGATAGAATTACCTAAACTTTATGGAGAAATGTTGCGTACAGGGCCAGCCATTGGGCCAGCGGGTAGCATGTTGTGTTCCTGTGTCGGTGACTCAGGTTCGGGGACAAGCTCTTGGAGCTGACTGGGCAGCACAAGGATGGGGCGAGGGGCAGTCCTGTTGTACTCACTGCTCTGAGCCTGGGAAGGTATGGCACAATGTTCTGTCACACGGATGACACCTTGTGATGGGCTGGTGAGCCTTCACTCGCAAGGGGTTCACATGCATGTCATGGCCTGATGGGGTTATGTAGTGCATCGGGGAAGTGGGTTGGCATGGAAAATTATCTTGCAATATCTCCTCTATTCTGTTTATTACACTTCCAAAGGAACCTGTATGAATGAGGATACAATTTCATGGTCACAAAAAGGGAAATTCACTTTAGAAAAAAAAAAACTATGTTACAGATTGCATATAAATATATAAGTGATACACAGGGGGGGACTTCATTTGTGATGTAAACAGCATGAGTATACAGATAAATGTTATCACATAAGGTCCCCTCTGTGTATTTCGTTAGGATAGGGCCTTAAGGGATAGATTTTCCTTTTTTAGCTTTTTTAAAATTAAAATTATTTCTAAAAGGCTTGGGTTTTTTGAACTAGTGTTATTGTGTGCTCCCCCATCCCAGCTGCCATAGCCATTGCCACGGACGTGGAGTCAGGATAACAAGCTGATGTTGTGATGTGGCAGTTCATTGGTGCCGCAGAACTTCGGCAGAAATTACAAACCGCCACTGCAGAAGTTCTGCAGCAAATGGTAATCCAGCCACAGAACTTGGTCCCAAAGTGCCGCAGAAAAGTAGGAGCCTTGGATACAATCTTAGTGTTTAACATAAGTATAGCAAACTTTATTTTATTTATTTATTTAGTTTTGTTGACCAGGTAAGTGCACTAGACAAATCCTGCCTATTTTCAGGCACGACCTGGGGGAGGGGGATACAGATGAATGCCAACTGACCTTGAACCAGATTAAGCTGTTGGTGGTATTTTTTTTGTGAATTAGTAGTGTAGTGATAGTTGACAGTAAACAATGGACTTTACCTTACAAGTCAAATAAACAGGAAGTGTGGAGATACTAACAGAAGACACATTGCCTGAGAGAATGAGAGAGGTGCGTACATGTACAGTATAAGCTAGCAGCAGAAAGGTGAGAAGTAAAATACAAACAAGGATCTGTAAATTGGTAAACTCAAATAGTTTGAACATCATGACAGTGTCAAGCTTAACTCTTTGTCCAAGCAGTTATTAACCAAGAGGTGTTACAGCCACCACAACATCCCTCCACTGTCCCCAGCTGAAGTATGCATCTGCCATCTATTCTGTAAGTGCCCTGCCAGCAACACACTGCTGCCCTTGCATGACTTAAGCAGGAGAACATAGTATGTCTATATTTTATATCCACATCCACATGGGCACTAGCATCTGCACCATCATCTCCATACTCTGGCAATAGCAACCTTTCATGCACTGTTATGCGGTGCAGTATAATAATAATAATATATATAATAATAATAATAATATATAATATAATAATAATAAATGTTATTTCTAAAGTGCCTTTCGAATTTCCAAGGCGATGTACAAGCATAATAAAACACAGATAAAACAATCTCAGAATAATACATCACAATCAATAATCTAAAAAAGCAGACTGATACAAATAAGTTTTTAAATCCCTCTTAAACTCCTTCATGGAGGTGCACTGCCACAACCGACGGGGTAGAGAATTCCAAAGAGTGGGAGCAGCATAAGAAAAAGCTCTGCAACCAGATGAATTTAGGCTCACTCTTGGAATCTCTAGCAACCCCTCATCGGCTAAGCGGAGTAATCGGCCCGGGCAGTAAGAAACCAGGAGATCTTTCAGATAAGCTGGACCCTGATCATGTAGGGCTTTGAAAGTCAATAAACAGACTTTAAAGGTGATCCGCCACCTAACAGGAAGCCAGTATGTAGTAGATAACAAAAATGTGACTCAGATTCCTATCCAGCACCAACAGTGTTCCTCCCATCTTGTCCAGGCATTTAAAACACACTTTCAGCATGTCAAATGTATGCACAATGATGCCTCGAATATGTTCATGGCTTCACTGTACTGTATCTGTCCTATTCTGGTGTGACTGGATTCAGGAATGACATCACCAGGTATTCCTTTCTGAGTATTCACTGACACGAGCGGATGGATAGATATTGAGCATATGACATATTGCACACATGATGCCACACATGAACAATACTGCAGGTGTACTCGCCAATCAGCCATCCCTATTTAGATATCAGTGCCTGCAAGCTTGGCACAAGGTGTGAATGCTCAAAGGTCTAGGCATAATGAGTTGACCTAGGGTACTTGGCACATCCATATGTGATGATTCTTCTGGCATCACAAACCACCTGCATATTCATGTTGCAGAAAGCCTTCTGGTTACAGTACACTTCTTCATCCTGTGAGGATGCCACTCTAGCCACATATACATTCAACTGAACCCACTACTTTGGGCATGCCAGCCACTGTATGGAATGTGTCTTTGATATCCCTAATATCTGCCTCTGTCATAAGGAGGTGTATACAGTCCTCCTGCATGTACTGTAGTATGGTTTCCATGGCCTTTGCAGGCATCTGCACATGCAGGACTGGCTCCCCTTGATGACATTCACATTATATGTTGGAAGGAGTCAGTGGCATAGAATGCAAATGCAGTCAGCACCTGGGTGTACACACCCAGTGCATGAGTCTTTCTAGTCCTTGTTTGTTGATTTAGGTACAAAAGTAGAGTGCAAAGTAGGGCTGGGAAATGGGTTGGGTCAAAGTTTCAGGTTGTTTGGATTTAGAGGAGGTTCAGTGAAACAGCCAGAATCAAGTTTCTCTTAAAAAACTCAGAAATTTGACCCGTAATTATTTTTCTAATGGTAAGGGCTAAGAGTTCGCATTTCATGTCTTTAAGAGGCTGGTGGGGGTGGGGGCGGTGATGGTTGATGGCTCCCCTCCCCAGCCTAGCTAATCATGCATGGAGGTAGTAGATTGTGCCATCGGGACTTCCTGCTGGAAGACCACAGACTTCCTTAGAACTACTGTATTTTGGGGCTAAAATTAGTCTCAGGGAGCAGCCAGGAGGGAGTGCTGAGTTCACTGCCAAGGAGGAGCTGCAGCATCTACTGGAGGAAAACTCTTTTTTGAGCATGACCTACAGCTCATGGCTGAGAAGGTGCCATAGATGTTTCTGGCTCCATCTTCCTACTTTCCTCCAATCCTAATGCAGCAGGAGTTAACTGAGGGACCACCAGGAACAACATGGGGTGGTGGTGGTAAAATTTATGAAGAAATGTTGCATGCAGGGCCAGCCATTGTAAACAAACATGATTTCTGCCATTTAGAAGAATGACAGCAGGCTACGGGGAAGGGGACAAAAGACATAGTGACTCGACAGGAAACTACAGCCAGTCACTCTATATCAGCAAGAACGTCACAGCTAATCAAGCATCAATTTTAACACCATATAAGGCTGACCAAGCAGATATCAGGGTTCAGGCTTGTTAGTGACATCAGGAGGATCCTGATCTGACAGCCTGTGAAAGACTGTAGCTGCCAGGCTGAGAGGAGTCTGGTGGTCTTAAAAGTGCACTATCCGGTTGAGAACTTAAAATGAGGTGAGTATTTCTGCTGCCAGACCTGAAGGAGAAAAGCAAAAAGTGTTGGAGAAGGATGATCTGCCTAAGGAGCTTTTTCCAGTCATGAATCTATACCCAACCAGCAGATCCAGGCCACATAGAACCCACATCTAGCAAAGGTTCCAGGGAACTGACAATATGAAGTTGCAGCCAGAGAGTAGTGCCCATGTGTGAACCCCTGCCAAATGAGAGAAACCACAGTGAGCTATTACTAGCCTTCACCCAATGCTCTGGAATTGATGTCTGACCCCTCTCAAGGAGGGCTGTGTAGAAAAGATGGGGTTGGTGGCTGCAGCTTCTGTGGTGTAGCAGCATCCTCCCAGCTGAGGGGTGCAATGAAAGAAGGCGGTCATGAATTCTGACAAAAGGCTCTAGGGGCCATTTCAAATGAAAGGCCCCAAGGATGAAGGTGACCATCTGAGACATACAATGAAAGGTCCTTGCATGAGTGAATGTCCAACTGCCAGCTATACAGAAGGAGCTGAGGTACTGTTTGCATTTCCAAACAGTCAAGCTACGAGAGAGAGCACAGCCCTTGAGATCTTCTGAACTGTGAGTACCTCAGAACTGTGGCTCTGGTAATTTTCTTTAGTTAGACAGAGAGGCTAGGGGGTTGAAGCCATGGAAAGGACTTTGCCATCTACCTATCAGGCCAAAGCAGGAGACCTGCAAAGCCATCCAACCCTTCATGTGGAATACAGATAGGAGCCCCTCTATCCAAACTGCTTGCTGTTTTATTTTGCCCATCCACCTTTTGCAAAGCAAACCAACATTCTATCATCCTGGTTAGCTACCAGTGACCTGGAGAGGTACCCTCTGCATTGTGTGAGCTCTTGCTATAGCCGATGAGAGCATAAGCCAGGTAAACCTGCACTTTGGCAACTGAGACTGCCAGAAGGCTGGTAAGAGGAAGATGTACTGTGCAGAGTACACCTTAAGCCACTTTTCCTTTCTGTGCACTTGTTCTTTCCTTACCGATTCCTTTAAAAAATCTGTTCATTTTGCATTTTTTATCTAGCATATAGGGTATTGCTATCATCATCATCATCATCATCATCATTTGGTGGGTTATCTCAGAGTGTGTGAGAGAGCTAGAATATTTCCCTTGGGGTGATCAATGAGTGCCAGCTGGTACCCCAGGTGGAGGTACTGAGTCATTATTGCTGTTATATCAAGTTTGTCCTACAAACAAAAGAACACAGGCCAGCCCCCCTCAGACTAAAGGGAAGAAAGGTAGACCCTCTGGGCCCTGGGTGGCATTCAGGTTAGACACAAGCCACCCTACTGCTTATGTGAGATTGCCCAGCAGAAAGGGCACGTTCCATATTTGTCTACAGGCACACAGGCCACAGTGGCTAGACTGTGTTGCTCACCTACAGACATCTGTGCCATAGCTGCCCATTAATGGCAGGCTAGGGTAGATACACAGAAGGCCGTAATGGCACGCTGGGGATGTTGCCACTTACTGTATTCTGCCACAGACTGCCGCTGTGATGGTGGACCAGGAAAACAAAGCTGAAGTCCAGGCCTTGCTACCTGCTTGCTTCATCTCACAGATACCATGACCCATGAGGTTATAGGTAACGGGATGAGCAGGATGGTTATTGGAACAGTGGTTGAACCTCCTTAACATTTATGTGCCTTTTTCCATTTGGGTTTGTACTGCTACTGTGCTGTTTCACAGATTGTCACCTCACTATGTTGTTGCAGAGAAGCATCTGACACATGGGGCCCTGGAGCTCAACAGGGAGAGGGGATGGGATAAAAAGACTGAAAAGAACCCAAAATTGCAGGACAAGAAGGAGGAGGAGGATCCATAGCGGCTCTGGCAGTATTATGGTGGCTCAGGGTCACCAGTTGAGGATGGCCTACTGGGCATGGCACCTATTGAAGGAGGGCTTAGGGCATGGCAAAGTCAAGCGCAATCTAGGTTGCTACAGGCTTTGAAGTGATCTGCAATGGTGGACATTGTAGTAAAGGGACCATTACATGATTATTGGGGGTCTACCACTGGGAAAAAAAAAAGCCAGTGAGCAGGGCTGGGGCAAAGATGGGTGGGGCCATGCTGTTAATGGTGTTATGTTGACTAAAATATATTCTGCACATTATTCCAGTTTCTATGTCACTCTTGGGATTTTATGTTTTCATGTATGCATTAATGTATTGCCCTGATACGGAGCATGTAGAATAATCCATCTGGGCTGCACGTACTATAATGTTGTGCATGAAGGAGATCTCCATGTTACACGGGTGTGGGATTTTTGGTTCAAAAGGTGTTATGTATGGTGTCTGTGTCCTTGTATCAGTTAAAAACTGACTGGTATGTTCTGAATACCATTGATGTTGGTAGAGGCTGTGTGTTCATTGCCAACTGTACCATGCTGTTGGGTTTGAGACTGTATTTCAAATATTATACAGGTGTGCCATCATAGCTGCAACCACCCCCAGTGGTGTAGTTTTGGACCCCAAAATGCCCACATGCAAATACCTAATACCCATCTTGTGCTGTAGATTAGAGTTCATATGCACACAGGATGGCACTCTGCATGTAGAGTGTGTAGATGTGTGCACAAGATGCTTCCACATACTGCATAGGTATGCTGTAGCTGTAGCTCTGGCTGACTTCAGTAGCTTTCCTACAAAAGTGCTTCTGCATTTTTTAGTTGAAAATTGGAGACATAAATGAGAACATTCAGAGGCACTCTATCATCACAATACAAGAAAAAAGTGTCATTAATACGTATAATTTGTTCATATGCTGGTGGAAAGCAACACAAATTCACAACTACCATGCCTTACAGAGGTAGCTTAGGTAGCCTATCATGTTGCAGGGAGGTAGGGAGGTCCATACATCCAGGGCTACTAGTTGTGAGAGAAGGGGTGCCCAGACTCATGAAGGGCTCACTTTTTGGGTGGCAGAGGGGACTTCAGTTTGTAGTCTGAACATAGTCAGATGTGGCAAAGGGGGAGGAGAGAAAGGGAGCCCATAAGGACTGATAAGTGTGGGAGGATTTCCTAGGTGGTCAGGTTTCTAACTGCTGCTAGCCATTGAGAAAGGGATGGAATATCTTGTGTCCTCTATCGCTGGAGTATGAGTCCCTTGGCTTTGACACTTACATCAGAAGCCAGAAAAAGTAGAGGTGGGAGAGGGGATGTAGGTACTGAGAGACCAAGAGGAATAATTGTGAGACTAAGTCCAGCTGATCACCTAGAATCTGACAGCAGCAGCAATGGACCAAGGTCCAGAAGGGGAGTATCTTAAGACAAATTCACATAATGTGCAGGTGGTCAGCTCCAGGGGAGTGGCATCTCTAGCAACTGTCCTGTCCAAAAAGCCTTAGAGCCTTAAGATTAACTGGGGTGTGGCACCAGAGATACATGGATATACAGAGATACCAGATATGCAGGAGTTAGTTCTGAATAAGGAGACTGTTAGAGTCAGGACAGGACTTATGGACATGGGTCCACAGTCAGGACCATTGGTCCTCTGAAAAGTCTGTGACTACAGGTATCTGGCTTTGTTGTACGTGTCTGGGGCTTCCTTCAACACAGCTTTATATATTGCACTGAATTTATCCCTTGGGGATGTTAAGTATGTTTAAAGTGCCTTGGGTAAGAAGAGAGGGATCCAAGGGAGCAGCTTCTTTTTGTATTCTGACATAGCACTGCAGATATGGAATACCGCTGCATTTGAACTGTGCATTCCTATTACATTCTCCAGCAGCATCTAGGGATCCAACCCTATATTGCAAATACATACAAAAAAGGCCGGAAATGAACTTATTGCATACTGTAGTTGCTGAATGAACTACAGTAGCTCTCCTTCTCCTAATCTCCCATGGCACGGTCATAATGTCGCGAAGAGTTGCGCCACATGGCAAATCGCTACCAATGTTAGTGCAATTTATGCCATGAGGCATGTTTTTCTTGGGGGCTCTGCCCCCACACCATCCAAACCCCGCTAAATATTCTCAACTCTGGGGATCCAACTCGAGAGTGCACAAGTCCGAAAAAAATAAAATGTTCCTGGGACCGGGAATCAAACCCATTCCCAGACACAGCGCCTGGGTTCCTATGGCTGTGGCTCAGTCCTGTGAGCCATGGCAGCTGCTTGTTGGAACCTGCTCCCAGCAGAGGTCTTATCATCTGCCTGGGAAACCGCTACTGGTGCAATACCGTGTACAGCAGTATACGCTGCACTACACCAGTAGCGGTAGCATACTGCGTTATAGCGGATTAGCCATATTGTCGTACGCTATTAAGCGTGCAACATTATGACCCAGTACGATCTCTGGCTATATTTAACCAAACAAAATTAGCAAAAAATTAAATAATATTTCAGAATATTAGGGGAGCCATTTGGCCTATTGGTTAGAGCCCAGAACTAGAAACACCAACACGTAGGTTTGCATTCCATTCCAGAACTGCTACTTACAGTGTAACCCGAAACAAGTCATTTAATCTCCCTGTGCCTAAATTCTCTTTCTGTAATATACAGCATCTCTGTGCTATCTGAATCTCTCTGTGCACCAAATGGTAGCAACATTCTCTACCCTCCCTCTCCTTGATTGTAAAGTACTTCGGCATACTTTTTAAAAAAAAAATAAAAGGCACTGTAAAAAAATGTTTCACTCCTAGAGTATTTTGTTTAATACATTATGCATTTATTTCAGGTTGTGTGTTAAACAACTGATACAGGTAGGCTGGAATGTGGAGCAGCAGTTTCAGCTCTGCTGTGCATTTCACAAGAAAGCTACTCCTTTAGAATTTGTAACAGCCAGTCAGGATGAATCCTCAAACCAGGCTGTTTTAGAATGTCTTTTAGTAACATAACTTCTCTGAAGAGTGTAAGGAAAGATGCAATGTGAACTGGAAAGCAACAACTGCACTAAGAGGGCATTTGCGTAGATGCATAAATCTCTTAGACATCATTGGAAGATTATAAAGTACTTATATTTGTATAATTCCTTTGAGTACATTTTGTCCTGGAACATTTCAAAGTTGTGCCAAAATGGCTATTGTTTGTTACAAAGAGACCTCTTACTGCAACAGTGGAATGAATAAGCACGGACTTGAAAATGGGGGGAGAGAAACCACAGGCATGCGGGGAGCCCATAGAGTCAGGCAGCCTGAGTCTTTTTTGTTTTCCAATTGTTTAACCAGGTGAGACACACTAAGCTGAAAGCTTGTTTACAGGTGCAACCTGGGAGCACAGGGAAGTTAAGTGACTTGCTCAGAATCACACAGTATGCAAGTGGGGGCTGTGGGATTCAAACCCAGGTCTCCAGATTTGCAGCTCAGAGCCTTAAACCACGGCGCTATTCAGGCATGAAACTAAGGTTCTTCAGTTTCATGCCTGTAGAATGCATTACTATGTGAAATTAGGCTTGCTCTTTCTGTACCACCTTTGAAGAAGTCTCTTAAATTTTTTTCTGCTTTAGGACTCACCGATTAGGAGACAATTATTGTTGAACTTTTTTCTGGGGGTTTTTTGTTTGATCTTTTAATTACACACACACACACACACACACACACACACACACACACACAGCCCTCCCAGCTTTTGAGTAGTTTGTGATGTGGTCTGTGTTGTGTCCCCCCCCCCACGGAAGAATCCTATACACAAATAATGATCATGGCCCCTGTAGTGTGGATTCCTCCTTTTGGGAGTGAGACACCATTACTTGATTGCCACTGGGCTGCCATAAATGGTTGTAATGGCTCCTGGCTTCTTTTCTCACTCGGCAGTTTGTGGGGAGAGATTGTATCTAACAGAAAAGAAATGCATGGTACCTTCCACAGACCCTACTCAAATGCAACAGTTTCCCCACAGCATGATTGTGGTAAATATCAATGACAAATTTAAAAAGCAAACAGAGCTTTATTTAACTTTGCTGCCCCTGCAAGGGAAGAAGGGTTAAAACAGGCCTGCACAGTCCCAGACCTGGATTAAGTGCCCTTCTAGTCAGGGTCACAACTACCACCTGCAGTTGGACCACAGATAGTTAAGAGATGCAGTTTCTATCATGCTTCCCCCTTTCTGTGGTGCCTATCTGCTCATCATTCTGTAGGATCTTAGAAGCCCACATGCAGGATTTCTTTAATTTGAGGTGTACGAAGTCTATGAAAACAATGCCCTTGTTTGGTTATCATTCTACAAAGACCACAGTGATTTACCTTCAGCACAGTGAGACATACCTTGGTCGTACCCCATCAACCCCTTATTTCATGTTTGTGATTGCAATTAAATGTTGTTGTTTTAAAGCAGCAGTGCAACAAAAAAAGTTATTCCAAAAAGCTAATTTTCTGCTATGGTTATAAAAAATATTGACGGAACTGTTGATTTGGGTTTTCTGGATGCTTTCTGTGCTGTGTACTGTACATTTGCATTTTTGTCTGGACTTTCATCTTCCTGGGGTCCTCGATATTATTTCTGTGCAAAAATGAGGCGGCCATCTTTTTTCCTTGAGAAATAATTACTTCAAAACTTTCATAAAATTCTTAAATGTTAATGAAAACTGCAAACTTCACCACCAAAATAAACTGGAAGACATCTGGCATCAATTAGGAAGAAAAAAAGGTCGGGTCAAATTTTAATCCATTTTCGTTGAACTGCTGCTTTAACTGTATAACCTGCTGTATATAACCTTGCTGTACTACGTAATTCTGTACTCTGTTTCAACTGTAATCCTGTATGAGCTGTTCAAAAATGTATGAGTCAATTCATAATGCTTCACTAAATGCAACTAATTCCAGGTCGCTCCTGAAAAAGGGACCTTCGGAACTCAGCGGGCCTACCCAGTTATCAAAATTTAATAAATACAATTTTGCAACCATATTGACTTTAACAAAAGTTTGTGTAAGTAATAACAATAAACAAGGGTGCAGAGTAAAACAAAAATAAAATACAGTAAGATGCAAGGGTTATAGTGTGCCCACAGTATGATATTGCTATATAAGAAATTACACATTTAAAATGTGGCAGCCAAGAAGTACTTAAAATACCCAGGTTTGTTTTGTTTTTAAACAATCCCATAGGTGTTCTATGAAATTTTAAAAAGTATAGTTTCACCTGTTTCTTTGCAAAGATATCCATGCTTTAGCATCAAGGGGTGATGCTGTACTGCTTAATATCTGGAATGTGTGCTGTCACCAGCAAGCAGCACCTCAATACAATGTACCTCATGCACTGCGGAATGTTGCTGGCAGCCAGCTAGCCCAGTGAACCACTTGCTTTAAGGAGGAGCATGAAGAAGAAAGCGGCAACATCACTGGTTTTAATACATATCTAGGGGAAGACTGTTAGCTGTGTTTGATGTCACTATACTAAATAGTGTTCAAATGTAAAGAATAAAACAATTCAAGACAATATTTTAATGTTACTTAAAAAAAAATAGAATTAGCAAACTGCTTCCCCTGCTTTCCCCTCACCTGCTGTTAAAAATATTTATGCATATATATATTCTTTGTGAAAAACATTGTTAGTGCACTAGTTAGGGTTAAAGTGACAAAAGCAGGGAAATGGGGTGTTGGGATTTCCAACTCTAACACCCCATCCCCACCCTTCAGGCACCAACAGGTGTGGGGTGTGCCTTGTCATTGTCAGCCCTAATGCTCACCCCATTCCTTGAGTAAGAAGGCTGAGATGGATACAGTATATGAGAATGGAGTGAACGTTAGGGCTGACAATGGGAAGGCACACCACACGCCTGTTGATACCTGCAGGGTGGGGGTGGTGTTACCACATTTCCCTACTTTTATCACTTTAACCCTAACTGGTGCATTAACAAAGTTCTTTGCAAAGAATTTCCTTACTTTTTGAGATAGTACAACTGTATTCTTATTTGCCAGTGGGTGTGCAAGGCCCTCTGGGCCCTGCACTCCCATCAATCCATAATCATATCCTTACTTGCATGTGGGAGTGCAGGGTCCTCTAGGCCCTGCGCTCCCATCCCTCCATAGATGCATACATGCATGCTGCCGTCGATGCATTGCAGCCAAAAAAGCAACCAAATTGTCAGCATAGCATTGTTATGAGCCCACCTCAAGTATGCTGGCCTGAGAATTTTTAAATCACCACCAGAACATCATTCCTCACCACCGCAATCTCATTCCATACCAGAAGTGAGAAAATACATTTTGGCCAGGATTTGAAAAATGACAGCTGTCACATTCATGAGGTGATGGAAAAAAATGACTATGTTCAAAATTTGGTGTGAAAATGTGGAACATTACAGTAGTTCCAAGCAAGTGTAGTTCAATGTAAATGCATGTGCATAACTTCATCATTTTTACATATTCTGACCCCGAATTTTCAACATTGCCTTCTTATCATCCCACCTTATGAAAAAAGGCAGTAAAAATGTTGAAATCATGTGCAAAAGGTGATTTCATCAAGTGACTGCAAAATCACCTTTCAGGATGGATTTCTGAAATTCCACTGCATTGTCCATGAGGTGGGGTCCCCAAAAGGACATGTTGAAAATGTGGTGTCAAAATATGCAAAAATGACCAAGTTATGCATCAAAGTTGAAAACCCCATTTAAATGCATTAAATCACATTTACCTTAGTTTCTTGTATTGCAGTCATTTGGTTCCAGTAGCAAGACATGTCTTCAATCGAGAAAGTGGATCTCGAAACTGGGACCTGTTCAGGTGAGTGAGGGTATATGGGAGTGTACTGGGGTGTGTGGGGTGGTAGGTGCTGAGTGGAAGGTGGGATGGGAGGTATCTGATTGGCGAGGGACCATTTTCTTGTTTTAGGAAAAAAAAACATTGAGGACCATTTTTCTGTTTTCAGGTAGGGAAAGCCATCAGCGGGTGGGGAGGTGCCACTAGACACCAGGGGAAAAAAGAAAAGTAAAGGGGGGGCATAAATCAGAAGGGGGAACGGTGCTACTAGACACTAGGGAAATTATATAAAAATGGGGACAGTATTCAGAGGGTGGGGGTGCCACTAGACACCAGGGAAACAGTAAACTGAAACAGGGATGGCAATCAGAGGATGGGGGTGCCACTAGACACCAGGAAAACAATAAACTGAAATGGGGCTGTCGATCGGAGGGTGGGAGGTACCTCTAGACACCAGGGAACAAGCAAATGAATGGGGAATGGCAACTGGAGGGTGGGGTGCAACTAGACACCAGGGAAATTAAAATGAATATATGGGGACAACATCGGAGGGTGGGTGCCACTAGACACAACACGTGTTTGTGATAATCAGGGCCCTTTCACCCAATTCTCCAATCTGGAAATGTGTTTTTATGTGCTGTTTTTTGTAAATAGTGAAATAGGATCTCTTTTCGAGTTTTCTTTTTCACAATTTAAAAAAAGAATTTCAGCACCTCAAAAAAACACATTTCCAGGAGATTTATCAAAAAAGTAGCAGCAGAATCTGATAGACTGTGTCAATTATCAGTGTCAGTGGCTTAGCAGATAGCACACTCACCTCTGGGGCCAGGAGATCAGAAAGCTGTGGGTTCTATCCAGGCACTTGGGTTAAATCCCAATACTGACACTGTAGTGCAGCAAGGGGGGGGTGCTGCACTCCTGAGGTGCCATCTTTCAGATGAGAAATTAAACTGAGGTCCCATCTGCCTGTTCAGGTGGATGTTAAAGATCCCATGGCACTTCTCAAAAAGAGTAGGGGACATTTTTAATAAGGAACAAAAACCACATAATAAAACTCAATAATACATGTTCATTTTATACAGTTCAAAGAATAACAGAACAGAAATAAAACACCCACAGACAGTGAGAGGAAAAAAAACAAAGACCAAAAAAACTCCCATCATACAAATCATCCATGTGACTATTTCACCACCAACAAAACCAGGTCACAGAAAGAGCCACTATAGTAGTCTGAAAAATCATCATAACAGAATGAAAACATGCAACAAAAACAGGCATCAGCACGTTAGTACACAGGGCTATCAGCCCACCCACCCAACATTTTGTCATAATCTGTCACATACTACCTGACCTAATGTATGTAATTTATAATCATAAATTGTATCCAGTTTGGCCTTAATAGTGAACAAAACATCTTGTAAAGAAATTTCCTTATTTTAGAGAACTCGAAAACAGCTAGCTTGCCATATGAACCATTTAAGACATGCAAAAATAATATAGATCGTACTCTTACCGCCACTTCAACCAAGCAGGTGGCAGCTGCCCCATAATTAGTGTATCATATGCACGCCAGAAACCCTGAACATGTATATAATCAAAATATCAGTGTTGTATTGTTTCTAGCTGTCCCTGACATAGCAATTCACCAAAACCCCTCTCTCCTGTTTATGAATTTGGTTTCCTTTAACATTCAGCTTTTGATGCCCACATAACCAAATGACATCTTGCATTTTCAAAGGGATCCTAGGTTCCACTATTCCTGCCACCAACTGTTCCACAGCAACAGTAGCAGGCACCTGAGACACTGATTCCACATAATAACACTTCTCCACAATTCATTTGTAGAAGACCGTTTTCTCTTGATTCATGAACCAACAAAGCCCAATTTTCCACAATCGAATATATTTCAAACTGATTTAAACATACTCCAGAAGACATTCATCTGAAAAATACCATTTGTCCCTACCCCAGACCTTCAAAAAGGAGTCACCCCACAATGACATACAGAGAGCCCCCTTCAACAGTATTTTCCACTAAAGCCGACTTTTTGGAACTATAAAAAAAATTACCAAAAAGATATACCAAAGGATGGATCACGTTAAGACCCCCTTCTTTCCAGGGCCTATATGTATGAGCCCTCTTGACAGGATTTAACCTGTTACCCCATAATAAAAGAAAGAAAAGACTAATGACTTTTGCATGTAAATGAAAAGACAAATGGAAAAATATGCGAAACATACAGAAAAATCGGGGCAATGTATGCCCTTAATAAAAACACCCGTTTCTTTCTCGTCATTTTCCAGGCTTGCCAGGAAGAGACTTTCTGAAAGGCCACATCATATATATTAGTCCAATTGATGCTCACTGCCCCTGTCATACCAAAATAAATCCCTAGCAGTTTAATATTCCCCTTTGTTATTGGAACAGGAAAGGGGTCTACCACAGTAGCAGTACCTAGAGCCAAAATCATACTCGTTCACATTAATCTGTATACCAGTCTCTGCATGCAACTGATCACATATCTGCAATACCCTTCTCCCAGAATCCAGGTCCGCCACTGAAAAACACAGTCATCAGCATAGGCCGAGACCTTAGGAAATACCACCCCATCAGAATTCTGGATAGGCGTGACCCCATCATCCACATCTACTGTCCTCAGAATAGGATCCAATCCAAATACATACAATAAAGGGCTCAAGAGACACCCCTGTCTAACCCCATTTTTAATAAAGGAAGGGATACCCAGAAACCCATTAATCAAGGGGGTGACCTGTGCATCCACGTATAAGGTTGTCACCAAATGAATCAGCTCAACAGGTACACCATAACAAAGCAAAACTTTCCAGATATGCTCTTGTCAAATAACATTGAAAGCTGTCTCCTGATTAATGGACAGCAAATAGCCATCCAGAGTCATTTGCAAACCTTGCTCAACAATTTCCCTAATAGAAATTAGATTTTGAATAATATTTCTACCCGGAAGTGCATAGGTCTGAAGTGGAAGAATCACCTTCTGTGCAACCTTAGCCAGTCTAACAGTAATAATTTTTGTAAGAATTTTATAATTAGAGGTCAATAAACTAAGAGGTCACCAGTTCTTTATATCCTGTGAATCCCTTTTTTTTGTATAAAAAATCATTACCCCATCTTTCATGCTTGGCACTAATCGATTTTCATCCCATATAGCAGTGTAAATCACCTGTAACCAAGGTACTAGAATATCAGAAAATGTCTTATAAAAATCTTTTGACAGTCCATCATTACCTGGCATAGTTCTAGCAGTTAAGCTACCCACTGCTGTTCTAATTTCTAATTCAGAAAAGGGGGTCACTACTGCCTTTTTGTCCTCTGGCAATAAGGGGGGAATTGCCAAGGAATGTAAGAAAGAGCCCTGAGTCTCTAATCTAGGCCTCTGAAATTTAGCATGTACATGATCCTGAACCGCTTGCTGAATTTTCCACCTATCAGTTACCACAGCCCCACTCCTAACCCCAGGTCATATGGGTTTACCTGTTCTATGTGAAAAGCTGACATCTTCTCCCTCACTATCTGACGTTGATCCTGTACATTGCTCCCATTCTCATAGATCAGTGACAACAACTTCAAATATTTTGCCCTCCAGCCTAAATATTGAATGTATTTGGATCCGGCCCTAGTACTGGTAACCTGAATAAACCAGGATTTCAAATCCCTCTTTGTATCTTCCCACCATTCAATGGGACTAGAATACAGGAAGTTAATATCAGCCTGGGCCTTTAAAAAGAGACCAATACCCTCTCTCAGGGCTTCCTCCTGTAAAATTTCCCCATTCAATTTCCAATACCCTCTCCCCATGGGAACCTTTTGCCATTTCCCAATCAATATTGAACTGCCACATCATCCGAGGTTTCCAGTGGAAAAACAGAAACATCAATGCTTGTCAGCCTAGCCGATAAAAAACAGAAATCTATCCTCAAAGATAAACGGCCTTTAACGAAAGTATGAGAAGGTACCTCGTGTAACAAATCATAAACATCCAGCAAATGATTACTATCAATAATACGTTTCAAAGCACTGGTATCACAAAAAAGGTTTTGAGTTTTTCCTTTCCCAGTCCCTATGTGCAAGGCCACAATTAAAATCACCTCCCCATAGAACCAACAGTGAGGTATGTAGGTAGGATTCAATTTTGTGAAAGTAGGCTGAGCATGCAGCTTTTGTCTGAGGGGCATAAATATTTATCAGACGGTACCCAATATTACCAAAAAACACATCCAGAATTAACGCCCTTCCAGGGCTGACATCAAGGACCTGCAGAATTTTAACAGCCAGGCCCTTGAATAGAAAGCCCACACCAGTGCATTGCTCTTCACCCAAAGACCACAAGGAGGAATCCCACCTCCAATCCCTGTGCAGCTGTACTATCTATCTGCCAAAGTATGTAGTCTGGTGTCCTGTGAAAAAACACCTGGCCTGCACTAGCCACCAAAGAAGCAAAAGTTATCCGGCGTCTATCTAGAGATTTAATGTTATTAACATTAGCACAAAGGAAATAAATATTCTCAGCCATTCAGATGGAGGGAGAAAGATTCCACAAAAGAAAATCACTCAAAAAGACATGTCACTTACTCTTTTTGCATTTCTTTGGTTTAGACTTGTCACCAACACCACTATCTGGTGGTAACTCCAGCTGAGAGGAGGCAATGGAAAAAATGTCAGAGCCCAAGTCTTCAACGTCACCCTCTTGATTCAGGAGAGGAGCATATGAATTCTCCAAGGGAACAGGATCAGAGTTCGAATGAACTAGTGGAACATCCACTTTCGACTTCTCTGATCCGGATCGTGTGACTCGTTGAAAAGATGAGTCTGTCACAATCTCTGAAGGGGGCATACAATCAGTCTTCTCCAAATCCTCAGGGCCCAACTCCTCTATTAGTATGGGACCATCCTGCCCCGATACATCAGCGGAGGATGGGGGGTATCCATAACCTCTAGGTCAGATGTTTTCATATGTATTTCAATGTCAGGGGTATCCACCAATGGTATGTCTGGTAAAACCACAGGAGCTGACTGTGCCACAATCACTTCATCCACCACCATGTAGTCTTGCCGAGGCCTACCCTCTCTCTGTGGCTTGGGGCGAAGGGGGTCAAATTCAGGAGTAGCTCATGGACTCTCATTTTTTCCTTTTGGGCTGTAGCCACATATACATCCTGCTCTGCCATAATGGCCTGGTCAAGACTTTTATGTGATGCCCAAGAACAATTGCGGAAAGTATGTCCGTGTTCCTCACATAAATTGCATCTCATAGGCTGACAACAGTGTGCTCCAAAATGACCTACTTCCCCACATAAGCCACACTTCTGCTTTTCACAAGAATTACTGAGATGTCCCACTTCACCACACTTAAAACAAGCTCTGGGCTGTCCTGGGTTAAAATATTACCCCTCTATCCCATCCAAGAAAAAAACAGTTAGGTAGGTGGAGAAAGTGACAAAGGCAAGAAGGACAGGGATGGGGAAAAAGGGAGTAAGGCCATCAGGAAATGGAGGGTAATGAGTACCAATGCCTGTAGTCTGGGCAACAAGCTCCCTGAGCTGGTGGCCATGATGGAAGAGGGATGCCTGGATATCGTAGCAGTCACAGAAACATGGTACACAGAGAACCATGACTGGGATGTTAACATACCAGGGTACATAACCTACAGGAGAGACAGGCAGGAGAGAAGAGGGGGAGGAGTAACTCTCTATGTAAAGGAAGGGATAAAAGCAACTGAACAAAACAGTAAACAGGGAGGAGAAGAGGCACTGTGGGTCACCTTGGAGACTGGAAAGGGCACCACAATCCGTACAGGGGTTGTGTACAGACCCCCATGTCAGGGGGAGGGAATGGACAAGGATATGATAGAAGGCATTCTTAGAATGGCAGAGAAAGGGAGGTACTATTGATGGGAGACCTGAATATGCCAGATGTTAACTGGAGCACATTTGCTGCAGCCACATCCAAGAGCAGGGCCATTCTTGATGCCCTACAGGTGGCAGGCATTAGACAGCTCGTTTCGGAACCCACTCGTGAGGGAGCAATCTTAGACCTCATACTCTCAAACGGGGGGAGTGAGAGGATCTCAGATCTAGAAGTGGGTTGCCATCTGGGGACAAGTGATCATCAAACAGTGTGGTTCACGTTAAACTCAGCTACAGAGTCAAGCCATACAAAAGTGAGGGTACTGGACTTTAGGAGAGCTGACTTTGGCAAGATGGGAGAGTGCCTCAGAAAAGCACTAGCAAACAGGCTAGAAGGAGGTGCGGAGCAACAATGGGGAATCATCAAAACTGCCATCACGGAGGCAACAAGCCTTTGCATGAAGCAAATAAACAAATCAAAACGAAAGAAAAAGCCACTATGGTTCTCAAAAGAGGTGGCTGTGAAAGTCAGGAAGAAAAAGATAGCATTCCGGAAGTATAAGGAAACACAGAAGAAGCAGGAGAGAGCTGTACCAGTTAAGGCAGAAGGAAGCAGGGAGGGAAGTCAGAATAGCAAAGGCCCAAACTGAGGAAAAGATAGCCAACTCAGTTAAGAAGGGGGATAAAACCTTTTATAGGTACATCAGCGAGCGTAGAAAGACAAAGGGAGGGATAGTGAGGCTGAATAGAATGAACGGTGGATGGGCAGAGGGGGACAGTGAAAAAGCAGGGATACTGAACGAATATTTCTGCTCAGTATTCACAAAAGAGGAGGGGGAAGTGCCTAATCCAATTAACAGAAGCACTCTTGATAGGGGGGTCAATCCCAGTCCTTTCACAGAAGAAAGGGTTCTGCAAGAACTCCTGAAACTGAAGGTGGACAAAGCAATGGGTCCTGATGGAATTCACCCCACAATTCTAAAAGAATTAAGGGAGGAACTAGTGAAACCACTGGCTACTCTTTTTAATAAATCATGGGAGGATGGTGTGGTACCCGAGGACTGGAGGAAGGCGGATGTGATTCCCCTTCACAAAAGTGGGACCAAGACAGAGGCAGGAAACTACAGATTTGTCAGTCTGACCTCTGTGGTAGGGAAAGTGATGGAGTCACTTCTGAAGGAAAGAATAATTGAGTACCTAGAGGCCAGTGGACCACAGGACCCAAGGCAGCATGGGTTCACAGCGGGAAGGTCATGTCAAACGAATCTAATAGATTTCTTTGACTGGGTGACCAAAGTAGTAGACCAGGGAGGGCTGTGGACTGGCCTACCTAGACTTTAGCAAGGCATTTGACACAGTCCCACACAAAAGATTAATAGTCAAATTAACCAGCCTGGGAGTGGTCCCAGGTGGTAGCCTGGGTAAAACATTGGCTGCACAACAGGACACAGAAGATAATTGTAAATGGAGTCCACTCTGAAGAAAGAGGGGTTACTAGTGGGGTACCGCAGGGTTCAGTATTGGGTCCAGTCCTTTTTAATGTCTTCATCAGTGACATTGCAGAGGGACTGGAAGGAAAAGTATGCCTTTTTGCAGATGACACAAAGATCTGCAACAGGGTTGATACACAAGGAGGCGTGGAAAGGATGAAAAGGGACATGGCAAGGTTGGAGGAATGGTCAGAAGTATG
Source organism: Neoceratodus forsteri (assembly GCA_016271365.2). Taxonomy (NCBI): domain Eukaryota; kingdom Metazoa; phylum Chordata; order Ceratodontiformes; family Ceratodontidae; genus Neoceratodus; species Neoceratodus forsteri. The sequence continues at coordinate 1,572,215,249 of CM028131.1, forward strand.
GTAGCTAGGATTCAATGCAAAGAAGTGCAAAATAATGCACCTGGGAAACAAGAACCCAGGGGAAGAATACACAATGGGTGGGGAGGTAGTAACAACAACAAAAAAGGAAAGGGACCTGGGGGTAATCATATCAGATGACCTTAAGGTTAGCAAGCAATGTGAGAAGGCAGTAGGGAGGGCTGGGGGTATACTGGGATGTATAGGGAGAGGCATCAGCAGCAGAAAACAGGAAGTTGTTATCCCTCTGTACAGACAGTTGGTGAGACCCCATCTGGAGTACTGTGTCCAGTTCTGGAGACCCCATCTCCGCAAGGACATGGACAGGCTAGAGGTAGTCCAGAGGAGGGCAACTAAAATGGTGCAGGGTCTGCAAGAGAAGCCGTATGAGGAGAGACTAAAGGAGCTTAATATGTATACCCTTGAGGAAAGAAGGGAGAGGGGGGACAGGATAGAAACTTTTAAGTACCTCAGTGGAATCAACAAAGTCCAAGAGGGTAGCATCTTTCAGAAAAAGAGACTTGCAAGAACAAGGGGACACAATTTAAAGACAGAAGGAGGGCGGTTCAGGGGCAATGTGAGGAAGTATTATTTCACAGAGAGGGTAGTGGATGGATGGAACAGCCTTCCTCAGGAGGTTGTGGGGTCCAAAACTGTGGGAGAATTCAAGAATGCATGGGACAGACATAAGGCAATTCTTGTGGGGGTAGGAAGAAATAGGCTGTTGGTTAACTAGAATCTACGGCCTATCCTGTAGGTAAGGAAATGGGCAGACTAGATGGGCCTAGCGGTCCTTATCTGCCGTCAAAGTCTATGTTTCTATGTTTCTATGTTAGGGAGACCATTTTCCATCTTGAGCAAGACCTGGTACTTCCAACCTCCTGTCCACAGACGTTCATCATCCAGTATAGGCTAAGATGCCCTTTAACTATATAATGCTGTTGTAGCCAATAAGTGATGTCTGCAACATTCACCCTCTCATTGCGAAATAAAACAGTGATTTTTTTGATCATAGGTTTAGTCAGGGGAATAGCCAAAAAAGTCATCCATAGTGGGGTATTTTTAATCAACAGGTATTGCTTCCAAAAGTGATAAGGCCCACCCAGGTGTTTAAAACTAACATCAAACAGAGAATCCCCCTGATACATATATCAACACATATATTTCGTAGGCATAGAACTTCATACTGCCTTTAAGCAATTCTCGCCCCACAAAATGCCTATCATGAACCTCAGACATATCCCCTCTGAATCTGAGATGAACAGCATTTCGCCTGGCCGCTGGCTCAGACGCACGCCAGCCATCATCCGGAAGAAGCTGCTTACTGACTTTATCGTGCCATACAGTGGTCAGCTTTTGAGGTACCTGTTCAGGTATGACCCAATCCATTGAGGCCCAAACCACAGGTTGTGTCCCTGGTAATATATGCCCCTCTGTTTCCTCTAAGGGGGTAGGAGCGGCCAGCCCCCTCTGATAAGGATGTCTCACCTTCCAACAGGGCAATTTCTTTCAAAACAAAGTTCTCATCCTGTGATACATTTAACTGTACAGGAGGAACAGGAGATTTTTGTCCCAGAGTTAACTGGGACCCGGAGTTCACAACTGGCAGAGAAGGCCCAGACGGCTGTTACCTAATTCATGAAGATAAAGATACTCCCTCCTTAGGATCAGACAAGTTCGCATCCCACCCTGCCCCAGTCAAATTTCTCACCCAGTCTGCCGCTTCCAATGCAGAAGACACCCAGGCAGGTGAAGTGCCAGAGGGGCCAGCAACAGAAGCAGCATTACCACCCGGCTCCATAGTGGGAGGCCTGTGTCCAGAGTCACTAGTCAAGCCACTATTCTTTTTTTTCCTTAAGCACCTCTGTCCCAGAGCCTTTTCACCCCCTTCCCCAGTCGAGACCCCAATATTGAAGAGAACCTGTTGTGCAGGCAAATCCTCCTCCTGCTTAGCCACGAGTTCATCAACTGATATATTGACCACATCCTGATTTTTTCCTTATTCTAGCACCACACAATCCTGCTGTAAGCCAACCAGAATCACTAAGCCAGAGCGCCCAATCAACTCTCCTGCCTCCGTTGCCAAGGTCTTCTGCACATCTATGAGAGGAGCAGCTTCCTCCTGCATCAAGACATCCCCACACACAGTACTTACAGCAACCATAGTGGATTTTTCCTGGCTAGCACTAGATCGTTCTTCTTCTATTTCAGAATTTAAATGCACAACTTCCTGTTGCAGCTTTAGTTCCAGCCCAAGATGCTGTCACAACACCCAAAGCTTCTCCTCCTCCTCCTCCGTGATTGTAAGCTGAATTTGCTCCACCATCGTTGGCGAACAGGGAACAGGAGGCCCCTCTGGAGCCTCAGTATCTGGTATATTCGGGCAGGAGATATATTCTGCATCTTCCATGCGCTCTGACACCTCCACAAATTTGTCTTCTAAAGGGGGATCCATAGCGACAAAACGATCCATAAAGAGAAAAAGAAGGGGAGGAAAGTGGAGGGGCCGAGGAGGAGATCAGCTCCTCAGACACCCAGACGTCCAAGCTGCTTCACAATCACTCGCACACAGAACACCAAAAACTGGCAACACAGCACCCTCTCATGCAGAGTAGGGAAATTTTCCCGGTGCCCTGACCAAATTTCTCCCCAGTCACTAAAAATGCCACCAACAGCTTAATCTGGTTCAAGATCAGTTGGCATTCAGCTGTATGCCCTCCCCCAGGTCATGCCTGAAAATAGGTACAATTTGTCTAGTGCACTTACCAGTCAACAAAAACTAAAACAAATAAATGGGTCCCGATTAGCAGAACACATGTGCTGGTTACTTGAAAAAACACCATTTTTTTCAGTTCTTAAACTTTGTTTGCCTCACTAAGAAACAACAAGATGGTGGCAGCATGGAAAAAGATTCCCCATTTGCAACAAAGGATTACCCATTTGTGACAAAGGATTACCTATTTGTGACAAAAAATCTTTTATCGAGTGGGTCATCTAACATCTCCCATTGAAAATAATGGGAAACTTCAAAACTGGATGGATGGAAGAATGGATCCATTCAAATATCTGGACTGTGTAGTACGGTACGGGATGCACGCCCATTGGCCCACGCTGTGGACCAATGGGCATACAGCCCTACCATACGGTGTCAGTCAGAGGGCGGCAGGGTGGCTAGCGGGTGGGGAGCTGCCACCCGCCACTGACTGGGGGTGGGGCAGTGGGGCTCAGTGGGTGGGTGGGTGGGGAGGGGTACCGCTAGACCGCCAGGGTTGGATTGGTATAGCATTATTATTTACTGATGCCTGTGATCGGGCTGCGAGCGGTCCACTGGACCACCAGGGATATTGGACGAGTATTATTACAACATATGCCCATGATCGGGCTGCGAGTGGTCCACTGGACCACCAGGGATATTGGACGAGTATTATTACAACATATGCCCGCGATCAGGCTGCGAGCGGTCCACTGGACCACCAGGGATATTGGACTATCCATTTTCTACGTATGCCCGCGATCGGTCATGGGGGGGCGCCGCCAAGATGGTGCAGCCTGAGCTCGGGTGGCCGCCCACAGGTGGCAGCTGCCATGTTGCGCACTGCAATATAGCAGCTCACCTGTGGATGGCCAGCTGTTGCTCCTTTTTTTTTTGGCTCACCTGTGTGCAGTGCAGGTAGGGGTTGAGCATGCATGGGCTCAACACATCCCGGGCTGAATATCGGGATGTGCAGAGTATGCATGGGCACGCCCCCCTACCTGCGCCACATACATTACTGATGCACTCCAGTGCATTGGAATTTGTGCCAGGCTCAATCCCCGGTTGAATATTGCACTGGGGCACATCAGTGGGTTGCGCATGGCACAACTGTGTTGCGCCATGCACATCCCTTCCGAATATCCGGGCCCAGGTCTTGTAGATAGACAGAAGGCTATAAGCCCATTTTAGCCTGCCACCCCCAGAGGGGTATTAGTTTCTCTTATATAGGAGATATCTATCTAGCCTTGATTTAAACATATTTAAGGTTTCTGAATTTACCACTTCTCTAGGACATCCATTCCACATTGGGATAATTCTCTGTGTATAAAAATGACTCCCCTTTATACTCTTGGGGTAAGTTAAACATAGCTGAATACCATGACTCAGCTTCTGTCACTTCTGCCAGTCTGCACCCACTTGTACTTTGCACAATTTGAATGCCCTTGTAAAATGCATACAGTATTTCAGTTGAGATTGCACGTATTCAGTATTAATTCTTATGCTCCCCTCCCTCTTCCAGGTCGCAACTGGAAACAAGTCTTCTGGGCTCTGTTTGTCTACCTGAGAAAATATTTTTTTTAATAAATAAAATGTTATTCCTGCCTTCTCAATTCTTTCTAGTATCTTTAGTTATGATATCTTGGTCCCAATATTCAAAAATTTGCCTGCGCAAATCCTAGTTTGCCTGGGCAAACCGGGTTTTCTAAATATTTCCTACATTCAAAAGCCCGGTTAGTGCAGGCAAACAGAGTTTGCACCCAGGCAAACTGTGGAAGGGGATGCAATGCAAATGGAAGGGTGGGGACCTGGATATTCATACAGTTCAATATTCAGAGTATTTGCACAACACAAGGGCATTTTGCGCAATCCCCCTGTGTGGCACAAATACCGCCAACCTAAACTGCAGCTTATTCCCGTCCAACCCTAGTGGTTGGTGGAGGAAGTGTGGCATCCCCCAAATCCCAACACAGTAGTCCCTGGTGTCTAGTGGTCTTCCATGCCCTTCCCAATAGTAATTAGCCAAATGGGTCCACACACTCATGTGGAGCCAGAGGAGAGCAACAGGAGGGCGACTAGCCCAAAAGCACAGACTCAAACCAAAGCCATTGCACCCCAAGAAAACAATTGAGGCTCGAAATGATAATCAAATAAACATTTATTATGAGACTGCTTGTATTTGAGCCAAGCCAGTCACCAAACAGATCACTTCCCCAGCGCTTCACCTTTAAACACGGCTTCGTGAGGAGAGGATATCTGGAGACTCATTCAAACATTTATAGTCCCCACTAATGACACCATAACGTAGCATTCCAGTCAAATACTTTCAGTATACAAATTCATCATATTTAAACTTAATATCAATGAGTACATAAAAAAACAAAAATATTCTTATTCTTAAGTGTATTATTTAGAAAAAAGAGTGAAGCTAACACTGCAGTCATGAGCACTTAGTAAATCAAATTCCATTCTGTACATTCTTTGTACTTTATGCATATATGGCTCAGACAATACAGCAAGTAAGTACATGAGAATAATACAGTGTCCCTCAAATTCAGATGCTGCATTTTTAAATAAAGAATCTTATGCTCATTGAGCTAAATCAATTATGCAACTTAAGCATTAATGAGGGATTCAGTTACTGAGACACAATGCCAGAAAATAAAGATTTTCAAAATCCCACCAGCTACTGAGTCCTGTGATCACCCAACCAATTTGCAAGGGACAGTCCTAGGGATCACTTGGTACAGAGTGGCAAAGGTGATAGAATTCATCACATTCAGTGTTTTCTGCAGTAGCATGTCAGGACCTGTAGAAAACATGACAAGAACAGAACATTATATTCATTATATTTAATGCATTTTCAATACCTATTTCAAAGGCAAAATTGTAACAAAATAATAGATTTTTCTAAAATTAAAATGACTATCGGGTAAGTCACTATTAGAGTGAAGATTTTTTTTCTTACTTGTAGGATGGATGTTAGGGATGAAAAGGGGGGCTAGCACAATCCCAAGGGTAGAGAGAAGGATAAATAAAGGTAACAGTCTAAGAAATCTGAACTTATAAAATGAAGCCTTTGAATTGGCAGCATATTGCAGTGGTCTAAGACTCTGAGCTGCAAATTTGGTGACATCCAGCAGACCAGACCTGGGTTTGAATCCCACAGCTTCTACTTGCATACTGTATGACTCTGAGCAAGTCACTTAACCTCCTTGTGCTCCCAGGTTACTCCTGTAAAAAAAAAAAGCTTTCAGCTTAGTATGCTATACCTGGTTAAATAAATAAAATAATTGAGGAGGGACACAGAAACAGTCCCAGAGAGAGAAAATAAATATTTATAGAGAGTGAGGCCTGAGGTCCCACATTTCATTGAGACCATTTAAATTTACTGTATCAAGTCAATATATCCAGTAGCTCTCTCTTTTTAACAGAAGATGTAGCCTATCACCCCCTCTCCTACCACACTTGGCACACTCAGTCCTCACACATTTAAGATCTTTGGGATCTGCATTGTGTGTTTCTATAAAGTGTCTCCCCACAGCTTTATCCATTCTGTTATTTAGGATATATCGAATGTGCTCTTGTCTACGTTCCGTTACACTTCTAACCATTCTACCAACATAGCCTAATCCCCAACTACACCATATCAAATAAACCACAAAAGTGGTGTCACACGTAATGAAATTCCTGACTGTGATGTTCTGATTGTTTTTAAAGGCAGACAGATCTTTCCCTACATTAACATATTGGCACACATTACATCTTGAATGTTTGAAGTTACCTAGGGGTTTTCTGGGCAGCCAGGTGCTATGTGTTGTTTTTTTTTTAAAGAAAATTAGCTGTGTACCAGTTTGTCTCGAATAGTGGGGGCTCTTTCGAATGTGACTCTGGGGCAGTTCCTACTGCACCTCCTATCGTGATGTCACCTAGGAGGATGGACCAGTTCTTCCAAATGATGTTCTCTATAGAAACATAGAAACATAGACTTTGACAGCAGATAAGGACCACTTGGCCCACCCAGTCTGCCCATTTCCCTACCTACTGGATAAGCTGCAGATTCTAGTTAACCAACAGCCTGTTTCCTGCAACCCCACCCCCACTATAATTGCTTTGTGTCTGTCCCACGCATGTTTGAATTCCCCCACTGTTTTAGAGCCAACAGCCTCCTCAGGAAGGCTGTTCCATGTATCCACCACTCTCTTGTGAAAAGAATTTCCTCACATTACCCCTGGAGCCCCCTCTATCTTTAAAATGTGCCCTTGTTCTTACACATCTCTTTTCTGAAAGATGCTACCCTCCTGGACTTTGTTGATTCCCTTGAGGCACTTGAACGTTTCAATCATGTCCCCCCTGTCCCTCCTTTCATCAAGGGTATACATATTAAGCTCTCTCAGTCTCTCCTCATATGGTTTCTGATGTAGACCCTGCACCATTTTAGTTACCCTCTTCTGGACTGCTTCCATCCTGTCTATGTCCTTGCGTAGATGAGGTCTCTAAAACTGCACACAGTACTCCAGATGGGGTCTCACCAACTGTCTGTACAGAGGGATAACCACTTCCCTTTTTCTACTTGTGATGCCCTTCCTATGCATCCCAGTATCCCCTGGCTCTCCTTACCGACTTTTCACATTGCTTACCCACCCTTAGATCATCTGATATGACTACCCCAGGTCCCTTTCCATTTTTGTTGTTGTTAGTACCTCCTGCTAATGTGTACTCTCTCCTGGGTTTTGTTTCCCAGGTGCATTACTTGCACTTCTTTGCATTGAATCTAAGTTGCCATATGTCTGACCATTCCTCCAACCTTGCCAAGTCCCTTCTCATATTTTCTACCCCCTCTTGTGTATCAACTCTGTTACAGATCTTTGTGTCATCTGCAAAGAGGCATGCCTTTCCCTCCAGACCCTCTGCAATGTCACTTATAAAGATGTTAAAGAGGACTGGACCCAGTACTGAGCCTTGAGGTACATGGCTCCAGAAATACTATGATGTTCTGTAGAGAATGTGATGGGGCCCCATTCCCAACCTCCTAATGCATCCTCCCTTTCCTGTAACAAACTTGCTTATGTTCTGTTTTAAACATCCATATAAGCTCTTTCTAAGATGTCTGCCCCATACCCTCTCTGTAAGAATCGATTTTTAAGTTCATGTGTTTGTGCATCAAAATCAGCGTCTTTCGAATAATTTTTACAAATTCTCAGCATCTGGCTATATGGCATGGATTTTTTGGGGCTGTCAAGGTGGGTACTGTCATACCTCAGAACAGCATTCGTTATGTGCTCTTTCTATACTGTTTAGTGATAACTGTTTTTGTGAAGACGTCTCCCATTAAGGTAATGTCTAGGAAGTCAATGTTCATCTTCCCCATTTTACAGGGGAATTTTAAGCTCTGGTCATTACAATTGAACCATCTGATAAACTCTGTATCAGATTCCTCATCACCCTCCCATTCACAGAGGCAACTATCGATGTAGCAGTACCATTTTTTTGACGGTGCTGTAGAAGGGGTTAATGTCTGGGTTATGTATATTTTTCATTTCACAGTAACGCAAAAGTAGATTGGCATAAGATGGTGTCATTACTGCACCCATCGCCATTCTACAAGCCTGCAAATAATAGTTACCATCAAATTCAAACATGTTGTGTGCCAATACAAACCACAGTACTTTCATTAGAAAATCTACAGGGGTGACAGTACTGAAATTGCTATTCTCCAAGAAAAACCTGCAAGTCCTGATTCCATCCTCATGCTTGATAGATGTGTAAAGTGCCTCTACATCGATTGCCAGCCACATGTATTGCTCCTTCCATTCAAAATCTATAAACTTCTTAATACTGTCTCCTGTATCTTTAATATGTGATGGCAGTGAGCTGACCGGTTTCTGCAAAAAGAAGTCTATAAAGTTCCCCAAATTCTCAGTCGGGGAACCACTCCCTGAAATAGTGGCTCTCCCTGGTGGGTTCTTGATGTTTTTACACACTTTGGGCAGGGCATATATTGTAGGCATTACAGAGTGCTCATTCCATATATATATATTTGTATTCCTCATTAGTGATATAATTGTCATTCACTGCCTCTTGAAGCAGCTGGGACAGTTCTTTTTTTTTTTGTGTGTGAACTCTTTTGCTCCAGAGGTCCAGAACATTCCTCCAGAGTACCTACTTGACTGGCTGCCACTACTCCTAGGCTTAAACCTCCTCCATCAGTCTCCCTCCTGACCCCACAGTGCATCCAGCCCCCCAGATCACTCCCCAGAAAAGGGCTCACTCTCCCATAGGCGGCCTTTCTGAAATTAGAGGGACGGCCATGATCGGGCCAGGCCATGGGAGATCCAATGACAGCAGGTCTGGCAGCAGGATGTGGGCAGGTCCCCAGGGTCTCCTTCATCTCCACTGGACCTCCAGGGAATTTTCTTGGTTACTTCCCTCAGAGTGCAGATGTGTCATGATGTTTGAGCACCAACGTGCTAACATCCGCCACCGCTCCACCCCACTTACATCTGCACCATTCGTGCTGGGTCCCTGATCTCCATCGGGGGCTGCTAGACAGCAATGTGAGCCCTACTGCCCACCCTAGGAGGGGAGAGCAGTCCTCTGGATGCTCAATCCCCTCCCACTCCTGCTGCCCCCTGACAACCCAAGTCCATTCCTGAACCTGGGTCACCGGCGTGGCGTAAGGTGTGGTGTCCAGCGCCTCAACCCTCAGCACCTCCGGGCTGGCTTAGGACAGTTCCTTTTTAAATTTCAAAGTATAGTTACCTGGCAGGTTAACATAGTCACCACTAATATTAAGAAGTTTGTACACCATATCACTGTACTGTGCTAGATCTAATACTACAACATTGTCCCCCTTATCAGCCAGGTTAATCACAATGCTGTTTATTTTGGACAGTTCTCTCAAGGCTTGTCTTTGCAGGGGGGAAATATTCTGCCTAGAAACGACAGATTTTTGATTAAGTAATATATTAACTTGTTGCAATACTGTCTTCTCATATGCCACAAAGGAACTGTTAAATACAGATGAGCAAAAGTCTGATTTTACCATAAAGAGCAATTTCCTGGTTTTGTTAATGTCAGACAAATAGTCACTATGCTCAAAATTTTGATTACCTTCCCAAAGTTCAATAAAGGCCTCCAAATTATTTCTGTCCATTGAGTTAGTTCCAGCTTCTAAGTCCCCCTATTGCTGCACCAGTTCCACTGTGGCTGGAGTCCTGTAGTTCTGTGAGTAAAATATCCAGGTCATCCATTTGCCAGTGTGACTGTCCTCTGTAAGTTGTTGTTCTGTTTTCAAATGCTGTTTATAAATAATTTGTACAGCGCCCAGAGCCTCTGAGATTGGGCATCTTTTAAATAAATTTTGCCTTGCTTGCCCATCCTGTAATTTGTTGTAGTTCTTTGTTCTTTTGTTACAAATAAATATTTAAGTCTTATTTTAGGGAAAAATCTATATAAATCAACTTGAATATCAAAATTGACACATTCTAAATAACATAATGGATAAAGCTGTGGGGAGACACTTTATAGAAACACACAATGCATATCCCAAAGATCTTAAATGCATGGGGATTGAGTGTGTCAAGAGTGGTAGGAGAGGGGGTGATAGGCTAAATCTTCTCTTAAAAGGAGAGAGCTACTGGATATATCAACTTGATAAAGTAATTCCAAACCATCTCAATGAAATGTGAGACCTCAAGCTTCACCTCTGAGCCACATTCTATAGAAATATTTATTTTCTCTATCTGGGACTGTTCCTGGACTCAGTAGCTGGTGGGATTTTGAAAATCTCTGTTTTCTGGATTGTGTCACAGTGACTCAATCCCTCATTAAGCTGCATAATTGATTTAGCTCAATGAGCATAAGATTCTTTATTTAAAAATGCAGCATCTGAATTTGAGGGACACTGTATTATTCTTGTGTACTTACTTGCTGTATTGTCTGAGCCATATATGCATAAAGTACAAAGAATGTACAGAATGGAATTTGGTTTACTAAGTGCTCGTGACTGCAGTGTTAGCTTCACTCTTCTTTTCTAAATAATACACTTAAGAATAAGAATATTTTTGTTTTTTCACGTACTCATTGATATTAAGTTTAAATATGATGAATTTGGATGCTGAAAATATTTGACTGGAATGCTACATTATGATGTCATCAGTGGGGACTATAAATGTTTGAATGAGTCTCCAGATATCCACCCCCTCATGAAGCCTTGTTTGAAGGCGAAGCACTGTGGTAGTGATCCATTTGGTGACTGACTTGGCTCGAATACAAGCAGTCTGCATAATACTTGTTTATTTGATTATCATTTTGATCCTCAATTGTTTTCTTGGAGTGCAACTACTTTGGTTTGAGCCCTCCTATTAGTAAATAACCACATTCCTGGTGGCCAATGGTCCCTCCCCCAATCGATCTCCATCCTGTACCGAGGAAAGCCCCGTGGTTTGTCAACCTCACCCTCTCCCATGGCGATCCCCAGCCATGCCATGCAGCATGCCTTTTGTAAGGAAATTCCTCCCCGCCCACAACAAAGCCCCAGCCTTGTTTCCGAACAGTGGTCTGCGGCCCTCACCACAGCCTGTCCCTCAGTGATGGTTAGTGGCCCCCCTCCCACCCACTGTACTGAAAACCCACCCCCTCAGTCCCCCATACCTGCCTTTCAGTACCACGGTGATTCAATAGCAAGTGACACAGCTCTCCATACACCCTCTCGGCCACCCACCATCTGACAGGAGCAGGGATCATGCTGTTGATTTAAGCAGTGTGCTCCCTGCTCCTGTCAGATGGCAGGTGACTGATGTGGTTTGTGGAAGGCTGTGTCACTCACTGTTAATTCACTGCGGTACTGACAGGCAGGTACAGATGACCGAGGGGGTGGGTTGTCCATGCCACAGGTGGGGGCCACTAACCACCATCAAGGAATGGGCTGTGGTGGGGACGCAGATCACTGTTCGGGAACATGGGTGGGGCTTTATTATGTGGGGGAACTTTACTTACAAAAGACATGCCGCATGGCAGTGGTTGGCCAGTGATCATCTTGGGGGGGACTGAAAAACTGGGGGGGCTTTCCTTGGTACAGGATGAGGATCTGGTGGGGAGAGGGACCACTGGAAACCAGGGATAGTTATATTTAATAATGGATGGCCATTGAGTGGGGGCAGAGACCACTGTACACCAGGGATAGTTATATTGAATACCCGGTGGCCATCGGGTGGGGAAGGAACACTGGACACCAGAGAAATGTATATCTAATATTGGGTGGACATCAGGTGGGTGGAGGGACTACTGGACACCAGAGTAGCTGTTCCTTGCCATCGGGCATGGGTTGCAGGTGGAGAGAGAGAAAGAGACCACTAGCACCAGGGATAGCTACTCTGGGACAGTGTAATTGGGGAGCAGCACTGCACAAACCAGCCAGGCTACCCATGCAAATGAGCCCATAATGGGCATGCAAATGGCCCCTTAGCGTCTTGCATGTGCAATGGGCTCATTTGCATGAGTCCATTTGAATATAGCAAATTGCACTCAGGCGCTATCCATTGTGGTGCCGGATTTCATGAGCCATGTCAGGGCAGTGCTAAGTGGCTTAGCGCTGGGATAAGTGGCTTAGTACTGTGCCAACATGGCTCTATAGTCAGTCGCGTAGCACCAGTGTGCTATCCCACCGAATATAGTATCTTCGAGCACCCAGCTATCGCAAGGTGGAGCACAGATATTTGTGCTCCACTTCTGCATTTTGTAATATCGTATCCTTGTGTTTGTATTTATTTGTATAATGTGCACCTAATTATCCTTTACAGACACTTTGCATCAATTGTCTCCCCTGTATCCTCCATTTATTGGACTATTTTCGTATTGTATTCTGTATTACTGTGTCTGTTTCCACGTGGGACGGGAGTAAACCTTTCATAACCCTTCAACAGTAAACTTTTTCAACAAGCAAAGCTAGTACTGTGTACCTGACAGAAACTTTTTCAAACTACTCATTTTCCCTGTAATCCTTTGGAGGCTAAAGCATAGTGTTCAGTCCCTGGATGGTCCTTTTCAGGCAGTATGTGTTGAAACATATATACAATATAGCTAATGAAAGCAGAGCTAGATGTAGTTTTGGGAATGAATGAAAGGAATAATGTGGTACATCTCACAAACACAAATCAGCTAATTCATTGGGTGAACAAGTTAGCAGTGCTGTATATATATTTTTTTTTAAATCAGGAGTAGGTTCCTTGGCTTAATCTAAACCTGATGCTGATTTCTATGCTAAAAACAAACAAACCCCTCGCCAGTGTCATTTTCTTCACCATTACAAACTGTGTAGCACATTAAGGGCTGCAGTGCTTTTCTGTGCAACAATTTACTGATCAAACTTATTTGTTCAACAGCAGTATTGGAAGCAACTGAGATTATATTTGGGTCTGAATAATTCTTTTTTTGTTTTTAAATTTATTGACCAAGAATGGCCCAGCTACAACATGTCGTTTTCAGCAGGGTCCTATTTTTTTACAATTCCACAGCTGGGTGGAGTGAAACACTGGGAGGTCAAAGTAATCTTCTGGTATGCAGGAAAACTTTTAAAATATCATAATCAAACACAATGCAACCTATAATTTATTTTTCTCTGTTGCTACTCCACGACACTCACAATGCTGCCCTATCTGCTGTAGGAACATGCCCCAGTGTGTAGGGAGGTTTCCCAGTCATTCAGTAGATCCTCCCCCCCCAGTGTGTGCATGGAAGCTTAGCCTATAGTGTACACATAAATAACAAGCATTTGTCAATGCCGAATGTTTGCTTACTGTCATTGACAGTGGTAGTGTAGAAGTTACAGAGCTGCGTAATAGGAATGGCAGTGAAGTATTGAACTGAAGTCAACCCCACCACCATCTTGCAGAGAGTGACAGGCATTGGGGTGTGCCTTTGGGTCGTCAGGCATAACGACCACACCATTTCACTACACCCCACCCTGCAGACACTGACAAGTGTCACGGTGTTCCTTGGGGTCTTTGGCCCTTATGCGCACCCTATTCCATTAGGAAATACGGTGAGATAGGTGCGATATAGGAGAATGGGGTGAACATTGGGGCCGAAGATGCCTCTCATTGGCTGCAGGATGTGGAATGGTATGAGTATTACAGGCAAGAATCCCAAGTCACACCCCTGATGCCTGTCATTCTCTACAGGGTTGGGCATTATGGTTGGAAACCTTAATACCTCAGGCATTCGTTGGTATTTTCACTCCAAATGTTCAACATGGTTTTTTTTGTGACCCCACCTCATGAACAGGGGGAATATCAGTTTGTTAGCCGAAAGCTGCTTATGCACAGCGACTACGGCATTTAGTACCACAGGTGCAAAAACATTCCGAACAGGATGTAAAAAATTACAGATGTACTGTTCATGGGGAGGTGTAAAAAATGGCAATGTTGCAAATGTGCAGTAAAAATATTTTAAAAAATGGCGAAGTCACGAGGGTATATAGAAACTGTGCAACACACACCCGTAATATAATTAGGTTGGGGATTTTTTTACAGCAGATTGTCATCTCAGGCATTTTGGTGCCTCCGATCATGAACAGTGTCACTGTGGTTTTCTTTATCTGTCCCAAACAATGATTTCCCACAGCGACCACGCATCTCTGCACTGAAAGTGTGAAAACATACTTCGGCCATGTTGTGAAAAATGACAGCTGTACTGTAAATAAGGAAGTGTGGAAAAATGCCACTGGTGAAAATCTGGACTTAAAATATTACAAAGTCATGAACTTACAAGGGTGCGTGGAAACTGCGCCAATGCTCACTCGTAACACAGTCATTTTATGGACTTTTGTCACCAAATTTTCAACATAGCCATTTTAAGACCTCTGCTCATGAACAGTGCAACTATGATTTTCTTAATCTGTCCCAAACATTGCTTTCGCACACCAACAGCACTATTGTGTGCTACATGTGCGAAAACACATTTTGGGCGGCATATGAAAAATGGCAACTGTGCTGTTCATAAAGAAGTGTAATAAAATGGCAATGTTGAAAATCTGGAGTGAAAATATTAAAATTCGCAAACTTATGAGCATGCATAGGAACTGGGCAAGATGTGAAAAATGACAGCTGTAGTATTCATAAGAAGGTGTGGTAAAATGGCAATGTTGAAAATCTGGAGTGAAAATATTGAAAATTCGCGAACTTACGAGCGTGCGTAGGAACTGTACAACGAACGCTCATAAAACAGTCATTTTTTGGAATTTTTTCACCAAATTTTCAAGATAGCCATTTTAAGACCTGTGCTCATAAACAGTGTCACTGTGATTTTCTTAATTTGTCCCGTACATTGATTTTGCACACCGACTGCGCCATTGTGCGCTACATGGGCAGAAACACATTTTGGGTGAGATGTGAAAAATGACAGCTGTAGTGCTCATAAGAAGGCATGGTAAAATGGCAATGTTGAAAATCTGGAGTGAAAATATTGAAAATTTGCGAACTTACGAGCATGCGTAGGAACTGCGCAACGCACGCTCATAAAACAGTCATTGTTAGGAATCTTTTCACCAAATTTTCAACATAGCCATTCTAAGACCTCTGCTCATGAACAGCATCACTGTGATTTTCTTAATTTGTCCCGTACATTGATTTCGCACACCAGCTGCGCTATTGTGCGCTACATGGGCGGAAACATGTTTTGGGTGAGATGTGAAAAATGACAGCTATACTACTCATAAGAAGGTGTGGTAAAATGGCAATGTTGAAAATCTGGAGTGAAAATATTGAAAATTCACGAACTTACGAGCCTGCGTAGGAACTGCATAACGCAAGCTCGTAAAACAATCGTTTTGGAATTTTCCACCAAATTTTCAAAATAAACTTCTTGAGCCCACCTTATTAACACTGGCAGTGTCGTTTAGTTAATCAGTCCCAAAGGTGATTTCGTGCAGTGACTGTGCAGTGACTGCGAAATCACCCTTCGGGCCCGAATAACGCCATGACAGTGACATCATTCATGAGAAGGGGTCCCAAAAACCCCATGTTGAAAATTTGGTGCAAAAATTCCAAACAATGCCTGAGATATGCAACAAAGTTGAAAAACCCTATCTAGCCCATTATACAGTTTACCGGCATTTCCTCAGTTCGCGGTCGGCTTTGAAGAGTGCAGATGTGTTCCCGGTCCATCGAAGATCATAACGCGAGCTCCGGAGGTAAGTATGGGGTGAGGGGTGTGGGGAAGCGGGTGTGCAGTGGGTGGGTGTGGGTTGTGGGGGGCCAGGAGACTACGTGGGACCGTTTTTAATTTACAGGTTTTTAAATTGATGACCAGGACGTTTGCCAGCTGGGGTGGGCTCCCAAGCGTGGCAGAAGCAACTGGGGTTGGAGTGGAGCCGACGGGGATTGGGCACCCTCGGCCGCCATGGCATTGTTGCCATGCTGGCGTGGGCTCCCAGTGTGGCACCTTCTACTCGTGGGGGAGTGAAGCCAGCGAGAGTTGGGCACTCCCGTCAGTGATAGCATGGGGGAGACAGTGAAGCCGATGGGGGATTGGGCATCCCGTCGGCTATACTATCGACTTGCCACGCTTGGGTGGGCACCCGCGTTGCAGGCTTTGGGGCGAGCACAGCCGACGGGGATTGGGCACCCCATCGCTATAGTGTGCGCTGGGGGCAGCAGCAATGTGTGTGTGTGTGTGTGTGTGTGTGTGTGTGTGGTGGGAGCTGCGATGAGCAGGTGATATCTTATCACTGCTCACTGAATCGTAGCTTCCCCTTTCAACTGTATGCCACTGCATTTTGGAGCTTGTCACAGACAGCTCCAGCATGCATTGGCTTACAGGAGCCGCGCCTGCCAACACACTGACTGAATTGGAAGAGGGGGTGACACACCTCCGAAATCTCGGATGATGGCACTATGTTTCTTGCATATGTGTGCAAGCAAACATAAAAATGGTTTGTCCAGGAAGACATACTGAGGTGTGAACAGCTGGCTTCCAGGTGCACCTGGGTAAGGGGAAGTGGGAGGGAAGTGCACAATAGCTGCATGCAAGACAAGAACCAGTAAAGCCTGGCACCCTGGCTGCCACAAGCTGCCCCAAGTCATCCTGACCTGGTAGTTTGGGGGGGCAGACAGCAGCAGCAGTAAAGGCAATGGGCAACATTCCATTAGAGGGAGTTCAGTCCTGACTAACTGGTAGTCCTGCAGCACTGCTGGTGTCAGTCAGGCACACAGCATTCCAGAACCAACCTGGAAAGTAGCAGCATCCCCACCCTCTCCTGCAAAACTGCATCCATGGATTAGCCAACCGGACCCCCAGTGTTTTCCACTGCAACGCTCACCTTGCTTGTTTGTCCACTCTTCTGCAGCCACAGCTGCTGCTTTTTTTTCCTCCAGATGAGAAGCAGCAGCCGCTGGATATTATTCGATATTTCAGAACTGACAGCCCCCTCTCTCAGTCACAGCACTGTGATGTAACCTCCAGAAAAAAAATCCTGCATTGCTAGCAGTGTGTGGGAGCACAGAGCTTGAAAACAAGACAATGATGCCACACAGTCATTGCAGTTATAATAACCAAAATAATCAGAGAGAAGCTGCCTTTCACTTCTGTAGCAAAGTAATATGTAATATGTAAAGTGCATACAAAGCTAAGAAGTACGGTATGCACTAACTATGATTTTTTCTCTTTTAGATATTTCCTGAAGAAGACCTAAGGTCGAAATGTAGATTTTTAACTCTATTTTCTATTTTCAGCGTGCATTTAATATAACCATTTTGTTTTGCTTTAAGAAGTATGGTGGTGCACAGGGCTGATTTTTGGTATACTGTGTCTCTAGTATTTTTTTAATTTTTGCAGAATCATGTTTTATATATATATATATATATATATATATACACACACACATATATATATATATATATATATATATATATTTAAGTACTTTTTAAACTTGTTTCTGTTGTTATAATGATATAATGATAGCATAAGGCCAAAGCTACTGGCAGAGTAGGGTTGGGAACAACAAGATGGTGTGGTGAGGAAGGAAGCAAACTGCACTGAAAGGGGAGGATGCGGATAGATGTGCTTCAAGTCCACACAGCGGAAGGAGACAGCTGTGGTGTGTCTGCAGGGTATCACGTAATATGGGTGAGTCAAACTGAGTGACTCAATCGGAACAACTCAGTTTGACCGCTGGTAGGAATAGCGAGTGTTGAAGAATAGCGACGATCACTATATAGTGAGTGTAGCAGTGAGCTACACCAGTTACATCAGGCTATAGGGCTATGTTCCACCGGTATGCAGTGATATGGGCGAGTCAAATCGAGTGACTCAATGTGAGCGACTCAGTTTGACCGCCTGCAGTAACAGCGAGTAGGAAAGGATAGTGAGGAGGGGAACAGCGGCTATAATTGACAAGAATCGTGAAACGGAGATATGGCTACTATGACAGGGACGTATAGGGGAACAGCATATGAGAGGAAGTGTGGACAAGCAGTTCCCAGCTGGCCATTTGGCATAGTGGTAGGGATGTATGCATGTGGTATGACAGGCCCCGGGTTCAGAGCTAGCTGTGAGTGCAAAATTTTTGTATGCTGTTGTGTTTGGGACGTAGTATTTTTTTATCCTGGGTGTCCTGATCGGTTGCTACCTCCACTGAAGCCCTGTACCTCACTGTCAGGCCACCCTTGGAGTTCATTATCTTAATAATGGAAATTGGGGCTAAAAAGAAAAGCAGTACTGTCGCACATTAGGTGTATGGTGCTGATGGGCACTGTTTTTTATGTTGGCTCACGCTTGAGCAGCCAACATCTTGCGGTAGTAGCAGATTTGGAGGCGCGGTCACTGTTGGGCGAATGCAGGGCACACATCAGTAGGTGCATTACTCATTCCCCAATAAGCCAGCAGCAGGCGCTGACATCATGCATCCCTATTGTGGCCACCAGATTTAAGAAAAGGTCCACTGCAATGAGAGCAAAGCTCTCATTCAGTGGGACCACAACATGCCTCCCGACATGCAAGCAACATGGCTGCAGTGACTGCCGCCACCTGTCACAATGCCGATGGGGAAGCCCACTCCCGTTGGCATAATGTCTCCCCTCCATTTCCGCTGTGTGCGAGGGGTGCTCAATTCCCCTCGGCATCTTGCCGCCCCTCAAAAGTCTTTCTTTTGCCAATGGGGGGCCCCAATCTGTCGGCTTCAGTCCCCTTCCAGTTCAATCTTCGATGGGGAGCCCACTCCCCATCAGCATAATGTCCCTCTCCTCCATTTGTTGTGCATGAGGGGGTGCCCAATCCCCTAGGCTCTCCTGCCTCTACTGGTACAGCCAGCCCCAAACAAAAACACTTGGGTGGCATGTGAGTCCACCCCAGCATGCCTATTCTATAAAAAAAAAGTCCTGCAATTATTTTTCTTTTACCTGTAAAACAGAAAATGGGCCTTCACGGTCTCCCTGCCCCTCCTACCCATGCCCACCTCTCGCACCCCACCTCCCACACACCCCCTCACCCCATACTTACCTCTGGAGCACAGCGCCGAGTCTTCGGTGGACCAGGAACACGCCTGCACTCTTCAAAGCCGACTGCGAATAAGCTGTATAATGGCATAAATAGAGTTTTTCAACTTTGGTGCATATCTCAGGCATTTTGGGGGATTATTTGGGGTTATTGGGGCCCTCCTCATGAATTCAGGTACTGTCATGGCGTTATTTGATCCTGAAGGTGATTTCGCGGTCACTGTGCGGAATCACCTTTCAGGAACTGATGTGAAATGACAGTGCCACTTTTCATGAGGGGGGGCCCAAAAGGCCTATGTTGCAAATTTGGTGGAAAAAAATCAAAAAATGGCTGTTTTACGAGCATGGGTTGCACAGTTTCCACACACACTCGTAACTTTGTGAATTTGTAATAATTTCACTCCAGATTTTCAAAATTGGCATTTTTTCCACACCACGTTATGAATAGTACAGCTGTCATTTTACATATCCTGGCCAAAAGGTTTTGTTTCGCATGTCCAGCGCAGAATAGCATGGTCGCTGTGCAAAATCAGTTTTCAGGGCAGTTTGTGGAAATGATGGTGACACTGTTCGTGAGTAGAGGTCCTAAAATGTCCATGTTGAAAATTTGGTGACGAAATTCCATAAAATTACTGTGTTATAAGTGTGCATTGCGCAGTTTCCACGCACGCTTGTAACTTCACAAATTTGCAATATTTTCATGCCAGATTTTCAACACTGCCATTTTTTCACACCTTCTTATGAACAGTACAGCTGTCATTTTTCACATCCTGCTCTAAATGTGTTTTCGCACCTGTGGCGCACAATGGCGTGGTCACTGTGGGAAATCAATGTTTGGGACAAATTAACAAAATCGTAGTGCCACTGTTCATGAGGGAAGGTCCCAAAATGCCTATGTTAAAAATGTGGTTAAAAAAATCCAAAAAATAATTGGGTTACAGACGTGTGTTGCACAGTTTCTATGCATGCTCATGACTTCACCAATTTTTCATATTTTCGCTCCAGAGTTTCAATGTTGCCATTTTTTTACATCTCTTCATGAACAATACAGTTGTCATTTTCCACATACTGCCCAAAATGCGTTTTCGTCCCTGTGTCCACCTTTCAGCTAACAAACTGATAGTGCTACTCTTCCTGAGGTGGGCTCACAAAAAGCCCATGTTGAAAATTTGGAGTGAAAATACCAACACATACCTACAGTATTAGGGTTTCCAACTGTAGCACCCCACCCTGTAGAGACTGACAGGCATCAGGAGTGTGACTTGGGATCATCGGCTGTAATGCTCATGCCATTCTACCCCCACCCCCACCCTGCAGCCAGTGACAGGCATCATGGTGTGCCTTGCAGTGTTCGGCCACAAAGTTCACCCCATGCTCCTATACTGCACCCACCTCAGCATATTTCCTTATGGAATGTGGTAAACATAATGCCCAAAGACCCCAAAGCACACCATGACACTTGTCAGTGTCTACAGGGTAGGGTAAGGTAAAATGGAGTGAGCATTATAGTTGACGACCCAAAGGCACACCCCAATGCCTGTCGGTCTCTGCAGGGTGGGGATGGGGTTGACGTCACTTTAAAACGTCACTGCCATTCCTATTATGCATCTCTAACTCCTGCACTACCAATGTCAATGCCAGCAAGACAACATTCTGCATTGACAAATGCTTGTTGATATCAGCATAGTGCACGTTGCCATTCGTGTTTTCGTTCATGTGCACTCGCTGATATGGTGATCACTATTTTGCGTTCACTCATATCACTTGGAACCTGTCCCACCAAGCAGTTCCTAGCTGGCCATTTGGTGTAGTGGCTTCAGTCACTGCCTCTATTAGCTCATGGACCCGGGTTTGGGTCTGGCTGTGGTGGATTTTTTTTGGGGAGGTAATATACTTTACTTTTACCAACTGCAGTTCCCCTGCCTCTCCACCCTCCAGCCCTCAGGTTGTCCCCAGAGTAGCCCCTTCCGTTTCCCCTGTCCCCCTTTTCATCCCCCAGAGTTGATAATATTTATTATGGGGGTGCAGGGGCTTTGCCCCCCCCGCATAAAAAGTTAGTTTATATCACCTCCTGCATGGAAATTAAGGGTTCTACGTGATAACAGCGAAAGCCTAAAGGCAATCACCGTTATTTTGCTGTCAGAGTGCCGAAAACATTTTTGTCACTACTAACACCCCAGTGCATAGGACCACAGCACTGGGGACATAACTTTCAATACTTTCAGTGGGGGGGGGCTGTGCCCCCCCACCACCACACACATACACCCCTACTAAAAGGCTTCTTAGCTCCAGGGGTGCATGTCGGGGGGGGGTGAAAGCATGTAAAAATAAAGGTTCGGGTCGGGCACAATAAAATTGCACCAATGCCCGGGTCCGTACCTCACCCACCCCAACCACAGGCCAACCCCCGATGCCACAACCCAGCTTGACAACCCACCGCAGCACCACCCCCTACAGCTCCTATGCCCCCTTCCAGACCATGCTCACCATGCTCGCCCCCCGTGTGTGTACATATAGCGATATCCTATCGCCCATTTTGCCCACGCCCCATCCAGTCGCCCTGCCCTCCCATCGCCATGATGGATTTCGCCGAGAAGGAATTGCTGTTATGGACAGCACTCTTCCCCATGTGCCCTCCTCATGGGCTACCAAATTAAGCAAATTAGTTCTTATCACCAATTTAGGTTTCGGTGATGTGAACCTCATTCTTTTTGTCAGTGCTCTTTTTGAGTCACCCTTATCACATAAAACCATTTGCAGTCATGTGCTTCCAGATCACCAATTATGTGCATCACTCGCAGAGCCGTCTTTTCTAAGTAATAGTAATATGTCAGCATAGCTCTTGCTATACAGTTGTAAAAAGGCAAGAACATTGTAAGAATTTTTATGGTACAGAATGCAAGGACATAGGCTGGCATATGCAAGCTACATGCAAATTTTTATGTAAGAATTATATGTAAGGAATTTGTAAGGATTGCAACCTTTTCCTTGCATGCAAAAGTCATGCAAGAAAAATTCCTTGCTTCATGCAAGAACATTCCTTGCCAACATCCTGAGATGTAAGAACAATTGTGTGGGGGTTCACTGTACTACAGTAATAGTTTTACATCCTGATGTGGGGTTAGAACCTACAACTTTCTGGTTCTTGTGGCAGGCATGCAACCTGCTGAGAATCTGACATGCTGCTGTTCAAGTGTCTCACAAAAAAGTATATAAACAGATACACAAGCAATAATCATGATAACATTTTGTATGTTTCTTTCATTTTTAAAAGAAAATGGACAGGATTTTCCAACCAAGGCTGGAAATGATGGTGTGTGCGGCAAAGGCGATGCCAGCATCAAGGAACGCTGCATCCATGTGCCTGTGCCAGGATTTCCAAGAAGCAGAAAAAAAAGCAGCAAAGTTCCTTGCAAGGACACAGCCAGCAGCCCGCCCCATAAGAATGATGCATGGGGCTATGACGGTCGTTGGCTGCATCAACCAGGAAGTTGGACTCCGAGAATGTCGCAGCAGGATGGAAGCCGTGCATCAAAGGGCCAGAGAAAGGGAAGGAAGGATCCCAGGGCCACAGAGGGTGCCAGGAGAAGGAGAGTGGAGAATGATAGCAGGATGGAGATGGGGAACAACCTCACAACCATGCACGATGGGCAAGGACATCGGGGGGTACAGGTGGTCAAAGCAGACCACAGTGCACAACCTACTCAGGAGCATGGTACCAGTGATGGACATCATGGTACTGCCCAGGCAGTGGGTAGGAGACACAGAGGGCACTGCGCAAAAGGAACGGCAAACACCAAGAGCAGTGCACAGAGGGCACAGGATGGTGCAGGCACAGCTGGGGATAGTGAGGCTGACCCCACAACAGCCAGACAGGGAAGATATGTGGTGCTGAGTAGGGTAACCACAGAGCACAGGGCACAGAGGGCTGACAATGCATCAGCCATGAATGTGGACAGTGAGGCAGACCCCATGGCTGCCACACAGAGAAGACGGGCCACCCCAGAAAGTGGTCCCACAGAGTGCAGGGCACAGAGGGCAAAGGATGCTACAGCCACAGAACAAGATGGCAGGGCTGGCCAGTCTGCAGACAGGAGAAGGAGAACACAGCCACATGCCCAAAGGGCACACGTAGAGTACAGGCCACAGAGGGCACAGGAGAACAGTACCACTGATTGATCAGGATGTGATGCCCATGCAGCGGGCAGCAGGACTAGACACATAGCACAGGTCAGGGTGGGAGTCTAAGAGGAAGCCAGGAAAGGGAGGCACAGGTGACAGGTGGTGGCTGTGGAGCCAGGCTAGCCAGGAGAAGCCCCACAGCTGCTAGCAGTGCATCAGATGCAGAAAGCAGAGCAGGAGTGGGAGGGGGCAACACTGGGGATGTAGGACGATGGGCATGGTCCCGCCGACCATCAGCCCACAGCAGGAAGCAGAACTTCAGTAGAATCGAAACACAGGTACTAGTGGAGGAGGTGGAGGAACAACATTACGCTGCTGCTGTTGTTCTGGAGAGGTGACAAGGACATGTGGGACAGGCAGAGACTGGCATGGGAGTTGGTAGCCACATATGTCTATGCCGTGGGTCCCACGAGACACAGTATATGAGCACTGCAGAAGTGCTACAATGACATTAGGTGGGGCAGCAAGGAGAAACTGGCACACAACAGGCAGTGTACCAGTGGAACAGGCAGAGGACCAACACAGCTTCTGACCCTGATGGGTCCTGAACAGCAGGTGGCAACACACATGAGAACATGTGCAATACAGGGGCACACCGACCTAGACCTCTATAGGCTGCAGCATACAGTGCAAGGTGTGCAGGGATGGGACACCATGTGCAGTAACAGACACAAGAAGCATGGGCCAGGCCCCACTGGCCACAATATCACATATGCATGCATGGTTGTTGAGTGCACCACACCGGTGGACACACAACATGAAAGGCTGTGCAAATGGTAGTGGAGGGCAACATGGCCCATGCCACCACAACAACATGCATGTGAAGTGGCACAATGTGCAGTGTGGTAACACAATTGCAGAACATACTAACATACTATTTGCCAGCAGATTAGGCCTTACGGTCTATCGAGTCTGCTCGAACCTTAGATCCTTAGTTGGGTGCCAAGGCCCTCCCATCCCTTGTGCTCCAGAAACCCCTATCATCCATCCCCACCCCCCCCGGGACAGGCCATCATCTGATACATCCACTTTCTGTGTCCATCCCACCCTTTCTTGAAGCCCTCCACTGTAGATCTCTGAACCAGCTCGCCAGGCAGTGCATTCCAAGGGTCCACCACCCTCTCAATGAAAAACCTCCTCCTCTTTTCTCCCCTCACCCTTCCACCTTCCAACTTCAAACCATGCCCTCTGGTGATACCTCCCTGCTTTAGTCTAAAGATCCCCTCCATGTTTACCCTATTTATTCCCTCGAGGTACTTGAAGACCTCAATCATGTCCCCCTGTCTCTCCTCTCCTCCAATGAAAACAGGCAGAGCTCCTCAAGTCTGTCCTCATACGTCAAATCCCCTAGCCCTCGTATCATCTTAGTTGCCCTCCTCTGTGCCCTCTCCAGGAGCTGTATGTGCCTCTTCAAGTGTGGTCTCCAGTACTGTACACAGTACTCAAGGTGTGGTCTAACCAGTCCATTGTACAGCGGCAGAATCACTTCCTTGCTCCTAGAGGTGATCCCCTTACGATGCATCCCAACATCCTGTTTGCCTTGCTAGCCACTCTCCTGCACTGCTCAGAGTTATTCATGCATGCATCCACCATGACCCCTAGATCTTTTTCCCCTATTGAGGCCTCCAGCGCCTCCCCTCCCAGGGTGTACCTGTGTTTAGGGTTTCCCCGACCAAGATGCAACACCTTGCACTTGGTGATATTGAAATTTAATTTCCGTGTGTGAGCCCAGCTTTCCAGGGTGTCCAGGTCCCCTTGCAGGGCCAACCTCCCCTCTTCTCCCTCAACTACTGCTCCCATCTTGGAGTCATCCGTGAAGAGACTCATTTCACACCCTATACCCTCCCTGATGTCCGATATGTATGCATTAAACAGGATCGGACCCAGGACCGAGCCCTGGGGTTGCCCCACCAACCTCTCTAGGGTTCAGAGCTCCCCACAGACCACTACTCTCTGAGTGCATCCAGCTAGCCAGTTTTCAATCCATCTGACCATCAAAGGGCCTACTCCTAACCCCATCAGTTTCTCCACCAGACCATTGTGGGGGACAGAGTCAAATGCCTTGTTGAAGTCCAAGAATAATACATCCACAGGCTTTCCCCTGTCCATTTCTGATGTTACCCATTCGTAGAACTCCACAAGATTGGTTTGACATGATCTACCTGGTACAAACCCATGTTGCCGACTATCCAGACCTCCCACCTCCTCCAAGTACACACCCAATTGTTCCTTTAGTATACTCTCCATTAATTTTCCCACCACCGAGGTCAAACTGATGGGTCTATAGTTACCTGGTACTTCCCTCGACCCCCCTTTATGGATTGGCACCACATGTGCCTCTCGCCAATCCCTAGGTACCCTCCCTGTCTCAAGTGACCTGTTGAAGAGCTCCACCAGGGGTGCAGCCAGTATGTCCACCAATTCCCACAGTACTCTCGGATGAATGCCATCCGGCCCAGGAGATTTGTCTTTCTTTAGGGCCTTGAGGGCTAACCACACCCTTTTGGCAGAGATAGCATCATCTGTCCCCTCCACCTTACTGGCCTTTTTATCCTTATCCAGATGTGACACCCCTGGGGTACCTCTCCCTCCCTCTTGCTCCATTTTTGTTGCTCCCCTGATCCCACTCACTGCTGCTTCTATCCCCTTCGTGCCTTGCTTTGTATATATCCCATCTCCCTCCCTAGTGAACACAGAGGTAAAGTACTCATTGAATACCTCTGCCTGGTCCCTCGCCTCTTACACCCACCCTCCTTCTGATCTCAATCTGCTGAGATGGCTCTTAGATTTTCTCCGCTCCCCAATGTACCGGAAGAACCCCCTTTCCCCTCCATGTATCCCCTGTGCCAGCTGCTGCTCTTTGCTGGACTTTGCTCCCCTCACCATATGGGTGACTTTTCTAGATGCAAGATGGTACATCTCCTTATCCCTATCCCCTCTTGTTGTTTTATATTTTTTGTAGGCTGCCTTCTTTTCTCTGACTGCTACCTGTACCTCACTGGACCACCAGCATGGTTTATGTGACCTTGCTCCCTTACATTTCAACTTAGCGCAGATCCTGACTGCCTCATGAAGTCCCCATTTTATGACCTCCCATCTCCTTTCCACACTTGTCATTGATATAATCCCCTTCAAGTGATCCTTGAAAATATTTCCCATGCTCACAAAGTCTGCCCCCTGAAGTTCACTGCCAGTGTCCTAGATCTCCCCCTCCCCCATGCTTATTTGAAACCAGACAGTATTGTGGTCGCTCCCAGTCAGGGGTCCTGTACAACCAGGTCCTTACCAGGATCCCAATCTGCCAGAACCACATCCAGGACATGCCTCCATTGTGGGCTCCATCACATGCTGTGTTAAGAACACATCCTGGAAGCCATCCAGCAGCCTCTGCTCCTTGGCCACCTTAAGGACATGGTTCCCCAGTTTGTACCTGGCATATTAAGGTCCCCATCAACACCTCCTTCCCCTTTTGGTCCACACTGGGCAATGATGTTGTCCAGCAAACCATCCTCTAGAACATCACTCATCCCGGAGGGCCTATATACTACACCCAGTTTGACCTTATCTCCTGCTGGGGATCGTAAGGTGGCCCATAAGACCTCCACGTTTCCCTCTGCCTCTTCTACCCTAGCAATTTCTATGTCATCTCTAATGAACATAGCCACTCCACCCCCTCTGCCCTCCTTTCTATTCTTCCTAAGCATAGTGTACCTCCATACGTTTAGGTCCCAGTCATGTTTTTTGTTGGCCCACGTCTCCGTGACCGCCGCCACATCCACCCCTCGAACAGCATGGCCTGGAACTCTGGCAACTTGTTTCCCAAGCTCCTGGCATTTACTAACACCAACCCCCACCCCTTATCCCTGATCCTCTTTGTCGAACCCCACCCAGATTCCTTATACTTCCATCCTCCCTCTGCTCCTCCTGAAACCTCCACCCCCAGTCTGTTTCCCACCTCCCCCCCTTGGGCTTGAAGGCTACTCCCCTCATCTGGAGGAGAGGGCTTCTGGTCAGCCCCTCCCTTATCCCTTCCCCCCCTCACAAGTTTAAACCCCACCTTTCTTGAACGTAGTCAGCCATCCCCTGTTTAAGGACTTCCTTCCCTAATGGGGCAAGATGAAGCCTGCCCCATCTTCATATCATATCATGTCATGCGACAACCACACACACATAGCCAGATGTGTGCCACCTACATGTGACCATGGGCTGCATGGCAGAGACAGGCACCACGGCAGACACAACCACGTACATATGTGGCATGCCACTGATATAATGCACACATGATGACTGAACAAGGCTGTGGTGAACAATAGCACTGTTCAGAGATGCACAGACATATATGGGTGGGTATGTAGGACACAATACACAGGGGCACCAACGCATGCACCTGTGAACACACAGACATGTAATGCTGTCCCTCTCTCCTGCAGATGAGCATACAGAAGGTAGCAACCTGGACAATGACATCACCAGCACCAGCGGTAGCAGTAGCGGACGTGGTGAGGACAACAGCAGCGACAGGAGCAGGAGCAGCACACACACACTGCAGACCACCAACAGCAACAGGAATGGCAGGAGCAGCATGATGTGGCGGCCGAAAGCAACACTGATACTGGGTCCAATGGCATGGCAGGGGATGGTGTACAGGAATACACAGGCATAGACAGTGAGTCAACACGCATGGATGTTGTAGCAAGCCCCACTGCCAGTGTGCACAGCAGTGCACAGAATATGCACAGCAACACCGAGCTGAACAACAACAACAGCAGTGATTCAGCAAGCTCCAGATGATGTGCAAGGTGCAGCAGAAGCCCCACATCACCCAAGCAACATGTGGCCACACCGCGGCTACCAGATGGGACAGAACCAACATCACCATCACTGGACCATGACCTCAGGCTATACTGCCAGGAGGTCATACAGGTGGAATCCTCAATCATTTCAGACTTTCAGGACCTATGTAATGTGATGGAGGTACGGAACACCCAAATAAACACCCGGCAACCATCGTGGAGGGTGCTGGTGCAATGCAGGACATCATGGTGGAGGCTAACTGGAATTCACAGGGGTACTACATGGAGCTACTCACCATGATGAATGGTGTATTGTCCTGTAGTCAGTGGCAGGCATCCTCACTGGAGCACATGGCATCAATGATGGAGTGCAGCACTGATCAGCAATGGGAACTGGTAGAGTCGCAGCGGGCACACACACAGGCCACAACAACAATGGCCAGTGCCCTACAAGACATAGCCTGGGTGATGCATGACAGTTAGGCACACAGTGGGATAGACATGTCAACAGGCACACAGGTCAACACCTACACCGGTGGCGCACATGGACCATGCCACAGCCAAGACCATGGCATACACGGTGACCAGGGGCTCAGGGATGCCCAGTACCACACATATACCATCCCTGCCACGATGGGACCCACCAGCCGTACAGGAGCACACAGCAGCAGAGGCAATGCGTGCCACTACATTGGCGGCACACGTCTAGTCCATAGTGCACAGCAACATGTGCACATGCATGCACACAGTCAGCTAATGCAGGCCACACAGACACAGATGTCCACAACAGCCACTGCCCATGGCAGCTATGTTCATCCAGACAGCCACAGCAGCACAGATCTGCACAGCAGACCACATGCACGGGCCACAGCTGTAAACAATGTCCCCATGAACAACATGCAAGGATACACAGTCCCACCTGCAGGCATGCAGGTCCCAGACACCACTGTTGGACGACGCATATGGGACAGCTGCAGCATGTGTGCCAGTTCCAATTGCAATGGATATGGGCACATGGGGCAATGTATACAAGCTGGAACACACAGTGCCATATCAACCCCCAGCAGAGATCCAAAATTCCAATGCAGGACACTGTCACGCAGCAACGGCAGACATGCAGTGCCACACTCGGGGGGGGTGGAACAGGCAGTGAGCAACATGTCACGGGGCATGGTACAGATGCCTGAGCACCTTACAGACTTGCTACAGGGGACACCTGACATGCTGCATGACAGGCACAGGTGGTGCTACTACTCCCATGACACAGAAAGTGGACTCTACACAAGGCAGAACCGGCAGATGCCAGTACACCATAGGTGGTGTTCACACAGGTGCATGGGGTGACACCGCACAGCCACAAATATCACCAGGGAGACAAGTCCCAATGTGTGAATGCACCCCAGTGGGCACAGCCCACACAGCAGCACCAGCGGATGAACACACACAGTAGATGGTGAGCGGTCCACCACTGAGTGGACGGATATGTGGAGCATGCCATCACTGGACCTTGCTGTACACATGGAGCACTGCAGGGGGAGCCATGCCAGCATGGCTGCAGGTGATGATGGTAACCCACACATGACAGATGGCAGTCCACAGGATATGTCCCATGCCCCCACCACTGTGCCTGTGCAACTGGGATGCAGACGCCGTGGGCAGAAGAGGAAGCTGGAGGACACCACCACCACCAACATTAGTGGAGTCAGAGCAAGCGAGGGACAGGTACAACAGGATGCTATAGGCCATGGGCCTAGTGAACAACAGCAGGCACACCCCAGGAAAAGGACCACTCGACGATCACTACACCTGGCAGTCCAAGGCAAGGGATGCAGTGAGGCATCCAGGTAGCTGCCACAACTGTGGCAGATACACATCAGGTCATGTCATGCCATAACCTGCACACTGGACCCACACACACCGAGACAAGAAAGGCATCCAGGCACACACAGTCACACATACTGCCATGCACTGTCTGCCGTAGCATGGCCAGTGCATATTAGGTACATCTGAGACACATCACATGAACTTTGCCAGCAGTACACAGAGGCAACATCCATTACTCTACACAGTACACCCCCCCATGCAGCACGTGGAGGGGGAGCACATCACCAGAACACATGGATGTCATGCGCTGCTGCATGATGCCAACATGCTCAGCATGTATGTACATGAGGGGCCACCATCCCACCATGATGGCATGCAGGCCATGCCCAGTCCCACCTTTGCAGCACATGGACAACCATGCGTTCTGTCATGCCGGCACAGGGAGCCTGGAGGACGGGCAGTACAGTGGCCATGGGTCCCAGAGGTTTCCTCCACTGGGGGGGGTTTCCTCTCCTGTGTGCTACTCACCACATACCTAGTGCACGGGTGACCCACACTGCACATCACTAACCAAACTACACTGAGCATTCCACTGTCACTACGGGTAGCACCCACTGACATATTAATGGCCAGTGTGGCATATATCCTACATATCCATCCCACCCACGCACCATCGGCCCAGCGGATCTGCATACTGTGCATAGATTGCATACCATAGCATAAATCCATGTGATCACAGACTACACAGCACACCATCACATAACAGGAAACGTATATGTTTATTTACCTATCATACATCACACAAGCATAACATGGGCACACAAAACATCTGGTACAACATACCTACATGGCTATATGCATACAGTACGTAACAAGGCTAACAGTCAAGGCATGCAATGGGCTGATATCCAAGCACACAATACCTGTGTGTGCTAACTACTCTCCTACACCAGGCTGTAGTACACATTCAGTGGTGGCCAACACCTGTGGTACCCATGTGCGAAGAGGACCTGCCTATTACTACGCACCATATTTGTCTAGGGTCCCCAGTACAGCCTGTACTGAGTCCTGTAGGCCAGCTTCATGGCAATGTACCTCATCTGCCTGCGGAGTGTCCCAACAAAGTCCTGCACGTCACCATCATCCTGCAGTGGACCCATGGAGACAGCCATCCCTGAAAACCCCTGGCATGGCACATGCATGGGCACAGGCACCCATATCCACTGAAGGCTGCAACACATCAGACCACACATGTGTGGAAGGCACAGCAGTACCATTAGCTGGCAGCACCAGTGGTGGTGCACCAGCATGGGATAGTGCCTGTGCACGCACCCCCACATCCCCCTGTGTTGTCTGAGTAGCCCCCTGATTGCCTGTAGCCATACCTGCACTGGGTCCCCCATGTGCTACAGTGTCCCCAAAGTCATTATTGTCCCTGTTCCGCTGCATCAGTAGGGTCCACTCTGCATACCAGCATGCCTTCTTGCACTTCAGCTTGGACATGGCCTCCTGCAAGGCTCTCAGACACTGACGTGCATTGTCCTCTGTGATGTCCCCTGAAATGACATAATGGAACATAGTTCACTGCATGCACTGTACACATTGGCCAGCACAGTGGCATGGTGTGTCCACCATGGCTCACTGTGATGTTGTGCCTGTGTTGGCCACATGCATTACCAGTACCATGGCACTGGTACTGCATGGCATGCATGGCACAGGCACATATGGTTATGCACACTACAGCAGGCCCCTCTGTAGTACAGGTGTTCCTCACACGTCTGTTGTGGTACAGGGGCATGCATGCCCTGTGCTGCCATTTCCATGCACATGGGACATGCAGGGATGCATGTGCTGCGCCACAGCATGCGGTACCATGCCCACACCATGTCACACACATGGAGGTTTGTATGTGTGGCTACAGTCCTATGTGATATGTGTTCAGAGGATACACCTACCTTGTGCTGCATCATCTTGTGCATCACGGCCTCCATCGCTGTCCCTGTTGCCGTCAACGTCCGATCCTCCACCCTCGGTGGACACTCCTGGTGCTGCATCTGTGGGAACAGTAATAGGTGACAGGTCACTCCATGCCTCTACACACAGTGAATGCTGTATGCTCGTGCAGTGGTGGCTGTGCATGCATGCCACTCGTGCCGTATTCACCGGTCTGTCTGTGATGTCTCCCACACATGGCAATGTATGCCTCCCTTGCCTGGTCTCATAGGCACTTCAGGATCCCTGGCACTCACAGTGCCATATCATTCAGTTTGTGCTTCAGCTGGCGTATCATGCATGGCACACCTGACATGGCCTCTAGAAACTGGCAATGATATGCCACACTCTGTCCTGCTCTGTGGGATCTGCTGTGAGGCACCTGGGGGCATAATCACCCGTGCTCATGTCTGGACACAGCTGACGAGGTGCAGAGTCTCAGCATCTGTGAAGTTTGGCTGTCTTGTATGTTTGCTGGCCATCCTGTGGTGTAACTGCACCTCTGCTGCACCTGGGGTGTGCTCTGTGCACTGGAGAACACCCAGCAGCTCTGTGGAAGCAATGCCCATCAGCAATGGCAGGCAGCTACTGGTGTAACTGGAGTGTGATCAGACAGTGACACAGACCAGTGTTTGCTGCCATGGTACTAGTGTCTGGCACATGGTGGTGCTGTACAGCACAGTCAGGCAGGGCTTAGATGTCCACAGGCCCTACTTGCACCTGTGCACAGCTGTGGGCCTACACTGATGCTGTTGCGGCTGATTCGCACTCCCTGTGGTGGGGACTGATGTGCACTGTCGGCTATTGCATCTCCTCTGTCTCACTTCAGGGCTGTGATGCACATCGCAATGTACACGCCGCAATTCCATGGGGTACCTGTCATGGCACTACAAGGCAGGAGGCGCATGCGACTGAGCTCGAGGATGGGGCTGGCTACTGAGTAGGGTGGCGCTTCATGCACAGTGATGTTGCCACTGATGCTGTGTACCAGGCAGCAAGTTCCAGTGGTGAGCACGTCTGCATGTATGATGCACTAATACATGTCGGTCTGCAAATGTGTCAAATAGCAATGCCCATCCCATTGGTTGTGACGCAGCTGCATCACTGTGCCTGCCTCTGCATCACCTTGCTGATATTGCCGCTCCCCTGCCACAACTGTGTCTGTACCCTGCCACATGCACCTCATAGGGGTGCAGGAAATGCCGCATGTGCATCACTGTGTGGTGGTCAGCATCACCACTGTCAATACATGGGGCATGGGACCGTGCCACAGTAGCATCGGATGGTGGCCCACATTGCCACTGGATGGCAGGATCTTTGGGCATTGGGGCCACAATGTACTGTGGCACCAGTGGGTTGTGATGGCAGCTGCTGTATTGGTGGCATGGATGGGCCAGACCTACAGCTGCACTGCAGCGCTGTAATGGTGTACGTTGTGTGCATCTTGTGTGTGATGCAGGAGTCATCCCTGCGGTGCTGGGTAGCGGGGGGCACCGGACCTCTGGTACATATCATGCTGCACTGTTACAGTATAGTCCCGTGGGCTTTGTCCCTATGTGCACTGCAGTGGAGTCTGCATTTCATGTTCATGATGTGTCATGCAGCTACCTGGGCAAAGCTGTGACACTGCAGACATGGTGATAGATCAGCACAGGGCTGCAGTGTAGCCACCTTTCCAGGTAGCAGCGTGTCACTCTGTGATGCCTCTGGGATGGACATTGACTGGTTGTCCTCCATCTGAGTGTCTGCTGTTCCCCCTGTCCATGCAGACCATGCAGGGTACAATAGTGAGACTGTTCACTGTGTTATCGCCATGCTACAGATGTCACTAACAGGTTGCATGCTGGTGTCACTATCTGTCACAGGGTCACTTAAAGTGGTTCCTGACGAGCATATTCCGTGTCCGGCATCCAGCTGCTGCCCGTGTTGCTGCATTGCCATGCACCGCTGCAATGTTGCTATCAACATCATCCTCTGCATTGTCTTCTGGTGCCACAGCTGCATTGCTGCCTTCCATGTCACTATTATCCTCAGGCAGCTATATGCGCTGCTCAATGGTTACACTGTGAAGTATGCAGCATGCTATGAATATCTTGCACACCATGGCTGGGCTGTACTGCAGTGAACCACCTGACTGGTCTAGGCATCGTAAATGCATCTTCAGTAGTCCAAATGTGCGCTCTATCACTGTGCATTACAGCATGGGCCTCACTGTATCGTGTTTCGCCTTTTGTGGCAGGTACCCTGTAGGGTGTCATCAGCCATGGCAGGACCGGATATCCACTGTCACCTGAGGAGATACATGTTACAGTTAGCATGCATGGGGTATGCTGGGTGGCAGCCCTGTGTGTCTGTGTGGCCTGTGTGTTCTGGCAATGCATGCATGGTGGCATCATGTGCTGCTGCGCATGTGCGCCACACAGTCACATGTGTGCTGGCCTGTGTGGCCCTTGTGTGTTCCCTATGTTCTGGATGCCGACAGGCCCACTTATGTGTTTGTGCCCCTGTGCCATATGCCACCTATTGCCCATCTGTGGTGTGCAGTATGCTGCCAGCACTGTATCCTTGCACCACATGGCAGTGTGATCACATACAGCCCTTGCACCACAGTGTGTGTGGATGTACATTAGCTGTGGGTTTCAGCATATTGGGCTGTTCACACCTACATGGCTGTTTGCCCCATATTGCTCATGGCATGTGTCCTGTGCCATGTGTGTGCTCTCCCATATGGGGTATGCCACAATGTGTGTCTATGTGTCTGCTGTGTCTGTGTCACACTGGCAGCTCAGCAGCAGCACACACACAATATGTGCGGTGCTCTGCTGTTCAGTCATGGTGTGCCCCTGAATGGGGCAGAGTGTGCCCATGATGGCCACCCTGTGTGTTGTGCCACTCAGTGCCCATATGCTGACCATCATGGGGCATGTGGACCTGTGTACGTACTCCCTTGGCCACTGCCTGCATGCATCTGTGTGTGTGTGGTGCCCATTACTACCAGTGCATCTGTGACATTGGCAGCTGTATGTACCCCTGTGTCACCAACGCCCATGCTGTGTTCCATATGCACTGCTCTGACCTTGTCCCATGGCTGGTGTGCGGGACCTGGTCATTATGTTGTGGTGCAGGGATCGTGTT
The DNA here is from genome assembly GCA_016271365.2 of Neoceratodus forsteri. Classification (NCBI taxonomy): domain Eukaryota; kingdom Metazoa; phylum Chordata; order Ceratodontiformes; family Ceratodontidae; genus Neoceratodus; species Neoceratodus forsteri. The sequence goes on from CM028131.1 coordinate 1,572,250,417, forward strand.
GTGGGTGTGGTGTGGCATGTGTGCATCTGCGTTGTACCTGCACCCACATATCAGCCAGCCATCTGTTATGTCTCCATGTTCAAGGGCCTCTGTGATTCTGCAGTGCCTGAAGATGAATGCATCATGTGACGATCCAGGGTACTTCGCCACTACATCGAGTATTCTGTTTCGGCTGTCACATATCACCTGCATGTTCATGTTGTGCACACCCTTGCAGTTGACATACACCTACTCATCCACTGTGGGCGCTTTGATGTTGATGTGGATGCAGTCAATTGCACCAAGCATGTGAGGCAGCTGTGCTATGTTATAGAAGCCCTGCTGCATGGCGTGCTTTTCATGGGCATCCCGTGGGTAGCATATGTAGTCCCTTGTGTGGTGTAGAAAGTGCCTCCACCACCTGCCGTATGCATTTTGATATTGATGACTAGCAGATGCCTAGCATGTCTCTGGTTGGTGTTTGGAAGGTTCCAGTGGCTAGAAACTCTACTGATGTGCTGATTTTCACCTTGATCACTATGGGGTTGCTTCTCCAGGTCCAACCTGTCAGCTGCGGCCTCAGGACATCGTAAAGTGTAGACATGACTGCCTTTAACAGGTGGTATCAGGCCAGGCACTGTTCCTCTCTGAGGTCCAGATATGAGGTTCTTGTGCTGTACACGTAGGGTGTGTAGTGCCTGTGGACTACCGCTTGTTGTTGTTGTGCAGCTTGTCGCTGCTGTGTTGCTAGCCGGCGTTGCCATCGGGCATGGCGCCACCTCCCACATTTCTATGATGATCCTGAGCACCAGTCTGGCTGCTGTATCAGGCATTTCCTTTCATTCAGGTCACACTGTGTTGTCTGCAGACGACAGTGTCTGTTGCCTGACTGGGGCCTGCCTGTGCTGTGTGTCGGTTTATATACTCCAGGCACCTTGGACCAGCCTCGGCTGGTCTAGCAAGTGTGGCCACTTTCTGCTCGACTGCTCCGCCGATCATGTTAGAAAATTGCAGTCCCTTTGTGGTTGGGGCTTGTGGATGGCGCAGCCATGCCTACACCTTGTCGCAGGGCATTTGTTAATGCAGGGGCAGTGCAGGCTTATTTGATGCAGGCTGCAGTGGTTTTGCCACTGCCGTGTTTGGAAAATGTGCTTTGCCACAAGGTTTGACACAAGCACCATTTCCGTCATGGTTCATTGACACAGCAGTGCGTTACATCAATGACCACTGATGCAGGCCACCTTCCGTCGATTATGCTGCTTCGCAAATTCTGCCCAATGTCTTCTTTCTGCTCCCAAAATTTTTGATGTTAATGCACAAGACTACCCTTACAACTCTTAGAGTGGTGTCCATATCTATATTAATATACACCTGAGGTCACAATACTGTACTCTGTTTGTGGTATCACAGCCATTACCATGACTAATTATGATGAAGCTACAGAGGGATATGAATTCAAGTGGAGAGTGAGAAACAAGGGTAAATAAATAGTAGAGGAGTAAGACGCTGTTTCATACAAAGTTCCTCAGTAATGACAGGAAGGGAACTCTAAGAAAGATGCATGTAATATCAGCAGAATAGTACATTTTTAAAATGTTTACTGAGTTGCATGCAGCTTTTTACATCTCAGATTGTATCTAAAGATTTCTACCAGTACTTCAAGACATACATTACCTGTAAGTAAAAAGAGTACAGCAATCTTCCTTGCATGATTCATTTTTTTTTTTAATACATTTATTTCTTCGTCACTAGCCAGAGGAACTCTCTCCAGCATCTATCCAACCAGCTCTCTATCTCCCTGCTTTGGCAACCACACCTACTCCCTCACTCCAACCAGGCTACACCCCCAGATCTAAGCCCCCACAGGGAAGGGCTGCCCTATCCTCCCAGGGCACTCTATCTCATAGTATAGTGAGCCTGAAGTCAGAGTGCAGGGACCAGGGAGGGTGAGAAGCCCAGCGTTGGGAGTGTGGAGCCAGCGGCAGTGCCTTTGCCTATCCGCCAAAGGGGGATTTTCCATTTTCTGTTTCCCCCGATGCTCGGTCGTGCAATGGCATCAGTGGCATAAATGCAGATGCCCGCCACAGCACCTCCCCCTCGCAATGAATAGCGACGCAAACTCGACATTCCGCCAGTCTCCACTAGATGTCACCCCTGTGCGACGCATCCCCTAGAGCCCACCCTGGGAAGAGAGAGCAGTCCTCAGGATGCTCAATCTCTTCCCTCCCCTGCTGACCCCCGACGGCCCGAACTCATTCCCGAACTTGGGTCACCGGTGTAGCGCGAGGTGTGGTGTCCAGCGCCTCAACCCTCAGCACCACTGGGCCAGCACTTGCAAGATTCTTATGAGGTGTCATTCATTCTTAAACACTACATTTTATACCAGCATGTTTCTGGATTAGTGTAAGTGTAGGATCTTTTTTTTTTTTTTTTGTGCAATATTATTGCATATACATATGTAAGAATAGTGCAAGAAAATAATCATGTGCTTAAATTAGTCAAGACATTTGCAAATATGGATATTTTATACTGCACTACACTTTAAACTTTCAGAGTTCTTGCCTAGGGTTCAAACTTATATTGTGATCTTTCAAAAATCTTGTGTATACCTGCAATAAACGTGCATTTGTTCATGCAAGAAAAATTAACAGTTTGTTTCTGGCAAAATTCTTGCACAGTCAAAAAAAACTTCGGTAAAAAAATCTATGTACTGGGCTGGATGCCTGAACGTGTGCAGTAGTTGTAGAGGTATACAGTTATGTCCACCAACACCCTTATGATTGGAATGCATGTCAATGGGGGATTTACCAGCTGTCAGTGTTTCATAGGTGGCACTGGGGGTCAATGTTGTGATCCTTGTGTAGATTGGTAATGGCCAGAGAATATCACTGGAGCACTGACCTACATATGAACCTGAATGTCCACTTTCAGTACTAGACCATTTATACCATGGTTTAGAGGTGTGTGTGTGTGTGTGTGTGTCTGTGTGTATGCCTGTGTATGTCTGTGTGTGTGTGCATTCGCATGTGTGTGTCTGTAAGTTATAATTTAGTTTATACAAAAAAATATATAAAATTATTGAAACATTTTTGGGTTATGATCTATATTGTTAATCTTATTGACCCCAGTTTATACTTTGATCAATTTCTTTCAGGTATTTGCGTTTTGTTGTGCAACTTGCTGCTAACTAGTCTATTTATTTTGCGTGTCATCATAGAGTGCTGAATGATACTAACAAAGTCAGTAGTACAGGAGTCTTTGCTAAGGATAAGAAATTACATGCTGGTCAGTGATAGTGGGATTCAAGGCCAGTTCTATCAGTGTACTCAAGAGATCATATTCTAGTGGTGTAGTCAATTTAAAAAAAACTGCCTCTATCTAAATCGTTCTGCCCAGGTGAAACTTTAAAAGATGTGTTCACAAACAGAGGTTAGAGGATACATTTCTCAAAATCATCTATCACGTTTGACATATTACAAGACTAAGACACTTTGAGGGACTGGGGACTGCATTTTATCAGTGTAGACAATGCACACCCAAGTAAAGAAATGCTTCTTTCTAAATTCTTCCTCAAAGTTGAAACTTAATAAAATTACTGCTATTCTTGGGGGGGGGGGTTAATGATCACATTCTAAGGTAGTTAGTGCATACCCCAGTAATACACGGCATCACAACCTGAGTGATATCACAGTGTATGGCATCAGCTGCTGAGATCAGGTCGTTTTGAACCAGAGTGAGCCTGGTTCACAACACAAAAGCAGGAATGAAACTGTGTTAAAAAAACAAGCACAGAAACTACATAAAATTATTGAAACTGTTGATCTGAGATCTTTATGATTAATTTTACTGTGCCCCATTCATACTTTAATCAGTTTCTTTCAGGAATTTGTGTTTTTTGTATAACTTGCTACTGACTAGTCTATTTATTTAGCCTGTCATCACAAAGTTCTGAATGATACTGACAATGTCAGTAGTACAGGAATTTTTGCTAAGGATAAAAAATTACAGGCTCATCAGTGATGGTGGGGTCAAAGGTCACGTTTTATCAGCGTACTCAATAGATCGCATTCTACTGATGTGATCAGTTTAAACAGTTACCTCTGTCTGAATCATCCTGCCCAGCTGAAACATTTTAAAGAGCAGCTGACACCTTTAGAAAAACTTTGGAAAACAGAATAGACACAGTTTAGCTTGTATTTCATGTATCGTCTATAGTTTTCTCCTCTCCATTATTTATTACTCAAGAAATTCCCCCCAGAACCAGATCTTGGTCCTTTAGAGTTTATCTGAATCTAAAGCTTGTTCCCTACTTGAAATCATAATGCACTGTTATGACATCACAGCCTGTTGCCATGGGAATAACTGTGATGTCACAAGCAGAGTATTATGACATCAGGTTGGGAAGAAGCAATAGGAGCTGATGAACTTCCAAGGAGCAACTATCCTGTTTTCATGCATATGACCTCAGTAATAAATAATGGGGATATGAACTATAAAGTAATGAAAATATATGCTGCTTTGTGTCTAAATATTATGTTTTTCAAAGTTCTTCTTGAGTCAGTGACTCTTTAATATGTGTTCATGGACAGATGTTAGAGGTTACCACCCTCAAAATCATCTGCCCTATACGACACATTACAAGACTACAGCATTTTGAGGAACTGGAGATCGCATTGTTTCAGTGTAGACAATGCACACCCAAGTAAAAAAAATATTTCTGTCTAAATCATTCTGCTGAGTTGAAGCTTAATAGAATTATTGCATTTTTGTGGATTGATGGTCATATTCTAAGGTAGTCAACACACACCCCAGTAATACATGGCATCACAACCTGAGTGATATCACAGTGAATGGTATCAGCTGCCAAGATCTGGAAGTTTACAGCCAGAGTGACCTGGCTCACAACATGAAAAACATGAATGATCCTGGTTCACAACATAAAAAACATGAATGAAACTGTGTTTGAAAACAAAAAGCACACAGATGATTTAGAATATGTTTTTTTTACTGAAAACCATCAGTTAAACATAGATTTAACACAAACTCATAGCTAGAGAAAAAAATATTTACCAATGCTATCAAGCGCTGATCATAAGAAACACCATGCACAGATTAAAGAAACTTAAATATTTAAAAAAACAATCATCCTACTTCCTGCTCCCCTAGGAAACTATTTTACTCCATCTTAAACCACCATACTAAATTCCAGAATTTAACATTTTATATTTTTCCTTGTACACCATGGCAAAAAAAAAATCCCCAAAACTGATATCAAGCCACAAAACTGAAACTCTTCTACGCATGCGGTACCTTAACGCCAGTTGCACAAACCCCACTTTTTACACTTAACTATTTTAGAAACAACACAAATTTCAATCTTTTCACCCCTTCCCGGAAATCCTTCTTAACCAAACAGCAATAGGTGTGCCAGCAATGACTGTAAGAAAGCTAGATAAGAAAGGGGGTTGATAAGCATTTTATATACAGGTAGTACTTCATTTTATAAATTATGATATAATTCCTTTCCAGTCAGTATTCTTCATTCTAAATATTTTAGATTCTCTTATAACCATACTAGGCTCTCTGATAGCCAGATCTAGAAATTCTAAAGTTGTACTCTCAGTTAGCACACTAAATTGCCACTTACAGGGGGTTATACCTCCTTTGACATAGGAAAAATAATTATTTTAAATTTGACTTCTATATTATTACAACAGAATATGTATATATTATTTCTTAGCTGTTTATATGTATATCTTCTGTACACATATATTTTCTGTATCGATAATGATTATAACAACTTTTTGTGAAGTTCCTGGTATGCCAGAACTTGTTTAGTTCTGTTTTTGATCTGTTTTCTAGCTCTGTCCATGCAAAGAAGATGAAAAATCTGTGTTATACCCACAATTGATTCTCTTCAAACTCTTTTGCCTATTGAAATACAGAGCTGCCTCATAAGCACAACATTAAAACAAGAAAAATACATTTGAGGGGAGTCATGTTATCCTGTCCCCTCCACACGCACACACAGAAATTGTCCAGGTCTCTCCTGTGACTGTTAAGTAGTTCCTTTACCCTACCACTACATTTTTGATACTGAAGGAAAAATGAGGCCAGCTGAACTCCTTTCGAAACCCAGGTATGCTACAGTTCACTGCCTCTGAGCCATCCATCAGCAGAAACCGTGACTCACTGGACCTCTCTCCGACAGTGGCTGACAGTTCAGGCTCCAAGGACTCTGTCCTTAACACTTCCTGTCCTTAACACTTCAACATATATGGTGCAAAGCAAATTTGCATGATTTAGACTCTATTGTAAATTAAATGCAGTGTGATGATTTGAATGTGCTGCTTTTATTTTGACTTTTTTCTGAATAAATTAATATTTGATTGACTTACATGCCTCCTTTGTCACATCTGTATCTATTGGTGTAGTGAACTGGCTGCTGGTTGTCACTGAAGCAGTCAACACTGGTTAAAGATCCATATGAAAGTACCTGTAGGAGACTCACCCTGGTAAGTGCTCTACTAAACTTAATAAGCTAGCTGCCCTACATCCTGTTGATAAGCTGGTATGTGTCAGTTCCAGGGTGGCAGAGGGCTATATAACAGTTAATATGGGTATTAGTAAGTCATCCAAAAATTTCAATTTTTTGTTACTACAGTGCTCGTTTGGCAGACCTGTGTTTTAGAATGAATGTAGACCAGTTAAACAAAACATCTCTAATTTGCTTGACTCCAAACTAAGAAAAATAGTAACAAATATTAACTATTTTTTTTCTTCTAAACCAGTAAAGTATAGTTGGTAAATACATTAGCTCTTTAAAAGTTACGAATATAGCAAAAATATATTTAAATAATTTCTTTACATCTGTTAATTTTATACTTACATGAATGTACTTACAGAAGTTTCTTTACCATTAGTTAATACAACCCCCAGTTGCATGAGCCCTTTGGCTGTGCATCAGAGCCTCATTACACACCTAAGGGTTGGATTAATTACTGGTAAACCAACACCCCGTTGAACCTTAATGCTTAGCATTATTAAGTATTATGAAATGGGTGGATTGAATGCTGGTTCCTGAATGATCAACTGTTAGTTACAGCTGCCTTGTTATCCCAACACAACAGCCCAGCTGAACGTTGCTGACCAAAAATATGTTTGAAAAATAAATCTGATTTACTAAAAAAAGCCCATTTCATAATTACAATAGTGCACTCAAAGGATGGAGGTTGTCTTTAGACAAGTTGAGTTTTTCCTGTGAACTACATCTTTGGCAAAGGAGAATTTTCACAGCTTTTATTTTATTTGAAGCATAGTAGTGACATATCATCCATCTCAATTTTTAAAGCAATGGCTAGAAATGGACTATTTGTAACTGGCTGACTCACATTCTCGATAGGTAGATTAACTGCTGGACTCCTGTTGTCATTATGGGGAAGGCGGCCACCCTGAAATTGAATCTCTTACCCCGCTTACTTTTTAATTTTCAGACCTTACCCATCATTTTCCCAAGCTCCTTTTGGAAGACACTTATGGGGCTTACACTCAAATTTTTGTTGTTAGGGTATGGGATATGAGTCAAACTTCATTGCCCAGGGAACAGGGGAGCATGGGGTTAGCAAACTTTGAATAGTGTTACTTAGCAGCCCAGTCAGCACAGCCAGTAGCCATAGCAAAACAAAGACTTGAAACTGGTTGATACATTTTGAAGACTAGGAACTCACAGCCGGGTCCACATACACCCTGCCCTTTACACACTGGACTGGACCCCAGATACATCAAACTGATAACCCTTGGACCACAGCCTCAATAACAATACTGTTACAGCTCTGTAGACTCACCCAGATACAGGAGGGGATAGGCCCACTTATGATAATTACAGGGGATCCAGATATTCCACGGGGGGGGGTTGACTCAGGTTTTTGATGTCAAACTGGATGGGTCTCATTGCATTCTATCAATTTCTGTCAGAAGGAGTCTGCCTCTGATTTGGAGATCTAAAGAATAAGTTCAGCCTTCCTAAAAGTGATCATTTCTGGTTCCTTCAGGAGAGACACTACATCCTATCAGCAGATAACAAGGTACTACCATCAAGGACCTCTCCAAATTAGAAGACTGTCTCCATTGGGAAGTTTAATTATGGGATCATGGAAGATCCATTTCTGTAATGTTCAAAACCCTCCTGACCACAAGGGACATACCATAGGCAAAGTGAGGAAGAGTGGGAGGCAGAGGTAGGCCACCCCTTATCGGATGCTGACTGAACCAAAATTCTGGAGACAGAATGGATGGCCACCCCCTTCTTGGGGTGAAGGGAATACAGGTAGAAAATCTTAGATTTTTTCATACTCCCACCCTCACAGCTCATTTCAGTAGACAGAACCCAGACATCTGTTGGAGAGGGTACCTAGAAAGGGGGACCCACTACCATATATTCTGGGGCTGTCCCCTACTGCAGAATTTCTGGGTTCATATACAGGCTGAGCTAGAAATTATATGGAATATACCTACCCCCTTCAATTTGCAGTGCTGTTACTAGGCCTGGCCCCACCAGTATTAAACAAACTCTGGTCAGAACCACAATGGCTGCTAATGCATTAATATGATAAAATATGTATTTATTTATGTATGCATTTCAAAGGTTTTACCAGGAAAGTCATACTGAGCTGGTAGCAGCACATTTTCAGATGCATCTTGGGGAAGGTGAAAAGTGGAAAAGATAACAGATACAAAAATACAAAAAAATAATACATAGAAATGGAATAAGTATAACAAAAATAAACAGGACAATTATGCCTAAGAATAAACTAAGACAAATAAGTTACCAAGCAATAAGTTGTGGAACTGACCAAAGAACAATTAAATAGTTATCAACTTAATAAAATAAAAACTAAGGGAATGACTGATATGTGGAAGGGATATAGAATTACTGTGTGACTTAGTTGTACTTGTATTATTGTGATGTAAAAGTCCCACATTTACACCGCAATAGCAGGGTATTCAATAGCCAGTATCACATCATATTTTCCAAAGTGAACCAGCTGCTCATACAATCAATTTTTACTTTTGGATCTCAAAAAAATTTGATCCATTCCATGACCCTCCCACTCCCATCTCAACCCTACCACTCTCCCCACCCATGTCCTCACAGACACTCACCCACAAGTAGTTAACTTTCTCCAATGACCTGCAGGGTGCTGCTGATAGTATACTAACAGTCTCAGCACCACGACCCCGAATGCCAGTTTGCAGTATCATGAGCAATTGCCAGGATTCTGGCCACAGTGGTGAGAAATAGCAAAGTACTAGCAGCAGCCTGCAGATCACTGGAGAACAGTTAACTACTACTGCTTAACTACTTGTGGGTAAGTGTCTGTGGGGAGTTATCAGATGGAAGAAAGAGGTGGAGAAAGAGCTGAGAGGTGAAGGTTCAACTATACATGGGATCGGAGCTTTGGCAGGGGACATGAGTAGTGAGGATGGTGGTACTAAGATGAGTGGGGGAGAGTTTTGCAGTACATGGGATCTGGCTATTATGAGCTGGCATACCTCTTAGACTTTTGTCACTGAAACGAGGGATGCAGGTCCTCTAAGTAAGGGACACATCCTTAAATATGAAGATAAATGCTCAGAACACTGTGAAAAACCATTGCAGGTACTTAAAGTATTTTTTATTCAGCATCTTAGAATACAATATTATGAAATTTTGCACTGAAGCCTGTATTTGCATGAGCTGTACATTTTCTGTGAGAGAGGGGTGAGGGACAAAGCAATTCTGAGGGGTAAAATGAGGGACATCACTCATAATCATGGACAGTTGGGAGGTATGTCAGCTGATGCCTCATTTGGTTGGGTACCTGAAAGCAGTCTGCATCTCCCTGAAAGATAAGTAAGAGAGTGTGTGTGTGTGTGTGTGTGTGTGTGTGTGTGTGTGTGTGTGTGTTAGGGTTATTAAAACAGATGAAGTAAAGACAAAACAAATTTTAATAAAGGATTTTTATTAAGGTTAATTTTTTTTAAACTGTATGTATATACATTTTAGTATTTTTAATTTTGCTAATCAAATTGAGGCAATTGCTACACATTTGCACAGTTCATTAGCACTTTCACGTGCAAAATTGCTAATCAGTTTTTGTTACTTATTTAATACCCTGCAATAGCAGAAAAAACAAAACCATTATGTAAGCCTCCCAGCTTCTGTCAAGAATACCCAGAGGGCTGAGATTTATTGTGTTTTCCAGCCGGAGCCTGATGCCCAGTGAAAAGAACTATCCGGTGCATAAATGAGAATTTCTAGCTTCAAAATGGGCTGCCACAGACCAGTTTCATGACTACCTCTATGGAGCCAAGTTTATGGTGAGAACTGACAACAATCCACTTACCTATGTCAATACCACTGCTAAGTTGGATGCCACAGGTCACTGCTGGCTGCTCCCTTTCCACATATGATTTCATCCTAGAGTACCATAAGGGCATGAATAACACAGATGCTGATGCTCTGTCTCACAGACCTTACCCCCACAAATGAGAAACAGTGGAATCGAATGACTCTTACAATTGTAAAAGCTTTGTGTACAAAATTTGTGGGCACTGATAGCGAAGCGTTGGATTATCCCCCAAGAGCTATTGATGCAAGGGAGCCCACCCTAATGTCATAGCGGAAGCCTATTGCAACTTGGAGAGCTTGGACATTAGCTGTTTACCCTGGCCAAACTGGAGGAAACAAACATGGTCACAGAGGCATGGACTTAAAGGCATGATTTCAGTTTTAGAAAAGGGAGAAGGTCCACAGAATGTGCCAAATGACCATTCTGATGTCTCTATTTTGTTAAGAGAATGGAACAAGTTGTCCTTAAGGAATGACCTTCTATACCAAACTGTGCAAGGCCCCAAAACCATGACTGTCTGCCGTCAGTTGGTACTGCCATGGAAATACCATAAGTCTGTCCTCAGAGCACTTCATGATGACATGGGACACCTCAGGTTTGAGTGCACTTTGCACCTTGTGCAAAGCAGATTTTACTGGCCTAGAATGGTAGTTGATGCGGAGAAACACTGCAAGAATTGTGCCCGGTGTGTTCAAAGGAAGACTTTGCCCAAGAAAGTGGTGCCACTAGTAAGCATTAAAACTACTGAACAGTTAGAACTGATCTGTATGGACTTTCTGTTGTTGGAACCAGATTAGCAAAGGTTATAGCCACATCCTAGTCACCACGACCATTAAAACAGGTATGTACACGCTTACCCATCTAAAAATTAGGCTGCCCGTACTGTTTCTCAGAAGCTTGAGGAATTTGTGACCTATTATGGTATACCTCAGCATATTCAATCTGACCAAAGAACTGACTTCCAGAACTGCCTAGTGAAAGAATTTGTTGCTGCTCATGGTATTCAGCAATCCCGCACCACACCCTACCATCTGCAAGGGGACCCCCAACCTGAAAGATTTAATCATACCTTGTTGAACATATTAGGTACTCTAGATCCTGTGCAAAAAAGAAACTGGAGCCAGCATGTCTCCAAGTTGGTGCATGCTTACCATTGTACCCGCAACAGTGCTACAGGTGCTTCACCCTACCTGCTCATGTTTGTCCGAGAAGCCCGGTTGCCAATTGACTTAGCCTTTGGGAGTGTCTGCCAATGGAACCTCAACCAAATCCTACCTGGAGTACACAAAATGCCTGAAACAACAACTGAAAGATGCTTAGAAATTGGCTTCAGAAGCTGCCGGGAAAGTTAGTGCTGCAAATAAACTTTGTTATGACCAAAAAGTGAGTTCTCCTCAGAAATGTGGGACTACGTGACAAGCACAAGATAGCTGACTGTTGGTCCTCAGAGCCCTATATGGTGGCTGAAAAGCTGACTGATTTGCCTGTGTACTGCATTCAATAAGAACAAGGCCATGGGATTGATAGGGCTGTTCACAGAAACCACCTTTTGGCCATTGGCCAGCTCAAGCCCTTCCCAGAGACTATACCAGAGCATGAGCCGAGACCTGCCAGAACTAGAAACCAGACTCAAGACAGAAAAGAGGTGCCCAGTAATATTCCTACTTCTGCACTGAGTAATAAACCAGATATGCATCCTGAACCAATAGGCCATGTTAATATTAATGAGGATGAGGAAGTGTACTGGTATCAACCACCTTCATCAGACTGCAGAGAAATAGTGACTCTTATGGGCTAGTTACCAGCACATAAAGAAGAGACAGACTTCTTGTATGCCACAGATTCTAATTGTGAATCCCTAGAGACCAGTGACACTCCAGTCGAAGTGCAAGAGACACCATTGGCAGACTTGGGGATAAAGGCCTTAGTGGAGGACTGGTCGACAAAGACTGAAAGGACCCCTGTTAGTACAGACCAGGCCACCTGCAGTAGACACAGTAACCAGAGTAGACAGTATGCAGCCTATCCCTATGGAAGAAGCAGTGGTCCCATGCAGGTCTAATAGAGCCATTAAGCCTCCTCTCAAATTAACGTATGACCACTCTGGTGCCTCAATTGAAGTCCCAATTCAAGTAGTTCATAGATACATGATGGCTAAACTTTATTCCCTGCTTATAGTTGCCCATCACCGTACTGAATTTCATATGGGGTCTACTAAATGTACTTACACAATGCCTAACCAGATGAAAGCTGATGTTAAATGTCCTGTTATTGTGCTTACCTGTATTAACGTTGGTGTATAATGGACAGAGCGGAACCAGATGTCTAGCAAGGAAATGAATCGAAATATGACATGCCTGAAATGCCCGAGTAGTGAGGAACTGAAATGTCTATTTAGAAATGTGCCTAAAATCTAAATGTATTTGGACTTTAATGGCTTGTTGAGGACGCTAAAATTTTAGGGGTGGGGGGGAGTATGTAAGCCCTCCAAACAGTGTTGGGCTTACCTGGGCGCACCCATCCTCGAGTCCTCACCGCCACTGGTGCCCAGGTTCTCTTGAGCCCCAATTCTCTGTCTGGCCTGGTTGTGCTTTCCATTTTCTGAATGGGGCCAGAGGAGTAAATACTGGATTGGCATGCTGCTGATTCGCAGACATGTGAGGCCACAGCTCGCACATGCGCGGTATCGTGCTCTGGGTTTCTCGCCACTTCTACAGCTATTCTCCTGCCTCTCTGGTGCTCCCAACCCCTGTATTCTGCTAATGGGTGTCTGGACATACAGTGGAGGCACCTTAGGAGCCCCAGAAGTGTCTAGTTTAAGAGCACCTTGAGCACTTGGAATTGGGGCTGTATATGAACAATTCATGAGGCTCGTGAATATTAACAAGCCTGGTGGCTGCCTTGGGGGACAGTGTTTCAGTAGCTGTGACAGGCAGTAAATTAAATCATAATTTAAAACTCTGCATGGGGGTGAGAGGGCAGGACTATTACTGGGCACTGGGGGAAATAAATGTTAAAAGTGATATGTGTGGCTGCCACAGAACTATAAAGTTGGGACTGTGTTTAGGACTAAATCATAGCAGCCATGTTGTTCACCTCTGCCTCCGCATAGTCAATCTGGAGCCAGAATTCTGCCACAGGATTCTTGGGACTGAGAAAGAGGGTTTTCAGGTAAAATACAGGGACTTTGCTTGGACCCCATTCTAAGGACCAATAAGGCGTCAAGCTAGCAAAATGAATATTAATTTGCCCTAATGGACAAGTGTGGCAGCCAATAGAGAGGGCTGTTTCAGAGCTGATAAAAGGGATTGTGAGAGTCTGCTGTGGGCTTGCTAGCCCTGCAGGCCTGTGGTTTGCCAAAAGGCCTTGCCTGGCCACAGTCTGGACAAGCTGCAGAGTACCTGAAAAGATACATAGTCCATGGGAAAGAATGTGACTGTGAGAGAATCATCCAGGGTGAGATTTGAACCTGAGCCTTTGTGAATTGCTTCAAAGCAGTTGGGAGCTGCTGCTCAGATTGGAACCTTTAGCTGTGACAGAGACTCTTGACATTTATTTATTTATTTATTTATTTATTTATTTATTTCAAAAGTTTCTCCAGGAGAGACATACTGAGCTGTGAACAACTCATTTCCAGAAGCGTCCTGGGGGAGAGGGGAGAAGGGAGAGGGAGAAATACACATCCATACAGCGTAAAAATATTTTTAGAGTATGTACACTCATAATAAGGCACACTTTTATACAATATATCATAAATTAATATCAAGTAATATACATTAAATGTACAAGTGGATATACATAGGGATTATTTTACAGAAAATGCAGCAACAGCAGTAAGTAACATTTGCCTACAAGAATAGGGGATGAACCAGGTTAGTGCAAGTGGATAAGGGTAGTCTAGCAAAGGGCGAAGAGGAGAGAGGGGGAGAAAGGAGAAGGAAGACTATAGGAAGGAAATAAGGGAGGTCCAGAATTAGGGTGAGTAGGTAGAGGAGGTAAAGGAATGGAGGAGGAGGTGGAGATATGTAGTATGAAAGTCCGGGACGTGGGGGGGGGCTGGGAGAAAGGGGATGGAGAGCCAGGAAGAGGAAGGTATGAAGTCAATAATGGGGGAGAGAGTCAGGGGCAGTTCAGGAGGGGGCAGAATAATCAAGTATAAAACTGGAAATGGAGTGGATGGAGGTAGCAGAACGAATAGGGCCAGGGAGGGAGTTCCAGTAGTCAATCTGGAGCCAGGATTCTGCCAAGGAATTCTTGGGACCGAGAAAGAGAATTTTGGGGTAAAATACTGGGACTTTACTTGGCCCTATTGGTCTTTAGAATGAGACCCAAGCAAAGTCCCTGTATTTTACCCAAACACCCTCTTTCTCTGTCCCAAGAATCCTTTGGCAGAATCCTGGCTCCAGATTGACTACTGGAACTCCCTCCCTGGCCCTATTCATTCTACTACCTCCATCCACTTTTCTGCAGTGCAGAAAAAGCCCGAGAGGTGTGGCTGCTGAGAATCAGAGACTGTATAGGTCGCAGCCTAAAGCCACAGTTCTGCAGCTGGAAAGAAAAGTGTCCTGCAAAGCTATGTTTTCCCTAGGTGAAGTCAGAGCATTAGAGACTGCTGCAGTTGCAAGCCTGAATAACCATGTGTACTGGGAAAAGAGACTGAGACAACTTCCCAACTCCTGTGTTATTGCAGCGGAGGAAAGGTGTGTCAGACACTTGTCTGGGGAGCCATTTGGCCTGTTTGTACCCAGACTGAAGAGGAGACCACCGGCGAGGAAGATGATGAGAGGCCTGCCAGGTGAGCACTGCATACAAAGGCCCCTTGTGGGATGAAGATTGGAAAGGCCTGGCAGGTGAGGACCATCATCTTCATTATTTTTTCAGTTACCTATGGCTGTGGCATGTCACCAACTTTTTCACCAGCATGGTACTGAAAAAACAAATTCCTGCAAACCCCCTGTAAATCTGCAAAACTGTAAGTACCCCAGGCTGCAGCTTTGGGGAAGTCCTTATTTAGATAGCTAGCTAGTCAGAGGAATTAGGGGGTTAAGCCCTGAGCAGGACTGTGCCAAAGTAAAAAGTGTGCCCAGGCAAAAGTTTAAAGATTCTGCATCTGTCTAAGGTTATTGGACCCCACCACAAGTAACCACTCCCCGCGCATTACACAGCTGCCCCCCCCCCCAGAAAACCCAGTCTCCGGCATGAATTTCTTACTAACTTTTATCCTGCGCCATGTGGTCAGGTCCCAGCACTGTGGCAGCAGCTGGTCTTGCCTTGGTAAGCCTGAGCATTCATTCTCTGCTTTTGCAGGCTTGGCACAGCTCCTTTGTTCATGCACGGGGTGGGGTTGTGCATGGGGGGTACAGCTGCAGCAAAGCAGAGTGGACTTTAACAATAAAGATCTCAAGCAGGTCGCCTGGTGCTCACTGCTCCTGATTTGCTGTTGCGTCCAATAGTGGGTGTGGCTGGCAAGGGGCATCTTCTTTAAATGTCTAGGCTGCTGAAACAAGAGTGAGCTGTAATTCATTCACTCAGAAGATTAACGTTGGAGCAAGAGAGGAGCAAGTGTACTACTGAGGAGCTGACAGAGTGAGAGCAGAGCCCACAAATGAAGAGTGGAGCCCAGGGTTTCAGGCAGCAACAGTCCAGTAACCCAGGGTCAGTGTGGCCTTGGTAAATCAGCACAAGGTGTTGGAGTGAGGTTCAGGTCATCTGCCGGCAGCTGAATCAAGCTGTAGCTGAGAGCTCTGCTCATTAGGAGTCATGGAGTCATTCTGTGCTGTCTAGAGAGAAAGAGTTCGGCGGCCAGGTGACTGGAGACAGTACTCAACTAGGGGCACAGAAACTTCAGCCTGCTGAAAATGGATCAAGTCTTCATTTAATCAGGTACTTCTTACTTAAAAAAAGACTTTCATGGTTTCAAACTATGGTAAAAATTTGACTTCATCCAAACCTGGATTAGTCACGCCGCTCCTGACATTCTGGTGGTATCCAAATCATGGCTTAAACCCTCTACTCCTAATCAAGAGATAAGCGTTCCCTCATGTAATATGTATAGAACAGTCAGATTAACAAGAGGAGGAGGAGTGGCTATTTATGTTCATAACAAATCTGATGCCACAATTATAGACACTACCACAGTGCCAAATGAATTTGAATGTCTCACTATTAAGGTCCAACTATCGCCCTCTGAATCCTTCCACCTTATCGGTTGTTATACAGCCCCTATGGCCGGACTTAAGGTGCTGTGTCACCTTTCTAAACTGATGGATGCATCTGACTCAGAGTTTGTTATCATGGGTGATCTCAATCTCAACTAGTTTTCAGCATCCTCAAAACCATTAAAGGAATTCTATGGCTCATTTGGGCTTACACAACTAATCACGGAAGCCACCCGCCCTAATATAAAAATCCCTGAAAACAGTAGCTTACTTGACATCATCTTAGTAAACAAACCCGATTTCTTTACCCACTCAGGGGTTTTCTTTAAAGACCTTAGTGATCACTGCATGATTGCTTGTGTAAGGTCTGCTCCTAAGCCTATGTCTACATCTAGATATATCTTTAGGAGACGCCGCCATAAACTAGACCAGGGTGCTTTTATCTCTATCCTACAGAACTCCTGCTGGCAGGATTTCTACCTAGCAACCACAGTGACCAAAGCTTACGAAACTTTCCACAGTATCATCCTGGATGCCGTTGACCATCACACTCCTATAACAAAAATACGGACCAAAAAAGATCATTCCCATGGTTCAATCCGACCCTTAAATCAGCCTTACTCCATAGGGATGCCCTCTAGAAGAAAGCACATAGATCAAAACTCTCTACTGACTGGATGGCATTCAGAGCAGCCAGAAACAGTTTTACCAAACTTATTAGATCCACAAAAGCCAAGTATTATTGTAATAAACTAGACTTGTCATACAACTGCTCTGCGTAACTACAGCAGACCATTAAAGATACTGAGGGACATAGAGCTACTAACACCCTCCCTGCCAAAATGATATCTGACAGCAAATCCACTACCGACAAACTGTCAATAATGGAGCTACTTAACAACCACTTTGCTACTGCAGGGCTGGCCTTTGACACTTCTCCTGCTAGTAAATTATGTGATCAACTCTGTGGACAGGAATCCACATTACCTTCCCCCTCTCCACCTAGTGCAGGTTTAAATTTCTCCTTCTCTCCTGTTGCTCTTAAGGAAATAGAGGAATTCCTACTGCAACTGGACATAAACAAACTCTGGCTAGAGCCGATAGGGCTGTGAAGCACTACCAAGTGACGAAAGTTACACATGTGCGTAGAAATAATTCAATGACCAGATGTAACTTGGCCATATGTTGGAGGTGTTGCACCAAATTTTCATCATGGCCTTTTTTGGACCCCTCCTCATGAACAGTGCCAGTGTCATTTTGTTCAATTGTCCCGGAAGGTGATTGCAGAGACCAAACATGCTATTCTGTGCCACAGGTGCGAAAACACATTTCAAGCAGGTTGTTTAAAAATGACAGCTATACTGTTGAGAAGGAGGTATACAAAAATGGCAATGTTAAAAATGTGAAGTGAAAATATAAAAAATTAGTGAAGTTAGGAGCATGTGTAGAAAGTGCACAACATACGCTCATAACGCAGTCATTTTTTGGAATTTTTTCACCAAAGTTTCAACATGGCCTTTTTTGGACCCCTCCTCATGAACAGTGCCAGTGTCATTTTGTTCAATTGTCCCAAAAGGTGATTGCACAGAGCAAGCATGCTATTCTGCATCACAGGTGCGAAAACATGTTTCAGGCAGGTTGTGGAAAATGACAGCTGTCCTATTTTGAAGGAGGTGTGCAAAAATGACAATGTTAAAAATGTGGAGTGAAAATATTAAAAGTTGGTGACGGGAGCGTGCATAAAAACTGTGCAACACATGCTCATAATGCAGTCATATTTTGGAATTTATTCACCAAATTTGCAACATGGGCTTTTTGGGACACCACCTCATGAACAGTGGCACTGTCATTTCGGGAATCAGTCCCGAAAGGTGATTCCGCACAGTGACCGCGAAATCACCTTTCAGGACCGAGTAACAAAATGACAGTGATAGTTTTCATGAGGTGGGGTCTCAAGAACCCCATATTGAAAATGTGGGGCAAAAATTCCAAAACATGGCTGAGATATCAGCATAAGTTGAAACCCCAATTGAATGGCTGCATAGCACACTTACCTTTAATTCTTCAGTTTGCGGTCGGGCTTTAAAGAGTGCAAACGTGTCCCGGTCTAGAGAAGATGACAGCGCCAACCTCTGGAGGTAAGTATGGGGTGAGGGGGAGGTGTAGGGAGGTGGGTGCTCAGTGTAAGGGTGAGGAGGGGGACTGCAGCGACGATGGGGGACCGTTTTCAGTTTTACAGGGGAGAAAGAAACACAACGAGGGACCGTTTTCTAATTTACAGGGAGCAAACATAAAAAAACACATTTTGGCACACTGGAGTAGGCTCCCAGTGTGCCACATGAATGGGGAAGGGGGCTGTACAGGATACCGACATAGGGATTGGGCACCCCATGTTGGGCATGACCTGAGTAGGAGTGCAGCAGAGAAAATACAACACCACAATGAGGAGACATTTTCTACTTTTCAGAAACAAACAAAGAAACATTTTCACACACTGGGATGGGCTTCTGGTGTGTGACATGAATTGAGGGGTTGTACTACAGCGAATGACATTTTGCCTTTCGCAACATGGTGGCACCCACAGAACTGTACATGCGTACGAGTCATACGCATGTGCAGTTCACGCATCGGAATGTGGAAGTAACAGCCGAAACAGTGCGGCTGTTATTCCATAGGCCGATCATGGTGGAGGGACTTAAGCTCCGTTGGGCTTTTGGAAGGATACTTCCAAAAGTCCAATGGAAGCTGTTGTCAGATCAGCCATTTTCAGAGCTACAGAGCTCTGGCAAAACGGCTGTAGGCTCCGTCCACAGCCCTAAAAAGAGTGTTGGTGCCAACCTCACTGACCCATACTTTTTGAAGCTAGGATACCATGTACTGGCTGTCCCCATAACACGTCTTTTCAACTTGTCACTAGCCCAAGGTGCTCTCCCTACCATATGGAAAACTGCACATGTCATACCACTTTTCAAATCTGGAGACCCCACTAACCTAAACAATTATAGGCCCATCTCACTGTTCCCTACCCTGTTGAAACTCCTGGAAAAAATAGTTAATTCACAGTTAAGAAAGTACCTAGAGTCCTATAATCTCTTTACACCTGCTCAGTCTGGCTTCAGACCATGTCATAGTACTGTCTCTGCACTGGTGAAAGTCTGTAATGACTGACTGAAAGCACTTGATGGCAAGTAACATGTGTGTGCCATGTTCCTTGATTTAAGCAAGGCTTTCGACATGGTAGACCATGCACTGCTCCCGGACATCCTTCGGAACACTGGGCTGGACTCGACGGCCACAAAATGGTTTCACAACTACCTTGATGGTGGTTACCAGCAAATAAAAGCTTGCGGTGAATTCTCCTCCTTTAATACCCTGTTGAGAGGTGTCTCACAAGGTTCCATTCTGGGCCTTCTCCTGTTCGCTATCTACATCAATAACATCAACACTGGTATAAATTCTGCTAACATTCACCTTTTTGCAGATGACACCGTGCTGTACATTGATAGGCCTTCTCTTGAAATGGCATGTAGAGACCTCCAAATTGATTGTAACAGACTTCAGACAAACCTACTACACCTTAAACTACTAATAAATGCAAAAAAACAAAGGTCATGATCTTTTCGCCGTCAGTTAAAGCAGCCCATACCCCTCCACTAGCCACTTTACCGAAAATTACTACTCTTCTAAGTGAGCCACTGGAAGCAGTAGCCAAATTTAAATATTTGGGAGTGTGGCTCGACAGAATGCTAACCTTCACAGAATACACTGATAACCTGAAAAAAAACTAAAACAAAGACTCAGTCTCTTTTACAGGTTTAAGCACTTACTTACCAAAGAAGAAAAACTACACTAGTCCAAGCCACCTTCTTCCCTCTCCTGGACTACACAGACATCTTGCATGGACAAGGAACTAGCACTGCCCTGCCCAAGCTAGACACCTTATATCATCACACCTTAAGATTCATTTCGGGTGCACCATACTCTACACACCACTGTTCTCTCTACTCCCTTGTTGGCTGGACATCTCTCTCATTCAGGCGGCAAAAAACATGCAGCCACCTGGACCTTTAAAGCCTTTACCAATTTGTCCCTCAATATATCTCCGACTGCCTGCCTATCGGTGTGCCTGGTAACTATGCCTTAAGAAGTCCATTGTATAGAACACTTACTATCCCCAAAGTTAGAACCACATTTGGCAGATTATCCAGTAGCTTTGCTCTGCCCTTCCTGTGGAATCAACTGCAAAAAACATTGAAATTGGCTTGCCATGTGAAACTCCCTACCTTTAAAACCTTATCTAGACAGTCCTTCAGTGAGTTGTGCAAGTGCAAGTCCTAATGGATTGAACCGAGGGTTGCCACTCGTATCTTTCTCCCCTTTACCTCTATGTCCCAGTGTATCATCTCCTATCTCTCCTGTCTCTCCCCCACTCCCCTTCCCCTTATGTGACCATACCCCAGCGTATCTCCCTTTTCTATACCGTCTATTCCAAATTACTACTCCCTTTTCCTGGCTAGGCAATCTGTTGCAATCTTATGTACAAAATGTATTTTTCTAGTGTTACTATACTTATGTTGAAATTATGTTCCCATTACCAATACTGTATTCATTGTTTTTTCAGAAATGTTACATATGTTATGTATACTCTGCCCAGGTCCACCTTGGAAATGAGCCTTAACTCAATGGTGTTTTGCTTGGTAAAATAAAGATGATTGATTGATTGATTGATGGTGGGTGGGAGGTGGCTGCTGGAATGGGACAGGACATTAGTGTTCCAACAGACTGGGTGTCTAATAAATGTAGTACTAGTGTTATTAATTTCTAATATGGGGAGCCTAAATTCATGACGTTAAAATAGTTTAAGGTAACTGCTGGTTTTGTCCTATATGGCAAACTGATTTTGGTGTGGATTCGCAGGAGAGGGAGTTGGAGGGTAGTGCCCTCCGGTAGCATGCTAGGAGTGGTATAAAACTAATGTTGGGGCATATCTGGTCCCAGCAACAGCATGAACCAGGAGAGGCAGAAACTGGTACATGAGACCTTTGAACTGAGGTAAAAATTTCAGCATGTACTGTACTGTATGTCTAATCTGTGTGGTCTTTTCAGTTGTGGTTGTACAGTGTGAATGAGCACAGAGGGAATTAATAGATATAGGGGTTTTGAAGGTGTTCTGCTATATATTATGGCCTGTTCAGGAGTTTCTGCATGCTTGGAGAGCAACAGAAGTCATGAGACCTTGTTTGGCACATTGACACAGGCAGTTACAAAACTGGAAAAAGAAGTGATTGAATCAAATATTTAGTTTATGTAGTTATATGTGTTGAATGGGGAGGGGAGCGTAAGTTGTGATGTACCCAAGCAGATACTGTTGCTAATCTAAAAAAATGCATTTTTATATTTGTTTACAAACTGTGTTCTGCTGTCTGCTTACTGACTTCTTTGGCCTATCATAAAAATTTGATTCCTCATACCATGGGGTTATCCCAGTAAAGGAAATTTTAAAACAATAAAAAAAAAAATATTTATTTAAAAATATATTTTCATTGGAATAAATTGCTCTATAGAATAAAATCTGTTTTGCAAAAATAGCAAGCAAACTTGATATTATATTTTCAGAAACTAGGTAGCAAAGTGACTTTGTTCCCATATTTCTATAGTTTTGTATTTATTTTTTACTAAGGTAAGGCTGAAGGATAGATTAATCTGTACTACAGGACAAACTGGGGTGGGTTGGCCTTATGTTAATGTCATAACGTACTTAAGTGAGAGACATTTGTGAACTTGTTTACTTGGATTGTCATTTAATTTGTCTGCAATTTTTCTGTATCACCAAGTCTCTTTCAACTTGTCTCATTTTTATGTGTTTCAGATGTGCTGCTGCCCAGCTGCAGTACTTTGGTATTTTGTTTTATTTTTGGGGTGGGAGGGTATTTTGGGCAACATACTGTCATGTGGACTGTGGGGACTCTGGGGATGGTGCTAGGGTGCAACTCACAGAGCATGGGGAGAGAGGGAGGGAGGAAATGGGTAGAAATTGCATTGGAAATACGCTCCAAAATGCACCAGAATGCACCAAAATATTAAAACATTTCTGGGGGCCTAGGCAGCCCACCAGACACCCAGCCTATTATTTTAATTTTTTATCTGACTTCAGCTCCCCCATCTATAGGACTCCTGTATCTGCCCCTGGACATACTACTACAAATACTGTAGAAGTACAATGCAAAAATAGATCAATTATTACAGATCAGTGTTTACTGATACTGTATGTTCTATAGTCTACTGTAGTCTGCTATAGAAAGGCTTGTCTCCCTTTCATCAGAAATCCTGCTCATACATACATTTTACTTAATGTCTTTCACTTTTTTAATCTGAGGGACAAAAGAGGACAGTATCCCTTTAAAGCTTGTGATTCCTAAAGTGTGGGGGTGGTACATCATCATAAGCATTGCCTCTTGAGTTACACTATCTGAATTGAGTCACCTGGTACTGAAGTAAGTGTGTGTGTGTGTGTGTGTGTGTGTGTGTGTGTGTGTGTGAAAACCAAGCTACCGCACACAGGCTGCAGAGTTTTTTTACTCTTTTCTGAGGGAAACAAATAAAAGTGCATGGGATTGTAGCAAGAATCAGCTTTTAAAGACACAGACCTGTAATGCTGAATCAAGCTGAAGCACTGACACCTGAACGTTGAACATGAGAAAAGGAGAGTGGAATGCTGGACAGAGCAACTCTTTCTAGAGGAGGGGGACAGAACAGAGTGCCATGGAAAGAAAACCAGCTTTCCACTATTTATGGAAGTCAGCTGTTCGCTGTGTTATTTAGCAACACACTGCTAAGCAAACCCGTAGCAGAGTGAGTTTTAACTGCCAGCTTTTCACTGTTTATGGGAGTCCTGTGTTCCAGAAGCAAGCACAGAGCAAGTAAATAGTGCAAGCAGAGGGGAAGGGGAGCGAGAAAGGAACAGCACTGTGATGAATGGAAAGACCACATGTGTTTCAGCTCCATTGTGCAAGGTCACAGTCTAGGTGTCCTGTCATGTGCTTCCACAGCCCTTTCTTCTATTATGTAATAGCAATATGTTTCTATGGCTCTGGTCATGCAGTCATAAAAACAGAAATAAAGGGTCGTCTTTCATGCACTTGCCTTATGACGGTAAATACTAATATCACCTGCCACTGGCTCTTGGTCACCATACCAATGATACCCTAATGGCAGGCCAGAGTTTGACAGATATCAGACATGGAGATGATTACAGCAGAGCTTAGGCTAAATAGGGAGAAGTATCTTGATAAGTGGGGAGAGGGGCATCTTGCCACAGTCTGCTCAGAGATGGATGCTAATTAAAAATGGTCCATTATTAAGAAGGGTCTGACAGAGGCCACTAAAACATGTGCCAAGACCCAGTGTGAGATGTCCAGGTCCAGGTCCAAAACACTGAGCTAGTTTAGCAGGGAGGTAGCAGAGACAGTGAGGGACAAGAGAGTGACCTTTGGCAAGTACAAGAAAATGAGGTGAGGGGAGTACAAGGAGGAGTATTGGAGGAAATCCAGAGAAGTCAGCAGAGCAGTCAGGGTGGCTAAAGTTTCAAGGGACCTAAAGCTGGCTCAGAGAAGGGGGAAAAGGATTTCTTCAGGTACATAAGAGAGAAGAGGAGCTGAAAGGACAAGATTGTCCGGATCAAGAGGGAAGGGGGTTGGGCAGAAAAGGGTGTGGACCAGGCGGAGGCACTTAACGAGTACTTTTGTTCAGTGTTCACCAGAGAAAAGGATGGGGCAATGCCACAAGGGAAAAGAGGATGAGAGCAGGAGGAGCAGAGATAATGGATGGAGTAATCCAGGTGGATTGGGTTCTAAAGGGTCTTAAAGCCCTCAGGGTGGACTAGGCCCCCGGACCAGATGAAGTGCATCCAAGGGTCCTGAAAGAGTTAGTGGAGGTCTTGGTGGGCCTACTGGTGGACATGTTCAACACCTAACTGGAGATGGGGTGTAGACTGGAGGATGGCTCATGTGGTGGCTCTCCACAAGCGTGGTTCTAGGGATGAGCTTGGTAACTATAGACCAGTCAACCTTACTTCCATTGTGGGGAAGTTAATGGACACCATTCTAAAGGAGAGACTTGTAACCTTTCTGGATGACAATGTTCTCTAGAATGAAAGGCAGCATGGGCTTGTCTTGGAGAGATCCTGTCAGACCAACCTAACTGACTTTTTTGATTTGGTCATAAGGGCAATCAACAGGGGTCATGCCATGGATGTCCTGTATCTGGACTTCAGCAAAGCCTTCAATTCAGTGCCACATGAAAGGTTGCTCAGCAAACTGATGAACCTGGGGGCTGGAGAGAAACTAGTGAGGTGGGTCAGGAGCTGGCTGCAGAACAGACAGCAGAGGGTAATTGTAAGGGGGAGCCCTCAAAGCCAAGACCTGTGATCAGTGGGGTACCTCAGGGCTTGGTGCTCAGTCCAACATTATTCAACATCTTTATCGGGGACAAAGCGGAAGGGGCCAAGAGTAAGATCAGCCTGTCTGCAGACAACACAAAGATTTCTGTGACAGTGGACAGGGAAGAAGGGAGGCAAGAACTCAAAGAGGACCAAGCAAAATTCAAGCACTGGTCAGGTATATGGCAACTGTGGTTTAACACTAAGAAGTACAAGGTCATGCACCTCAGAGCCAGAAACCCCAGGATTAGAAACTGGCTGGGGGAGTGCAGGATCTATTTCAGAGGAGGACAAGGACCTAGGGGTGCTAGTCACAAGAAACATGAAGCTTTCGGCGCAGTGCCATAGGGTGGCAGCAAGAGCCAACTGAATGCTGGGGTGCATAGCTAGAGGAATCACTTCTAGGAGGGAGTAAGTCATCCTGCCACTGTACAGATCACTGAGGTGACCACATTTGGAGCACTGTGTGCAGTTCTGGTGCCCCTACTTAAAAAAGCATGCAAAATTACTGGAGGAGATGCAGCACAGGGTAACAGAGATGATCCTAAGACTGGGGAAAAACCCTAAGAGGAAAGATTGAGGGAGCTTAACAGTATTCCCTGGAAGAGAGAGGGGAGATGGGGGACATGACATAGACCTTCAAATACTTAAAAGGCATAAATAGGTTAGTACAGAGGACTACTTCAGCTTAAAGAGAGGGAGGGTCATGAGGGGATACAGTCTGAAATTGGAGGGGGGGTAGATTCAGAAGGGAAATGAGGAGACACTACTTTACAGAGAGGATGGTGACAGGGTGAAAAGAACTACCAGAAGAAGTGATCTCGCTGAAGACTGTGGGCAGTTTTAAAACGGGGTGAGATAGGGTCAAAGGAAAGGTCAGTACAGAAAGGAGGCCAGGAAGGGGAAAGGTGGCGGGCAAGGATGATGAGGGGAGACTGGGGGGCAGCTGTAGTAAAGGTATACTGCGAGCTGCACACTCAGGCAGACATGATAGACCTCTGGGCCTTTTTCTGCCAGTGTCTTCGTATGTTCATAAATGTACAGAGACCCAAAGTTAATTAACTCTGTGCACATTACATTGGGGGGGGGGTTGCTTACCAATACTAGGATTCCTGATGAACCAAAAAGGGAAAAACAAAAGGAAAAAGACATGACAGACACAGGTACTGTTGCAGTTCATGTCTGTATGTTATGGTTGTATCTTACTGTGTTCCTTATATTCACTTGAGTGACTTTAAACATTTAGTACAACATTATGCAGTTCAGTAGCATAGCCTCACCTGGGGAAAATCGTACTTCTGACATTACCAAGGAACTCATTTACCTTGGATGCCATTATGGTACATCCTCCATAAGTCACGCCCTCCCAACCATCTGGAACAATATACAGGGCGCCTTAAAACTCTCAAACCTAGTCAGTCGAAAATAGAGTGAAGCAAACACATATATCCCCAACAGTTACATGAAGAGTTGTCTGTTGACAAGGGAACACATGAGATTTACAAGATATGAGACTGTAGTACCCTTTAAAGATTAAAAAAAAAATACAATTTACAGTGTCAGTACCAAACCTTGGGGGACTCCCCCCCCCCCCCGTTTCAAGTGGCCCAGATTCCAGCCCATTTACAGGTTATTTGCCTACAACAGGTTACATATGATTTAAACCACCACATTGTAGCCTCATGAAAGCCCAGCTGAGACGAACTGTACAGCAAGATATGAGAAGGTCTGGTAAGACCCGGTCCCATTTGTTGTGTAGAGAGAGTTAACAGCAAGGATCTGTTCTGTCTGCTCCTTTTCTGCTACTTGTCTATGTCTTGCCTATCTGATTGCTCAATCAACTTTTCTTGTGGCACCTAGGAGTTGGCCACTCCAGTCCCATAATTCCCCCAGTTTTCTCCCTTACTTCTCTTGCTGTTTCTATTGTGTCTTAATCCCCTTGCCTGTCTGCAATTAAAAATACATATATGAATTTCTGTGTGAAACTGGGATCTCTTGGTTTGCAGATGTATAGTTATTCTGTTGAAATGAATGCAAAAAGCTACTTGGGTTTCTTTTAAAAATGGCAAACTGTAATACTAGCATAATAATAATTGTAATAATTGAGCGTCTTCGAGCTGACGTCACTTGACATTAGGGAAACGTTAGTCCAAGCCACCTTCCTCCCTCTTCTCGATTATGCAGACATTATATACAACAGTTGCACAACCTCCAACCTGCACAAACTGGATGTTTTCTTCCACCGTGCTATTCATTTTATGAAAAACGCTCCATCCAGGACCCACAACTGTGTCCTCTATCCAGCAGTGGGTTGGATGTCCCTCAACACCAGAAGGATAATCCACAGTTGTACCTGGGCATATAAAACATGACCGAACAAACTCCCCTCGTATATATCGTCCCTACTCCACCATTCTTATAGCTATTACTCCCTTAGTAAAAACTACATAATCTTGTTAGATGTATCCAAGTTCTGCACCCGCTTCAGTAAAGCTGCGATCAGCTGCACTATTCCCTCCGCCTGGAACAAACTGCAATCTTCCCTCAAGTTCTCCGAATTAGTCTTTATCAATGTCATCAAACCCCTGATTAGCAGTTCCCTCACGGAAGATTGTTGCTGTCACTGTCACACTAGTTAGCATGTCTTTCTGTGCTATGTTAACACCACTCAGCAGTCAGCACTTTTTATCCCCCAGTTGGAGTTATTCCTGTCCCCCATTTACTTTGTCAGTACTGTACAATGGCTTGTTTATGTCGCTGTTAAGCTCATTGTAAATAACTGTTCCATATTTGTATTATTGTATATTTATATACACCAGTGTTTACCTTGAATCGTGCGTTGTCCACCAGTACTTTGTCTAGTATCTCGTTGTACTGCATTGTCCTTGGCAGGACCTCCTTGTAAATGAGCTTGCTCAATGGAGTCTTCCTGGTGAAATGAACTTGACCTTGACCCGTGGACATTAGTTCTGGGTTTTGGGGTATATATCTCGCCACTCGGCGAGGGCCAGTGTACACAGAAAGTATGTGTATGGCGTGTCAGGTGTGGACAGACAGTACAGCGGGCCAGACATTTTCTTTTCATATACTGCTAGTGTTAATAGGCTTTAGTTCCTGTTGTACATAAATAACAGGCTTCCCTAATCTGTATGAACAAACAGTGTTTGAATCCTTGACTCCTGCTTTACATTCAGTAACTGCCAGGCCTACAGCAGTAAAACAAAATAAAATAAATCGGGCTGAGAGTTTAGTTTTGATGTGTGTTTTTCATACAGCTGTCGATTGGTTCTAACTGAAGTAGAAGGACTGAGACAATTAGAAACCTAGCCCAGGGTGTCCTCAGTGGTTTTATAGAATGTGTAAATTGCCATATGTTTGCACCTGAATCATTGGTGACTGACGAAGAAAACCGGGTGTGAGAAGTGTTACACAAATGGTCTCCTTCAGTTAGAAACTGTTAATTTAAACAAACTCTGGCCAGAGCCAATAGGGCTGCAGCTGAGGAATTTGGGGGTAAAAATATTGAAAATTACCAAAGTTACGAGCCTGCGTTAACAAAATGTAACATAGGCTCATAAAGGTGTTTTGTAATATTTGTACACCAAATGTTCAACATAGCTTTATGACTCTGCCTCATGAAGAAGGGCAGAGCAAATGTTCAACTCCTGCCCAAAAGGTGATTTTTACATAGGGCCTACAAAGTCAACTTTTGGGACACAAACACATTTTGGGCAGCAGTTGAAAAATGACAGCTGTCACATTCATTAGGTATGGCTATGTTGAAAATTTGGGGTGAAAAATATTGAATATTACCAAAGTTACAAGCCTACATTTGCAAAATTCAGCTTAGGCTCATAACTTTTTTTTGTTGTTGTACACCAAATTTAGAACATAGCCTTCTTATGAGCCCACCTCATGAACAATGGCAGAGAAGTTTTAACTCCTGCCCGAAGGGTGATTTCGCACAGGGACTATGGAATCACCTTTCGGGATGAAAAACAAACATTTTGACCAGGATTTGAAAAATTACATTCATCACACTCGTGAGGTACTATAAAGATATGGCTATGTTGTAAATTTGGGGTAAAAATATTGAAAATTACCAAAGTTATGAGCCTGAGTTCGCAAAATTCAACACAGGCTCGTAACTTTTTTCCAAATGTTTTTACACCAAATTTTCAATATACCTTTCTTATGGCCCCACCTCATGAACAATAGCAGAGCAAATGTTCTCTAACCTGCACAGTCTAACCATTCTGAACAATGAAGGTTCTCCACTTGAACAAGTACCCAATTTCAAGTACCTTGGGATCACACTGGATGCTTCCCTCTCCTTTGGTATGCACACTGACCTTGTTGCAAAGGCAGTTGGTACCAGGTTAGGCCTGGCACAGACACTGCATGGCCCCAGCTGTACTCCAGACTGCCATTACTAGTTCAGTTCTGTCTATCATTGACTACGGCCTAGTAGTTTACGGAGCAGCTATTGACACCACACTCAAAAGGATCTGCACAGTCCTCGACAAGGCATGCAGGTTGATTACTGGAGTTCACAGGCTAACGGATACTTGTGATCTGTATACACAGACCAACTTGTTAACACTGAAGGGCAGAATCGCCTATCAAACCTGCCTTCTGGCAAAAAAAAAAAAAGTCTTGGTCAGCCTACCCCTGTCGCTCAGAAATACCTAATCCACGCATCCAACCCCCACCACACTCTGGGCATGTCTAAACAAGTGTATCGAGTGCCTTTTTCCTGCACTTCCCAGGCACAGCATTGCTTTTCATACAGGGTTCCTACTGGCTAAATGACCTCCCCCCAGATATTAGGAAAGAGTCCAGGATAGGTGTGTTGTTTTGTGTGTGTGTTTTTTTTTTTTGTGTGTGGATTCTTTTTCTGCTCTGGAGGGCGGGGCATCCTTCCAGAGTACACATTAGACTGGCTGCCACTTCTCCCAGTCTGAACCCCCCCCATCGGTCTCCCTCCCGACCCCACAGCTCGTCCAGCCCCCTGAATAACCCAAGGGAGACGGCCCGCCTGCACTTGGCCTTTCTGAAATTAGAGGAACTTACTGTGAGGTCAGGATCCCCGATCTCCATCGGGGCCGCCAGCGAGCGATGCAATCCCCTGAACCCACCCCAGAATGGGAGATTAGTCCTTTGGACGCTCAGTCCCCTGCCAACCCCCGATGACCCAAGTCCACTCCCGAATCCGGGTCGCCTGCTTGGCACGAAGTTGATGTCCAGCACCTCAGCATGGAATGGCCTTCCAGAGGAGGTTGTGGAGTCAAAAACAGTGGTTGAATTCAAGCATGCATGGGACAGTCATAAGGCAATTCTAGGGGGTGGGGGTAGAAAGAAGTAGGCTGCTGGTTAACTAGGATCTGCAGTCTATCCATTAGGTAGGGGAAATGGGCAGACTGGGTGGGCCAAGCGGTCCTTATCTGCCATCAAATTCTATGTTTCTATGTTTCTATAGGCTGTCTGCCTTCAAGCCACTGCTGAATTACTCCTTCAAGGAAAGTTGCAGATGCTTCTCATAACAATGCCTATCCTCTGACTATTTGGACCCAAACCATCTATAGCCAGCTCTTCTCTCTCCCTTGTATTACCATAGGTACCTTCCCCCTCCTCCCTTTCCTTTCCTTCTCCCCTAGCTCCTTTTATGTACCCATCCCCGCCCCCTTTTTACTTGCCTCATGAGCACTTGAACAACCTCTTAGCCTGCTTGTGATATGTCATATTATCCCATGGCATTTACTCACCTGCTGTTTGAAGGGCATATTGTCTATGCAGTCCTTGCCAATTCATACTGTTGCCATGATTTGTACAGCTCTTTTCATTGCACAAGCTATCATTTTTTGTGCCGGTGGATTTCTCAGCCTGATGCCACTGAATGTTATGAAATCTCTTTGTATTTACCTGATGTGTCACACTATTATTAAGAATTTTAATGTTATGCTACATCCTTTTTTATTTGTTTATTTATTCATTTTATTTATTGAGAAAATTGGAATTACAACCCTTTGAGTCATAGACTCTTTTGCAAAGGCTCCTCGCCAAAAAAAAAAAACATAGGCCCAGATATTCAGAAGAGTTGAGCCATGCACAATAGGGTTGCGCCTGTGCAAGTCCGAAATTTCACCATTCTGCGATATTCAGCAGGAGGCAGTTGTGCCCCTGAAATCATGCTGAGCAACAGCGCAATGATAATGAAGGCAAAAGCGCGGCGAAGGGAGGAACCATGCATAAATGGCGACTACGATATTCAATGACTCATGAGTGCTAATAGGGAGCAAGCGGAGTTGCGCATAGCAGAAATGAGCCAAAATAAAAAGGAGCAAGGGAGAGGTGCAAGAATGCTACAGGGAAGCCACATGAGACAGAACCCTAGGCAGACAGACAGGGCAGGAGGGACAAACAGGGCAGGCCAGGGAAAGGGCACTCTGAACACCCAGGCACAGGGAAGGTGTGGGGAGCCATAGCTAGTGCAGAAGGGGGAAGTGCCACACAGCACAGAGGCCACCACAGGCAGGTGTTCCCGGTGCAGGGGAAGTAGCAGGGAGGACAGTGGGGAATACAGCAACAGCTGCCGGGGGGGTGAACACAAGCCAGGGACATGGCCAGTGCCACCTTCCAGATGAAGGCCATTATGAGGGGGGTGATTAGGTGGGCAGCAGGGGGGGGCGTGGCCGTGGAAGGGCCCGTCTGTGGTGTGCCCCCAACAGGCAGTACCGAGCCCACACCAGCTTTGAGCTGTACACTGATACTGAGATTGTGGGCCGGTACCACCTGAATAGGGCAATTCGGAGGCGGCTCTTTGAGCTGTGCAGTGATGTGATGCAGGCACCCACACGACGGAGCTATGCCCTGTCACTGGAGACTAAGGTAACAGCCTGCATGTGCTTGCTCACCACAGGTACCTTCCAGAGACCAACTGGGGACACCACAGGCATAACCCAGTTGGCCACATCACGCTACCTCACCCAGTTCCGCAGCGCATTGCTGCCACATGCTGCAGAGTACATCCATTTCCCCAGCACAGCAGCAGAGAGCACAGCAAACATACAGGAGTTCCACAGGGTAGTACGTATGCCTGGTGTGCTAGGGACAATAGACTGCACCCATGTGGCCATACGCACACCACCTGGCCCCAAGGGGGCCGCATACATCAATCGCAAGGGCTATGCCAGTATCAACTGCCAGCTGGTGTACGATGCCAGGGGGCGCATAATCAATATCTGTGCCATGCCCCCTTGGGGAGTTCATGATGCCTTCATCTGGCACCAGTCGACACTGTGCCACAGATTCGAGAGTGGGGACATCCCCACTGGACACCTAGTGGGTGAGTATGCAAACCACATGGACAATCATAGGGCCTGAGAGGCATGGCCAGAGGTGACATGGGTAGGGGCCCACATGGCCCGGGGCAGGGCAATGCTGATCACCAAACTAACCTCCACCCTCTACACACAGGTGACAGTGGATACCCACTCCGTCCCTGGCTGCTCACACCCTAACGGCGGCCCGCGACTCCATTGCAGCAATGCTACAATGAGGCATACGCCACCACACATAATATCATCAAGCGGGTGTTCGGGATGCTGAAGTCACGTTTCCATTGCCTGGACACCTCTGGCGGTGCCCTACAGTACAGCCCCTTAAAGGCCTGCAGGCTACTCCTGGCCTGTTGCATCCTGCACAACATGGCCAATGAATGTGAGATAGCTGTACAGGTTGAAGAGAGGGACAGCGATGGGGATGATGAGGATGCCGATGATGATGGTGATGGGCAGCCCCGCCTTGGCCGATGGGACCCCCAACTGATCCGGCTGGCACAGCTGCACTGGGACACCATCACGGAGGAGCACTTCAGCCAACCCAAGTAAGTCATGGGGCCATGTGCAATCACCAGTGGCTAAGGCACAACCCACAAACATGCATGGACACACACCAGGGGTGCAAGCCATCAAGGGAAGTGGCAGGGCACAGAAGCACACACACAACCAGGGATGGGTGAGGATTAACATACCATGCGGACGGACACACACACACACGTACACACACAATGCACCAAACGTGCACAGAGGGCAGGAGGCACACCAACCCTAGCAACACACATGTCCACAGGCCACCACGCCCACTGCCTGTCCATGTGCATGTGTCAGATGCTGAGCACCATTGCACATTGGTGTACAGCGCAATGCAGGTATCATCATGAACACGCAACTGCAGACAGCAGCCGGAAAGGTGTGCAGGTGGACTGTGTGTCCGTGTGCAGGGCAGGGTACCCACCCATGCACTTCCCACTGAAACACTCAATGCACACAGGGCAGCACCAGACAGTAGCTGTGCTGGAAGACAGGTCAGTCATGCGACACAGTGCCCCGACCACCACGGATGCATGGGCGGCCCCAACGAGACCCACCAGCACTGACAGGCTGACCACTGGCCTCATGGGGTGGCACTGATGGTCCCCCAGGGGTTCCACTGCGTGAACTCGACCATGCTCGCGCAGGGGTCTGCAGCACACCGAACATGCCTGCGCCAGGAGTGCTCAGGATGCCCACAGCTGAACCCGGTGTCGACAGGGTTGGAGTCGCACGACGCCGGGAATGGGGGGTGGACAGTGCACTGTGTGGTGTCCATGATGCATGGGCACCTGACTGTGTGCCCATTGTGGCCATGACAGCAGTGAATGCCTGTGCATGCCTGTTAATGGCAGCGGTCACATCCTCCCACAAATGGTCCATCCCTGCCAGGATCAGAGCAGTGTCCCTGCTGCGACACTCCTCTGCCCACTCCAGAGCCACACGCAGTGCATCCACGGACATTGCAAGCCACATCTGCTGCTGGACTGATGCTTGCAGTAGGTGGGTGTGCTCGTCCAAGAGGTCATCTGCCTCCTCAGCATCCTGTCCCTCAGGGTGTGCACAGCCATGATGATCAGCACCCCTTGAGGGTGGGTGCTGCACACCAGGACCAGGTCTGGGCATGTCCACAGGTGGTGCACAGACGCTGCCGCTGAACCCTGTAGCCCCAAGCCCATTGGCCGACTACTGATGCTGCCCCTCCGGCTGCCGCTCCCCAGGGCTCATTGGTGCTGCCGCAGTGGCTGCAACAGTCCCACTGTCCTGAACAGACACCAGTGCTGCCCCACTGGTGCTGACAGGCACAGGCTGGGACTGTGCTGACACGCTGACCTCCACGGCAGCACCACCCACAGCCATGGGCGTGAAGTGCCCTGTCTGTGGCCATCCCATGGCACACACGTGTCACTGCCCATGATGTCAGTGTCATCATCACCAGTGACGGACTCTGCACCAGCCACAGTCACAGCATGCTGGCATCTGTGGATGCCAGCACACTGGGACACAGGCAGGGCTTCCTCCACACCTGTTACAACAACATCAGTGTGGACAGCCAGGCGGCCCCACTGCCGCAATGATCCACGTATACCTGTGGAGGTGCATGGGCCCTCCTCCAACTCCAGCTGACTGTCCTCAGTGGACAGGTCCACCACCGCTGACCCATGCAGATGCTCAGGATCTGTAAGGGAAAGCAAAGTCACATTACTGCATGTGACCTACCCTGCCCCCCCATAGACAGACCATGACTTACCATGCAGTGATGGGCCACCACCCTTCTGGAAGCCACCATCTGGAACAACCTCAATGGCACTGTGCTGCATGCTTCCGGCAAGCCTCTCCTCCTGTGGGGTCAGCTGTACCACCTCCAGCTGTCCCCCACCTGTTGCAGCATATGCTGCCCT
Organism: Neoceratodus forsteri; assembly: GCA_016271365.2. Lineage (NCBI taxonomy): Eukaryota > Metazoa > Chordata > Ceratodontiformes > Ceratodontidae > Neoceratodus > Neoceratodus forsteri. The sequence goes on from CM028131.1 coordinate 1,572,285,154, forward strand.
GTTGGCAGCCACCTTCTCCTTTATCCTCCTCCTGTCCGTGCCCATCTTTTTCTTATACTCCTGCACAGAGCGCTGATGGCTGCCATGCAGGTTTACAGCACGTGCCACCTCCTCCCATGCAGCAGCACGGGCTTGAGGTGTTCCCTGCCATCCACTGAGAAGTGGCTCCTGATCCAGGTAGGCCCAAACAGAGCTTCGGTTTCGGCCTTGGTAAAGTTTGGCCTCCTCCTCCTCCTCCTCCCACCATTGTGTTCCTCTTCTCCAACAACCTGCTTGGTCATTATGTAGCCTGTAAGAATGGCAGTTGTTACCTGTGACTGTGCAGTCCCATGCATGTCCCTAAATCCACAGTTCACACTCCCAAACAGCATGCAACTCACCAGTAGACTGCAGTAACCGACTATGGCCACTGCATCACAATGTCGCACTTTTATAGCGCAACCCATGCAAATGAGGCGAGGAGCAACTTTAAGTAGATGCAAATTGCAGTGCTGCGCCATTGAATGGCTGATTAGATGATTTGCCTATGATGGCTGAATATCGCACTGTTGCACTTTGCACAATTGTGTTGAACGTGCTGAGCCAATGGCGCAGTTCTGTGACATGCATAGTACACACCTCACTGCACATGCCCGGGTTGCTGACACAGGCGTTTGCCATGCTGATGATGTGCTGTGCATGGTAGGCAATGCAGGGCATGGCCACCATTGTGCCAGTGGCGCTATAGCGATGGTCACTACATGGCGCTGTGGCACCGGGCCATCATAGGCACAATGGGCCAACTGCATGGTAGGCCGCTATGGCGCTGGCACACAGGCAGCCAATCACGCTACATGCATTGTGTTCCAATGGCGCTGTGCGTGTCCATGCGCCAGAGACCCTTGGCCTTGTGCCCGACCTTTGCCCCCTAGGCGCCATGCATCAGGCATGGGTGCACCTCTATTGCACTGTTCAGTGATAGCACGAAAGGGAATGGCAGCGCTGTACCATGCAGCATCTGCACGTGGGGAGCCGCACTGCAGAGCGCCATATTGTCAACTAGAAAACAGAGAATGGCACACAGAAGGGCAGCCCAGTGGTCAGCTATTGAACTGGCCAACCTAGTGGCCATTGTGGAGCCACACCATGGGCCTCTGTTCGAGGAGGCACCCCTGGACAGGGCCAGGACCCAGGTGTGGCAGGAGGTGGCCACTGCCCTTGAGGAGGCCACTGGATGGGGGGGAGTGCAGAGCAGTGCAGGCACCGATACGGGGACCTGCGGCAGAGGGAGCCAGAGCTACTGGCACACCTGCGGGCATATGCCAAGAGGGGCACAGTGCCATGGCCAGGTTGGGGTTCCGTCAACACACTTTTATCATCCATATGAGTAACAGTGTTGTATGTGTCCAGCACATGGGGGACCATCCAGGGTTGGCTGTGGTGGTGTTCACAGGGTGTGGGGTGGGTGGGTCTGGCTGGGTGGGAGGGCACACACCTGGGGCCAGGGGGACTTTGCTATGGGATTGTACTGATGTTCCTCTCTCCATGTTTGCCTCACAGGCCCGGAGGAACGCCACCGTGCACGGGAAGAGCAGCGGTGGGAGGAGTATGGTGCAGCCAGGCGGGGTGAGGGCCATCACCGCCCACTTGACTGGCCCAATGAAGGTGAGTGCCATACATCCACGATTACTATTGCATGCTGTGTGACAGGGTGGGCAGCGGGGCATGGCCACCATCCATTGACACCACTGCCATGCATGCGACTTGTTACAGTCAACACTGTCCAGTGGCAATGCATGTCTGGGAATGCATCAATGGTGGTCCATGCGTGCACCAGGTAAATGGTTGTGCCACTGCCTTTGCACCACATAGCCATGGCACTAAACGGCCACAGTGGTGCTGTGCGTGACTTGACCAGTGGGTGTGTGCAGAGTTCCGCATGGGTGTATGCACCTGGGTGGGCAGGTCATGTGGACATGATCACAGCAGGTGGTCATACACCATCACAGAGGTATGTCCCACGGCCATATGCCATGCACAGTGGGCAGGCTGTATGGGGTTGTGCATTCACACCTATTGACTGTGCTCCCTTGTCCTAGGTACCCGCCAGCTTCATGAAATCCGGGAGGCACTGCGGGAGATATTGTTGGTGGCAAGGGCATCGCTGGACATCCTGTGATGCATAGACGAAACGGGGGTCCTGAGGAGGCACAGGGCCCGGAGGAGTCAGAGCGGGGAGAGGTGCTCCCGCTAGGGATGCATTGTTCCCAGTATTCCCCTACCCCCCTGGACTCACCCTCACACCCATCCTATGCCGTCCCATTTGTCCAACCCTGCCCTCTACCCACCCCCACCTTGTTTGTGGCCCCCCCAACCTTGTATATAGTTCATATGTAATATTGTATATAGTTCTTGTAATACTGTATATAGTTGATTGTTATATATTTTTTCAATACATTTAATTTTGATATGAATACTATGGTGGCCTCTGATTTGCAGCGGGCTATAGGTGCTCAGCTGCAGTGGTGTGCATGGCATCAGGGGTGGTGCGGTCATGGGTGTGTGTGTGTGTGTGTATCCGTGTGGAGGTGACTATGGTGTGGGGGTAGCTATCAGTCAGTGTCTGTGGTGTGTGTGTTGTGCCCTGTGCACTGGATGACCGTGTGCAGTGGTCCATGGTGCATGCTCTGTGTCCATGGTGCACCCATTGGCCTGTCCATGGCCTGTGCAGCTGACACACACGCATGTCTGTGACCTGCACGGTCCACTGGCATGTCAGTGGTGCCAGTCCCTGCAGGGCAGCCACTGTACCCGTCACATTGCTGGGTTGCCTCCTGTCACTGGTGTGGTGCATGCCTGCCTCGGGTGGTACTCTGGGCACCACAGTTGTTGTCCCACCTCCATTCTGTGCCTTGTGTGTTGCAGGGGATGTGCCCCACTGTCTGTGACTTGTGCTCTGGGTGACTGATGGTGGTGTATGGGTCCACAGTGCCTGCGCAGGGTGGCTGGCACTCCAGTGCCATGGAGGACTGCAGGTTGTGTGTACACAGTTTACATGGGCCCACACTGGGGGCTTGGTTGCCCCACTACTGTGTCCCTGTGTTGTTGTGCCCTTGGGTATGGGTGGGTGTCTGTCCATAAACTGTGTGGCATCCGGTGTGGTGCATGCTTCCATGCACCACTGTGGGTGTCTGTGCTGGCTGTTGTGGCCGGTGGTGGGTCAGGCTGTGTCATTGGACTACTGTGCAGGATGCTGTAACACTGGTGGTGGTGTCAAGGGCATGCCCTGTCCCGTGTGGGGTACCTCATGTGCCGACGCATGGTTGGTCTCTCAGCAGTACCTCAGGGGGACTGTGCGTTGTGGTACTGTGTCTGCCATTGTTGCATTGCTGTGTGCTGCCACCCACTGATGGGTGCTCATGGTGGGGCTTGCTTGCATGGTTCTGTGGTGCACAGAGTTGCAGTGTCACAGTGGGGGTGGTGGCATGCATGGGGTTTCCTGCAGTGGTGGTCACTGCTCATGGGGGGGTGTCTGGGGATCATGGTGCTGGGTGTGCTCTGCATTGGGGGGATGGTGTGGCATGGGGTGGTCAGCCCTTCTTGTGTGACAGTCACAGCTCGCCGGTAGGTGTGATGGGGCACTGTGGCCCAGCTGTGGGTTGTTTGCTTGTCTCCATGAGCCAGTGGTTATTCCAGCCCTCTCCCAGTTGTGCAGTGCATGGGGTGTGGGGGGACAATGTCTGTTCTGCTGTGTGTTCCTGTGCCCATCTGTGGCATGGGTGATGGGCTCCTACCTCCCTGGTTGTGCAGTTATATTGCTCTGCTGCTGGGGGGCACCCCTGGTTGCGCTATGGTGCCTCTGGACTGCTCATCTTCCCCTCCCTAGTTGCGCTATGGCGCAGGTGGTGCGATATTCAGTCATCAGCTGTAGGCGCAGTTTTGCCTGCTCCATTTTTGAATATCACGTCTCTTGCGCATGGGCACAATAGACTTGCGCTGGCTCCTGCTATTGCGCACTTTTTGGGCGCAGTTTGAATATCTGGGCCATAGTATACAGGCAATTACAGAGAGAAGTTAACAAGGTGCAAAATACAGAACATGGTGTAGTACAAAGAGTATAACAGAGAAAGGAGTAACCTGTTCATAGGGGTTCTGTGGGGATAAACAACACAGTGTCATTCAAGACCAGTAAAAAAGTCAGAGTGCACAGGACAATGAGCTATAGTAGTAAAATACAAAACATAGTACACTGACATTGAACCATAGTAGTAAATACATAAATACAATTGTGCCAAAATAGGTACATACAGTGTTAATACAGTAGGTTGACTTGTCCCCAAAATAATAAATACATATGAGGTAGGACAGAAGGTAGACTTGTTGAGATATGGAGCAGATTACACAGTCCAATTATATCACACATAACAAGTTGGGGGGGGGGAGTAGGGATAGAGGGGGATCCTAGTTGTAGTCACAAGAGGAGCTCTCTGAAAGAAGTTCCCTTAGGGTGGTTTTGAATGGGCCAATCTTAGTCATAGCAGAGATTGGAGCAGGCAGGTCATTCAGCCAGTGTGAAAAAAGGCTCTTTGACCCAGGGATGTCCTGCAGTGAGGAACCGCGAAGGTGGTCTTGGAGGTGTTCCTGGAGGCCCTTGTTATGGGGGGGGTTGGATGAGATTATGTAGTGCTGACAGAGAGAGTTTACATTGAATTTTCTTGGCCAGGAGACAGGTGTGGTATTTAAGACGACATTCAAAGTTTAGCCGGTTTGAATGAGTGTAGAGATCGCATGTGTGGGTTCGTCTATCACAGCCTGTCAGCAATCAACAGGCTTTGTTCAATGCAATCTTTAATTGGTGAATGGCAGTATTGTCAGCTGAGCCATAAAACACAATCCCATAGTCCAGAACTGAGAGAACTGAGGATGACACAGCCAGGTGAAGCACCACAGGAGGCAGACAATGTTTGTACCAGTGTAGAAGTCCAATTCTGACATTGATGGTGGTGCAGAGGAGGTGGATATGAGCCTGATAGGAAAGGTAGGAGTCAAGGGTAATACCCAGATATTTGAATAAGTTGACCTGTTCAAGTGGGGAGCCTTGGGAAGTGTGGACTAGGAGGGTAGAGTCACTGAGTGGGTTCTGGCGGTGGGAGAAAATGATTGCCTTGGTTTTTTTATAGTTTAGAACTAGGCAGTGCTCAGAAAACCAAGCTTCAGCTTCAGAGAAGGACCTTTGGAGGGCATGCTGGAGGGGTATTGGTTGGGGGTGGCTCCAGAAGAGGACTGCATCATCAGCATATAGAAGTACTCATCCAGAGCAGGCATCGAGCAGTGAGTTTAGAAAAAGGCTGAAAAGGAGGGGGCCCAGGATAGAGCCCTGGGGGACCTTGGAGTGAACTGGAAGGGTGATTGAGAGGGTGGAATCAATTTTGACTTGCTGGGTCCTATTACTTAGGTAGCTGTCAAATCAGGATGTAATTTCTGGAGTTATCCCTAAGGAGGCCAGGGACTTAAGGAGGAGGGCATGGTGAACAGTATCGAACACCTTAGTTGGGTCGATATAGATCGACCCAACTACAGTAAGTGTCTGAAATCTAATGCCTTATGGATGAAAGAGGTATAATCCAGTGGGGGCAGTAGTGGTACTGTGCCCCTTTCAGAACCCATGCTGCTCCAGACATAGGATTGCTATGTAATAGTAATGTTTTTTGTATGTACCCAGGACCACCTTGTAAATGAGAGCTCTCAATGGTGTATTTACTCCTGGTAAAATAAAGATTGACTGATTGCTATGGACCTGCAAAACATGGGATTTCATGGGGGTTATAGTCTATCACAAACAGTTTACCTTGTACAATGTCACTTGTCCATATGGTTTTTCACAGATGTACTACATTGTCTGTTTCATTGCTGTACTATACTTTGATTTCTCAATAAACTTGAAGTTACAAAAAAAACTAACTGCTAGAAACTTTCATCTTACAATAGAACAAAGATAATTTAAACTATAAATATTATTCAAAAAGGAAACAATTTTCACTTTTTAATAGAATTCAGGCACTCAGGAATTGGGTCACCTTTGTTAATTTAGCCTTACGGATGTAATATACTCAGCCATGCCTTGTATCTCAGAAGCCCTCTATGTTTAGATTAACCGATGGTAAACCCTAGACATACTTTAATACCTACACATTATACTGGGGTATGCGACAACAGCAGAAATGCTGCCAAAGCCTGTTTTAGATTACTGTTTGGTCATTTAGGGGTTAACGTTAATACACCCTCATCAGGTCCCTCCACAAGAGAAAAAGTAACATTCTCCTAAACGACTCAGCCTGTGTTCCCACACTGAAAGAGTTCACAGAGGTTTTCTTTCAAACAAATGCTCCCTTAGACTGCATGAGGGACAACATATGAGAAGTTTTTAAGTGTTCAGTTAGAGGGGAAATAATAAGCATCATCAAACAGTGAAAATGAGAAAAGCAAAACAAAAAAACAGAGCTGCTGCTAACATCCAATGGAGAAATAAAAAAATTAAACTAAATGAGACAGCATGGAAAAAGTAACACATTGAAGTAAATTGTAAGGGCTGACTCATGGAAGAATACGAATGTAAATTGAGGAGTGCTTAACTGAACTACAGTATAGAGAGAGGGGAGGAGAAATTGGCAATTATTTCGTCTGTATGGACTAGAAAAATGAGGATGACCGAGTCACCACCGCCATTACTTAGATATTCAAAGCGGATGAGTGCCACTTCACAAATGACCCCACTGAGAGACAGTAAATCTGGCCCTCTCAGATTTCTATGGACCTGTACATAAAGAAGACACAAAGGGAGATGAAAGGTGATGAAGTCTATCCACACCACAGTAGAGCCACAATACTCCAGCTAAGCAAGCAGAGCAAAAGAGGGTTACAGCATGCTTACACAGAGTTTTCGGCAGATAAAGACCCTTGGCTCCATCTAGTCTGCCCTATAGAAACCAACAGGAGATTGAGAATATACAGGCCATCAAATCACTAAAAAGAGATATGCAGGCAAGAATGTTGTAGATGACCATATGGAAAAGAAATACATGTTAGATATATTTATAAAAGTGTATTTTAAATACATATTTGATCATTTGTCTGAAGTATATGCAAAATATCTCAGATTGGCTGAATTTGAAATATCTGATTTATTTACAGAATATATGTAACAGATATATTTAAGATCTAGCATAAATATATTCCATGATATATTTATAATAGGTGGATGATATATATTTTATATATCTGCTTATATATATCTTGAATATTAAATAGATATACTTAGAAACATAGAATCAGTCAGCAGATAAGGACATGATGGCCTACCTAGTCTGCCTTATTTTCCTACCTATAGTGACGCCGCATACCCTACTTGGTCTCCAGTCTTCCCCACCACCACCACCACTAAGATCCCTCTGTGTCTATTCCATGCATTTTTGAACCCTGTCACTGTTTCCGACACCACCACTTCCACTGTTAAACTGTGCTATGCATCCATTTCTCTCTCCATGAGGAAGTACTTTCTCACATTTCCTCTGAGCCTCCCCCCTTCTTACTTCATAGCATGACCCCTTGTCCTTGAAGATCTTTTTCTGTGGCAAATGCTTCCCTCCTGCACCTTGTTTTTACCCTATGAGGTATCTGTATGTCTCTATCATACCCACCCTTTCCCTCCTTTCCTCTAGGGAGTAGATGTTAAGTTCATTGAGCCTTACCCCATAGTGCTTTTGATGCAGGCCATGCACCATTCTGGTTGCCCTCCTTTGTACTGCCTCCACCATCTCTAGGTCTTTATAGAGGCGAGGCCTCCAGAACTGTATACAGTACTCGAGGTGCAGTGATCTGTATAAGGGTAGTATTACCTCCCTCCTTCTGCTGGTGATTCCTTTCCTATGCAACCCAGCATCCTTTCAGCCTTCCCCACTGTCACACTGCTTCACTACAGTACCTTCAGGTCATCGGAAATGATCACCCCCAGGTCCCTTTCCTGCTTTGTAACTGTTAATACCTCTCCTCCCAGTTGGCATGTTGCCCCTGGGTTCTTATGCCCCAAGTGCGTTATTTTTGCACTTCTTTGAGTTAAAACTCAGCTGCCAAGCCCTTGACCATTCTTCCAACTTTTCTAGATCACTTCTCATATTTTACACTCCTCCTGGTGTGTCTACTCTGTTGCAGAGTTTTGTGTCATCTGCGAACAGGTATACTTTCCCTTCCAGCCCTTCTGCAATGTCACTGATGAAGACATTGAAGAGGACAGGCCCTAGTACTGATCCCTGTGGTACTCCACTGGTCACTTTGTCTCCTCTGGACCTTAGGACCTACTCCTAGACTTCCCAGCTTGTTTAACAGCCTTCTGGGTAGAACATGTTGAAGGCTTTGTGAAATGCAGGTAGGTTATGTCCACCGCTCCCAATTGATCCATTTCCCTGGTCACCTAATCAAAGAACTCGATCTGGTTTGTCTGGCAGGACCTCCGACCTGTGAACCCATGCTGCCTCTGATCCTGCAGGTTATTGGTTACTAGGTATTCCCCAATTCTTTCCTTTAATAGTGTTTCCATTACCTTGCCTACCACTGATGTCAGGCTGACTGGCTTGTAATTTCCTGCCTCCTCCCTATTTCCTCTTTTGTGGAGTGGAACTACATCAGCCCAACTCCAGACCCCCGGTACATCCCCTGTTTTTAATGACATGTTGAAAAGGGCTGCCAGAGGTGCAACTAGCTCCTCTTTCAGTTCCCTCAGTATCCTGGGATGCACCCCATCTGGCCCCATTGCTTTGTCAACAGTACTTTTATCTTTGATAGTTCCCTAAGCACTCTTTCTTCTGTAAATGGTTTTGTGTCCGCTTCCCATCCCTTTATACCCTTGCCCTTTACCCTTGGCCCATTTCCTTCCCCTTCCTGTGTAAATAATGAACAGAAATTGTTTTTTAATAAATCCGCTTTTTGGTGGTCCTCTTCCACAATGTACCCTCCATCTCCTTTCAGTCTCACTGTCCCGTCCCTCCCCCCATTGTCCTTCTTTTTTTACTTATGTATCTAAAAATGTTTTAACTCCTTTTGTCACTGACTTGGCAATCCTCTCCTCTGTCTGTGCCTTTGCATGTCTAACTGCCTTCCCTGCCTCCCTTTGTTTCTTTTGGTAAGCCTCCCTATCCCCCTCCTTCTGTGTTTTTTTTTTTTTGGTACATTCTAATGCCCTTTTTTGCTCTTACCTTTTCTTCTACTTCCTTAGAGAATCATAGTGGTCTCCTTTTTCTCTTGCCCTTGCTTTTTTATGTAGTTGACATATATCTAAAATATTTTTCGAATATATCCATTGTAAAAATATCTTAAAATACCCAGACAAAAAGTCAATAGATTAATCTAGATGTAACATATCTTTAATTCAACATTTAGAATTCTTCTTATTAGTAACCATTTAAATATCTGTAATCAAATTATCATTTAATGATGCACCATTCCCACTGACTTACCTCTTAATCTTACATTTTATAAAGGCTCAAATCGGTATTTATGCCACCCCATTTGGTTCCGTTTTATGTCGCAGTGAGTTCCTACATGTACTTGTTTTTTATTCTTTCCCATTCCCTCTGCTCTGTAAGCTAATGCTGTCAATTCAAAACTATTTTAAAAATAGAAATTATCATGATTTTGGTTGATGAACTGTACTTTTGAAATATGCAAATTAGTTATGCAAATACATACACAGTACCACAGCAGGCATTTGCAAAAATATGTCTGACATACATAAAATATTCTTTGCAAAACAAACTACTTAAATGCATCAGTTAGGGTTGATATCAAACCATGAAAAGAAGGCAAATACAACATTAAGGTTTCCAACCCTAACACCCCATCTCCACCCTGCACACACCAACAGGCATCAGGGGGGTGCCTTTGGGTCATCAGCCATAACACTCACCCCATTCTATAAGTAAATAAGCTGAGATGGGTACAGTATTGGAGAATGGAGTGAGCATTATGGCTGATGACCCCAAGGCACACCCCTGATGCCTGTTGATATGTGCAGGGTGGGGTGTTAGGGTTGAAAACCCTAATGCTGTATTTGATATCAACCCTAATTGATGCATCAATGTAGTTTTTTGCAATGAATTTCCTTACTTTTTGAGATACATAGATACATAGACAGTGTCAGCAGATAAGGGCCTATGGCCCACCCAGTCTGCCCATTTGAGTTTGTAAGTTCAGTTTATGTTTTCCTAGATCTCTGTTGCCCCTCACCCCGACCTCCAGAATTCCTTTATGTCTATCCAATGCATTCTTAAATCCTGTGATTGTTTCAGCCCCCACCACTTCCTCTGGCAGGGTGTTCCACTTGTTCACCACCCATTCTGTGAAGAAATTCTTCCTCACATTTCCTCTGAATCGTCCTCCTTCCAACTTCATCCCATGCCCTCTAGTCCTGGAACATCTTTTTCACTTAAAAATAGTGTATTCCTGCACCCTGTTCCTCCCTGTAAGATGCTTGTATGTCTCTATCATGTCCCCCCTCTCCCGCCTCTCCTCCAGGGAGTACATATTCAGTTCCTTCAACATGTCCTCATAGGACTTGTGATGCAATCCATGTACCATCTTTGTTGCCCTCCTCTGAACCTTCTGTACCCTGTCTATGTCCTTACGTAGGTATGGTCTCCAGAACTGTACACTGTACTCCAGGTGGGGCCTCACTAGTGTCTTTTATAGTGGAATTATTACCTCCCTTTTCCTGCTGGTGATGCCCCTGCCTATGCATCCCAGCATCCTATTTGCTTTACCGGCTGCCTTGTCACACTGTTTCCCCACCTTGAGATGATAACCCCAAGATCCCTTTCCTGCTTGGTGCATGCTATATCCTCACCCCCAAATGATATATTGTGTCAGGGTTTTTGTGCCCCATATGCATTATCTTGCACTTCTTTGCATTGAATTTCAACTGCCAGACCCCTGACTATTCTTTAAGTTTCTGCAGGTCCCTTCTTATTCTGTCTACACCCTCTGGTGTGTCTACTGTGTTACAGAGCTTTGTGTCATCAGCGAACTGTGAAATTCTGCCTTCTAGGTCCTGTACAATGTCACTGATGAAGATGTTGAATAGGACTGGTCCCAGCACTGATCCCTGTGGTACCCCACTGGTCACTCTTCCCTCTGTGGAGTGACAGCCATTTACCACCACCCTCTGTGTCATGCCACCCAGCCAGTTACCTACCCACCACACTACTGTCCTGCCCACACCCATATTCCCTAGTTTGTGTAATAGTCTTTTATGTGGCACAGTGTCAAAGGCCTTGCGGAAGTCCAGATAGGCCATGTCCACTGCCCTCCCCTGATCCACCTCCCTAGTCACCCAGTCAAAAAATTCAATGAGGTTGGTCTGACATGACCTCCCCCTGGTGAAACCATGCTGTCTTGGGTTCTGCAGTCCATTGACAACCAGATGTTCCACCAATCTCTCCTTCAGTAATGCTTCCATGATCTTCCCCACTACCGAGGTAAGGCTGACTGGTCTGTAATTCCCCACTTCTTCTTTGTTCCCACTTTTGTATAAGGGGACTACATCTGCTGTCCTCCAGTCTTTGGGTACCTCCTCTGTTTCCAATGATTGGCTAAACAGGATAGCCAGAGGTTCAGCCACCACCTCTCTTAATTCTTGAAGGATCCTGGGGTGCACCCCATCTGGCCCCATTGCTTTATCAACTCTTATTACTTCCAGTTCCTATAGTGTAATCATAGCCTTATTTACCTGTGGGAGCACAGGACTCTCTGGGCCCTGTGGTCCCACCCATCTATAGTTTTTAAGAAAGGGTAATCGTATCCTTATTTGCCTGTGGGAGCACAGAGCCCTTCGGGCCCTGTGCTCCCATCCCTCCATAGATATGTATATCTATGTCACTGTGGAAGGGCCCTGCACTTCCATTTGTAGGAGAACAGTAACAAATTGCCACTATAGTCGTCTTAGTACCCCACATCATGTACCTGGTACAGAACATTTTTGAATCCCTGCCAAAACATAATTCCACACAACTGCAACACCATTCCATGCCACAGGTGCAAAAAAACATTTTGGCCAGGATTTGAAAAATGACAGCTGTGAGGTAGAATTGTCATTTTGGGACTCCAAAATGGCGACTCTGTTAGATTTTGGAATTTGTACTATAATATTACATCGGAGGGATTGTTTACAATTTTAGTTTCTCTATTAATAATACCATAAGACTAAAGTAAAAATGAAATAAAATCCAATTTCATTTTACAGGATTCAGACCAGACAAGACACAAATATGCACTATAACATTCTCCTCTCCAGAGACCATTATAGTGAAAGCATATACAAACACAAAACACAAAACACATGATACTTTTCTTATTTGTATCTAATCTGCCCTATCATCTAGATCAACAGATGTAATGCTGAATTAAATACTCATACTCAAACCTGGACCACATGGCTGGGACTTCATAGCTTCTTCATGATACCAAACTCCATGTGACAAGGAAGAGATAAAACCTCTCAGCTTATATTCACTAAAGGTTGCCTATGTGGTGCAGACAGGGCACTTTCTTATGAGAACCAAGCTTGGTCAGCATTCTATTAGCTATATCCAAAACAGGTTTTGGACTAGATCATTATGACCTCACATTTGCAATGATGTACAGGAACTAACGTCTAATTCCATTTCTGAACTATACAGTTCTCCTTAAAGCTAGACATCAGGTGACTATGCTTAGACAAATGGTCAGCAGAAATATGTGAGAAGTAGATAAGAGCAATGACCGAACGGCTGTGCCTAGACATTGTGTAAACAGATAACACATTTGCTTAGCTTTGAGAAATCCACAGTTAGTGCCAAAACCTGAAAAGGATTTTTATTTCTAAATTAGCCCCTTAATTGTGTAATCTGCCTATAGTGTATGAAAGTGTATCCATACACCATACTAGGGGAGCATAGCTCCCCTATGGATGCACCCGCAGAGAAGACTGATTACAACTGTCACAAGGGAGGCCCACAGGAAGGAGGCAGAGGACACCACAGGGAAAGGAAGCAGCTCCTGGTGGGGGACTCAATTATTAGGGGTATAGAACTGGGGGGAGCTGGAAAAACTGAAGTAAGGTGCCTGACTGGTGCCATGGCTTGGAGGGACAGGAAGTGCATCCTCAGGATCACGAGAACAGCTGCAAGGGATTCTGAGCTGGACATAATTGTCCACCTAGGGACAAATGACTTTGATCATCATGAGATTAGAGCAGTGCAGGAGGACATTGCAGAGTTGGGAAGGGACCTAAGACAAGTAGCACACACAGTATCCTTCTCAGAGGTGCTGCCTGTCAAAGGCATGGGGGAGGCGAGGGTAATTGGCACCATGCAGTTTAATGAATGGTTGAAAAAATGGTGCGGAGCACAGGGGTTTGGCTTCATTGGGAACTGGGATTCCACCTGGAGGGACACCAGCCTATACTGGCAGGATGGTCTGCATCTGTCCAGGAAGGGAACAAGTCTTTTGAGCAATCAGTTTAAATGCTTCATTTGCAAGCTTTTAAACTAGTCAAAGGGGGAGGCACTGACAAGCAGCAGGAAAATCCCAGCCTCTCCCTACAAAACAGGGTACTAAATGAGAAAAAGACCGAGGTAGAACGGTCAGTGGAGGATGCTGCAACAGAAGGTAAAGCCATCAAAAAATGAAGAGCAATGAGTACCAATGCCCATAGTCTGGGTAACAAGCTTCCTAAATTAGTGGCCTTGATGGAGGAGGAACATCTGAATATCGTGGCAGTCACAGAAACATGGTACACACAAAACCATGACTGAGACATAAACATACCAGGATACACTGTCTACAGGAGGGACAGGGAGGGTAAAGAGGTGGAGGTAGTTCTTTACATAAGGAAGGAATAAAAGCAACAGAACAAAAGGGTAAACAGGGAGGAGAAGAAGCACTGTGGGTAAATTTGGAGACAGGCAATGGCACCACAATATGCACAGGGTTGTATACAGACCCCTTCTCAGGGGAGAAATGGACAGGAAATGATAGAAAGTACTTAGAATGGCATAAAAGGGAGATATTGCTAATGGGTGATCTGAATATGCCAGATGTTAACTGGAGTGCAGTTGCAGCTGCCACTTCAAAGAGTGCAGTTATTCTAGATGCCCTACAGGGGTCATGCCTTAGACAACTAGTACTGGAGCCCACTCGAGAGGGAGCAATATTAGACTTGATTCTCTCAAATGGAGATGGAGAGAGGATCACAGATGTAGAAGTGGGTAGCCATCTGTGAACTAGCGACCATCGAACAGTATGGTTCACAATAAACACAGCAATAGAGTCAAGCCATACAAAGACAAAAATACTGGACTTTAGGAGGCTGACTTTGCCAAAATGGTGAGTGCCTAAGGAATGCACTAGCAAATGGGCAGGAAGGAGGGTGGAAGAACAATGAGGAATAATAAAACTGCCATCACAGAGGTATCGAGCCTTTGTGTGAAGCAAATAAACAAAACAAGATGATGTAAAACCACTATGGTTCTCAAAGGAAGTGGCAGTGAAGGTTCAAGGAAAAATAAAGCATTCAGGAAGTACAAGGAATGCATGAAGGAGCAGGACAGAGAACTGTATCAGTTAAAGCAAAAGGAGGCTGGGAAGGCAGTCAGAACAGCAAAGGCCCAAACCAAGGAAAGATAGCCAACTCAGTTAGAAGGGGATAAAACCTTTTATAGGTACATCAGGGAGCAAGGAAGACCAAGGGAGGGATAGTGAGGCTTAATAAAGGGAGGCAGAGTGGGCAGAGGAGACTGTGAAAAGGCAGAGATACTAAACAAATATTTTTGCTCAGTATTTACAAATGAAGAGGGAGGTACATAAAACAAACAGTAGTAACACTCTGGATACAGAAGTTGATACCAACCCATTTACAGAAGAAAGGGTTCTGAAAGAACTTTTAAAACTGAAGGTGAACAAAGCAATGGGGCCTGATGGGATTCATCCCAGAATTCTAAAAAGCTAAGGGTAGAACTAGTGACACCACTGACTACCCTTTTAACAAATCATGGGAGGATGGGTGGTACCCGAGGACTGGAGAAGAGGCAGATGGATTCCCTTCACAAAAGTGGGAGCAAGGCAGAAGCAGGAAACTACAGACCTGTTAGTTTAACCTCAGTGATAGGGAAAATGATGGAATCACTTCTGAAGGAAAGAATTGTCAAGTATCTAGAGGCCAGAGGGGCACAGGACCCTAGGCAGCATGGATTCAAAGCGGGAAGGTCATGCCAGACAAATCTGATAGATTTCTTTGACTGGGTGACCGAAGTAGTAGATCAGGGAGGGGCTGTGGACATGGCCTACCTAGACTTTAGCAAGGCATTTGACACAGTCCCACACAAAAGATTAATATACAAGTTAGCCAGCCTGGGAGTGGGTCCCAAGATGACAGCCTGGGTAAAGAATTGGCTGGAGAATAGGACACAGACAGTAATAGTAAATGGAGTCCACTCAGAAGAAAGGAGGGTTACTAGTGGGGTACCGCAGGGTTCAGTATTAGGACCGGTCCTCTTTAATGTTTTATAAGTGACATTGCGGAAGGACTGGAAGGAAAAGTATGTCTCTTTGCAGATGACACAAAGATCTGCAACAGAGTTGATGCACAGGGTGGGGTGGAAAGGATGAGAAGGACTTGGCAAGGTTAGAAGAATGGTCAAATGTATGGCAGCTTAGATTCAATGCTAAGAAGTGCAAGGTAATGCACCTGGGAAACAAAAACCCAGGGGAAGAGTACACAATGGGGGGTGAGATACTAACAACAACAAAAATGGAAAGGGACCTGGGGGTAGTCATATTAGATGACCTAAAGGTGGGCAAGCAATGTGAGAGGGCAGCAAGGAGGGCTGGGGGGATACTGGGATGCATAGGGAGAGGCATCACCAGTGGAAAACAGGAAGTTATTATCCCTCTGTACAGACAGCTGGTGAGACCCCATCTGGAGTACTGTGTGCAGTTCTGGAGACCCAATCTCTGCAAAGACATAGACAGGATGGAAGCTGTCCAGAGGAGGGCAACTAAATGATGCAAGGTCTGCACCGGAAGACATATGAAGAGAGACGAAAGGAGCTGAATATGTATAGCCTCGAGGAAAGGAGGGAGTGGGGACATGATAGAAACTTTCAAGTACCTCAAGGAATCAACAAAGTCCAAGAGGGTAGCATCTTTCAAAAAAAGGTGTGCAAGAACAAGAGGAACAATTTGAAGATGGGGGCTCAGAGGTAATTTAAGGAAGTATTTTTTCACAGAGAGGTTGTGGATGCATGGAGCGGCCTTCTGGAGGAGGTTGTGGAGTCAAAATCAGTGGTGGAATTCAAGCATGCATGGGACAGTCATAAGGCAATTCTGGGGGGTTGGGGTAAGAAGAAGTAGGCTGCTGGTTAACTAGGATCTGCAGCTTATCCAGTAGGTAGGGAAATGGGCAGACTGGGTGGGCCAAGCGGTCCTTATCTACCGTCAAATTCTATGTTTCTATGTTTATAAACGTATGAATTTGCCAGCAGAAATAAGACATCTGGTCTATCAACTCTGCTTGAGTGTGCAGCTGGCACCCTCACTTTGCAGCTGCCCCAACCCCTCCTCTTCCCAATTACCCCCTCTCACCCTGTCCCATCCCCTTTTGAAATGACCCACTGTCTTATAGGCTACCACCTCCTCCAGTAGAGCATTCCATTCTGCCATGTCTCTCCATGAAAAAATGTCTCCTTATTTCTGTCCTAAATCTTCCCCTCTCCAATCTAAGGCTATGCCCTCTCATGTCCCTCCCCCTCCTCAGCCTGAGTATCCCTTCAGTGCCTTCCTTTTTTATTCCCTTTATGTACTTAAAGGTCTTGATCATATCCCCTGGTCCCTTCTCTCCTCCAAGGAGTACATGTTCAGGTCTCTCAGCCTCTCCTTGTATAGTCTGTCCTCCAATCCCTGGATCATCCTTGTTGCCCTGCATTGTACCACTTCCAGTAATTTCACATCCTTCTTCAGATATGGGCACCAGAATTGCACACAGTACACCAGGTGTGGCCTGACCAGTGCCCTGTAAAGAAGCAGGATCACCTTCCTGCTCCTGGAAGAGATCCCTCTCATGATACAACCTAGCATCCTGTTGGCTTTCACTGCCACCCTCCTACACTGCTCTGTATTGTTCATCTTCCCTGTTACAACCACTCTCAGATCCTTCTCCTCCTCAGTGGAACCTAGCTGCACCCCTCCCAGCTGGTAATCCCTCCCTGGGTTCTTTGCTCCAAAGTGCAGGACTTTGCACTTTTGTGATACTAATATATATGCAGCTATTAATAATGCCTACACTAATATATATTTATGCTACTAATATGCTGATAGTAATGATATGCTCACACTACATGTGAAACCTAGCTACACAGTGTTTATAGACACAATGTGCTTATGAATCTAACTAATAATATGCATATAATGATATGTTCACCAGGATTCCCAGTTTGAGCTATTTGAGATGGAGTCAATCTCAGGTGACTCACCTTAATATAGTGGTGTCATACGTTACATTTTTGCTTCTATTTGGACATGAGACAGGGTACATTAAAACTGTTGATACATGCAACAATTGCAAACATTTAATATGAATAGCGAGCACAGAAATGCACAGAAAATAAACAATGTGGTTGGATGCTGGACATAAGCATTGATGAATGGCCACCAACCAAGGGTGGGTAGATTATACATGTTCTTGCAGACAACGGCATTGTTCATGTGCACAGGAATCAGTTCTTCAGCCTTTCAGCCCATCAAAGTTCATAGTTCAAATGCCAATGGTGGAATCTTGATCATCTTCGGTGGCACGGTGGCATGGACATCTTCAAGGTAGGCCAGCTCAGTCAGTATAGTAGTGGCATTAGGAAGAGCAGGCACAGGTAACAATGGTAACAAATGCTTGAAGAACACACAACTCAGTAATGTCCATTTTCTGCAGAAGCAGCACGCACTCTCAGATTTTGTGTCCATTTCTGTTTGCAAATGACAGTTTGTAGGTTAGGAGTCAGCCTGAGCCACACCACTACATCCTGAGTTGTGATTTGGAGTTGACTAAAAAAACTGAAAAGTAAATCAATCTTGAAAGTACCAACTTATAAAAACCTGTCTGAGTTAGAAGGAAAATGATGCAGAACTGAAAAATCGTAAGAGAATTGAAGCACTTAATATATGAGGATAAAGCCCATGTAGTGTGTTAGTTTTTGTGGTTACAAGAACTCACTGGAAATGAATTTAAAAGTACCAACACAGAGGGCCTAAGGAAGTGGCACTGCCACAAAACCATTGCCCATAAGTTTGTGTGGAATTAAAAATAAAACCTTGAAGAAATCTTACGACAGTGGAGTTCATCCTTTTGTGCTATTGTTGCATGTGGAAGCAGTCGTACTTTTGGATGACCCAAGTTGTGTTACTGTTGATTATTGAATTGGCATCTTGAACCTCCATTGCCTAGTTGCGTAGCTTTATCAGAAATGCCACAAGGAAAATGCCCCCCCCTTGCAAAACACCACATCTGCAGATGAACACAGCTTGCATTTCAGTACAACAGGAAAGATCTGCCTCAACCCATTCATCATGCACCTGAGTGATGGAGATTACAGCAGGCACAAGCTGTATATGATAAGTACACCACTTTACCCAAATTAACAACCTTTGTCAACATTAAAACAGGCACTCGACATGGTATAAAGCAAGAGACATCACAGGTGAGCTATGATTAAATACACATTCATGTCCAGCAAAATAAACACAGGTCAGTATACTATTTGTTTTGCTTTTAAAAGGCACTCAGTAGCATTAGTATGACTGACATTGTATAAGAATGTTTGCAATGTAGTAGTATTTATAAAAGCAGGAATTTTACCTGTCTCAATATCTCTGAAGGTATCTTGTAGTCTGTTCAGAACAGCTGTATGTTATGCACACTTGATTTCTCCTAATTTCATACATATTATCATCTTCTACATTACTAACTGTGTCTAGTTTTGTAGGATCAGAAAATCATACGATATGTCTTTCATGTTAATAATAGTTTTAAAGTATTTAGCTAAAAGTATCCATTCTAATGTGTACTTTAATGTTTAACACTCCTTTTCTCAACATGTTTTCAAAGTTTATTTGGTGTTTTTACTACTTCTAAGTCCATGCTATTCCAAACCCCCATAACTGAACTTAATGTATCGTTATGTCATCCCTTAACCTTCTCCTCCCCCTTTTGAAACCTTTACCCAGTTGTGGCAGTAACTGTGGAGGTTCGCAATGTATATATTTAAAATGAATCGACATATCAGTAATAAAAACATGTGACTGCTTTAAATATTGAGAGCAAATATATTTTGGCCACTCAATACTAGACGAATTTAACAAAACAGATACATTTGTATTGTACATTATTATAAACACAGGTATTTCTTTCAGTTTTTTAATAAATGTACCCATTTTCTGGTACTGGTGTTGGAGAATTTTCAGGAAACGATCATTTACCTTATTTAAACAAGAGATATAAAAAGCATGAGTAATTGTCTAGAATAAATGGTTCCGCACATAGTATGTTAACAATCTGGATTATTTCAGACTGGTATGTCATATTTCACTTGTGCTGGATAGCACTACAATATTTTCATAATGTAAGCCCATGCCCCAGCCACCAGCAGCATCTGGCAACCAGGACCCCCCTAACTCATGCCACATGCAGGGCAAACAGGCCACCAGATGGCATAAACAAAAAAGACATCACTCCTAGCATTGAGGTGATTGTTGGCTCAGCAATCTAAAGAGGTTGAGGGTTTAGGGTACAAAATAACATTTGTATTTATTCCAGATTCTGGGGAGAGGTGCCACGCATATGCCAGTTATAAGACTACCACAACAGGGGCCCCAATAACAATCCACACTGGAAGCAGAGATCTAATGTCCAAATAGAAATTGGGATTGTGAAGTATGGCTTTATTCTGACAACATGCTGGTAAAACAATGCAGAAACAGGGTGGTCCCCATTTGGTACGAGTACAGGCACAGAAAAAACAGAACTCTTTACTTCCAGAACAACACTGTTAGGGCAAGTTTCCACAAACATTCCCTTCCACATATTTCAAACTGTCCATTCCAATACTCTAGGCATCCTGGACATGTACTTCCATTAAAGTCCCATTTTTGTGGGAGTTGCCACACACTTTAAGACACACATTTCCTACTTCCAACAAAGTGTAAATTCTTGCGGGAGTTGCCACACACTTTTATAAGACATTTCACTGGAGCAATGGCATCCATTAACACTCCCCAATTAGACTGGTGCCCATACGTGAATCAGTTAGCACTGACTGGAGAATCAAACTGGGGTTATGCCCAACCCTACCCCATGCTCAGTCTCTGCTCTTCCTTCTGGGTTACACCAAACTGGATCCATCATTTCCCACAAAATGCTAAAGGACTCCAACACTTTAAGCTTAAAACATTCAGCACATTGTTGTGGTGAAACAGGGGTCCTGACAGGTGCACTCTAGCATTATCTGTGGGCACATACACCTCAGACCAACCCCCAAGAACACAGTCCCATGAATCTGTACTTACAGCTTGGTTGCTTTCTTTTACAGACATGGAAAACGTGAAGGAAAAACTTCTCTCCTTCCAGGTAGCTTTATCACAGGTTCAAACTGCACACCTATTCCCTTGGCAGCTGAAACACATTGGGATCTTCAGGGCATTGCCCCTTGGCACCACTGAAACACAGTCTATTCAGACAAATGGTTTCCACCACTTCAGTTGGCACTGATGCTGTTCCCCAAACTAGGGTGAGAAATACGGCCGAGGTCCTTTACCCAATTCAGCCACCGGGCTGACCAGCTGTAATCCCACTACATAGCTCCTCTCTGTTAGAGCTTCCACTTCAGACTGACTGCCCTACCATTTGAGCATTCTAAAACTCCCCAGAGCAGCTGATTCCAAAGTGGCTAATGCTGCTATGAGAATTTTAAATAACATAAGCCATTCCCCACTCAAGCTAGCTGAGCAGGCAATGATGTCATCTAACCCAGAGCTCCTAATGAACTCTCCACCTTCCTAAGGTTACCTGATGGGATTCTAGTAACCCCAGGGGAGTGGGTGGTTACATAGAAACATAGAAAGATAGATTTCGATGGCAGATAAGGACCGCTTGGCCCACCCAGTCTGCCCATTTCCCTACCTAATGGATAAGCTGCAGATCCTAGTTAACCAGCAGCCTACTTGTTCCTACCCCCAACCCCTAGCACTGCCTTACGACTGTCCCATGCATGCTTGAATTCCACCACTGTTTTTGACTCCACAACCTCCTCCGGAAGGCCGTTCCATGCATCCACAACCCTCTCTGTGAAAAAATACTTCCTTAAATTACCTCTGAGCGCCCCTTCAATCTTCAAATTGTGCCCCTTGTTCTTGCACCTCTTTTTTGAAATATACTGCCCTCTTGGACTTTGTTGATTCCTTTGAAGTACTTGAAAGTTTCTATCATCCCCCCTCTCCCTCCTTTCCTCGAGGCTATACATATTCAGCTCCTTAAGTCTCTCTTCATATGTCTTCCAGTGCAGACCCTGCACCATTTTAGTTGCCCTCCTCTGGACAGCTTCCATCCTGTCTATGTATTTGCGGAGACTGGGTCTCCAGAACTGCACACTGTACTCCAGATGGGGTCTCACCAGCTGTCTGTACAGAGGGATAATAACTTCCTGTTTTCTACTGGTGATGCCTCTCCCTATGCATCCCAGTATCCCCCCAGCCCTCCTTGCTGCCCTCTCACATTGCTTGCCCACCTTTAGGTCATCTGATATGACTACCCCAGGTCCCTTTCCATTTTGTTGTTGTTAGTATCTGACCCCATTGAGTACTCTTCCCTGGGTTTTGTTTCCCAGATGCATTACCTTGCACTTCTTAGCACTGAATCTAGCTGCCATACATTTGACCATTCCTCTAACCTTGCCAAGTCCTTCTCATCCTTTCCACCCACCTTGTGCATCAACACTGTTGCAGATCTTTGTGTCATCTGCAAGAGACTACTTTCCTTCCAGTCCCTCTGCAATGTCACTTATAAAGACATTGAAGAGGACCGGATCTAATACTGAACCCTCACGGTACCCCACTAGTAACCACCCTTTCTTCAAGTGGACTCCATTTACTACTACTCTCTGTGTCCTATTCTCCAGCCAATTCTTTACCCAGGCTGTCATCTTGGGACCCACTCCCAGGCTGGCTAACTTGTATATTAATCTTTTGTGTGGGACTGTGTCAAATGCCTTGCTAAAGTCTAGGTAGGCCATGTCCTATCCCCATGCTACAGTATAACATTATCAGTACCCTGTTTGTCATACATAATGAGGTTATCATAATGCCAATTTGGGTGTGTGGGGTAAAATGTAACCATATTGCCTTTTCTTTGTCCCACTTGCAGGACTAGAGATGTTCCTCGTTACAGGAATCTTTACATCAGGCCATGCACAACAGTTGCGAAGTGGACCCATGGCACACTAGGCAATTACTTGTAAGCTTTTTTCCCTGCTCAGCCTTGTCTGCCACAGTATTATTGTATGTGATTTGACATTTTTGGCAGGTAGGAAGTGAAATATCCACATAGGCTTGTGCAGCTCTTTTGCCATAGGCAGTGCTGGATCCTTCATTTCAGTGATGTAGCAGCAGCAATTTGTCCTGCAAAAGTAGTCTGAAAGATAAAAGCTCAAAATGTGTTAATTCCCAAATTTCTTCAAATTGTAATAAAGGGAAACAAATAATATGGGTATTCCCCACCTAGAGAAGACTTGTTTTAATTTCTGCAACAAGGGTTGCACAAAGTTTTCCGTTGCACCCCTTCCCCTTTTTTGGTGGTATTGGGGCAAACAAAACTTGCTGAGGCAGTTGCAGTTGTCTGCCTATTATGATTTCATGTGATGAGTTGCTCTCAGCAACATTAGAATATTGTGCATTGAGATAGCCTCTGTTAGTTCTTGTGGCTAACAGCCACACAGTACTTTGATTAAAAAAAAAAAACCAAACCAAACAGAGAGTGGAGGGCATTCCCTTCCTCACTGGTAGGTTAGAAAACAATTGAACTGATGTACATAACATTTAGATGAATACCATGTCCCCTACTTGTAATTGCATTTCATGGCATTGTCTGTCCAAGAATAATTTTATTGACATGTTGAGTCACACCAAGTCGGTAACAGTTGTAACATTCACATACCCTTGTCTCTGGTGACCCATTAAAAAGTCTTCTTACCAGTGAGTGTGCATATGTGAGAACAGTATACATCTGCCACCATTTTTAGAATGTTATTCTTTAAACAAATTGGCATGAAATGATTTGTCAGTAGCTATTTTGAACTTAATGTAATTAACATACAAAATGGTTGTCTGCCTCTTATGGGCACATCAGTTATATTCTGTTATGCCTTGTGTAAAACAGGTGCTAAGCAGCTACTGATGAAAGCAGTTAGTGATGGGGTGGGGGGCGTACAGAGGATTCATATATTTCTCTCTCTCAAGAGCTCCTTATAGTGCAAGGAGATAGGCCTGGATATTCCAGTGTAGATGGGAACTTAACATAAAATTATAAACTGTAAAAATATCTCTTAGAAAATCTTTAAACACAGCAAAACTTAAGCAAAGGTTTGAGGTAACCCCCCATAGGATCATGTCTATAATACAGACTATGTAAGCATAGGAACACTGGCATTTGATTTAGTATACAGTATAACAAAAATAAAACCTCAAAATTGCTGACAAAACTTTAACTTTATTTTATCTAATGAGCACTTTTCAGTAACATTCTATTTATCTGTTGGCTTGGATTGCAGCCAGTAACTCCTTCTTGAAAAGAGGGCTGAGAATTAAAGGACATAAGTTTTAATTTGAGCATGCCTCTTATAGAAGCATTCCCTCTCCCTTCAGGGAAGAAGAATTGAAACAGTAAAATAATGTAAAACCTCTTATGCTTACCTAGCAATACGGTATTAGGAAAAAAAATGTTTGTTATCCAACATGGGTAAACTAAGAATTTGGAACCTTGGGACCCTTGTAATCTAAAAAATACCACCAACAGCTTAATCTGGTTCAATTTCAGTTGGTTACCATCTGTACCCCGAGTCGCCCCTGAAAAAGGGACCTGTAGTCTCAGTGGGCCTACCAGGTCAACTAAATTCAATGAATGAATGAATGCTTGAATGAGATTATACAATGTGCCTTTGTAGCATAAAAGCTACAAAAACTTTAAATACCTAAATATTAACAGCTGAAGGAGAACTCTCTCTTTCCTGTGAACAATTAAATATCGAGCCTCCTATCTCCCCATTTTTTTTATTTTGTTAAGTGTGCTAAATACTATGTTCAAACTGATGAAAGCCTGTGGCAAATTGGCAGTTATCAGGACTCTGTGCCACTTAAGGGACTATCCCAGTAGAAACATAGGGTGGTAGTTGCAATCACATTAGTTGAAACACTTTTTTTTTACTTTTGCAAAACCCTTTCATAAGCGACTGTTACAGTACATAACCTTCATTCCTTGCATGCCATTCTTACTATGTACTCAAGCTTTCATCCACGTACAAAAAAACTCTTACCATTTACATATATATATATATATATATATATATATATATATATATACATATATATATGTATAGACTGTTCCTCATGTATATATATATTTTTAGTAACCACTTTGTGAAAGGTGTTAAACCATAAAAAAAAAAAACCTCTCTCTTGCATCAGGCTATAAGCCACACAACAATAACTAATTGCCAGAGACAGCATGTTTTTGCTGCAGCGCCTGTAACCTTGACACTGTGAGTAGAAAAATCTCCCTTTAAAGTTTACAGAACATACAACTGTTGTAAAAAAAATCACAGCAGAATATGGCAATACCATTCAGACCAAAATATTAAATAGCACTTTTCATTCTGTTTAAGCTGCAAGATAAAATTTAAGTTGATTTACTGAACGCTCTGTTTTTTCTCTTGATCTAGCCACTGCATCTTGTAGCAATCTAATTGAGAATAATTTTCAAAACAATGCATAGCTTTCCTTCCTTGTCAGAGAAGAAAAACTTTTAAAATGCATACCACAGACTTTGGAAGAATTCCAAAGATAATGTAAAGTATTTGTAATATAATATGCCACACAATTCAAAAGAAATTGCAGTTTAGTTTTTCATATACACAGTTATTTAAGCAATAAGCCACGAGGGGGTGTGGATTATCGGGGGATTTACCACGGCTGGAGTGGGTAAATCTGCGCCAGCCGTGGTAAATCCCCCGATAACCCAGATCCCCAGAGTGGCTTATTGCAATTATACCAAGTACTGTTTTTTTTATTATTTAAAAAAAACAGTACTTGCTATAATGCTTAAATAAGCAACTCAGTTGTAGAGCAGTCAGTGTTTTTGTTTGCTTTATACAAGATGGCAGACGGAGTTCCATGATTTTTGCCATTGGATTGCTTTTTTTTGAGCATGCGGCTGGCTGGCACCTTTTTGCGGTGATTATCAGTAATCAATGCAGGTAAGGTGCCAGCCTGCCTATCTGATTGGTCAGTGTCCGAGGTACATGGTATAATAATAAATAACCACTTGCATAACCTTAAACATTTAATCACTGATAATTGCCTTGTCCTGACAGTTCACTGAAGTGTTATGTGTATATAGACAGAAAAAGTCAGTAGAAGAATTCTTCTGTTGTGGCTGGTCAAGCCATACTGAAGAGAAAATATGAGCTAAATTTTTTTATTAATTTATTCTATTTATTTATTTCTTTATTTGTATTTTGGATGACACCTTTGAGCCGAGGGCTCTTTTACAAAGGTTCCACATCAAGGCGATAAGGACAATAAGGTAAAAAACATAACATGATCATTACAATGGAACTTACAAAAAGAAAGACATGTAAGGATACAATAATAGCAGCCAAAGGCATTGTCAAGGAACTGTGTTGCAAGCTAATTATACAGTACAAGTCACAGGCAGCTCAGTGAAGCTTTGTTAGGAGTTGGTTAGTGGTAAAAGAGTGGTGGTGGTGAGGGAGTGGTATGGGAAAGAGAGAGGAGGGGAGAAATAGGGAGGGCATTGCATTAGGTATGTGGTAGATGGGAAATAGCAATGGAGGAATAGAAATGCTGTGCAGAAAATACAGAGTAGAGAAAACAACAGGTATGTGGCATAATTGGAGAAGTAAGCATATCAGGTTGCACCTAACTTTTGCCAATCACATTTCGTATATAACGTGTAAGTGCTGCAATTCACTTTTGCAGCTCATGTATCCTATACACACATGCACAGAGCCTGTGAGACAATTCTGCCTGCTCACAAATTAGTGTTTTATTTGCTTCAGACAATAAACCAGTCACACATTTAAATTTCCTTTTAAAAACAGAGACTTGTTCTTGCAATGCCAAAACTGCATAATACTTGCTGGCCCACCAGCACAGAGGCAAGGCATCTGGCTGTGGTGCCAACATCCCAGATTTGGGAACAGACTCAGGAGTCAGAGGGCCAGCCAGGGGAGAAGGATTGAGCATCCCAGGGACTGCTCTACTTCTCTAGGTGGTAGGGGGTAAGAGTGTCTGGTGCAATGCATACCTCTGGCAGAGGCTGGGGGTACCATCACAGTCAGCGCCTCACATTACAGGGGCAGGGTGGATGCTGGCTTCAGTGCACATCCCTGCCCCCAGGGAAAAATCTTAAAAAACTGCTGGCCTGCAAATCATGGCCCCCATCTCCGCCATCACTCCCACTGCAGACCAAGGTCTGCCACGGGGGTTCCGCTCCAGGGGCCCCACCCTTGGGGTAAGCCAGGGGTAATTGCCTAAAGTTCCTTGGGGAGGGGCTGCCACCTGGTGGCCCCACCCAGGAGGGTAAGCCTGGGTATGGGGGAGTGGTGAGCGATGTAGGAGGCCAGATCCTCCGGTACTGGGAGGAGTAGGCGCCCAGGCAAAAAAAAAAAACTGTGTACAACAAACCTTGGACAACATTACCCTTTTGATTTTAATATGTGACTTTTGTATTAATCAAAACAACTGTTTCTAATCCTTGTTGAACATAATGCCACAACTCTGCATACCCCATGAAAATCAAGTGAGGACAATATTCCATCACCATATGTTTTAATATACTGTTCAACACAATCTCTAACTGATGTTTCTGAAAGTGTGTTCAGTGAAGTTCCCATTTTTAGTCTACTGGAGTTGTCAGAAGGCATATCCCCTTCGATGCCATGGAAGTTAGGTTGCAACCTTTACCTTTCAGGGGACTGTATATGACTTAAATCTGTGTCTGCTAGCCTCCCTTTGTTCATGGTGCCAACTGTTAGATTTTTGGCATTTGTACTATAATATTACATCTGAGGGATTGTTTACAATTTTAGTTTCCCCAATAATAATATCAGAAGACTAAAGTAAAAATGAAATAAAATCTAATTTTATTTTAGAGGGTTTAGACCAGACAAGACACAAATATGCACTATAACATTTCTCCTATTCAGAGACCATTATAGTGAAAGCATATACAAACACAAAACATATGATGCATTTTCTTATTTGTATCTAATTTGCCCTATCATCTAGACCAACAGATGTAATGCTGAATTAAATATTCATACTCACACCCAGACCACATGGCTGGGACTTCGGAGCATCTTCATGATGCCGGACTCCATGTGACAAGGAAGAGATTAAACCTCTCAGCTTATATTCATGAAAGGTTTCCTATGTGGCACAGACAGAGCACTTTTTCATGAGAAGCAAGCTTGGTCAGCATTCTATTGGTTATATCCAAAACAGGTTTTGGACTAGATTATTATGACCTCACATTTGTAATGACACACAGAAACTAACGTCCAATCCTATTTCTGAATTATACAGTTATCCCTAAAGCTAGACATCAGGTAGCTATGCTTAGACAGACAGTCAGCAGAAATATGTGAGAAGTAGATTTGTTTATTTATTTATTTATTTATTAAATTTTGGTGACTGGGTAGGCCCACTGAGCCCTGAAGGTCCCTTTTTCAGGGGCGACCCGGGATAACAATACAAGTTATAAGAATGAACAAGGACATAAGGAACATTTGAGGCATTGTGAGTTACATCATGAGGTGGTTACAGTAAAGAAAAATAGTGGATACAGGCATGGTTACAGGCATGGTAAAAGAAAAGCAGTGGATACAGGCATGGCTTACAGACACGGTAAAAGAAAAGCAGTGGATACAGGTATGGGTACAGGCATGAGAGCAATGATCCCAGGCCGTGCCTAGACATTGCATAAGCAGATAACATATTTGTTTAGCTTTGAGAAATCCACAGTTAGTGCCAAAACCAAAAAAGGATTTTATTTTAAACCTTTATTTCAAATTAACCCCTTATTTGTGTAATCTGTCTATAGGGTATGCACGTATATTGGTTTGTGATACTAATATATATGCAGCTATTAATAATGCTTACACTAATACAGTATGTATTTATGCTATTAATATGCTAATAGTAATGATATGCTCACACTACATGTGAATCCCAGCTACACAGTTTTTATAGACACACTGTGCTTATGAATCTAACTAATAATATGCACATAATGATATGCTCACCAACAGACTCCACAAGTCAGCAAAGGAATTACGGCAAGGACGAAATGGTGACATAAGTTTTACCCCCTCCCTGAGGTGCTATGACCTTGAAGTTGATTATTTAAGTAAGGTGGGCGTGGGAGGCGAAGACCCCCACAATGGGGGTGCGGGGGAGGTGAAGACCCCCCCAAAAAAAGAACATCAATGTTTGTGTCCTCACTGAATTTCCTTTGCGATTCTAGACTCACAGTTCCTGAGTTGCTATTATCACATGGAACCCAGTTGTGACATACACGAGGTGGGATACTAAAATATCTATGTTGAAAATTTGGTGTCAAAATATTAAAAAATTTCAAACTTATGAGTTTGTATAGCAAAATTGCAACAAATGGTAATAACTTTGCCATTTTAACATATTTTTAACATAGGCTTCTTATGACCTCACCTCAGGAAAAAGGGCAGGAAATATTTTTTACATTCTGCCTGAAAGGTGAAATCACCAAGTGACCACGAAATCATCTTTCAGGCAGGAGTTGCATAATGACAGTCATATTGTTCATGTGGTGGGGTCCCCGAAAGGCTATGTTGAAAATCTGGTGTCAAAATGTCCAAAAATGACTGAGTTATGAATATAAGTTGAAACCCCCATTGAAATACATTGAACCACATTTTTCTTAGTTTCTCATATTGCAGTCATTGGTTCCAGCAACAAGACGTCTCTTCAACTGGAGAGTGGATCTTGAACCTAGGACTTGTTCAGGTGAGTGAGGGTGTGGGGGTGTACTTGGGGATGTGGAGTGGTGGGTGCTGAGGGGGTGGGGTGGGAAGCTGATTGACAAGAGACTGTTTTATGAAAAAATAAATCAAGGGCAAATTTCTTTATTTCAGATACTTGGATAGAGTTGGCGGGTGGGGGGTGCCACTAGACACCAGGGAAAGAAAAACAAGAGAAGGGCTGGGTATTGGGGGGTAGGGGTGCCACTAGACACCAGGGAAATACAGGAGAGTATGGAAGATGGTAGCAGAATTGGCATCCAAAGATTCTCCCTTCACAAAAAAGGATCCTTTTTCATGACTCGTGATATGAAAAAGGATTCTTTTTTCATATCAAGCGGTCATGAAAAAAGATTCCTAATAGTAAAAAAAAACATTTCTAGGGCATGACTGCCACTGTGAAATTTAGATTACACCTAAGGGGGTTCCGATCACATAGGCAGATGTGTTGGTGTCTCTCAATGATGCCTGTTAAATAGCCATCCTGAAGTGCTTACTGAGCATGCTCATAAACAATTTTTAAAATTATAAAAATGCAATAACTTTGGAACAGATTATTATTTTTTCACCATACTAGCAAAAGGCACATCTATGGGCTAGTCCCTTTCGGCCCAGAAAATTCAGACCAAGATTCCAAACCGTCTGGGCGGTAGGCAAGTTCAATGAAAAATCCCAGCAGTCAATGAGAGAAAAAGTGCGTTTTTTGCCTCTCCAGAACTCAGAAATCACACATCCAACTGGAAAGTAACTTGCCACATCCAGAGATCTACCCTGGGTGATGGTGCATGCAAATTTTCATGAAACTTTGTTGAATGGTTGCGAGGTTATTAAAATGCAAAAGTTGGGATTTAATACTGAACGGCCTGCTCAACCCTAACTATACAGGTGTGACCATGCCCCTGTAATATATTCTGCATATATTCTATACATGCTGTATCTTGCAAGCAAATAAGATACATAGTTTACTCACAGCTTAAGTTAGGCACACATGCCCAGGAGCTCCAGATGGTGCTTCTTGGATTTTCCATCACAAAGTTTATTTGTACAGTAAAGAAAAATTGTAAAACTAAAGCCAAAAGTAGCAATAGTAAACAAAGTCTGGCCAGAGCTGATAGGACTGCAGGTGAGGAATTTGATGTAAAAATATGAAAATTACCAAAGTTACAAGCCTGCATTAGCAAAATGCAACATAGGCTAATGAATCTGTTGTTTTGTAATATTTGTACATCAAATTTTTAACATAACCTTGTTATGACCCTAGCTCATGAAGAAGGACAGAGCAGATGTTAAACTCCTGCCTGAAAGGTGATGTGTTTGTTTCTGTTCACCTTGTATTACCAATGTCTGTTTATCTGTTGGTGTGGTATTACTGGGGAGGGCTACATGGAGAGGGAAATGGATAGGGACAGCTTCTCAGAGGGTTGCACCCCGCCACCATGTAACCCATTACCATTCATTCTCTTGCTGGAGGCATCTTGGTATACAAGATTAATCACCCTCAACCCAGGCCCCCACCAAAGGTTAGTCAGCTATGACAGGGTGGAGTATGGTGGGACTATACCACCCAAATAAATCTTACATCTCAATTTGAATTGAGTTTTGTAAATCAGTTCACAATTTATGACACATTTTTGAAATGAGTGGACTAAAGTGCAAGGTGCAAGGACAAAAGGTAGTAAAATGAAAATGTGGCAGCAGAGGGATGTTTACAAAAATATACAAACTTTGATCAGAGCCGATACGGCTGCTCAGAGTGAGGGAAGTGTGGCAAGAGTGAGTAAAAGAATACTTGGAGCCCTTGCCCTGCTTTCGCCGCACCAAAGTATATCGCGCACGTATGGAAGTAAATGAAGAAGTACCGCGTTAAAGTAGTATAGTGCATGCAGACTATATAACGGAGCTCACCAATGGTCACAAGCACATTATTACTAGAAAGTATTAAAAACTAGAAAGTAGACATTCAGTTAATTATGGAACTAAGAAAGAATAGTCACACGTGATGCTGAATTATTAATAATAAAATAATCTAAAAAGTATTATTAGAAAGAAACATTGGAAACTTTTTAAAACAAATGACTATGTAGAGTCAAGCTCAATAATTATAAACATACTGGTATGATTTTTTACTCCCCTATGAACTGTCATGGAAAGAAATGTGTAGGAGCACAGCCCTGTTATATTAAGACCACGGGAGTGGTATACAGCTACCTCTTGGTTACTTGGTTGAAAGGACAAAAGAAGGCCGAGGCCCATCAAGATTGTCCTCCACATATGTGGATCATTGTTATGATTCCATCTGGTTAGCCATTTATCTATTTTCATTTTAAAAGACATTATAGTAGTTGCATCAATAATGTCTTGTGGAAGAGTGTTCCATAGATGGGGAGTTCTTATAGAGAAAAAGGTTTGTCTCTTATTAGTGTTACATTTAGCGATATCCAACTGTTTATTATTTAGCCTTGGTCCGATTTTTTTGGAAGAGACTGATATGCCACATTGTCTCATCAAAATGGGTGATTTGATAATCTTAAAGAGTAGTAGTAAATCGCCTCTTGTTCTTCTTAATTCAAGAGAATGCAAGCCTGTCTTCTGTAGTCTGGTCTCATAATCCCGATGTGCCAAATGAGGAATAATTTTTGTAGCTCTGCTCTGAGACTTCTCAACTCTGTTTACATCCTTAATGAGGTAAAGACTCCAAAAAGGGGAACCATAATCTAGGTAGGGCCTGACATGAGATCTGTACAAGGTAATAATGCACTGTTCAGTTTTTGATACAAATGTGCAATTGATCCTTCGAAGAAGAGCATTGGTTTGGTTAGCGATTTTATTGCAGTGTGAAAATGAGGTAAGTTTATTGTTTACTTGGATCCCGAGATCTTTTTCAAGACAGGAAACCTTAATCTTGATATTGTTCAGTGTATATGCCTGTTTAGGGTTATTTTTCCCCATATGTAAAACAGCACATTTAGACAATTCAAAGTCCATTTTGTTGGTAAGAGCCCAGTATTCAATTGTTGCAAGATCAGTTAGCATTGCCTGCATGTTGACCGCATTATCAACAGCTCCCCCTAGCTTAGTGTCATCTGCAAACTTCATAAGAATGTTAGTTGAGTAGATTTTCATATCGCTAATGAAGATATTAAACAGGGTGGGTCCCAGGACAGAGCCCTGGGGAACACCACTCATCACTCTACCTAGGTCTGACATAGTGCCATTGACGCGGACCCTCTGAGATCGATTAGTCAACCAGCTTCTTATCCATGACACCAATGTTGCTGAAAAGCCTAAGTGGGTAAATTTGTTAATCAGAATAGCATGAGATACTTTATCGAAGGCTTTACTATAGTCTAACAAAATGACATCCGAAGGAATGCCTAAGTCAAGGTTCAAGCTTATGGAATTGTAGAAGGACAACAGATTTGTAGTGCAAGATAAACCAGCTCTAAATCCGTGTTGGGTGATGTCAGTAATATTTAGAGATTCAATTTCTTTTTCTAACAGTGTTTTGATTACTTTCTCCAGTAATTTACAGGGAATCGAGGTTAGACTGATTGGCCAGTAGTTGTCAACTTTAGAATGCAAACCCTGTTTAAAATTGGGGGTTACTATTGTCGTTAACCAGTCAAGGTGAACCATGGATTCTTGGAGAGATTTATTAAAGATAATTGTAAGTGGTAGTGTAATTGTATCTATAGCTCCCAAGAGGAATTTGGAACAAATATTATCGGGTCCAGGACTAGTATTTTTTTTTAAAGCTAGTAATAATTTGTAAATATCATTTTGTAGTACCATGTAATCTATATTTCCTAATGGGAGATTTTTAGATGGGGGAAAGGACAGGTCCTGAGTAAATACTGATAAAAAATAATTATTTAATGTAGTAGCAGTGGTGAGGTCAGAGGACATTATTGAATTGTTTATTTTTAGGGGACAAATTGTTTTATTGTTGCCCTTTTTACTATTTAGATATGCGTAAAATGATTTATGCGAGTCATTAGTATGTGCAATGCAGAATTCTAAGTTTCTTTTGGCTTCCAATATTAATTTTTTAAGGATTTTAACAGATTCCCTATATTGAGTTAACAGTTCGTTATTAGAATTTGAGGGAGAATTTTTTAGTAGAGAGAATAGCTTACGTTTGCATGAAATTTGTTTTTTAATAGAGGAGTTAAACCATGGTGGGATTTTATCCTTACTATTATACTTATGCTTATCAGGAACGTACCGATGTTCAAGTATCTGTATTTGTGCTTTTAAAAAATCCCATGATTCATTGGTGTTAAGAGGTGATAAGGTATGTGTCCAGTCAATTTTGCTTAAGTGGTCATTTATCTTTTGAAAATCAGCTCGTTCATAATGTTTAATTTTATGTTTATTTAATAAAGGGCATTGAGATAATGGAATAGTAAGAAAAATTGACATGTGGTCACTGTTACCAAGAGGTTCGGATATGTGTAAGTTGTTCACTGGAATGTCTCGACTTGTTATTACAAGGTCCAGGATGTTAATTCCCCGAGTAGGTTCTTTGACTAGTTGATACAGTCCCAGGTCGATAATGGTTGTAAGAAAGTTGTTGTCATAGTTATTAGAGCCTGTCAAAGTATCCCAGTTAATAGTTAGCAAGTTAAAGTCTCCTAAAATTAGGACAGGGCCATTATTTGCTAGCTGGGAGATATCTTCTGTTAACCTTGAACTTTGGGTGCTGTCAGAAGAGGGAGGGCGGTAACAGGTTCCAACTAAAATTTGTGGAAGGCATTTAGGTTGAATATAGACCCACACACTCTCGGAGACTACTGGAGACTGGTAGGAAATAATACTATCTCTAACATACAGACTAACCCCACCTCCTGATTTGATGTCAGGTCTATTTTTGGAATACTGTTTATAACCCGGTATTTCAGATGACCAACTTCTGTAGGAATTACCCCAGGTTTCAGTAATAGCTATTAGGGATAAATCAAGGAGATGAGCCTTAAGTTCGAGCTCAGCATGTTTAGTGATGTTTAACAATCGGGTGTTTAGAGATAGGATATTTAACTGGTTGTAGCTAGAGAACAGAGTCCCTGTGTTAAGAGTTTCGGTACATATCCCAAACTCCCCCTTAGCAGTCAGTTTAAATGGGAATGAATAAAAGTTGTGATTTTTCATCCCAGTAAATTACTACCCGGTCTACTAAGATGTAAACCATCCCAACAAAAGAGGGATGGATTGAGGTGAAAATCCTCCCAATGTGTCAAACAAGGAATATTTTGTCTGAGGCACCATTTCCTCAGCCATTCAATTAGGGATTTTATCTTAGAAGTAATGAAGTCATTTGCCCTTGGGACAGGTAATATCTCAGAGAAGCAGATATCACAGCCTTTTTCTACCAGTAAGTTACACTGGGCAACAAAGTTCTGTTTAATACATTGCAGAGGTTGTTTGGAGATATAATTTGTACTCACATGAATGACTACCAGAGGGTTTATTTCAGCTGGTTTTAAGATTGTGTTGAGCATTGCTGTGATGTCATTAATCCTTGCTCCCCGATAACTAGAACAGGTACGGAGTTATAAAAGTTTGTTTAATGAGTTGTATTTGAAGTACTGGCAAGTGGGCAGGATGGCACAATGACATTAACAGCAGCCCATTTGAATACATAACCCCCTACCAGACTTTCACTGTTGGACTGCTGGCTGTCCTTTCCAGGTCCCCCCCCAACAGGGGCAGCAAGTGAGATTTTATCAGTTGTTTGCTATAAATGCTTTTGTTCCCCAGCCCTGAAACTGACCTATGCCCGCAAAAGGTACTGTTGGACTAGAGAAACACAGAGACACGTAGACACAGTCAAGGGAGATGCACTGCAGAATTCCAACACTGTCTGTCATATGGGAGTGAACTGCTCACCCTCTGTGACACAGGATGCCTTATATATAAGAAAATAGCCTATGTAAGAAGTAGACCTGGAATCCCCCCCCGGCCAGAATCCTTACATATGCTAATGTTTTCAGCCTTGAAGCTGGGAGTCATCATGTAGGAATTTCTACTGTCTACTGCTGTCAACATTCCCATGTGTCTAAAGTTATGTAGTTTAAAAATAAATTAGAACTATGAAACCAGTCAAAAGCATTTATAGCAAGCAACTGATAAAATCTCACTTGCTGCCCCTGTGGGGGGGGGACCTGGAAAGGAGAGCCAGCAGTCCAACAGTGAAAGTCTGGTAGGGGTTATGTATTCAAATGGGCTGCTGTTAATGTCATTGTGCCATCCTGCCCACTTGCCAGTATTTCAAATACAACTCATTAAACAAACTTTTATAACTCCTATTATCTCATTGCCTCCACAGGAGCTCTCTGAAGTTGCACCACTTGTCTCCTGTCACTGTTAACAGTATACAGGAGACAAGTGGTGCAAAATCAGGCTATAGTCAGCATGCTACAAACAAATCCTAATAGCTCAAGAACCATAAGTGCTAGACACAAAGTATGAGTGGAAAATTTATTCAGCACAAAATTACCTTTCCAATGGCGGTATGCATATAATAATATGTAATTATGTTGTTATTCTGTGCTGGTTGAAACAGCAAAAAAAATATTTTTTTCACTACAATAGGCAACATAAACCATACAAACCATATCATAAACAAATGTGAATAACTCCTAAAGTATACATGATATACACAAAATATCAGTAGCAAAATTGTTCAGCACAAAATTACCTTTCCAATGGTGGTATGCAAATAATAATATGTAATTTTGTTTGTTTTCTGTGCTGGTTGAAACAGCAAACAAAAATATTTTTTTTCACTAAAATAGGCAACATAAGCCATACACTCCATACCATAAACAAATGTGAATAACTCCTAAAGTATACATGATATACACAAAATATTAGTGGCAAAGTTGTTCAGCACAAAAGTACCATTCCAACAGTGCTATGCAATCAAATATATATTATATTCTGTTATATATCAAAATATATAAGGGACTGTGTCCAGTTCTGGAGACCCTATCTCCGCAAGGACATAGACAGGATAGAGGCAGTCCAGAGGAGGGCAACTAAAATGGTGCAGGGTCTGCAAGAGAAGCCATATGAGGAGAGACTAAAGGAGCTTAATATGTATACCCTTGAGGAAAGAAGGGAGAGGGGGGACATGATAGAAACTTTCAAGTACCTCAAGGGAATCAACAAAGTCCAAGAGGGTAGCATCTTTCAGAAAAAGAGACTTGCAAGAACAAGAGGACACAATTTAAAAATAGAAGGAGGCGTGTTCAGGGCAATGTGAGGAAGTATTATTTCACAGAGAGGGTAGTGATGCATGGAACAGCCTTCCTGAGGAAGTTGTGGGGTCTAAAACTGTGGGAGAATTCAAGAATGCATGGGACAGACATAAGGCAATTCTTGTGGGGGGCAGGAAGATATAGGCTGTTGGTTAACTAGGATCTGCGGCCTATCCTGTAGGTAGGGAAATGGGCAGACTAGATGGGCCTAGCAGTCCTTATCTGCCGTTAAAGTCTATGTTTCTATGTTTCTATCTCCAGATGTTGCATGGGCACACAGGAAGTCAGTAGTTGACTTCTGTAGGCATCCTCTGGACACAACAGTGTATTTTACTGATGACTGCAGGCATCTGCTAGGAGACAATGAGCTAAACTAATAAAACATTTAAACCCTATTTTCAACATTTGAAATGTTATTTTCTTACTTTTATAAACAAATCCTGTAATTACGGACCATCAATCTCTAGCCTGTCTCCTGTTAGCTGCAATATACTGGTGACGCTTTAGCCAGCTGGTTATGATTGCTCAGTGATAGAGAATACTGGATGGGCACTGAATTGAGGTAAGTTTTTGTTACAGAGGGATTTCAGATTCCTCTGACCTCAAGATCAAAGCTTGAGAAGTCCATGGGAATCAGAACCCCGAGGTGGCAAAACACACTGGTTGTACATAGAGTTGCTCATCCTGTATTTTTTATAGTGTATAGTACTATGTGAAAAATGTGTTTTGTGAGTTCTTTTGCTTTCAAAATGAAACTGACTCATGCAGTCTCTAGAGGTTCTAGAATGCTGTTATACCACAGTAGGGTAGCACAGCACTCCATGACCTTGGAACTGTGGTAGAACAGCATTTTGAAAGGTATGGAATTCTATACAGAACAACATTCCACTATACACTATGGGTGGGATATTCAGAAATGTGCCAGGCATGGGCACAAGCCTGGGCACAGCACAATTGGGATGTGCCAGGGCATGGCCCGGGTGACATTCAATGGTGCTGCGCCATGGCTCAGCCCCATTGAATATGGCACTGGGGCCACCCACATTGCACATGGTGCAGTGGCACTGCACCAGTGCAAGCAGCAAGTGTGGAGCAGGGGGATGCATCAGCACAAGTGTGGGTGCACTAGGCACAGCAACTGCGATATTCAATGCTGGGCATGCAAATGAGTCCAGTATGCATGCAAGGCACAAATGGGGCCATTTGCATATCATTATGGCCCCATTTGCATGCAGGTGCGTCAATCCCCGGTGACTTGTGCCTGGCTCCCTGCCAGGCTGCCACTGTTGGGGACCGATGCCCCTGCCCCTCAGAGGGCAACACACCCCAGTGCCAGATCATGGGCTGTGGTTAAATGTAAAGTCCCTGGTGGGCCAATCGACTTGCTCCCCTTCCCAATCATGGGTGAAAAAAGAAATGTAAACCCTGGTGGTCCAGTGGACCCGATCCCCAGCCCGATCACAGGTAAATGAATCATTTCATTTTCCTGGTGGTCCAGTAGACCTGATCCCCAGTCCAATCACGGACTTCAGTTGGAAATATATGCCCAAGTGGGCCATCGGTACCCTCTCCCCACCCGCCCACTCAAACCACCACCCCACCCCACCATCAGTGGCGGGCAGCAGCTCCTCACCTCATTGCGCCCACTGACTGACAGCATACAGTACGGTTGCACGCCATTGCTCACCGCGTCATGGAGCGCATACCTGCATTGCATTACAGCCCCAAAATGTGATTCACATTTCGGGACTGTGCAGTACAGTACGATCTGCACGCCCATTGGCCCATGCAGTGGACCAATGGGCATACAGCTGTACTGTATGCTGTCAGTCAGCGGGTGGCCAGGTGGCTTGCAGGTGGGGAGCTGCCACCCACCACTGACAAGGGTGTGTGGGGTGGAGGGTCTGAGTGGGCAGATGGGGAGGGGAGTACCGATGGCCCACCTGGGCATATATTTCCAACTGAAGCCAGCGATCAGGCTGGGGATCAGGTCCACTGGACCACCAGGAATATTTAATATATCAAAAGCCCACAATCAGGCAGGGCAGCCAGTCCACTGGAGCACCAGGGATAATATACTTCGATGCCCGCGATCGGGTGCGGGGGCAATGATGCCCAGACTGTGTCTCTGGAGGTTGGGTGGCCACCCACAGCTGGTGGCTGCTGTGTTGCACCCTGCAATGCGGCAGCTCACCTGTGGCTGGCCAGGCCTTGCTCCTGCTTTTTACAGGTGGATCATTGCGCCCCCTCTGTGTGGCATAAGGCGGATTTGTGCCTTCATATGCACCGCACAACCCAAGCTGAATATCGGGTTTTGCCACACATGCATGAGCACGCCCGCACTTGCACTGCATACATTACTGGTGTGCCCTGGTGCATTGGGAATTGCGCAGTGCAACATCCCTTTTGAATATTAAGATAGGGTGATCAGTGGCTGCGACAGTGTACATTGCTGTGCCATGCGTTAACCCTTTTGAACATCCCACCCTGTATTTGTATACAGAATGTGTTATGAGTGTCTCTCATGAGACAGCCTGTGGGATGACCCCCCCCCAGGTTTCAGTTAAAATGATAAGATATATGTTCAACAGCAGAGCTCTGTAATCTGATTAACTTCCAAGATATTGCATTTTATGACCTGTTGCTTCTTTGAAGCTGGGAAACTAAAATATACCTTTTATGATGTCTTCAGAGGAAGAACAGTTAATTTCAACTGGTGTTAAAAAGCTATATGGCATCTAGGTGAGAAAACTGCAGAGTTGTAAAAGGTCTTTTGATATGGGCTGGGAACAGAAACTGCTCAAAGATCACAGAGAAGGAACTGGGAAATCACAGACTTATAATTTGGGAAATCAGTTTTTGCTGATGTCACCTTATTTAATATACCCCCTGATAGGACATCTTGTGTGTATTATTTTTTTTGTATATATTTAACAAGGAGGATCTAGGTGACATCATGGAAGAGGTGGGTATAGAGACAGTTTGAACTATTCTGTGTCTGATCTTTAGTGACACATTTCTTTGTGGGCTCTTAGAAATAACATCTAACTTTAAGCACTGTAAGAAGGTAATACATTAGACAGGAAAGTTTAATTGTATTGTGGTAGGAGTTTATATTTGTACTTTAACCCTGTTCTTTTAAGTGTGATGGTATGCTTTGTAATATAGTGTTCTGTGTTTACATTTTACATATTTTTTATCCATTTTTTAGTAAACCTCTTATTTTAAAGAGACTGCCTGGTGTGCCTTCAAAATTCTTTCTTTTGCATGTGAAGTATAGATGGTTAAAGTTGACAACTGTTCATAAGCTTAATGCTGTTACTGATCTGGAAAAAGGTAAGAAATACCTAAGGTCTTTCATAAAGTTTTAAGGGTTCATTTTGGATACCTGGTTAGGTGCCCTTAGGTGAAAGATATCTGGCATCCCCCAAAGAGCAGATTATCTGAGCCTGTACATTTGGGTATGTTAGCATAAGGTTCACAGTTTGAATCCTCCCAGAACTTGAGACTAAAGGCAATTCAGACCCACAAGCAGACAGGAGGGTTACCCTATTCTGTTACCTGTTCACAATACTGCGCTCAGAGGTTGGCACTGTGGGAGCAGAGGGCCTGACCTGCTGAGTGGGGTTGTGATAGATTGGTTGGCAGTGGTGTGCATACATTTGGTAAACACAAGCTTTAAATTGTTCAGTGTGTCAGCTTAATACTGTACAGCTCACTTGCAAAAAAAAGGCAGTGGTTTATTTTTAAAATGGAAACAGAACTTTATCATTTGGCTTACAGTCAAGTTCCTGCCTGTTTTATTTTTTTTCTAAAGTACAAGTTAGAGTAGCCATAGTTAGGGAAGAAGATGGCTTCCAACTACAGTGGGCACACTGTAGACTACTTGAGGCAGTTGTGCAAGGACAGAGGAGTCCTGTACGAGGTGAGAGCCACCAAGAAGAACCTCGTGGATGCCTTGATGGCAGCAGATACTCAGAGCATCGAGTCACTGACTGTGACTGTAAAAGACCAAACTTTGAGTGTGGAAGGGCTAGTAGCCAGTGCAGTGTCCAGATCTGGTGAGGACGACAGCAGGACCAGTGCCAGTGATGGGTGACAGCAGCACGAGGTCACCAGCATTCTGGAGCCAGAAGTACTCAGGCTGCAGATTGAGTTGCGCAGAATGGAGCTGGAGTTCCAGGAGAAGAGGGAGCGAGAACAGTGAGAGACTGAATGAGAACATCAAGAGGTGGACCAAAAACAATGAGAGACAGACCGTGAGGAGCGTGAGCACCAGAAGCGACATGAACTGGAGAAGCTATGACTCCAGCCACTCGCACCAGAGCAGGTAAGTGGCTTGGGTTTAACTGGAACTACAGGACTGGGTTACAAATTGAATTCCAAATTGATAGCTGAATTTATGGATGCCTTTTTAAATTCCTTTGAAAAACTTTGTATTCAGGATAAAATTCCTAGAGAGTCCTGGAGCTTCCAGCTATCCCCGCTACTTACTGAGAAAGTTCACAATGCAGGACAGTAATGATTACAGCAAACTTAAAGTTGCACTGTTAAAAAAAATTTGAATAAACTGCTGAAGCATACAAAGCTAAATTCTGTAAGCTCAGGAGAAGCCCTGATATGAGCTATGAGGAGCTAGCCATGCAACAACATCAGTTTTTAAAATGTTGGTGGGAAGGAATTGAAGCAAACTCTGTAGATAAAATTGAAAATGCAATATTGTTAGAGCAGTTTTTTTGGGCATGCCCAGCAGAGCTCAAAACCTGGCTGGAGAACCAAATCCAAAAACAGTGCAAGAGGCTGCTGAACTCCAGGACCGCTATGCCAAGAACAGACCTGCTCTGAGAGCGAATGAGGCAGGTGTGGTAGTGCAGAAATGGAAAAGTGCACCTTCAGGGAAGCTAAAATCCTCACTGCCTCCACCAAAACCAGTTAGCCCCAGGTTTCAGAGAAAAGATGTCTCTGAGAAAATAAATTAATGTTGGATCTGTAAAGAAACTGGGCATATTGCCAGACAATGTCCCAAAAGGGCAAGCAATATGCAACATGGGGCTAGGAAAGAAGTGGGTTGTTTGTGTGTCCCTGGAAGCATGCCTGTGAACATGAGGGAACACATGCACCCAGTCATGGTGAATGGTGTACAAACACAAGGGTTAAGGGACATGGGGGCATCCCAGACATTGGTAAAAGGGGATCTGGTACAGCCTGGGCAGCTTATACCCAATAAATATGTCACTGTACAAGACTTTACTGGTGAGGAGAAAACATTTGCCCCTCACTACTGTTCTCCTATACTGGGGTGAAACAGGGGGAACTGTGCAACAGGTGGCTGTAGCCAAAACGTTAGCAGTTGATGTCATCCTTGGCAAAACTCTCCAACACGGGATGGTGTGTGCAGTTACCCATAGCCAAGTGGCAAGGGAAAAGTGTGATTCCCTGGACCCCACAGAAGCCATGGTAGAAATCACTGGGAGGCCAATTCCCCAGCCTGTGTCTCCTGATCTGGAGACTAATGAAAGGGGGGTAGAAATTTCCCCAG
The DNA here is from genome assembly GCA_016271365.2 of Neoceratodus forsteri. Lineage (NCBI taxonomy): Eukaryota > Metazoa > Chordata > Ceratodontiformes > Ceratodontidae > Neoceratodus > Neoceratodus forsteri. The sequence continues at coordinate 1,572,327,348 of CM028131.1, forward strand.
TAGCAGTTAACTACACAGCTACGGAGGGTTACTCTGAAGAAGGAGGGGTGACCCATTGTCAGAGGGTTGCGGATGACAGTGATCCTGAGTGCCCTAATGCTAGTGCTAGGGACCCTAGTTTAGAGATGGAAGGGGACCTGTCCCATGCCTTGGGAATGTATGAGGAGTTTGCAGCTGCTCAGAGAAGTGATCCTAGTCTAGAGAAGCTGAGGGTTTGGGGCAGACTCTGATGGTGCACAGGGAGGTGACAGTAAACATAAGGTTTATTGGGAAAATGGACTGATATATACTCAGGCTGTGCAGACAGAGGGAGGGGTGGTAGGCAGGCAGCTTGTCATTCCCCAGGGGTATCATGAACAGTTGCTCAAGATTGCACATGATATTCCCTTGCCTGGTCATCTAGGAATCACGCGCACTATGCAGCGGTTGGCCCAGAATTTCTATTGGCTCAACTTCACCCAGCAGGTGAAGGAGTAATGCAGGTCTTGTCACCAGTGCCAAGAAATAGGGAAGGCAGGTAAGAAAACCCAAGCCACCCTAATTCCATTGCCTATAGTGGAGGAGTCATTCCAGAAGGTGGGAATGGATATAGTGAGGCCTTTAAATACCCCAGCTCCTCTGGGAAGAGGTTCATCCTGACTGTGGTGGATTACACCACCTGGTACCCCAAGGCAGTCACCCTGTCCTCACAGAGGACAGATAAAGTGGCAGATGCCTTACTTGGGATTTTCTCCCATGTTGGGTTTCTGTAGGAGGTTATCACTGATCGAGGGGGTTCCTTCATGTTGGACCTGATTAAATGTTTGTAGGAGAAGTGTGGGGTGGTGCAGAGATGCATGACATTGTATCACTGACAAGCCAATGGGCTTGTGGAAAGATCTAATGGTACCCTGAAGTCAATGCTCCGAGCTCCTGAACAGTATGGGAGGAAGTGGGAGAAATATCTTCCCCGCCTGTTGTTTGCATACAGGGAGGTGCCCCAAGAGTCGACAGGATTTTCCCCCTTCAAGCTCTTATATGGATGCCGGGTACGTGGGCCCCTAGACTTGATCCAGGAGGACTGGGAAGGCAAACATGCCACCCAGGGAACTCCCATAGTGGATTACGTCCTTAGGTTTAGAGAAAGGCTGAAGGAGCTTACGGGGACAGCCCAGAGCAACCTAGCAGCTGCCCAACAGAAACAAAAAGTGTGGTATGACCGCAGAGCCAGAGCTTGCTCATACAAGGTGGGTTAGGAAGTCACGGTCCTTATTCCGGTCCAGAAAGACAAGCTGCAGGCTGAGTGGGCAGGACTGTACAAAGTAGTTAGGAAGGTAAATGATGTGAACTATATTATAGTGTTACCTGACAGAAGACAGACAGAAAGGATGTACCATGTCAACATGATGAAGCCATATGCTAATAGGGCTGACATGGTGTTCACAGTATGTAGTCCTGGGGAGGGGACGGATGAAGGAGACCCTCTTCTGGACTTGCTGGAAGAAAGCAAGTGGGAGTCCTCTGTGGAGGCAGTTAAATTGTCTCCCCTACAGGCCCTCTGACAAGATCCAAGAAGTAAGGGTGGTTTTAGAATCCTTTGCCCCACTGTTTAGTGCCAAGTCTGGATTAACCCCCTTAGTGATGCACAATGTGGAGACTGGGACACAGACACCCATATGGCGGACAGCATATCGGGTGTCAGAGGCTGTCCAAAAGGACATTAGGAGGGAAGTGGAGGAGATGCTGGATTTAGGGGTAATTCAGAGATCCCACAGCCCCTGGGCCTCACCCGTAGTCTTTGTGCCCAAGCCAGATGGCTCTACTCATTTCTGTGTGGACTATCATGGATTGAATGCAGTCACGAAGTCAGACACCCACCCGATGCCCCAGACGGATGAACTCCTGGACAAGTTGGGAGGGGTGACCTACCTTATGACTACTGACCTGACCAAGGGGTATTGGCAGGTAAAGTTAACAGACAGAGCTAGGGAGAGGTCAGCCTTCATCACTCTGATAGGTTTATTTGAATTTAAAGTAATGCCTTTTGGAATGAAGAACACCCCGGCCACTTTCCAAAGGTTGGTGAACCAGGTGTTAAATGGAGCTGAGGAGTACGCTGTGGTGTACCTAGATGACATTCCCATCTTTAGTGCCAGCTGGGAGGAACACCTGTCCCACCTTAGGGAAGTGCTGGGCAAGATACAGAAGGCTAGGCTCACTGTCAAAGCTGAGAAGTGCCAGGTGGCCATGGGAGAAGTGGCATACCTCAAGCATGTTGTTGGCCAGGGACAGCTCCATTCTAACCAAGCAAAAATAGAGGTGATCGAGCCATGGCCCAGACCAGAAATGCAGAAGTAGGTCAAGAGTTTCCTCAGGACAGCAGGGTACTATAGGAAATTTATACCCAATTACAGTGCCCTGGCTGCTCCCCTATCTGATCTGGTAAGGAAAAGGATGCCTAAGAAAATTACCTGGGGACAAGCCTGTAAAAAAGCCTTTACCAGACTGAAGGAGGCACTGTGCAGTGCTTCTGTATTGACAAGTCCTGACTACAGTAGACCCTTTATAGGTCAGATTGATGCCTCAGATGTGGGCATTGGGGCAGTACTGAGTCAGACATCCAACTAAGGGAAAGATCACCCGGCAGTGTACCTGAGTAAAAAGTTACTTCCCAGGGAGCAGGCATACTCTACTGTGGAAAAAGAGTGTCTTGTCATAGTGTGGACCCTAAAGAAGTTAGAGCCATACTTATATGGGCAGCATTTTGTGGTACAGACTGACCACAACCCCCTGGTTTGGCCGATGCAAATGGGAAAAACTAATGGTAGATTGTTGAGATGGAGTCTTGCCATACAAGGATATGACATGACAATCTTACATAGGGCTGGAGCGACCAATTAGAACAGCGATGGGCTTTCGCGTCTTTATGAGGAGTGAACTGATTTGGGAAGCTCATTCCATGCAAGGGATAGAGCCCCCAAATTCAGTCTAGGTAGAGAGGACTGTGATGCTTGGCTAGCTGGTTATGATTGCTCTATGATATTTGTATATAGAATGTGTTATTGAGTGTCTCTCATGAAACAGCCTGTGGGATGACCCCCCCCCCAGGTTTCATTTAAAATGACAGGATGTATGTTAGACAGCACAGCTCTGTAATCTGATTAACTTCCAAGATATTGCATTTTATGACCTGTTGCTTCTTTGAAGCTGGGAAACTAAAATTTACCTTTTATGATGTCTTCAGAGGAAGAACAGTTAATTTCAACTGGTGTTAAAAAGCTATATGGCATCTAGGTGAGAAAACTGCAGAGTTGTAAAAGGTCTTTTGATATGGGCTGGGAACAGGAACTGCTCAAAGATCATAGAGAAGGAACTGGGAAATCACAGATTTAAAATTTGGGAAATCGGTTTTTGCTGATGTCACCTTATTTAATATACCCCCTTATAGGACATCCTGTGTATATTATTTTTTTTTATATTTAACAGGGAGGAGCTAGGTGACATCATGGAAGAGGTGGGTATAGAGACAGTTTAAACTATTCTGTGTCTGATCTTTAGTGACACATTTCTTTGTGAGCTCTTAGAAACAACATCTAACTTTAGGCACTGTGTAGAGGTATACGTTAGATAGAAAAAGTCTAACTGTATGTTGATAAGAATTTGTACTTTTACTTGTTTTCTTTCATGTGATTGTATGCTTTGTGATATAGTGTTCTGTATTTACATTTTACATATGTTTTATCCATTTCTTAGTAAACCTCTTATTTTAAAGAGACTGTCTGGTGTGCCTTCAAAATTATTTCTTTTGCATGTGAAGTATAGATGGTTAAAGCTGACAACTGTTCATAAGCTTAATGGTGTTACTGATCTGGAAAAAGGTAAGAAATACCTAAAGTCTTTCATAAAGTTTTAAAGGTTCATTTTGGATACCTGGTTAGGTGCCCTTAGGTGAAAGATATCTGGCATCCCCTGAAGAGCAGATTATCTGAACCTGTACATTTGGGTATGCTAGCATAAGGTTCACAGTTTGAGTCCTCCCCCCAGAACTTTAGACTAAAGGTGATTTGGGCCCACAAGCAGACAGGAGGGTTACCCTGTTCTGTTACCTGTTCACAATACTGCGCTCAGAGGTTGGCACTGTGGGAGCAGAGGGCCTGACCTGCTGAGTGGGTTTGTGACACTCAGTACTATACTCGGTCTAAAAGACAGACAGAAGGCTTTATTGAGTCTACTATGTCTGACTCCCCTTCAACAAGGGCTCTTAATGCCCTTATCCTGCAAGTAGATAAGTATCAAGTTTACTTTCAAATACAGTGATGCTACCTGAATTCATAACCTCTGGTGGAAGTGAATTCCATGTATTAATAATTCTTTCAGTAAAGAAATATCTTCTTTTGTTTTTGTATGGGTACACTACCAGTCAAAAGTTTTAGAACACCCCCATTTTCCAGTATTTATTGAAATTTAAGCAATTCAAGTCCAATGAATAACCTGAAATGGTACAAAGGTAAGCGGTAAACTGCTAGAGGTTAAAAAAAAAGATTAGGTTAACAAAAACTGCTTTAGAGAAATTGCAAAGAAAGCCAAGGTGTCAGTGAGTGCAGTTTCCTACACCATCAAAAGGCACTTGGAAACTGGAGGAAACTCTGACAGGAAGAGGTCTGGCAGACCCAAAGCCACAACAGAATCAAAAGACAAGTTTCTGAGAGTCAACAGCTTGCGTGATAGGCGGCTCACAGGACAACAGCACAGAGTGACTGGCACGCTGAACCAAAAGGGCTACCACAGCATTTTGCAGCACCATGCAATACCCTCTGGTCTGTGCCTAGTTGGTCAGGGGTTCATCCTACAGCAAGATAATGACCCAAAACATACCTCCAGGCTATGTAAGAACTACCTTCGAGGAAAAGAACAAGACGGTAGGCTTCAAATCATGGAATGGCCAGCACAGTCTCTAGACTTAAACCCCATCGAGCTGGTTTGGGATGAACTGGACAGAAGGGTGAAAGCAAAGCAACCTACAAGCGCAACACATTTGTGGGAACTTCTGCAACAGTGTGCATATAGTTTATTCAGGGGTTACACGTGGCCTCTGGCAAGCAGTCTGTATAAGGCAGGTAGTAGGAAGGTTAAGCTAGGAGACAAGAGTTGGAGAGGAGGGGAGTACCTTAGGAGCTTTAAGTGCCATGACAGTGGCATGCGTTTGAGGTCAGCAGATGGGACTTAAGCCTGGTGCAGAAGTTCATGAGTGAGGAGGAGGCCTGGACCTTGGGAGGGAGCTTGTTTCATTGGCAGGCTGCTTGGGAGGAAAAGGATCTTCTTCCAGCATTTGTCCTTACCCTAGGGACTTCTAATAGCGTTCTATCTGAGGTCATTAGGTTCATTGGGTTGTGTTTGAGGGTTATGGTCCTGGCAATGCTTGGTGGAGCATGGAGTTAGAGAAGCTTGTAGGCCTGGACAAGCAAAGGGTGTTGGAGGCGGGTGACCAATGTGGGCCAACGAAGATTGGCCAAGGTGTCACAGTGGTGACATCTTGGGTGGTCTAAGGTTGTGAAATGAGCTATTTTATTATATAGGGTTTGCATCCTGGTAATCTCTTGTTTAGCCATGCCCTGTATAATAGGGGCCACAAAGGTCAGGTTGGGTAGAAGGACGCTGGTAGCTGTGGAGAGCCTGGCTTCAGGGATGAGTTGGCCCCTGAGTCAGCACAGGGTGCCAAGTTTCCGATGTAGGGTCCTGGTGACCTGGTCCAGGTGTTCCTTGTATGTGATATTCTGATCCAACGTGAGGCCTAAGTATTTAAGGGAGGGGACTATGTTAAAGGCTTTACCAGAGAGTGAGGTTAAGGAGAGGGATGAGGACCTGTCAAATCCCAGGAATCTTGGCCAGAATAGCATTGCCTTGGTCTTGTTGGCATTTAGTACCATTCTGTTCTTACATAGCCAAGTATCTAGTGAAATGAGATCCTTTTGGAGTAGAGGGCCTAGGGCAACCATGTCACGCAGGGGTCGGAAGATGACAGTATCATCAGCTTACTGCATAACCGAGCTCTCCCCGCAGTGGGTACACAGGTCATTGGTAAACAAGGAGAACAGGAGGGGGCCTAGAATTGAGCCCTGAGGTACACCCCGGTTTAGGGGTAGTGGGTCAGACATGGTCCCTTTCCATGAGACCCTCTGTGCCCTGCCTGATAAGTAGCTCCCAAACCACTTCAGGGCATGATTGTCTAGTTCTATATTTTGCAGCTTCTGTAGCAGCAAGTTGTGGTCGACGAGGTCGAACGCCTTGGATAAGTCTATAAAGACTGCACCAGTGGGTATCTCTTTGTCCATTGCCCTGAGAACTTCATCTGTGAAGTTAATGAGGGCAGTGTCAGTACCATGGTTTGTTCTAAATCCATGTTGGGAGGGGGCAAGGAGCTGATGAGCTTCCAGGCAGTCCCTGAGTTGATTGTAGATGACTCTTTCTTGCACCTTAGCAAGTGAACAGAGGAGGGAGATGGGCCTGTAGTTGTTGAGTTTTTCCCTGAGCCCCCCTTTGTGAATAGGGACAACATTGGCATGTTTCCATGGGTCAGGGACTGCTCCTTCCCTCAGTGATCGATTGAGGAGCATGGTTATAGGCCAGGCTAAGGAGGTAGCTCCTGCTTTGAGTAGCCGAGGGTTGATACCATTGGGTCCCCCTGACCCTTTCGGTTTCAGGTTCCTTAGGAGGTTTAGTACTTCAGTGCATTTAGCCAGTCTCAGGTGAAATGGGGGTCTTTCCATGTGAGGTGGTTCATCTGAGGTATGGGGGAGAGTCTGGGGAGACAGGCAGGTCTTGTAGGCCTCGAGGTCTGAGAAGTGCCTGTTAAGGGCAGCCGATATTTGAGAAGGGTCAGTTCTGAGCGGACCATTAATCTCCATGGGACAGGACTCAGGCTTTTTGCTGCCCTTGATCAGGTTATTGATATGATTCCAGAATTGCTTGGGGTTGCCCAGGCTGGTTTTCTGCAGATGTGTTAAGTAATCTCTCTTAGCGAGTTTTATGGCTCTTTTGGCTTTGTTCCTCAGGGCTTTGTTTTCAGCAAGATCTGCCGGGAAGGAGGAGAACCTAAACTTTTTCCAGGCTTTTTCCCGAGTAGCCATTAGGGCTTTGAGGGAGGGAGAGATCCACTTGTAGCAGTTGCCTTTAGCCCTCATTCTCTTCATTGGAGCAAAGAGGTTGGCCGCTGTGGCTAGTTCATCCTGGAAGTATTGCACAGCCTCAGTAAGAGTAGGGAGAATATTTATCGGGTTCCAGTCCAGACTACCTAGGTAGCGACTGTATTGTATTCAGATAGTACTAATGAATCTGTTTGTTTTATTAACTAATTCTTTACAATGTCCAGAAAAGGACAAGTCATTGCTTAGGATTCCCAGGTCTCTTTCTTGGGCAACTGTTTTTAAAGTTTTGTTATTTAGGGAGCATTTTATTTGTTCATTCCTACCCCCTAGGTGTAAAACTACACACTTGTCGGTGTTGAATTGCATTCCATTTTGACCTGCCCAAAGCTAGAGTTGTGTCAGATCATGCTGAAGTGTATCTACCTTATGAACATCCCCCACTTCTGCACATAGTTTAGAATCATCTGCAAATTTCATACGTTTATTTGTAAGTGTTTTGTTCATGTCCGATATAAAGATATTGAACAGCACAGGTCCCAGAACCGACCCCTGAGGCATCCCGCTACCAACGGGGCCTTGTTCTGACAGATGTCCTCTTAGTCTAACTCTTTGGGTCCTATTTTGAAGCCAGTTTTTAATCCAGTTAATAATATATTGTGGTGTTTTTTGTATGGTCCACCAGTAAAAGACCCCTGAACTTCTCTGTGGTCTGCCAGACCCTTCGGTTGCTGCTGGTGCTGCTGGTAAGGACCCCATCTGGACCATGCGAATAACTAGTCGGACACATAAAATAAAGAATAAGGCAGGTTTATTCAGCTCAGTAGGTGTTCTCTTCATGAGGACAAGCCCCACACTGTCTAAAACTCTGACTGACAGACCAGTATTGCACTGCCAGGCAGTGCAACAATTAGATACATGCAGTTCTAAGTGCTCTTTAAGGGGCGACAGCTAAACATTAAGCCCCATGCTTAATGTGTGCTTCATATCACTGCCAGAACAGTGAATGTGAGCACCACTCAAACAAGTGATAATCTATACGTTTCTAAGAATTTTTAAGTAAATAATTTAAGGCAAAAAAAACATTGTCATGCATTACAAGGCATTAGAGTTCCCAAAACAGAACAGTACTCCGCTGCAGGGAGCGGGGGAGGAAAGAATCTGGACTACACTGGGGACCAGTCAGAGTAGCACCAGAGAGGTGGGAAACACAATAGTACTTGAGACTTGGTCATGCCACAAGTGCTAAAGTGTAGGGGAAGGAAAAGGGAAGAGAGGGACGGGTAGCAGCAGGAGGATACCCAGAATGCAGGCTCACACTTTAATAACAGTTACATAAACAGGTGAACTGTCTGGTGAAACAGACTTTCCTAAGGGGAAAAACGTTAGTGCAGGAAATAGTACCATAGAAACAGGTGCAAGAAAGAGGTACAACAAGATATTTACTGCAACAATGAAAATCAGAAAATGAATTAGTCCTGACACATTTCACTGAGTCCGGTAACAAAAGTTCAAGACCTCCATTGACTTTCCCGGTCAATGGGAATGGAGGCATGCATGGACTGCACCAGTTCCTGACAGGAGGGGGTCAGGTCATTAAAAGTGACCCAGGAGTTCTGCCCAATATCGAATCCACACCACTTTACTCTGTAATTCCAGGATCCATTGACAAACTTCTTTCTTAGGATCTTCTCGATCTGGTGCACTGGGGTGTGTGGAAGAGAGTTCTGAGAAGAAGAAGAAGAAAAAGGAAAAGAAGAAGATTGAGAAGAAGAGGAAGTCCCAGGCAAATCATCTGGTAAACTGGAATCCAGCTGGAGAGTGTCAGGAGTGGGAAGATCTGTAGGAACTGGCTGCAGGTTGTCTGGAGGGATCTCAGCTTCAGAGAGAATGGCAGGCTCAAGGGCAGCTTCATTTGTGGGAGAACTGGGGTCATCTGGAAGTTTGTTATTGAGGTACCCGTGCTTTAGTCAGTTTATATGGACTTTGTTGTGTACCAGCTTGCCATCCGACTTGCATCGCAGATAAACGTGGACCGGAGGGAGCTTTTCTACAATGTAGAAGGGACCAGTCCAATGGCGAAGCAGTTTCTTGGTGGCGCCCGGAACAAGAACAGGACGGTACAAATAGACAATGTCCCCAACAGAGAATGAAGGCTCATGTACCTTGGCTGCAGACATTTTCTTCATTGCTGATTTTCTCTGGCCCAACGTGGTGATTGCAACTCATCAGGCAAGTTCCAGCTGTTCCAGAAGAGGGATAATAAAAGAAGAAGCTGACTTAGGCACCGCTAGCAGCGAGAGATCCCTGTCCAGTGGGGTTCTTAGGTGATGACCATGGACTAAGAAAAAGGGGGTGTATTCTGTGCTATCAACACAAGAGCTGGTATTGTACGCAAACTGCACAAAGGGAACAAACCGGTCCCAGGTGTCGTGAGTCTCATCCAGATACTTGGAGAGTGTGCCTAGAATGGTGGACATCATTCTTTCATTCTGTCCACTGCATTGTGGATGGTAACTTGTGGTATGTGTCTTTTTTATGTCGAGAAGTTTGCAAGTTTCTCAGACAATGGCGGACAGGTAGTTAGTACCTCTGTCTGAATGTAGGTACGATGGGGTACAGTGATGACAAATGACTGTGTTGAGAAATGCACTGGCCACAGTGGTGGCTTTAATGTCTCTCAGAGGGATGAGTTCCAGATATTTTGTCAAGTAGTCTACAAAGATAAGGAAGTACTTGTTACCAGAGTCAGAGCATGTTGGCAAGGGCCCAAGAATGTCAGTGCTGACTCTCTGGAATGGTTCAGTGGCTACTGGCATTGGGATGATGTGTGCCTTTGTTGGTTTGGCCGGAGGCTTTCTCTGGGAGCAGGACTAGCAGGATTTTATGAACTGGACAATGTCTCTGTTCATGTGTGGCCAGAAGAAGTGAACTCTTGTCTTTTCCAGAGTTATGTGAATTCCCATATGACCTCCAGATAGTGGAGAGGCATGAGTGGAGAGAAGAACCTGAGGGATGAGAGAGGCTGGCACAACTAGCTGTACGTGAGTTCTATCCGTGCAATGACCCTTACCTTCCTTGGTCCAAATGTGAAAGAGCACACTGTCATTGAGGAAGTACTGAGAAGCAAGAAAAAGTACATCTTGGCGATGTTGCTTTTGTTGAGGTAATGTTCCAGACTCTAAGTAGGTGATGATGTCTGTAAATTGAGTGTCAGTTCTTTGTTGCATTTTAACAGTTGCCAGGGACAGATCAGATGCAGAGGAGATGAGAAGCTCTTCATCTGCTTGTAGTAACTGAGGATTTGTGTGTCTCTCTGAGCAGGCAGTTGGTAGCAGCAAAGCAACTTAAGATGTTGAAGGAGTGTCCACAGGAAGCACATCTGTGGTATGGAAGGGAAGAGCTTGTAAACAGGATTCATCATCTGTTGAGGAGGATGCAGAGGGATATCATCTCTGGCTTACACCATCAGCATTCGAGTGAACTCAAACTGGTCTGTATTGGATTTCGAAGGTGTCGGATTGCAGCATGGTGATCCATCCGGCGAACTTGCCTACTGGCACCTTCATTTCAAATAACCACCTGAGGGCAGAGTGATCAATGATAGCTGTAAAGGAGGAGTACCACAGGTAGCAGTCAAATTTCTTCACGGCAAATACCATGGCTAGACATTCTTCCTCTGTGATGCCATAGTTCTGCTCAGCTGAGGAAAGAGAGCGCCCAGCATAGGAGACAACTTGTTCTCTTCCATCTTGATTTTGACAGAGCACAGCACCCACTGCAAAGGAACTAGCATCTGAGTAGAGCTTGAATGGTTGGTCAAACCTTGGATATGCCAATACTGGAGAAGAGATGAGGTTTTGTTTTAGGGTGTCAAAGGCCTCTTTACATTCAGAAGTCCAGATATACTCACATCCCTTTTTTGTGAGGGTGTACAGTGGAGCTGCAATCTTGGCATAGTTGCAAATGAACTTTCGGTAGTAGCCAGACAAGCCCAGGAAAGCTCGAAGGTCTTTGAGATTATTAGACTCTGGATAGTCTTTGACTGCTGAGAGCTTATCTGGATCTGGAGAGATGCCCTGAGAACTAACCCCATGTCCCAGGTAATGAATTTGATGCTGTGCAAAACAACACTTTTCTGGGCGAAGCTTGAGACTGGCTTGTCTGAGACATTCGAACACTTCTTGAAGATGTTGAAGGTGCTCTGGCAAAATTCTGCTGAAGACTATCACATCATCCAGGTAGACTAGGCAAGATTTCCAGGACAACCCATGTAGTACGGCTTCCATAACACATTGAAATGTGGCTGGACTGTTCCGAAGACCCAGAGGCAGACGTTTGAACTGTAAAAGTCCCAAGTGGCAGCACCATGCTGTGTATGGATGAGAAGCTGGATCAATTGAAACTTGGTAGAACCCACTCTGAAGGTCTAGAGTGGTGAAGTAAGCAGGACTGGCCGCACCAAGACTCTCTAAAGCATCTTCGGCTGTAGGCAAGGGATGAGCATCCTGCACTGTGTAGGCATTGAGTTTTCTGTAGTCTACCACAAAATTATACCCTTTGTCCTTCTTTACCACCAGCAAGCAAGGTGCACCCCAGGGACTTGTAGACTCTTTGACTATGTCTTGGTCAAGCATGTCTTTGATTATGTCCTCGAGGACTTGTTTCTGGTTGTGCCTCACTTTGTAGGCTCGTTGACGGATTGGTTTCAGGTAGGGCAGTACTTTGATGGTGTGTTGCAGGATATCACAACATCCGTGCTTGTTACCTGAACCAATAAAGACATCCGGGTAATTTTCCAGTAATTTCAAAAGTTGTTGCTTTTCTGTTGGAGATGCTGGAAGTTTGGAAGAGGACAGATGTTGACTGAGGGGTAACTCTATTGAAGTTGAAGAGGTCGTGATAGTATTGACAGGAGTAGAGTAGGTGGAACCAGGCTGAGGGTCTTTCATGAGATGAAGCTTGTCCCCAGAAGACAAGCAGACAAACTTTCCAATGTTGGCACCCTTTGAAATTACCACTGGCTCATTTGTGAAGTTGCAGCATTTTTGGAAGACTGTGCCATCCTGCACCACTGATGAGGTATTTCCTGGAAAGAGACCTGATGAATGCAGCACAGGGGATCCTGTGACAATGCCAACAACACCTTGTGAAAGTGGTTCACCTCGAATCTTGGCAATCAAAACCATTTCTGACTGAGGAGGCACAGTGACTGAGTCTATAGCTGTGAGTTGCCTCCGAGGATCTAGCGACAGTTTGCTAGAGGTAAAGTCTAGGATGGCTTTGTGAGCTTTGAGAAAGTCCAGGCCTAAAATTATTGCAGGTTGAAGATCAGGCACGATATAAAACTTGACAGTAGCTTGCTGTGAGCCAAAGTGGAGCTCAAGATGGACTATGCCTGTGATAGGTACTGTATCTGTACTTGCTGTGATAATGTACTTTATGTCAGCTGGAGAGACATTAGGTAGGTGATGAATAGCTTGCTTGTTTAAAATACTCCTGTTGATAACTGATATTTCTGCTCCAGTGTTGACCAAGACATGTGTAGACCAATCTCCGATGGTTACAGGTACATAGTTCACTAGAAGAGGTGAGAGGATGACAGGCACCTTTGCCCCAGGAAGTGAGAGTGTGCTGGAGTTCGCAGTTGGAGGAAGTGTTTTGGTTGAAATGTGAGAGTCAGAGGGGTGGTCAGTTGCAGTGTTCCCCTGCCCAACAAAAGCCCCTAGTCTGTTGGGCGGCACTCGTTTCCCTGATCCTGGGAGTAGTTGCGGTTATCATGTTGAATGCGCTGTGGTGGGCGTCCATGGTCCTCTTGCATCCTGTGGTAATATTTTAACTTTCGACAGACAGCAGCAGTGTGTCCCCCTGAATCCACACCACTGGCAAGTCACTGGCTCTCGAGAAGGTGGAGGTGGATCCGGTCGCTGTCGAGGTGGTTGCATAGCATTAGGATTTACCGCAGAGGCAGTTGTGCTGATGTGTAAGGTATTGACAGTAGAAATAAGCTTGTCGATCATTGCTTGTTGCTGTTGGACACATGTGGCAAGTGCAGCCAGTTGTGAGGTTTGGGGTGCCTAAGTGCCAGCAGACTGGAACATTGAAATGGACTCTTGAGCTAGCCGTGCAGCTTGGATGGTGTCTGTCCAGGTGGTTGGTTTTTGCAGTACGACATAGGTGCGAAATTGAGGAGGCAGTCCCCAGACAAAGACTGTTACTTGATCTTTCTTTGATTTCTGTAGGCCATTGTATTGAGTCTCAATGTCCACAATGAAGGCTTCGAGAGATTCTGAGGGTTGCATGGTGTGCTCCCACAGCTGTTGCTCTAATAACCAGGGTGAATGTGCTTGGAGAAAATGGGCTTTGAAGGTTGCGTACAGTGTGGCAGCATCTGCTTTGACTTGGTCTGGAAGTGCGTTGAACCAGGAAATGGCAGTCCCTCTCAGAAGCAAGTGCAAGGCATTGGAGCTGTGCAAGGGATCAGTCCAACCATTGAAGGAAATCCACGCTTGGAAGAGTTCCAGCCTGTCGACAGCATCTTCATGAGGCAGGGCTGAGAAGGTTACTGGTTGTAGGCTGGCATGGACCGTGGACTGTAGTGAAATGGCTTTAACGTAGGCCAAGTCATCTTGAATAGCTTGTATAGCTGGTGCTCCTTGAGAGGAAATAGAATACTGAATGTCATGAAGGATTGTTTCGATTTTGTAGCCCCACACCCTAGAGGTGGGTGAAGGTAAGACTCCAGATGCTCCGGTGCCCATATCTGTGTCGTCATCAGACTTTGTGGTTGGAGATGAGCTTCGTTTCACTGAGCGAAGGTCGTACGGGTGAGAAGGAGTTGCCGGCATGCAGGAGACAGGACTTCCTGTTGTAGATGAAGTGCTGAGCAAAAATTATTTTTGTATACAAAAGTACAAGTTTTTGTAGCAAAGTTCATCAATGACATCTTAATAAAGGATTTTCCACTCAATTCTGTGTTGTTTGTTATTTAAATAAAGGTTTTGTTGTAAAAATCAGCTTTTTGTAACAGTGTCCATTCATTTCAATAGGACTCCCATTGTTTTCAATGGAGTGAGGTCAATGTGTCCCCTTCACAAGATGGCCGCTGAACTGTGACATGCAGTTCCTGTGGGTTCTGACTGCCTGACTGTAGCAAGACGGCCACCAGCGGGGGGGGTCAAGGTTCATTCCTTTCTTGTTGTTGTGATGCTGTGTTCAAGATGGAGGACCTCTTCCACAAGGCTGCCTGGCTGCTCAGCAATGTCCAAAATGGCGATTGCTGCCCTGCTATCTTCTTCCCCAGTGAAAATGGCAACAGTTTTGTGGTGAGCAGCACAAAATGCTGGGGAATTTTTGTACTTATGAGACTGTTCTCTGTTTCGTTTATGGAGCTTTTATTTATTTTATTTGCCCTTTGTGTGTCTCCCAGGCTTGTACTTTGATGAGTTATTTACTATGTCTTGCCTCCGAGAATTTGTACTGCGCCCTGCCTAGAATGTCTGCTGTGCTTGTCCGTTGTTTCATTTATATTATGCCTTTTGTTTGCTCCTAAGGTAGTGCTTTGTGTAGTTTACACTTTTTTGTTTTCCTGAATTTCTTTATTGCCCCACTTGAAGTCTGTGCTTTGTCGCTGTGTTTAATGTCCTTGTAATGTAATGGGCCTAAGCTGTGAGTGCAGAGGCTTCATGTAGCTGCCTGTGTAAGGAGGAAACCGCGGTTGCTGTCTGTGTGGCTGCAAGAAGGTTATGTGTCCCCGCCTGTGGGGAATGACTGAAGGCAGGCCCGATCACAAGAGGATCTCTCCCCGTGCTGGGGAGAGAGGAATGGTGCTCCTAGTGGCTGTAGTAAGAAGAAGCTGCGGCTGGAGGAAGGGCAGCCGGTGAGTTGTGGTTGCGAGGTGGGCCGAGCAGTGTGTTGCAGATGCGGCCCTGAGTGGAGCTGTGATTAGGGAGCAAGCTAGAAGGTCAAGTGTGGAGTTGATTGCTCCATGCTGCAGTAGGTTTACTTTGTTTTGTTTTTCTTGGCAAGGTTGAGGCCTGAAATATACTGTGAGGTGGCCGACTGTGCTGGAGTTGGGGAACTGAAGTTGGGAGTGGATCCCTCTTTGTGGCTGGGGTAACTGTTTGGGAAGAGCGGGGCTCCATGCTCTGATGTGGTTGTTGGGGAGGAGTTTGAACTAAGTGTGGAGCGGAGGTTCCAATGTTGCAGGAGCCGCTGTTCAGGCACAAGTCCAGGGTTATTTATTAATTTTTAACAGTCCCTTTTGGAGTGACTTTCTGCGCCATGGAGTGGAGCACTAGGTTTGGCACTGGACTCGAGGTGGGGAGCATAAAGCGGCAGTTTGTTGTGAGCCACAGATGAGAGGCAGCATGAGGGCTTTTTTTTTTTTTTTTTGCAGTTTTGATTTATTTTCTGTTGTAGCTGCACACCATGCTGTAAGAGACCGGTTGGCAGAAGTTGCAGTTTAACTTTTTGCCATTTGCTTGTTGTGTGAACAGCATTTCAGACATAAGCCCTGCCATGGGGGAGGTGCACAGTTTGCAGCACCATGGGATGCAGGATATAGCACATTTATTTTTTTTTTGTAATTATATTTTTTATTAGTCATTTTCATTATTCACTTCCATACAGTACCATTTGCCATTTTACAGTAAAATGCATAGTCTCAGTCTACTCCGGATATGAAATACATTTGTTCATTATTATATTCTAAACTCATTCGTTACAGCTCTAGCTTTACAGGTAAATTCATATGTGTACATCTTTAATTACCATAAATCTCATACTCCAATCCGAGGCCCTAACCTTCCACTTCCGATCCTATTATCTTATTTCAGTATGATTTCTGCTCCCCTGTCACCATTTGTCCCTCATTTTCCTTTACCATTATCATTATTTTGGATGATCCTCTCTTTCTCTTACGGTATAACAAAGGGAGTTTCTCCAACCCCTCTCGGGTCTGTCCTGACCCCTTCAGATGTCATGTGGGTACTGTTCATCAACCTTTCATCTCTTCTCTAGGGTACAAAGTTCGGTTCTCTGGGCATAATGTACAGTATCCATCTACTCCATCTCCCTGTACCAAGTGCTGTTTTATTATTTAAGGAGTATGTGATCTTTTCTGCTTTATAAATACTGTTAACAATAGTCCTCCAAGTCTCTATTGTGGGAATCCTAACAGTTAACCAGCATTTCGTTATTGCCTTCTTGGCAGCAAGGAGCATAGTTCCCAATAGGGGACCAGAAGATGGACCCCTTAAATGTCTGGGGAAAATATGCAATAGGAAAAATTCTCCCGACCATGGGAGCCCTGGGCCCCAAATCAACTCCAGTTCTTCTAGTAGGGATCTTAAGAAGGGTTGTAATTTTGGGCATGTCCAGAAGATGTGTGTATGGTGGACTGTTGTTTCTCCGCAATCCCACCAGCAGGAGGCCGTTCTATCCCTATCATAGTGTGAAGTTATTACTGGTGTGCGGAAGTACCTTACTAAAAGTTGCCAAACGAACAATCGCCACTCCTGAGAATTAGTAAGTTTACTAGTCAGGTTACAGCCTATTTCCCATGTCTCTTCGGGTATCTGCGTGTCTAGTTCCCTTTCCCATTTCTGTCTGACCCGGTAGGTGTCTCCCCCTATTGTCTGCATTATTGCTTTATATATGCAAGAGATTGCATGTGGTAAGTTTTTGGTACGGAGATTTTGAAGAAGCATTTTTATCAAAGGAGGGTGTTCCTCCTGACATCGCACTCTGGGGTGTTGTTAAAGAAGTGCCGAATTTGCAAGTATCTAAAAAGTCAGAGGGTCTCAGTTTGAACTCTTGTTGAAGGGAGGTGAAGGTCCTCACCAGTGAGCCTGTCACCAATTGAGTTAGGCTGGTAAAGTGTTGGTGTTCCCAGTTTCTGAAGGTATGATCTAATCTACCGGGGGTGGGAGTTTTCCAGTTGCCCAATGGGGAGGAACCAGGTCAGATATGAGGAGATTCCCAGGGACTTACAAATCCTATTCCAGGCTCTTACCTGATGGTTGGTCCAGGGGTCCGTACATGGCTGCCCCTGGTTAGGAAGGGGGTAGAGTAAAACAAGGCTCTTTCCCACTCTGAGTCTGAGAGTAAAGACTCCTCTATCTCCTTCCATCTAGCTGTATAATCGGGTGCTGCTCTCCTAATCACAAATGAGATATGTGAGGCCCAATTGTAAAATTTAAGATTAGGGAGGGCCAGTCCTCCTTTGTCTTTTGGAAGCATTAGTGTGTTCAATCCCACTCTGGGCTTCTTTCCTGACCACAGAAACTTAGAGATTATCTTATTCCAGTCCCGAAATAGGGTTGGGGTAAATGAAGGGGTATGTTTTGAAATAGATAAAGTGCTCTGGGTAAGATCACCATTCGTATCACCTAGACTCTCTGTTTCAGGTTCAGGGGAAGAATATCCCACTTTTCCAGGTCGCTTTTCATCTGGGCCATAAAGGGGCCATAATTAAATCGCAAGGCGTCTTCTGTTTTGTGAGATAGGAAAATTCCCAAATATTTAAGTTTATTTAACTTCCAGCTGAAAGGGTATCTAACTCTTAGCCATTCTGGCGGGTCAAAGTGAGAGACCATTGCCTCTGTTTTATTAGTATTCAGTCAATAGCCCGAACATCTGCTGTATTCCTCTAGAATTTCGAAAACCTTGGGAATTGACTTAGTTGGATCTGAAAGGAAGAGTAAGACATCGTCTGCGTATAATGCTATACGATGCTCTAAATCATCTATCCTGATTCCCTCTACTTCTGTGGATTGTCGTATAGCTTGGGCCAGGGGTTCTATAAATATAGCGAAGAGACCTGGTGACAGCGGACAGCCCTGCCTTGTGCCTCTGCCTAAGGGGAAATACTGAGAGTGGTGACCCGAAACCTTTATACAAGCTTGTGGTGAGGAGTATAATTCTGTGAGGAGTGTGATGAAAAGAGGAGGGAAGCTCATCTCCCACATTGTAGTGAAAAGGAAAGGCCAGGACACCCGATCGAATGCCCTCTCGGCATCCAAGCCGAGAAGGACACTCTGCGTCTTGCTGGCCTGCATCTCCTGTATCAGGTGTAATGCCCGACGGGTGTTGTCGGTGGTTGATCTGCCTCCTACAAAGCCTGTTTGATCCAAATTAATCAGATTCGGGAGTACTGAATCTAATCTCTTAGCCAAAATGGCAGTGTAGTATTTATAATCTACATTAAGGACTGATACTGGTCTGTACGAGCTGCATTGTAGGGAGTCCTTTTCAGGTTTAAGGATAAGGGAGATTGTAGCATATGACCAGCTAGGTGGAGGGGTATTACCCTGCATTATTTCATTCATAGCTTCTACCAGGGTAGGGCAAACTGTGTGGGCCATGCTTTTATAAAATTCAGCTCCGTATCCATCCAGGCCTGGAGATTTTTGTGTCTTTGATCTGGCAATTGCTGTGGTTAATTCCTGTAGGGTTATAGGAGCCACTAAAATTGCTTGCTGTTCCTCAGTAAGTTTGGGGAGGGTCAAATCCCTAAGGAAAGCTTCCACTTGCTCCGGAGGAGACTGTTGTTCCGGAGTATATAATTCTTGAAAATATTGTACAAAAACCCGGGTTACCTCCTCTAGCTTGGATTGTTGCACGCCTGTTTTTGGGTCTTTAATTATTGCTATTGTGGACATTTTACGCTGCTTGTGTAATCTATATGCTAATAGGCGAGAGGCCCTCGGGCCTACTTCGCCATACTTCTGCTTTAGGGAAGCTAATGCCACTTCAGCTTGCTGCATGCATAGGTCCTCCAGTTCCCTTTTTGCCCTTTGGAGCTGCGGTAGTACCAAGGTATCTCCCTGCTGATGTTTCTGTTGGAAATCCAACAGGGTCTGCTCAAGGAGATTCCTCCTTTGCTCTCTGGCTTTAGCCAGTGTGGCTGTGTGTTTTATCAAGTGGCCTCTAAGAACCACTTTTAAAGTGTCCCACCTAATTGCCGTCGAGATGTTTGGATCAGCATTGTCTCTCTTAATTTCTTCTATTTTTGCCTTGAGGAATTCCTTAAACACCTCACTCTTAAGGTGCGCAGGGTTAAACCTCCACCTAGTTGTTCTTCTCACCTCTCCTATTGCCCAGACGGTAACTATTGTGGCATGATCTGCGTGCGTAATGGCTCCCATTTTGCTTCTATCAATTTATCTAAATTTTCTTTTGTGTGAAACAGTAATCTATTCTAGAGTAGGTGCCATGTGGTGCTGAAAAAAATGAATGTCCCCTAGTTCTCGGGTGTAGTGATCTCCAAGTGTCTAGCCATCCCACCTCCCGTATGAAGCATCGGAAAAATCTCTGAGGGGTGGGTTAATTCCTAATTAGTTTGGTGGAGTCTAATGCAGGGTCCAGTGTGGCATTGAAGTCTCCTCCCAACAGCAGTATTCCCTTAGTCAGGGAAACCACTCTATCTAATAAGGTCTGAATAGTGGGTATATTTGCGCCCGGAGGGAAATATATATTTGCCAGGGTTACCACCCTATCCCATTGCCAGCCCTCTGGATCCTCCCATCTCTTTATCTCCTGAAAAGGAGTGCTTGAGGGAATTAATATGGCCACCCCTCGTCTTCTTCCCATTTCACCCATTGCTGAAGCAAATACCTGAGAAAATCCTCTTCTTTTCAATTTCTCATGTTCCTTTGGTGACATGTGAGTTTCTTGTAGGAATGCAATATCTGAACCAGACTTCTTTAGTAGTGTTAATATTCTAGTCCTTTTTATAGGGTTCCCCAAACCATTAACGTTTAGGGAATATAATGTTACACGTCTATTCATATCCAACTAACTTCCTTTCCTCTCGATCTAGATCGGAAGTGGAAACCTCTCCCCTCCAAACCTTTGTTTGTTCTCTCAAAGGGTTGTAACATATTATAATTCTGCCAAATACCATGCCTGACTTTATCATAGTCCATACTTGTCAGGTACTGTATGTCGTGAATTTTAACTATAACTAAACTTAAACCTCCAACTCGGTAGCTAACCGAAATGAGTAAACATAAACTTAGGAGGTAATATCCGTCCCTAATTCGATGGTACCTATGACGAAACGGGGCCAACTGGGCCAAATTCGATAATTTGGTATACCATCGAGTTGCGGGTCTTCCATCATTGTGATCCCACTCTGGGATCATGGTGTGCTATCCATTTACACACCTGAACTCTCGGTGTTTTGAGAGTTCTGGACACTTGTCGTGTCTGCTTATTTTTTGGGGGTGGGGACCGCTAGGCCAAGCTCGTGTAATAAGGCTATGGGCTAGTGTCAGTTAGGGAAGTAAATGGGCTGGGACGTCCCTCTACTCTCTTGGGCCACCCCTTATATCTCATTGCCGATTTTACATATGAGGATCTGCTTTAGTAAAAAGGTTCCCCCTTATTTTATTTAGTTAGAATTAGGGGAAAGCATAAAATCAAGGTCTGCCATATGGGGAAATCTCACTAGGACTCCAGCTTACATAACTATTTCCATTTGGAGACATGAATAAGTGAAGAGGTGGGAGAGAATCCCTCTATCTCCCCGCCTTCCCTCCAGGTGTGACTATTCCCAGCGCTCTGAGATCGAAGCACATCCCTCACCCTCCACACCCCTCATCCCCCGGTACTGGGGCCTAGTGAAAGCGAGGGTCGGAAGACCAGGGCTAGGGGTGAGCAGTGGAGACTAAGGTTATACCTCTCAACCACGATAGATCCCCTTATTGCCACGTGAGCGGCCCCCAAAATAACCGGGAAGGAGGTGGCGGATCTCCAAACATTACAAACAATTATTTTCCTTTATACTGGTTAGCCACTACAGTACTTTATACATAGAGAAAGTTATGCATCTAGGCTAATCTGTAACTTATCTGGAGCAGTTCGTGAGTTTTCTGTTGATTTTTTGATGTTTGATGAACGGAAGACTCAGACCGGAAGGTTCAGATGGAACCCTGCTTCCCCCCCCCCCCGAAGTCCAATTCTAAGATTATCAGTCCTGCACAACTTGTTATGCAATCAGTGGCACGCCCTCAGACCACCTTCCGATGAAATTCATCTAGGAGGGCTATCATTCTGCTTCCTCTCGGTGAGTTTATCCGTGCTGCTACGCTGTGGTGGTTGCTGCAGAGTTTTAACGATCTGCTGGATGGCTTCTCTGCCTTGCTGTCTGCATGCCCCTCTATTGCCTTTGTTCCACACTTGCTGCGAAAGTTTAGACGCCAGGGAAAGTCTTTGGTTGGTGGGTGTCTTCGGGGTCTCAAAACCTCTCTTTTTTAGCTCTGCAATTGCCTCCCCTGCAGAATCGAAGGTGTGGGGACCTTCTGGAAATCCTATTACCAGCTTTGCGGGGTACGGGGTACGGAATCGGAGGCCTGCCGCTTTTAGGATGCGCAAGATTGGGATATACTGCCTTCTTCTGAACATTATCTCAGGAGCGTAGTCGTTTTCTAGAAATATTCTGTGAGATTGGAAGAGTACCTCGCCCTGTTTCCATGCCGCATGCAGTACCGCTTCTTTTTCTTGGAATCGGAGAAATCTCACTAAAATTGCTCTCGGGCGTGCTCCCGTAGCCGGCTTTGGGCCCAAAGTGCGATGGACTCTCTCAAATTCGAGAGTTAAGTTGTCTGGAATTTTTATAGCCTCCCTTAACAGCTGCTTCATAAACAAGATTATGTCTGGGCTTTCTACTCCCTCCGGGATTCCAGAGATGCGGATATTATTCCGTCGGTTGCAGCTTTCCGCATCCTCTGCTCTCGCTAGCAGGGCCTGCACCTCCTTTGATATCTGGGCTGCTGCGCGCTCCGTATTATCCACTCTGCGGTCCGTTATTGTAGCTTGCTCCTCCAACTCATCCTGCCGCTTGTCCAATTTTGTGAGATCTGTGCGGAGGGCTGTTACCATCACCCTCATTTCTTTTCGAAAGTCTCTTATTTTGGAGAGCATGGCTGTCATCTGCTTCTGTATTGCTGACAGGGGAGGTTGTTGTGATCTCGCTCTTCTGCGACGCAAGGTCCCCGAAGCTTGTGACCCTTCGCTTTCCGAGTCTCCCTCCGAAAATCCTGTTCCATCTCGCTCTTCCCCTGGTTTAGGGGTCGCACTTTCTCCTTTCTTTGGCATCCTTGCTGGCCGCTGATGGGTATTTCCTTTCCCTTTCAGTTCAAATCCCCTTTTTTTTATCTTTTAATAATGGGGCGGCCCAGGAGCTCACTTCTTAGGCTTCCATTCAGTAGGGTGACGTCACCGGAAGTTCCTAGCACATTTATTGTGGAACAGTTCAGTCACTGAGCTGGTTGTCAGCAGGATTTAGCACTTGTACTCTTAGTAGGCTCTATTTTATTTTTTTTTTTTTTTTTGTTTAACAGTAGGAAGGTTGCAGGCTGCTATAGAAAATGGGAGACAGTTCAGCTTTTCTCTCAGCAGCTAAGGCTGTGGTATAAATAACATTCAGCAGTTCGGGCATACTGGGGTGATGATTTTGGGGTAACCAGCGATGCTGGCAACGAGACATGGGGGTCTGGACAGAAGAAGAGCCGCATTCTCCACCATACGTGGCATTTTTTTGTATGGTCCACCACTAAAAGACCCCTGCCAGCCCCTTTGGTTGATGCTGGTGCTACTGGTGAGGACCCCATCTGGACCATGCGAATAACTAGTCGGAAGCATAAAATACAGAATAAGGCAGGTTTATTCAGTTCAGTAGGTGTTCTCTTCATGAGGACAAGCACCACACTAACTATACTCTGACTGACAGACCAACATGGCACTGCCAGGCAGTGCAACAATTAGATACATGCAGTTCTAAGTACTCTTAAAGGGGCGGAAGCAATACATTAAGCCCCATGCTTAATGTGTGCTTCACAATATGTATTTATGCCTAACGCTGTCATTTTGTTGATCAACTGGGGGTGTGGAACCCTATCAAAAGCTTTCTGGTAATCCAAGGATACTATATCCACTGATTTATTATTATCGAGCACATTGCTTACATAGTTGTAAAATGTGAACATATTAGTTACACAAGATCTGTTTTTTTTTAGCCATGTTGTGTTTTGTCTTTCATGTTTTTGGTTTCTAAATCCTTTTCAGCCTATCCCTTAATAGAGACTCAAAACTCTTGCCTAGTACCAAGGTCAGGCTTATGGGCCTATAGTTCCCCATTTCAGCTTTTCCCCCTTTTTATAGATTGGGATGACCTCTGCTTCCTTCCAGTCATTGGTAATTCTCCGGTGGTTAGAGACAGCCAAAAGAGTTTGTAGAGTGGTTCAACTAGCCAATCCCTTATTTCTTTTGGTAATTTTGGATGAAGCTAATCAGATCCAGCTATTTTTGATGTATCTAATTTATTTAGTCTATCTGCTATTTCACTTCTAGACATTAAGTCAGGCTGTACGCCCATATAACTTGTGTGAGCTTGGTATGTTATGGAAACAGAGGGTTTGTGGTAGACAGAGCAAGAATAATTGTTAAACGCCCTAGCCATCTGTAGTGGATCTTTTTGTTCCCTACCATCTACTCTGATAGGGCCCACCTCCCTATTTGAAGATTTTATTTATATAGGCATATAAGGTTTTTCCCTTATCTTTTAAATGGGCAATCTTGAATTCTAGAAAGTTTTTCTCCCTTCTAATATTTTTTTTGATTTTATATAGCTGATCTTTATAAGTCTATATATTATATGAACTGTTCTCCCTTTTCATTGACCGATATGCCTGTCTTTTCCTAATTACTTGTCTATGGACTTTGTTAGTGCACCAAACCAGTACCTTACCTTTCTTATTGTAAAATTTTTTTAATGGGACAAGTTCCTTTTCTATTGTGAGGATATGGTTTTTGATTTTCAGCCATAAGTTTTCGCTGGTATCCCTATCATCGTCACAATTCCAGTTTATAAGTTTATTTCTTATCTTGACGAAATCTGCTTTTTGGTAGTTCCTAACCTCAGTTCTTCCTGATAATATAGTGGGCATGTTACTGTGCTTAAACAGAATAGTGTTATGATCACTAAAAATTAATGGTTCTTGAATCTTCAGTCCAGTCACACTGTCTCCTACGTTGGATAGAACCAAATCCAACACATCGGTCAATCTGGTAAGACCATCTACCATCTGTGTTAACCCATTATCATAGCATAGATTTATTTATTTAGTTAGTTAGTTTTTGTTAACCAGGTAGGTGCACTAGCCATGAAATGACTATTTTCAGGCATGACCTGGAAGAGTGCAACAATCAAAGACAGGTACATAGCATGAGTACAATGAAATTACAATAGCATAGGTCAAAACAGTCAGTAGTAATGAATACATGCAGCCAGGGCAATAACAATCAATGAAATTCACATAGAATTTTAGGTATAGAAAACCTACAGTCAAGGAAGAGATATCACAACATAGCAGAAAAGAAATATTGTTCAAATTAGTCACAACAATGAAGATTCAACTGGCCAGTGAAACAAGGCAGGGGCAAATTCCTGACTAGGCAGGATGCATTATCATAGCCTCCAAAACAAGACTCAGGTGTGGGGGGGTTGGGGGTAGATTAGCTCTCAAGGAGATAGTAAGGGTATGAAGAGCTATGAGGTAGGGAAGTTAAAGTTAGGCCAGGCAGCACCTGGCGGGTGAGTGGATTAAGGAGGATTAAGACAAGTGCAGAGATCAGCAAGGGATAGATGTAGGTGCAGATCCTTTTTAAAGCTGTCATGGGATCCGGATTTTCGAAGTGCTTGGGGGAGAGTTCCCAAGCTTAGGAGAAGAGTGATTGAAGGCAACAGAGCCTTTTGATGTTTTACATCTAGGTACATTCAGCAGGGATTTATCTACTAATCGCAGTCTCTAGGAGAAGGTTTGAGGTACCAGCAATGTTGCAAGCACTGAAGGGGTCTGGTTTCTGAGTATAGAGTCAATCAGGGAACCAAGAGAGTATTGAAAGCAAGCTGAGGGGGATAACCAGCCCAGATCCCTGTACAATTGGCAGTGGTGCTTAAGCCGTGGTGACAAGGAGGCATATCGACAGATACTATTATAAGTGACATCCCACTTATGAAGGAAGGTTTTGTGTGTGGCAGCAAAGGTTGGCATGCCGTAGGTGAGGGCAGGGAGTAATATGCCTCTGGCAATAGCAAATTTAGCAGAGGTAGTCAGCATGAAACTGGACTTGTAAGTGACCCCCAGTTTAGAAATTACTGCCTTGCAGACAGATTGTGTATGCAGGCTGAAGTCCAGGGATTGGTCCAGAAGAATTCCCAGGTGCTTAGAAGATGTAACACGTGGTTGCAGCCAAGGTGAGCTTTACAACACAGGCATGGTATGGGGGGGGGCGAGGCAACAGCTGCGTGTGCTGGAACAGTGACTGCACAGCACAGCTGACCGACAGTGCAAGGGTGAGATGCACCACAGCCCGGCATGGTCAAACACAGAAGCGGAGAGACGGCACACAGCAGCACTCAGAGGGCCACCAGGCAGAGGGGCAAGCACATGCAGGATGCCGCAGCCACATAGCAGGTCGCAGACACACAGGAGAACCAGCCCACAGCACAGGGCTGGCATGGCCCAGACACCACAGCACTGCACTGGGACAGATGGCATGCAGGCACCCAGTGCCCCCTCAGCGGTCCACCACATCACACACCAGAAAGTCAAAGCAAACAGCTACTCATTCCAGCAGGACTCAGGACCTGCAAGGGCACCAGGGCACGGGCACTGGACAGGGGGTGGAGGCTGTTGGACACACGCCTGATGCAGAGGCCAGATGGGAATAGGCAGCAACAGCCCGCAGTGGGCAGGGGCAGGGGACCACACACATAAGGGGGCACAGCCACAGTGCAAGCAGGAACGCCATCCGAACCGGATGAAGTCAGTCCAATACATTCAGAGTCAACAGGGCAAACCACTGGCTGTACACGGTGGCTACATCTATCGCAGGGACAAGGCTGGCCCTGAGAAGGTCTATTGGTGTTGTGCCAAGGCACGCAAGTATAGCTGCCTCATCCGCCTGCACACAGTAGATGACACTGTGGTGGTCATCATATGGGAGCATAATCATGCTCCCAATGCAGTGGACGTCGGTCTGCACCAGGTACTGGGGATGCTGAGAGACAGGGTGAGGAGGTCAATGGACAGCGCTGCGCAAATGGTTGCGGCAAACACCTAGGGGATTTCAACGGCCATTGTGGGGTGATTGCCAGGGCTGCATTTACTGTGGCAGATCATGCAACGCATGTGACATGTGGCACAGGGTGGCCCATGACACCGGCCACAGTCACCAACCTGGCTATACCAGCCGAGTTCACCATGACGGGGAAGGGGGCCAGTTCCTGCTCTTTGACAGTGGCCAGGAGCAGGACCAGATTATCATCTATGCCAGTGGCTGGGGTCTGCAGCAGCTGGTGAACTATCCCGACAGGTTTATGGACAGTACCTTCAGGGCATGCCCAATGCTATCCAGGCAGCTCTACACCATTCACACCGTCCAGTCGGGGACAGTCCTGCCAGCAGTGTATGCCCTCACCTGTACCAGGAGAGTGCAGACCTAAACACGGCTGCTGGGCCAGCTATGCCTCCACCGTACGACACTCACCCCCGCCACTGTGCTGCTCAATTTCAAGCATACCAGCTGGTGTACAGTGTCCAGCACCTTCCCAAATGCTATCATCAGGGGCTGCTTCTTCCACTATTCACAGGTCATCTGGCGGAAGATACAGCAGTGCCCCGGGGTTCTGCACCAGTACTCTATGGACCCAGACTTTGCACTGCACGTCTGGATGCTGCTGCCATTAGCATTCATACCACCCACTGATGTGCCAACTGTCTTCCAGGAGATGCAGGAGTGGGAGTACATGGTGCAGAATGAGAAGGTGCTGCAGCCAATCCTTGACCACTATGAGGACACCTGGGTTGGTCACCCCAGTGCCCAGTCTGGCCGCCATCGTGCAGCATTCCCCATCGAGCAGTGGAACTGCCATGCGGTGACCATCCAGGGCTTGGCTAGGATGAATAATGATGTGGAGGGGTGGCACTGAGCATTTATTACCAGGATTGATGCATGCCACCCCAGTATCTGGTGGCTGTTGGACTCCCAGTTGGTGTCAGCAGCTGAGGTGCCACATGCCCGGTGCTGCTACTGGGGACCTGAATGCCCAAATTGATGCTGTGGTCACCGAGTATGACACCAGGATCCATTACGACTACCTCCGTGGGCTGGCAAACAATTTCACCTTCCATGTGTGACCAGCCATGGCCAAGTAGTGCTAGTGCCCACCATGCCCTGCCACCCAGGGACCCCTCCTGTCCCTGCGCATCTGCACCTGCATGCCATTAGCACCTGGCTGGCTCCATGCCCAGCAGTCAAGCAGTGCCACCCTGTATGGGCACCTGCTCCCCTTCCCTATTACCCATAGTCACTCTTTTGACACACGCTCGCCTTGCGTGCACCCATTGCTGAATTTGCCCTTTCTGTGTGCTTGGCTTTCCTGCGCATTCGCCTCTTCTGTGTGCTCGCCCTTCCCGCAATTACCCAATGTCTGTCACTCTGTGGGGACTCACCCTTGGAGAGTCACCCACTTCACATAAATCCATAACGTATTCTATTTGTGCGCCACTGTGGTCCTGCACCAGTAGGGGAGTTTGACATGTCCTAAGTTTAGGGGCAGATCCAAGTAACATTTCTTGGGTTTTCTTAGCATTAAGTACAAGCTTATGTGCAGAAAGCCAATTTTGGACATTTGTGAAATCTGAGGAAAGGGATGCATTTATGCTGGAGACCTTATCAGAGCTTGAATAGAGTACAAGATCATCTGCATAGAGAACAGATGAGCATGAAAGAAAAAACTCATCTTACGTTATTGATAAAAAGTCAGAAAAGAAGAGGTCTCAGAATAGAGAACTGGGGAACCCCAATATTGATGGTAGCACCATTATATAAAGAGAAATTGAATTTCACAGTTTGAGTTCTATAATAGTTTAATAGTGTCTGCTCTTGCCCATTTTTTACCATTCCATTGGTCCAATCTATGCCCGGGGCATTGAAGTCCCCCATTAATAAAATATCTCTATTAGTTATAATCCCATCTATAGTATCCACCATCACTGCGTTATCTATTTAATTTATGTCCGGTGGTTAGTATGTTACTCCCACCCTTAATTTTTTACATCCCACAAGGTGTATGTCTACCCATAGATGACCAAATTGTTGTGTAGTTTGTTTTGTAATAATTTGTTCACATTCTATGCCTTCTTTAATGAATAGTGCCACTCCACCTCCTCTTCTATCTTTCCTGTCTTGTCTGAAGAGTTTATACCCCCTAATAAGTGTATTACTGGTGTCTTTTTCAATCCACCAAGTCTCAGTTATTGCTGCAAGATGTATGCTTTTCTGTGTTATGAGACATTCGAGGTCAACCATTTTGATAGTGTTTAGCAGTGGTGCAAGTGGTAGACAAGAAGTACAGGAACTCATGCACTGGCAATTATGAAATGTAGAATGAAGATCCTCAATCTAAAGGATAGCGGTGTCAAGATACAACTATCTAACTTGACACTAGTAGATTCAGTTAGAGCTATTGAAGTTTTTCTAGGACAATAGCATTGTTGTACAAGTCAAATGTTGTTATGGAAACACTGATTGCAGATCACAGGTCCATAAACTGTCACTATGTTGCTGGTTTAAGAATTTCAGTTTTAGTGTCAGTGGGAAGAAGTACAGGAACTCCATTCCTGCTGCAAAAAAGGTACAGGAACTGAGTTCCTGTGCATTCCTGTTCACTTTCATCACTGGTGTTTAGGCTCCTAGCATTTGCTAATAGGACTGACATCCCAGCTTTACATCTCTTGCCTTTCTTTGTTTTATGGCATTTTATGTCATGGACTATTGGTTGTTCATCCAAAAGCCCCCAACTTACTAGTTTTTTGACACTGAAGCATAACATTTATTCCCCAGTTTTCTGGTTCCCTTTTTATTCAGGTGTAGTCCATTAAGACTATAGAGATCTGTTCAGTTTATGAATTTCTCATAGCTGGTTATGCAACTGATATTATTTCACAACATCATTTCTGTAGCCAGTTTGTTGTATTGACTAATCCTATAAGCTCTACCCTTACTGGCTCTTGGTACTGGTAATACGTCAGAGAATATTACATTTGTATCCAAGAATTTGATAATTTCATAGATCTTTATAGTATCATCCGTTGTGTCTGTTACATTCTGAAAACCCAGATCATCAATATTGCTCTGTCTCCCACATAATGCATGTGCCTAATTAGCCATGTGCTACTGGGTCAGTATTCAGTCAAAGTAAGGAGATAATGAGTTAACCCCTAGGCTGCTGAAAGAACTAGTATAAATTTATTTGATTGAGCTAGACAGATGCTCATTCTGCAGCCCTGCAAGAGTTAAATGACAGCAGCTTCAAAAGCTTTTTTTTGGTTTATATACTGAGAAGTTGGGAGACACAGTAGCATCCACCCTGCCTGTAAGACAGAGCAGCAAATACCAAAAATCAGAGGGAGCGTGCACTAATTTGCAGTTGTGGATGGATACTTCCAAAAGTCTAAAAAGGAAGTTATATGGTAAGCTCCTTTTTAGAGCTAATGCAAGAGGGCTGCAGGCTCCACCTACCTGCAGCCCTAAAAACAGACCTCCCCACAGGACTGACATTTTGCACTTTTCTTGAAAAAGTGCAAGAACAGCACAAAATGTCAGTCCTGTGTGGAGGTCTGTTTTTCACTATTGCTACTTTTGGCTTTGGTTTCCCAACATTTTTTTTTTTTTGTACAAATAAACTTTGTGGTGGAAAATCTAAGAATTGTGTTCTGGAGTTCCTGCCCCAGTGTGTGTGTGTGCCTAACGTTTACCATGAGTGCTGTTTACATATACATTGTGAGCCTCACTACAGTTAGGAGCTGCCTTCTTTGCTTGTATACATATTTCACTATAAGAAGATATGTAGAAATAGTGCATTCAATATATATTTACAGAATGTAGTCTATATACTCTATATTATAAAGGTATATGTAATATACATTCTAGTCATATTTATAAACTATAAAACATACTCATTTGCTATGTAAAACATATATTTAAAATGTATCATCAGTATGTACAGTGTGTGTGTGTGTGTGTGTGTATATTACAAAATCACACATACCCCATAATGCAAAGCATCATGGGATGTATATGCAAATCACCATGACATTTTAGTCTGGTTCAGCTTTAAGCAAGAATGCATGATGCCAAAGGGCCTTTCACACAATCTGCAAAGGGTGCAAACAGAAGACACAGACATGTGTTTCATCCTACCCAGGACTCATCAGTGCGCCTCATTTGTATCATACCCCAGGGGAACTGAACCAGAGCCCTAAGTTGATCTTACAGGTTTGGGTCATGGTGAGTCCCCCCCCCCCAAAAAAAACAAGCTAAAATAAAAAGAACCTCGGTGTAGAAGCACTGAGGCAAGGGTTACTCCAAAGGGCATTGATAGTAAAGCCAAGTTGCAAAGAAATACAAAATCACACATGTCCCCATAATGCAAAGCATCATGGGATGTATATGCAAATCACCATGAAATTTTTGTCTGGTTCAGCTTTAAACAAGAATGTATGGTGCCAAAGGGCCTCTCACACAGTCTGCAAAGGATGCAAACAGAAGACATAGACATGTGTTTCATCCTACCCAGTACTCAACAGTGTGCCTCGTCTGTATCACACCCCAGGGACATGTTGGATAAATAATATTTATATTACATAGG
This sequence comes from Neoceratodus forsteri, assembly GCA_016271365.2. Classification (NCBI taxonomy): domain Eukaryota; kingdom Metazoa; phylum Chordata; order Ceratodontiformes; family Ceratodontidae; genus Neoceratodus; species Neoceratodus forsteri. The sequence goes on from CM028131.1 coordinate 1,572,358,191, forward strand.
GAATAATATATGGGGTGGTGTGTGTAATGAGATTTTACTCACACCCGAGTTGTGGGATGCTACATATGAGGCGAGAGCCGAGGGGTTTGTTTAACATCCCTGAGCAGGGTAGTGTAAAATCAAGTTTTACATGCCACCCCATATTTTACTTTATAATTGCTGGTGTGTGCTTTTTCACCTCAGCAATTATACAAAATAAAATAAGCAAACCAGAAAGCAAACAGGTTGTGTTCAGGCAGCCATGAACCAGACCCGGTTTCTGCGCGGTCCGCAAGTTATAGTGCCCCACTTGTTCGAGGCATAAAGAAGTGGACTTTTTATTTAAAGCATTAACTATGTGTCTATTTTTTTTAATTTATTTTCAAACTGACTGCAGAGCAGTGGTTGCGGTGAGCTGGTGCATGCCTGTTGCCAGGGAACTCTAGCGCATGTCACGTTTCCCTTTTGTTTTCCTTTTTGTTTCAGGGTCAGAGATTTTTCTTTTTCTGATACAAAATAAACTTACTGCCAAGTTCAAGGGGTAGTGAAGTCTGTGGCCATAGAGGATTGCGACAGGTAAGGTAGCACAGCGACGGAAAATCGGTGACTGCTGCATGCATGGTCCAAGGGAAACCCAGCGCATGTTTGCCGTTATAACGGCAAATTATAACAGGGTTTCCCTATGGGAAAAAGTGAACACTAGTAATTACAGATACTTTACAGATGTATACCAGGACAAACCCATTTTAACATATATAAAATATATCTCAGAAAACACATCTCTAATATATTGAAAATATATGTTTGCTAACATACACTTACTGTAGAAATTACAGATTATCCAAAATGCATCCTCACCTGCATCCCTCTCCTCCCTACTACATAACTATAGCACCATTACTTGTACCTGCCTCTAATTCTCTCCTTCCTCCAAGCCCAGGTCCATTCCATGTCTCATGCTAACCTTACACCCCTCCTTTCCTCTAGATACTCTCGCCACACAACAGCGTGTTGCCCCTGGAACCTCCCAATACATTTGTTCAACATTTTCTCCATTTCTACTATTAATGCTGTATTCTACCATTCCATTTGCTATTAATTATGACTACAGTGATTATCCAAAACATGCTCTTGTATTCAATGGATATTCTGTGTTTGCTGTCCCATATTGAGACAATACATCTTCTGTAACCTGCAGTTGATTCATTCCTTGGCAACTGTTCAAACCTAATGCTGTATTTCTTGCAACTGTGTGTACTGCTGTTCTAGTGCTGTATATATTGTTACTTATTGTAATCTGTTATCCCCTTCCTCTTCCCCCCAGGAAGCACCTGGAAATGAGCAATTTGCTCAGTATGCCTTCCTGGTGAAACTTTTAAATAAATTATGATTGGATAAAACTATAATAATTTTTCATTAAAGAGTCCATAAAAACATTAAAAAAAGAAACAAAATATTTTCTTTGATAGCACAACAAAACACATACATTTAGTATATCAATGCCAAGTATAAGACATATCTCACTGAATTCTGCAAATATCTAAAATATAACTGGAAAATGCACAGATATCTGAAATATGTGATATATTTAGGTATATTCAGATATAGACTACATATTAACAAAATACAGAACAGTTCTTTTCCATATGGGTATAATTTAAAACTATGTTATGAATGTATTTTCATGTTTTTTTATATATTTAGCATCTTACAAGGGAAACAAAAAATGAAATGGTGTAAGTAACTCATAAGATATATATGTTGGATAGATTTAAAATATGTGTTTACCTAAAATGCAAAATATGCAGAAACTGCAATAACGTGCATGCACAAATAAGTATGCTTGATTTTATTCAAGGACATTACATTGAAAGAACAAAAACTTGAATTTTGAAATATTATGGCAAAAAATAGATTTTTTTTATGTGTGTGTGTGTGTGTTCTCTTCCTCATGTAGGTCTGTTGCTGATAACTCATATGCTGTCATTTGTGGGTCCCCCTGTGCTATAGGAGCATCTACCAAAGCCTCTGCATCCATATCGGTGACCGCCTGGGAAATTGCAGTAGCAGGAAGAGAGGTTAACTCCTATGCCTGCATGTTGTCTCCTCCGCCTTCCATACCAGGTTCTACCATAATGGTCCAGGGGACAGCATCTCCCCCTGCAGGAAGAGTAGGGGAATTTTATTTAACATAAATAAAATAATACAAATTACATAACATAATCAACCTTAACATAAGCAAAGCAAAATCAATCAACTTTTATTTATAAAGTGCTTTTCAAAAACCAAAGCGCATATACATTGTAAGAAAATAAAAACGGACAAACATTCAGTCAATAAAACATATAAAAAGATAAAAAAGCAGCAAAAGTAAAACATTATCCCCAAAAGCAAAGTTGAATAAATATGTTTTTAATGAGGCTTTAAAGGTCTCGGTGGACAAGCACTCTCTAATCCGACGAGGTAGAGTTCCACAGGGTCGGGGCCACAAAAGAGAAAGCTCCAGCACCTGATGACTGAAGACAGACCCTGGGAACCTCTAGCAATCCCTCGCTGGTGGAGCGGAGTGGACGGAGGGGGCGGTAGGGCCGAAGGAGGTCTTGCAAGTAACCTGGTCCCTGTCCGTGTAGGGTCTTATAGGTCAGCAACTCAACCTTGAAGGTGATCCTCTAACGCACCGGCAGCCAGTGCAGTTCACGCAGCACAGGCGTGACATGGCAAGTTCTTGATGACCCTGTCAACAACCTGGCCGCAGAGTTCTGCACCAGCTGCAGGCGACAGAGATGGTAACCCTAGGTATAGAGCATTGCAGTAATCAAGACGAGAGGACACAAAGGCGTGAACCAATATAGGAAGATCATCAAGCAGAACAAGGTGCTTTATCCGGGCAATGTTCCTCAGATGATAAAATGAGGACTTGACAGCTGCTGACACCTGTACTTTTAGCATCAGTTCGTTGTCAAGCACTACGCCCAGATTCCGCACCCGTTCAGAAGGTCTCAACTGATTACCCCCTAACACAAGGCCAGACAGTTGCCCAGAAGTCAGCTTCTCCACATGGTGACCTGGGTCCACCAGCAACACTTCAGTCTTGTCCGGATTCAGTCTCAACCAGTTAACACTCATCTGGTCCTGAATCTCAGCAAGGCAGTTGTCAAAGACCAAGATTGCACTATTTTGTTTGGGTACAAAGGGCATGTAGAGTTGAGTATCATCTGCATAGCAATGAAAACTCAGCACATACCACCTTATAATGTCTCCCAATGGCAACATGTACACCGTGAACAACATGGGGGACAGTAAGGAACTCTGCAGCACCCCGCAAGGCAGGATGAAGGGAGCCGAGGAAAACATTCCTGACACCACCGTCTGAGTCCTGCCTGTGAGGAAAGAATGGAACCATCTGAGGACTGTTTCCCGACAGTCCACAGAGTAGCTGCAGGTGTTCCAGCAACACCCCATGGTCCACTGTGTCAGATGCTGCAGAGAGGTCAAGAAGGACCAAGATTGAATGACTCCTCCGATCCCTTACTATTAGGAGATCATTAAGTACTTGAACCAATGCCGTCTCGGTACTATGCCTCTTCCTGAAACTGGACTGAAGAGGATCATAGACTTCATGGGTGGTAAGAAAGTTCTCGGCTGGCCCGATGGTGCAGAGGGCTGAGGTACTGGCCACCACACCTCGAACCACGCTGGTGACCCAGGTCTGGGAACGGACTTGGGCGCCGGGGGTCGGCAGGGGAAAGGGTAGGATTGAGCATCCGTGGGACTGCTCTCCTCCCCTGGGGTGGGGTGGGGATGCATGGTCCTCTGCAGCAGGCCCCAGTGGAGACCAGGAGCACAACAGAGGGATCGCACTAAGGGAACACCACAGAAAAGCAGAAACTGCACTGGGATTGACAGGATGACGGCGCCATCCCCGATGCCCTCGAGCAATTCCAGCAGAGTAACGCAAACCTCAGCAGCACCCAGACAAGAAAGAAAATAGTGTGATGGAGTCCCCTGGCCGGTTCCTTCCCTCTCGAAGGAGGGGGACCCTTCCGACAAAGGGATATGCCAGGCTAACCTGAAGGAAAGCTGCAAATATGAGGTAGGCAGCTCTGGGGGGAATTGCAGGAAGGGGTCGCTGGTAGTACTATGGCTTGAAGGAGGAGGAGCAGGTCCCAGTGCATGACGGAGGGAAAAAAAAGATTACACAAAAAAAAGAAAAGAAAGTTCTCAAGCTGTAATGTAACTACCTTCTCAATAACCTTGACCAAAAAGGCCAGGTTAGAGACCAGTCTGTAGTTCACAAGACAGTCTGGGTCGCAATAAGGTTTCTTTAATAGGGGTGTCACAACAGCCTCCTTCAGGGGATCCAGAAACACCCCCTGATCCAGCGAACACCAGACTATCTCAGCAAGGACCGGTCCGATAACATCCACACACCCCACAAGGAGGCACAGTTGGACCAGGGTCCAAACTACAGTAAGTTGGTCGCAAGTCTCAAACAGTCTTCATGATATCCATGATCGCTGGCTGGTCGAAGTCTGTCCAGACAGATGAGGCGCCTGAGCCCTCGCATCGACCACCGTCGTACTCATTTGAATGCGCTAAGCAGATCTCCGAGCTGATTAAGGACACCTTATCAGCAAAGAACTGAGCGAACTTATCACACTTAAATTGTGAAAATGCTCTCCGGCCTTGAAGGCAGGCTGGATTGCACAGCCTGTCCATGGTCCAGAAAAGCTCAGCTGGTCGATTCCTTGCTGCAGCTATCTCCCTGGACAGGAACTCTGCCTTCTTACGGGAGATTTCTGATTGATAGTCCGAATAATGGGTGAGCAACCTAAGTCTGTCCTCCTCCAGGCCTGATTTCCGCCAACAACATTCCAACCTTCTCCCCACTCTCCTCAACCCCCTCAAAGTCCCATCAAACCAAGGACACTGAGGATGGAGAGGGAAGTGGCAAACTCAGACAGGAGCTATGGAATCCAGGGCCCTCAGCACCATATTATTATGGCGCACTACTAGGTCACTTGGATCCAAGCACTCCAATGGCCAACTCGATAGGTCCAGTACTGCCAACAGACCCTCTGGGGTTACACCACTCAAAGAGTGGTACCGGACCATCTCCAAAGGGGCTGGTCTCACAGGGGGAGCCGTGAAAATGAACCTTATAGAGTGATGGTCTGACCATCCAACTGGTTCCACCACCAAGTCAGTGACCTCCATCCCCAGGATGAACACCAGGTCCAGGAAGTGACCCTGAATATGGCTTGCAGCGGTAACTACCTGTGTGAAGCCCAACGAGATCATCAGTTGGAGGAAGTTTTGACCAAAATGCGTGAATTCATTGTCGACCGAGGCAAAATCAGACATAAATACTAAAATAAAATTAGATGTCAAGAAAACAAACAAAAAAAATGGTACACTTCAAAAGAAAAGGGGGGGATAAGCTGTACTGCTCTTGTTCATGGCACTCCAAGATATTCAAGAAACTATTTACATCCTTCTTCAGAAAAGACACAAAGAAACAGATGAACAGCATTAATAAGTTCAATAAATGCATCAGTAGACAAAGTGAAAGTTCATATGTCCACTACCAAATGTACAGATGTGCTGTTTGATCCATTCTAAAGGAAGGAAGGATACATGACTCCATAAAGACATCATACTGTGTTTAGAGTATACTTTCTCATCCTGTAAGTAAACCTTCTGTAAAGAGATGACTACATTTTTTTATAATCTGGTATGAAGCACTTTTTTGTTACAACACCTAGGTGCACCTGGATTGCCACAAATAATATTTTAAAACAGCAAAAATAATCTGCAGCATACTAGTATGGAATTCAGACCAAGCACCTGTAGCAACATTTAGAGTCAATTCTTGGTTGGAGACTTGTGAACGCAATTGTTCCTGCCACTGAGTAGCCAAACAACCCCAAAAACTAACAGCATAAGTGCATGCTATATACAAATGTTCTTGGGTGTCTGGAGTCACTGGGCATGTGGGTCTGGGGTAATACTCTTCACTCAGAGGTTTGTGTTTATTCGAAGTCTTGACCTAAAGTGTGCCATGACAACTGAGCCAACCATAACCCACAGAAAGGGGCGCATCCTTGGATTTATTAACATATCCAATACCCGAGTTTCACAAACTAGTAGGCCTAAAGGGAACTGTATTTCCAGGCCAGAGGATGTGTCTGTGATGTGCTGATATACACTATGCCTACCACATGACATGTTGTGGCCTGCATATATGAGACATTACACTTCCTTATTTTTCAAGTGTTACCTTCATGTAAGTCATGTAACTTGGGACCAATATTCGAGCTGGGAGATTCAGGGCTTTCTCTTCCTCCAAGATGGTCCATAATTGTGTATCCTTTCTTTTACACTGGACAATCATAATTTCTCATCTGGTTTAAGGGTGGGGCAAATATTGTTATAGCTAAAAACACAATAATAAAAAAAAAAGGATTTATCATATCCAAACCTCCCTAAGCCTTGTTTTTATAGGTGATTTCCCATTTCTCAGGATTCAACCTACTGCCCCACAGTGCTTGAAAATAAATATTGTATATCTTGGTCTCCAGAGACAATGTTGGGGGGGAGGAATATAACTAACATATAAACATACGGAAAGCAATAGAGTTTTAATCAAAAGGACCATTTCAATTTTGAAATCGGCTTCACTTTCCACATACTCATTCTTTGCTCTGCTTTAAGCAAGCAGACATTTAAGTTTTTCTGACTAAATGCCAATGCTCAAATGTAAGACCTAATATTTTAATATCTCCTGTATTTGCAGGTACCGAAGCCAGGTGTGTAGGTATCCTAGTAGGGGGAAGTCCTAATGGTGTGCTGATACTCTTTTGATCATTTTTTTTAGAACCAGAGACCCTTGAAAACGTGTTACGACAGAAACTGCTGTCCCTGATTCTTCATCTCTCAGAAACAAAACCACATCATCAGCATAAGCTATAACACATAGTGGGGGAGACTCAGGGTGCCCGGATATGCCCTCATCCATAGGGTCTGAGTCTAGAAATTATAACAATGGGTCAAGACAAAGGACGTAGAGAAGTGACCTCAGTGGACACCCTTGTCAGACCCGCCAGGAAATTAGTACACTTTCCCCAAACCAACCATATACATTATATAGGACCACTGCATTCCGAGAGAACAACTGGATCCACTGAACAAAATGTACTGGGATGTTATCTTTATGAAGCATGGTGAACATGTATGTATGTATGTATGGGTCAGTCTATCAAAGGCCTTCTCTTGGTGTAGGCTAAGGACATATCTATTCAGATCCTCCAAGTCTCCCTTCTCAAAACCTTCTCTCAGGATGAGCAAATTGTCTTCTACCCTTCATGATTGTACAGAGCATTTCTGATGGGGGTTAATGAGATGTTCTGCAACCCCAGACAACCCAGTTGCTAAATGTTTGGCTAGAATCTTAAAGTAGACCAATTTTCTGACTTTTCCTTTTCTCCTTTCTTATAAATATCAATCAAAATAGCATGTGTCATTGATACAGTACTAGTAATTCCTGATTTTCCAGTAAATAATCAAGCAAGGCGGTAAGGACAGGAATTCATTGTGTGTCAAAATCTTAATAAAATTCTGGTACAAGGCCATCTAGTCCTAGAGCTGTAGTTCTAGAAAGTGACTTAATGGTCATCTGGACCTCATCTGGTGACACTGGAGCTGTGGCTTTATCACTGGCAGGCAAAAGGGGCAGTTGCAGGTTGGAAAAAAAAATTACTCCTCAGGAGCGTTGTTCCAATTAAGGCATGCTGTTAATGCATTAAATTAAATCACATTAATTTTGCATCACGACCAATTAAATTAACAATTAATCATTTTTATCACATAAATTAAATTAATAGTACCTCAATTAAGAATTAAATTAACAATTAATCATTTTTATTTTTAAATAATTTAATATATTTTTAATATGTATGTACTTTCTCAAAACGATAAATAGAGATTCTAGAAAACACACTGAAGTCTTTGAATAACTGCTGTCAACAATTTTACTGTGCAAATGGTACATTTTTTTTGTATTAACTTCATTTGATAAAATAGAACAGCGAAGCACATAACTGTATTGTGATAATGTGCTTTTTGGTTAGCAACAAGTTCAGTAATGGTAGGCTTTGTTACATTTCACAAACAGGAGGTGCTCAAATGTCTCATCCAGCATGCGGTTCCATTCAGGTGATAAAGTGATGCGTTCAACAGTGAAAAAAGGTTTTCGCTGTAGAAATACACATTGCTTATGTTACGATGAGTAATAAAGTTTGAGGTAACTAATTTTTTGAGTCTGATATCTTTTTTGCATTTTACAAAGTTTGCATTCAGCTTTAAACGTATCTGTCTTACATAAGTTGTCTATGGTAGCACAGTCTATGTTGTAGAACTGCTTTATTATTGCAGGTACCGACTTCTTGCTATCATTTTTTAGTGTTTCATTCTTTAGGTCCTTTAGGTCCTTCATCTCAGAAAAGGAGCACATTTGAGGCAGTCACTTCACTTCACAAACTGCATTCAGGACTCAGGTAGCTTCAGGTAGCTTCCAGTATTATATGGTATTCAGTGAGGTATTTTCATTCAACCATTGGCTCCGCCTCTGAAAATCAATACTTTTTTTTTTTTTATTTTAGTCTTTGGTAACCAGGTAATGCCATTAGGCACAAGTGCCTGTTTTCAGGGGCAACCTGGGAGCACTGGGCGGTTAAGTGACTTGTTCAGAGTCACACAGTATGCAAGTGGATGTTGTGAGAATCAAACTCAGGTCTGGTCTGCTGGATGTATCAAGCTTATTCACACCTTGTTCCTCTAACCTCTAGGCTATACTGCCTACCAATTTGAATCAGCCACATCAGCTGTGTCACTACGCAAACTGCCATCATGACTCAAGAAGCTTCAGGTAGCTTCCAGTACTATATAATATTCAGTGAAGTTTTTTCATTCAACCATTGGCTCAGCCTCTGAAAACTAGCACATTTGAATCAGCCGAATAAGTCATGTCACTATGCATACTGGCTTCAGGACTCGGGTACCTTCAGATAGATTCCGGTATGATATTCAGTGAGATATTTTCATTCATAAAGATGCTTGTATGGGGGGGGGCTCTTGTATGATGGTCAGCAGTGTGCAAAGGGAGTGGAGGCAGCTGGCTGTGATATATTAAAGTATTAAATTGTATTTTATTCACTTAGGAAATATTATGTAATTTAATGTATTGCACAGTATTCTTTGAACAAACACTTTTTGATGAATACAACAGATCGTAATAATGTATTATTAATGCATTAAAATTAATGCATTAAATCACAAAAAAATTAAATTAACAGGAGTGCAATTAATTAATTCACAATTAATGGATTGTATTAATTAAATTAACATTAACAGAAAACTGTCTCAATTAAATTAAGCATTAAATTAACAATTAACAAACCCTGCTCCTCAGAGGGTACTGCTGAGTGCGAACCACATGTTTTTTAAAATATTCTGGGACTGCCTGCACCAATTCACTTTCTCTCCTTCCTGCTTACATTTTTCTTCATACTTCTATTTAGATCAGGTTTTACTGTGTTACAGTGCTAAGCTATGCATTGCAACTAATCCCATTTCCATCTCACCTTCTACCACAGCCATATTCCTCTAGCTGGAATTTCCTCCTGCTGTGAGGTGTCTCTCAGTCGAGGCCACTATGACGTAGACAGCCAGTTCTGAGTGCTGTACTATATTTTTTTAATATAAAATGTATTAATGCCTCTGCTGAAAATTCAAATGCTCTAGGAATGACCTCTCTCATCCCCTCCCCCCCCAGATTTTAGCTGACAGATGCAGGCCAAGAGAACTGCTGACAGCATTGTATCACACACTCAGTCTTTTTAGAGACAATGTGTTACTGGAAGACTGTTATTAAGGATCCTGTTTCTCTGAGCTAACTACAGAGTTGTTAAGTTAATTTTGTTAAGAGAGAAATCATAAACTAGGTTTATGACGTTAAAATAAGGGAAGCTAGGATGTTACATAGAGGTGTAAGGTTGTAAATGGCCCTATGAAGCCTGTGTGAAGAGGGTACAGCACGAGATCAAAAGAGGTGTCATTGAAACTTGAGTTATGCTAATGTTGTAGAATTAATACATCCTGTATAGCTGTATAGTATAGATTAATAAAATTACATCCTGTGGTTGCATAAAAATATATTTTTGTTAGATATTTGACCAGAGGAGGGGCTGGATGACTTCATCCAAAAGGGGTTGGCCAATACTGCTTGAAAAGATTATTCTCTTTCATTGTAGATGCATTTGTATCTGACACTGACTAAGAAAACATTTGAGCACTGAACACAGGTATTTAGAAAGCTAGACAAAATCTAAATATAGTTGTAGGAACTGCACTGTTTTAAACCTTGTTTTGTTTAAAGATATGTATGTCTTGTATTATAAGAGTTCTGCATTGTATGTTTGACATATTATTATATATTTTAGTAAAAACTCTAATTTTAGAGAAAACCTGCTCTATCTTTGAATTGCTTTCTTTTGCTAAGAAATATTTATGGTTCAGCAGACATATAGCTTGTATGGAAACAGAAGCATTTTAAATCTGAGGTCTTTATTAAGTTTTAAGGGTTCTTCTCTGAATACCTAGTTAGGTGCCCACAGGCAAAGATATCTGGCCCCCTGAAGACAGATATATCTGAGCCTGTGCATTGGGTATGCTAGCAAGAAGTTACAGTTTGAATCCCTCCAGAACTGAGACCAAAGGTTGATCCGAACTCACAAAAACAGACAAGAGGGTTACCTTGTCTGTTACACTGTTCACAAGACTGCGTTCAGAGGTTGGCACTTTGGGAGTAGAGGGCCTGACCTGCTGAGTGAATTTGTGACAGACTGGTTGGCAGCAGTGGCATACTTTTGGTATCACAAGCTTTATTGTTCTGTCAGCTGAGACCGTAAGCTCTCTTGCAAAGAAAGATAAAGACAGTATTTTATTTTAAAAAGAAAACAGAACTATATATCACTTGGTGTACAGTCAAGTTCCTACCTATTTTATTTTTTTTTCTAAAGTGCAAAGTCAGAATAGCAGCAGTTAGGAAAGATGGCGTCCTACTACAGCAGGCACACTGTAGAACAGTTAAAACAGTTGAGCAAGGACAGAGGAGTCCTGTTTGAGGTGAAAGCCAGTAAGCAGAACCTCATAGAAGCCCTGATGGTTGCAAATACCCAGAGCAGGGAGTCACAGACTGTAACTGAAAGGGACCAGACCTCAAGTGTGGCAGAACTAGTGGCCAGTGAGGGGTCCCGAGCTGATGAAGCAGACAGCAGGGCCACTGTCAGTAAAGGGCCACAGAAGCAGGGGAAGGTCATCAGTATCCTGAATCCAGAGGTACTCAAACTGCAAATTGAGTTGCGCAGGATGGAACTGGAGGCAGAGCAACAACAGAGGGAGGCAGACGGTGAGGAGCGTGAGCACCAGCGAGCTGCAGAGGAGAAGAGAGAGTGAGAACAGAGGGAAGCAGACTGTGACGCAGAGCGAGAACGCAGAGAGGCAGAGGAGAAGACCAGCGGCACCAGAGCAGGTAAGTGGCTTGGGTTTAACTGGGACTGCAGGACTGGGTTACAAACTGAACTCTAAATTAATAGCTGAGTTTAAGCACAGGGAGGATACAGACACCTTTTTAAATTCTTTTGAAAAAGTTTGTATTCAGGCTAAAATTCCTAGAGAGTCCTGGAGCTTCTAGCTATCCCCGCTACTTACCGGAAAAGCTCAGGATGCATTGGGTCACATGGACAATAAAGACAATGATGATTACAGCAAGTTAAAAGCTGCACTACTAAAAAAGTTTGAATTAACTGCTGAATCATACAGAGCTAAATTCCGTAAGCTCAGGAGAAGCCATGATATGAGCTATGAGGAGCTAGCCATGAAACAACGTCAGTTTTTAAAACGTTGGTGGGAAGGAATTGACGCAAACACTGTTGATAAAATTGAAAATGTGATTTTATTAGAACAGTTTTATTGGGCATGCCCAGCAGAGTTAAAAACCTGGCTAGAGGACCGAGATCCAAAAATAGTGCAAGAGGCTGCTGAACTCTCGGACTGCTATGCCAAGAGCAGACCTGCTCTGACAGCGAATGGGGCGGGAGAGGCAGTGCAGAAGGGAAAAGAGCGCCTTCAGGGCAGCAAAAACCCTCACTGCCTCCACCGAAACCAGTTAGCCCCAGGTTTCAACAAAAAGATTTCTCTGAAGTAAGAAATACTTGTTGGTTATGTAAAGAAACTGGGCACATTGCCAGACAGTGTCCAAGAAGGGCAAGCAATAATATGCAAAGTAGTACCAGAAAAGAAGTGAGTTTGTGTGTTCCTGAGAACCGCCCAGTGAACATGAGAGGACACATGCACCCAGTCATAGTAAATAGCATACAGATGCAGGGGTTAAGGGACACATGGGCATCCCTGACATTGTGAAAAGGATCTAGTACCAGACTGGTCAGCTTATCCCACAAATCATTGACTGTACAGGATTTTGCTAGTGAAGGCAAAAATTGCCACTGGCCAGTGTTCTCCTGGACTGGGGTGAAACGGGGAACTGTGCAACAGGTGGCTGTAGCTAAAACATTAGCAGTAGATGTGATCCTGGGTAACAATCTCCAACAGTGGATAGTGTGTGCAGTTACCCGTAGCCAAGTGGCAAGGGAAAATAGTAGTTCCTTGAACCCCGCAGAAACCAGTGTGGAAACCACGGAGAGGCTGGTTCCCCAGCCTGTGTCTCCAGATGGGGAGACTGATAAAAAGGGGGTAGAAATTTCCCTGGTACTGAGTGGCCACACAGCTATGGAAGGTTACTCTGAAGAGGGACGGGTGACCAATTGTCAGAGGGTTAGGATTGACAGTGATCCTGAGGGCCCTGACGCTAGTGCTAGGGACCCTAGTTTAGCGACTGAAGGGGACCTGTCCCATGTCTTGGGAAGGTGTGAGGGATTTGCAGCTGCTCAGAGAAGTGATCCTAGTTTAGAGAAGCTGAGGGCTTGGGCAGACTCTGAGGGCACACAGGGAGGTGACGGCAGACATAAGGTTTATTGGGAAGATGGACTTATGTATACACAGGCAGTACAGACAGAGGGAGGGATGCTAGGCAGGCAGTTTGTCATTCCCCAGGGATATCATGAGCAGTTGCTCAAAATTGCACATGATATTCCCTTATCTGGTCATCTGGGAATCGCACGAACTACTCAGCAGTTAGTCCAGAATTTCTACTGGCCTAACTTCACCCAGCAGGTGAAGGAGTATTGCAGGTCTTGTCACCGGTGTCAAAAAATAGGGAAAGCGGGCAAGCAAACCCAAGCCGCCCTGTTCCCCTTGCCCATAGTAGAGAAGCCATTCCAGAGGGTGGGAATGGATATTGTGGGGCCTTTAAATACCCCCAGCTCCTCAGGGAAGAGATTCATCCTGACTGTGGTGGATTATGCCACCCGATACCCAGAGGCAGTCGCCCTAACCTCACTGAGGACAGACAAAGTGGCAGATGCCTTACTTGGGATTTTCTCCTGTGTTGGGTTTCCGCAGGAGGTAATCACTCATCAAGGGGGTTCCTTCATGTTGGACCTAATGAAATGTTTATGGAAGAAGTGTGGGGTGGTGCAGAGTGCACGACATCGTATCACCCTAGCCAATGGACTTGTGGAGCGTTTCAATGGTACCCTAAAGTCAATGCTCCGTGCGCTTGCTGAACAGCATGGGAGGGACTGAGAGAAATACCTTCCCACCTTGTTGTTTGTATACAGGAGGTGCCCAAGAGTCGGCAGGATTTTCCCCTTCGAACTCTTATATGACGCAGGGTAATGCGGCCCCTAGACTTGATCCAGGAGGACTGGGAAGGCAAGCACGCCACCCAGGGAACTCCCATTGTGATTATGTCCTTAGGTTTAGGAAAGGCTGAAGGAGCTATGGGGACAGCCTAGAGCACCCCGGCAGCTGCCCAACAGAGACAAAAGGTGTGGTACGACTGCAGAGCCAGAGCTCGCTCGTGATATGGTGGGTCAGGAAGTTGCGGTCCTTATTCGTCTGGAAAGATAAGCTGCAAGCTGAGTGGGCAGGACCGCATAAAGTGGCTAGAAGGTAAATGAAGTAAACTACATGTGGAGTTACTGACCATGAATCGAAGGATGTACCATGTCAGCATTATGAAGCCATATGCAAATAGGGCTGACATGGTGTTCGCAGTGTGTAGTCACGGGAGGGATGGTACAGAGACCCCTTCTGGACTTGCTGAAGACAGTAAGCGGAGTCCTCTGTGGAGGCAGTATAATTGTCTCCCCAGCTGACCCCGGACCAGGTCCAGAAAGTAAGGGAGGTTTTAGCAGACTTTGCCCCCTTGTTTAGCACCAAGCCTGGACTAACCCCCTTAGCAACACACAATGTGGAGACAGGGACACAGAGAAAACCTGGTCTGTCTTTGAATTGCTTTCTTTTGCTAAGAAATATTTATGGCTCAGCAAACATATAGCCTGTATGGTGGTACTAAACTGGAAACAGAAGCATGTTAAATTGATATGTAAAACATCACGCCTTTTTGATCAATCATGATCAGGTGGGCTTTATTAAGGTACGACAGGTTCATGATGCAGTGCGATGAACACATCTACTTAAAGAGTACACAACAAAACATCAATTCCCCTGGCACTCATCGGATTGGACAGCGAAAAAGCATTTGACAGGGTGGCCTGGCCATTTTCTGTGGGCTACCTTGTCTACTTTTGGTTTTGTCTTGGAGATCATACAACAATTGCAAAATATGTATAAACACCATCGGGCTTACTTAAAATTAGATGGCTCTATCTCTGACCCTTTTCCTCTACAGAGGGGAACTCATCAGGGATGCCCCTCTCACCCCTGTTATTTGCTCTGTATCTCGAGCCATTAGCCCAAGCCATTAGAGCTCACCCGGAGATTGACGGCATACCTATGGGAGGCACAAACCATAACATTTCGCTATTTGCGGACAACATCCTTCTCACTTTATCCTCCCCGGATATATCAATCCCAAGGGTCTGGGAACAACTGGAGATGTACGGTAAAATCTCAGAGTATAAAATTACCCAACAAAAAACAGAGGTACTACTGTGTAACTACATCCCTTCCCCTGCTTTAAAACGTGCATTTCCCCTTAAGTGGGATAAACAATCAATGCGGTACCTTGGGATCCATCTTACTAAAAATCAGATACATGCAGATATTGCAAATTTTGAACTCCTAACCTAAAACATAACTGAAGACCTTACACGATGGTCACAGATACCTTTGAGTTTCCTAGCTCGAATAGAAACTATTAAACAAAACATATTTCCACGGATTTTGTTCTATCTGCAGACACTCCCATTATTTCCAACACAGACTTATTTTCAAGCTTGGAGTAGGTTGGCCTCTCTCTTTATATGGCAGGGGAAACCTCCCAGGATTTGGTACTCTCTATTACAGTTATCAAAAGACAGAGGTGGGTTAAATTTACAGAATCTCCTGAATTATGCCCGAGCTTCTAAATAAAGATCTTACTCTCCTGGATAAACCCCAATTATGTTATGCCCTGGAAGCAGTTTGAGATGACTTGGAATGGCATAGAAGACCTGACGGACTGTCTCTTTGGACATCCTCCAGGTTGCATACCTCTCTCTGAATTCCCACAATATACTGCAGAGGTGTTTAAGCAGTGGCTGACTATACTCAATAAAAAATTATTGCCCATGGAGGCACTTTTTCTGAGATCCCTTGCAGTGAACAGTGCCTTTCCACCCAATTCTTTGGATAGAGCCTTAACCCAGTGGTATAAATATAATATCAAACATATTTTTCAATTATTAGGCCCACAGGGCCTTTATTCATTTGTCCAGCTCCAGGCTCAGTATAAAATACCCCAGGGCTCCTTTCATAAGAATTTGCAGCTAAAATCTTATTTGCGGCCAATGGAGGAAGCACTGGCAGCAGTGGCTGAAAACCCCCCACTAATAATAAAATTACTTCTATCACAGAGACAAGGTACCACTCTAGACCACGGTATCAGTCTGGCCTACCTTGCTTTGGGAGAGAAACCAGAAGACTCTACTGAGTCGATTAGAGCCCATTGGTCCTTGGAATTGGGAACTGACCTACCAGTTACTAACTGGAAGATGGCCTCCCCACTTATGTTTAAGGCCTTGGGATCCCCATATTGGAAAGAGTTTGCATAGAAATTACTATATAGATTTTTCCGCACTCCTGCTATGGTAGCTAGTTTTACAGACGGTCCTGAAGAAAAGTGCTGGAAGTGATGTGGAGCAGTACATGCAGACCAGACTCATATATTTTGGAACTGCAGCATGCTGGGTCCTTATTGGGGGGAGGTAGTGCAGGAGCTGGTGGCAATATATGAAAACCCAGGTCTTTTTACCTCGGGGTATATATTGACAGAATGTATACCTGCAAATTACATTGCTAATATTGGCAGCAAAAAAGGTAATAACCAGACTATGGGGAACGAATAGGCTGCCAACTAAGGGAAAGTGGCTAAACTTAACAAGAGAGATATATAGGATGGAGAGGATGGTGGCCAGAGTACAGGATAGAGTGGAGGTATTTGATACAAAATGGAGAAAATGGATTATATATCAGTTAAGCACTTTTTCAGACTTTGTTCCCTGAAGCTAATCAAATCAATACTGGAGAAATGTTAAAACGAGACTTGTCTAGTTCTTGTGATTAATTAGTCCTGATGCTGGGTGAGACTTTTTTTTTTTAAAGTCCAATGTATAATTATATAAACTGAACAAATATATCTATGTAAAATGTCTTGTATAATGTATAAATGTCCTCATGCCTAATAAAAAATTTTATTATAAAAAAAAAAACAAATCTCGGGATGGTGTGCCCAAGGTCCTGGATGCAGTCGCCTTCCTACCCAAGGATAGTGATTTATTTATCACAGGGGATTTCAATATAAACTGGGAAAGCGACAACTCCATGCCAATCAAGGATATTGTGGCAAGTGAATACCTGACACAACTAGTCAAGGAACCAACCAGAAGGAAAAACAAGACAGGCAAGAGCTTGCTCATTGTCTGGATCCTCACAAACTCCCCATCACAAATATCTTAGGTCCAGGTGCTACCAGATACACTGAGCAACCACTCCCCTGTCACCCTCAGATGGTCAAATAAGTTCAAAAACAGCACCCCCATACAGAGCAGGATCCTGAAAAGAGGGCAGTTAGAATTGCTTAAAAATGCCCCATCCAGCCATGACTGGTCACCCATTGACACACTGTCAGACCTGAACCAAGCCCTGAAGTACTTCACAGATGGAGTCAACAATATTTACGACTGATACGTGCCATTAAAAAGGAGGAAAGCTCGGGAGATCACTATTGGTTGGATCACAGGTGAGCTCCTAGCCATGATGAAGGAGAGGGACAACCGCTGGTTAAAAGCCAGGGCCACCAGCTGTACTGGGCAGCTAGAAACCACTGCACGCATGCAATATGGAGGGCTAAAGCAGATCACCACAAGGAACTGCTCGATAAAAGCTGGGGTGACAGCAAAAGGTTCTGGGGAAACATAAAGAATCTCTTGTGGGAAGAAGAAAAGAGAAATCCACAGCTGCTCCACATTAACAGCTCTACTACCACAGACCCATGCCTCATCGCAGAGTCCTTCAACTCTGCCTTCACAGATCTAAACACAGTACTCCCTTCTGACTACCTACACCCCCACCAGGGTTCCCTCAGATGACAAAGCACCCAGTACCTCTCACCCTACCTTTTACCTCAAGAGAGTTACTATAAAGGAGGCCGCATTCTATATAAAAAAAAAAGTGCTCAGGAAGACCAGAATGGGTAGCGATGGAGTAGACATGAAGCTGGTGTCTCAAACTCTTGATGTGCTCATCAAGCCTATTACAAAACTATTCAACAAATCCCTGACCCTGGCACAATTCCAGGCCACCTGGAAGCAAGCGCTGGTCACTCCTGTCCACAGAAGCAGGGACAGGACCAAAGTGTCCGATTACAGGCTGATCTTAATCCTCTCCTCCCTATCCAAGGCCCTTGAGAAGATTGTGGTGGACCAACTAACAGACTACATCAGCAAATACCAACTGCAATGCCCCAACCAGCACGGGTTCAGGCAGGGCCATAGTATCACAACTGCCCTTGTGGTGTTCACAGATTACGCTCACAAAGCTATGGACGAAGGCAAACTAGTAGGGGCAGTGTTCATAGACTTAACAAAATCCTTTGACACCGTCAACCACCCTCTTACTGGCCCAGCTACAAAGCCTGGAGATGGCTGCCAATGCAACACTCTGGTTCCGAGACTAACTGTCCTTCAGGTCACAACGGTAAAAATAGGACAAACAATGTCTGACCCAGGGAAGTCACGCTGGGGGTCCCCCCAGGGATCCATCTTGGGATCCCTGCTCTTCAACCTGTTCCTAAATAATCTCCCTCAAGCCTGAGATGCCAAGATAATCTTATATGCAGACGACGCTGTCGTCCTCAACAGCAACTCTCGAATTGAGCTACTCCAAGCAGCACTTCGACACTCTTTTAGTAAAACAGAAGACTGGTTCTGTGAGTACAAACTTCTGCTCAACTACAAAAAAAAAAACAAAGCCATGTTCCTATCCAGCCCCCAGCTCAAGAAAAGGTTTCCCACCATGAACATCACCAACAATGTACTCGCCCCTTTGGGACAGGTACACTCCTTCAAACACCTTGGAGTCACCCTGGACAACACCTTATCCTACGCTCAACATGTCGACCAGGTGGTCAAGACAGTCAACACCAAGCTTGGTGTGCTATACTGGCACAGAAAACACCTTACCATGGCAGCCATCCGCCTATCAGTCACGAGCTCCATCCTTTCCACCATTGACTATGGCCTGGTTGTCTACAGTGCAGCATCAAACTCTGTGCTCAAGAGGGTGCACGTAGCTCTCAACAAGGCCTGCAGACTCATCCTGAATGATGATCGAATGACCCACACCTGTTCCCTCTATAAACAGACACACCTTCTGTCTCTTGGGTGCAGGACTAAATTCCTCACATGCCTCCTAGGCAAAAAAGCATTACTGGGGAAAGCCCCTCATGCACAGCAGGCATCTTCTCCCTCCCAGACTCAGAATATATAACCAGAAACAGAACACAGGGGGCCCTTGTGGTGCCATTCCGAAGCACAGCTCTCAGACAGCTCGCCTTCTCCTACAGAGCCACTCTTTGGCTAAATGAGGTACCCAAGTCCATTCGGAACTCCACTAGCCTGTATGGCTTCAAATCAGACCTTAAGCACTACCTAACCTCCAGCTCTGTGTACACCTGCTTCTCCAACAGCTCATAGATGCAGGATAACCAGGCCTGGCTCTGCTAATAGCAACTATTCTCAGCACAAGACAGAAGCCACCCTTCCACATGCTGTTTGACAATGCCTCTAAATCAATCTAAGGGGCTGCTCCCGAACACACCTCAGCCCCCTCTCCCCCCTCCCCCCATCTTCACGCTAGGATGGGTCTCTGCCTCTCTGGCCTCAGCCCTGCCTCCTTGACCACTTTTACTAGAGGCCCCACTCCTTACCTACCAAAATCCTGTCCTTACTGACACTCTGCCCAACCTAACCTAACCTCTAGTGCCTCTGCACCTTACCTGCACTTGCAATCAACTAAAGCTGATGTCCATATACTGTACAGTGTTTTAAATGTCTAAGAAACTGTAACTTTTCCTGATTGTTGTGCTGTTCAGTGTTTCAAATGTCCTAAAACTCTGTAACCTTCTTGACTGAATGTCTATACTCTGTTCACGTGACGTGGAACCTTCAAAGGTTATTTTCTGAATACCAAATAAATAAAAAATTAATAAATAAATCAGAAGGGGCAGAGACTGTTATCCCTTGTAAATTCACCAAGGACTGGAAGGACTTATGCATGACTCTTTCCTTAGAGTCTTTAAAGGGATCGTACGACTATTTCTTATTTTGTGTGCCATATTTCATCTCTTGTTCATGGATCTGAGACTTGTTACATTGATATTTACACATAGTACCCTTCACTACAGATATCTGGCTACTACAGCCAGCCTGTTCAGTCTCTGCCCTGGAAATCAGTTTCTGCAGCTGAGCTCACAATCCTAAATATTTTAAATAATCAGAATTACCCAAACACCCTGAAAATTTCTGAAACAAATGCACCCAATAATTTTTCGTATCCTCCCACCATAGGGCCATTTTGTCATACATACATATGACCGAGTGCCCCGCTTTCCAAAAAAATTGCCATCTTTTCTGTAACTTAAGATTCTGAAGAGAAGCTGGATTCAATCTCCTCAGGCCTTCCTTATGAACTGGAGAATTGTTCCATGATATGGTGCACTATACTGCTACGTAGTCAGAAAATTCTACAATCCACGTTTTTGCGGAAGTAATTTTGATATTTCTGGAAACAAAAATAAAATCTATCTTTGTGGACAGGGGACCCCTAAAATCAGTATTACTTCTCGTGTTATGTAAGCCCGGCTGTGTTAGGAACCATAATCAGGGCATTAGAGTAGCAGAATATCTTCTTGGTCTACAGTCATCTGTCTGAGTGGGACGATCTGCAATTAAAGTCCCCTTCCCACATTATTATTCTAGAACTATGAAGGTATGGTTGTATTAACCAAAAGAGATCATATCTTAAGGCTTCTGTTTGTGGAGCATATGTATTAATAATCCTGAGGCAGTTACCGTGGTATGGGACATCAAGCATTAGGGCCCTTCTGGGTCATACAGTATACCTGCTAATGCGATACTTTAATCCCAGAGTCATTGCTCAAAATCCCCACCCCATTACACTGTTCTGTACCAGTGAACCAGAAAGATGCACCCTTACCCCATTGCTGGGAGTCCTGGGCGATTTCAAAGGTGATTTTCAAATGGGTGTCTTGGATCAAAATAATACCACTCAGACAGGTCTGCAGAACCACATGGGTGGTGGCAAGCTTCTTAAAACTCTTCACACTGCTTACAGTTGCTGATGTAATACGAAGACTATGAGTCATATGTAACCCCCCTGTTACCCGGGGTTACAAGAATCCCAGTTAGACCTAGTGGCAGGCAGGGAAGGCAGCTTCTGAAATTCCAGTTAAATGGATTTCACGCAGTCTCACTCTGTTCTCAGTCTCAGCTGAGACTGAGGGATGACATCATTGTAGAACTGTCGTAGCTGCATAAGCCACACTGGAATGTTGCAGCTGTAAATTAGGATAGAATGTTGGGGAATTTTAAGTCAGTCCTGTAGTAGAGTGTTGAAGAGGGAGAAGGTGTGCTGCAGCTGCAGGCCCTCAGAGCCCTCAGCTCGGACAAAGAGCTATATTTTTGCTTGAGGTGTGTGTTCTCACCTGAAGAAGAACACAAGAAGAGCCAAGTGAAGTGGTAGAGACCACTTACAAAGGTTCAGGGCCCCACCCCTGTGAGGACAGGGTGAGGGATTCAGCCTACTTCCAGGGGCAATCCCCTGGTCCGGCTAGAGGAAGAGGAAGAAGAAGCTGCCTAAATCTAAGTTCGTGCTGAGGCACCAGAAGTGTTGTTGAGATTTCTTTGAAGAGAAGACGCCGGTGGGGCACCTGCAATCTAGGGGTGAGTTTTGCTCTGCTAAAGGGCCAATGTGTTTTCACCTGAAACAAGATGAAGTTAAGTGACTGTTACTGTGGGGTCTGGAAAAGACAGCCAAGTACCATACCTCTCAACTGTCACACATTGCAAGGTATGTCACTCATTTTACCCCCAGAAATCCTCTGCCCCACATGAAGAAGGGGATATTCCACATTTTCCACTGAGACTTTAAAGCAAAAATTCATAATTATCTGCTATGCTCTGTTATCAGCAAACATTATTATCATTAGTGCACTGATAGCAAAAGTATTCTGAACTTGCGGTGCCAAGTTTGATGATATGTCACACATTTTGGTCATTTGACATACATCGTGTCACACATTTCAGGGAAGAAAGGTTGAGAGGTATGCCAAGTACAGTTTTGAAAGTTGTGGGAATTGGACTGCTTAATTCTGTGGGGGTCTAGAGAAATGGACAGAGCCACTCATTAAGTATGTTTCAAGTTCAGCACATGTGGGATGGAAGAAACAGTAGATTAAATGTGACATACATTTAAAGAGAATCTACACAGTAAAGTGTTTTCAAAGATGAGGTGTTAATGTCCAGAGGAATGGCCGGGTATGAGTTAGGGGAGCAGGAGGTGGGAGACCCCCCCCATCTGGCATGTCCAGAGTCACCTCTACGGGTTCACTTTGGGACACCTGTTGCTTTCTCTCAGGTACTTGGCTAGTGCCTGAGGAAAGTACCCAGACGTGGGATTGTTGAAGAAGATTCCCTTATGGAGCCAGAAGTGCTCAAAGGTGGTTTAGGGAGCCACCGAGAAATGATCCATGCTATATGGAAAGTAGTCCGAGGGCTGGCATGATTGCCAAGCCATGGAAGGAAGGTAGTCCAAGGGCTAGCAAGGGAGCCAAGCCAGGAAAACCCAGAGAAGAGTACAAGTTCAGGCTGTGTGCCCAGTGTGTTTCAAAGCCTGAGGGCTAAAGTGAATGAGGATGTGTTCTGATCTCCATAAATCTGCATTACCAGGAGTGTAGCCCCGTGGGGGGGGTCCATCTATGCTTTGTTATTCTGTTGGATGTGAATAAAGGCCACACTTTAGAACCCCAATCCTGGTTTGGACATTACAGTTATTGCTTCCTGTGTCAGGAGTTACTTGGGTGCCCCTGACTAGAAGTCAAACCTAGCCAAAATACCGAGCAACAGTTTTCTCCCCGAACCCAGGTCCCAGGTAGGGGGTTACATATGGAGGCACCGCACAGCGCTAATAACACAAAAATACCATCAACCCGACCCATGGGGTAACCCACCAGTTACAAAAATGGAGGCGACAGCTGGGATTCTGTTCAAATTGGGGAGAAAACGCAAGAAAGGTTGCTCGGATGGTGGCTAGCATTTTGGCTGTCTGGCAGTAGATAGCCCAAAAAGCTGAAGCAATGTAAACTAAATGTGCCACTGTGTGCTGCTGTCTATGTGCTGTTGTTATATTTCCAACTGTTTACCAAGGAGCAGTAAAGCCCAAGCATGTATGCCCTTGTCCTGCATCAAATTACAGCGTTTGCCAGCTTTTAAAAGTGTTTGTGACAAAGAAAAGAGTGGAAAACTGTGGGTAGCAAAAGGAAAATTGTGCCCTAGACGTTGGAAATGCTTTCTGTGTGAACCGAGAGACTTGCTGTGCTTAATGGCCATGAAAAATGGTCAAAATGGTGCTCCCGCCGAGGAGCTGCAATTGACAAAGAAAAAGTGGTTTGCAGTTTAAATTTTGCCTGCTCTACGATCACCATGAGGGGAAGAGCATTCGAGAGGAAAGAGGCTCATTTGCATGGCGTCAAGTGATTGGTGAGACTGCAATCAGTCCCGCCCCCAAGCAGCTCTAGAGCGACTGCACAACATTCGAGAAGGAGAGTGAGTGGAGTGTGCAAACTGGCTTGTTAGGAGGAGTGTTGCAGTGATTGAAAGCGCTGTAAAAAAGTTAAAATCTGACTTTTTCTGTTTAAATTCGGGCTCAATCCACATCTCGATTGATTGGAAACAAAGCATGGTGTTCAGAGGGACAGTCGGCAGGACTGCCAGCCCGCTTCCTTCGAGAGGCCTCCAAGACTGGCTGCAGGCCGTTTTTCCATCACAGCAAACAGCTACTGATAACAGCGAGTACCATCCAAATGAAATAGCTCAAATTGTGTGATTTCACCAAAAAGCCAGCTGAATCTGTGTGTAGCAGTGTAGTCGCTTTGCAAAGAAGGACTGTGCCAAGTTTGAAAGAAGCTAAAACAAGAATTTTAAGCAATAGACTGTGAGCATAATTATAGGTTCAGCAATAGTATAATTTTCAGAGCCATGTGAGAGACTGTGAGTTGTATGAGATATGCAGCAAGAAATGCAGGCAATCCTGTGCTATGAAATACTGAGGCTTTATGGGACTGTAATCTAGAGCAGCATCTTCAGCAAGTAAAAAGTCCATATTAAATCATATAAATGTACTACCCGAAAGAATAGTGCAAGTTTGTGTAGTTTAAGCAATGTTACCAGTAGAGTGTGTAAATCGGATGCGCAGTGGCTTGACTCAGTTACAGAACGTTGATGCATCAGGAGTGCTGCTGCTGCCATTACAGGGTGGGGTAGTATGTAAGCACAGCAGCATCGGAGCCATTTTGAAAGAAAAAAAAATTTGGTGATGTGGGACTTGCAATAACAGTGAGTGTTGTTTGTTTTTCTCTGCAGTTATGGCTTCAGGACCAGTCTGCTACCCGGAGCATGCCCGGGCAGTGAAAGCAGTAGAAGTTAACAAGCTAAGGGACATTGAGAGATGTTACTATGGGGGACGACTGCCTCCTCATGTGGCGATTCTTGGATATCCAGTGCGAGTATGTGTGATGTGGAAGGGACGTCTTCATTGTACCTTACTGTTCTGGGTGCTTAGAGGGATATGGTTTGTTTAAAGCACCCAAGATTCGTTTGGCTCCCACATGGACAAAAATACCAAAATCTGCAGTTTTTCAGCACACAGCACCAGGTGGAGCCTGTTGGAGAAGGCCCCTCAGAGTGTGGCACAAAGCAAGAGGGTGTAGATTTACAGACAGAACAATGTGCTGATGTTTCAGAGTCTAAGTCACAGAGAGACATTTCAGGAAGAGCATCAGTTGACCCTTGGAGAGAGGGGCCTAGCCCAAGTCTCATAGGTGAAGATGAAACAAGGGAGGCCTTTGAATGGGAGGTTTCGACCTCCACACCCAGCGAAGAGTGGACAGTCTCAGGAGTGAGGATGACTGCTCACTCCTGGGCACAGAATCTCAGTGAGGAAGAAGAAGAGGGGGAACCTATGTGGCCTTGTGAAGAAAGAACTGGTACACAGCCTCAAGCTCTTGCCTCAGAGGAACCGATGGTAGAAGACAGTGGTGACTCTGCTGCTCTGTCCCCACTAGGAAGAGTTAAAGATCCATTCTATGTTGCATTGAGTATGCGTAGCTGGCAGAACCAGGACTGGCCGCCCCCAAGCCAGGCCAGAGGTCTCAAGTTGACCAAAGCTAGTAAAGAGGAAAGACTGGTTCGTAGGAAAGCGAATGAAATATTTGGGATGTACTTTCCTACCTTTCTTCGAAGAGTCTGGGAGGAGATTGAAAAAAGCAGGAAATCCTGGATTTGGAAAGAGGCAATGAAATGTGTGCATCCTGGTGCAACCAAGTATGTCAAGAACAGAATGTTTCAAGAAAAATACAGCCAGTGGAAAAGGGGCAGGACACTGTTTATTGACACTGTTCGAATTGTGGATGGAAAGGGACATGAAACCTTTCACAGTGTGGATTATGAGCACCCAGATGGGGTAATAATTCCAGCACCTGGCCCGTTGTGCTATTGGCCACAATGCAAAGCCCTCCCTGCGAATGTGCCTGTGCCTACCAAGTGGAAAGCAGAGCAGTGGTAGCCAGTGCTGCCATTCAGCAGTTGCCATCCCTATGTTGTTCCACCAGACTGGCGTTCCAGGACTCAGGTGCCCCACCTTCATAGTTCTGCAGTGTACTGGCCTTCCAGAATCCATCAACTGGCCCACCAGATGACTTCAGATCCAGAGAGGACACCAGCCCAGCTGTATCCTGATTCATCGCCTGGGATGCCGGATGACTTCAGACCAGCTGTTTTTTTTTCCTGTTCCAAGGTTCCATCTCCTAGATGACATCATCCCAGCAGTTTCCAGATGTGCCCTCCTGTCGTTTTCCAGAAGATGTCCACCTAGCTGTATCAGAAGTATGTTGCCAGGGAGAGTCTTCGGCCGAGGACCAGGTGTGGTACCATTTTCATTCTACAAGGGACTGGTAAGTCCAGACTTTTCTATTCTTATGACATTGCAGTACACACCCAACACTAGCAGACTCCAGATGTTTGAACTGTCCTCAAAGACTCTCCCCTTCGGGACTTTGGCCTGCTAGAACTGTGCTTCACTGGGCTCCGGCCCAGGAGAGACTCTTTAATGGACTTGCCTTCAGGCACTGTGGTCACTAGATGGGACTATTAGAGTACTCCACCCACCCCCACCCCCGATATTGTGTATTGTAAATTATGTCATTGTTTTCTAATGTTTATACTGTTTTTTCTACTTTTCTAAAACAAAATCTTTTTGGGGATTTTCCAGTGTTTTGATGGTAGGGGTTTAGATAGACTGTGTATGCAGATTAGGAGTGAGTGTTGTTGTTCTTTTTCTTGCAGGTGCTCCTGAAGAAGATAAGACAAGAAGAAGAGGAGGAGGGACTCAGTGGAGTTCCTCAGTAGTACTTTAGAGTGTAGTGTTTAAAGTAGTGTTGTTGTTGTGGTTACTGTGTGTAACTTTTCCTTCCACAGGTATGGTTGTGGGGGAGTGCGGTTGTAATGCATAGTGTATGGTATTAGCTCCTGGTGTGTGATTACATGGTGTCCAGGGTTGGGGGGACATCCCCCGTTTGTTTTGTTTTGGGAATTTTGAGTTAGAGGCAGATAGATTTTCCCTGCAGGGCTAGAGGGGGGATAAACAGGCTGTGGCCCTGACCTGCAGTAGGGGTTGCAGTACTGATCTATTAGGGCTATGCTCTGGACAATTCTACCAGGGCCACTAGGTACCCATAGTCAGTGGGTAGAGTAGAGGCTGATGTGTCAGCCGAAGACCTCTAGGCCGTTAGTGTTGTCTGCCTGTGCTAGCACATGGTAGGGGAGCAGGTAGCGCTACCTCCCCGTAGTCAACACATAGGGTGAGATGGCCTGAGCTGGGTG
This sequence comes from Neoceratodus forsteri, assembly GCA_016271365.2. Lineage (NCBI taxonomy): Eukaryota > Metazoa > Chordata > Ceratodontiformes > Ceratodontidae > Neoceratodus > Neoceratodus forsteri. The sequence continues at coordinate 1,572,385,028 of CM028131.1, forward strand.
ACTAATGACTGCAGACAGTCATTTTCCTGGCCCAGGGTGAGTGTAACCCCCTGTTACCCGGGGTTACAAGAATCCCAGTTAGACCTAGTGGCAGGCACGGAAGGCAGCTTGTGAAATTCCAGTTAAATGGATTTCACACTGTCTCACTCTGTTTTCAGTCTCAGCTGAGACTGAGGGATGACATCATTTTAGAACTGTTGCAGCTACATAAGCCACACTGGAATGTTGCAGCTATAGGTTAGGATAGAATGTTGGGGAATTTTAAGTCAGTCCTGTAGTAGAGTGTTGCAGAGGGAGGAGGTGTGCTGCAGCTGCAGTCCATCAGAGCCCTCAGCTCTGACAAAGAGCTATATTTTTGTTTGAGGTGTGTGTTCTCACCTGAAGAAGAACACAAGAAGAGCCAAGTGAAGTGGTAGAGATCGCTTACAAAGGTTCAGGGCCCAACCCCTGTGGGGATGGGGGGAAGGATTCAGCCTACTTCCAGGGGCAATCCCCTGGTCCAGCTAGAGGAAGAAGAAGCTGCCTAAATCTAAGTTCGTGCTGAGGCACCAGAAGTGTTGTTGAGATTTCTTTGAAGAGAAAACGCCTGTGGGGCACCTGCAACCAAGGAGTGAGTTTTGCTCTGCTAAAGGGCCAATGTGTTTTCACCTGAGACAAGATGAAGTTAAGTGACTGTTACTGTGGGGTCAGGAAAAGACAGCCAAGTACAGTTTTGAAAGTTGTGGAAATTGGACTACTTAACTCTATGGGGGCCTAGAGAAATGGACACAGCCACTCCTTAAGTATGTTTCAAGTTCGGCACATGTGAAGTGTAAGAAACAGTAGATTAAATGTGACATACATTTAAAGAGACTCTACATAGTAAAGTGTTTTCAAAGATCAGGTGTTAATGTCCAGAGGAATGGCTGGGTATGAGTTATGGGAGCAAGAGGTGGGAGACCCCCCCATCTGGCGCGGCCAGAGTCACCTCTACAGGTTTGCTTTGGGACACCTGTTGCTTTCTCTCAGGTACTTGGCTAGTGCCTGAGGAAAGTACCCATACGTGGGATTGTTGAAGAAGATTCCCTTATGGAGCCAGAAGTGCTCAGAGGTGGTTTAGGGAGCCACCGAGAAATGATCCATGCTATATAGAAAGTAGTCCAAGGGCTGGCATGATTGCCGAGCCACGGAAGGAAGGTAGCCCAAGGGCTAGCAAGGGAGCCAAGCCAGGGAAACCCAGAGAAGAGTACAAGTTTGGGCTGTGTGCCCAGTGTGTTTCAAAACCTGAGGGCTAAAGTGAATGAGGATGTGTTCTGATCTCCATAAATCTGCATTACCAGGAGTGTAGCCCCGTGGAGGTCCATCTATGCTTTGTTATTTTGTTGGATGTGAATAAAGGCCACACTTTAGAATCCCAGTCCTGATTTGGACATTACAGTTATTGCTTCCTGTGCCCAGAGTTACTTGGGTGCCCCTGACTAGAAGTCAAACCTAGCCAAAATACAGAGCAACAGTTTTCTCCCCGAACCCAGGTCCCAGGTAGGGGGTTACATATGGAGGCACCGTACAGCGCTAATAACACAAAAATACCATCAAGCTGACCCCTGGGGTAACCCACCGGTTACACATACATAGTATAAAGGAAAAAGGATGCCACAATATACTCAGCATTTCTACTCTTGGGAATGGGTTTCCAATCTCATCTGTTTTGATGATGAAATCTCAGGCACGGACTCATCCGGATCACAGGAGCCTTAGGGATAAGGTGATGGAGGAAGCCTCTGGGTCCTCATCCTCCCCTTCTGTATCCCCCCAATTGTTTTCTACTGGCCAGAACACTATACTTATTCCCAGTAGAAACAGAAGGCATAGTTATACCTTTTGTAGTTGTCGAAACCATAGGCCTTTTAACTTTCAGTTGGTTGCTCTGAGGTCTCTGTTTCCTACCTTTACCCACCACAATATTATCTTCTGGAGGGGGTCGGGGACGAGCAGGCATTACCATGGGAAGGCTACACATCCATTTCAGCAGGTTCTGTGTCAGTCAAACCTGATGAAGGCCCCAGTACTGTTTCCACTACAGGTTCCTCAGGACCAAGAGTGGTGGATCTAACAGGGGTTACTACAGTATCTAGTTCCCCCATCAGAGTCAGATGCACTGTTAGCACTGAGTCTAGTAGGCTACGTCAAGGGGGGGACCTGATCTGTGAGGGGGGCCCTGGTTCTCCTGCAAAGCATCTGTCTGTGGAGTTCCGAACCTTTTGGCTAATGCTTGATCGGTCCCCTTTCGTAGGGCTTGGGAGACCAGATTTTCCTGAGGTAGCCCATCATCAGTTATGAGAAGCCCATGGGCACCTCACGTAGAAATGGCCTCGACCTTCACACTGATTGCACCTAAAGGTGTTAGTGCAATTTTGTGCAGGGTTCCCATAATCCAGGCAATGGTTACATCTAAAAGTATTGCATGTGTAACCCGGGCGCTGTGTACCAACGGGATACTACCCCTGCCTTGTGGGCCCGACCATGGTTGAGTGACCTGGGTTCTGTAGATGTTACTTGTGGGGTTCGTTTCCAAAGGATAAAACAGCATGGTGCCGCCACCTAGAGTAGAATTTAAGTGGACCAGATGACAGACTGGTACAACCCCCTAGGATGCTTTACCTACCCACCTCCCTAAACAGTCACCCCACACCTGGAACACCAAACACAGCTGCAGATTTGCAATATGTATACAAATAGTGACTATCGCCATTAATATGCTCACAGATATGGTACTTACCAATCTGTTTCTTTCTAATTCTATACTTCCCAATTACCTGTGGAGAGATAGTAGGCATACATATGCTACATACTTTAAATTTATACAAAGTAATGACACACCCAATAATAGTATGCTCACAGGACAGTGTTCAAACAAACAACAAACCCTTTTATTAGGGGGATAACAGGGGGTTAAGGGGTTGCTAATTAAGCTGATTGATTTGGCAGATTGCCTTTTAAGTTTCAACACATGGAAAACTTAAATCCACCTCCTACCTGCATGGCATAACTTGGATACAGTTCCCAAGTTAATAGTCCAGTTAGACACTCCCAGTTATCTTCACTGGGTGCCCAGACTTGGACCGCTGCAGGCCTGATGCACGTTGCAGTGTTTGACCAGTGTTGGTGCATATAAACAAATTGATTAGATTTATCCCTTTAGCCATGCAACTGTGGCTGAATATTAAAGAAAGAACCTAATGGCTGAACTCTTAGGCAAACTGGCATTTGTAATCCCGGGCCCAATGACCTGCAGCACAGTTCAAAGGCAACTTGGAACAAAGACAACTTAGGAACACTGTTGCAGGGCTAACCCTGAAATTACTCACAGTTCTGAAGTACCTCAGTCTCTAGACTGAAGACAGAATGGTTAGCTCCGTTGGGTAGGCTTGAACCTCCAGAGTCTCGGATTCAGGCTTTTGGCTTCTGACGCAGGGAACAGCATAAAGGGACCTGGGCTGGCACGACTCACCCCTGCGTCCAGGCATAACCACCCAAGGTGGACGCAAAAGAGCACTAACCATTGCACTAGTGACTGACTCCCTAAGTTGACCAAGTGTAGATGCAGCTCTGGACTCAGAATGCAATCTCTGGAACTTCTGGTGCTGGAAACAGGATGGCTCTGGCAACAGGCTTTGGCAAATTCGACTCTTGAGTTCCCACTCTGGCAGTTTCACTCAAGACACCACTTCTTGGAATGTTTGGCTCTGGCTGGCAAAGACAATCTCTCTTCTAGGTAGGCTGAAGGGGCTGGTTTGGCTTAGTGGGTAGGCCCCAGGTCACAAGCCGAGAGACACACAGATTAGATCATTCTCCTCTTTAGAGTTTCTGGCAACTACAGCTCCTGTTCAGGCAGGCTTGGCTCTCTGCATGCAGGCTCCAAATGCACTATGACAGTTCAAGCTGGCAACTCTCTCCCTCTGCTGATCTAGCTTACCTTCCAGGCTAGGGCAGGCGAACAGTCTGCAGTTTCTAAAAGTTCTGATTCTGAATAGCAAAACAGCCTTCACTTAGCTGGAACAGTTTCTAATGTTCAGAGTCATAAGCCTTCTCCTGTGCTATTTACTGGGTAGGCCCAGACAGACCTTCTCTTTCTCATGGGGGAGCACTGGCAGAGTACTCCTTACTCTTTGGGAGGCCAAATCAGACTGCCCCCAGCTGTAACGGTCCCTGGGAATTCACAGGAAAATGGCTGCTTTTGATTGGTCAAAGAGGCTATCAATCACAGTTATGGCTTTCTGATTGGCTATTCAGAAGGCATTAAACATACAGTCATATTCTTCCTAGCAGCCACAGCTAAGGACCCTTTTAGGACCCTTTGAGTTCTGACTGGCTGAAGCAAAAGGTCAAAGTAACAAGATGGCTGCCAAAGGGCGACAGCTAAATGTCCAACTTTAAAGTCCATCTTTATAAATAATCTGTTTAGCGTTAAAATTAAACATTGGCAACTTTCAACAGAGATCTCTCTACATTATTACCTGGTGCCTGTGTGGAGTTTAATAGAACATTCCCTGGCCAGTTGCAAGCGCCAAAGCACTCTGACCCAGTACAGGCTATTGCACTATATACAGATACAAATCTCCTAAAGCTATAGCACAAAGGTGTCAGTTTGCACATTCACACAAAATCTGTGCACACACAGGTATTTAATATGGATTCAAACTTCAAACTGGATATTAGTCCAGGTTCAAGAGGGCAGAACAACAGGGCTGGACCAAAGCCAAACAGAGGACAAAGGAGGTGCCCAGGGAGACAAGCTAAAGTAAGCCCTGCCCAAGGAGGGGTTAAATCTCTCCCCTGTCTTAAATGCTTGGCATCAGAGTCAAGTCCATAACAGGGTCCTGATAGGCATAGCCATAAACATTAACATAACATCTGAACAGTAGTCAAACGCAATCTAGACTAGACAAATATAAACTACCTAAACGACATCAAGAGCAACAATATAATGTATGGTAGAACACTGTTAGTATTACAAATCTATCTTTCCCTAGTGTTGTTGTACCACTGATATGTCGTCACGGTGTTGCTATACCATCGATGGTACTATCACATTGATGGTACAACAAAATAGAACTAACACGCAGGTGTCATCTTGGCAGCACGGCCGATACAACATTTATATTTTTGAAGCTCTCCTGGTCCCCCTGCCCCCAAAAAAAGAACCTTCAACCCACTCACACTCACATCAGTTGTACAGTGTTTGTGTAGTAACACTAAGTATGCGGGTGGTCCGAAGAGTTTTAATGGAGGTCCCTGTCTCGGTCAGCGAGTCGCTTTGGTGCTGGTGTGTTTTGGGTCTTTTTCTTCGTTTTTTTAAGAGTACATAATTTATCCGGTTTCTCTTGCCATTGGTGCCAGCTTGTGGATTCTGTTGCATTACGAGAAGCCAGTGGGTTCAGTTAGTTGCTGAAAAGTGGGAGATTCCTCGTCGATCACAGAAGCAAGCTTCTGAGGTACAAAACGCAGTTGTGTCACGGAACAGAGAATGTTTTTTAGGTCAGTGGGTGGCTGTGGGTTCATTCTGTTGTTGCCGGGGAAGATATGTTTTCGAGAGAACAGCGTTTTTGATTAGTGTGCTAGTTGTTATTGGAGCCGGGCAGCACTAGCAGTTTGGGTTTGGTTTGGTTCAAGGGAGCGCAGAGAGAGCTAACCATCTGGAAATCATGTTGGGAGGGACAGGAGAATCAGGGAGGTGATGTAAATTTAAAAAAACATTCATTCTTTGAGCTAAACTGATTCGCCGATGCCCACACACAATAAAGACAATGTAATAGCAGCATATTGAATAACCACCACACTATGCTTGTTTCTCGTGTTTCCCATGACAACATTGTTAAACCTCTCGAGCTGCGCTCTCGAGGTTTATGTAAGTTGCCATGAGAACCACCTGAAGCAAGCATAGCATGGTTGTTCATCGATGCTCATACATTAGACTCTGTATTGAAAGGCCTTTTAGATTTTTTCTTTTTGTTAGACAACTGTCATATTATTCACATTACCTGGGATACCATAAAGCAGACACTTTTTTAGAGCTCTATTACGGTAGACTTTGCTTAGTACCATTACCATAACATTTTATTTTCAACCTCCCCTTTTACTTCTTGGGGTTGTATGCACTCTTGGTGGTTTAGATTTAGGAGTGCACCATGCAATTCTAGGCAGCAACCTTGGGGTGACATACAGTAGACACTTTTGTGGATAAGGTAAAGAGGCAACTTAGTGGGTTCTCTAGGTGAGTCATACTGTATTTAACAGGGGTGTGACAGTCCTTTCAGAGTGGTGCAGTGGAATTTGTACTTCTTCAGAATCTGGGTGTATTCTCAGTTTCATCATCGGGTATCCTCAGGCAAAGTGTGTTCCACGGCTTCCTCTAGTATTTCAGTTTCTATGATCTCCTGCTCTGGCTCTCCTGGTTCGCCACTTACCTGCTCTGTTTCAGTCCCATCATCAAAGGGTATTTCTACAAATTCAGCTTCACCTGGTGTAGGTACACTGTCACTTGTCTCAGTATCAGTGGTTTGCTCCTCATAGCTACCCCCCAACTCCAGGAGGAGGAGGAGGAGGACAGGCAGTTACTTAGTATAACTAGCTGCGCACTCAAGTAAACTCGATAGACCTTTATGGCCTGTATCTGCTGGCAATTTCGTTTGTTCATATTAGCTAATGAACCAGTATCATTGTCAACTGGTAGCACTTGATTTTTTTGCAGAACTTGTATCATTACCTAGTTTTGGCACTTCATTACCTGTAATAAGCAGTTCTTTCTTAGAAGTGTTTGATGGGGGCATCCCTTGGAATTAACAAGCAAGTTCTGGACTAGGATAGTATGCATCTATCTCGGACTCAGAGTCAGAATCTTCTTGGCTGGCTGTCTCATCAAAAACACTTGAAACAGTCTCTACTTGTCTGGGCCTATGTTTAGCCTGCTGCTTGCATGTAGCAGATCTCATTACTGGAGCTTTGGGCGGTTTTGGCACTTCTTGTCTATTACTGATATTTATCAGGCCAACTGGTAACAAACGGTTGTGATGGATTGTGTGAAATCTACTTGACCCATCCTCTAGGCGGACTTTGTGCACTGGGAGCCCATCCAGTTTATCCAGTACAATGTCAGGTACACTACTCCAACTGTCTGCCATTTTATTTGTTTACCGGGGATTCCCAATCTGTGCGTTAGCGCTCAGTCTCTGGGTAACAACTCTTGAGCTTTCACTTTTTTGTCATACATAGATACATAGATGTCGATGGCAGATAAGGACCTATGGCCCACCTCGTCTGCCCATTTATGCACGTAACAATGCTTTTTCAAGCTTCCTAAGAGCTACCTATCCTTTTTGGCTTTGTTCTGCTTACTAGCAAGTTCAGCTGCCAACTTATATGCTGAATTTAACTGTTCCTTCAACCTTTGCACATACTGAAGGTAGTTCTCAGGTTTAGCCCCATCTGTGGGCTCGGCAAAGCATAGGTCCACTGGAAGTCTGGCTTCTCTTCCAAACATTAAACAGTAGGGTAAGAACCCTGTGGCATCATTCCACGGACAGTTATAAACATGAACTAGATAGAGCACTAACTTGCTGGATCCATTTACTCTTTTTTCTTGGATTTATGGTGCCCAACATGTCTAATAACTTTCTACTAAACCTCTCTGGCTGAGGGTCACCTTGAGGATGATAGGGTGTTGTCCTGGATTTGCTAACTCCCCATAGAGACAGCATTTCCTTTACCAGTCTGCCTTTGAAATCTCAGCCCTGATCAGAGTGTATCCTCTGAGGTGCACCATAGTGTACAAAGAACTTTTTGACAAAGACTTTGGTGACAGTTGATGCTTTTTGGTCCTTTGTAAGGTATGCCTGGGCATAAGGGGTAAAATGATCCGTGAGTACCAGAATGTTGGAGATGTTCTTTGAGTCAGGTTCAAGATTGAGAAAGTCTATACAAACCTGCTCCACTGGGGCACCTGTTACAATATTTACTAATGGTGCTGCTTTTTGAGGTTGAGCCTTTCTTTGAACACAACTATAGGTCTTACAATATTTTTCAACTTCACTTGCAATTCTGGGCCAGTAGAAATGGCCATGAGCCAGGTCCGATGTATGTTCACTCCCCATATGACCCACTTTGTTCTGTAGAGCTCTAAGTATGACTCTCTTTAACTTAGCAGGCAATAGCAATTGTCTAGCAAAGCCCTGCAGATCTTTCACTTCACAATACAGCAAGTGGTCTTAAAACTTGAATTTAGGCCACTCTCTTAGCAGTAGTCTAGTATCTGGATTATTAGTTATTACTTGCGAGGCATCACCCCCTTTCTTTAGAACAACAATTATGTCTCTAAGTACAGGGTCATTGCTGCATAAGCAGCAGTGGAGAACCACAGGATTATTTTAACTTTATTTTAACTTTTTCGTCTTTATTTCTAATTTAAACTCGTTTATTTATACCGAAACATTTATGCTATTTTGTTTTCATTCGCTTATTTGTCGGTCCTGGTAAATTAAGGGTGGATTTGTGAACTTGTGGACCTGTAAGGTTTGTTCCTATGTTTGTTTGAAAACGTAACGAATTTGGGGAAATAGGAAATTACTAACCTACCACCTTTGCTGGACTGTCCCTGGATTCTGATCACTGAGAGAAGCGCTGTTTATTGCTATGAATAAAAGGAGTAAGAGCGAGCAAGATTTAAAATCTGGTAGCACAGTGAAATTTCCTACCTCTGTAGCTGGGTTGTGAAGAGTGAAACAAAGTCTGAAGCTGGACCATGTTATGCTCTGACTGGAGTGACCGGCTTTCTCACTAGGCAGTGGATCTGTGGATGTTTGGGAGGAATTCTTCTCAGCCTTAACCAGACCTAGTGGTGTACTGTGGGTCTGTTGCTGTTGGGCGTCCAGCTCCATAGTACTTATGTTCGGCATGACGGTAGCTGGTGGGGAGCCGTGGTGCAGAACGGGTCTAGGGAGGGGTTTTACGGCTGGGTTGAGCGCCTGAATATTATCTGTGGATTTAACGCCTGTGAAAATATAATATTTCAATCCGACTCTGGCTAGAGTGAAGATGGTGAGGAGACGTGAAATTGATCCAGCTACCTGAACCTGTGTGATCGGTGACTAGAGCGGGGAGTGGCAGTGGCGGGGTATGTAATACCTGGAACAAATCTGCTTGTAAAGTGAATGTGATCACAGAACTGATTTTGAACTTACTCCTGGGATTTGTGACTGCTTGTCTATTCCTATGTGGAAGTGAGAGCCCACATGAGGAGCGGAATGGCATTCATGGCTTCTTAAGATGTGAGCTCTGTGCATGACTTTTCTCCCTTTTGTTTTTGGACGAAAAACGAGTGTGAAAGCTGACTAAAGAAGAAATATTGGATTGACTAGGACTGTAAAGTGAACTGAGATTATGTGTTGATTTAATAGTTTATTGTAGTTTGAATAAGTATTAATTTTATAATTTTGTATTATATATTGTTTTCCCCTTCTGTGTGAGAGACAGTGGGTGGGATTTGTAGACCTTCCCTCTTTTCCCTCACTCTGTGAGAGAGAGTGGAGGAGTTGTTACCTGAGAGTGTATGGTTTTGATTTTGTGTTTTGTTTATGTATAAAATTGTTAATAGACGTTTATTTAGTATTAGGTTTTTGATTTGAATATTAAAATAGGGAGTGGGATGGTTCTCTTAAAGTAAAAGTGTTTATTTGATGGGTTTTTTAACGATTGAGCGTTATTTTAGAATCTGAATGTGTTTGATTGGCAAGAACACAGTCAGGAGGTACTCCCCCTCAAGACTGAGGGATCTCCGACCATTTGAATGTCCTTCACTTCCTTTGGAAGTTTATAGGAAACGCCGAGTATTCAGCATTGTGAGATGAAGGAGTGTAGGGAATAGGAGATCCCGGAACTCTTGTGGGGGATGGGAAAGGAGTGGGCAGATAGGGACAGTTAGAACCAGGAGGCACCCTGGGGCGAAATGGATACAGGAGCGAGGTCCATCATGCCTTGTACCCATACCCAAGGGCACTGACTTGGTCAGGTAGGAAATGGAGTCATCCTTGGAGTCCCGTCCCTTTCGGGCAGTGTTAAGTAATGCTAGGTCTCTCAGAAACAAGACTGCATTAGTGGCGGATCTTGTTGCATCTGTGGACTTAGCTTGCATCATCGAGACCTGGCTAGATGAAAATGCAGGCCCCGTTTTGGAGTCCGCGGTTCCAGACGGATTCTCGGTGATTCACCGCCCGAGAGTGGACCGTAGGGGCGGGGGAGTTGCAGTCTGTTCTAGACAGGAACTGGACCTCAGGGAGGTGTCCGCTGGATATACCAACTCCTTTAAGTGTATTGTGAGTGCAGGTGCAGGCTTCAGGATTCTTCTCATTTATCGTCCACCAGGTGATGGGAGGGAATTCCTGAGGGAGGTTGCAGACTTCATCGCCGAGAGGGTATTGGAATCCCCCCAATGGTTAATTCTGGGGGATTTCAATGTCTGGGTCGACGAAGAACTCGCGCTATTTTGACAAAACCTCCTCCAACTGATGGATTCATTAGGCCTGACACGGATTGTTACCTCTGCAACTCACCAGAGGGGACACTAATTGGACTTGATATTCCATCTGGGGATGGAAGTCTCTGATGTGGAGGTGGAGCCTATTGGTTGGTATGACCATCACACCCTGAGGTTCAGTTTCGCGGCCCCCCGAAAGAGGCCTGCCCCTAAGGAGATAGTACAGTTCCGTCCTTTGAGAGGAGTTACTTCAGAAGGCCTTATGATGGAACTGGACTTCTCAGGATTGACAATAGATAGCACTGATCCAGGGCCCTTGGTGCTAGCCTATAATAAGGCAGTTGTGGAGGCCCTGGATGCCATTGCTCCATTCCGTGTTCGTTCCTGTACTCTCCACCCAGGGGCTCCATGGTTTACCGGGGAGATCCGTGAGTTGAAGAGACAGGGTCGAAGATTGGAGAGATGCTGGCGGAAAACACACCTGGAAGTGGACAAGCTTAGACTGGTAGAACATTATAAGATCTATCAGTTAGCAATTTCCCATAAGAAGGCAGAGTTTCTGCCCAGGGAAATTGCGACAACGAGGAATAGACCAGCCCAACTCTTCCAGACTGTGGACAGACTGTGCAATCCAGTCTGTCTCCAAACCAGTCGAGCTTTGTCACAGTTACAGTGTGAGAAGTTTGAGACATTCTTCACTGATAAGGTATCCACTTTCAGGGATGAGATCAGCCAGCGCCTCCCCATTGGGTCTTGCAGTGATCAACCGAGGGGCACTAATACCCAACTAACTTGGTTCATCTTTAGTCAACCAGCAGTCATGGATATAGTGAGGATTATCCAGACTTTGCGTCCAGCCTACTGTAGTCTGGATCTGGGCCCTACTCACCTACTTGTGGGATGTGTAGAGGTTATTGGCCCGATCCTTACTGGGATAGTAGTGGTATCATTGGAAAGAAGGATCTTTCCAGATCCCTTGAAGGAGGCTGTAGCACGCCCCCTTCTGAAAAAGCCATCACTTGATCCCGACTGCCCAGAAAACTACAGACTGGTCTCGAACCTTCCCTTTTTGGGAAAGGTTATCGAGAAGGTGGTCGCTTTGCAGCTGGAAGATCATTTAACCAGCCACAATATCTATGACCCTCTTCAGTCTGGCTTCAGGAAATGGCATAGTACTGAGACGGCTCTTGTACGAGTGCTGAATGATTTCTTGATGGCAAGAGATCAGAGAACTCATTCTATCTTGGTTCTCCTTGATCTCTCAGCAGCATTTGACACCGTAGATCATGGGGTACTCCTCGAACGCCTGTGGTTTCTCTGTGGACTAAGGGGGTGGTCCACAGTTGGTTTCAATCTTTCCTGCAGGGTAGGACTCAGACAGTAGTGTCAGGGATTTATTCCTCGACCTCTCACTGCCTGTGCTGTGGGGTGCCACAGGGTTCAGTGCTGTCCCCCATGTTATTTGCCATGTATATGCTTCCACTGGGGGACATTATAAGACGGTATGGGTTGAATTTTCATTGCTATGCCGATGAGTCTCAACTGTACATGTCTTTTGTGCCCGGGCAGGTGTCTGAATCAAGTACATTGTTTAACAACTGGCTGCTGGAGATACAGAACTGGATGAGTGCTAATTGGCTGAAGTTGAACCCGGGAAAAACAGAGGTATTGGTGGTGGAACCGGGATTGAGGATGTCAAGTCCATGGGCGGGAAAACCCTCAGGTTTATTTCTGGGGGCCCGCTTATGGCATCTGGCCAGGTACGTAACCTTGGTGTTATATTTGACGAGGGCCTGACCCTGAGGGCGCAGGTGTCGGCCATAGTCAAACCATCCTTTTTCCATCTAAGGAATATAGCACGGGTAAAACACTTGGTTCCATCAGAGGACCTCCCTACCCTGGTTCACGTCTTAGTTGCCAGTCGTTTGGATTACTGCAATTCCCTCTATCTAGGGCTGCTGGGAGTGGATATTCGCTGCTTGCAGCTGGTGCAAAACACAGCGGCTAGGTTGTTGACTGGAAGCCCAAGATCCAGCCATATAACACCTGTGCTGCGTGAGTTGCACTGGCTGACTGTACAGTGGCAGATCACCTTCAAGGTCATTTTAATGACCTATAAAGCCCTGCATGGTTTGGGACCCCACTACCTGAAAGAACTCCTGACTTCTTACTGCCCCTCCCGCTCCCTCCAATCCTCTGGTGAGGGATTGCAAGAGATTCCCAGGGTAACCTTAAAAACATCTGGTGGAAAAATGTTTGCCTTTACGGCTCCTACCCTGTGGAATTCTCTATCTTGCCAGATATGAAATAGCCTGACTGTGGAGGGTTTTAAAAAAACTCTGAAGACTTTTTTATTTAATCAAGCATTTTCGGAAACATACATTTTATTATGGATATGATGTTATTTATTACTGTGGTTTTAAATGCTGTATGTGAAATTTTGTAAAGGCTCCCTGAGCTTAGGAAGGACGCCTTAAAGACATACATTTTACTTACTTAGCTCTCTTTGCAGATCCTCTAGCATCAGTTGTGGTAAAGAACTCATGTCCAGGGTGGCTAAGTTGCAATAAGCTGTAGGCAAACAATCCCCAGGGGGTCCCAAACAGTCTACTAGGTGGCTGATGTTTTCTGCAGGTGTAGGCCCAGATATTCAAAAGGGTTGCGCCATGCGTAACAGGGTTGCGCATGCGCAAGTCCTACATTGCGCCATTCTGCGATATTCAGCAGGAGGCAGTTGCGCCACTGAAAACAGGTTGAGCAACAGCGCAATGCAAATGAATGCATGCTCAACAGGAGGGGGAGGATCCATGCATAAACTGCGCAACCCGATATTCAGTCGGGTTGTGCAGAGATGTGCATGCGCAACCCCCAACCTGCGCCTGCACAACTTTGAGCCAAAAAAAAAGGATCAAGTTGAGGGCCACCCACAGGTGAGCTGCTGTATTGCAGGGCGCAACACAGCAGCTGCCACCCGTGGCTGGCCCCCAACTCAGTCCCTGTGCCCCCCCACCAGCCCGATCGCGGGCAGTATGTATCCAGACACCCCAAACATCTCCCGATGCCCGATCGCTGGCAGTATGTATCAAGACACCTCCCCAAACAATGCCCGATCGCGGGCAGTATGTATGAATACACTCCCCACAGTCTCCCGATGCCCGATCGCGGGCAGTATGTATGAATACACTCCCCCACAATCTCGATGCCCGATCGCGAGCAGTATGTATGAATACACTCCCCAAACAGCTCGATGCCCGATCGCAGGCAGAGCGATGGAACACCCCCAGTGCCGATCGCGGGCAGAATGTAAAAGCCCCCTCCCCAACCGAATATCTCCTGGTGGTCCAGTGGACGTAATGCCCGATCGCGGGCAGAATGTCAAGATTACAACCCCCAAACATCTCCCTGGTGTCTAGTGTCCCCCACCCACCCACTCCACGAAGCCCTCCACCGCGCTCCCCACGGCGGAAGCGGTATCATCCCACTCGCCCTGCCGCCCGCCGCAGACTGACTGTCAGGCTGCACTGTTGCGTAGCCAGGGAGCCAGGAGCCAGTAGCCCATACCGGCATTACGACAACCAGATTTGTGATCTGACCGTCAATGTATGGGCTGCACGTCCATTGGCTCTAGCTCTGCACCAATGGCGTGCAGCCCCACCGACAGTCAGTCGGCAGGCGGCGGGCGGCAGGCGGGGGATGTTGCCGCCGCCGCAGCCGGGGAGCGGTGGTGGGGCTCGTGGGTGGGTGGGTGGGGCACTAGACACCAGGGAGATGTTTGGGGGTTGTAATTTGACATTCTGCCCGCGATCGGGCATTACGGTCCACTGACCACCAGGGAGATATTCGGTTGGGGAGGGGGGTTTTACATTCTGCCCGCGATCGGGCACTGGGGTTGTTTCACGCTTCTGCCCGCGATCGGGCATCGGAGCTGTTTGGGGTGTATTCATACATACTGCCCACGATCGGGCATCAGGAACGGTTGTTTCACGCTCTGCCCGCGATCGGGCATCGGAGCTGTTTGGGAGAGTATATTCATACATACTGCCCGCGATCAGGCATCGAGCCGTTTGGGGAGGTATTCATACATACCGCCCGCGATCGGCTGCAGGTGCGTCGTCCTCGACGGCTGCTGCCTCAGCAGGGTGGCCAGGCGCAGTCCTCGGGATCGGGTGCACCTACATGCTAATGGCATGCATATGGAAATAATAGATGCAAATGGCCCCCGTGCCTTGCATGAATTATGGCCCCATTTGCATGTCACCTTTGAATATTGGAAATTCAAGATGGCTAATGGTACTTGCCACCGCAAGTTTAATGCTCAACTCCCGACAACTTGGCGGTGGCGCAAGTTCCACTGCACCATGCACAGTGGCTGTGGCTGGGGGGTGATATTCAAAGGAGTTGCTCAATGGCGCAACTCCTTTGAATATCACCCCGGCCACACCCCTGAGCAACTATTTTGAGCAGCGCAAGGGCTTGCGCCTCAGAATGGCGCAGTTTGAATATCCGGGCCGTAGTGTTTTCATCATCAAATCTTTTACATAAAGCTTTTACTGATTGCTCAGGTATTCTCATCCAGGCTTGCTTACTCTTAGAGGGGGCTGTAGGGTGCCTAGACAGGGTGTCAGCATCAATGTAGTTTAACCCAGGACAGTACTCTACAGAACAGTCATACGTTGACAAATGCTGAGAGCCACCTGTGACCAGCAGCATCTAATTTTGCAGTGGTCTGGACATATGTTAACAGGTTATTGTCAGTTTTTACCAAGATTTTTGCCCCATAAAGATATTCATGAAATTGGTCAACAATGAACCATTTGAGTGGCAAAAATTCAAGTTTATGAACAGGATGCTTTTTCCCTGTACTGTTAAAACTTTGGCTGGCAAAAGCAACAGGGCGCATTCCCTCAGGGTATTCTTAATAAAGGATGGCTCCAAGGCCACTCACGCTAGCATCTGTATGAAGCACATATGGTTTGTAAGGATCCGCATAGGCTAGAACAGGTGCACTTGTTAGGCAGTATAATATCTCGTCAAATGCAGTGTCACACTCAACAGTCCATCTTGATCCAGAAGGTTCTCTAGGCTTGTAATAGGACTTTAGCTTGTCAGCACCAGTGAGGATTGTGTGTTTTTTTCTGAGTGGGAGGATACTGTTGGGTCAAGTTCAACAAGGGCCTAATCACCTTGGTTTATTCTTTGACAAACCTTCGATAGTAGCCGCAGAACCCAAGAAACCTTTGCAACTTTTCAGACTGGTCAGTTTGAGCCATGTGGTCAATGCCTCCACTTTACTGGAGACAATTTGAATACCTTGTGCAGATACTATATATTTTTTTATTTATTTATTGAAATCTTGGATTGCAATACCTTTCAGAAAACAGCTCATTTACAAAGGTTCCACGTCAGTGGGGAAGGATAACAAAACATACAAAGGTATAACAGTTACAAAGGTTACAACAATTACAGTAGTTACAAAATAGCAAGGTTTAAAAAAATTGCAAAGATTTCTAGTGGAAACAGGACGGAGCCTGTACAAAGTGCTATGATAAGTCAATTAAGTACCGTAGCTTGAGGAAACAACTCTGGTAGAAAGGGATAGCAGCAGGTTGACCCAGGAGTGAGGAGGCAGCCTAGGAGGCCTTGTCAAGCAGAGAGAGATTAGATAAGAGCACAAATGGGTAAGGAATGTGGACAAGAGACGCTAGGAGAGCAAGTGGAAAGGGAGTGGGGGGAGCAGAGGGGAGGGGAGCAGTGTGGAGAGGAAAGGAAAAGAGAAGACATGTCAGGAGGTGAAAACAGGCTGACTTAACATACTAACATACTATTTGCCAGCAGATTAGGCCTTACGGTCTATCGAGTCTGCTCGAACTTTAGATCCTTAGTTGGGTGCCGAGACCCTCCCATCCCTTGTGCTCCAGAAACCTGTATCATCCATCCCCACCCCCCTGGGACAGGACATCATCTGATCCTGGGACAGGACATCATCTGACTTAATGGGAAGAACTAAGAGCACTGGAGATCGACAAAAGAGGGGTGGTCCCAGTTAGGAGAAACAGTCACAGTTACATAGAAACACAGAAACATAGACTTTGACGGCAGATAAGGACTGCTTGGCCCATCTAGTCTGCCCATTTCCCTACCAACAGGATAGGCCGCAGATCCTAGTTAACCAACAGCCTATTTCTTCCTACCCCCCACAAGAATTGCCTTATGTCTGTCCCATGCATTCTTGAATTCTCCCACAGTTTTAGACCCCACAACCTCCTCAGGAAGGCTGTTCCATGCATCCACTACCCTCTCTGTGAAATAATACTTCCTCACATTGCCCCTGAACCTGCCCCTTTATCTTTAAATTGTGTCCCCTTGTTCTTGCATGTCTCTTTTTCTGAAAGATGCTACCCTCTTGGACTTTGTTGATTCCACTGAGGTATTTAAAGTTTCTATCATGTCCCCCTCTCCTTCTTTCCTCAAGGGTATACATATTAAGCTCCTTTAGTCTCTCCTCATACGGCTTCTCTTGCAGACCCTGCACCATTTTAGTTGCCCTCCTCTGGACTGCCTCTATCCTGTCTATGTCCTTGGAGATGGGGTCTCCAGGACTGGACACAGTACTCAGATGGGGTCTTACCAACTGTCTATACAGAGGGATAACAACTTCCTGTTTTCTGCTGTTGATGCCTCTCCCTATGCATCCTACTATACCCCAGCCTCCCTACTGCCTTCTCACACATTGCTTGCTAACCTAAGGTCATCTGATATGATTACCCCAGGTACCTTTCCTTTTTGTTTTGTTACTACCTCCCCATTGTGTATTCTTCCCTGGGTTCTTGTTTCCAGGTGCATTATTTTGCACTTTGCATTGAATCCTAGCTGCCATACTTCTGACCATTCTCCAACCTTGCCAAGTCCTCTTCTCATCCTTTCCATGCCTCCTTGTGTATCAACCCTGTTGCAGATCTTTGTGTCATCTGCAAAGAGGCATATTTTCCTTCCAGTCCCTCTGCAATGTCACTTATGAAGACATTAAAAAGGACTGGACCCAATACTGAACCCTGCGGTACCCCACTAGTAATCCCTCTTTCTTCAGAGTGGACTCCATTTACAATTACCTTCTGTGTCCTATTGTCCAGCCAATGTTTTACCCAGGCTACCACCCTGGGACCCACTCCCAGGCTGGTTAATTTGACTATTAATCTTTTGTGTGGGGCTGTGTCAAATGCTTTGCTAAAATCTAGGTAGACCATGTCCACAGCCCCTCCCTGGTCTACTATTTTGGTCACCCAGTCAAAGAAATCTATTAGATTCGTCTGACATGACCTTGCTGCTGTGAACCCATGCTGCCTTGGGTCCTGTGCCCCACTGGCCTCTAGGTACTCAACTATTCTTTCCTTCAGAAGTGACTCCATCACTTTCCCTACCACAGAGGTCAGACTGACAGGTCTGTAGTTTCCTGCCTCTGTCTTGGTCCCACTTTTGTGAAGGGGAATCACATCCACCTTCCTCCAGTCCTCGGATACCACACCATCCTTCCATGATTTGTTAAAAACAGTTGCCGGTGGTTTCACTAGTTCCCCCCTTAATTCTTTTAGAATTCTGGGGTGAATTCCATCAGGCCCCATTGCTTTGTCCACCTTCAGTTTTAGGAGTTCTTGCAGAACCTTTTCTTCTGTGAAAGGAATGGGATAGACCCCCTATCAAGAGTGCTTCTGTTAATTGGATTAGGCACTTCCCCCTCCTCTTTTGTGAATACTGAGCAGAAATATTCATTCAGTATCCCTGCTTTTTCACTGTCCCCCTGCCCACCCAGCGTTCATTCTATTCAGCCTCACTATCCCTCCTTTGTCTTTCTACACTGCTGATGTACCTATAAAGGTTTTATCCCTTCTTAACTGAGTTGGCTATCTTTTCCTCAGTTTGGGCCTTTGCTATTCTGACTTCCCTTCCTGCTTCCTTCTGCCTTAACTGGTACAGCTCTCTGTCCTGCTCTTTCTGTGTTTCCTTATACTTCCGGAATGCTATATTTTTCTTCCTGACTTTCACAGCCACCTCTTTTGAGAACCATAGTGGCTTTTTCTTTCATTTTGATTTGTTTATTTGCTTCACACAAAGGCTTGTTGCCTCTGTGATGGCAGTTTTGATGATTCGCCATTGTTGCTCCACACCTCCTTCTAGCCTGTTTGCTAGTGCTTTTCTGAGGCACTCTCCCATCTTACCAAAGTCAGCCCTCCTGAAATCCAGTACCCTCACTTTTGTATGGCTTGACTCTGTAGCTGAATTTAACGTGAACCACACTGTTTGATGGTCACTTGTTCCCAGATGGCAACCCACTTCTAGATCTGAAATCCTCTCACTGCCCCCGTTTGAGAGTACGAGGTCTAAGATTGCTCCCTCACGAGTGGGTTCCACAACTAGCTGTCTGAGGCCTGCCACCTGTAGGGCATCAAGATTGGCCCTGTCTTGGATGTGGCTGCAGCAATGTGCTCCAGTTAACATCTGGCATATTCAGGTCTCCATCAACAGTATCTCCTTTCTCTGCCATTCTAAGAATGCCTTCTATCATATCCTTGTCCATTCCCTCCCCCTGACATGGGGGTCTGTACACAACCCCTGTGCGGATTGTGGTGCCCTTTCCAGTCTCCAAGGTGACCCACAGTGCCTCCTCTCCTCCCTGTTTACTCTTTTGTTCAGTTGCTTTTATCCCTTCCTTTACATAGAGAGCTACTCCTCCCCCACCTCTTCTCCCCTGCCTGTCTCTCCTATAGGTTATGTACCCTGGTATGTTAACATCCCAGTCATGGTTCTCTGTGTACTATGTTTCTGTGACTGCTACGATATCCAGGCATCCCTCTTCCATCAAGGCCACCAGCTCAGGGAGCTTGTTGCCCAGACTAGGGCATTGGTACTCATTACCCTCCATTTCCTGATGGCCTACTCCTTTTGCCCATCCCTGTCCTTCTTGCCTTTGTCACTTTCTCCATTTACTCCTGCCCTTCTCCCATTATACCTCTATGTTGGTATTTACCGCACTTACTACCATGATTTTTTGGGAGGGGGCTAGGATTTCCCTGCTCCTTTCCAGTGCCTCCCCCCCTTGGCTAGTTTAAATGCTTGCCAATGAAGCATTTAAACTTATCACCTAGGATCCTGGTTCCCCTTCTGGACAGATGCAACCCCTCATGCCAGTATAGGCTTGCATCACTCCAGGTGGACCCCCAGTCCCCAATGAAGCCAAATCCTTGAGCTCCACACCAGTTTTTCAACCACTGATTGAATCCCATGGTGCGGAACACCCTAGCAATATAGTTCCAGCAGAGAAGTCCAGTCACACAGCAGTCCTTTCTCCTGGTGTCTTCTGCCAAGCTACAGTTGCTGTTAGCCGAGAGGTACTGCCTGAGCAGTAGTTTGAAAGGGCCCAGTTTTGGGGCAGACAGGGTTTCACTGTTAAGGGCATTATAACACAGTGGTAGAACTGTCCTACATATTTCATTGAGCTCAGAAAGAATTGGCACTTGTCTATTGATAGCTTGAACCCAAACTATTCCAAGCAGTCAAGGACTTTGAGCAAGCATGCTTAATGCTCCTCCAGCATTTTTCCAAAAACTATGACATTGTCTAGGTATATTAGGCACTCAAGGAGATTCATGTCTCTGACAGCTCTTTCCATTAATCTTTGAAAAGTGGCAGGGGCTTATGATATCCCCTGAGGAATTCTCAGAAATTCATAGAAACCTAAAGGACAGATGAAAGCAGTCTTCTCTCAGTCTTCTGGAGCCATTGGAATCTGATAATAGCCACTCCTTAAGTCCAAAAGTGAGAACCACTTACTCCCATTCATGCAGTCTAAAGTATCTTGTATACAGGACGTGGTGTACTGATCCAGAATCGTTCTTTTGCTGAGAGTTCGATAGTCAACATACATTCATACCACCCATTCTTCTTTCTTACCTCGACAATAAGCGAAGCATATGGGCTTCGGGATTCTTGGATTATGTCCGTAGCCAGTAATTTTTGCAAATGGAGTCTTACAACGTCTATACCAGCAGGTGCTAACCTCCTGGATCTCTCTCTGAATAGTCTGTCATTGTGTAAATGAATGTGGTGCTGAGCTCCTGACACACATCCAACATCCCATTTTTAAATAGAAAAGACTGTAGTTCTCTTTGTTAATTTCTCACTCACTTGGGCTCCCCACTCGTCAGGGACAGGTAATTATCCAAAGTCGAACATGTCAGGAGTCACATCACGAGCATCCTCATTTTTGTTAGAAGATGGTTGCATAGCAGTATCAGCACAATATACATGAGCTAAGGACCTCTAAGGTGTGGCCTTTACAGAATACAATGTCCCGGTCAGTGACATTCTTCACTTGAACAGTAACATGTCTAGCATAGGCGTGGGCCCGGGTTGGAGCACGCTGGGCTTCACCAAAAGTCCTTCAGGCAGTCCATGCTCTTCTGGGGCACCCAACATTAAGATTTGGTTAGTGACATCTTTTCTCAAATGCACCACACCACTAATGTTACATTCTGCATTTTGTGGTAACACAATCTCTTCAGGATCACGTCTCCAGACTATTCTCACTGGATCATCCTTATCATCTATATCAGTCTGCATCTGCAATTCATAGTCCTTCTTCACCATGGCATGTATATATAAGGCTCTGCCAGATCTCTCTGTCACTCTTTCTTGACAGAGTTGGGCCAGACGCCCGAACATATGAGCATTCATCCCAATCAGCACGAGCACTCCATCACACATCCCAGACTCGGGGCATACAAAGGCCAGGGTTTCCACTCCTTCATCCAGTCCATTTACTTTGGACGGAAAGGCAATCCAGACCTCAACGTACCTGAGGTATGGATAACACTTGTCACTTAGGCCACATATATTCAGGCCCTCCAGGAGGTGTCAGCTCACTGTTTCTAGTGAGGTGCTTATCGTACCAGTCTTTAAAGGTAATAGTGACTTGAGAGACACTACCTAGAATGGCTCGGGTTGAAATGCCATTGATTCTGACGTTTGTTTCCGTGGATGGGCCAACTAGTTTATCAAGGTTGGGTAGTGCAGTTTCAGGTGCTTTTGCTAAAGCTTAGGCTACAAATGAGGTGGAGCTGGACTTAGCCGGGGCCCCAGTGCACTCCTTTACTGGGCACTGCTGAAGTTTTCCTGTTTCTAAAGCATTTCCAGCAGTCTGTCTTTGACTCTCACTGGGTCTTCCTGTGACCAGCATTCCTTCTTTATGTGCCCATCCTTTCCATAATTACAACAAAATATGCCCTCTTTGTATGGTCATGAGCTCTGGGGGGCATTAGAGGAAGTCTTCCTTCCAGCATGCCTGGATTGGCAGGTCCTGAGTTCGGAACTTAAATGGAGGCACTTGTTGCTGTGTGCTGCCACCCAGGGGTCCTTCCTCTTGACCCGAATGCAACTTGAGATTGGCACCTTTTCAGCTCAGTTACTAATTTCAGCAACTTATCTATCTTGACTTTAAGATCGGGGTCCACAGTGGGTGTTGGGGTTTGTACGCCCACATCTATGCCAGAAAGATTCCCAGTGACTGGAAGAACAGACGAGGTCTGAGGGGAATCTTGGCCTTTACTAAGGGCTGAAGTGGCCTTGTCAAATACTTCTTTATACTCCTTAAGTAACTTCCTCCATTCCTGGGTCTCTGCAGTGGATACACTTCCAGAAACTCAGGTAACAGCTGCAGCTGTAGGGTAAGGTCCCCATCTCTCTTCTTCCATCTCAGCCATTCTAACTTCTCTCATCAGATCACTGTAAATCAGGGGGTTGTCCCTCCTCTCAGCCAGACACAATTTGAGGGGCAACATGTAGAATAGCAGGCGGCTTTGAGTACATGTTCCAAACACACTCCATTCACATCCTGCAATGTCACACCTCCCTTTTGAAATACTGTCTGCAAAATCTTTTCAGTGCCACTCAGAAAGACAGACAGACTCTCTCTTTTCCATTGTCAGGTCGCTCTGAGTCTCCACCTTATATCCTCGCTTGACTCAGTACTCCCAAAAACATCCTGTAATACAGTCAAATACTCCAGGGCAGTAGCATTAGGTTTCGCAAACCTCAATGAATGAATAGTCTCTAGTGCAGTGCCTTGGAGGCTTTCTCCAAGCCGTTTGCTCTTTTTGGCCTCAGAAACCTGCCAATCTTGAACTAAGGGAGCAGCATAGTCCGTCTAAGACTCCAGGTCATCCTCACCTGCCAGGGTGGGCTTTGCTCCCAAAAACATTTTCAATCTATGGTAGGAGTCTGAGTTGAGCAGACCATAACTAGACTGAGTATCTTCACCTGTGTGTGTGGGGGGGGGGGCATCCCCTGGAACTTAAGGCATTTTTCTGGCTTCTCCCGCTGACTTACCTTTGGCTTACAACAACCTAGTAAACTTCTCTTTAAATCCTTCGGGCTGGAGTGGGGCCACCATTTTGGGAGTCAAACTAGCTTGAGTCACTATAGTCCATGCCACTCTGGAGCCTTCTGGAGTCAGTTTGTCTGGCATTTTAGTAGCAGTGACAACATTTTGGCATTCTATCAGCACAGTGAGAGTCTTAGTGACGGGGGTCCTTCATTCAGCCTGTCACTACAACCTTGCCAAGAATTTTAATTGTAGATAATCCATCTTCTGTCTTTCCTCTGTCCATCTTGGGGGGCCTCCCTGAAGCAAGATGGCATTTTGAGGGCCCACATCTTCACCTTCACACCAGTTAAGTAGCCCCAGACAAGCCATATTTTCTTTTGGGAGGGTTTTTTTGGGTTGTTGATCTGGCTCCACATGGGGCATGGCTGTTAAACAGGAGACCCCAGTGGTGCCCCCATGTTGTAACCTGTGTGCCATGTACCAAAGGGCTACTACCCCTGCCTTGCGAGCCTGACCAAGGTTGAGTGGTCTGAGTTCTGTAGATGTTACTTGGGGGGGTCATTTCCAAAAGATAATAGAATAATGCAGTGCCTCCGCCCAGAGTAGAATTTAAGTGGGCCAGATGACAGACTGGTACAGCCCCCTGGGATGCTATACCTACCCACCTCCCTAAACAGCCACCCCACACCTGGAACACCAAACACAGTTGCAGATGTGCAATATGCATATAATTAATGACTATCACCAATAATATGCTCATAGTTATGGTACTCACCAATCTGGTTCTTTCTAATGCTATACTTCCCAACTACCTGTGGAGAGCTAGTAGGCATACATATACTACACACTTTAAATTTATATAAAGTAATGACACACCCAATAACAGTATGTTCACAGGACCATGTTTAAACAAACAACAAACCCTTTTATTATGAGATAATAGACAGTAAGGGGTTGTAAATTAAGCTAATTGACTTGGCAGATTTCCTTTTATGTTTCAACGCATAACTTAGATACAACTCCCAAGTTAATTGTTCAGTTAGACACTCCCAGTTAGCTTCATTGGGTACCCAGACTTGGACCATTGCAGGCCTGATGCACGTTCAGCTGGTTGACCAGCATTGGTGCATATAAACAAATGATTTGATTTATCCCTTTAGTCATGCATCTGTGACTGAACATTAAAGAAAGAACCTAATGGCCGAACTCGTAAGCAAACTGGCATTTGTAATCCCAGGCCCGATGGCCTGCAATACAGTTCAAAGGCAACTTGGAACAAAGGCAGTTTAGGAACACTGTTGCAGTGCTAGCACTGAAATTACTCACAGTCCTGAAGGATCTTAGTCGCTGGATTGAAAAGAGAATGGTTAGCAACCTTGGGCAGGCTTGAACCTCTGGAATCTTGGATTCAGGCTTTTGGCTTCTGATGCATGGACCAGCACAAAGGGACCAGGGCCTACACAACTCAGCCCCATGTCCAGGCATAGCCCCCCCCCCCCGAGGTGGCTGCAAACTAGAACTAACCATTGAGTTAGTGACTGACTTCCTAAGCTGGCCGAGTGCGGATGCAGCTCTGGACTCAGAATGCAGTCTCTAGAACTTTTCACGCTAGAAACAGGATGCAGTCTCTAGAATCTTGGCTCTGGGAACAGGCTTTGGCAGATTCGTCTCTGAGTTCCCACTGTAGCAGTTTCACTCAAGACACCAGTTCTTGAAACATTTGACTCTGGCTGGCAAAGACAGTCTCTGTTCTATGCAGGCTGAAGGGGCCGGTTTGGCTTAGTGGGTTGGCCCCAGGCCACGAGCCAAGCTCCTCTCCTCTTTTTATTTTTATTTATTTATTTATTTAAGAGATTTACCAGGCAGGCATACTGAGCGGGGGACCGCTCGTTTCCAGATGCGACCTGGGGAGTTACAGAAGAATACAACCAGGACAAGTACATACAGGAATAATAACATAGGTACAAAGTAGTTACAAAGCTGGGCTCATATTAGGTTCAACAGATATTGCAAGGTTTAGTCCTAGGAACAGAGTATAAACAGGCAGAGAACATGCAGGTGCACAGTAATTTTGCTGAGTGTTTATAATGGCAGGGAACATTTAAATGCACCGGTATTTACCAAGTTTTAAAATAAGGGATGGTGTATAGGCAAGACATGGAACTTGTGGGTACATTTGGTAGTGTGCAATCTGGTGAAGGAGGTGAGGCAAAGTCAGAAGCTTGGAAGAAAAAAATTACCATGCCTGAGTAAACTGCCGGGGGAGTCGGAATGTTGCGGTACTGTCGGGGCACATGGTTGTAGATCTGGGTTGATGGTAGAAGTTGCCTGTGTCAGAGAAATGGTCATGGAGGAGCGGTTGAAGGAGTCTTGGGGTGGAGGTGAGCCTGATACCAGCAGGAAGATCATTCCAGAGTTTGGGCAAACGATATTTGAAGGCGGATTGATCCTTTGATGTGTGCATGAATGGGACTTGGAGGAGCCTGGAGGCAGAGCTTCTGAGTGAGTAGACTGGGGAGGGTTGTACCGATAAGGCGGAGCTGAGGTGAGGGGAAGGAATTTGTCCAGAATTTAGCTATGACATTGGAGCAGTGTATCTGTCGATGGGACGTGAGCAAGTGTAGTGCTAGGAAGCTGTATAGGTCACAGTGATGGGTCGTGAGGGGGCATTCCAGGATGAAGCGACAGAAGGAGTGAAAAAGGGTATCCAGGCTGGCCAAGGTGGATGAGGGTGCTGAGCCGTAATCCACGTCGCCATAGTCAAAGATTGGGAGAATCATTTTATGCACTATTTCCCTCTGGACTGTGGTGGGCATGCACACTTTGTTGCTATACAGTGCACCCAGTTTGGGGTGCAGTTTTTTGTGTAGCGAGTCAATGTGAGCGGAGAAATCAAGGTGTTGGTCAAGCCATACTCCCAGGTATCTAAAGGAGGTGCAAGACTCCAGAGGGGACCCATCCAGGGTATGGAAGGCAGGGGGAGCAGCTAGGCGGGACAGTCAAGGTTGCGTACCGAAGGTTAGGGAGATGGTTTTCTTTGTATTTAGTAATAGTTGATTGGACCTGAGCCAATTCTGTACAGCATCAAAGTCCTGTTGGAGAGCAGCAGACACGTCCCCAGTGGAGGGGCTGGGGGCATACAGTACGGTGTCGTCCGCATACATTTGTATGGCTGAGTTTGAGCAGGTCAGTGGGAGGTCATTTAGAAATATAGAAAACAGTAGGGGGCCCAGGACAGAGCCTTGGGTAACCCCCATGGTGACTGGGAGTGGGAAGGGATACTTGTGTGCCACAAGGCCTGAAACCAACTAGTGGCAAGGCTGGAGAGGCCTGCATCTTTTAGTCTTGCAAGTAGTTTGGGGTGGGAGACAGTGTCGAAGGCCTTGGCCAGATCTATGAAAATAACCGAGGTGATATGCCCCTTGTCCATCCCTGAGGAGATGTCACTGGAGAGTCTTAGGAGCGTGGTGATGGTGGAGTGTGACATACGAAACCCTGACTGATAAGGGGTAAAGAAGGAGGTAGAGTCGAGGAATTGGGTGAGTTGAGCAAGGGCAAGGTGTTCCTGAAGTCTGGCCAGTATTGGGAGAAGGGAGATGTGGAGATAATTTCCAGGCACAGATGGATCTCCTCCCTTCGGTAGAGGGATAACAACCACCTGCTTCCAAGTGGCTGGAATTTGAGCCAGAGATAATGAGAGGTTTAGGAGGCAAGCTAGTGGGGCTGCAATGGCGGGGGCTGATAAGTGGAGTAGTTTAGTGTCCAGGCCTAAAGGGCATTTGCCTTTGTTGGGGTCTACAGCGGAGGGCATGGAGTACTTCTGCCGTGGAGACTGGGCAGAAGGAGAAAGTGGTGACGGGGGGGGAGTACTGGGGTTGCAATGAGGAACTGGGTGTGGGTGGGGTGAGCGGGTGGTTTGTGAGGAGAGACGAAGCGGAGTTGGTAAAGAAGGTGTTGTAAGCAGTGGCAACTTCGCTAGGGTCTGAGACAGTGTTGCCAAGGATGGATAGGGTTGGGGTAGGCGGCTGGGCTGGGGGAGTAAGAAGGCTTTTGATAGTTTTCCAGAAATTTGATGGGTGGCTAAGGTTGGAGGAGAGAGCCGACTTGAAATAGTTATTTTTTGCCTGCCGTATAGATTTGGTGCAGGAGTTGCGGAGGGTGCGGTATCGCTGCAGGGATTCTAGGGAGCAGGTTTGCTTGTGTTTTTTCCAGGCCTGGTCCCTGGATCAGCATCTGCTGATGACGTCGGTGGTGACCCAGGGGAGATGGGAGCCCTTTACCCTAGTGCAACTTAGGGGGGCGTGGTAGTCCCATACAGCAAGCATGTTGTGTCTGAATATGTCAAATACGTAGCCAATAGTGGGTGCCATCTGAATGAAGGACCAGTCGACGTGAGCAAGGTAATTTAGGAGGGAAAGTAGACATAGGGATATATAAGATCTCGTGAGGAGCGTCTTGGGGGGGGTGGCAGGTCTGTGCACTTTCCTCACCATGTAAGCCATATGGTGATCGCTCAGGGAGTCAGGGAGGAGACCGGCTTTAATAATCCTGTGAGCGTGTGATGTGAAGACCCAGTCCAAGAGGGAGTGGTTTTGTGTTTGGGTTTTATCGGGTGGGTTGATCGATTTGTTGGGAGAGGTTTAGGGAGTGAACTTTGCTCCGCAATTTAGAGCAGACTTTTGCTAGCCAATTGTAATTGAAATCCCCGAGGATGTAGAGCTCGCCAGCTACGGCAGCAGACTTTAAAGTGGCTAGATGGTCTAGGACGCTGGGCAAGGGGGTAGCAGGGGCACAGTAAGTCCCTGCCACGTACACCAGGGAGGAGTGAGGTAGAGCGAGCTTAACCAACAAGGATTCCATTTGAGGTGAAGGTCTGGGGATCTGGACTGGGGTGAACTGGATCCTGGTGGATATGTACATGGCAATGCCGCCTCCTTTCTTCTTGCCCTGTCTGTCCTACCTGAACACTGAGTAGCCAGGGATGGCTACTGCTGAGCCTTGAAAGCTTCTGGCAACTATAGCTCCTGTTCAGGCAGGCTTGGCTCTCTGCATGCAGGCTCCAAATGCACTACGACAGTTCAAGCTGGCAACTCTCTCCATCTGATAATCTGGCTTACCTCCCAGGCTGAGGCAGGCAAACAGTCTCTCTGCAGTTTCCAAAAGTTCTGATTCTGATTAGCAAAACAGCCTTCACTTAGTTGGAACACTTTCTAATGTTTAGAGTCACAGGCCTCTTCCTGGGCAATTTACTGGGTAAGCATAGGCAGGCCTTTTCTTTCTCTTTCTCCTGTGAGAGGCACTGATAGAGTACTCCTTACTGTTTGGGAGCCCAGTACAGACTGCCCTCAGCTGTAACTGTCCCTGGGAATTTAAAGGAAAATGGCTGCTTTTGATTGGTCAAAGAGACCGTCAATCACAGTTCTGGCTTTCCAATTGGCTATTCAGAAGGCACCAAACACACAGACCTCTAGTCTTCCCAGCAGGCACAGCTAAGGACCCCTTTAGGACCCTTTGAGTTCTAATTGGCTGAAACAAGAGGTCAAAGTAACAAGATGGCTGCCAAAGGGCAGACAGTTAAATGTCCAACTTAACAGTCCATCTTTATAAATAATCTGTTCAGTGTTAAAAATAAACATTTGCAATATTCAATAGGAATCCCTCTGCACAATTATCCGGTGCATGAATGAGGTTTAAAAGAGCATTACCTGGCCGGTCACAAGCGCCGAAGCACTCGGACCCAGCGCAGGCTATTGCCACTACATACAGATTCATAGCTCTTAAAGCTATGGCACAAAGGTGTCAGCTCACACATTCACACAGAATCTATGCATACACAGGCATTCAATATGGATTCAAACTTCAAACTGGATATTAGCTCAGGTTCAAGAGGGCAAAACACCAGGGCTGGACCAAGGCCAAATGGAGGGCAAAGGAGGTACCCAGGGAGACAAGCTAAGGTAAGCCCCGCCCAAGGAAAGGTTAAACATGCATTGCTTAACTGGGCCCTAGAGCCACATTTGCGACATGACTTGGGTTGCCCCTGATAAAACAGGATACCTGTGACCCAGCCCAGAAACAAACTGCTGGGTAGATAAAGTACTTCAACGTTAGACAAGAACAATTTGACCTGCACTTTCCACCACCCCTTCCATATCGGTTCAGAATTTATAAATGGAACAGGTTTACCCATAACCTCACAGTGTTTCCTTAACCAAAAGAGAATTTCAGTGACCCTCACATTCTCGTTTTTGAACAAAATAGTAACTGTCCTAATGGTAGGACGTGTCAGCAGTATTGTGGAAAAGGGGGTGAACAACAGTGTCTCCCTTAGTAAATTATACTAAGTTCAGAATCTTTCAAGCCCTATAACAGTTTTAAAACTCACAACAAAATTAGAGACTCCTTAGTGAATCAGTGCAAATATTTCTGACACAAAGAAGTTGAGTGAGTTTTTTTAATAATGTTCTGGCCACATAAACCCGATCAGGAGGTGTTTCCAGACCTCCCTTATACAAGAGCCTCACAGCATTTTTTCTAGACTCTGGTTCTCCCTTGTAAATAAATAAATCCATGACCTTAAATGTATCCTGTCCTAAGTGCAGAGCTCCCTTGTTCCAATGCTGAGTCCAAGATTGTGCTGCATGTCCTGCTGTAATTCTGCTTGAAGGCCCAGCACCAACAGTGTCTGGTAAATAGGGTGCTATGGGCTCAGTGTCCTTACTTGTGGTATTATAGTGATCCTCTATGTGTGTCCCCTCTGAATCTCCTGTAGCATCAGGATTTACAGCAGCTCTCTGAAGATCAGGACTGTCTGCCTGCACAGGTCCCGAGGGGTTACTAGGGGGCACAGGCTTCATGACAGGGGCCTCCATTTCCAAGGGAGCAGCAGGTTGCGATTCAGCTGCTATTGATTCTTCCCCTTTCTGCCAATTCAGTTAATTTACAGTGTCCCCACTTTCGATGGTCTCACTTGTAATTATGCCTGTCTGCTCAGTAGTCAAGTCAGCATTTAGGCCAGCCTGACTGATGCTGTTGCTGTTTCCGGGAAAAGCTACCTGCTACCCTATCACCACCAGGTCGGTCATGTGCAGTATGCATGCACCTGTTTCTATCTAGATCTAGGCTGCCTCGCTGAGAGCTTTCTCTGGAGACCACAGAGTCTTTTTCTGCAGGCAGTCCTATGGTTTACCTACTTTAGACACAGCCCTTCTGCATGGACCGAGTGTCTTCTTCCCAACAGGAACTTCCGAGCGCACAGCCGACTCTGGCACACTCGTGTCTGTCAGCGGTTCAGCTGACACGTCAGCGGGTCTCTTTCATACCTGACAGCTGAGAAGGTGATCTCTCTCCTGGAGGTAGGTAGCTTTCTCTTCGGCCATTATTTCCAGCAACTTGTTCCTTTTCTCAGACATGGCAGCCCTCAACCTTTTATCTTCCTCACAGAGCTCTGCATCAGTCAGGTCAGTGACACTGGATTGTTCTATAATTATTCTGGTATCAGAAGCCATACTGTTACCACAGTGGTAGGGACAGAGGCTTCCCCTGCCACAACATCATCCTCTCCTCCAACACACTACGTCGGCCATCTTGGGAGATACCAAGGCAGGCAACAGCTCTGCCTTCTGAAGAGTAGAGGAGTTTCCCCAGTTTCCTGGCCAACGCTAATACCCCCATTCACTAATCCACCAAGCAATTAACCTGGTTTAATATCAGTCAATTTGCATCTGAATGCAGAGAGTAGGAGACTTGTTTTGTAGTGTGCTGGTGCAGAAATGCTGCCATGTTCCACCCCAGAGGTGGCTGCACTTCAGCGACTGGTCAAGGGTATGGCAGTTGGGTTTCAATACAAAAAAGTAAAAAGTCATGCACCTTGAGTGCAGAAACAGAGAGGCAGAGTACAGAATGGGGGGGGGTATTGATGGTCACTAAACTGGAAAAGCACCTAGGGATTATCACAACGGATAACCTTAAGGTGGTAAGGCAATGCAAAAAAGCAGTAGAGAAAGCCAGTGGGATGCTAAGATACATAGGAAGTGGTATCACCAGCAGAAGGGAGGTGGTGTTGCCACTGTATCAATCATTGGTGAGACCACACCTGGAGTACAGAAAATACGTAGACAGGGTAGAGACCATCCAAAGAAGGGCAACCAAAATGGTGCAGAGGCTGCACCAAATGTCCTATGAGGATGGATTAAGGAATTTAAACATGTACACCTTGGAAGATGGGGGGGGACATGATAGAGACCTTTAAATACCTCATGAGGCAAAATAAGGTACAGGAAGGGAGTATTTTTTAGAAAAGATGTACAAGAACTAGGGGGCATGCAATGAAGCTAGACTGGGCAAGTTAAGGTGGGATGTGAGAAAGTATTTGTTCACTGATAGGATGGTATATGACTGGAACAATCTTCCAGCAGGGGTGGTGGGGGTCAGGACAATAGCGGGATTCAAGCATGCATGAGATAGGTATAATGGAAAACTGGTATCAGTGTGGGGGGGGGGAGCAGGTGGTCAGCAACCAGGTAGGGTCTGCAGTGGCAGAACAGGCAGGGAAAAGGGGGGAAGACTAGGTGGGCTAAGGGGTCCTTCGCTGCCAATAAATTATATGTTTCTATAATTGTTTAGTGTTATTTTGTGTGTTGATTGTAAAGAGCTTTGAGATGCTTGTATAAAAATGCTGTATAAAAGTGAATCCTGAGCCAGCCCGGTAGCACTGAGGGTTGAGGCACTGGATGCCACACCTCACGCCACGTCGGTGACCCGGGTTCAGGAACGAGCCCAGGTCGTCGGGGGTCAGCAGGGATGAGGAAGGATTGAGCATCCCAAGGATTGCTCTCCTTTCCCGGGAAGGGGAAATTCCACCTGCCAATGCAATGGTGACCGCTGGCAGAGGCTGGCGGTACTACAGTGCACAGCCGCAGAATGCAGGGTTGGAAGCTGTGGCAGATGTCTTTCGGGGGTGCACGGGAGAGTGCACCAGCCGAGCTGGACGTCATTGCACGTCCGAGTTTCAGGGAGAAAAACAAGTAAAAATACCCCTACCCCGGGGAGGCCACGGAACCTCCAGTGGACTGGGCCCACACGTCCAACGTCGGCCGGCAAACCCCGACTTCACCCTGGGGATCTCTGGCTTCTCCTAAGGGGTCCGGGGGAGCTGAGATCCTGAACCCGATTACGCAATCGGAGGTGGTGGTTCAGACAGGCGGTCAGGAGCACCAGTGCCGAGTGAGGATTCCTGAGAGATGCCCCATCAGGTAGGAGCATAAAAAGAGTCTCCAAAAAAAAAAAAAGTGAATCCTAGCAATGGTGTATATGACCCTGAGCATGACCTTTAAACTTCCTGTGCGGTATGACCCTGAGCATGTCCTTTAACCTTCCTGTGCTGTGTGACCCTAAGCATGTTCTGTAATCTCCCTGCACTGTATGACCCTGAACATGTTCTTTAACCTCCCTGTGCTGCTGAACCTCCTCTCTCTCATTCTCTTTTTGTCATCTTTTTTGTTCCATATACAGTTTTCCTTCTGCCACCCCTAGTCCCGGCAGCACACCACCAGCCCCATCACCAACCTTCTCATGGTCTTACTGATTAACCACCACTAACATAGGACCTGTTAGATGGGTGGCCTGCCACATCAGTCATGCAGTGTCTGTGGGGGATTGCCGAGTGGGCTGGGGCATTTTCCTCCTCTATTTCCTCCCTGTGAGAATTGGCATGCAATGAAACGCATGCACATAGGCACTGGCGAGCCTGCGTGCCAGCAGCCACCAACAGCCCTACCCCACGGTTCTGTTCTTGCCGGTGCTACTACCTGGCCTCTGCCATGTGGCAGTATGGTGGTGAGATGCCAGATCCCCCCAGCCCAATGGAGGAGAGCTGTCTTTGGGATTCTCGATCTTCCCTTCCTCGACGAGTCACATGCCGTAGAGCTACCACTGCGCCAGTGGACCAGCTTAATTGTCTTTTGTTTTCCGCACTTCATCCAACATAGCTACAATATTTTTTTCCCAATGAAAATGCTATAAGAACCAAATTCCAGGACATGGAAGAAGCAAAAGTGATGGAACAAGATCTCAACAGGTTGAGGATGTACAAAAGAAACGGGTACTAATATTTGGATTGGACTAAGCGCCCCACCACCCCACCACCACCACCACCCCACCACCACTACCAAAAAAGGAGACCAAAAACATTGTAACTTGAGAACTGTAAACAGTGGTGGATCTAACCATCCTGTGGTCCTGAAGCCACAGGATCCTTCTTTGCCGGCCACAGGAAAAATGTGAATGTGCACTGCTGCAGTAATTTAACCCCTCACACCTAAGAAAGAGACACTTTTGAAGCTCAGTTTGCATTGACTTCTATTTAATTCAGGTGTGAAGGGGTTAAAATAAATCGCTTGCTTGCACAATTAATATTGCAACCGTATGCTGTAATCACCAAGGAGTATGCAATTCTGGGACAGTCAGGGCTGATCTCTGCCTCAAAGATCTAGAGATTTACAGACAACCTTGAGTTGAGTCTGTAGAGAGCTGGACCAGTGTGTATCACAGCTCACTGCAGTGCTGCCGCAAAGAAGAGAAGGCTACTGTTTTGTGTCCCTCATTCAGACTGCTGCTGACAACACCAGTCAGCCTCTGGTCCGGCGCATCCGGTCTATACTTTCGAGTCATCAAGCTCCCCTTCTGCCCATGCTGTGTTCACCTGGCTGGTCCCCATTACTAGTTTCACCACTGGCTGCAGGAAACAAAAGTAAGTTTTTTTCTTTTTTTAATTATTAGAGAGCCAGGAAACGCATAGCTATATGAGTGGCATGGATAAGAGAGGGGAGGAGCAGTTGGACATATACAGTTGGGCTGGCAGTATAGCCTGGAGGTTAGAGTAACAAGCTGTGAATGAACTTGGTACATCCAGCAGACCTGGCTGTGATTCCCACAACCTCCACTTGCATACTGTGTTTAAGACCCCCCCTAACTGGGGCTTACCTGGTGGCTCTTTCCTCACTCCTCAGCTGACCCCCCCAAGTGGTTCCGAGGGGGCTATGGATGCAAGGGCAGTCCTGACGATGTCTCACAGCTGCAGGCACTAAATTCAGTGATTATTTATATTAGGGGACACATAGTGCCCTGGATGTGGAATTCTGCGGATTACGGTACTTGTTCCTCCAAACGGCAGCAGTTAGCCACGCCCCTTTTCCAAAGTCAGTTCTCCCCGCCGACCGCCCCCAAACACACAGCCACATCGGATATCTCCACGCCTATGTTACTGAACTGTACTGGTCCCCCAGAACAAATAGGTAACATCATTACAACATCACAGCATGAGACTCACTTATTCTTACACTTAAACTGGACTTCTGAACATGACAAATCACTGGAAATACTGGTTTAACCGAACAAAACGTGACACGCAAACACCATGACAAATGCCTTTTTTTTTATTTGGTTTAGCACTGAAAGCATGAATATACAACCGGGGGTATGAAGAAGTAGGCTTAAATTAGATTAAACTGTAAACTATAAAGTGGCACAGTTTATGGTAAGCGAGCGATTACAAGATTAGCAGCGCTAACAAGATAAAACTGTAAACTATAAAATGGCACCGTTTATCGTAAGCGAGCGATTACAAGATTAGCAGCACTAACAAGATTATTTATGTTTGTTTGTTCTGTGGGGGCGCTCTCTCCCCCCATGCCCCCCGGGTCCAGGAATATGTTGATTTGTTTAAATATTGTAATATCTACACATTTTGTAGTTTCGGCTTTAGTATTTTGCAATAGCCTTATTTATGTTTGTTTGTTCTGTGGGGGGCGCCTCCCCCACACTTCGGATCCAGGAATAAGTTGATTTCTTTAAATATTGTAATAACTACACATTTGGTAGTTTCTGCTTTATTTATATTTGTTTGTTCTGTGGGGCGCCCGCCCCACGCCCCCCGGGTCCAGGAATATGTTGTTTGTTCTGTGGGGGCGTGACATCAGTGACTGCAAAGTGCATGCGGCCGTATTTCTCATTAGCAGCACTCACTTCCAAGGTGTGTCCCCTGAAGTAAATATATGCCCTAAATTCCATGTCCTCAGCCCAAGGGGTCATGGATCAAAACATTGTTTCTGCACCTTCGAGTGCATTGGGAGGCATTCCTGCGGTCCTGACAGGTTAGGAAGATGGGACCGCAGAAGATAAATGTAACCCCCCTGCAAATGGGGGTTCCCAAAAGACTTCCAGGAGCTTGCTTGAATGCTCCGAGCCTGAATGGTGTTTGGCGTTTAAGCCATTTATCTGTGAGTGTTTTTAGAGCCTCTGGTACTGTCTCTTTAAGAGCTGTCTGCTTGCAGACATAGTTTGTATGGGGGGACTGTGTGTTTCTCTGCTTGAGTCCCACTCGAGCTGCTGCCAATTCACTCCATTTTTGCAGTCACTAGGAGTGCAAAGGGAACCTATCTGAAAGATGTAACTGTTTGCCAGAAATAATTTAGAGAAATAATGAAAATACAGTTTGTCTAACCTGCTTTTCTTTACAATCAGAACTGTGTTTGCCTAGTTCCCCATTCTACTTTTGAACGGCTGAACTGGACCAATCAGTGTGGGTTAAGGTAGCTCTAAAATGGTGCCTGTGGACGAATCAGAACTTGGACTCGTAATCTGAGCCAGTCACAAGAGGATTGTATGGGCAATGACTCTGGGAAATGTAGTTTGGACTTCGGCGGCGCCTTTTTGCACCAACAGGAGGAGGCTATTGTGAATGACAGCCAATCCAGCCAAGAACTGGGAGGAACTCAAAGGAAGTGCCCGGTTTTGTCTACTGGAGTCTCAGTTTAGCTCTGGCAGTGAAGAGGGGAAGGAGTCCTGTGCTCCTTCGATGCGCAGTTTTAGTCGGGAAATGCATGTAAGGCCCCAAGTTTCGGTCTGCAACTTGTGCAAGTGCTTGTTTGGACTGAATCTGATCTGTGAAGAGGATCAAGGAGATCTGAAGAGTAGAAACCAGGCTCACCCTGTAGAAGACTGGAGAAATTGCTGAATCACACTCGGTCTGTCAGGAACTGAATCTGCTGTGTGTTCTCCCGGGTACTGTGCAGTAATTGCGATCGGGATAGAGAAGCAGCCTGCCTGGTATAGTACTTTCTTTTTCCATATAAATGTGTGTAGTGCTAGTGGGGACTCGCATTTCAAATCCCCTGTACAGTGAATTGAGTTCATGAAGCTGCAAGTAAACCCCAGCTTAATCCAAACTACATCCATTTGCTCTGAACTGCCTTGGGGTCCAGTCACAAGGACCTTGTCCACATGGTCTGCTCCGCCTGGCAATCCAGGACAATCTGCCTTCCATTCAGTTTCAGCATTGAATTTGTGAGTACAAATCAGGGTAGCTCCCTGCCATCATCTAATTGCAAGTGTTCCATCTGATTACTTTTCCTTTCTTTCTCCACGAACCGAGCCTACGGCTCGGATTACAATTTAGGTATTGTGCATGCATTTTCCATCTTCAGGGCCCCAACCAGCTGCACCAAATAGGCTAGCCTCTTGATTGCCTGGGTACCCAGTAAGAGTGACATTAGGGACATTTGGGGTTCTGAAATATGTGCACAGTACTGTGATTATTAATGCGCAACTAATTAACCTGATTTCCCCCGGCCTTGTTATATCCCCCTAAATAAATCAGATCTGTTTGTTTCAGCAAAGTTATACTGCCTGAGGTATTCTTCTATGTTAAAGTATTGTACTGTGGTTTTTGCACTGTATCATCTTATTTTACAGGGAGTCCCAGGAGTTACACTGCCTGAACCAGTCCTGGGGGTAAGTGTATACTGTGAAGGTAATTCTGATATATTGTGTGGGCCACTAGTGGGAAGAAAAGGGGGTCGCAGTGTCCCAGAGGGCTGTGACCAAGTTAGTTTAACTATTGCAAACCCTGACCTCTGGGTGGAGGCACCTGCCATCGGATCCAGGCCCCTCAACCTGTTAGTGGCAAATCAGGCAGGGGCAGTAGCCTTTGGGATAGCGCCATCTAGGGGTTACGTAAACAAAAAATATGCCCGCCATGCTCCTTCCGTGCATGGGTGACCAGTGGGAGCCAAAATTTTAACAGAGCCATAGCTACATTAGTGAGCACCACAGAAAAAGGTGCAAAAAGGAGGAAATATGTTTCAGGAGCCCCAGTAGGTATAAGGAGCTCTCATAAATAACAGAAAAGTTATTCTGGCTCCCTCATGCAAAGCAGAGCCAGAACATGTAAGTGTCAGCCCATGACAGGGTTTAAAATAAAGATATTGGGTCCCTGTGTGCTGGGAAGAAAAACGTCAACAGTAATGGCAGCCCCTGTGGGACTACAGAAGCAAGGGGGCTGCTGGGATAAGGTGAGAGGGCATGAAAAAGGCCGGGACTCCAACAGCCAATGAGAGGCTAGGACTGAAAAGGTGATATGAGGGATGGTTTTAGCCACCAAAGGGGAGATCCAATTTGGATCTGAGAGTGAAAGGAGGCAGGGGAGACTGCTGAAGGGTGTCTCAGCCCAAGGCCTGCATTCTGAACCCCACAGCCAATTCGGCCCTGCATCTTGAAGGCACCAGAGCACCTGTTCACTCAGTGTCTACAGAGAAGAGAGCCAGCAGAATCTCAACAGCAAAGAGGTACTTCTGTAGCCAGGGACAAAGAGAGAGAGAGAGACATCCAGACATCCAGAGCAAACAGCCAAAGACAGAGAGTGTGAGCAGAGCTTCAGTGTGAAAACACTGACTGCAAGCATCCAGTTGAAAGTAAAAAGTTCTGAAGTTTGAAGCAAGGACTGAGCCACTGTGTTTCCCCCTTGGTGGGGTAAGTTTTGGAAGGTTTTGCCTGGCGGCAAGCCACAGACTGTGGGCACTGAGGTTAGAGACTGTGCAAGAGCCCTGCCACTTCTGAGAAGAAAGAACCTGAAGTGGGAGAGTGCTGGGGTGAGAGACTGAACCAAAGCCCAGTTATTACTTGAGCTTATAAAAGGGTGTGCAAAAGAGCAAAAGCATGCCTGCTCTGCCCCTAGATCGAAGATGAAGAAGACCAGCAGAGGAAGACGCCAAGAGGCCTGCCTGGTGAATACTGTCTGCAAAGGCCTCCGAGACGAAGAGCGGAAAGGCCAGGGCGGTGAAGAACAGTGTCTCCAACTTCTTCGGCCAGCCCTGCTGCTGCTGTGGTGCACCAACAATCTGATACCTTCTCGGTACAGTCAAAGCCAGGTCACTGAAACCCCTTTGAACTGTTGAACTGTAAGTACCCTGAGCTGTGGCTTTGGAGGGTCTTTATTAAGCTAGCTACCTAGGTTGAAATTAGGGGGTTAAGTCCTGGCAGGACTCTGCCAGAAAATGAAGCCTAGGCCTGAATTTACAGCAAAGTTGTGTTTCATAAGTGTTGGGCCCAAACAAGAGATCCCTGGATCGATATCATCACCGCTGTGAGGTACCCACCAAAAACGGGTGCACCTGCA
The DNA here is from genome assembly GCA_016271365.2 of Neoceratodus forsteri. Classification (NCBI taxonomy): domain Eukaryota; kingdom Metazoa; phylum Chordata; order Ceratodontiformes; family Ceratodontidae; genus Neoceratodus; species Neoceratodus forsteri. The sequence goes on from CM028131.1 coordinate 1,572,423,365, forward strand.
GGTGGGAGGTGGGGACTGCTGGGGGTAGAATTGTTAGCAGTTACAGTTTATTTATTTATGTGATTGGTAACCGGGTAAGGCCTGCTAGGCACAAGTGCCTGTTTTCAGGGGCGACCTAGGAGCACTGGGGAGGTTAAATGACTTGTTCAAAGTCACACAGTATGCAAGTGAAGTTTGTGGGAATCAAACCCAGGACTGCTGGATGTACCAAGCTCATTCACAGCTCGTTACTCTAATCTCTAGGCTATACTGCCAGCCCCTGCTGTTGCTGTTTCTACCTCCCCTTTTCCGCTGCCCTAAAATTAAATATTGTTGTTTTTTATGTTAACAGCAGTTACAGTGTGTTATTGCAAAAGGGGGGGGGGTTGTTATTTTGGGGGAAGTGGGTTTGGGGCAGTTTGTATATTTTCCTGGGGGTGGTAACCTGCAATCTGTTCACAGATATCCTGTGCCATTTCCCCAGGTGGAGGCACTGCACTACCCTACTATTCACATACCAACCCAGGCCGGTCCTAAGTGGTCCACGAGGGTGCTGGAACAGCCAAGGTGAGTCACAGGGCTGTTACATGCGAGACTCTGAGCAAGTCACTTAAGCTCCCTAGTGCTCCCAGGTCTCCCCTGAAAACAGGCACTTGTGTCTAGCAGGCGTTACCTGGTTACTAAAGAAGAAAAAAGGAAAAAGTTACTTGCTCCCAGTATGTGCTTCAGTGACCTAGATAGGTTGAGAATGGGTTTCAGAAGCAGAACAGCCAGAAAGTTTTCAGGTTTATAAAAGGGAGACTGGTGTCTTTCTATTTAATAGTTGACTAATATCTACTGCAAGTTTACTTTTTTTTAATTCATGTTGATGACTGATATGTAGTTTATACTCTGTTCAAATGCTATCTATTTTACTTAGGTGAAATTATTTTGGGAGAGGGTACTTTTGTGTGGTTTTACTATAGCAGGGTGACATCCTTGACATCAACATCCCGACAGCGACAGACACAATGCCAAGTGTTGGCACTGTACTGTTGGGGATGTGCGAGTGTTTTCTTAGGGGGGCTGTGCCCCCGAGCACCCCACACCCCCGGTCTCTAAATATACAATTCCAAGTCTGAGTTGTATCGGGGGAAGGGGCGCAACACTGGGAGATGCACCACCAGTGTCTGCAGGGACTAGAACAGCTACCCAATGATTTTGGGCGTAATCTGTCACTGTGCTAGTCTTTGCTGTCGCAGTGTCGACCTACAGTTGGCATACCCTTTTGTGCATAAGGTTTCAGTATTAAGGTTTTACGTGAAGTGGGTGAATACAAAACGGCGAGCCCAAAAGTCAGCGAAGGCATTTCAGCGAGGACAAAAACTGCGAAAAAATTTTTTTTCAGGGGGGTTCCAGCCCCTTTACCCCCTTCACCCCCTCATCCCTTTATTTAAATAACCAACTCCGAGGCCATAGCACCTCAAGGAGGGGGCAAAACATTTGCCACCATTTCGTCCTCGCTGACTTTTGGGCTTGCCGTCTTGTATTCGCCCATTTCACGGGCCACCAGTATTAATAATGTTCTGATGACTGTTTTCACCTGATACAGTTAGTAGTTCCTGTGGGAACTGGCATCAATGATAAGCATAAGACCAGTTGTTGTTTGAAATATATGTTCTTTGTGTGACCATCCAGGTGGGAACATAGCCAGGGCTATTAATGTATGATGTAACCATTAAGTAGTAATGAGTTTGAAGACTTTATCAACTTTATTGATTGGCCATGGGTCCATTCTGTTGTCCCACTAGTTGGCTTTGGGTTAAAATACAATGTAAGCCAGCTTGCTGGCACAGTGATAGCGGAAGCGAGCCCAGAGTGTCGGACGGCCAGCCAGGAGAGGAGGATCTAGCATCCGTAGGACTGCTCTCCTCCTCTGCTCCTCCGAGGGGGGGGGGAGAAACCGGTGCCTGCATGTCCTCTGGCAGAATTTAGGGGAAAGGCAGCTCGGGCCAGAAGAACTGCCAGAAAGAGAACAAAAATGCAACAAGCTGTATTTTTAAGAGCTAGCAGATTGCTGGAATGGGTGTCAGGATTCTTTCTTCTGCCCCTTCCCAGAAACACTGCACTGGCTATGTGATTTTGCTGTCGCGGGTGTTGCAGTCTTCCCCCAGCGAGGGAGTTTGGTTATCCATCTCCCCTGGGTTCTGTATGAAACAATTAACTGGGGTTCATTCCTCCAGGGCCTTACTGCTTTACTGAAATCTCAAATCTTGACTCAGCAAGGGAAGCAGTGTAGGCCAGTGGTTGAACCACAGATCTGCAAAACCAGATGATTCCCCGGTTTTGAATCCTGCCACTGTCACTAGCTCATTGTGCAAGTCACATGACCTCCCTCTTGCTCCAGTCGGACAGATGGGTAATTTGTGCCTCACTGTTAATGGGATGTGACATCTCCGCTGGGAAACCCTGGGCACAAAAATTTAAAAAATAAATAAATAAAATACAAAGATGGACAAAGGAAGCATTGTTTCACACAAAGAGTGGTGGGGCATGTAATAACCTTCCAAGTGAGGTAATATAGTGAGGATCACGATCTTAGAAGAATAGATGAGGGAGCTGATGTCTGGTGTTATAACTGCTAAGAGCAGATACAAAAGATGGTGCACTCGAGAGATGTTGAAAAATGTTTTCATTTATTTTATTGTGTGCAATCCCAGTGAGCCTGCATATGTGCCCCCCCCCACATTGTCCCCTGGTCAGGTAGCCAAATCATTATCATTTCAAGACCAGGAGATGGACAGAGCTATCCCTCAGCCATATAGGCGTCCCCAGCTGACTCTGCCCGACACTATCCCGCAGCTGCCGAGAATGTCTGCTGCCCTCAAGGAAAGGATGGATGGCTTGCTCCCTGATGATCCCCTGAACGTATGGTACCACTCCAGGGTGTGGCTTGAAGATGAACTGGCTCAGAGGACCAGCATAAGGAGTATACTGGAGTGGTACCAGGCTGAATGGTGGATTCGGCGCAGGATCCATGTTGAGTACCCCGAAGATGAATATCCATACGTTTCAGAAAGGCTCTGGGATGTTATTGAGGAGAAGAGGTTGGACTGGGTTTTTACGGGTGCTATCCACAAGACCCAGCTCATAAATCATCAATCCAGACCCCTTCTGATGCGGTCATCACTAGAGCCCAATCGTTGTGCAGCTCCTCTGTTTGGGTGGGCCTGACATTGTTCAAGCATTATACCCTTATTCAAGACGTCACTGGGAAACATACGAAGTACCTTGTGGTGGCTACCAACACTTTCAGCAGTGAGGCAACAAAACTGGATCCCAGATATTACTACCCCTGCAGTGGAGGACCCACCCTATAGAGGGTGAAGAGCCATGAATTTGTTCATCATGCCAGGACTGGCGTTTCTTGTTCCTTTGGGACTAATGCAAGTGGGTGAGCTGTTTTGCCTTTGTTACACTGTTCCAGTTGGTATAGTTCTTATTGCTGATAGTTTCTGTTATCTGGGGAAAAAAGAGAAGAGAGAAAAAGGGACTATGACCAAGGCCACTGATTTACAGTGATTAAAACAATGAAATTCCATTTTCATGACTTTAGATTCTGGAATTGCACTGGTGATTGTTACTCTAATTTCTGGATTTTGCCGGGATTCTACTGTCATTCTTTTAGCATGTGTGTAAATAATCAGAATACAAGAAGGCTTAATATACCAAGCAAATAAATGAAGCAAATTGAAAATGGTACAGGAAGCAAGTATAAGAAAAAAAACAAGTTTTGTAGATTTAGTTATCTGGTGTAAAATGCCAGATTCCATGAAATCTTTGTTTTTAACCGGTGTTCGGGAAGTCCAAATTCCAGAATTTTACCGGGTTTTCCGGTAAAAACTGAAAAACAGTGGCCTTGACTATGACTGTTATAATGTTGGCTTGATCCCTGGGATTAATATAATTTATGGATGTAATCTGGGACTTTGTTATCCCATGTGCTTAAATTTGGACTCTGCTACCTGTTGGACTGGAATGCCATCTAATTGTTTTGTGCCTTGTGGGGGGGGGTATAGCAGAGCATGTGAGAGTGAATGGCTCTTTGAGTGGCTGCTTTGTGTGGCTGATCTAGTCTGGCTGGGTGTATGTGTGGGTGTGTATATGTGTGTGTATGTAAGAGTGGATAAAGTATTGACAACAGGGAATTCTTGTTTACATTTAGTAGTTGTCCTGGCATGTTATTGCTTCTTTTATTGCATTTTATTAATTGTTAGGGGAAACTGTGCTGGGTGTGGGTGCAGTGTTCAGAAGCTGGGGTTCACCCTGGGCAGCAGCAATATGGGGTATTGAGATTTTCATTCGGGTCCCTGGGTTGTAAACCCTGGTAGCTCCTTTCGGGAGGCGGGAGCCGATGGGAGAGTGTGCATATCCTGCTGGCCCTTTCCAATTGAGTGGTTATGCCCCATTCCCTTGAAGGGAATGGTTTAAAAGGGAGAATGTCCCCTCTGGGGAGGGCTTACTGTAGTGACCATCTCCACCCATTTGTCTATATTTGGCCTGGGGGGCTGGCCACCTGCTGCTAGGTGGAGTTAGTGGGGCCCCCAGAGTATTTAAGCCCGTTCTTTTTGGCACAGTCGGGGGAGCCAATGGAAGAGAGACACGTTACAGTGGGACAGGGCTCCATCCCTGGCCCAGGTTTTGGGCCTTTGCGATTCAGCAACCAGTTTGCTCAGTAACCGGGAGGTGGTGCAGGTTTTATGGCCAGTAAGACTGGGTCCATGTTTCATGGGAGTCGCGGCCTGGAAGGATTTTTGGTGGCCTTCCTTCTGCGCTGTGGCACCATGGCAGGCAGAGGTTTGGTTCCTGTTTTGTAGGCTGAAGGTGATGGTGGGGATGCTACAGTGGTGGCAGCCTGTGGCATGGGGTATGGAGGTGGTGGCAGCCCCCCCTGCTCTTTTACCCATGTGGTACGTCATTCACCTTGTTTGGAGACAGCCTGCGGGGAGGGTAGGATGTGCCCGGTTAGTCCCCTGGATCAGTCCCTGTTAAGTCTGCTCTGGGGATGCCAGGGAGTCTGGGCCCCATGCCCTGTGTTGCAGGTTGGAGGAGCATGAAAGAGAAGCTGCAGCCTGTGGGTCTACCACATTGTGAATGGGTCTAAGCATTGCGGGAGCTGAGAGCTACCAACTTGGTGGGCCGCAGTGTGTGTTTTAAGGAAATCTGTGGCCTGCACAGTTGCTGCTGGCCAAATCTGTGAGCCCCTCAGCTCTATGTGAAGTCCAGCTCAGTGGCCAGTTCTGCCTCAAGAGATGTGCCATGGTGGTTTTACCATTGTGTTGTGCCTATTTCCAGTCTGTGTCCTCAGCTCCTGGGAGCTGTTGTTAATTTTAAATAAACTAATGTAACCCCTAGATGGCACTATCCCAAGGGCTACTACCCCTGCTTGCTTGGCTAGTAGCAGATTAAGGGGCCTGAGTTCTGAAATGGGTGCCTCCACCTGGAGGTCAGGGTTGGCAGTGGTCAAGCTAACCTGGGCACAGCCCTCCAGGACACTGTAACCCCCTCTTTCTTTACTAGTGGCTGGAACAATACACAATAATCACTTTCACAATACTCCTGATACACCACACAAGTACCCACACTGTTTGCACTTACCACCAGGGCTTTCCTCTGGCCTGGCCCTGGGGACCCCCTGTAAAACAAGGTTATACACAGCCAATAACAGCAGTACAGTACTCTTGCACAAACTGGAACCACAGTCAGGGTAAATGCAAAAAATAGTTAGATCTGATTTATTTAAGGGACTTGAACAAGGGAGGGGGCGTAATCAGGTTAATTTGCTTAAAGGCTGTATCACTCAAACAGTTATGTGTGCACTTCAGGGTGCATAAACAGTCACACACTCTGGGTACCCAGATGGAGAATGGTGGGCTAGCCAGGAACATTGCAGATGGTGGGGCCCTGTGCTGGAAGAAAACAATATGCACAACACACACTATTTGTAATCCGGAGCGGGAGGGCTCAGTTCGTGAAAAGAAAACAACAAGACAATCAGATGACACACTTTTAGATTAGGCTGTTGTTGCAGGGAGCTACCCTGATGATTACTCACAATACCCAAGACTGGACACAGACTGGATGAAAATCAAGACAGCAGGTGGTTAATCTGGAGTGCCAGGAGAAGCAGGGCCCACATGAATCGCTGAGGCATCATTCCTGTTCAAGCATGGAGCAGGGAGCTGATCCCCAGGCAGGTCTCTCATCAGTGACTTTCTCTGTGCAGCAGGTAGTCTGGCTGGGCCAGTGTGGCAAATGGAGACAAATTCGGATACAGTTCGTTTTGAGCTGGATACAGCTTCCAGCGAGCAGAACACAGTTCACACAGTGGGGAATCAAATCACGACCCATTAACAACTCACAGCACATTTACATGTAAGGAAATTCTATTGTACCAGGCAGACCGCTCTCTGGTCACGATCACAAAGTCTCTGCACAAACTGGGGATTCAAAAACAGCTGGAAATCCTGACAGACCTATCGCATTCAGCAAAATCTTCGGTCTTCTTCAAGTATGAGCCTGGTAAATATCAGTGGCTTACTTCATTCTCACAAACTTGGATTTAGTTCGAAATAATTCTCTTCTCTCCCTCTCAGGGGCAGCATGCAGGCCATAACTCAGGCCTTTCCACAGTTCTCCCGCGCAAAACTACTCAGACGGCTGCTTGACTGTCTCAAGCTTTTGCTTCTTCTGCTCCCGACTTAGATCTAACTCAACTGCCAGCAAGCCTGGGACTTTCCCCAGAATCCAAAAGGTTCGGCTGGCTGATCTGGCTGTCAGTCACGACAAAGGCTCCCCCTTCAGGTGCAAAAAGGCGCCAAAAGCCCAAAACTACAATTCTTACAGATTTTGACTCCAGACAGCTCCTGTAGTCCAGCTCCATTTTAGGTCCCACCAGTACTGATTGGTCTAATTCGGCAGTCCAGGACCAAGATGGTGGAGATAAACAAAACAGTCCTTGCTGCAAAGAAGGCAGGTTAGACAAACTGCATTATCATTATCACTCTAAATGATTTTCAGCAAATAGTTACATCTTTCCCTCTCAGATTACTTATGACTGCAATCCAGGCAACTCTTAAAGAGACAGTACACAGAGGCTATACAGGCACTCTCTGGCAATCACATTTAAACTGCTAAACGCAGGACACCAGCCTGGCAGTAAGCGTTTAGGCAAGCTCAAGGAAAACTTTTCGGGAACCCCCATTTGTAGGGGGGGTTACACCCTTCCCTGCCTGGAGAAAACTTGGCGTCCGCATCAAGTCTGTACCATCATGTATCAGTTAACATAAACGTATTACTTTACTGTATATATTCACTACATTTCCCAATACTTTGTCCATTCTGACAGTACATTAGGCATATTTCACACAAGTCAATTGACCATTACTATACTAAATCAGGTAATAACTTCTTGTACCTCTAACAATGCAAGAGGGGGCCCTTGGCTATCAGCTAACTTGGGGCTGGATGGGGCAGGGGCACCATGGTGAGAGGGCAGAACAAGTAACCTGGAATGGGCCATCAAGCTCAATTTAGGCAGTGAGCGCTGATAAACATAAACCCCCTTTGCGGACCACATTGAGAGGCAAATCCACTGGCCTCGCAGGAGATTCATAACTGAATTGTACTACTGGCTTGACAGCTCGGCCAGTCTTTCTCAGGGGGATAACTATAGTCTCTGTACTCTCAGCACTGGTCTGGGGACTCTTGTCACTTGTGAGGGGTGCCTCTGCCTGGATGGGAATGTCCAAACTTGGGGCACTGTCAGCTCCTTGCTCTGCAGGCTCTGTTTCTACAACACTTGACTCCTTTTGTGAAGGCAAAGGCATAATCAAACTTTGAGGCACTGAAGGGGGTTGTCAGCACTCTCATGGTGTTCTTCAAATTCTGGTATGTCACCAGAAAAACTCATTCCATCAGCCCCTCCCTCAGGCAAATCATACAGTTCTACAATACACAGGGACTCAGCATCTTCAGACGTGATACTTTGTACTCCACTTTCAGGGGGGATTGGCTCCAAGGACAAAGCCAGGGGGGTTAGGCAGTCCAGAAGGCCCAGCTTCATCCCCATAATTAATCAGGGGTTCACGAGCCTGGTGGCACTGAGGGCTGAGGAGCTGGACACCTTACCTCGTACCATGCCAGCGACCCGGGTTCGCGAACGAGCACGGGCCACCAGGGGTCGGCCTGGGAGGAGAAGGATAGAGCACCCAGTGACTGCTCTCCTTCTCTGGTGGGGGTTAGCTGCATGCTCCCACTGCAATACCACTATCTGGGGGAGCCCGGGTGGAAGGTGCAGTAGATGGAGAAGCAGTAAGGGTATTGAGCAAACGTCGGCAGAGGGGCAGAGCAGGAGGCACATCTCAGCGTGCATCTGAGCTCATTGCCCCTCATTGCACGCCGAAATCTGGGGGAAAGAACAAAGGAAGAACACCTCGGTCTCTCCTAGGTGACGACACCTCTCTGGGGGATCTCCAGGCTCGTCGGACAGACTCCGCTGTACCAATTCCACACACAGCATGTTGGTTTGAGGAGGTAAACATGGGGGGGCCCTCCTTACCCCTACCTGGGGAGTATACAGGGTTAATTAGAGTGGAACCAGGTGATCTAGGGGCAGATCACAATGAGGGTGGAACCTGCAGAAAGAGGATGTCTGAGAGAATGGAAAGAGGAGGCAAGAAGGGTGTATAAATATAAGGTTAAAAAAATCAGGGGGTTACCTGGAAACAGCTGACTCAGTTCATAAGAGGGGTAACAGGTATAGTCACACTCATTTTCGTCAGAAGTGGACTGACAGTCACTATCATTCTGGGCCTGCTGCTGAGGAAACCTTAAATCTGTGACCACTGGGGTAGGTTGACTCTGTCTCTTTCTTGCAGCAGCATGAGTCAGCAGCCATGGGGGCTCAATTTCTGGGGGTTCAGCCTCAATCATCACTTGGCCGATAGGTAGCAAGTGGTTATGGTGCATGGTCTTGACAGCTTTGGAATTGTTCTCTGGGCACACCTAGTCCACAGGTAAATCATCTAACTTTCCATCTACTGCATGGGGAAGATGGTGCCACCGATCAGCAATTTTGTGTTTACCATGCAGTCCCAAATTGCGTAACAACACACGGTCTCCAGGTTAAAGCTCTTGAGCCTTTACTTTTTTATCATGCCTCTTTTTGTTGGCTAGATTTCTCTTGGTGGCCATTGTCTGGGCCAGTTGATAGGCATGGTTCAATTGAGCTTTCGGTTTTTGTACATATTGCAAGTAGTTTTCAGCTCGGACCCTATCTGGAGAGACCCCAAAACAGATATCAACTGACAGCCTGGCCTCTCTCCCAAACATGACGCAGTAGGGGGAGAACCCAGTAGCATCATATTTCATGCAATTGTATGCATGTCCCAAGGTGCTAATCAGCTGGCTCCATTTATGCTTGTCTTTAGGGTGGAGGGTGCGGTTAAAACATTCTGGTTGAGGGTCTCCCTGCAGGTGATAGGGGGTGGTTCTTGACTTTCGCACCCCCGGAGAGAGAGCATTTCTTTGATTAGTCAACTCTCAAAGTCTCTGCCCTGGTCAGAGTCGATCCGCTGGGGGGCACCACAGCAGATGAAGTAATTTTCCATTAGCACCTTGGCCACGATAGACACCTTTTGACCTTTGGTGTGAAAGCTTGTGCATACCGTGTGAAATGATCTGTAACCACTAACACATTGCCAGTGTTCCGCTGATCAGGTTCTAAACACAAGAAGTCTATGCAGACTAGTTCCATGGGGGTACTGGTAGTAATATTAACAAAGGGGGCAGCTCTCTGAGGCAGGGCTTTTCTTTGTAGGCAGCTATTACAAGTCTTAACATGGTGCTCAATATCGGCCCCCATTTTGGGCCAGTAGAAGCGAGATCGTATCAGGTCAAGGGTTCTGTCAATACCGAGGTGCCCCATGTGATAGTGGAAGGAACTCAGTACCAAATCTTTAAAGGCCATGGGCAGGACCAGTTGTTGCTTGTCTACTTTGCCACTACGATCTACTGTCTCTCTATACAACAACTGATTGAGCAACTTCAATCTGGGGCCTTCCTTAAACAATAAAGCAGTTTGCAAGTCAGTGGAACGTAACTTAGACACATCTTTCCCCGCACGCAGGGCATCAAGTGCTGGCTGAATCATAGGATCTTGGGATTGAGCCCACTGAATGCTGTCATTGTCAAATTGAGGTAGTGCACTAATATCCAGAGCACAGAAGTGGCAATAAGCAGCTGGTATGCAGGTGTCAGAAGGGCCCAAGCAATCTACTAAACAGTCCACTGTGTCTGCAGACATCTGTTCATCTCTATCAAACTTTTGGCACAATGCTTGAATGTTAGGTTCAGACAGCCTGACCCAATCACTCTTGGAAGTGGGCCTTCATGATAGGGCGTCAGCATCAATATGGTTCAGGCCCGGTCTGTATTCGACAGCATAATCATAGGTTGATAATGCAGAAAGCCGCTGGTGCCCAGTGGTGTCTAACATAGCTGAAGTCTGTACATAGGTCAATGGGTTATTGTCAGTCTTCACCAATATCTTTGCACCATAGAGGTATTCATGAAACTGGTCAACAATGGCCCATTTTAGCGCAAGGAACTCCAACTTATGCACAGGGTAGTTTTGTTTGGACGGGGTCAAGCTCCTACTGGTGAAAGCTACTGGTCTCAGGCCATTGTCATGGTCTTGATACAGCACTGCTCCTAGACCCTGCAAACTAGCATCCGTATGCAGCACATAGGGTTTGGTGGGGTCAGCATAGACGAGGATGGGGGCATGGGTGAGCTGGTATATGATCTCATGGAAGGCTGCTTCACAGTCGGGCATCCAGCAGGGCCCGAAGAGTTCACTTGGGCGAAAGTGTACTTTTTCTGGTTCAACAGACCCTTTGTTGTATTTACGATTGGTAGGAGGATAACCCTGGGTAAGGTTAAAGAGTGGGCGAATCACCTTAGAATAGTTTTTTATGAACCTGCAGTAGTAGCAACAGAATCCCAGGAAACATTGTAGTTCTTTCAGATTATGGGGCTGGGGCCAAGTAGTCAGTGCTTCAACCTTACTGGGATCAGTCTCTATCCCTTTTGTAGATACTATGTGCCCCACATATTTCACGGAGGTTTGGAAAAACTGGCACTTGTCAATGGACAGCTTGAGGCCAAAGTCTTTCAGTCGGTCTAGGACTTTGAACAGTCAGTTCTCATGCTCCTCAAAAGTGCTCCCAAACACAGTGACATTGTCCAAGTACACCAGGCATTCCAGCAAATTCATATCTCCCACCGCACGTTCCATCAGTCGCTGAAAGGTGGCCAGGGTGCCCAATATCCCCTGTGGCATCCTCAGAAACTCATAGAACCCCAATTGACAGATGAAGGCTGTTTTCTCATGGTCTTCCAGGGCTATCGGGATCTGGTAGTATCCGCTGGGAAGATCCAACACCGAGAACCATTTGTTCCCATTCAAGCAGTCCAGGGCATCTTGTATACAAGGCATAGTGTATTGGTCTGGGATGGTCTGCCAGTTCAGGGTTCCATAATCAACACACATCCTCACAGACCCATTCTTCTTATGCACAACCACAATGGGAGAGGTGTATGGGCTCCTGGATTCTTGTATCACTCCAACAGCGAGCATTTCCTGCAGGTGTCTTCTCGCATCATTTATGTCTGCTGGGGCTAGGCATCAGGACCTCTCTCGAAATGGTCGTTCGTTGTGCAGGCGTATGTGATACTCCGCACCCTGGACAAATCCCACATCCCATTCCTTCAACAAAAACACTTAGTCTCTCTGGGCAAGTCTCTTGCTAATTCTAGCCTTCCATTCAGCTGGCAACAGAGAGTCACCAAAGTCAAACAAGTCTGGGGTCACTCTTTCCTTCTCACCAGGGTGCTTGTTGCTGGGCAATACTGCAGTGTCTGTGCAGTGTACCATAGCTAGGGTGCACCCTCTGTTCACCTGGATCTCCTGAGCTGACACATGGTGAATCTGAACCATTACTCATCGTGCATAGGCATGGGCACGAGCAGGCAAGATGCTGGGCTTGACCAATAATCCCTCTGGCAATTTTCCATCGCCTGGCGCATACAACATCAGTATTTTGTTCTTGACATCTTTCTGGAGGTGGACCTCCCCTTGAATGGAACACTGGGAGTTGGGGGCCAGTACCATTGAATCAGGATCCTTCTTCCACACGATCCCCACCGGTTCATCCTGGTCTACTTCCTCGGGTTTCTGTTGCAAATCATAGGCCCTCTTGATCAGAGCCAGAATTCTCAGGGCCCTCCCAGTCCGTCGCCCTTGTTTCTCGTGACAGAGTTGAGCCAGTCTCTCAAACATATGCGTGTTTGTCCCAGTTAACAGGGGGATCCCATCACACAGTCCGGTTGGGGGACACATTAGGGCCAATGTCTCTACCCGCTCCTCTACACCAGTTACAGTTGCAAAAAAAGACAACCAGAGACAGACATACCCTAGGTAGGGATAAGACTTGTCACTCAGGCCCCACACATGTAGACCTTCTAGGGATTGCAAAGGCACATCAGATAAGTGTTTGTCATACCAGTCCTGGAATACAATGGTCACTTGCATCCCACTGTCAAGCACAGCCCGAGGATGAACACCATTCACAGTCACCGTAGTCTCCATTGAAGGGCCCACTATTTTGGGCCAGTCTGGAGAGGCAGTAGCAGAGGCCTAGACAGACGATTTAGCCATGAAGAAATTTGATTTAGGGTTTCGCGAACCCTCACTGTAATAATTTCAGGCACCCCTTAGCCACTGATTTTCTTTTCAGAGCTCCCCTTGGAGTCTGTTTACTACTCTTTCTAAGTCCTTCTGAGACCAGCATTCTCTTTTCATATGGCCATCCTTTCCACACTTGTGACAAATGATGGACTCCTGGGTCATCCTGGGAGAGAACATCGTATGAGGAACTAAAGCAGCAGTAGTAAGAGATTGGGGTCTAGTATCTGCTTGCAGTGGTGAGAGTGGTGCAGCATGTCTTAACAGTTCCTTTAGAGTGGCGTTCAATCCATGATCTCAGCCTTGGAGCCACCTCGGTAGCGGATGCCTGAGGGTGCACCCCCACACCCTTGGCAGTCACGCCCTGAAAGGGACCAGAATCTTGTTCCATGGGGGGAAACCCTTGCAGAGGCACCCGTCTTCAACTCTCAGACTTCCTTTAGTAGCTTGTCTTTCCAATGCTAGGCCCAGGGTGGGAAGTCCTTTGCATTCTCAGAGTGCTCGTTAAGTGCCGACTTTTGCCCCTGAGCCTCACTTGGCTGATCATTCTCGGTCACTTGCACGGTAGAAGCAGATATGGGTGCAATTCCCCCATGGGGTCACCTTTGCTCAAACCCCCCCCCCCGAATTTCTTTCATTAGCTCGTCATAGGAGGGGGGCAATTCCAGTCGGGTGGCAAGGCGCAACAGAAGCAATAACAATTCTGAAAATGGAGCAGACTTAAAGATCCGGTCCAGCCTAGTTCAATCTAACTCATTTGACGGTAAACTACCCTTTCTGAGGCACTCTTGTAGCAGCTTTTCAAGCCGAGGTACATACACAGACAATGGCTCCCCTGGGTACTGCTGAGTGTTTCTTACTCTCTGCCACAGATCCTCATCTGAATCCGGGCTCGCATAGACATTCTCCAATGCATCAAGATAGTCCTGTGCAGTTGCTCCCGGATTATTGGCCCGCTTGGCACGGATGGTAGCCAGGGCAGGACCTCAGAGACTGTCACTCAGCCTCTTTTCATTTCTCTGCTTCTGAGCATTGCCATTCAAGTACTAGAGGGGCAACATAGTCTAGCCAGGTCTCCCAGTCATCCTCCCGCGGGGGGGTTGGGAGGGTGCCCGAGAAGATTCTCAGCCTTCAGTAGGAGTCGTGACTAATGGCAGGTACAGATATAGGGGCCAGCATTGGCATGGGCACAGAAGGCAGGGCAGTAACAGGTGCTGGAGTGGGAAGGGGCATTGGGGAAACAACACCCCCTGGTGGCAGGAATAGTTTCTTACAGTCCTCTACGGTTTTCCCTTCCTCCAGCAACAACTTAGCAAATTTCTCCTCAAAATTCTCAGATAATGGTGGGAGCTCCTCCTCCCTGGGGTCTTTACTGTCTTTTGTTATCACTCTCCAGGCAGCTGGAACCCCTTCTGGGGCAATAGTCTGTGGCACTTTAGAGCTGTCCACAAGGTCACTACGCTCTACTAAGGCTATGAAAGTCTGAGCGATCAAATCAGCCTGTCGACCCACCACCACAGGGTTTTTTTAAACATTCAAATTTGGAGAGTACTCCCTCTACAGTGTCCTTACTGGTACACAGGGGAATATCCAGTATAAGAAGAGTATTTGGGGGGTCGATCTCCTGCCCAGTACACCACCCCACCAACTGGTGTACAGCCATTTCTACTGGGGTAGCTATTAATCTTTAACAATAATTCATAATTTTTGGCCACTAGAAGGCACAAAATCCCTGCGGTGAGCCTCCAAAATGTAACCCCTAGGTGGCGCTATCCCAAGGGCTACTACCCCTGTCTACTTGGCTAGTAGCAGGTTAAGGGGCCTGAGTTCTGAAACGGGTGCCTCCATCTGGAGTTCAGGGTTGGTAGTGGTCAAGCTAACATGGGCACAGCCCTCTGGGACACTGTAACTCCCCTCTTTCCTTACTAGTGGCCAGAACAATACACAATAATCACTTTCACAATATCCCTGATTTACCACACAAGTACCCACACTGTTTGCACTTACCACCAGGGCTTTCCTCTGGCCTGGCCCTGGGGAACCCCTGTAAAACAAGGTTATACACAGCAAATAACAGCAGTACAGTACTCTTGCACAAACTGGAACCACAGTCAGGGTAAATGCAAAAAAGAGTTAGATCTGGTTTATTTAAGGGACTTGAACAAGGGAGGGGTGTAATCAGGTTAATTTGCTTAAAGGCTGTATCAATCCAACAGTTATGCATGCACTTCAGGGTGCATAAACAGTCACACACTCTGGGTACCCAGATGGAGAATGGTGGGCTAGCCAGGAATGTTGCAGCTGGTTAGGGACCTGTGATGGAAGAAAACAATACGCACAACACACATTATTTGTAATCCGGAGCGGGAGGGCTCAGTTCGTGAAAAGAAAACAACAAGACAATCAGATGACACACTTTTAGATTAGGCTGTTGTTGCAGGGAGCTACTCTGATGATTACTCACGATACCCAAGACTGGACACAAGCTGGACGAAAATCAAGACAGCAGGTGGTTAATCTGGAGTGCCAGGAGAAGCAGGGCCCACACGAATCGCCGCGGCGTCGTTCTTGTTCAAGCGTGGAGCAGAGGGCTGATCCCCAGGCAGGTGGTCTCTCATCGATGGCTTTCTCTGTGCAGTGGGTAGTCTGGCTGGGCCAGTGTGGCAAGGCCCCAGCCAAATGGAGACTAATTCGGATACAGTCCATTTTGGGCTGGATACAGCTTCCAGTGAGCAGAACACAGTTCACACAGTGGGGAACCAAATCATGACCCACTAACAACTCACAGCACATTTACATGTAAGGAAATTCTAATGTACCAGGCAAACCGCTCTCTGGTCATGATCGCAAAGTCTCTGCACAAACCAGGGATTCAAAAACAGCTGGAAATCCTGACAGGCCTATCGCGTTCAGCAAAATCTTCGGTCTTCTTCAGGTATGAGCCTGGTAAAAAATCAGTGGCTTACTTCGTTCTCACAAACTTGGATTTAGTCCAAAATAATTCTCTTCTCTCCCTCTCAGGGGCAACAGGCAGACATGCAGGCCACAACTCAGGCCTTTCCACATTTCTCCCGCACAAAACTACTCAGACGGCTGCTTGACTGTCTCAAGCTTTTGCTTCTTTAGCTCCCAACTTAGATCTAACTCAACTGCCAGCAAGCCTGGGACTTTCCCCAGAATCCAAAAGGTTTGGTCGGCTGATCTGGCTGTCAGTCACAACAAAGGCTCCCCCTTCAGGTGCAAAAAGGCGCCAAAAGCCCAAAACTACAATTCCTACAGATTTTAACTTCAGACAGCTCCCTTAGTCTGGCTCCATTTTAGGTCCCACCAGTAATTATTGGTCAAATTCGGCAGTCCAGGACCAAGATAGTGGAGATAAACAAATCAGTCCTTGCTGCAAAGAAGGCAGGTTAGACAAACTGCATTATCATTATCACTGTAAATGATTTTCAGCAAATAGTTACATCTTTCAATACAGCTCCCTCTCAGATTACTTATGACTGGAATCCAGGCAGCTCTTAAAGAGACAGTGCACAGAAGCTATACAGGCACTCACTGGCAATCACATTTAAACTGCTAAAACACAGGACACCAGCCTGGCAGTGAGCATTTAGGCAAGCTCAAGGAAGACTTTTCGGGAACCCCCATTTGTAGGGGGGTTACACTAATTTTTATTGTTCTTTTATTCGAGTGTGGCCTCCTGCTTTATGAATTTTGCTGCCTGCCTTTAACCTGGCTTGCCCCCCCCCCCCAGTGGAGTTTCCATGTGCAAGTCCTCCTCTCTGTACTGCTGTGTCTGGCTCCAGCAACTTTTTTCAGCACTGAAGAACCTGTCCAGCATCTAAAGAGGTATGTGCCATCATGTTATTTTACTCTGAATGGACTGCTGTGGTTGGGCGCCCCTCCTTGTTCCTCATTACCATCAGGCCCCTAGATACAGGTAGGAGGGTTGGCTTGCACTCAAATATTCAGTTTTAGAAAATGAATTAAAAGCCATGTAACACAAGGCGCTGCACTGTATGCTTAGGTATGCTTAGTTTTACTAAGAACAATGGGCTACACAACCCAGTGGTGTGGTGCACCTTCCATCTGACCTATTGGCATACATTACACACTGATTTAAAGGAGATAGGAAATATAGAATAATGTATGGGGAGGTGTGTATAATGAGGATGTTATGCACCCCCAAGGTGTGCGATGCCCCATGAACCCTGAGAGCAAAGCTCGAGGGGTTTATCAAAGCATAGCACATTGAGGGTGTGCATAAAATCCGAGTTGACACACACATCCCTATGTTTTATTTTTTATAATACCTGGTTCCTTAGATTTTTGATTTTTTTGTTTTAGAATTTTTGCAAAAGGTGCTTAACCAAATTATTTTATACACGGGTGATTATACACATATGTGTATAATCAAACTCCATTATACACATATGTGTATAATCACCCATGTATAATGGAATTTGACAGCTTCTGCCCACAGTTGATAATCATCACTAACCACTTATTATATGGTGTTTCACTAGTTTTACATGTTACATAAATCATTAACTTCTAACCATGGCCTTTGTTTGTGTTTTTTATGGTTTACATGCTCAGATGGATCACTTGTTTAAAACAGTTGCAACTTGAAAAAAATAATTTTTAATGATAACTTTAAACATTTAGTAAAGAAGAATTAATAGACCATAGTAAACATAAAACAGATAGAAAATAAAATGTTACAAATAATTTCAGACCTCCGGAGAAGTGATTACACACAAGGGAAGTCACTTTTATAAACATATACAGGTATGGGTTCAGAAAAGTAAGAGACCTAGAAATGCATTCAGAAAACATGCCTGTTTACAGAAAGCTGAATATTAAAATCATTGTGATTTTTATTGTCGCATAAAAAACTGTGCGCACGAAGCTTATGCAATTGTGCAGGAACTGTATATGTAAAAGTGAACACAATAACACCTTAACCAAATTATTATCATGAAAGTCTAGACAGATTTAATTAGAAATAATAAGAAATGATGTTAAATGTATGGTTGTATATAGTGCTAATGAAAAGTTTGCCGTTTTTTGCAGTACTGGTTGCTGGCATTGGGTGGCGCCAAAGGATTATACTTATAACAAGCAGTATTAGTGAAGAAATTATTTTGAGTATCTCATCATTAAATACAGAGATATATATATATATAAAATACTGAAAAAGCAATGAAATGTTTGAGGTATATTAGAGATCAGGACGGTGCCTTATAACGTGGTGAAAAATAAATCTTAAATGTGGATTTTGAATTTGAACGATTATGAAAAATTATAATTTTTTGCATCAATGAACATGTTGTGAAAGATATTCTATTTTAATTCAATATTAGATCCTATTCCCTTGTGGGGAATTATTGAATTGTGCAGGGGTGTGTAATCTGCAAGTCAGTGGCCGGCAAGGAAGTGGCTTGTATCGGTCCCTGAATATTTCTTGTGAACCATAACACTGTGTGTTACAATATGTTGCAGTACTTATATTTTCTGGCTTATTTAGAGCAAGAGGGTAGGGAGAAGAGTGACCCACATTGGACACCCAGGAAGAAATAAAAGAGAGGTTGATTTAAAAATTAAACAGTTACCTATGTTTATTCAAGAGCTGCTTCAGTTTCAGTGACCAGCTACTGGAATGTGTCACGCGATCGGCAGTGGAAGAAACAGTGGGAGTGCCAGTTGCATGATAAATTTAAACTTTTCAGCAAGTCCTTAGTGGAGTTGCCATAGACAGTTACAGCAGCATTGTATTGGGAGTCTGTGAGGTCAGCATTTCAAGGCTTGGCGCTTGCTGACAGTGTCAGGTTGGTAAGTAGTTCAGAAAACGAATGGGTCATACAAATATGGTTTTGAGCATGTAAACCATAAAAAAGATAGACAAAGGCCATGGTTAGAAGTTAATGGGTTATGTAACATGTAAAACTAGTGAAAAAACATTTCCTATCTCCTTTAAAACAGCCACAGATGGTTCCTGATCAAAAATGTTTAGGGCCCCCTAGCACTAGAAGTATAATTTCAACATTGGTTTCAGTTGATGCTTGAAGGAGCCTGCAGTGGTGGTGTTTTGGAGGGATGAGGGGAGTTGGTTCCAGAGAGTTGGGAGACAATAAGACAAGGCAGATTGGCTGGCAGAGGAGCGAGGGTGAGGAGTGGATAAAGTTTACTTGTCCCTGGAATGGAGAGAGCATGGTGCAGGTGTGATATATTGTGGGTCAGTACAGAAGAGACTCATACACAGTGTGTCAGTTAGTGGCCATCTTTTATTCTACTCAGAGATAGTGGTCTTACATCACTGGACATACACAAAGAAAGGCTTACTGTGCATGACAGGAACTTACATATATAATGGACTACAATACCCACATGTATAAACTACAACTCTAATCAACTTCCTGTCATATATACCCATGTATATACTACCATACGTATCCACGCATATACTACACTCCTCCCCCTTAGACAGAAACTTGTCTAAAACACTTCAACAGTAACATTCCTAACTTCCAGGCTGAAGCAGACTGTTTGGTACCCAGAAACAAGTTCGGGGGATTATTCTGCCCCTTGGGTAGAACTTGTTACTAACTAAGTAACAGTACAAGTAAGAGTTCAGTTACACAGAGGTACAAGTTCATTGCATGACCTTACAGATCAAGTATTTGTGGTGGTCTTCGGTCCCTCAGGGGATCTCTGGGCTGGAATAACCACTGCTGATGGAACAGGAGATTCATTAATATTTGGCACCAGCTCTGGTGGAACTTCATGGGTAGGTGCAAAGTTCTCTGTATCACTGTCTTCAGATGGAGGGACATCTTCTGCTGCATTTTCTGAAACCTTGGAATACAACAGGTGATCCATATGTATGTGAACAAGTCGCTGTCCCACGTGAACTGCATAAGTCAAAGGTCCACATGTTTCAATCAGCACCCTAGGAATCCAAGAACCGTTGGGATGTCTACAGTCTCGAACCATCACCCTCTTCCCAGGATGAAAAATCCATACTGGCTTGGCTGACTTGTCATGACCCATTTGCTGTTGTAGTTGATGCTTTGTGACAGTGTTGGCCAAGTCTGACTTGAACAATGACAAATGGGTACGAGGTTGACGTTTTAGGAAGAGTTCAGCAGGTGTTTGCTCTGTGACTGTGTGAGGAGTGTTTCTGTAAGCAAACAGAAAATGAGCCAGCCTTTGAGCTGTAGGTACTCGTCATGAATCAGGTTTATACCAAGCTTTTCTGAATATCTGTACAGCTCTTTCGGCTGCACCATTGATGCTGGATGGTAAGGAGCAGTTAAAATATGTCTGATGCCATTCTGCTTTAAGAACAGTTTAAAGACATGGGAAGAAAATTGGGGACCATTGTCCGACACTAACTCCTGTGGTATTCCACAAGAGGCGAAAACTTGTCTCAAAAGGTCTATAGTCTTTTCAGTAGTTGTGACGTGTGTGGGTAAGACTTCCAGCCATTTGGAGTGGACATCAATTACTACCAAGAAGTGTTGTTTGTCCACCTCAGCATAGTCAACATGGATGTGGTCCCACAGCATAGTAGCCCAGGACCAAGGATGCAGAGGTGCGGTATCAGGTTGGTTGCAGACAGCCGCACACGGTGCACATTGGTTGACAAGATGTTGGATATCTTGATCAAGTTCTGGCCACCAGAGGTATCCGCTGGCCAATGCCTTCATTCGAGAGACTCCAGGATGACTGTCATGTAAGTCAGAAATAACCTCTTGCAAAACTTTTGAGGTATCACAACTCAAGCTCCCCACAGAATACAGCCTTGCTCTGTGGACATCTGGTCCTTCTTGTCTAAGAAAGGTCGGAGGGTTGGGTCTCTCATGAAGTTAGGCCAACCATTTAGGGTGAAATCTAGGACTTTAGAGAGGACAGGATCTCGCCGTGTCTCTGCTGCGACATCCTGTGAAGCAACTGGTAAGTCCTCGAGATGTGAAAGATGGAATACTGTTGCATCATCTTCCTTCACGGTAGCATCCTTGCATGGCAGTCTCGACAGTGCATCTGCATTTGCGTGATCTTGGGAACGTCAGTACTCGATGTCATAGTCATATGCCAACAAAATCAGGGCCCATCACTGCATCCGGAGTGCTGTGAGAGTTGGTATTGCAGCCTTTGGCCCCAAAATTGCCAGTAGAGGCTTGTGATAAGTTAGCAGAGTAAATTTCCATCCGTACAAGTACTTATGGAACTTCTTGACACCAAACATTTTGCTCAATGCATCTTTCTCGATCTGAGCATAGTTTCTTTTGCTTGAGGACAATGTCCGGGAAGCAAAAGCAATCAGGTGTTCTTCTCCAGAAGGTACTACATGTGAGATAACAGCTTCCACTCCATATGGTGATGCATTGTATGCCAGTCTCAGAGGTTTGGCTGGGTCATAGTGCGCTAATCATTTGCTGCCTAGAAGATGTTTCTTGCAAGTCTAGAATGCTTCCTCACACTTTGAGGACCAATTCCATTGAGCTTCTTTCTGTAACGAGTCATGGAGTGGTTGCAACAATGTGGACAGATGAGCTAGGAACTGTGCATAGTAGTTCAAGAGGCCTACGAATGATCTTGACTCTGTCACACTTATTGGTGCAAGTGCCTTGACTATAGCATCCACCTTGCTGTCTGTTGAGCATAGGCCTTGGGCATCGATCCAGTGACCTAGGTACTCAACAGAATGTTGCAGAAATTAGCATTTTGCTAACTTTACTCTCAGTCCATACCATTGCAGTCTGGTCAGAACGTGGTCCAGGACTGACAGATGCTCTTCCACCGTGGGTGCAGTTACCAAGATATCGTCCATAAAGCATACTACATGGTCCAGTCCTTGCAGTATCTGGTCCACTGTGTTTTGGAAAATTGCTGGCGCTGTAGAAACTCCATATGCCAAGCGATGATACCAGTAAAGTCCCTTGTGGTAAGATATGGTTCTGACTCTGGTTCCAGTTCCAGTTGCTGGTATGCAAAGGATAAGTCCAACTTGCTAAAGAACTTACCACCTGAGAGTGTAGCAAACAAGTCCTCTGCATTGGGTAATGGGTATGGATCTTGCTGTATACAACGGTTCACTGTAACCTTGTAGTCACCACACAACCTCACTGCTTTGTCTCGTTTCGGTACCACAACTATAGGGGCAGCCCAGTCACTCCTCTCGTGAGATGATATAATGGCTTTCGAGATGGTCCAATTCCTTCTCTACTGCTTCCCTTAAAGCATACAGTACTGGTCGAGGCGTGTGGAAAATTGGAACAGCTCCCAGTTCCACTCGGATCTTTGCCTTGAAATCCCAGATTGTGCAGTAACCATCCTGGAAAATAACACTATGTTTGTCCAGTATTTTCCTTGGCACATCTTGCGGTGCTTTGGTCATTGTATATAAGCTGAAGATCTTTTCCCAGTTCAATTTGATCTGCATGAGCCAGTCTCTGCCTAGTAATGCAGGTCCTTCTCCTTGTACCACCACCAGAGGCAAGGTCCACTTTCCTCCCTCATAGGTGACTGGCACTTGGATTTCCCCTAGCACGGGGATTTGCTCTCCCATGTAAGTTGAGAGCTGACTAGATGATCATTGCAATGGGCACTGCTGAAGTTTCTTTCTGTAGATATTCTCTGGCACAAGAGATACTGAGGCTCCGGTGTCTAGCTGCATGCTCACCGGGTTGCCTGCTAGCTCAAGCTGGAGGTACAGTAAATTTCCTTTCTGGTTGCCCGTGTTGCATAAACCATGAACAGGCGCAATGCTTCATCTTCTATTTCAGTGGTTGCAGTGCTATCTGTGACACACTGTGCATTAGCAGTCTGTGATGTACCCTTGCACACCCTTTTTATGTGACCCTTTCCACAGCTGCAGCATTTCTCGTGTCTAGAAGCAGCATGTGCTTTGATGGTGGTTACCTCCACATCGGTAACACGGTTTTGACCTTGCGGAAGTGCCATGTGATGCAGGCTTCCTAAGTGTTTGGGGTTGCTGACGAGTATGTGATGGACCACTGTGTGGTGTGGCATGTCCCTTTTGTTCTAGGGTATGGGTAACCTTATGAACTTCATTTCTTTGGGGTTCTGAATGTCCTGCCAGTGCTTGGGAGCCTTTAGAGCAAGCTCAATAGTGACTGCAATGTCACAAGCTGCCTTAAAGTCTAGTTTATTTTCTTGCAGAAGCCTTTTTCTGTAAGCTTCCCCTCTCAGACTGCAGACAAAGTGATTCTGGAGGGCATCATCCAGGGACTGGCCAAACTCACAAGAGTGTGCTAGACACTTTAATGCGATGATGTAGTCAGCAATAGGTTCCTCTTCCCCTTGACTGCACTGGTAGAAGGCGTACCATTCAGCAATGAGAAGGGGCTGGGGTTTGAAATGCTTTGCAAGTGCCTCAGTGACTTCCGCAGGTGTCAGGGTCAGGATGTCAGCTGGAGCTGTTAAATTCCTTAGAAGGGCATAAATCTGTGGTTATAAGACTGGTAGAAAGACATCTACGTGTTCATCTTCCGCTACTTTGTTTGCCTTAAGCCAGTGTTGGAAACGCTGTAGATATAAATTAAATGTTTCCTTAGATTCATCAAATTCAGGTACTCTGCCAATTGTAGTCATGATGGCTATGACTACAGGTAGGTGCTCAGGAGCTGCAGTGTCTACACACAAAAACAAAAAGTGTCTTTTTCTGGCTTTTTTTCTCTCAGTGAGAGATGCAATTTCTATGGTCTGCATCAAGAGGCTTCTGCTTTGCTACTGTTGTCAGTGTCCGAGGACATACACCAGCCGAGATGCAGCAAAGGAATGTTAGGTTTCAGGTTGAAGCTATAATTCATGTGCCTCGTGCAGACCTGCTATTAGCTGTCTTGTCTGTGTTTCAGTACATCAAAGTAGCTAATAGCTCTTTAGGTTTCTGTTTTATCTGTCTGCAGATAAATCTGTCGCCAGAGCATACAAGTGAGCAATTTATGGAGTTTTCAGCAAGTAGCCAGAGAGAGACAGTTAAGCAGCCCGAAGAACAGAATAGATGCAAGGAGCTGGAAAGATTTATCATGCAATTTAAATTAAAACAAACATGCATTAGTTTACATGACCCTTCAGTTGCACCTGTAGAAATTCTGGTGTTAATCCTCATCACCAATGTGATATATCATGGGTCAGTACAGAAGAGACTCATACAAGGTGTGATCCAGAAGCAAATGATTTGATACCTTTTAATGGACCAACATAGATGTAACAACAAGAACAAAGTGCTCTAGCTTTCGGACCAACCAGTCCTTCTTCAGAAGCTCATGGCAGTTGTTTAGAAAATACAATACTTATAACAGCTAGATAATGCAGAGAAAAACAGAAAAAAATCCCCATTGGTTTAAAATACTCATTAAAAAAAAAAAAAAAAACAGAAGATGATGTCAGAGAAGTTAAACAGTACAATACTGCCCTCAGTCCGAATGAACCTTGGGTTAAGATGTGCTTGGTGCAACAAACATAAAGAATCCTACTACACATAAATTTAATTGACATAAGATAACACTGCTGAAGCAGATAACTCCCAAATCAAGCCATGAGTGTCACAGTCAGTATAAGGATGTGATTACTGAAAGGCAACCCCCACCCAGCTTAAAGACAAACTAAGATAGTTATAGGGCTCATGAAATTACAATGTATGCATTAAAGACAAGAATACCAGTAAAGTTGTCTAAAAACATCAGTGCACACTGTGTGATGTAAACCTAGCTAGACATGTCACCCAGCTGTATTCTCAAGCTAAATAAAAGGCCCAAGAAATTACAAAAACCTCAGGACTATATAAATGATAATATAAATATAAATTGATAATATTAGTGTTAAACAAAAAACTCTAGTAGAGGAACCTCAAAAATTCAGACCATGCATCCTGATATGTACTGATGTCAATATATACTGAGAATGTAGCAACTACATGTACCACAAGTGTCTAGGGAATCTGAAAAGAGATAAAAGTAATTTATCTCCTCCTGCTCATACAAACAGTACAACCTAACCCACCCCACATCACAATAATGTGGGTGGGGAGATAATAGCTTAAACGAGATGTTGTCTCTCTCTCTCCCTCCTTCTTTCTCTCTCTCTCTGTCCCACACACACCACACACACACACACACACACACACACACACACACACACACACACACACACACACACACATACACATTCTCAATCTCTCTCCTAGTGAACCTATATTAACTTCAGTCACTGTAATTGTTCCCCAAAGGAATACAACTTGTAATGAAATTCTGAGTAAATTACTACAATATTAGCCTAATGTAAAAGATATGTGCAGGACCCCCAAGCAAATGAGATGAAGTTAATATAGTTCTAGAGAGTGTGTGTGAGTGTGTGTGTGTGTGTGTGTGTGTGTGTGTGTGTGACAGAGAGAGAGAGAGAGAAAAGGAGGGGGAGAGAGAGAGACAACATCTCGCTTTTGTTATGTATCTCCCCCACCCACATTATTGTGATGGGGTGGGTTAGGTTGTACTGTTTGTATGAGCAGGAGGAGATAAATTATTTTTATCTCTTTTTAGATTCCCTAGACACTTGTGGTACATGTAGTTGCTACATTCTCAGTATATATTGACATCAGTACATATCAGGATGCATGGTCTGAATTCTTTGAGGTTCCTCTACTAGAGTTTTTTGTTTAACACTATTATTATCAATTTATATTTATATTATCATTTATATAGTCCTGAGGTTTTGTAATTTCTGGGCCTTTTATTTAGCTTGAGAATACAGCTGGGTGACATGTCTAGCTAGGTTTTACACATCACACAGTGTGCACTGATGTTTTTTAGACAACTTTACTGGTATTCTTGTCTTTAATGCATACATTGTAATTTCATGAGCCCTATAACTATCTTAGTTTGTCTTTAGTGGGTGGGGGTTCTTTCAGTAATCACATCCTTATACTGACTGTGACACTATGGCTTGATTTGGGAGTTATCTGCTTCAGCAGTGTTATCTTATGTCAATTAAATTTATGTGCAGTAGGATTCTTTATGTTTGTTGCACCAAGCACATCTTAACCCAAGGTTCATTCGGACTGAGGGCAGTATTGTACTGTTTAACTTCTCTGACATCATCTTCTGTTTTTTTTATGAGTATTTTAAACCAATGGGGATTTTTTTCTGTTTTTCTCTGCATTATCTAGCTGTTATAAGTATTGTATTTTCTAAACAACTGCCATGAGCTTCTGAAGAAGGACTGGTTGGTCCGAAAGCTAGAGCACTTTGTTCTTGTTGTTACATCTATGTTGGTCCATTAAAAGGTATCAAATCATTTGCTTCTGGATCTATTCTTGCAAGGACCAATACGGCAACTACTAAATCAAGATTCATACAAGGTGTGTCAGTTAGTGGCCATCTTTTATTCTACTCAGAGATAGTGGTCTTACATCACTGGACATACACAAAGAAAGGCTTACTGTGCATGACAGGAACTTACATATGTAATGGACTACGATACACACACGTATAAACTACAACTCTAGTCAACTTCCTACCATATATACCCATGTATATACTACCATACATATCCATGCATATACTACAGCAGGCATGACTGGAGAGAGAAGTGATGAGAGGTAGGCGGGAAGGGAACCAAACTAATGTTTGGAAATAAAGGAGGAACAGTGTGGTTGACGACGATTTACTGGGAAAAATGGAGAGGGAGGAGTAAAGGGAGCAATGGTGTGTACGAGGAGGTGGGTTTGGCAGACCGATTTATTTATTTATTTATTAAAATTTTGGTAACCGGGTGAGCCCACTGAGACCATGCAGTCCCTTTTTCAGGGGTGACCCAGGCAGAACAATGCAATAAAATATCAACAATACAATTCAATACAATACAAAGAACAGGAATACAAATAATGAGCAGCAAATTATTATAAACAACAGATATACAATCAGTGAACAGTTGATGAGGGCAGCTAAACAGTAAAGTATGTACAATAGAGTCAGGGGTATGCAATGGTAACAAAAGATGCAGGTGTAAGGAAAGAAAATGCAAAAATTCCAAAGTTGAATACAGTGAGATATCCAAATTTACAGTGAAATACACATATTTACAAAATTTCAGTGTAGTAATTTCAATTGAGATTTCTTTAGCAGAATAACAAACGATAATAGGATTAGGGTGTACCTAACAGAGCAATGAGAAATCATGCTTTGAAAAAGATGCACTAGAGAATTATTAATTTCAAAGTAAATAGGGTACAGAGAAAACAGTGATTAGCAAAAACAAATGCAGGAAGGAGGTTGGAGCAGGTGAGCAGCAAGCAATTTTTTTGAACAGTGATAGGGAAGGGCAAGAGAGAAGATGAGGCGGGAGGGCATTCATAGAAACATAGACTTTGACGGCAGATAAGGACCGCTAGGCCCATCTAGTCTGCCCATTTCCCTACCTACAGGATAGGCCGCAGATCCTAGTTAACCAACAGCCTATATCTTCCTGCCCCCCACAAGAATTGCCTTATGTCTGTCCCATGCATTCTTGAATTCTCCCACAGTTTTAGACCCCACAACCTCCTCAGGAAGGCTGTTCCATGCATCCACTACCCTCTCTGTGAAATAATACTTCTTCACATTGCCCTGAACCGCCCTCCTTCTATCTTTAAATTGTGTCCCCTTGTTCTTACAAGTCTCTTTTCTGAAAGATGCTACCCTCTTGGACTTTGTTGATTCCCTTGAGGTACTTGAAGTTTCTATCATGTCCCCTCTCCTTCTTTCCTCAAGGGTATACATATTAAGCTCCTTTAGTCTCTCCTCATACGGCTTCTCTTGCAGACCCTGCACCATTTTAGTTGCCCTCCTCTGGACTGCCTCTATCCTGTCTATGTCCTTGAAGATGGGGTCTCCAGAACTGGACACAGTATTCCAGATGGGGTCTCACCAACTGTCTGTACAGAGGGATAACAACTTCCTGTTTCTGCCACGTGCCTCTCCCTACATCCCAGTACCCCGGCCCTCCCTACTGCCTTCTCACATTGCTTGCTAACCTTAAGGTCATCTGATATGATTACCCCAGGTCCCTTTCCTGTTTTGTTGTTGTTACTACCTCCCACCCATTGTGTATTCTTCCCTGGGTTCTTGTTTCCCAGGTGCATTATTTTACTTTTTGCATTGAATCCTAGCTGCCATACATCTGACCATTCCTCCAACCTTGCCAAGTCCCTTTTCATCCTTTCCACGCCTCCTTGTGTATCAACCCTGTTGCAGATCTTTGTGTCATCTGCAAAAAGGCATACTTTTCCTTCCAGTCCCTCTGCAATGTCACTGATGAAGACATTAAAAAGGACTGGACCCAATACTGAACCCTGTGGTACCCCACTAGTAACCCCCTCTCTTCAGAGTGGACTCCATTTACAATTACCTTCTGTGTCCTGTTGTCCAGCCAATGTTTTACCAGGCTACCACCCTGGGAGTCGCTCCCAGGCTGGTTAATTTGACTAATAATCTTTTGTGTGGGACTGTGTCAAATGCCTTGCTAAAGTCTAGGTAGGCCATGTCCACAGCCCCTCCCTGGTCTACTACTTTGGTCACCCAGTCAAAGAAATCTATTAGATTCGTCTGACATGACCTTCCCGCTGTGAACCCATGCTGCCTTGGATCCTGTGCTCCACTGACCTCTAGGTACTCAACTATTCTTTCCTTCAGAAGTGACTCCATCACTTTCCCTACCACAGAGGTCAGACTGACAGGTCTGTAGTTTCCTGCCTCTGTCTTGGTCCCACTTTTGTGAAGGGGAATCACATCCGCCTTCCTCCAGTCCTCGGGTACCACACCATCCTCCCATGATTTATTAAAAAGAGTAGCCAGTGGTTTCACTAGTTCCTTCCTTAATTCTTTTAGAATTCTACGGTGAATTCCATCAGGACCCATTGCTTTGTCCACCTTCAGTTTTAGGAGTTCTTGCAGAACCCTTTCTTCTGTGAAAGGACTGGGATCGACCCCCCTATCAAGAGTGCTTCTGTTAATTGGATTAGGCACTTCCCCCTCCTCTTTTGTGAATACTGAGCAGAAATATTTGTTCAGTATTCCTGCTTTTTCACTGTCCCCCTCTGCCCACCCACGTTCATTCTATTCAGCCTCACTATCCCTCCCTTTGTCTTTCTACGCTCGCTGATGTACCTATAAAAGGTTTTATCCCCCTTCTTAACTGAGTTGGCTATCTTTTCCTCAGTTTGGGCCTTTGCTATTCTGACTTCCCTCCCTGCTTCTTTCTGCCTTAACTGGTACAGCTCTCTGTCCTGCTCCTTCTGTGTTTCCTTATACTTCCAGAATGCTATCTTTTTCTTCCTGACTTTCACAGACACCTCTCTTGAGAACCATAGTGGCTTTTTCTTTCGTTTTGATTTGTTTATTTGCTTCACACAAAGGCTTGTTGCCTCTGTGATGGCAGTTTTGATAATTCCCCATTGTTGCTCCACACCTCCTTCTAGCCTGTTTGCTAGTGCTTTTCTGAGGCACTCTCCCATCTTGCCAAAGTCAGCCCTCCTAAAGTCCAGTACCCTCACTTTTGTATGGCTTGACTCTGTAGCTGAGTTTAACATGAACCACACTGTTTGATGGTCACTTGTCCCCAGATGGCAACCCACTTCTAGATCTGAGATCCTCTCACTGCCCCGTTTGAGAGTATGAGGTCTAAGATTGCTCCCTCACGAGTGGGTTCTGAAACTAGCTGTTCAATGCCTGCCACCTGTAGGTGTCAAGAATAGCCCTGCTCTTGGATGTGGCTGCAGCAAATGTGCTCCAGTTAACATCTGGCATATTCAGGTCTCCCATCAACAGTATCTCTCCTTTCTCTGCCATTCTAAGAATGCCTTCCATCATACCCTTGTCCATTCCTTCCCCCTGACATGGGGGTCTGTACACAACCCCTGTGCGGATTGTGGTGCCTTTCAGTCTCCAGGTGACCCACAGTGCCTCCTCTCCTCCTGTTTACTCTTTTGTTCAGTTGCTTTTATCCCTTCCTTTACATAGAGAGCTACTCCTCCCCCTCTTCTCCCCTGCCTGTCTCTCCTGTAGGTTATGTACCCTGGTATGTTAACATCCCAGTCATGGTTCTCTGTGTACCATGTTTCTGTGACTGCTACGATATCCAGGCATCCCTCTTCCATTAAGGCCACCAGCTCAGGGAGCTTGTTGCCCAGACTATGGGCATTGGTACTCATTACCCTCCATTTCCTGATGGCTTTACGCCCTTTTGCTCCATCCCTGTCCTTCTTGCCTTTGTCACTTTCTCCATTTACCCCTGCCCTTCTCCCTATCGACACCTCCAAGTTGGTGTTTGCCACACTTACTACCGTGATTGTTTGGGGGGGCTAGGATTTTCCTGCTCCTTTCCAGTGCCTCCCCCCTTGGCTAGTTTAAAAGCTTGCCAATGAAGCATTTAAACCTATCACCTAGGATCCTGGTTCCCCTCCCGACAGATGCAGCCCATCATGCCAGTATAGGCTTGCATCACTCCAGGTGGACCCCCAGTCCCCAATGAAGCCAATCCTGAGCTCCACACCAGTTTTTCAACCACTGATTGAATCCCATGGTACGGAACACCCTAGCCTCTCCTATGCCATAGATGGGTAGCACCTCCGAGAAGGTTACCGTGCGTGTTACTTGACTAAGGCCCCTCCCCAATTCCACAAACTCTTCCTGCCTGCACTTCTCTAATCCCTGTCTTAGCCAGGTCATTTGTCCCTAGGTGGACAATGACATCCAGCTCCCTCCCCTGTGCAGCTGCTCTGGCAATCCTGAGGATTCGCTCCCTGTCCCTCCAAGTCATGGTGCCAGGCAGGCACCTTACCTCCCTCTCCCCTTCCTTGCCCAGTTCTACCTTCCTAACAATGGAGTCCCCCACCAGGAGTTGTTTCCTTCCCCTGCAGGTTCCCCTGCCACCCTCCTGTGGGTCTCCTTTGTGGAGGTTCCCAGCATCCTCCTTGGTCTCCACTGTAGGTGCCTCCATAGAGGAACCACACTTTGCCAGAATGGCATAGGAATTGTGGAGAGGTACAACTGGAGGGATGTGCCTCTGTTCCACCACCCTCACCCTCCCTGAGCCCACTGTGGTCCAACCGCTCCTCTTTCTTGGCAACCTCTGAGGCAACGGCAGTGGCACTGGTGTTCCCTGGATGGAAGAGGAGGTCCCACAAATCCTGGCCAACTCAGCCTGGAGATGAGCAACCTCCTCCCTCAACCCAGAGAGATGCCTGCAGATGGGACAACACCGCATCCTCCAGAACATCTCCCGGAAGACTGCTGCTCCACAGCCACTGCACTGCACCACTCCAATCATGTCTTATTTCTGGCCCCTTAACTGTTTGCAATCCGTACTCTTTCCTCTGTTTTATTTTCTCTCTCTCCTTACTTTCTGCCTGTGTGCCCTTTAAGCTCCTGATTGTCCTGTTCTGAGACAAGAATATCCTATATTTCTCAGTAGATCACTTACTTGTTCAGAGGCAGACCTCCAGCAGCTAGAGGGGGCCGGAGAGCTACTCTTGCCCTTCTAGGATGGTGGGTCCTTGGTGGTTCTGTGATCACTCACTTCCTGCCCCTAAACAGGAAGTTCCTGTTGTCAGTCAAATCCTGTGCCTGTAAAAATAGAACTAGCTTTGGGTGGGGGGTGGAGGGGAGGGAAGGAGGCAATATAGTCCCAGTAGAGAAGTTCAGTCACACAGCAGTCCTTTCTCCTGGTGTCTTCTGCCAAGCTATTAGCAGAATCTTTCTAAGGCAGTCTTTAAATGTAGCTTCCTTCTAGCTAAGCCACTCCCCCCACTTACCAGATCTTTCTACAAGTAATTTAAACCTCACAGCAGTTACGTCCTTTCAGTCACCTGAGATTTACACCTAGATGACTTTCCAGTTACCCATTCAGTTCAGTTAACCCAAACACACACTTTTTTTTTGTTTTGTTTTGTATGTTAGTTTTTTACCCTAAATTAAAGGTCCAAATACAAAAGTTCTTCTACCTTAGTCCCAGCAGAGAAGTTCAGTCACACAGCAGTCCTTTCTCCTGGTGTCTTCTGCCAAGCTATTTCCAGGCTGTGGTGGCACAGTAGGCGAAAGATCACCTCCCAGTGAGACGGCGGGGTATCGGAGTTGCTAACATTGGTAATTTGGAAGACCTGAGTGAATGAACAATTTCTTTGCAGTAGACAATTCCCCTTAGACAAGGAGGATTGTAAAGATTTACTAGTGTATATACAAAGTATATTGTGAGGTACTGTAACCCTGAGTCATAATCTGGCCAATGTAGGGTAGTCATGATATCACAGTAGTGTCTTCTAGGTTCAGCCCCTAAGGCAAAGAACCCGATCCTATAATAGAGTTGTTGGAGCCATGCAATGGATGAGAGTTGACAAGAGAGAAGTAGAGGTGTGTCATAGAAAGGTATAGGGAGGAGGGATGTGGAAACAATTTTCTGGCAGGAGGTGTCAGATAAAAGGGGACAGAGATGGTATAACAGACCTAACTTCGGGTTGATAGTTTTAGTTAGCGAGGAGACATGGGTCTCTAAAGAGGAGGCAGAGTCAAGGTTCAGTCCTAAGTATTTAAAGGTTTGGACTAGCTCTATGGGATCCCCAGATATTGAGCAGATTTTGAGAGTGTATTGAGAAGAGGTTTTAGAGATTTTAGAGGAGGGATAGTGGAATACCAGGGCTTTGTTTTGTTTTTTTTGTTTTGTTTTGTATTAAGAATTAGACAGTTATCTGAGAACCATGATTCAAGTGTATTGAAATCTGCATTAAGAATGATTAAGCCAGTCCAAGTCTTTGGAAGAACGGAATAGAATGGAATCATCAGTGTATAGTTGCACTGATGCACCACTGTAGAAGTTGGGACGCTCGTTAATGAAGAGCAAGAAAAGTAACTGATCTAGGATAGATCCCTGGGGTACGCCATGTGTTATAGGTTTGAGAGACAACAGTGAACCGGACCACTTCACCCTATGGGATCTCTCTATGAGATAACCCTTTAGCCAGGTTAGTGCTAGACAGTCAAGACCAAGGAGGTTGTTTTCCTAGCAGGAAGTGGTGGTTGACAAGGTCCAAGACCTTTGTCAGATCAACAAACACTGCTCCCATAACAAAGTCTTTGTCACTTGCATTGAGAATATCGGCAGAGATCTTTACAAGGGCAGTAGTTGTACTATAGTTGCACAGCTCCGAGTGG
Organism: Neoceratodus forsteri; assembly: GCA_016271365.2. NCBI lineage: Eukaryota > Metazoa > Chordata > Ceratodontiformes > Ceratodontidae > Neoceratodus > Neoceratodus forsteri. Next base: position 1,572,456,338 of record CM028131.1, read on the forward strand.
GGAGGCATCAAGCATACAAAAAAGCAGAAGACTTGAGAGCCTGGCCAGTTTCTGGGAGGCACCAAAGGTCATGGTTACTTTTTTTTGTTATTGTTGACCCAGAGATGGTGGGATTGAAACCAGCACAGGAGGACATTGTGAAAATCTGCTGGAACCGGTTTTCCACAGAAGAGGTCGATGGACCAGAGGCAAAGATAACTGCATCATCTTCATACGTGTGTATATGAGAGTTGGCACAGGCAGATGGGATGTCATTTAGGAAAATGGAAAAGTAGATAGGGCCTAGAATAGAACCTTGTGGGATTCTGGCCTTTATGGAATCTAGTGATGAGAGAATGTCTCCAACTGGAACTGACTGTTGGTAGCCTGATAGGTAGGAATGAAACCATTCAACTGCAGATACTGAGAGGCCTGCAGAACTCAATTTGCTCAGAAGGAGTGAATGGGACACTGAATCAAAGGCTTGGCCAGAGTGACTTTGATCCATCCCTGAGAAGATCAAATCAGTGACACGAAGCAATGAGGAAATGGTAGAATAGTGTTTCTGAAAGCCAGACGGAAAGGAGAGAGGTAATTGGAAGAGGTAAGGCACTCTAGGAGTCAAGCATAAACTAGCCTGTCTTGGAGCTTGGCAAGAGAGGGGAGAAGGGAGGTGAGGATGGAAGTTTCCTGGTGAGGAAGGGTTACCCCCTTTATAAAGTGGGAGGATTTTTGCAATCTTTCAGGACTGGGGAACAGAACAGAACAGAGGGAGAATGAGAGGTTGAACAGGTGGCATAGTGGAGCTGCAATAGCAGGAGCAGAGAGGTGGAGAAGTTTGGGATTGATCCCATCAGGGCTGGACTTAGATATGTTAAGGGATGGCAGGGCATGCAGGGTTTCCTGTACAGTGCCAGGAGGAAAATGGAAACCAGAGGAGGTTTGGGCAGGAGGAGAGGAGGGGGCCGCAGGTGAGTGAAAGGAGTCAGTAGCAGGAGGGGGAGAGCACATGTGGTGAAAAACTTATTGAAGTGACCAGCAACAGCAGCAGGACCAGACACAGGCTATGAGCATCATGATAGCACCATCAATTTTGTGCATGCATGTGTACTAGTACACTGTTAAAGAGCACATGTTTTGGTGCTTACTCTGGAAACGCAAAAGGACTCTTACCTGCCCCAGAGTTAAATGATGCAGTAACTTTCATTTTCTGCTGTCTGTAATTCGGGAGGGAAAGACTGTATTCAAACACCATGAAGTCTTGCTGTAATTAGGACTATAGCAGTCAGCCTCAGCCTCTGAACTGCCCCGGAGAGGAAAGGGTTAACTCCAGAGAAGTCTGGAGTTCCACAGTGCGAGGGCGCTGTTCAAAGCTCTATCTGTGCAGTTTGAAGTCAAACTGCCAGATTCTTTACTCCGCTTCACTGAACAGTCGCTCCGGAGATCAGCTCCTTCAGCTCGGTTCACTACGCGGTTTTCGGTCAGTTCCTTCGGTTCAGAAAACCGGCAAAAGTCTCAAAATTACCGCGGTTTCGGCTTAAGCTCTATCTGGTAACCGTAAGTAAAACGAAAATTTAGTCTGTGTGGAAATAATTATCGGTTCAGTCTGAACCAATCGTTTCTTGTATTTTGATGAATTTTTAGACGTGAGGTACCCGGTTCTTATCGGTTCTAAAAACCCTCGTTTTTAATAGGGTTTTCAATACCCGTGACACGGTTAGGAACCGATAAGGGTGTCTTGCTTCTGGCACAGCCTGAAGAAAGGGCAAGTTTTGAGGCTGGCACTATGTCTGAGAAACCCAAAAGAAAAACCGGGCCTACGGGTTTCAACACTGTGATGTTTGTGGGGAAGCCTTTGCCAAGGCTGACCCACACACCACTTGTGTTTATTGTCTGGGGGCTGACCACCTTCTTTCAGACTGCCAGATATGTAAAAATTTCCCTGCAGCCACCCTGGAGAAGAGATTGGGCCGGCTCAGGGAACGAGAGGCCAAAATGTCCGCTGACCAGGATGGCCAGCCCGGTCCAGTACCCACTGGACCAGAGGGAGTGCCCTCTGACCAGGGCGACACTTCCTCAGGCAAGAGAAAGGCTGGTTCAGAGGAACCAGCACCAGCAAAAGACAAAGAAATCAGCAGGTTTGGAGTCTCAGATAGTTTCTCCAACTGTTGCAGAAATAGCAAAAGCCATACAGATTGTTCAGTCTTTGTCTCAGGGACTTGGAGAGCCCTCCACAAGTGGCAGAGGGGTGGCTCGTCCAGGTCCAGTGGTTCAAGATTATGTTATTGAGGAGTTTTATGAACCACAGGAGGGGGAGGAGGAATTTGATCAGTGCATTTGTGACTGGGAAGGTCTGGACATGCCCATTGAACCGGACATTTCTCCAGACAGACCCTTAGAGTCTCCCCCTCTGTTGTCTGAGTCCCTTCTCATTTTGTGTTTTATAAAAGGTGGTAGAAACCTCCAGCTCCCTTTAGAGGAGGCTGTGGATGAGCAAGAGGAGCCTGATTTTGTTGAAATGATGGATATTCCAGAGTCTAGAAGGTTGTCTATTCCTTTGCATAAATCATTTAGGAAGCAAACAACAAAGATTTTAAAATCCTCATTCTGTCCCTCCTGTAGACAAAAAATGGACAGAAGGTATACTTTATCAGGCCCAGATACAGACTTCCTCACTGAGCAGTGTAGTCATGTAGGTGTTGTTCAAGCTGCAGCCTGTGACAAGGCTAATATTCCTTGGCATCACATCCCCTGACAAAGATTCCAGGAAGATTGATACCATGGCAAAAAGCAATATATGGCAGCTTCTTTGGGACTCAGGCAGGCTAATTACATGGCTTATGTGGCTAGATATCAAAGTCTAGATGGGACACTATTTTGCAGTTAGCCAAGCAGGCCCAGGGTCAGCTGGCTAGTGAGTTGGAACAGGTGGCTGCTGATGGCATTGAGGCCTCTAAAGTTCAATTTCATACTGCTGTTGATGTTAATGATGTTTCTTCTAGGGTCATGGCCACTTCTGTAGCTCTCCGTGAGGTTGGCATGGCTCAGATGCACTAATTTGTCCCAAGACACTCAGGCAAAGGCTATGGATTTCCTGTAGTAGGTAACGCCTGTTTGGTGATCAGACAGAAAATTACATGAAAAAAATGGATGAATACAGAACTACCTACAAAAGTGCCCAAGCTAAAGAGAGGCATGCCCCCCAGAGGCATGCCCCAGGCGTGAGGGGTAGGCCTTACCACAGGCCTTTTATCAAGCTCAAGCCTCTTCAGCCTTTGTTCAGAGGGGTTTCTTCAGAGGCAGGGGCAGACGGGGCTCAGGCAGACCGTTCCCTTCTTCTCAGCCAAAAACAGCTGCCAAGCAGGCACCCTGATGGGGTGCCCAGGGCCGGATCTCCTGTACCGGTGGGGGGCAGGTTGGCTTATTTCAGCCAGAACTGGTTGTCCCTAACTTCGGACAAGTGGGTTCTGGAGGTGGTAAGCCAAGGTCTGGTCCTCAGTTTCAAACAGTTCCCAAAGATGAGGGCCAGACATTTCCCACCTGCGAATCCTTTGGAAGCCCTTGCTTTGAAACAGAGGTTTCTTCTCTGCTGGGATGCAAAGCAGTAGAGAGGGTTCCCTTGCCATCAGGGCAAGGGTCTTTATTCAAGGTATTTCTTACCCCAAAAGACAGGAGAATGGCGCCCATCTTAGATTTAAGGTTCCTGAACAAGCATCTTCTGAAACCAAAGTTCAAAATGTTAACTCTGGCAATGATTTTGCCCTCCCTTAGACCAGAAGACTGGCTAGCTTCCTTGGACCTCAAGAACGCCTATTTTCATTTCTTGATCAGGCCTTCTCACAGAAAGTACCTCAGGTTCGAACTACCTTCTGGCCACTATCAGTTCAGAGCAATGCCTTCGGCCTTACCTCTGCCCCAAGGGTTTTCACAAAATGTCTGGCTGTGGTAGTGGCTCATCTGAGAAGGCAAGGGTGGCTGCTTTTTCCTACCTGGACGACTGGCTCATAGTGGGTCAGTCTCCAGATCACGTAAAATCTCACTTGTTGGTCACCCAGCAGCTTCTCACCTCTCTGGGATTCCTGTTGAATCTTCCAAAGCAGTTCTCGAACCAGTTCAGGTACTAACTTTCATAGGTGCAGAGTTGAACACAAAGTCTGCCAGGGCATATCTCCCCTCTGAGAGAGTGGACAGACTCATTGCCCTGGCATCTTCCTTCACCATGCGGGTCTCTCAGCCAGCAAGGCACTTTCTGCAACTCCTAGGACACATGGCTGCGTCCACAGCTGTCGTGCAGGGAGCAAGATTCCAGATGAGAGACATCCAATTCCAACTGAGATCTTTTTGGTCCCAAAAGAAGGACCCCCTCACCAAATTAGTCCCAGTGACAAGATCTCTGATCCTGGCCCTTCAGTGGTGGCAGGACCAGAGCAATCTAACTCAAGGGGTCCCCTTCTTACCCGTTCCTCACTCCCTCACACTTAGCACAGATGCCTCCCTCCCAGGATGGGAGGCTCACTTGGGCGACCTTTCCACTCAGGGAGTGTGGTCTCCTCAGGAATCTCTGCTCCACATCAACCTTCTGGAGCTCAGGGCTGTCCTCTTAGCTCTCCAGGCCTTTTCAGCTTCTGTCCAGAACAAGGTAGCTCAAGTCAGGACAGACAATACCACAACAATGTGGTACATCAACAAGCAAGGGGGCACTCGGTCTTCTGCCTTGTGCACCGAAGCAATGAAGCTGTGGTCTCTGGCTTACTCCCTGAATACCTCCCTGATAGCAGTTCACCTTCCAGGAAGGACAATGTCCTAGGGATGCCCTCAGCAGGATTTCTCAGGGCCACCACAAATGGGCCCTGAACCTCTAGTGCTGGGGCTGTCTTTGCCAGATGGGGCACCCTCAGATAGATCTTTTCGCAGCCCCAGACAACCACCAACTTCCTCTGTTTTGTTGCAGACCTCCAGTGTTGGGATCAGTCCCACTGGATGCCTTCCAGTTGGATTGGGAGGGGAAATATCTATATGCCTTCCCTCCCTTCCCTCTCCTTTTCAGGGTACTAGTGAGGATCAGAACTCAGTCCTGCAAGGTGATTCTGATTGCTCCAGATTAGGCCAGACAGCCCTGGTACCCTCTCCTTCTGTCCCTGATTGTCCACCCTCCCCTGAGCTTGCCCAGGACCCACGACCTGTTGACCTGTGCACAGGGGAGAGTGTGGTATCCGAACCTCAGTTCCCTCCACCTCAAGGCTTGGTTCTTGAGGAGCTAGAATTGCTGATCTCACACCTCTCTCAAGGTGTCTTGGATATTTTGAAGGCGCAGAGGCCTTCTACTAGGGCCACCTATAATTCTAAGTGGAAGAGGTTTTCCATTTGGTGCTCTGGGAAGCAAATCTCCCCAGAATCTGCTGATTTGACTGTTTTATTGGACTATCTGGTCCACTTAAATTTCTAGGCCTTAAGCCAGCTACCTTAAGGGTTCATCTGGCAGCAGTCTCGCTTATATGTCAGCAGGTAAACCTGCTTCCATCTCTTCTCACCCTGTAATTTCCAAGTTTTTTAAGGGGTTGCTTCACACTAACCTCCTTTTCGGAACCAGCTCCTGCTTGGGACCTGAATGTTTGCATTGCTCAGCTAATGCAACCCCCTTTGAGCCCTGTCTTCGGCAGACCTCAAGTTTTGACTTGAAGACTGTTTTTCTAGTGGCCATCACTTCTGCTAGACGATAAGTGAGATGCAAGCCTTGTCAGTGGAAGAAGATTTCATTTCTTTTCATAGGGACAAGGTAGTCCTTAGGACTAATAGAAGGTTTTACCAAAGGTGGTCTCAGATTTTCATCTCAACCAATCCATCTCTCTCCCAGTATTTTCACTGAGCATTCTCTTCGGGAGAGGAGATTGCACAGTCTGGATGTCAAAAGAGCTCTAAGCTACTATTTGGAACGCACTAAGGGTCATAGGTTTGAATCCCTCCAGCTTTTCCTTACCTATGGGGAAGTCGGCAAAGGGAGTCCTGCCACTAAGAGGACAATTGCAAGGTGGATTGTCTCTTGTATCCAATTCTGTTACCAAAAACTGGGTAAAGAGGCCCCCTCAGGATTGAGGGCTCATTCTACCAGAGGTACAGCTGCATCTCCTAGCGGCTGCTAGAGATATTCCATTTTGGAGATCTGTCAAGCTGCTACCTGGAAAACAGTTCACACCTTTACTAAACATTACTCCTTGGATGTTCAATCCAGGAGGGATGCCTGCTTTGGCACAGCTGTGCTTCAGATCCTATTTCCCAAGTAGGTTCTGACCCTCCTCCATGGAGGTACTGCTGTGTAATCTGCTATAGTCTAATTACAGCAAGACTTCATGGTGTTTGAAGAAAAATTACTCACCTTAGTAATTGCTTTTCTTCTCATGGAGTCTTGCTGTATTAGGACAACCTCCCTCCTACCCGCTCAGAACTCCTCCTTGGGTATGGGGTTGGCAAATTAGTGCAAGCACTGTGTCATGCCTTTTTCTTGCTTATTGGGTTTAGGAACTAGGTAATTCTGTTGTTCGTTGAGTGGTAGGTGGCCCCTCCCTGGACTTGAGTCTTTTGGGGAGAGGGGTCTGTTAATGCTTCTTTTTCAGTGATGCTAACAATATTTAATAATTTTGTTCCTATTCTGTGATTGTTGTGTGTTTTTGTAGTTCTACTACTGGTAGGTAGCCAATGGCTAGTGTAGGGTTTTTCCACACAGACTTGCTATATTAGTTTAGTCAGAAGAATCTGGCAGTTTGACTTCAAACTGCACAGATAGAGCTTTGAACAGCGCCCTCGCGCTGTGGAACTCCAGACTTCTCTGGAGTTAACCCTTTCCTCTCCGGGGCAGTTCAGAGGCTGAGGCTGACTGCTATAGTCCTAATACAGCAAGACTCCATGAGAAGAAAAGCAATTACTAAGGTGAGTAATTTTTTCTTTTGGCTGTGGAGATGAGAGCCCAATCCCTTTCACCTCCCAGTCCTGAACTCCACTAGCGCTCTCACATTTTGTGATGTACAAAATAAGCCCCCTCCAGAATGTGTGTGTGGGGGGTCAACAGATCTTAAAACTGGAATGCTTCTGTTTGCCTCAGACCAGATTTTTCTAAAACTGGAAATAGGGAGTAAATCATGAAGAAAAATGAGAATTGAATACTCCAATACTTATCTGTTCCAATCACTAAAAGACCTTCGTGGAGCCTACATTTCTGTGGTGTGTCCCTGTGCTGGGCATATTGAGCTGGAGAGGGGGCCGACCTGCATGGAGCCTTTCCATGGAACCTAGATGACCGTGCCATTCTACCTTTAGAGCTTAGCCTGTATTTTGAGCCTTCTGCTGATGTGTGTGTTGTGGAAAAGAGGGGTCTGTGTGGTGTCTTTAATTGTTGTAAGGGGCACACTGACCTGTACTGTGCATTTGTTTGTACGGATTGTTCACTGACTGTGTGTGTGGGTGGGTGCGTGCATGCATGCGTGTGTGTGTGTGTGTGTGTGTGTATACATACATATATATATATATATATATATATATATATGTTCCTGTTTCTAATCACCATATCCTTGTTTAACATTGTATATGCCATTGTTTTGTCATCATTACACGGAACTTCTCCTTACTGAAATTCCCCCTTGGTTCATCATCCATATTGTCACATGTTTCTACAGACCACTATAGTCACTTATTTGTCCTGGTCACTCAGACAGCAGACAGCCTATATATGATCCCTACACTTTTCACTCATACTAATCCCAGTTAGTGAATTGCTAACCTGTTTAGGGATGCAGCAGATGTGCTAACCTTCTGAAAATGGGGCCCCACATGTTTTTGTTTTGTGTTTAACATTTCTGTTCGGTGGAGAGTGTAATCTATGGCAGTGCTGTTCCTGATAGATGAAGCACCCTTTGTTTTGCTGCTGTGGTTGTGCAAGGAAGTGATAGCCAAGAAAAAGTAATTCTGAAAAGTGGCAAAGTTTATATGTATTTCACTATTCCTTATGTCTTTAAATGTTTTTACAATTGAAATGTTTTAAGAATATGTTGCATATAAGCAAACAAACTGGCTAACATGCTTTTGTGCTTTTGCTGGTATTGTGTACACATTATATATATATATATATATATATATATATATATATATATACTGTATGTGTGTGTGTGTATATATATATATATATATATATACATATATATATATATATATATATATATATATTCATTGCAAAAACTCTGTTAATGCATTAATTAGGGTTGTTTCACAGTGACAAGCGTGTGGAAATGCAATGTTAAGTTACCACCCACCACCCCACCCCTCGCCCCCATTCTCAACCCCTATCTCTGCATCCCCCACCCCCACCCTCCCCACACACACACACACACACACACACACACACACACATATGCAAGCAGTACAAGATACATCCATCCATCATCATGGTCCAGCAACTGTGTGAGTTCTACTGCCATCAGAGTGCCTTGTCGGTACACACGCATGCTGGGCAACCATGGGAGAGAGGTCACACTAAACATTTTTTTGTTACAAACATTACCAACAATATTTTAGCAGATGCCTGTATTTCAATTGTTAAAGAGCAGCTGACGCCATTAGGACAACTTTAACAAAACATAATATTTAGACACAGTTCAGCTTGTATTTCTCATTAGTTATTACTGAGGCCATTTGCATGAAAACATGATCTTTGCTCCTGAACAGTTCATCTATTTCTGTTGCTTTCACTCTACCTGAGATCATAATGCTCTGCTTGTGACATCACCATTACTCCCATGGCAACCGATTGTGATGTCACAGCAGAGGACTATGACATGAAGTAGGGAGTAAGCTAGAGAGGCGAATGAACTCTAAGGGGATATAGAGCATGTTTCCATTCAAATGTCTCAGTAATGAGTAATGGGAGGAGAAATCTATCCAATACATACAGAATGCAAGCTAAATTGTACCTAAATATTATGTTTTTCTAAGTTTTCTTTGAGGTGTCAGCAGCTCTTTAAGAAATTATGATACACACAGTATGTTATCTACAGATAGCTGTATTGGAAATAAGAGTTTGGATAACCCTAGAAACAGTGAGAGGATGTTTGCACATTTTATTCTGATAGAGTGAGTCAGTACTAATAACAAATGATAATAATAATAAAAGTAATGTTTTGTAGTGTAGTTTACAAGCAACATGTGACAGCAACAGTTGTAACATCCAAAGCTAACAATAACATGCTGCTAATAAGTATTTTCACATAACGCAGCAGTATTACAATATGTGATGATGCTAGTTTCATACCTGAGCAGTATGTGAAAAGTAATATGTATGTGTCAGCTGTGTCCGTCCTGCTACCACATGCCTATGGGGTAGCAGCAATACCTGCAGCGAGCCAATTGTTGAATTACGACGCATGAAAATCAATATTTAGAATGTCTGTGCAGACTAAGTTTCACTGTATGAGAAAGATATGCCAGATATAATGTGTCATCATACAGTGCTGGCAGTATAGAGTTGATCATACTGTATTTGTTTTTCAGTACCAAGTGGTATGTGAAAGGAGTACAGTGTCGTGATTATTGTGCTTACAAATGTGACTGACTGGTATAGTGTCTTACAATCTTGCATATGTGTGTGTGTGTGTGGGGGTGGGAGTGGGAGGAATGCAGAGTTAGGGAGTTGAGGATGGCGGCGTGGTGGTGGGGTGGTTACCCTAACATCGTATTTCCACACTTTTGTTGCTGTGGAAATAACCCTAACTGATGCATTAACAGAGTTTTTTGCATTGAATTACCCTTCTTTTTGAGAAAGTGTAATATAAATAGTAAATGGTATGTGTTGGTGGGAGCGTGGGGCCCAACTCAAGCTGCTCATTTCTGCTTAATGATATGTGTTTGTGGGAGCATGGGCACTCTGGGCCCTGCTCTCCCACCTACACATAAGCACGGAGCCATACAGCAGCCCTAGACATCAAGAAAGCCTTGTAACACTAATTTGCCCATATCTGGGGAACCGTAGCAGCTAGAAAAGAAATTCAAGTGTGGTTGTAATCATGAAAGTGAGTAGTTCTCGCAACAGAAAGTCAACCAAATCAATATCTTGCATTGTGTCCGAGATAGGGGCAGCAAAAACCGCTGTGAATAGTAACTCTGTGGGCGTAATAGTGTGCCTCGGACATGAAAATGAGCAATTGGAACAGTAAATATCAAATATCTCAGGAACCGTACAAGGTAGAAAAAAATTCTAATTTCATGCTATTTATGGCTTTCCAGCCTACTTCTGTACTTTGGGCTAAGAATTTTTGTGACGAAAAGTCTGTATCTCAAACCGTATTTGAGATACGGGCCCCGACAGGCGTCATGGACACCGCAATGTTATCCGATGGGAAAATGTCTGAACTTCGGAGTGCTGTAACTTTGGTCCCCTGTAATGTTTTGGTACCAAACCACTAAAGGCACATATGTGAGACCAGGGTTTGCCACCTGGAAAATTTCAGCCCAAAAGACCAAACTGTTTTGTTGCAGGAGGCTGGCAAAGATTTGCAGTTATTTTGGCAATACTTTCACGAAATACTTCCGAAAATCACGAATGTTTTGTGAGAAAACCTCACAAAATTTTTGCATTTGTGAAAGTATTTTTCCAAAAAATTTAAAAATGCATTTCTGGGGGATTTAACCCCCCAAAAAAGACATGGCTAGCATCCTCAGCACCCGACTAGATAAACACAACAATCAGTGTTTGCCTAGAGGGTCCCAATTTTAAACGCCAGGCATTTTTCTGTACAGTAACTGAAAAAAAAGTCCACCTAATGAAAGTAAAAGGGCCATTTGCAACAGTAAAAACAGCCTCTAACGAAAGTTTTGTGATTTTTGTTAACTTTTCCCATTGACTATAATGGGAAATTTGTTTTTTGAATAACTTTTGAACGGTTTCATATTTTTTCACCAAATCTTCGAAAGAAACATCAGTGACCAAGGCTGCATGTTCCCTGAAGTTTTTGGATGAAACAGACAAACCATGCGGGCTGTGGGTGCAAGCAAAGAAACACACAAAAAGTCAGTTTTTTGCATTTCGTGACGTTCTGTAGCTCCACAACCGTACATCCGGCCACAACATAACTTGCCAGAACCAGAGAGCTATGGTACCAGACTGAGCTTGCAAAATTTCAGGCAAATCTGTTGTACGGTGGCAAAGTTATTAAGATGCAAAATTTGAGGTTTTGCCTTAACGTGGCTACTCAACCCTAACTATAGTGACACTACCGTGCCACAATAATATATAGATATACTGAAGGCAAGATATGGTGCCTAGGTATTTTGATTGCAGATCATCGCAGCAACTGCTAAATTATATTTGGGATACTCTGACATGAGAAAAAAAGGTTTTTGCTAGATCATCTGGGCAGAACCCCTGTTTCGTTCTACATTTATGCATGTTGAACCTGGAGCAATATTAGCCCACATAAAATCTATGGTTGCATGAAGGTATATTGTGTAAACAAACAAAATTATAGTGTTAATAAACCACTGAATAAATGAAGTGTCCATGTGACTGTCACTGTAACTTAAGTTTCATTAAGTACAAAAAAGTTGTGTATTACAGAAGAATCATTCATTTGATGTTACACTAAGCAGCATTAGTGTTTTTATTATAAATAACTAAAATTAACTTTCTTGTAGCCCACCACAGCTATTGCATTGTGTGCACAGTAAAGAATCCATAATCATTATTTCATCCTATAGCCACACCCCTTTGGCTCCACCCTTATATTTGGTCCTGCCCCTTTATTCCTGCCACAGGACCCTTCTTAAAATCCTGGACCCACCCCTGACTGTAAAGCAGACAGGAAATAATATGCCTCACAAGTCTAGTGGTTATAAGGGTTCCATTTTTCTGTCTAGTAAGTCCAGTTAGCATTCCACTATTTTTAAACACTATTTATTTATGAAAGAAGAATGGAGTGTAACACAGGAGACTAGTGTTCTGCAGAAGAAAGACGTGCTTTGTTTTAAGTACTATATGCTGACCTGTGGAACTTGGCATAATTTGTTTGATTCCTGAATGAAGTACATATTGAAAAAAAGAGCAAAATGCCTTTGCTTCCTTTCTTTCCCTAATGTTCTTTAACATATGCTAACTGGTAACTTGACCCCCCCATGTCTTCTGCAGCCCTACTCAGTCTAAAGGCACTAGGACACTGAAACAGCAAGGGAAATGAATGAAGAGCTGAACATGGCGGATATCACTGAGAACCCAGTGGAATACGTAAACTCTAAGAGGCAATCTTCAGTTCCGCTCACCCACACATGGACTTCATGAGGCAGGGTCAAAAAAACGAACAAGGGAACTGCAAATTGAATAAAGATGTGCACACACAGTGGGACAATGATTACAGGGCCTGTAGAAAATATGTCTCAGTGTCTGAAAGCACAAATCTGTACTTTTTAAGCCAAACACACTTCATACTGTAGACCAGAGCCTCTAATTTATTGCTTTCAAAAATACTTGAGTGAGGTCAGCTTGTTGTGACCTGCTGTGTTTGGTTGGAGAATCAGCATCTAACATGCACTGCCCTCCCCAGATTGTCAAGGTAGCAGATTTCCATATATTTAATTGCTGTACTCATATCTTCCACCCCATGGATGCCGAATCCCTGACCTCATCACATCTGCTTTGTGTTATTGTTACTGCCACCTTGAAATCTAATTGCACGTCCTCAAATGTTATGTGGCCTTGCCACTGTGGGTTATTCTCTGTATTGAACTGTGTTGTACCTTCTCTCCCACTCTGTAACCTCCTCCCTACCCAGTCTCACCTGAAAACAAGCCTCTCTCGATTATCAGTTTCTAAATGAACAAAATAAGCCCCCTCTAGAGGGGACAGCCAACAGATCTTATAACTGGAATGCTGCTGTTTGCCTCAGACTAAATTAATTGGCTTGATTTTTTTTCCTAACTGAAGTGCATTTCCCCCAGTAAAAGGGTACCAAACTTTTTGCTGTCCAAAGTTATATGCATAACACTTCTAACTAGTACGAGTGCTAACTAACTAGTACTCCTCATCCTCATCTGGCTGCACCCAACACACTCACTTCTGGGGCCAGAAGATCAGATGGTCGTGGATTGTAACCCTACATCAGGTACTTGGGATAATACCCATAACTGACATTGTCGTGCAGTACAAGAGGGGTGCTTGGTAAATGAGGTGTTGTCCTTTGGATCAGGTGTTAAACCAGCATTCCATCTGCCCATCTCTGGCCACACTCTAGGTGGAAATAAAAGATCCCATGGCACCTATCAATGAAGAGTCGGGGAATTTTATTTGTCAAGACAGAAATAACAATCCAGAAATATTATGTAACCCCCTAGGTGGTGCTATCCCAAGAGCTACTACCCCTGCCTGCTTCGCTAGTAGCAGGTTAAGAGGCCTGGGTAATGACACGGGTGCCTCCACCCAGAGGTCAGGGTTGTTAGTGGTCAAGCAAACCTGGGCACAGCCCTCCAGGGCACTGTAACCCTCCCCCTTTCCCTTGTAGAGGCCTGGACAATATACAATAATTACTTTCACAATGACCTTTATTCACCAGGCAGTTACCCACACTGTTTGCACTTATCACCAGAGCTGGTTCCTCTAGCTTGATCCTGGGGACCTCCTGTAAAACAAGGTTAAGCACAGCCAATAGCAACAGTATAATACTTTTGGCACAAACTGGAACCACAGTCAGGTTAAATGCAAACACAGTTAAATCTAATTTGTTCAGGGGACTTGAACACGGGAGGGGTGTAATCAGGTTGATTTGCTTAAAAGCTATATTAATCAGACAGTTATGCATGCAGTTCAGAGTCCCTCCACAGTCACACACTCTGGGTACCCAAGTAGGAAAATGGTGGTCTAGCCAGGAACATTGCAGCTGGTTGGGGCCCTGTGATGGAAGAAAGCAACATGCACAACAGACACTATTTGTAATCCAGAGCCAGAGGACTCAGTTCGTGAAAGAAAAGGCAACAAGACAATCAGATGACAACACTTTTAGATTTAGCTGTTGTTGCAGGGAGCTACCCTGATGTTTACTCACAATACCCAATACTGGACACAAGCAGGATGAAATTGAGACTGCAGGCTGTTGAGCTGGAGTGCCCGGAGAAGCAGGGCCCACACGAATCACCAAGGCATCATTCCTGTTCAAGGCGTTGAGCAGGGGGCTGATCCCCAGGCCGGTCTCTCATCAATGACTTTCTCTGCATAGCAGATATTCTGGCTGGGCCAGTGTAGCAGGGGCCAGGCAAATGGAAATGGATACGGATTCAGTCCATGGAGCTAGATACAGCCTCCAGCAAGCAAAACACAGTTCAGACACACAGTGGGGAACCAAATCACAACCCACTATAAGCTCCCAGCACATCCACATGTAAGGAAATTCCACTGTACCAGGCAAATGGCTCTCTGGTAGCAATTACAGAGTCTCTGCACAATCCGGGAGTTCAGAGGTAGCTGATAGTCCTAACAGGCCAATCGTATTCAGAAAATCTTTGGTCTTCTTCAGGTTAAAGCCTGGTCACAATTCAGTGGCTTAATTCGCTCTCCAAGTTCAGATTCAGTCCAAAAAAAAGCACAAGTTCCCTCTCGGGAACAGCGGGCAGGCACGCAGGTCAAACTCAGGCCTTTCCACAGTTCTCCCACGCAAATCCGCTATAGACTGCTGCTCGAACTATCTCAAGCTGTTACTTCTTCACTTCCCAACTCAGATCTAACTGACTGCAAGCAGTGTGGGACTCTCCCCAAGATCCAAAAGGTTCGGTTGGCTGATCTGTCTGTCAGTCACAACAAGGGCTCCCCCTCCAAGTTATCTTAGGCACCAAAAGCCCAAAACTACAATTCCTACAAGTTTTGGCCCCACCAAGCCCCTGTAGGCAGGCTCAATTTTAGAGTCCCAAATGTACCGATTGGCCCATTCTGCAGTCCAGGACCAAGATGATGAAAACAAACAGAACTATCCATGCTGCAAAGAAGGCAGGTTAGAACAAACTGCAATATTATTACTACTCTAACAAATGATCAGCAAACAAGTACATCTTCTAACAGAGCTCCCTCTCAGATTAATTGTGATTGCAATCCAGGCAGCTCTTAAAGAGACAGTACACAGAGGCTATACAGGCATTCTCTGGCAAAACATTTAAACTGCTAAAACGCAGAACACCAGCCTGGCAGTGAGCATTTAGGCAAGCTCAAGGAAGACTTTTCAGGAACCCCCATTTGCAAGGGGGTTACAATTACATTTTATACAGTGATCAAGATCAAAATGAAAATGAAGATGGAAAAAAAAGTGCAATACAAAGAAATCAATATTGTTATAAGCTGAGGAAATCCATGGAGTATCAAAGGAAAATGAAACCAGGTGGGTGACCACAGTTACCATAAACATCAGACCACAATAGTTATCCCCCTAACGGAATACCCATGGTCATTCTACAGCATCAGGAAACACTGCATTGTTTTAATCCATGATATTCTGTTTAAACTTGTCGGAATATTTTTCTACCATCGTAGAACTTAGCATTCCAGATGTCACAAAAGACAGACTTACAAACCTCAGAATAGGCATGGCAGGATTAACCTGTATGCCAATTACGCCATGGTGTAGGGCCCCGAGGTTCAGGAGGTCCCCCACTGTTAGCCTATTTACAGTTACTTTCTTTAATCCTGGCTGTACTGGGTGACCGCCGATGGGCCGAACTGCCCAAAAAGCACCCACCTTCTTGGAGTCAGTCAGGCCCCCCCGCCCTACTGAGTCAGCCTGGTGAGTGATGACCCCTCCCCCCGCAGCCACTCTGAACAAGCAAGCCTCTCAGTCTCTCTGACAGGCAGCTCCGACTTCACCTCTGATCCACCCTGACCCCACAACACACAACCAATCATGTCCATCAGAGGTCCTGTGGAGGTGTGACAACTGGGGAGCAGAAATCAGTGCGTTCGTGTGCATGGCATCAGAGTGTGTGGCCGGGCAGTGATGAGGAGTAGAGCAGGAAAACGAGAGAGAGCTGTGGTGGTCAGTTGTTGGTGCCGGTGGCTGGTCTCATCTATCAAAGAAGAAGAGTCTCTGCCTAAAGACACAGAAGTAGAGAGAAGGAGTCTGAGCAGGCTGCAGGGGGTCACCTAGAGTTGGATTCGGCTTCAGTGCAGCATCGCATGCTGCTGGTTTTTTCCATGTAGCCACTAGCCAGGATCAGTTAGTGATGCTTCTAGTTGGGCCTTTGGTCCTGCTGTGACTGTGAGGAGTCCTTCCATGCCGTGCTGCACTGCAGGGCCGAGTCGTGTCACCGCCGCCTGCGTGATCTTGAGGAAACAATCAAGAGGATAGACTGGACTTATTACATTCACATTCACATCAGTCAGGCCACACCAGGTATGTTGTGTTCACTAGTCATCTGTGTCCTGCAGTGTCCAAGCCAATTGTGATGCAGAAATAACTCGTTTTATTGCATTGGAGAAACAAACTAAGTTGTGGTTGCCTCTGGTCATGGTCTGTCTGTGAGTGTTCAGAAACCTGAGTAGTGTACTGATGAGTCTTTAATAAGATTTGAAGTTTGGCACTGAGTGGACCATGGGGTGCTGATAAGTCACCTGAGGGGAACCAACTTGTGGGACTTGCTCTTGCTGGCACAGTTTTGTCTTGGTTTGATTTGAGTCACATACATTACTGGGAAGTTGCAGGAGGTTGCTCTAGGAAGCTTAATCTCTGAAGTGACTGCAGTCAACACCTGCAGGTCCTGCAGGGTTCTTAAGGCTCAGTCTTCTTGGCACAACTCTCTTTAGCTGCTTTGGCATCAATGACTTGGAGTGGGGGCAAGGATGTGGCAACTCAGCATTGGCAGCAAAGCAACTTTTAAGCTGACAACAAAACTATAAATGACAAAGGAGATGGAGGAGAGGAGACAGTGAGAGAACAGACAGAACTGAGAACAGAGGTAGCTGCACAGAGGGTGATAGTGGCAGATGCATAGCGGAGGCAAGGAGCTTGAGCATGTCTCAGGTTTGGAGCTCGAAGGAATCTTGAGCAGGGGAATGATGCGAGGGAGCTGTGAGCCCCATTAACTGCTTCAATACACTCTTCAGTTTTTTGGTTTTAGCAGAGAGAAAATGTATTTAAGGAGGCATGAGCAGGGAGATTGTGGCAACTACTATCCCCATTTTTATTAAATTATTTATGTGGAATTTGAATTTGATATCTGGGAAGGCAGGGCACACTAATCGAAGTCTAGTGCCCAGGTGTGTCTCGGAGGAGGGACGAAAAGAGGAAGAAAAAGAGGATCCATAATTAATAATTAATCCATAATTATTAATAACAAAATAGTTACAAGGTACATACAGTAGTGACAAGGGAAAACAAGATAAGTTATAGGTAACTTAAAAGTGAAATTTACAAAATGTTAATACTGTACCAATAAAATATTTCTTTATGCAGTAATTGGTCATTCTGAATTGTGTTGTTTATAATCAAGGGCATGTGACCTGTCAAGTCATGTGGCATAAACACAGCTTTATAAACCACATCCTGCTTGAATACCCTGGTCATTGCAGCCTTGCCAGCCCGGCACTGTAGAAGAGTGGGATGTTGGCATTTAGGGGCCCCCAGGCCACAAAATATGACTTGGAGTAGGGCCCCCACTTCCATTAATCTGGCCATGAGAATAGGGTATCAGTTTCTGATGTAGTGACAGAGAATATCATGCTTGCCAGAGACAATATTTAAAAATTGCAAAAATTAAACATGTTATAGCTGTCATCCTAAATCTTTCACTCTCCTCTGCCACAGTTCCTATAGTCTGGAAGTCTGCTACAGTTCTCCCTGTCTTCAAAGGTGGCAACCCCATGATCCAGCCCAGTGGCGCAGAGAGTAGAGGTGCTGGATGCTTTACCTCACGCTATGCCAGTGATCTGGGTTTAGGAATTACCTCAGGTCATTGGGGTGCCAATGTGGAGGGAGGACGGAGCAGGATTGAGCATGTCAGTGGGCAGCTCTCCTCTTCTGACGGTGGTGAGGGTGGGTTGGCCCCCTCATAGTTCTTCTCCCACTGGGAGGAGGTTCAGTGGGTAGTGCAGGTAGAGAGAGAGCGGCAAAGTATCGGGAGATGGAAGGGACTGAGTTGGCACTACAGGGTGCGAAGCGTGCCTCCACATGCTCGCATGACTGTGTGCCGGGCCTCGGGGGGGGGATTAGGGGAGAAAATCTGTAACAAAATGCATATGTGTCCCCATCGTCAGTTGGTGGGAGGAGGCGATGGGGGCCAAAAGGCTAACTAAAAAAATGGTGGCAATCCCACCACCCCTGGTAACTACCACCCCATCTCCCTCCTCCCTGTCCTTGCTAAAGTCCAAGAATCCCTCATCCTCTCCAGGCTCAACAATTTCCTAACTACTTCTAATACTCTCTCCCCATTCCAGTTGGGTTTCAGGAAATCACATTCAACCACTTCATCCCTCTTCCGCTTTACTGATGCCATCCACACCGCCATGGATCTTAGCCAGATCACCTCGGCCATATTCCTTGACCTAGCCAAGACCTTTGACTCGGTTTCCCATCCCCTCCTACTCTCTAAACTACACTACATTGGCCTATCTCCTGCCTCATTATCCTGGTTCAGCTCCTATCTAACTGGCCTCTCCCAGTCAGTTTCAATCAACAATATATCATCTCCCTCCCTCTCTCCCCATCCTCGCTGGTGTGCCCCAGGGCTCTGTTCTTGGGCTGGTTCTTTTTTCCCCCTCTTCATAAATGACCTTCTGTCTGTATGCACCTGCTCCAATATCCACATATACATGAACGACACTGTCCTTTTCCTGTCTGGCCTGTCCACTCAAGCCATCCAAACCCACCTTCAGAATGACCTTTCAGTGGTCACATGTGCCCTTCCCTCTCCCCGTGCTACAGGCTCCACACCTTCACCTCCTGCTCCCTGCTCCTTTCCATTCCAATCCACCATGGGTTTCCATTTTCCCCCATTACCACTTATGAAACCTTGCTTGCCCTCTCTTCCCTCTATCAGTCCAAGCCCAGTCCTGACGGGCTTGACCCTAAACTCCTCTACATCTCCTCACTCGTAATTACACTTCCACGTATCCAATTGCTAAGCCTCTCATTCTCCCCCTGCTCCATTCTTCAGTCTTGGAAGATTGCTAAAGTTCTTCCAATACACAAAGGTGGTGACCCCTCCTAACCTGAAAACTACTACTCTAGCTCCCTCCTCCCCTCCCTTGCTAAACAGCAAAAGAAGCTAATCTAGTCTAGACTTCTTGACTACCCCACCTCTTTGCTGCATGTTACTGACTCCATTCTTTCTGGGATGGAGATGGGGCATATCACAGCAGCAATTTTCATTGATCAGGCCAAAGTATTTGATTCAGTGTCCCACCCACTCCTCATGGATAAGCTGAGCTCGTCTGGCCTCTAAGCTCCCGCTGTTGACTGGTTACGTTTCTACCTTCCTAGCAGGCTACCAACAATTGGTACAAGTTGGAGGCATGTTATCACCACACCTCTCCATCCAGGTTTTGGTCCCACAGGGTTCACTCTTAGGCTCCATCCTGTTCTCAGTTTTTCTGAATGACCTCCCCTCTACCTGTATCAACTCGGATATACACATGTATGCAGATGATACAGTCATCTTCACCTCCAGTCCCTCTCCAGTTCCAATGGAAGACCTGCTCCAGCAGGATATCCTCAATGTCATGCATTGGTTCCATTCTGATCTTCTTAAGATCAATACAAAACAAGCATTTGTCAATGCTGAATGTTGCTTGCTTATATGTGCTGTTTAGGTATTTGGAAGTGATAGTACCATGCCTAAGAACTGTCATGTGCCCCCCCCCCCCAGACATCCACTGTGTCTTTCTGTTCAGTATTCACAGAAGAGGGGGAAGGGCAAGGGCCACAGAAGTACAACAGTTGCCAAGGCAGAGAAGAGGTGGACAATAGTTCACTCACAGGGGAAAGAATCCTGCAGGAGCTGACTAAATTGAAGGTGGACAAGGCGATGGGACCAGATGGCATACACCCAAGGATATTAAGAGAACTGTGAAAGGAAATAGCAGTACCTCTGGCTGCCATGTTCACTGAGTCATTCAACACAGGGGTGGTACCAGAGAATTGGAGGAGGGCACATGTGGTCCCTTTACACAAATCCAGCAACAGGGAGGAGGCAGGGAACTATAGGTCAGTCAGCCTCACCTCAGCAGTGGGGAAGATCATGGAGACATTGCTTAAAGAAAGGATAGTGGGGTATCTAGAAGCCATCAGAGCCCAGGACCATAGGCGACATGGATTCACAGTGTGGAGGTCATGTCAGACAAATCTGGTTGATCTCTTTGACTGGGTGACAAAGGAAGTAAATCAGGGTGGGGCAGTGGACAACGCTTACCTTGATTTCCCAGAGGGGGTGGAGAAAATGAGGAAGGACCTGGGGAAGCTTGAAAAATGGTCTGAGAACTGGCAACTGAAGTTTAATTCAAAAAAGTGCAAAATTATGCACCTGGGACACAGAAACCCTGGGAAAAGCTACAGGATGGGGGGGAGTTGCTGACAGTCACAAAGAAGGAAAGGGACCTGGGGGTTCTTATTTCAGATGACCTGAAAATGTCAAAGTGCTAAGGCAGCTGAGAGGGCCAGTGACATGCTGGGGTGCATAGGCAGGGGTATCACCAGCATAAGGAGGGAGGTAGTGATGCCATTATATAAAACCATGGTCAGGCCTCACATGGAGTACTGTGTGCAGTTCTGGAGGTCGCACCTTCATAAGAACATTAACAGGCTGGAGATGGTCCTCAGAAGGGCGAATAAGATGGTACAAAGCTTGGAACACAAGACTTATGAGGAGAAATTAAGGGACCTCAATATGTACTCACTGGAAGAGAGGAGGGAAAGAGGGGATATGATAGAAACATTGAAGTACCTCAAGGGTATAAATATAACTACTGAGAAGCGGGAGACAGGTGCTATAGGCAAATGTGCCGGCTTCTGTGATATTCTTTCGTTCTTATAAATCTGTAATCTCCAGTATTTCAGTAACCACACGACCACACTGCCTTCTTTAGGCAATTTTATGCTGATTGATGCCTGGTGTCAGACTGCAGATAGAGAGCTCACCAGATTGTGTTGCCATTTGAAAAACTTCATAGAGTGTTCTTTTATTGGTAAGCATTTTGGAAAGCTGGTGAAGGTCTCACAATTTTTATTATGAATTTATTTCCTTATATCTGTCTGCTTTGGTCCCCCCATCCCCACACTCCAACAGTCATCGGTGGCCACAGCTGCAGTCTTCTTCTTGCCAAGATGGTGGGCGAGCAGTTGTCTTCGCAGTCTGTGAAGTCTGACGTCCTTCAGTGCCGCTTATTGGTCATCTTCCAACACAGACGAGGCGCTGCCAGCCCAAAACTAACTCAGGACAAGCAGCTTTCAAAGTGGGGAAGAAATGGAGTGAGAAAGAATCAAGTACTCATTCAGATGAGGCGTCAATCTTAAGATCAGCATACCAGTGTGGACACTGCAAATAGAACCCCAGCTCTTTAAGCAGCCTTATGAAGAGTAAAGGCTTCTCAAAGCACTGGGATTCTGTTTATTGTATTGTAACTGGGCTGCATCTAATTCGGTAATTTACTGTACCTTACATCTGGATGTATGGTAGGCCGAACTTTAAATAAACACTGCACCTGAAGGGAAAGGTCTGCCTGTTTGCAGATGACACCAAGATCTGTAACACAGTGGATACCCCAGAGGGGGTGGAGAAAATGAGGCAGGATCTGGGGAAGCTTGAAAAATGGTCTGAGGTCTGGCAACTGAAGTTTAATTCAAAAAAGTGCAAAATTATGCACCTGGGACACAGAAGCCCTGGGAAAAGCTACAGGATGGGGGGAAGGGAGTTGCTGACAGTCACAAAGAAGGAAAGGGACCTGGGGGTTCTTATTTCAGATGACCTGAACACATGATGCCATAGAAACATAGAATTTGTCGGCAGAAAAAGACCGCTCAGCCTACCCAGTCTGCCCACGTGATCTCTACCTACTTGTAACTCCTGCCTGTATATGTTACTGTATGTCTTAATCTGCCTGCGTCCATCAGGACCTCCTTCTGAGTGAGCTTAATGGATTTTTCTTGTAATGAACTTGAACCTACTCCACGTCCATGGCCCTATTGATCTCCGTTAACCCACTCCTTCTCCTTTCTGTAATATACCCATATGTTTATCCCATGCATACTTAATGCCCCCTACTATTTTAGCTTCCACCACTTCTCCTGGCAGTCTGTTCAAGGCATCTACCACCCTTTCAGTAAATAAATATTTCTTCACATCTATCCAGAATGCCCCCCCCAGCTTCATTGTATGTCCCTTGGTTTGGGTGCTCATCCTCATTTGAAGGAAACTCCCCAACTGTACCCTCTTTACCCCTGTGAGGTACTTTGTAGGTCTTGATCATGTCACCTCTCGGCCTCCTCTCTTCCAGAGTGTACATGTTGAGATTCTTCAGCCTTTTCTTGTAGGGATTCCTGTGAAAATTTTGAACCATTTTAGCTGCCCTCCTATGGAAAACCTCCACCTTATGTCCTTTCTGAAGTGTGGACTGTAAAACTGGACACAGTAGTTCAGCTGGGGGAATACCAGGGAGTGATACAATGGCAGCAGAACATCCCTCGTTCTCTTACTGGAGATGCCAGTCCTTATGCACCCCAGAATTCAATCTGCCCTGCCCATAGCCTTGTCACACTGTACTGCCATCTTGAGGTCCTCTGATATAATAACTTCAAGGACCCTTTCATGTCTATAGAGTATCAGTACCTCCCCCCATCGTATACCCAGTATGGGGGTTCCTGTGCCCTAGGTACATGATTTTACACTTGTTGGCATTGAACCCCAAGTAAGTAAGAAAATGGAATTGATCTGAATGAATTGCAGGCTTTTAAGCAGCTTTTTGGGGAGTGTGTATGTGTGTGATGGGGGGGGGGGCTCTGGTACAGGCAGTACGTCCAAGAATGCCACCAACTTCCCCACCCCTTCAGACTGCCGGCCCAAGTACTGAAACCTCCCCTCACTACTTCCACAATGTCCCCCAAGTTTTAATTCACATGCAACAGTAAATGAGGTTTCTTCCCACCTCACTGTACATTTGAGCCAGGCCTGCCCCCGCCATCTGCACTAACCTCTGCACAGCTGCAATGCAAATATGGGTGTGCCTTTCCTCTTAATCTAATCTCATCCATTTCAGTATAGAATCCCAGGACTAGTACCCCTGCCCTACCCCCTTTTCTTCTAATGCCTCTTCCACCACCCAGTATTCATTCTTCCCTGTCCCTTACCACCCCACCAACTGCACCTCTGTGACTTCTATATCTGTAGCCTCTTACTTCCACCTCACCCCTTTTCTCTGTCTTATTCCTCCCATCCCCCTTGAACCCCTTCCCAGCCTACTTCCTACTGGGCTTCCCATGTCGACCTCCCCTCCTCCCCTGATGATTTCCAACCCCTCTCCTATCCTCACTGTTGTCGATTTAGAGCCCCCATTCCCTTCTACCCTGATAGTGATGCCCCTCCCATCCTTCCCCCTTCCAGTAGCCTTCTGTCCTTCAGTCACCAACCCCTCCTTCCTTACGAGCCTCCTTCTACCCTTTTGTCCTCGCTATCTCTTCCTCTGTTTGCTGCCATCCCTCTCATGCACCGCGTGTCCTCTCCCCTTCAGTATGTTCCTGCTCCCCCTGTGTCCCATAGCAGAGGTTCAAATCTATTCATAATCGATACCTGTCCTACATCTCTTCCCCTATCGGTTCCCCACTCCTACTTGTTCCCCTCCGTGCCACTCCTGGTGTCTCACTACCCGCAGCCATCTGCTCTCTCCCCTAGTACTCCTCGTGGTGTCTTGCTCCCCCATTAGTAGGCAGCCCCACCGTCACCTCGGGCATCCCCTCCCTTCTCCTCTCTTTCCTCTAGTGCCTCTGATACTGGGATCGGTTTCAGTTCCTAGTTATTCTTCCTCTGTCCCCCTTTGTCATCCCCTATCCCCCCCTCAGGATGCCTATCATACTCATACTCATATGCCCTGCCACTTGCACTCCTCCTTAACCTCCACAGTTCCTCCCGCAAACTAGCCAGCCATCTACAGACCATACATCCCCCCATCCTCCAAGCCCAGTCCAGGATCATGGCACACCCACATCCTGTACACCCTTCCAAAGATGCCCACCTTAGTGACATGTGGCACCTGCCCCATTGTGGCCCCCATCTTATGCTAGGGGGTCTTACTCCCAGGTTCTGTACCCTACTACAACTGTTAGGCCCCTATTTACTCATATTGCTGTCCCCCCACACTAGTCCTCTACTGATCCCTTGCCAACGGGGGTAATTCAGGCTCAAATGTCATCCGTTAGATACTGTATTACTGTAGCAATCCTAAAGCCTCCTTGTCCGTTTTTCACCCCTCAGCTACCATACTTTTTGTTCTCAGCTCTCATATGGTTTCACTTAGCCCACTTAGAAATCCTATTGCACTCCAAGTATTACTCAGTTCAGTTAAAGAAAGAAACAGAACAAGTAAATATGTATTATTACAGCAATCCTAACAGTATAGCTCAGTACTTAGCTCAGTTAGAGAAAGAAACAGAAGAAGTAAATCTATATTATTACGGCAATCCTAAAAGTATCCAATCATTGCTTTGTCTCCACTCCAGAGACCCTGCTGTAATAGAGGACCACAGAGGACACTGGGTGGGAGGGTGGGCAACTGTAAAATCCGGCAGAGCTCCATTGAGCTCGTTCACTCCCCTCTCACTCTCTCATTCTGTTTCTCCCAGAGCTGCAGGCTGCCCTTTTGTACTGGGCTCCTGCTTGCATTGGCGCCTTTTTCTGCCCACAGAGAAATCCACAGCAGTCCCAACAGAGCTCCATTGAGCTCACTTACTACCCCTCTCTCTCTCTCTATCTCGCTCGTTCTGTTCCTCCTGGTGCTGCAGACTGCCCTTTTGTAGTGGGCTTCTGCCTGCATTGGTGCCTTTTTCTGCCCACAAAGAAGTTTATAGCTGTCCTGACAGAGCTCCATTGAGGTCGCTCAGTCCTCCTGTCTTACTCGCTCATTCTATTTCTCCTGGCGCTGCAGGCTGCCCTTTTGTACTGGGCTCCTGCCTCCATTGGTGCCTTTTTGTGCCCACAAAGAAATCTGCAGTAGTCCTGACAGAGCTCTGCTGAGCTTGCTCACTCCCCCTGTCTCACTCGCTCATTCCGTTTCTCCTGGCAGTGCAGGCTGCTCTTTTGTACTGGGCTTCTGCCTGCATTGGTGCCTTTTTCTGCCCACAAAGAAATCCGTAGCAGTCCTGACAGAGCTCCGTTGACCTCGCTCAGTCCCACTCCCTCATTCGCTCGTTCTGTTTCTCCCGGCGCGGCAGGCTACCCTTTTGTACTGGGCTCCTACTTGCGTTGGCACCTTTTTCTGCCCACAAAGAAATCTGAACCAGTCCCAACAGAGCTCATTTGAGCTTGGTCACTCCTCCTCTCTCACTCGCTCGATTCTAATCTGTCCTAAACAGTGATTTCCCAAAGCGACTGCGGTATTGTGCACCGGAAGCGCGAAAACACATTTCAGCCAGGATGTGAAAAATGACAGCTGTGTTATTCATAATGAGGTGTGAAAAATGCTAGTGCTGAAAATCTGGCATGAAAATATTACTGATTTGTGAAGTTACAAGAGTGCGTGTAAACTGCACAACACACACTCATAACACAGTCATTTTATGGACTTTCATCACAAAATTTTCAACATAGGCCTTTTAGGACCTCTGCTCATGAACAGTGTCTCTGTGGTTTTCTTAATGTGTCCCGAACACTGATTTCCCACAGTGACCGCACTATTCTGTGCCGGAAGTGCGAAAGCGCATTTTGGCCAAGATGTGAAAAATGACAGCTGTACTGTTCCTAAGGAGGTGTGGAAAAATGCCAATGTTGAAACTTTTGAGAGAAAATATTGCAAATTCACAAAGTTATGAGTGTGCATAGCAAGTGCGTAATGCACACTCGTAAAACAGTCATTTTTTTGATTTTTTTATACAAAATTTATTACTCAGCTCAGTTAGAGAAATAAACAGAACAACTTAATCCGTATTATTAGAACAATCCTAAAAGTATCCAGTTATTGCTTTGTCTCCATTCCAGAGACCCTGCTGTAATATGGGACCACAGAGGACGCTTGGCGGGAGGGTGGGCAACTCTAAAGTTCCGGCACAGCTCCATTGAGCTCACTCACTCCCCCTCTCTCATTCGCTCATTCTATTTCTCCCGACGCTGCAGGCTGCCCTTTTGTACTGGGCTCCTGCTTGCGTTGGCGCCTTTTTCTGCTCACAAAGAAATCCACAGCAGTCCCGACAGAGCGCAGTTGAGCTCACTCACTCCCCCCCTCACTTGCTCATTCTGTCTCTCCCCACGCTGCAGGCTGCCCTTTTGTACTGGGCTCCTGCCTGTGTTGGCGCCTTTTTCTGCCCACAAAGAAAGTCACAGCTGTCCCAACAGAGCTCCGTTGTAGTCGCTCACTCCCCCTCTCTCACGTGCTCATTCTGTTTCTCTTGGTGCTGCAGGCTGCTCTTTTGCACTGGGCCCCTGCCTCTGGTGACGCCTTTTTCTGGCCACAAAGAAATCTGCAGCAGTCCCAACACAGCTCCATTGAGCTCGCTCACTCCCTCTCTCTCACTCACTCATTCCGTTTCTCCGGGCACTGTAGGCTGCCCTTTTGTACTGGGCTCCTGCCTGCATTGGTGCCTTTTTCTGCCCACAAAGAAGTTTATAGCTGTCCTAACAGAGCTCCATTGAGGTTGCTCAGTCCTCCTCTCTTACTCGCTCATTCTGTTTCTCCTGGCGCTGCAGGCTGCCCTTTTGTACTGGTCTCCTGCCTCCATTGGCACCTTTTTGTGCCCTCAAAGAAATCTGCAGCAGTCCCAACAGAGCTCAGTTGAGCTCGGTCACTTCCCCCCTCTCACTCGCAAGATCTTAATCTGTCCCAAATACTGATTTCCCACAGCGACCGTGCTATTGTGCGGCAGGACAAAAACATATTTAGGCCAGGATATGAAAAATGAAAGCTGTACTGTTCATAAGGAGGTGTGAAAAAATGCCAGTGTTGAAAATCTGGCATGAAAATATTACTGATTTGCAAAGTTACAAGGGTGCGTGGAAACTGCACAACGCACACTAGTAACACAGTCATTTTATGGACTTTCATCACAAAATTTTCAACATAGGCATTTTAGGACCTCTGCGCATGAACAGTGTCACTGTGGTTTTCTTAATGTGTCCTGAACACTGATTTCCCACAGCGACCGCATTATGCTGCGCTGGAAGTGCAAAAACGCATTTCAGCCAGGATGTGAAAAATGACAGTTGTGCTGTTCATAAGGAGGTGTGGGCATATCCAGTCATTGCTTTGTTTACATTCCAGAGACCCTGCTGTAATATAGGACCACAGAGGACCCTAGGCTGGAGGGTGGGCAACTATAAAGTTCCGGCACGGCTCCATTGAGCTCGCTCACTCCCCTTCTCTCACTTGCTCGTTCTATTTCTCCCGACGCTGCAGGCTGCCTTTTTGTACTGGGCTCCTGCTTGCATTGGTGCCTTTTTCTGCCCACAAAGAAATCCGCAACAGTCCCAACACAGCTCTGTTGAGTTCACTCACTCCCCCTCTCTCACTCGCTCGTTCTGTCTCTCCCCGCGCTGCAGGCTGCCCTTTTGTACTGGGCTTCTGCCTGTGTTGGCACCTTTTTCTGCCCACAAAGAAGTTCACAGCTGTCCCAACAGAGCTTCGTTGAGGTCGCTCACTCCCACCACTCTCTCACTCTCTCATTCTTTTTCTCCTGGCACTGCAGGCTACCCTTTTGTACTGGCTTCTGCCTCCATTGGTGCCTTTTTCTGCCCACAAAGAAATCAGCAGCAGTCCCAACAGAGCTCCATTGAGCTCGTTTGCTCCCCCTCTCTCAGTCGCTCATTCCGTTTCTCCTGGCACTGCAGGCTGCCCTTTTGTACTGGGTTCCTGCCTGCATTGGCACCTTTTTTCTGCCCACTAAGAAATCTGCAGCAGTCCTGATAGAGTTCCGTTGAGCTCACTCAGTCCCCCTCTCTCACTCGCTCATACTGTTTCTCCCACCGCTGCAGGCTGCCCTTTATACTGGGCCCCTGTATTGACGCCTTTTCTGCCTCACAAAGAAATCCACAGCAGTCCTGAAAGAGCTCTGCTGAGTTTGCTCACTGCCCCTCCCTCACTCACTCTCTCGTTCTGTTTCTCCCAGTGTTGCAGGCTGCCCTTTTGTACTGGGCTCCTGTGTTGGGGCCTTTTTCTGCCCACAAAGAAATTCACAGCAGTCCTGACAGAGCTCAGTTGAGCTTGGTCACTCCCCCCCCCCCACTTGCTCGATCTTAATCTGTCCCAAACACTGATTTCCCACAGCGACCGTACTATTCTGCGGCAGGAGTGCAAAAACCTATTTTGGCCAGGATGTAAAAAATGACAGCTGTACTGTTCATAAGGAGGTGTGAAAAAATGCCAGTGTTGAAAATGTGCTGTGAAAATATTACAAATTTGCGAAGTTACGAGGGTGCATGGAAATAGTTCAATGCACGCTTGTAACACAGTCATTTTATGGACTTTCGTCACCAAATTTTCAACATAGGGATTTTAGGACCTTTACTCATGAACAGTGTCACTGTTATTTTCTTAATCTGTCCCAAACACTGATTTCCCAAAGCAACCGCGCTATTCTGTGTCGGAAGTGCGAAAACACATTTTGGTCAGGATGTGAAAAATGACAGTAGTACTGTTCATAAGGAGGTATGAAAATAACATTCTGTGGTGATTTGCATATGCATCCCATGATGTTTTGCATTGTGGGGGCATGTGTGATTTTGTATTTTCTTGAAACTTGGCTTCCCAGCCAAATGCCCTTTGGGGTAACCCTTGCCTCAGTGTTTGCGCACAGAGGTTCTTTGTCTTCTAAAAAAATGCTAGTGTTGAAACTCTGGTGTGACAATGTTATAACTCTGTGACGTTACAAGGGTGCGTGGAAACTGCGCAACGCACACTTGTAACACAGTCAATTGATGGACCATCATCACCAAATGTTCAATATAGGCATTTTAGGACCTCTGCTCATGAACAGTATCACTGTCATTTCTTAATCTGTCCCGAACACTGATTTCCCACAGCGACCGCACTATTCTGCGCTGGAAGTGCAAAAACACATTTCGGGTCAGGATGGAAAAAATGACAGCTGTACTGTTCATAAGTAGGTATGGGAAAATGGCAATGTTGAAAATCTGGAGTGAAAATATTATAAATTCGCAACATTATGAGCATGCGTGCAAAGTGCGTAACACACACTCGTAACACAGTCATTTTATGGAGTATCGTCACCAAATTTTCAACATAGGCATTTTAGGACCTCTGCTCACGAACAGTGTCACTGTCATTTTCTTAATCTGTCTCGAACACTGATTTCCCACAGTGACCACACTAATCTGTGCTGGAAGTGTGAAAACACGTTTCAGCCAGGATGTGAGAAATGACAGCTGTACTGTTCACAAGGAGGTGTGAAAAAATGCCAATGTTGAAAATCTGGAGTGAAAATATTGCAGATTCACAAAGTTACATGTGTGCGTAGCAATTGCACAACGCACACTCGTAAAACAGTCATTTTTTGGATTTTTTTCCACCAAATTTGCAACATAAGCTTTTTGAGAGTCCACCTCATGAACACTGGCACAGTCATTTTGTTAATCATTCCCGAAAGGTGATTCCGCAAAGTGACCGCGAAATCATCTTTAGGGGCCGAATAACGCCACGACAGTGGCAGAATTCATGAGGAGGGGTCCCAAAAACCCCATGTTGAAAATGTGGTGCCAAAATTCCAAAAAATGCCTGAGACCCAGGAAGGAGGACAGCAGGATCAGTGTGAACCGAGAGCCACAGCCGCAGGGGAGGATCACCACCATGCTGGAGCCAGAAGGGATCAGACTACAGTTAGAGTTGTGGAGAATGGAGCTGGAATTTGAGCAGAAAAGGTTTGAAGTCCAGCTTGAACAGAGGAAGCTGGAGATGGCGAGAGAGAGGAGAAGCGAGAGCAGCAAAAGGCAGAGCGAGAGGAAAGAGAGCAGTAGCTTCAGAGAAAGGCCGAGTGATAGGAGCGAGAGTGCCAGAGGAAATTTTAACTGGAGAAGCTATGACTCCAAAGATCAGCGCCAGAGCAGGTAAGTGGAATGGGTGAACCTGGGACACCAGGACTGGGTTACAAATTAAATTCTAAATTGATAGCTGAATTTAAAGGGGGGAGAATATGGAAGCATTTTAAAACTCATTTGAAAAGGTATGCATTCAGGCAAAAATTCCCAGAGAGTCCTGGAGCTTCCAGCTGTCCTCGCTGCTTACCGGGAAAGCTTGTGACACATTGGGACAAATGGACAGTCAGGACAGTAATGATTATGGCAAACTTAAAGCTGCATTATTAAAAAAATTACGACTTGACAGCTGAAGCATACAGAGTAAAGTGCCATAAGCTCAGGAGAAGCCCTGATATGAGCTATGAGGAGCTAGTTACCAAACAACGTCAGTTTTTAAAACGGAGGGAAAAGATACAAGCAGACTCTGTAGAGAAAATTGAAAATGTTGTACTTTTGGAGCAGTTCTGTTGGGCTTGCCCAGCAGAGCTGAAAACCTGGCTAGAGGACCGAGATACAAAAACAGTGCAGGAGGCTGCCAAGCTCTCTGGCTGCTATGCCAGGAGCAGACCTGCTATGAGAGGGAGTGGGGCGGGGCATGGCAGCACAGAAAGGAAAAAGTGCACCTTCAGGGCAGCTAAAACCCTTACTGCCTCCACTGAAAGCAGGCAGCCCCAGGTTACAAAGAAAAGATTTGCCTGATAAAAGAAATGAATGTTGGTTTTGCAAACAACCTGGACATCTTGCAAGACAGTGTCATAAAAAGGCAGAGAATGCACAAAGTGGTGCTGGGAAAGAGGTGTTTTTTTTATGTATCTCTGAAAGTATGCCAGTAAACATGAAGGAGCACATACACCCAGTTACTGTGAATGGGGTGCAGATCCATGGTTTAAGGAACATGGGGGTGTCCTTTACTTTGATAAAAGGGGATCTGGTTGAGCCAGAACAGTTTATACCCAATCAGTTTGTTGCAGTACGGGGATTCACTGGGGAGGAGAAACGCTGCCACTTGCTAGTGTTCTGGACTGGGGTGAGACAGAAGAGACTGTGCAAAAAGTTGTAGTGGCAGAAAGTCTTGCCCTGGATGTGATTATACGGAACAATCTCCAAAAGGGGATGGTGTGTACAGTTACCCGCGGTCAAGCAGCAAAGGCAAATTGTGGTTCCCTGGACCCCATAGAAGCCCCTGTGGAAAACACTTGGAGGCTGGTTTCCCAGCCTGTGTCTCCTGATATGTAGAATAGTGAAAGGGGGGGGTAGAAATTCCCCAGGTAGCAGTTAACAGAACAGCTAATGAAGGTTACTCTGATGAGGGAGGGGTAGCCAACTGTCAGAGGGTTAGGGATGGCAGTGACCCTGAATGCCCTAACGCTAGAACTAGGGATCCTAGTTTAGGAACTAGAGGGGACCTGTCCCATGCCTTGGCAATGTGTAAAGATTTTGCAGCTGCTCAGAAAAAGGACCCTAGTTTAGAGAGGCTGAGGGCTTGGGCAGACTCTGACAGAGCACTGGGAGGTGACTGGAAACATATAGTTTACTGGGACAAGGGACTGCTGTATATGCAGGACATAAAGACAGAGGGAGGGGTGATGGGCAGGCAGCTTGTCATTCCTCAAGGGTACCGTGAGCGGTCGCTCAAGATTGCTCATGGTATCCCCATGTCTGAACATCTGAGAATCACATGCACTATGCAGTGATTGGCCCAGAATGACTATTGGCTCATCTTCACCCAGTGGGTGAAGGAAAATTGCAGGTCTTGTCACCAGTGCCAAAAAATAGGGAAGGCGGGTAGTAAACCTAAAGCCACCCTAATTCCCTTGCTCATAGTGGAGGAGCCATTCCAGAGGGTAGGAATGGATATTGTGAGGCCTTTGAATACCCCCAGCTCCTCCGGGAAGATGTTTATTCTAACAGTGGTGGATTATGCCACCCGGTACCCAAAGGCAGTCACCCTATCCTCACTGAGGACAGACAAAGTGGCAGATGCCTTGCTAGGGTTTTTCTCCCATGTCTGGTTCCTGCAGGAGGTTATCACAGATTGAGGGATTTCCTTCATGTCAGACATGATGAAATGTTTGTGCGAGAAGTGTGGGGTGGTGCAGAAATGCACTACATATTGTCACCCACAAGCCAATGGGCTTGTGGAAAGATTTAATGGTACCCTTAAATCAATGCTCCAAATGTTTGCTGAACAGCATGGGAGGGACTAGGAGAAATGCCTTCCCCACCTGTTGTTCGCATACAAGGAGGTGCCCCAAGAGTCAACAGGGTTTTCCCCTTTCGAGTTCTTATACGGACGCAGGGTGCGTGGGCCCCTAGACTTGATCCAGGAGGATTGGGAAGCCAAGCACGCCACCCAAGGAACTCCCATAGTGGATTATGTCCTTAGGTTTATGGAAAAGCTGATGGAGCTTATGGGAACAGCCCAGAGCAATCTGGCAGCTGCTCAGCAAAAGCAGAATGTATGGTACGACAGCAGAGCCCGAGCTTGCTCATACATTGTGGGTCAGGAGGTCATGGTCCTAATCCCAGTCGGGAAAGATAAGCTGCAGGCTGAGGACTGTACAAAGTAGTCAGACAGGTGAGTGATGTAAATTACATTATAGAACTGCCTGAGAGGAGACATACCCAAAGGATGTACCATGTCAACATGATGAAGTCATATGCAAATAGGGCTGACATGGCCTTTGCAATGTGTAGTCCTGGGGAAGGGATGGATGAAAAAAGACCCCCTTCTGGACTTGCTAGAAGAAAGCAAGCAGGAGTCCTTTGTGGAGGCAATTAAAATGCCACCCCAGTTGACCCCACACCAGATCCAGGAAGTAAGGGAGGTTTTAGCAGACTTTGCCCCATTGTTTAGTGCCAAGCCCAGACTAACCCCCTTAGCGACGCATGATGTAGAGACAGGGATGCAAGCGCCCATACAGCAAACAGCATATCGAGTGTCAGAGGCCGTCCAAAAGGACATTAGGAGGGAGGTGGAGGAAATGCTGGATTTAGGGGTAATCCAGAAATCCCACAGTCCCTGGGCCTCACCCATAGTCCTTGTTCCCAAGCCAGATGGCTCTACTCATTTTTGCATGGACTATCATGGACTCAGTGCAGTCATGAAGTCAGATGCCCACCCAATGCCATCGATGGACAAACTACTGAACAAGTTGGAAGGGGCGGCATACCTTATCACTACTGACCTGACAAAGGGGTATTGGCAGGTAGAGTTAACTGCCAGAGCTAGAAAGAGGTCAGCCTTCATCACTCTGATAGGGTTATTTGAGTTTAAAGTCATGCCTTTTGAAAAGAAGAATGCCCAGCCACCTTCCAAAGGTTGGTGAACCAAGTGTTAAACAGTAATGAAGAGTACACCGTGGCATACCTGGACGATATTGCTATCTTCAGTGCCAGCTGGAAGGAACACCTGTCCCATCTTAGAGTAGTGCTGGGCAGGATACAGACGTCCAGACTCACTGTAAAAGCTGAAAAGTGCCAGGTGGCCATGGCTGAGGTGGCATAACTTGGGCATGTAGTAGGCTGGGAAAAGCTCTGTCCTAATCAAGCAAAAATTGAGGCAATCAAGGCATGGCCCAGACCTGAAACACAGAAGCAGGTTCACAGTTTTCTAGGGACCGCAGGGTACTGTAGAAAATTTGTATCAAACTACAGTGCACTGGCAGCTCCCCTATCTGGCCTGTTAAAAAAATGAATGCCAAAAAAGGTTAACTGGGAACCAGCCTATGAACAAGCCTTTACATGGCTAAAGGAGGCATTGTGCGGTGCTCCTATATTAGCCAGTCCAGACTATAGTAAACCATTTGTAGTCCAGACAGATGCCTCAGATGTGGGTATTGGGGCAGTACTTAGCCAGACTTCTAACCAAGGAAGAGATCACCCAATAGTGTACCTCAATAAGAAGTTACTTCCCAGGGAGCAGGCTTTTTCTACAGTGGAGCAAGAATGCCTTGCAATGGTGTGGGCACTAAAGAAGTTAGGGCCATACCTATATGGGCAGCATTGCGAGGCATGAACAGATCAAAACCCCCTGGTTTGGCTGGCACAAATAGGTAAAACAAATGGTAGGCTTTTAAGATGAAGCCTTGCCTTGCAGGGTTACAGCATGACTGTCACTCACAGGGCAGGGACAGTAAATGCAAACACAGATGGGCTATCACGTCAGTTAGAGCAGTAAACTGAATTTGGGGAAACTCATCTCATGCCTAGGAATAGATTCCTCACAAATTCAGTCTAGGAGGGAGGACTGTGATGCTTCGTCAATCTGCTTGTTATTATTGGTATTATATTTGTGATAAAAATATGTTTCTTGAAATTTCTGCTTGGAAAAGTATGGCAGTCAGCAAAATAACATTATGGGACCTGGGATTTTAAAAGTGTGGTAAGGAGAGATTGTACTCTCAATGACCCAGTGGAAAATCTAATTAAAGCATCAGGACTGCACTTATTCTTTGTATATTCTTGCACTGAATATAATCAATAAAGTTTATCTAATTAAAAAAAAGAAAATCTAATTAAGAGCTTCCTTTAGAAACTAGTTTGTATAGGTTGTAAATCAGTCACTTGTATAAAGTATTGCATTCTACTACCTATTAGGAGGAAAGCAACTTCAGACAGATATCTGTTACATTTCTCACCACTAGTAGAAATAGCTGTCAAGAAGTTCTCCTGAAGATCAAAGGGGTAATTCTGACCTGCCATAAAGCAGGCTCACCAATTAAAAAAAAAAAAATATATATATATACACACTATATATATATACTATATATATATATATAGTAAATATATATATATATATATATATATAGACCTAAGGTCGAAACGTAGATTTTTAACTCTATTTTCTGTTTTCAGCGTGCATTTAATATAACCATTTTGTTTTGCTTTTAGACCACATGCTGACGCAGCACCTTGTTTTTGTTTTTTCACTATATATATAGTTGTTGTTTTTTGTGGAATGCTTAGCAATATGCAGATGCCTGAGACTAATTTGGTAGGCAGGAAGAGAGTGACCTCACAGCCAGCATCACCACTGAGCTGTGAACTCACAAGCTGGGTGGGATCCTTGTTCCTTTTAGATGGTCAAAGCTAAGAGAAGATTGTGCTTTTTATCTCTGGACTCCTGAAAGAACACACTCTCGAGCACTACTACTAAAGTAGGTAATTCAACGTCCACTATTTACTAATTGAAACTAGGGTAGGATTAGATATTCAATAATAAGGTGGTGTTGTTTAAATTGTCCATTTAATTTGTATGACTGTATACTCAATGTTATATGTTCTGTGTTTTGTATTTCATCTACTATTTTTAATTTTAGTAAACTTTGTTTTACTTGAAATCCTGCCTGAGTCTTTTCCTCATTTTGAATGTGAATGCTGGGACAGTGTTAATAATTCTGACAGACCTGTTAAGCACTTACAATGCATTACCATTTACATCAAGGTAAGAAAGGTACCTAGGTCTTAATTGAGTCAAAAGGGGGATTGTGAACCAGGTTGGGTGCCCGCTGCGTTAAGTATTGCACTGCATTTCCTCGAAAAAGGTGTGATATTTGAACCTGTTAACTGGGCGTGCTAGCGAAAAAGGTTCATATTTGATCCCAGGACTCGAGACTGGTAGTTGTTCAGACCCAAAACAGACAGGAGGGTTATCCTGTTTGTCTCCTGTTCACATATTGCACTTCGAGGTTGGGCATTGTGGGAGCAGAGGGCCTGACTCCTGGAGTGCGTTTGTGACATGGATATCCTTCAATGGTTAAGAGTTTTCCCTGAAGAGTAACTAATACAAGAGTGACACTTGTAATCTCTGTAATTCTGTGATCCTGAATGCATATGTAATGTGTTTTCTCTAGATGAGATTTTCCGTATTGTATGCAACTCCCCCTTTCACTCAGTTTACTGACCACAGTGACTGTGCCTGAAGGGGGTGGGCATGACCCAGGGTACTCCTGTGTCTAGGGGCAGTTTTGATGGAAAATCAGCATGCCAGTAGCCCCCTACAAGCAATCGCTACTTTGACTGGTTCACCCTTCTCCCAACTACAGGAACTGTGGAGACAGGCTTTATTCTGTGGTGGACGACCACCACTCTCAGAAACAAAAACTGCAAATTGTCTTGGACTCTTCTTTATTAGGGGCGTGATGGTATAGGGCCACAGCAATTACTTCATACTGGTTATGCAGACCAAATTGATTCGTCTAGTAAACAATTATGTTATTTCAATGAGTATTTCTTAAACCAGCACAGCAGCTGTGGTCTGACCTTTAACCTCCATTCTGGGGCGCTCTGTCCCTGAATCACTTCCTGGCACAGCCAAACAGGTTGGACATTTCTCTGGTCATTCCTTAGCCACTGCACTCAGTTCCCACTCAGGCTATTCTATTTAGTAGCAATCTGTTAATAATATTTATGTACTCGTAACCCCCCTGCAAACCAGGGGCCTACCTGCCACCATGCCACTCTGTCTCATCCTGCTCTCCCAAGCGCATCCAGACCAGCCTGTAATTTGTTTTTTGTAGTCTCCACATCCTTTCCTGCCCCTGGTACCCCAGCCATGCCAGCCCAAGCCTTAATCCAGCCCTGTGGGGCTCGAAAAACTGAACTGCGATCACTCGCTTATTGTTCTGCCCTTGGGGCAGTGTGGTTCACGTAGGCACAACTGGCCCCTTTTGAGCTTCAACCACTTAATTTTGCGGTCGTTCCGGGAAGTGTTCCATCAGTCCCAGGATCCCCATTACCTAAGTGGGACCCAATGACCATGGACAGGCCGCTGAGAGGCCGCTCCTCTTAAAACTAAAAGAGTTCTGTGAGTGTGTTCGATCGGGGCTCATTTAAATATTCATGAGCCCGAGCCCCGATCCCTTTAAATATTCATAAGAACCTGTCTGCCCTCAGGGCAGCTGTATCTTGGCTGCAGCCGAAAAGGAAAAGGAAATGTTTTTTTATTATATTGTAGCTTGCTGCTGTTTGTTTGGGAGAAGTGTGACAAGAGGGGAAAAGTATTTAAAAGTGAGTGCTTTGCTCCTGGTTTCTGGGACTCAAAGTGTCAGCCTGCCTGCTGCTGCAAGGCATCCTTAAACATTGGCAGCAGCAACAGGAAAACAAACTAAGCAATTCAGCTAATATGTGCAGCGACAGCAAGTACACAACCTGGGCTATAGAACTGTGGGGCGTTGGGGCAAATATCAACTTATTTCTGGCTGCACCAGAACTTTAATTCAGGGCTATATCTAATCTGCTAACAGGACAGTGGGTTAAGCAGCCATTGCAAGCAGCCACAGCCAATCGGAAAGCCAGGAAAACAAAGCAAGGACCTGTGGGACATTCAACAAAAACTCATGGGTAAATGCCAAGTGCTCATGGGGACATACAGGGACCTAATTCTAGGTACCAAAACACCAGACCAACAGTGCATCGAGTGAGGTTCATGCATTAGTCATTTCTGTGATTGAAAAGTCCTCCAGTCAATCGGAGGCCTTGCAGCCAAATCTTACAGCCAATCAGGAGCCTTGGGAAAGCCCTATAAGAGACAATGTTTTCCAGCATTTTGCCATATTCGAGAGGGAGAAGGAGACCCGAGCAGGAGCCCTCCACAGGGGTGGGGGCGCAAGCCCCTGCCATGCTTCTGGGCCTGGTCATTCCAGTTAAGCCCCTCCATCCAGGAGGGGGTGTTTTTGTTGTATTTAGTTAAAGTTAATTTCAGCTAAGTTGTTCACTGCTAGCCTGGAGGTTGTCAGATTGTCCTCCAGGTGCTAGCCCACCCCCCCCCCAACGTTGGGGAAAGATGTGGACTAAAAACCAGATGACATCAAGCAGCGATGAGAGCGCTGACAAGCACCTCAGTCGTTAGAGAACTGAAGATGCCAGGAGCCTTCTATAGTGGGGATCGACCATGGAAGACCTGTGTAAGTACCATTGTAGCCCCCGGTGCAAGGGAGAAATATTGCAAGCTAAACTTATGGGCCTTCCTGCCCTTGTAATTGTTCTATGCCATGAAAGACAGAATAAGTAACCCTGGGCTGACATGCCTTCTATCTACCTAATTGAGAGAAAGATAAAGTAATTATTCTGGGCCGCCTTGCCCAAATGTGACTGTTTAAATCTAGTAGTACTTCAGTTCACACCTTGCCAGCTGCTCTAACTGGCCCAGTGCAGGTGTATCTTTGAGACTGTGCTGTGCAGATTGCAGCTATTGCTGGGGGTACCCAAGAGAGCCCAGACAGTGTGCATTTAGGCAAATTTATGCTGATATTATCGGTACCCAGTATTTGTTTGTTGTTTGTTTGTTTAAAATTTATTTTTATTCAGGTTTATCTGTTGGGAAATAAATCCCATTTTCAACAAATACCTGTGGTATCATTACAAAACATCAAACATAAAATACGCACAATACCAAAAAACAAAACTTAAAAACAATTACAACCAACATTTAAATAATTAAACAATTCAAGCTTAAAAATGTGCAAATCGGAAATTTCAATAATTTGACAAGACAAGTCATTCCATGACCTAGCTACACTATTCTGTAAAACCATGTCCCCCATACGATTTAAATTTTGAATTGTAGGCAATTTTCTTATTGATCTCCTAAACATATCTAAATATTTGGAGTCTGAATTCAAACAAATCAAATATCTCAAAGAATGCATATTTAAATGTATCAAACTATGACATATCAGAAGCTACACAAATTCTCTTCGAGCTGATGGGTATAACCATCCAAGTTCTTGATAAACTATACAATGATGAACTCAGATTTGTTGTTCAATATATAATTCCCCAATCTATAATAAGTCTGATCCAACTTTAATAAAGATTTTTTATAGGAGTGTTTATATAATGGAAGACCATATTCTAATACAGGTAACAACAGTTGTTTTATCAACTTAGTCTTTATAGCCCTATTCAAACATCCTGACACCCTTCTTAATGCTCCCAATCTTTGATTTACTTTTTTAATTTGTAATAATATATGATCAGAAAAAGAAAAACGATAATCCACCATAACTCCTAAATATTTATAAGTATTAACCTCTTGTACATATGTCCCATCCAAAAAACTAATCTTCAAATCAGTAAAATTCTTAGTATGAGGTCCCACAGAAAAAGTCATACTTTGAGTTTTCCCAGAACTTATTAAAAGTCCAGAATCCCTTATCCAAGACTCAATATTAGTAAAGTCTGTCTGAAGTTGCTGTCTCAGATCTCCTGGACCACTAGCAGATGCTACCAAAACTATATCATCTGCATGAAGTCTAACATCAGTATTGGCCACATAATCAGGAAGATTAGTAATATAAATATTGAATAACACAGGGCCCAAAATTGAGCCCTGAGGTACACCTCGATATAAGTCCAGGAGATCCGAGACAGCAACACCACAGACCACCCTCTGTTTACGATTCGTTAAGTAAGATCTGAACCACTGCAAGGAATTATTATTTCTCCCCATAGTCTGTAGTCTTAACAAAAGTGTTTCATGATGTACCAAATCAAATGCTTTACTAAGGTCCACAAACACTGCCCCAGTATGATTACCCTTATTCAAAGATGTTGACACCAGGTTACTAAATTCAAGTAGGGCAGTATTTGTGGACCTACCTTTTCTAAATCCGTGTTGATAGTTAGACAATAACCCTAAATAGTCAAGGTGCTGACTAAGCTGATGATTTATCAGCCTTTCCAGCACCTTAGACAAAACAGGGAGCAAAGTAATTGGTCTATAATTAGAAGGAACTGTAAGATCACCACCTTTGTGAAGAGGAATAATATCACCCATTTTCCAACAATCAGGAACTGTTGAAGATTGAATACTCCAATTATAGAAATAAGTTATTATAGGGGCTATGATGTCAGACCCCAATTTCAAAAATTTGGGATCAATACCATCTATTCCTGCACATTTTGATATTTTCAAATTTCTCAACTCTTTAGTTACATCTTGTACCCTTATATTTTTCAAATTAAAATCTTTATTATTATTAGCAAAAACTACAGGAGGTATATCTTCCTGAACAACAGGCTCAAAATTAGATGTCTCTATATCTGGTAAATCTCTAAAATAATGATTTAACAAATTTGCTACTTCAAAGGGGTTAACTATTAAATTTTCTCCCACTACTAAATTAATAGAAGTTTGAATTTTCACTGGATTTTTTAAGTTGGAAATAACCTTCCAAAATTTATTTGGATCTTGTGCATTACAAAATGAACTCCGAAAAAATTCTTTTTTTGCTAATTTAATCTTCTGTTTACAGTTATTTCTCCATCTTTTAGAAAGATCCCAGTCCTTTTCCAATTTAGATTTCTTAGCTTTCTTCCATAACCTCTTTTTAATACGTAAATGGGTTTCAATTTTTCTTTAAGCCATAATGGGTTTCTAACATTACTACTCTTTTTTATTTTTGGAGCATGGATTTGAATTATATGCAAAAAGGAATCCGTGAATTCTTGAATAGCCAAATTCAAATCTGGTATTAAAAACACCCTTGACCAATCAAAATTTTTAAGACAATCCCTAAAAGATAACTCATTAAAGTGCCTTAAATCACGAATCCAAAACTCACAATTTTCCTTAACCTATTTATTTGAATTGACAAATGACATTGAATAGGTTATGATCCCCAAATTCAATGGCAACACTTTACAACCTTCAACCTTCAAGTCAGATGAAATGAAAAACAGATCTAATATAGCTCCTGTAGTTCTATTATTCAAACATCTTGTTGGATGATGTATCAATTGTTGTAAACCAATATGTCAAAGCTAGATTTAATTTTTTACCTCTTATTTGTCCCAAACGCATTAAAATCTCCAGTTAACACCACACTTTGGTCTTTCAATATTTCCAAAAGGGTGTCAGCTAGAGTATCAAATGTAGTTACTTTAGTTTTAGGAGGTACATAAAAAACACCCACTATCAATTTTAATTTCAACAACTTTATAATCAAACAATCTATCCCTTCCACA
The DNA here is from genome assembly GCA_016271365.2 of Neoceratodus forsteri. Lineage (NCBI taxonomy): Eukaryota > Metazoa > Chordata > Ceratodontiformes > Ceratodontidae > Neoceratodus > Neoceratodus forsteri. The sequence goes on from CM028131.1 coordinate 1,572,497,510, forward strand.
CTTTTCCCAAATAAAATCTGGTATGAACCCAAAGAATGCTTTAAATAAAACAATACTCCACCACCCCTTTTACCCCATCCTGCCTTATCAAATTATTCCTGCTAGTTCCACTTCCTCATTAGCAATACCAGAATGTAACCACGTCTCTGAAATTGCTAAAATATCATAAGATGACTCAGAAGCCCAAACCCTGTATTCATCAATTTTACAGACAAGACTTCTAACATTTTCATGTATAATTGTGATCCCAAGTTGTTTCTCAGGTCCAGGATTTACTTCAACATCACCACATTGTATCAGGAGAATGGAACAAAACAAACTCATAGTTTTATTGTCCGTCGTATTAAAAGAAACTTTTTTAAGATTTAATTAATTTAAATATTCTTTTTGGAAGTTTGTAAATGAATTCCGTCTCCTAAGTAAGTGATGGAAATCCTGATAATACCCACCCATAGACACAAATATTGATCCTTTACATATAACATCACAATTTACATCAGAAGCATATAAACTAAGTAACCACAGACCCATTAATAGCCAACCCCCTGAAATACTAAATAAATGCATCATTCAGATATTACAAACCTAATAACTAATCTAATCAGACTCAAATAAATACTTATCAACTTTTCCTTCACCGAGTGGCGCTCGCACTCACGACGCTCGCGCCACGGCGCTCGCGCCCATGGGCAGCACGAGCTTTTAAATTCTAGTCAGCCCCAGCTGTTGGCAGTCCCCAATCGCTATACACACTGTTCAGGAAAGTAAGAATACAGCCAACACAGTGCCGGTCACATAAACTGCCCGTGGAATACAGTACTTTTTACACATAAAAGTATTTGGTCAAGATTGTCCTGTGGAGCTGCCAGCCATAGCCGCCTTGTCACTTCAAGGGACATGAGACCCAAGAGTCGACTTCAGATATGCCTAGAACCAGGAAATGACAGATTTCCACCTTGTTAAATTATGTCTAAGAATATAGACAAGTTAAAGATGTATTGGTATATAAACATACTGGATGTGACCACAATACATATGTGCTGAATATTCAGGATTTGTGAATCTAAGACCTAGCCAAGGTAACCTGGACCAGTTGCCTTTTCTGGAATGTTCAGTCTGCATCAAGCAGGGCAGTCTTTGCCCTTCTGCAACAAGCAGGGCAACCCCTGCTACTCCGTCAAAAGCAGGGCAACCCCTGCACCTCTGACAAAGATCAACAGTGATTGTTGTTTGTTTGTTTTCCAAGTTAGCCCCTTCCTCTAAATCAAAGCCAGCCAACTCGACGAGCTACAACATCCACCAGGCCTGCAACATCCAGGACTTTGGTATCTGGGTACCCAGTGTATAGTGTGAGATTGCGGGGTTTTATACGTATCTGGGACTGGTACCAGTGGTGGGGAAAATTGTTGTATAACATCTGATTTAGTCAGCAGCTTAGACAGCCAGAGCTCTGGGTATCATTGTCTGGTTGGAAAACTGTGATTGCCTCTTCTGTTAATTTAGTAGCTACCCAGCTGGATAGTTCACCAGCACAAACAAATCTGTGTACATTTGTAAATAATAATCAGCATAACTTTTACTCCTCCTGTTTCCCCATCCTAACTCCTATGTTCCCCAAATAAATCTTATTATTTTTGCAAATCATGGTGTGTGAGCATATTATTAGAGAGCGTCTTTAATTTACAAAATGTCTTAAATGTGGGAAACTGATGTTGGGTCATGTCTGGAGGTGGCAAATGGTATTTGTGGGCGGTATAACATCTCAGGGGGTTATACCACATAACAGCTAGCCCACATAAAGGTAAACTCTGAGTGGAGGCACTGCAAAATTGTTTTTAAATTTGATATAAGTTAATGAACCCAAACCCCTCAGCCTAGCTTGTAGGTAGTAGGCAGGGGTGTAGCACTAGGAGTAGCACCGCCTAGGGGTTACATATTTATATTGGGTAGGTGCACTAACACCAGATACCTTTTTCAGGCATGAGCCGGGTACTATAGGTACATTAAATACAGCAGCAGAATAATGTCACAGTTCATACATAATACATGGCTTAAGATAGTTAGTATTCCAATATGCGTCTTGAACCTCTGCTCTAAAGAGGGCCATTTAAGTGCATTATACAAGATGCAATGATGTGTTCGAGGGAGAAGTTGAGATGCAACTAGCATTTGATAATACAAATGCCCTTGCCCTGGACAAACCACCCTCACCAGCAGAGAAATAAAATAACAATCCATAATCAATAATAGATAATAAGAAACTTTGTGCAAGTAATAACCTAGCAGATGACAACCGGAAATGAATTTAACATGTAAAGTACACCCAGTCTTGATGCAGAGTTTTTGTCATATTTGAAATGTGCTGATTGTATGACAGTGTGCTGCCCAAGGTCAAATCAAGATACCCGAAAGCATAAGCTTGCTCAATTTTGGAACCTTGATATGTTTCCAGTTCAGAAATATAATCTAATGACAGTTTTTTCTCCAGGATTATGAAAAATGCTAAGAATGTAACACCAATTTATGTGAAAGAAACCACTCCTGTATCGAGCTGAATTCTTCCTGTAAAATTTCTTTCAGTGCAACAAGATTCAGCCCACTACTAAAAATAATAGCATTGTCAGCATAAAGTCAAAAATCGGGTTTTTTTTACAAACTTCAGGAAGAGAATTTAGAAATAAACTAAACAGAAGGGGTCCCATTATGGAAGCAGAGGGGAAAAAAAACATTAGAAATCTTTGTCCTTTGAAACCTGTCCTGTAGATAATTCTGGTACTAGTCCATAATACCTCCAGAAAATCCCCAGCCACTGACCGCTTTGATTATTGATGGTTAACTAAATCAAAGGCCTTTGTGAGGTCCACAAAGACAGCCACAGAAAAATGCCCTTTGCCTAAGGCTTCATGTACCGTCTGTGTGACGCTCACAAGGGCAGTTGTGGTGCAGTGGCCTGGACAGAAGCCATGCTGGGCACGTGTCAGAATCTCATACTTATTTAAGTAATCCAGAATTTGATCAAAGACTATCCATTCCAAAACTTTAAAAAATAGGGGCAAGACGTGAAATAGGCCGAATATTATGTACACATCAGAAAGAACCAGATTTACATATAAGAATAACTGTAGTTGTTTTCCAAGCAGTGGAAAACTGCTCTAGACAAAGTGAACTAATAAAAATTTTGGACAATGGATAACATAAGATATCTGCACTGATTTTCACAAGTCTGTAATTTAAACTGTCAGCTCCCACTGCCATTCTAGGATTCATTTTCAAAAGATATTTATGAATCTCTGATGGAGAGAGTGACCTAAAATACAATTTAGGAACATCCCTATTAGGTATGGCCAGTGGCACCTTATGATATATTGAACAATCTGTCAGATCTGATGGTATATATTTTTATAAGTTTGTAAAATAAATTTTTGGTATATCCAATGTCTTAAAATTCCTTGAGAAAATATACAGTGGAGGGACAGAAGTTCGTTTGGCACTCCAACAGCAAAAGACCACACTATGGTCATTCACATTATCCGGAAGGACACCGGAAAGTTTTATCTTTGAAGTGCAAGAGACCAAAATCCAATCAGTTACTGAGGAGTTATCTGCTATACATAATTAACCCTAGTAGGATTGTTAATAATCTGTGTAAGCCTAGAGCTGGTTATCATTTCCCCAACCCTTAGCATCAAGTTTGGAATTCCAGTTCTAATTTATGTCACCCCGCGCAATCATATATAGCCTTTCTCGCCATGCTGGCCATCGCGGAGCCAGATGGAAGGGATTTACTCCTTAGTTGCCCCCAACTGCTGAACCCTCCCTGCATGGATGCTGGCTCAAGGACAGTTTTCCCAGCGGAAGGGTGGGCATGCCCACACCCTGCTACAAGCTCTGCAGCATCCCCCTACCTGTCACTCCCACCTGCTGCACTACTACCTATATTACTACAGGCAGCAGGGATGGAGTGGGGTGACAGAGACCTTCCTCCTCAGAAGAAAAGAAAATCCTCTGGGGCACTCGATTCAGCTCCCTCCAGCTGGCCCCCAAAGTCCCAGTCTCGTTCCAAAACCTAGGTCACTGGTGCTACAAGCAGCAGCCCTGCTGCTCTGCCAGTGGTCCATCTAGAAACCCAGAAATATTCTAGATAATTAGATAAAGCCCAGCATTCTACATTCCTTTGGTACTGCCTTCCAAGCAATGCTGACATCTGCCAAAGCTCAACTTCTGCTGTGGCACTCTGTAGCCTGCCCTCCCAGGGGCTTTCCTCTTGTGCAGCCCCGAGTGCTCAGATGGTATTTTTGGGGACCTTCCTACATTCTTGGAGACATTCTCCTACCTGTTGCCATAGAGACAATCCTTAGCGATCTACCCAACAGCTGCGGTCTTCGTCTGTGCTCTCCTACATTTCCCAGTTGCTTGGGCTTTCCATTCTCACCCCCCACCATACTCCTTGATCCCATTTCTCAGCATTCTACTCAGGCCAAAACAGGCCATCAAGCTGTACCCCTTGAGGGCATACCACCCGGGATACTTGCCCTCCACTGGAACCCTCTTTACTGTGCCCCTTAGGCCACTGGTTCAACTCCTTCTGACCACACTCTGATGGCCAGGATGTCTGAGGCCTGACTCCATTCTCCTGGCCATGCCAGGTGCCAGATGTACTACACAGCCCCTGCCTTGACTCCAGGATTCCAACACGTCAGCCTGAGGGTGGACAAGCCTCTGGTCTCAGATGGGATCCCATTTTGGGGACCGCACGTGCCTGGCTCACTGGGCATGAGCCAGTCACTCGGACAAGCTGACTCCTTACCTGTCCTCGCTGGAGCATGCCAGTAGTCCACACATGCAGCTGCAGTATAAGCTGGCATACTAACAAGCTACCCTAACTGCACTCGCTTCTCACCTTTCGGCAAAGCTCCTGGTCTGTTTTGCCTTTCATCCTATTTGGGACTGCTTAGCCTTTGACTCCACTCTTCTCATCTTTCATCAAAGAATTGTTTTCTCGGGCCAGGTGGGCCTCCTTTTACATGCCTGTGCTCCCCCCACTCCCATTGTCCTACTGGACCTGATCTGCGGCACCATTCCAAGCAGGGGATCAGTTAGTAACAACCACTGCCCCCTTTCTTTAGGGAATGGGGTTTTACATGTATAATACGAAGCCTATAAATAAATAAAAAAAAAGATAGCAATGCGGACAAGCCCAGAGAAACATTGGCAAGGTACTGCACTGACATCTGGGAGGCCAGGGTTCACCTGCTAGCTCTGAAGCCCCCCACTAGTGCTGGCTGGGGCTGAGAACATTGCACAGGTGAGGGGCTCAGTTGCCAGGAAGGAGAGCACGAGTCACCTGGTGTTTGCACCACCCCCCTTTCCCCTTGCTAGCAGGCTGCCAGGAGGATGTTGCCACTGGGTCTGAAGGCTGGCACTCACCCGCACTCCAGGCCAGAGGATCAGTGCAGCCAAGAGCAACCTGATCACTAGGGTGAGGGACAAGTAGAAGTGGAAATTAAAGATAAAAGTGGGATAGATTAAAAAAAAATGTAAATGCTTGAGGTGAAAAAAGATGGTCAGGCATTTAGATTACAATATTTTTATTTTATTTATTTACTTACTTATTTAAAGCTTTCACCAGGGATTCTTATCTTCATTTTCATTGAATGATCATCAGACTGAATCACGAAAATTTCTACACCATGAATATGTGTGTTATTAGAATTCTCCCTCCCAACCCCCCAACCCCACCCCCTTTTCCCTTTGGGAATTTTATTTGTATGGAATAAGGGTGAATGAATTACAGTATAAGATGTACAGTATATGTTTTTATGTAACCTTGATGTTTGTAAGTGTGAAATGCGAATGTGATATGTACAGGACTATGCTGAAAATAAGGTGTTCCCTTAACATAATACCCTGTATAAAAATAAACATTTTATCATCATCCTCATTTGTGCTTGGTACCGCCTCCTCAGCCTCAGAACCCTCCACTTTATTAAACCTGTTTATAGCTATTGGATGATACCTGATGATTTAGCATGGTCTTTGGCTCCAGCCTTATGCCTTTGTTTCTGGCTTTACTTTATATACTCTACTGCTGACTGTTACATAGTTGTATGCTTGTTACTGGTATCCTTATAAAGTGTTTTCACCTCCCCTGTGCCACAGTTATTTGTGTCTAGCTGTTCATTTTGTTATTCAGTGCAACTGTTTCGTAGTATGTTTTGTATTTTGAAAATTTAATGAAAACGTTCTTGATAAAAAAAAGTTTTCACCAGGAAAATATGGTGAGCTGCGAACTGTTCATTTGCAGATGCGTCCCGTGGGAAAGGGTACGGGTGAACACTGTAAACCTTATGGTACAATAATGTGAGTCAATATTACATTACAATACAAATAGTGGCTAAAAGGGAAACATGACATGCAAATTGAGACACAGTGCAACAAAATAAGTGGCACGTTGAGGTGAAGCTGGAAGGGATCGGTGTGCCTTGTGCAGGTCCTAGACCTGTGAAGTACAAGTAGAAGTAGTCAAAATGAAGCACTTTTAACAAGGCAGGGCTGGACAAGGTGGTGATGGGCAGGGAGCAATATATTAGGCCACAAAGGAGGAAAAGGGATTGTAGGAGTATAGATGAAATGAGGGTAATTAAGGAGTGGCGTGAAAGTAACATACTAATTTATGGTCAGAATGCACACTAGGCCCATCATGGCCATGCCCCCCCACCTAGCTTCATTAGCAGGAATGAAAAAAGAATTCTGTGCAAATGTACTAATTCATAGGATTCCCTGCCCATCTACTACCCAGGGTACCCTGCGATTTCCCACCACCCTACTACACAGAGTACTCTGTGATTCCCCACCACCCTACTACCAAGATGGTCTGTGATTCCCCACCCACCCTACTACCAGTGTGCCCTGTGTTTCCCCACCACCCTACTACCCAGGGTACCCTGTGATTCCCCCACACCCTACAAGCTTAGGTACCCTGTGATTCAGGAAGTATAAGGAAACACAGAAGGAGCAGGACAGAGAGCTGTACCAGTTAAGACAGAAGGATGCAGGGAGGGAAGTCAGAATAGCAAAGGCCCAAACTGAGGAGAGGATAGCCAACTTGGTTAAGAAGGGGGATAAAACCTTTTATAGGTACATCAGGGAGTGTAGAAAGACAAAGGTAGGGATAGTGAGGCTGAATAGAATGAACAGTGGCTGGGCAGAGGGGGATAGTGAAAAAGCCGGGATACTGAACGAATATTTCTGCTCAGTATTCACAAAAGAGGAGGGGAGGTGCATAATCCAATTAACAGAAGCACTCTGGAGAGGGGGGGTCAATCCCAGTCCTTTCACAGAAGAAAGGATTCTGAAAGAACTCCTAAAACTGAAGGTGGACTAAGCAATGGGACCTGATGGAATTCACCCCAGAATTCTAAAAGAATTAAGGGGAGAACTAGTGAAACCACTAACTACCCTTTTTAACAAATCATGGGAGGATGGTGTGGTACCCGAGGACTGGAGGAAGGCAGATGTGATTCCCTTCACAAATGTGGGACCAAGACAGAGGCAGGAAACTACAGACCTGTCAGTTTGACCTCTGTGGTAGGGAAAGTGATGGAATTACTTCTGAAGGAAAGAACTGTTGAGTACCTAGAGGCCAGTGAGGCACAGGACCCAAGGCAGCATGGGTTCACAGCGGGAAGGTCATGTCAGACTAATCTAATTGATTTCTTTGCCTGGGTGACCAAAGTAGTAGGCCAGGGAGGGGCTGTGGACATGGCCTACCTAGACTTTAGTAAGGCATTTGACACAGTCCCATACAAAAGATTAATAATAACATACTTATTGCCTGCAGATTAGGCCCTATGGTCTATCGAGTCTGCTCGAACTTCAGATCCCTAGTTGGGTGCTGAGGCTCTCCCCCCTTGTGTTCCAGAAACCCCTATCATCCATCCCCACCCCCCTTGGCCAGGCCATCATCTGGTACATCCGCTTTCTGTGTCTGTCCCACCTTCTCTTGAAGCCCTCCACTGTGGATCTCTGAACCAACTCACCAGGCAGCGCATTCCAAGGGTCTACCACCCTCTCAGTGAAAAACCTCCTCCTCTTCCCCCCCTCACCCTTCCACCTTCCAACTTCAAACCATGCCCTCTGGTGATACCTCCCTGCTTTAGTCTAAAGATCCCCTCCATGTTTACCCTATTTAGTCCCTTGAGGTACTTGAAGACCTCAATCATGTCCCCCCGTCTCTCCTCTCATTCAATGAAAACAGGCAGAGCTCCTCAAGTCTGTCCTCATACGTCAAATCCCCTAGTCCTCGTATCATCTTAGTTGCCCTCCTCTGTACCCTCTCCAGCAGCTGTATGTCGCTCTTCAAGTGTGGTCTCCAGTACTGTACACAGTTCTCAAGGTGTGGTCTAACCAGTCCATTGTACAGCGGCAGAATCACTTCCCTGCTCCTAGAGGTGATTCCCCCTTACAATGCATCACAACATCCTGTTTGCCTTGCCAGCCGCTCTCCTGCACTGCTCAGAGTTATTCATACATGCACCCACCGTGACCCCTAGGTCTTTTTCCACTGTTGAGGCCTCCAGCGCTTCCCCTCCCAGGGTGTACCTGTGTTTAGGGTTTCCCCGCCCAAGATATAACACCTTGCACTTGGTGATATTGAAGTTTCATTTCCTTGTGTGAGCCCAGCTTTCCAGGGTGTCCAGGTCCCCTTGCAGGGCCAGCCTCCCCTCTTCCCCCTCAACTACTGCTCCCATCTTGGAGTCATCAGTGAAGAGTCTCATTTCACACCCTATACCCTCCCTGATGTCCGATATGTATGCATTAAACAGGATCGGACCCAGGACCGAGCCCTGCGGTATCCCCCTACTGACCTCTCTAGGGTTCAGGAGCTCCCCACCAACCACTACTCTCTGGGTGCATCCAGCTAGCCAGTTTTCAATCCATCTGACCATCAAAGGGCCTACTCCCAACCCCGTCAGTTACTCCACCAGACCATTGTGGGGGACAGAGTCAAATGCCTTGCTGAAGTCCAAGAATAATACATCCACAGGCTTTCCCCTGTCCAGTTCTGATGTTACCCATTCGTAGAACTCCACAAGATTGGTTTGACATGATCTACCTGGCACAAACCCATGTTGCCGACTGTCCAGACCTCCCACCTCCTCCAAATACACCCCCAATCGTTCCTTTAGTACACTCTCCATTAATTTTCCCATCACCGAGGTCAAACTGATGGGTCTATAGTTACCTGGTACTTCCTTTAACCCCCCCCCCTTTATGGATTGGCACCACATGTGCCTCTTGCCAAGTGACCATCACATGGTATGGTTCAATTTGGCTACTACATCTAAATCATCCCATTCCAAGGCAAAAATATGGGACTTCAGAGGAGCTGACTTTGATAAGATGGCCAACAGAGTTAAGCTAGCCCTGGCAAAAAGAAACACAGGTGAGGAGGTACAGGCAAAGTGGGCAAGCATTAAGGATACAATACTTGAAGCAACAACCCATTGTGTTAGACAGAAAAGGAAGTGCAAAAGAAGAAGGAAACCACTTTGGTTCTCAAATACAGTAGCAGAAAAGGTCAGAGCCAAAAGGCTGGCCTTCAGAAAATATAAGGAACACAGCGGATGAAGATAGGGGCATACCAAACTGCCCTAAAGGAAGCAGGTAAGGCAGTAAGGCAGGCAAAGTCCCAAACTGAGGAAACACTAGCACAAACAGTAAAAGGTGACAAGACTTTCTATAGATACATTAGTGAAAGGAGAAAGTCCAGAGGGGGTATGATGTTTAATGGAGAAAGGGGCATGTGAGGAGGAGGACCCTGTAAAGGCATCTATCCTAAATAGATACTTTGCTCAGTATTCACTGAAGAGAAGGTAGGGCAGGGCCCACAGCTCAGCATCATGGACACAGAGGGAGGGAGGTGAGCACTACTCCCTTCACAAAAAGAAAGGGTCCTACAAGATTAAGCTCAGGTGGATAAGGGCAATGGGACCTGATGGCATACATCCCAGGGTACTTAAGGAGCTAAAGGAGGAACTAGCAGAGCCATTAGCAGAATTGTTTAGTGAGTCTCTGAGCACAGGAGAGGTCCCAGAAGACTGGAGAAGGGTTTTATGTGATCCCACTCCACAAGAGTGGTAGCAGGGAGGAGGCGGGGAACTACAGACCGGTCAGTCTTACCTCAGTAGTGGGCAAGATTATGGAAGCACTCCTTAAGGAAAGGATAGTGCAACACCTGGAATCCATAGGGCACAGGATCCAAGACAGCATGGGTTCACAAAGGAAGGTCCTGTCAAACTAATCTCATAGATTTCTTTGACTGGGTAACCAGAGTGGTGGACCAAGGGGAGCAGTTGATGTCGCCTACCTTGACTTCAGCAAAGCTTTTGACACTGTTCCACATAGAAGATTGATAAATAAGCTAGGTAGGCTCGGGGTCAGAAGTTGGTCAACTGGGTGGCAAACTGGTTGACTGGTAGAAAACAGAGAGTGGTGGTAAATGGTATACAGTCAGAAGAGATGCAAGTCACAAGTGGGTACCTCAGGATCAGTCCTGGGGCCAGTCCTATTCAACATCTTCATTAGTGACCTAGCAGATGGACTAGAGGGTAAGGCTTGTCTGTTTGCAGATGACACCAAGATCTGCAACAGAGTAGATGATCCAGATGGGGTGGGCAGAATGAGAAGAGATCTGGATAAACTAGCAGAATGGTCAGAAGAGTGGCAACTGAGTTTAATGCAAAGAAGTGCAAAGTCATGCACATAGGGAAGAGAAACCCTGAAGCCACTTATAGGCTGGGAGGGAGTTGCTAGCAGTCACAAAGGAAGAAAGAGACTTGGGCATCATCATCACTGATGACCTGAAATCATCCAAGCAGACCTCTAAAGCAGTAGGTAAGGCTAGGGGGGTGTTAGGGTGTATTAGTAGGGGTATCACAAGTCGTAAGAGGGAGGTAATAATCCCTCTGTACAAGACATTGGTTAGGCCCCATCTGGAGTACTGCGTGCAGTATTGGAGGCCACACCTTCACAAGGACATTAACCAAATTGAGGCAGTCCAGAGAAGGGCAACCAAAATGGTGCAGGGACTGCATCAGAAGACATATGAGGACAGATTAACGGAGCTCAATATGTATACCCTTGAGCAAAGGAGGGAGAGAGGGATATGATCGAGACATTAAACACCTTAAGGGCATAAACAAGGTGAAAGAGTCTAATATGTTTAAATATAAGAAAAATAGCAGGACAAGAGGACACAGCATGAGATTAGAGGGAGGCCGATTAAGGGGAATGTGGAGAAATTCTTTTCACAGAAAGGGTGGTAGATGCATGGAATGGCTTACCACAAGAAGTAGTGGCTAGTGAATACAGTGCAGGGCTTCAAACAGGCATGGATAGGCATAAGGGAGCAATACAAATGACTATGAATAGATAGGTCACTGACATAGCAAAGGCGATGGCACATTTATAAGGTAGAAAAAGAAATGGGCAGACTGGATGGGCCTTGGGTCCTTATCTGCCGTCAACTCTATGTTTCTATGTTTCTATCCCTAGGTACCCTCTCTGTCTCAAGCGACCTGTTGAAGAGCTCTGCCAGGGGTGCAGCCAGTATGTCCGCCAATTCCCATAGTTAACCAGCCTGGGAGTGGGTCCCAGGGTGGTAGCCTGGGTAAAACATTGGCTGGACAACAGGACACAGAAGGTAATTGTAAATGGAATCCACTCTGAAGAAAGAGGGGTTACTAGTGGGGTACCGCAGGGTTCAGTACTGGGTCCAACTTTTTAATGTCTTTATAACTGACATTGCAGAAGGACTGGAAGGAAAAGTATGCCTCTTTGCAGATGACACAAAGATCTGCAACAGGGTTGATACACAAGGAGGTGTGGAAAGGATGAGAAGGGACTTGGCAAGGTTGGAGGAATGGTCGGAAGTATGGCAGCTAGGATTCAATGCAAAGAAGTGCAAAATAATGCACCTGGGAAACAAAAACCCAGGGGAAGATTACACAATGGAGGGGTAGTAACAAAAACAAAAAAGGAAAGGGACCTGGGAGTAATCATCAGATGACCTTAAGGTTAGCAAGCAATGTAAGAAGGCAGTAGGGAGAGCTGGGGGTATACTGGGATACATAGGGAGAGGCATCACCAGCAGAAAACAGGAAGTTGTTATCCCTCTGTACAGACAGTTGGTGAGACCCCAACTGGAGTACTGCATCCAGTTCTGGAGACCCCATCTCTGCAAGGACATAGACAGGATAGAGGCAGTCCAGAGGAGGGCAACTAGAATGGTGCAGGGTCTGAAAGAGAAGCCATATGAGGAGAGACTAAAAGAGCTCAATATGTATACCCTTGAGGAAAGGAGGGACATGATAGAAATGTTTAAGTACCTCAGTGGAATCAACAAAGTCCAAGAGGGTAGCATCTTTCAGAAAAAGAGACATGCAAGAACAAGGGGACACAATTTAAAGATAGAGGGGGGCGGTTCAGGGGCAATGTAAGGAAGTATTTTTTCACAGAGAGGGTAGTGGATGCATGGAACAACCTTCCTGAGGAGGTTGTGGGGTCTAAAACTGTGGGAGGATTCAAGAATACATGGGACAGACATAAGGCAATTCTTGTGGGGGATAGGAAGAAATAGGCTGTTGGTTAACTAGGATCTGCAGCTTATTCTTTAGGTATGGAAATGGGCAGACTAGGTGGGCCAAACGGTCCTTATCTGCCATCAAAGTCTATGTTTCTATTCCCCACCCACCCTACTCCCAGGGTACCCTGTGATTCCCCACCCACCTACTAGCCAGGGAGCCCTGTGATTACCCACCCACCCGACTACCCAGGGTACCCTGTGATTCCCCACCATCCTATTACCCAGGGTACCCCAGATTCCCACCCACCCTACAACCCAGGGTACCCTGTGATTCCACACCCACCCCATAAGCCAGAGTACCTGTGATTCCCCACTCCACCCTACTACACAGGTACCCTGTGATTCCACACCCACCCTGCTACCCAGGGTACCCTGTGATTCCCCACCCACTTCACTACCCACATTACCCCGTGATTCTGCACCCACCCTACTAGCCAGGGTGCCCTGAGATTCCCCACCCACCCTACTACCCAGGGTACCCTGTGATTCTGCACCCACTCTACTAGTCAGGGTGCCCTGTGATTCCCCACCCACCCTACTGGCCAGGGTACCCTCTGATTCCCAACCCACCCCACTACCCAGGGTACCCAGTGATTCCACGCCCATCATACCAGCCAGGGTGCCCTGTGATTCCACACCCACCCCACTACCCAGAGTACTCTGTGAGTCCGCACTCACCCTACTACCCAGGGCAGTACCCTGTAATTCTAAACCCACCCTACTACCCATGGTACCCTGTGGTTCCCACCCACCCACCCCACTACCCAGGGTGCCCAGTGATTCCGCACATGCCATACTAGCTAGGGTGCCCATGATTTCCCTAGTAAACAGAAATATGTAGCCAGGTTTCTTGCAAAGGCATGCAGTATCTTCATGTCCACTATCTCCCCTGGTGGATTGTTTCAAAGGATCACCACCCTCTGAGAGAAAAAGTGCCTCCTATTGTTGCCCCAGATTAGACTATTCATGTAAATGTCCCCAATATTAATTTTATTTATTTATTTATTTATTGAATACTTTGGAGAATACCTTTGAGCACAAGGGTTCATTTACAAAGGTTCCATGTCAAATACATAGTCACAAAAAGTATTACAAGTAGAGGCAGTATAGCACAGTGGTTTAAAGCTCTGAGCTGCAAACCTGGAGACCTGGATTTGAATCCCACAGCTCCCCACTTGCATACTGTGTGACTTTGAGTAAGTCACTTAACTTCTTTGTGCTCCCAGCTTGTACCTGGAAACAAGCTTCAGCTTAGTGTGCCTCTCCTGGTTAAACAATTTCCCCTTCCCCTTCCGTACAGTAAGAAGTTCCACAGGAAATGCAGTCGAGTCAGGGTCAAAGCACTTAAGGCAGAAAAATTACATACAGTTTTGAAAAAATCCATACAGATCTTTGCATAAGAGTCACAGGATATGTACTGAGTGAAGCCAAATAAAACAGTTTAACGGTTACCACTGCATTGGACTGCAAGGGCAACAACAACGGTCTCTTAAACTGATTAATCCTGGGGAGATTCAGCAGAGTATTGGGCAGCTTGTTTAACCAATTACCTGCCCTGATAGCACGTGACCACTTTCCCAGCTGAGTATGCCAGACAGGAGACTTGAGGTCATTCCTTGCCATGTTACTGGTGTTGTATTGATTGGAGACGGTGCGGAATCAGTTTGTTAAAGCAGTGGATGTTAGGCCCAGGACAGTCTTTTTGACTAGCAAATATGTTTGGAGCTTTATTCTGCTGGGTAAAGGTAGCATCTTAGTTTTTATTTATTTGTTTAAAAATTGGTAATGGGGAGAGGCACATTGGGCTGAGGTTCATTTCCAGGTGTGACCCGAGGGGGAAGGGGAAGGGAAGAAGCACAATTACAAACAAAATACAGACAGTGAGGTGATGTGGTTACAGTGAGGGTGGCATAAAGTTGAGTGCAGTACAGACAAACTGGCAGAATACTGCATAGGAAGGACAAATGAATACAAATCATCTGTGCAAACTGGGCAAACTCAACGTGCATAGTGCCAGAGTGAAGGGAGGCTGAGCTGGTGCTGAAAGTAGGAGACAACACAGGTTGATAAGCTTCAATGAGGTAGCTGGAACTGTGAGGTTAGGGGGGAGGAAGAGGTGGGAGGCAGTTAAAAGCCAGGCAAGGGTAAGGAAAGGTTCAGGAAGAGGGCTGGCAGGAGCAGGGGAATGGGGAGGAGTTTTAGCTTGTGTCTAATTGGAAGAAAAGGAGGGGAAAGACTGATGGAGAAGGGTAGCTGGTTCCAGAGGGTGGGGAGGTGGTATGAGAAAGCAGATTTCCCAGCTGAGGATTGTGAGTGGGGAAGGGAGAATGTGCCTGGGTCTCTTGAGTGCAGGGAGTAAGAAGAGGAGAGGATGGGGGAGAAGAGATTGGATAGGTATGAGGGAAGGGACCCAAACCAGTATTTAGAGATGGACTAAGCACAGCAGGGCTGTCGACGTGAGTGGAGAGGGAGGATGGATGGGGAGGAGATGGGCATAAAGAAGTAAAGTTAGTGAGTGTGTAAAGGGCACAACTATGAGTGCGGGTTGTCAGCACCAAGTACAAAGCAACACGCCTTATTACAGAACAGCTTTACTCTGTTTAGCACCGTGCCACAGGCAGCTGTGTAGATAGGGAGGCCATAATCTATAAGTGACAGAATGGAGCTGCCCACAACATTTATCACAAGGGATCAGAGTGGATGGATTTTAATTTACAGTTTGCCTTTTTTTGTGTATTTAATAAAACCAATAACAGAAGCTGCCTATAGGGCTAAGTAGCCCAATAATGCACAAGTGTATTCATTCAGGCTCCATATGTGGTTGAGTTGTTCTATTCTCCAGCTAGCCACTAGAGGGCACCTGCTGCACGCATATAGTATTAAAAGAACTGCGTCCTCAGTTCTGACTCTTTGTACACAGTACTGTGGTCACATGTTCCTCCTTAGCAGTTACTATTTCATGGTTCTCCAGTAAATACTCATTTATCTAAATATTCTACCAGCACTGTTAGGAGTGCTGGGGAGGAGGGTGCAATGGGCTTGCACTTCTTGACTGCTTCATACAACTAAAAAGTTGTTTTTTTTTAAATATATTTCCATAGTTGTCTTTGAAGTTTTCCCCAGAGTGATCTCGTGCAATCTTATTCTGAGTTCTACTTGCCAGTAGTACTGCTGACAGACAATGCTCTTTGTTCATCAGACTGTAGGAGTGAGGTCATATGGAATGGTCGAACTTGGTTTGCTGCTGGAGGAAGGGGTACAGGCCAAATCAGCGACCAGCTTTAAACAGGGATGGGATGGGCATTTGGGATTGGTTAGAAAAGGGGTGTCAGAAATAAAGGATGGGATGGTCAGTAAGGCCAGCACAGTGTAGTAAAGTAGGGTGGGCAGACTGGATAGGCCAGCGAGTCTTTTACTGTCGTTATTGCGTATCTGTGGTTTCTAAGTGACATTTAGTAATGGGCAAAGCCACTTCTTTACAAAAAAAAGAGAATCTGTCAGTTAGCAGTCCCACAATTTAAAAATGAAAAGAGCGACACCATTATTGTAGGCTGGCAGTATGGCTTAGAGGTTAGAGCAATGAGCTGTGAATAAGCTTGGTTGGTACATCCAGCAGAACTGGGTTTGATTCCCACAACCTCTGCTTGCATACTGTGTGGCCCTGAGTAAGTCACTTAACCTTCCCATTGTTCCAGGGTTGTCTGTAAGCAGGCCTTGCACCTAGTGGACTATACCCACTTACCAAAGAATAACAAAAAAATAAAAACAATTTTAGAGGCACTCAGCTACTGAGGAGGGTGGGAGCTGCACTCGACTACTGGGGAAGGTCAGAGTGCCCAGCCCAGCCTGTGAGCACTTCCTAATGCCAGATCTTAGAGCGTTACTGGCTGTGAAGGCAACTGCTCGCTCTCCCTTCAAGTGAGAGGATGGGTGCAGCCAGGTAACCACAAAATCAGGATGAGGGTCAATGGTAACTTATGGAATGCTTTACCCTTGCCAGTCAGGCAGGTTGGGTCTGTTGATTCTTTGAAATC
The DNA here is from genome assembly GCA_016271365.2 of Neoceratodus forsteri. NCBI lineage: Eukaryota > Metazoa > Chordata > Ceratodontiformes > Ceratodontidae > Neoceratodus > Neoceratodus forsteri. The sequence goes on from CM028131.1 coordinate 1,572,514,190, forward strand.
ATTGTTAAAAAACACTTTTTAACTGGCACATCAGCACAGTGGTAGGACTACTGGTTGCCAACGCTGGGGACCCAGGTTCAGGAACAAGCCTAAATCATCAGAGGACAGGTATGGGGAGAAAGAGTAAATGCTCTAGGGAAGGAGGCAGACTGCCACCGTTGCAGAAGTGCCATCTGGGGGACCACAGGTGGAGCTGCGGGTCACACATTGGGGTGGGGGTACAATGGCCGATGCTCACAGCAGCATGCTTCACATGTGTGCGTGCGCACACTTGGCATTATCACTGCTGGTGTCTTGTGGGGGAGGGGGCCAAACAAAGCAGTGAAAATGGCCCTGACACTCACAGTGGTGGACCCCAGTATATATAGACCCCGCACCTTCACAGCACCACTGCTTGATGCACAATCGCTGCAGGGTGCATCTCCCACAGGCCCCACATCTCTGCTGACTGCACAACCACAGTCAGGTTACATCTCCCCTGACACTCACAATGAGGGACCCCAGTATATCCTGGTCTTCTCCACGGCACCACAGTCTGATGTACGACCACTGTCTAGGTACATCTCCAACAGGCCTCATATCTCTGCTGACTGCACAACCGCAGTCAGGTTACATCTCCCCTGATACTTGCAATGGCAGGTCCTGCACCTTCATGGCACCACCGCCTGATGTACAACCACTGTCTGGGTACATCTCCCACAGGCCTCACATCTCTGCTGACTGCACAGCCACAGTCAGGATACATCTCCCCTGGCACTCACAATGGCAGACTACAGTATATCTAGGCCCAGCACCTTCGCGGCACCACCACCTGATGTACAACCACTGTCTGGGTACATCTTCCACAGGCCCCGCATCTCTGCTGACTGCACAACCGCAGTCATGTTACATCTCCCCTGATACTTGCAATGACAGACCCCAGTATATCCTGGTCTCCTCCACAGCACCTCAGTCTGATGTACAACCTCTGTCTGGGTACATCTCCAACAGGCCCCACATCTCTGCCGACTGCACAACTGAAGTCAGGGTACATCTCCCCTGGCACTTGCAATGACAGATCACAGCATATCGAGGTCCCACATCTCCACAGCACCACAGTCAGATGTACAACCACTGTCAGGGTACATCTTCCACGGACCTCGCACCTCTGCTGCACCACTGACTGCACAATCGCTGTTGGGGTACATCTCCCCCGACACTTGCAATGACAAACTCCCATATATCCAAGCCCTGCACCTCCATGGCACCGCCATCTGAAGTACAACTGCTGGTGAGATACATCTCACACAGGCCCTGCACCTCCACTGCACTGCCGACTGCACAACAGCTGTTGGGGTACATCTCCCCTGATACTCGCAATGATGGACCTCAGTATATCCAGGCCTCCCACCTCCATGGCACTGCAGCTTGATGCACAACTGTTGTTGGGGTACATCTCCCCTGACATTTGCAATGATGAACCCCAGTATACCCAGGTTCTGCACCTCTGTGGCATCACTGCCTGATGACCAACTGCTGTTGGAGTACATCTCCCAACAGCACCGAACCTCCACTGCACCATCAACTAAAGCACAACCACTGTCAGAGTACATCTCCTCCAACACTCATAATGATGGACCTCAGTATATCCAGGCCCCACACCTCCGTGGCATTGCTGCCTGATGCACAACTGCTGTTGGGCTTCATTTCCCACAGGTCCTGCACCACTGCTGCGCTGCCGACTGCACAGCCACTGTCAGGGTACATTGTTCCCTGACACTCACAATGACAGACCCAAGTATATTCAGTCCCCACATCTCTAGTGCACTGCTGCCTGATGCACAGCCACTGCTGGGGTACATCTCACCTGACACTTGCAGTGAAGGACCCCGGTATACCCATGCCTTGCACCTCCGCTGCTCCCCTGCCTGATGCACAGCTACTGTTGGGGTGCATCTGCCACCCTGACCCTACCTTGAGGGCAAACCAAGGCTATGTGGAGAACTGGTGAATTCCACTGTGTGAGGTATGGAAGGATCTGGTGTGCCCTGGGAAATCCTAATCGAGTCAAGCACCGGAGACAAGAACGGGGCCAAAATTGTGGATTGAATAACAAAACAAGAAAAAATGCACTTTTCCCCTTGGCCTTTGCAATACCTTAAATCAATTTGCTGTTTGTATTTTTTTTTCTCTTTATGCCCCCTTCTGTGCCACAGCTAGTACTATCCCTCAGGGTCCCCAAGGTGCCCAGCTCAGCCAAGTTCCAGTCCCATCCAGCTACCCACCTCCATGCTGCCATGGTATCAGACCCCCCCAGGTGGAGATGGGAGGCCCCCCACCTCTACGATCCTTGTCAGGCTGGCAGCTGAGGGTTCCGGGTCAGTCTGTCTTTGGTCCACCAGTGCCATCGCCAGTCTGGCTGTGAGGTCCTTTCCAAGATTTCTTTACCCCCTAGGACACGGGCACACACACAAGATCCAAGCTGTGTGTGCACTCACAGGCATACTGCCACATCCGATCCCAGCCTGTGTCCCTCCCTCTTACTATGTCCTCAGCTGCACTGCCACCTGTGGTAACCCAGGTGGCAGTCCTCCCACCCCAGTGGAGGAGAGCATCCCCTCTTCCGCGCGGCTGGCCCCCGACAACCCGCGCTTTTTCCAAGACTCAGGTCACCAGCATCATGAGCAGTAGCACTACTGTGCTGCTTGGATTTTTTTTTTATATATATATTTTCTGTTTATGCCCCCTTCCAGCACTGCTGCCATCCTTCTCTCTCAGGGACTTTCAAGGTGTCCTGTGGCTAGGCTGAACTCCCCCATGTACCCAGTGGACCATCCCCCATCCAGCCACGGTTTACCCCCCAGGCGGGGAAGAAGGGAGTGCCATCCTCTCTCTCTCTCTCTCTCTCTCTCTACACCAATCATGTCAGGCGGTCTTGTCTGGGTCCCTCAGGGCCGGACCAGTTGCTAGGCACCAGGGCCTGCCAACAGGGCCAGATGCAGGGATCCATTTTTCTGTTTTCTCGCTAACCCCAAGGACGGTGGCATACTAGGAGGTCCAACGAGATGTGCACACGTGGAGACATGCTGCTGCTCCAGACCCCAGCCAATGTCCTCCCCCTTCCTCTTGGCATTCCCGGCTGCACTGCCACCTATGGTCATCCAGGTGGCAGCACAGCAGCGGGAACAACAGCCCTCCCACCCCGGAGGAGGAGAGCGACCCTGGGGCGCTCAATCCTCCTTCCCCGGCCGGCCCTCCAATGACCCAGGCTGTTCTCAAACCCAGGTCACTGGCATTGTCAGCAGCAGCTCTACCGCTGTGCCAGCGGGCCATCTGCTGCTTGTATTTTTAATATGGAACTTGAATACTAATGGTGTTTGTTTTCTTTTTGTAATCGTTTTTTTATTGTACTGTATGAGATTGTTCAGCCCTTCAAGTCAGATAGCAGAGGTGCTTTATGAATAAATTTAGATTGGACCAGATTATAGGGTACCAGAAGGGGGTAAAACAAATCTAGAGTTTAGAAATGCCAACTATTTATTTACAGGTATTTATGTATGTATGTATGTAAGTATTTATTTATTTATTTATTTTTGTTGTTAATCATCTTAATTGATTCAATAATTTATTGATTTTGTTTGTTTTAAATTCTCAACATACAGATTGAGGCATGGGCCCGTGAGATACAGTATCTCATTTACATGGGGGTGGCTCGGTATAAATAGGGTGCGTAGTGACTGCTGCCTTTCCCCAGTATCCATAGGAACTCCCTTAGGAAAATCCCTAAGGCTATAAAAAATCACCACACAAAGTGTAGAATTGCACCATATAATAGAGATACATGTCCCCAGAACCCAACCCACTTGAGATGTGCCATCCTCCTTCATAGCTGGTGGGTTCCCCTGGTTATGTTTGTTCATTTACAGCACTGAGTAACTGCATAATTAAAACTGATCAGAGTTCGTAGAGTCTGATAACAGCATGGGCAATTCCTCCCTAGTATACACCTAGTCTGGTAAGCTGATGGAACAAGTTGAGGAAAAATCCTTCAGTCCCTGTAGAGTTCTTTGTTCATTTTTAGTGGCCAGACACCAGATATTATTATAGGGGCCCCAACTATACAGGATTAAAAAAAAAATACTCTAACAGCAGACATGGACGCAGCAAAGCATGCACCCTTTTGAAAAAATGAGGCCAGAAGGAACACTGAAAAACATAGAATAGGGCTCACCAGTGCTGCTCTAATGGGCTCGATAGAGTTCTGCTTGTTTACTAGAAGGCTTCTGCCCCCAAGGGCTTCTTATGACTTGAAAACTCTTTGAATGGTGCCGTTCCTATAATACTGCTAGATATGATAATCTGAGCTGATAAGGATTTTATCCTTAGATCAGGAACAGAGCCAGACTGTGAACAAGTTGCAGCCTGCCCAGAAATGATCCACCTTCCCCTTGACAGTGGATCCATAGCGGTGCACCAGGTCTGTAGTAATAGCTGAAAGACGGAAAACTTGTACAATAAGAAAGTATTTTTTTCTTGATGAGTTTCAACTTCTGTACCAGTGAAATGTGTTTTCAGTTCTGTTTTGATCCAGTTGTTTATAATTTTTACTCACATTTACTTTAACAACAGTGGGTCTAATTTGGCCAATGTTTTAAACCCCCAGCACTGTTACTGCCTTAGCTTCTCTATAGATCTAAAGTTGAACTGTCCTTTGTGGAGACTGTCCTTAAACCAATAATTCTCTTCTTATCATGCTATGCAAACCTGCAGTTTAATTCCCATGCACATGCGTAACAGCCTGACTGTGAAGATATGTAAAATGAATTGTAAAGGGCCACCCGATGGCCCAGCAGAAGTGGCACATGTTTCCGTGTGGACGACCCAGGTTCAGAAGCGTACCCAGGAAGTTGATCGAGCAGCCAGAGGTTTGGGGTGGCACTGCTGTGTGGTAGCACTCCCAGCCAGGTGAGGGAGGTGCCCTAGTTCCAGTGCTGTAGCGCCTTCTGTGGTGGGCAAGGGAGCTGGTCTCCCCCTCAGGACATTGCTATGTGAGACTGAGGTGGCATGCATGGGGACGCACATGCTGTGCCAGGATGTCAGGGTGGGGAATGGCGAGGGAGAAAACCAGAAAAACCTATGTGCACTGGAGCCCGTGAATGATGGTACCAGTGCCCTTGGGTCCCTCCACACGTGGATCCCCATTGGAGGGATGGTGAGGGGAGCGGCAGTTGGGACTGGGGGTGCTGGATTGAAGCCTGAAGCAGGCAGAGGTGGCCCCAGTGGCTCAATGAAAACAAAAATTGTAAAAATTATTTACGAGGCCGGGACATTGGGGCAGTGGTAGGGGTACTACTTCTGTAGCCGATGACTGGGGTTCAGGAATTTGCCAGGATCATCAGGGACCAGCCAGGGGATGAAGGATCAAGTGTCTGAGAAGATGCTCTCCTCCAGGGAGGGTGGTCTGTGTGCCCCTCTATGCTACCGCCACCTGGATGATCTTAGGTGGTATTGCAGGCTGGAGCTACGATGGGTGGGCATGGACAGTGTGACATTTGTACAGCCATGCACAGCATCCCCGCCTCAAGCAGCTCCTCACCAGCAGCCTTCCTGAGGGCTGGAGACAGTAAAAGGAAACAAACTCTGGCTAGAGCCGATAGGACTGCAGCCGAGGAATTTGGGGTTAAACGAGCCTGCGTTTGCAAAATGTAACATAGGCTCATAAATTTGTTGTTTTGCAATATTTTTACACCAACTTTTCAACATAGCCTTGCTACGACCCTGCCTCATGAGGAAGGGCAGAGAAAAACGTTCAGCTCCTGGCCTAAAGGTGATTTCACGCAGGGACTGCAAAACCAACTTTTAGGATGCAAAAACACATTTTGGGCAGGAGTTGAAAAATGACAGCTGCCACATTCATGAGGTGCTGTAAAGATATGGCTATGCGGAAAATTGGGTGTACAAATAACGTTACAAGCCTGCGTTCACAAAATTCAACATAGGCTCATAACATTGTTGGTTTTTATTATTTTGACAGCAAATTTTCAACATAGTCTTCTTATGACCCCACCTCATGAAGAAGGGCAGAGAAAATTTTTTTTAACTCCTGTACGAAAGGTGATTTCATGCAGGGCCCGTTAAATCACCTTTCGGGATGTAAAAAAAACATTTTGTCTAGGATTTGAATTTGCTAGGATTTGAAAAATGACAGCTGTCACATTCATGAGCTACTGTAAAGATATGGCTATGTTGTAAATTTGGGGTAAAAATACTGAAAATTTCCAAAGTTACGAGCCCGCATTTAAAAAATTCAATGTAGGCTCATAACTGTTGTTTTTTAATATTTTAACACCAAATTTTCAACATAGCCTTCTGATGACCCTACATCATAAATAAGGGCAGAGAAAAGATTTTCAACTCCTGCCCGAGAGGTGAGTTCATGTAGGGACGTCAAAATCACCTTTTGGGACAGATTTGTCTAATGTCAGTGCAATTGTTCATGAGGCAGGGTCCCAAAAAGGCATGTTGAAAATGTGGGCCACAAATATGCAAAAATGGCCAAGTTATACCACTAGGTTCAAAACACCACTGAAATACGTTGAACCACATACGTTTCTTCAGTTTGCGGTCTGGCTTTGAAGAGTGAAGACACATCTGTGGTCCAGAGAGGATTATGGCATTGGACCCCCGATGGATACGTAAGACTTGGGGAGTGGAGGGGGGTGGGTGCTGAGTGGGAGGGTCAGGTCGGGGGACAGGAACAGCCACAAAAGACATCGATGGATGGTTTTCTTTTTACAGGGTAAAAAAAAAAAGAGGATTCCTGATCATGACACTGGGGGCTGGGCACACCCAGTGTTACTCTTATGTTTCTGGGAGGGGTGCTGAGGGAGGGTCAGGTGGGGGGAGATATGTATAATTAAAAAAAAAAGAAATCAATAGTCACGGCATAGCGGAACATAGCACAGTCAGTCATGTCCAAGATGGCCTCCGCATGTACTGCACATGCGCTAGTAGTCAGGTATGTGCAATACAGTTTGGCGGCCATCTTGGACACAGCGGAGTGTGCTGTGTTCCTGACCGACACAAAATAGTGCAGAGCAACTGGTAATGGACAGAGCAGAGTGCTTCATGGACGCAGAGTTGACTATGAGGCAGTTCCGCACTGGTGTTCAGTCAGAAAGATCTCCTTTTTCCGATAGCAGGAGGTCTGCAGGGCTCCACCCACTACAAGCCCTGAAAAATAGACCTGGCCATGTAGGATTAAGCTGAGCTTCTCCTGTAGGCCCCACCTTGCAGACCATGGTACCCGCCTCTGCCATGCAAGGAAGCATAGAGGAGCTATGGAGCAAGCCCTGATGACCCCCCATGAGGCACAAGTCATGGGATCCAGGAGGCAGGGGTGCGTTTTGAGGGAAGGGGGTGATGGGGCTGGGAAAGCATCAGCAGAAGAGGGTAGGCCAGAGAAATATAGAACAAAAAGATAATAAAAAATATTTACTAGTCAATGATGAGTGCTTCTGTGACTGAATGTTATTGGTTTGAATCTTGTGTTTTGTGTGTGTGTTATGTATGGACTTTGCCTGTGACGCCTTTTCTGCCCCGGACACCCTTAAAACTAGGCAGATTATACTCGAGAGCCTTTCTGGTTCTCAGTAAATAAAATGGAAATCAAAGCTGCAATAAATCCTTCAACCATTTGAGCATTCATTGCCACGGTGAAAGCGTTATGCAATAAAAGGCTGAAGATTATGAATACTAAATTATGAGCATTTTGCTACAAATAACATGAAATAGATGCAGGTGTTGCCAGTATTTGCTAACATCTGTAAAACTCAAGTGACTGCTACGTGTAAGTGGATATGGTAAAGGCTTTAATCCAGCTGGAGAGCTCAGTTGTTGGATAATCTCTAGTGTCACTATAATGACTCCCAGACATCAAATCCTATTAAAACTGCTTCTCAGGTCCTTTGGCCACAACGTTGCCGGGTCCTATCCAGCCCAGGATGGCGGGAGCAAGATATGATTTTTACAACTTTTTTTACTCAGGATTACCAAGCCGAGATGTAGTATCTCATTTTCAGTGAGGTCCTGTGGTTCCTTTTACAGTTGGGTGCAGTGAAGCACTGAGAGGTTCAGTGATTTGCTCATGGTTACACAGTAAGTGACTCTGGTAGAATTTGAGGATTTGAAGCTGAGTCTTCTGGTTCCAAAGCCTGAGCTTTGATTACTAGATGATGCTATGTCCTCGATGATATCATCAAATCGCATTAAAACAGTTTCTCAGAACTGGCTCTGTGATTCCAAGTGAAAGGGGATCACTCTAGTAAAACTGCAACATGTGTTCTCGCTCTGAGTCTGGGACGTCAGTAGCAGAGGCTGGCAGGGAGGATAGAGAATATCCCTTGGACACTCTCCTCTGGGGGGGAACGCTCTCATTGCACCACTCTTTACTGGCTCCTGGTGGTGGTGTGATGGAGGTGCAGTTCACGGTGTGGGTGACGACACACTGTCAGGTCCCCCCAGGCCAGCATTAACACACATGCAGCTATGGGAGAGCGGGGGTAGAAAATGCCAAAAATGTTGCATCAGTTCACTGGATGATGGCCTCACAGTCCCTCCCCATGCCAGCAGACTCTCCAGTACTCCTTCAATGGAACCCCTTAGCCTTTTGCCTGAAGAGTGTACACTCTTCCAGATCGTGAGGAGTTCCCAGGCAAGGATACGCCAGCCAAGACAGGTGATGGGAAACAGCAAGTGGAGCCAGGTGATGATCCTCTGCGACAACCCAAGGGGGCCCTCAGCAAGAACAAGTCATCACAGGGACAAAGAGTCTGAGATCTGGATGGTCTCCATGAGGAAACGAGGGGCAACTCTGGCAGGTAGCTGGAGGCATCTGAGTCCCAAATGAATGGAATGCTGGTGGGCACAGGAAAAAGAGGGTAAAAAAGCAAGCAAACAAAATAGTTTCCAAGGGCCTTTTGCTGCAAGGTTGCCTGAACCTGTTATAAAGATGAACAGGACTATCTGCTGTAACCACTGCATAAGTGTTTACAAGAGTGACCTGAAACTATGTCCCTCACTGTATTATAATGAAACGTGAGCTCTTCGTACCCCACATGTATCCATGACCCTCATGAAAACAAGATATCCCATCTCATGGGGCTATCAGTCTGATGTTAGTTTTGAATACATAATGTAAATCCTTGATCCTAAAGAGTACAGCTTAACATGAACCTGGAATCATTTGCAGTTCTACAATGCCATTAGTTACAGGCTATTAATCTTTTTAGTCACAGAGAGAAAAACAAGCGAAGCTCTGAAAACTGATAACCTACAGTGAAGTCATTAATCAGTCTGTAGCCTCTGGCAATGTAGCAATCCTTGGTGTGATGTGAAAGTGGCTGGAGTAGGACTGTCACGCCTCTGGGTGCACCAGAGCAAGTTTTTAGCAATCTGAAGTGTGGCATAGTACCTGCAACATTTGTAGCAATAGTAATCATTATTTCCCCATTTGGCTGTCTTTCTGTTTTTTTAAATGTATACTTTATTGCTTCAAGTACAAGAGCATACAGCTGTACTCATGTCTCGTATAGTAAACATGAACATTACAGAATCCATAGTAAACATGAATATTACAGAAACCTTCCAATGGTGCAGTTTAGAGTTAATGTAGACATTCTGGCTTTCGGATACAGGGTTATTCCATACTGGCCCCCATATTCAGCCAGCCGTGCTGACGCTGCTACCTGCACATACCAACAGAGATATTCCGAAGTGGCCCACCTGTGCTAAAACCTCTGCATACTGGGCCACAGTGTAGTGCACAAGCGTAACAGCATAGCACAGTGCAACAACACAGCACAAGACAGAAGCGTAACAGTATAGCACAGTGCAACAACACAGCACAAGACAGAAGCGTAACAGTATAGCACAGCGCAACAACACAGCACAAGACACAAGCGTAACAGCGTAGCACAGCGCAACTACACAGCACAAGACACAAGCGTAACAGCGTAGCACAGTGCAACAACACAGCACAAGACACAAGCGTAACAGCGTAGCACAGTGCAACAACACAGCACAAGACACAAGCGTAACAGCGTAGCACAGCGCAACAACACAGCACAAGACACAAGCGTAACAGCGTAGCACAGTGCAACAACACAGCACAAGACACAAGCGTAACAGCATAGCACAGTGCAACAACACAGCACAAGACGCAAGCGCAGCAGAAGCACTGAATATAGCGCTGCACACAGGTGCAGCGCAAATAGCACAGAGAGCAGCGCAAGGGGGTGTGGGGGCAGGGGGATGGGATAGGCAGGCACCAAGGAAAGACACACAACACAGCACCATAGGTAACAAAAATAATTGTTAATGTACAAAATGGGCAATGGCCTGTAAACAAAAACAAGAGCAGCTGCCCATAACAAAGGAGGAGAAACAAATGGAAAAGGGGAACCACCTGTATAAAGGAGGGAGTGAAACAAAAGGAAAATGGGAACTGCCTGTATAAAGGGGGGGAACAAAACAAAGGGGCAACTGCCAGTATAAAAGGGAGAGAAAAACAAAATAAAATAAAGGGGGCAACCACCCCTATAAAAATGGGGGAGAAACAAAAGAAAAAGGGACAACCACCCATATAAGGGGGCAACTGTCGGTATAAAAGGAGATAAAAATAAAACAAAGGGAGTAACTGCCTGTATAAAAGGGATGGATAAACAGAAGAAAAAGGGCAACCACCCATATAAGGGGAGAACTACCCTTATAAAAGGGGAAGAACTAAAACAAAGAGGGCAACTGGCCATATAAAAGGGATAATAAGAACTATAAAAGGGGCAACCACCCATATGAAAGGGGGAAACTACAAGGGGGGGCTAAAACAAAGGTGGGGTCAACCACCCAGTAGGATACAGTCCTTCCCCCTCAAGGGGCTGCAGCAGCAGGTGGTGGTGATGACTGGTGCCTCTGGACCACTGAGGCCAGGTCCCGCACGGCCTGCATGTTCTCCTCCACCCTCCTAAATAGGATCCAAAGCAGGCAGATCTGTCTGCACAGCAGGTCATACCTACCTGTGGCCAGCACAGCATCCCATAGACCCCTCCTACATCCCTCCGGGCACCTATGGAAAGAAATACACCAAACTCAGCTAGCTGTGCACACAGGATGAGGGACATGGGAGTGGCAGAACGTGCATAGCAGATATATAACCAGACTACACATGGGCCAACATGACACACACAGGTGGACAGAGTCACACAGCCACAATAGAATGTGTGTGGCAAACCAGAGACAACACTGTGTACCCAAATAGTAGAGGACTTCACATACAGTGAGTGTGCCATGCTGTAATAGAGCAGGACTGAGCCATGCAAGGAACACACAACACCAGCAGGCATGCCAGATGTGAAAACACAGCACTTACAACAGCATTACCAGGGCAGAGGGTGATAGTGTATTGGCCCCAGTGGCTATGAGTTTCATACATACAACTAGCACCCTGCAGACTAGGCATCCAGCATACAGGTCCATCCAGGTGTGCAGGACCATGGACATCCATGGGCCACCCTGGTCAGCAGCAGGGGTGGGGTGCAGGCACACATACCATCGGTGCACACAGCCCAGCTGTATACAGATGGGACCATTATGCAGCACTGTGTGCAGCAGGAGGTTAACACGTTAGTGTAGCAGTGTGGTAGGCAACTGAGTGCCTGGCACACTGTACCACAGTCACCATAACAAGGGTGTGAGATGCAGAGCCACCTGGAGGCAACCGCGATCCCAGCAGATGCTGGTCCCTGCCTAATTATAGGGGTCTCCCCATAAAGAGGCTGTGCAGGTAATTTGTCCTGCAATGATCCAGTGGTGTTGTAATGCTTGCATGCCACTGCCCATGTACCATGGAATGATCACACTATGGACATCACTGTGTTGGGTAGACACTACCAATGATCCATCAGAATGTCAAAGACATGGTAAGGTACATTCAACACTCATCAATGACTACTCCTGCTGTTGACCCCATGCCACATAAGGATGGCTCTGGTAGGATGCCATGGCATCGTACAAATGGCACTGAATATGGGATCGATGTGGGCAGTCTGCCACGGGCACTGTATGCTACACACAGTACGTCACATGGGTGTACAGTACAACAGTGGCCAGTGCCTATCACCGGCAGATGGATACACATACCTAAATGCAACAATGTGACACAACAGACCCAAATAACAATGACAGGCATACCACGTGGAACACTGAGAATTACTGCCAATGCCCTGGTGTACCAAGGCTGCAGCACAGGACATTTGCTACTGCATGGTGTAATACATGCCAAGTCACAGTACACATATGGGGCAGCATGTCTATTGCAATGATAATCAAACCAAAAGATGGCACAACTCCTGACACACCACAGTGTCAGTGATGGGACAATGCCCCAAGGGTCAGGTGAGTGTCCAGAGCCACAGCTGCCTAGTGGATGCCCCCACAGGCAAGCCTGCAACCTGGTGAGACACGCATATGGGCACCCCCCAACAGCAGAAACATGCGGCATAGTGTAGACATGCAACCCACACTAACAAACACACAATGCTGGGTACTTACATGGATGCATGTCCAAGGACTGGCTGGCCTCACATGACTTTCACCATGCCCCATCATGGCTGGGTGCCTCCTTCCACCATGTGGTGCCCTCCTGGCACTGTGTTGCCTGGCAGGGTCCTATTGTCTGGGGGGGGACAAAGGTGAGATGTGATCAACAGCAGGCAGTGGAACACATGAAACATTCCCATGCACCCTAAACAGTACACACGCCTATATACCAGTACTGTGCCACTGCAGCCACATGGGAAGTGGTGGGACAGGGCCATGCATGGAGACAAGCCAGTTGTAGGCAGTCATGCTGGGAGCACACAAAGAGGTGAGACCATGCACTGATCACAGCCTCAACACTACATACCAGTGTTGTAGTTAGGACTTAGCACTGTGTGCGCAAGACCCGTGTGATGCCCCTCTCAACTGTCCTCATACATACATGCCAGCTACACACCATGTACGCTTCATATGATTTAGTATGATGCATGTAGCCTAAGGTCGTACACAACAGGGGTGCAAGAATCATATCATTACAACAGTAAGGGTACATATCATACCGTAGGTGTAACCAAACACAATGGCAGATCATAGACTGGCACACCCACTCCAGTACAATTGTAAACCATGCATTATGTGACATATGCATACCTGCACCCATGCTACATCCCACGCACAGTGTACACACAACAGATATTGACTGGGACAGCACGCTGTTCGGTACACCTAATATCCTGGCTCTTAATACCCCCCCTCGCTCACATGACATATTTGTACAATAAGATACAGCACCTAGAAACATACTGCAATCCCATGTCAATGTGATATTTAGTTATTTATTGAAAATTTTGGAGAATACCTTTGTGCACAAGTGCTCTTTTAAAAAGGTTCAATACCAATAACTGAGATTACAAGGCAACATAACAAACACAATAAGCAAGTTCCAGTGGAATGAAGTCAAACAAGTACAAATATAGTCGAACAAGTACAAATAAATGCGCTGGGTCAATTGCAAACAATTTTATAATAAGGCAGGTAAACAGAAACAGTGTAAAATAAGTATAATAATGGTACATGACCTTACGGCCAGAGTCTGTCACAGTTCAAAGTGCATACAAGGAGGGATTTAGAAATACTAGCAGTTAAAATTACATTATACTGTTAGGGTTGCCTGTAGTGCTCTCTTAAACTGGTCAAACATTGGTACATTAAAGAGCACCTTTTCCAAGTACAAAAAGATTAAACTGGGAGCTCTCTTACCTCTTGGGGAGCTCCTCCCGGCTATTTTCGATTTTTTTAATACAGGTGCCAAAGGAAGGGAAGAGATCGTAATTTGCCCCCGAGGGGCTGGCTGCAAGATCCCTGTCCACTTCCTGAATCTGCAGTGTGCCCCCGCGCTCTAACCTACTGTGACGTTATTGTAGCAGAGTGAGAGGGCAAGCTCCATTCAATTGAATGGAGCGTCTTTTTGAAATGTAATTTCCTAATTGTAAATCAGGTTTTAGTACCTATTGATGGCAGAGTTCCCCTCTTACGAACCTTCTCAGTCGCTCCTTTTGTCTTAATCGACTCCCCCTCGCCTGGAAAACTGCAAGTCATCTCCCCCATACATGAAAGTGGTGACCGTACCTTCCCTGGCAATCACAGGCCTATATCCATACTACCCCCTCGCTAAGGCCCTAGAAAAGATAGTAGCTGACCAGCTCAATGACTTCCTCTCATCTCACAACCTCCTCTGCCAGGAACAACATGGCTTCCGCCATGGACATAGCACCATCACTGCCCTCATTGAGTTCTCTAGTTTCTTACATCGATCCTTGATAAAGGGCACCTTGCTAGTGCGGTTTTCATTGACCTCTCAAACGCCTTCGATACCATCAACCACCCTCTTCTCCTATCCTCCCTCCTTCAGTTAGGCTTCTCCCAGGGAGTCCAGGCTTGGTTTTCCAGCTACCTCTCTTCCTGCTTTCAGTGCGTTAAGATTAACAGTTCTTAACATTAACATTAACATGTTCTTAGAATGGGAGTGGTGTACAGGCTGCCATCTCAGATGGAGGAGTTAGACAGGGAACTAGCGGGACAGATCAGGAGGACCTGCGAGAAGGGTAGTGTGGTGATTGTGGGGGACTTCAACATGCCAGGAGTGGACTGGAGCACCCCAACAACCAAGAACAGAAGGGAGCAGGTACTGCTGGATGCCTTCCAGGGCAGCTTCCTGCTGCAAATGGTCAGTGAACCAACCAGGTTGGGGAATACCCTTGACCTTGTGCTGGCAAATGGGGACTTTGTGAGAGAACTTACAGTGGAGGAACCGCTGTCAGGGAGTGACCACCACTCAGTATGGCTCACATTGGATATGGGCAAGGAAGGAGTGGAATCTGGCACAAGAGTGCTGGACTTCAGGAGGGCCGACTTTGGGAGGATGGGGGAAGTGGTAAAAGGGTACCTGGCCAGAAGTCAATCTAGTATGGATACTAACCAGAGGTGGGAGCTCATAAAGCTGGGGATAGTGGGAGGCAACCAAAATCCTGCTGCAAAGCCCAGAGCAAGAAGGCTAGGCTAAGAAACCGAGCTGGTTGGAGCAAGGAGGTCATGGAAAAGGTAAGGAGGAAAAGAGCTGCCTTTAGGAAGTACAAGAAAACAGGGAGGGGAAGACAGAGGAGTACTTGACAGAATCGAAGGAGGCATAAGGGCAGTAAGGGGAGCCAAAGCATCTATGGAACTCAGGCTGGCACAAGGCATTATGAAGGAGAGAAGGACTTTAAGTACATCAGGGAGAAAAGGAGCTGTAAGGACCACATAGTAAGGATTAGGAAGGAGGGGGGTTGGGTGGAAGCAGGGTATGATAAGGCGGAAGCACTAAATGAGTACTTCTGCTTAGTATTTACTAAAGAGAAGGGGGGGTGACACCCAAGGTGGGAGAAATGGCAGAAGCAGGGGGGAAAGTGGTGACAGATGGGGAAATGATGGAGGGCAGAGTTCGAGAGGGTTTGAAGGCACTAAGGGTGGACAAGGTGCCAGGCCCAGATGGCATCCACCCCAGGGTACTGAAGGAGCTGGCAAAGGTCCTTGCAGGACCTTTGGCAGACCTATTTAATGCCTCACTACATTCGGGGTGTGTACCTCAGGACTGGAGGATGGCTCATGTGGTGCCCCCCACAAGAGTGGCCCCAAGGATGAACCGGGAAACTACAGACCAGTGAGCCTCACATCCATTGTGGATAAGCTAATGGAGACTATCCTGAAGGAGAGGCTGGTGGCCCTCCTAGAGGCCAAAGGACTACAGGACAGTAGACAGCATGGCTTCATACATGGCAGATCCTGCCAAACCAACCTGGTCGAGTTCTATGACTGGGTAACTAGGCAACTGGACAGGGGCCATGCAGTGGATGTCCTGTATCTGGACTTCAGTAAGGCATTCGACTCGGTGCCACATGGAAGGCTGGGAAGGAAGTTAGTAGGTACAGGAGTGGGTGCAAAGCTGGTGAGATGGGTAGGAAACTGGCTGCAGGGAAGGAAACAGAGGGTGGTGGTGGGTGGGGAGCTCTCACACCCAAGGGCAGTGACGAGCGGTGTTCCACAGTGCTCGGTGCTGGGACCAGTGTTGTTTGGGACATTCATTGCAGACATATCATGGGACATCAAGAGCAAGATCAGTCTGTTTGCTGATGATACCAAGGTTGGCGCGGTGGTGGATGACCTAGGGGGATAGCAGGGGTTGCAGGATGATCTGGCAAAGCTTGAAACCTGATCAGACACCTGGCAACTGGGGTTTAATGCCAAAAAGTGCAAGGTGCTGCATTTTGGGATGAAGAACCCAAGAAGGAGTTACCAGCCAGGAGGAGTGCAGCTAGCCCAGACAGAGGAGGAGAAGGATCTGGTTGTGCTCATTACAGGGTCAATGAACAACTCGGCACAATGTAGGAAGGCAGCTGCAAAGGCCAACAAAATGCTGGGTTGTATTGCAAGGGGTATATTCTCGAGGAGGGAGAAGGTGATTCTGCCACTGTATAGGTCATTAGTTAGACCACACCTGGAGTACTGCGTGCAGTACTGGCATCCGTATCTGAAGAGGGACATTAAGTTACTGGAGGGGGTGCAGCGCAGGGTGACAAAGATGATCGAGGGGCTGGGGGACTTATCATACGACAGGAGGTTGAAGGAGTTGAACATGTACTCACTGGAGGAGAGGAGAGACAGGGGTGACATGACTGAAACCTTTAAATACATGAAAGGAATAAACAAGACGGGTACAGAGGGGCTGTTCAAAGTAAGGGAGGGGAGGGGAAGGCCACCAGGGGCCATGATATGAGACTGGAGTGAGGAAGGTTCAGGAGGGAGATGAGGAGACACTTTTTTACAGAGAGGGTGGTGGCTGGGTGGAATGCGTTACATGCAGAAGTGGTATGCAGTAGAACAGTGGACTGCTTCAAACGAGGATGGGACAGGACAAGGGGGAGGGTTAATGAAGGGAAAGGGTGGAAGGGAGGGAGGGGCAGCTGCAGAATAAGGGGTGCTAGCTGCACATTCAAGCAGACTTGATAGACCTCTAGGCCTTTATCTGCTGGCAAATTTCATATGTTTGTATGTTCGTAACAGTGCACTCTCTGGCAGACGCCCTGTCCGCTCAGGGGTCCCCCAGGGTTCTATCCTGGGGCCCCTGCTCTTTAGCCTGTATCTAAACTCTCTCCCCAGTGCCTGTATGGGAAATGTTCTTCTTTATGCTGATAACGCGGTCCTTTTCTCCTCCCACACTGACCCCATCCACCTGCAAGCTGCCCTCCAAAACACCTTTACCCAGGCTGAAAGTTGGTTTACTGACCACAGACTTGTGCTTAACCTGAAGAAGACAAAGATTATGCTCTTTACCCACCACCAAAATAAGCACAAAGGCTCCCCACTTAGTGTCCTATGCCGCCAACTCCTCCCCATAGATCAGGTTAACTCCTTTAAGTACCTTGGCATAACATTTGATCCTACACTTTCCTTCCACAAACATATCATTACACTCTGTTCTGCTATCAACACACGTATTGGCCTACTTTACCGCCACAGAAGTTGTCTCCCCCCGATGCCCTTAGGCTGGCCATTTCCTCCTCAGTACTATTCCTCGTTGACTATGGACTTCTGATATATGGGGCTGCGGACAACACTGCCCTCAACAAAATAAAAGTCTCACTTAACAGGGCCTGCTGGCTGCTCATGGGGTCTAACAGACTAACCCATACCTGCACTCTGGACTCCTTGGCAAATGTTCTTAACTTTGATGAGAGGCTTCTCTACCAGTCCTGCCTCTTTGCCATGAAAAAATCACTGCAGGCCTGGCCCCCCCTTGGTCTGGACACCATCATTCATGCATCTCCCCCCACTCTCTCCACTCCAAGTTCCTCCAAGCCCTCCCTCTATGTACCCAAAGTCAGGACCTCCCTTTCCCAGCAGTCTTTTCATTATAGAGCCCCTTCCTGGTTTAACGCCCTCCCAGCAACCATCTCCACTGAATGAATGATTGAACCCTTCAAAACTGCTCTGTGGCTACATGTCATCAACTCCCACAGCTGTAATTGCCTGTAGCAGGGACATCTCCCTGGGGCCATCACTAATTTGTTTGCTCCGTCTAATGAATGATAGTCCTATCTCTGACTGGTACTTGGCATGTTGTGAAAAATCTCAAGTGTCATAACTTTAGCTACCACACTGTATACGGATTTCTTTTTTGCTACCTTTTATTTTATATTCACATTGTACCATGTTATTTTGTCTTGCCCTCATTGTTCAATGTTTCTTGACATGCAGCTTTTGTAAATGAGTCTCTGACTCAAAGGGTTGCAATTCCAATACCATTAAAATAAATAAAATAAAACAAGAGGTCTGTTAGTTGAACTCTGCCATCAAGAGGTACCAAAATCATGACTTACGATCAGGAAATTACATTTGAAAAAGACACTATTCAAGTGAATGGCGCACACCCTCACACTCTGACCTCTGCAGACGTCACAAAACATCAGAGTGCAGGGGCACATCGGAGATTCAGGAAGTGGAGAGGAATCATGCAGCCAGCCCCTTGGGGGCAAATTACAATCCCTTCCCTTCCTTTGGTGCCTGTATTAAAAAAGGCAAAGATAGCCTGGAGGAGCTCCACAAGAGGTAAAGGAGCTCCATTTAATCTTTTTGTAATTTAAAAACTACAGCGAAAGATGCTCTTTAGGCAAGGTATCAGGCAGCTTATTTAACCTGCCAGCAGCCCTAACTGCAAAAGAATGCTTGCCCAACTGAGTACAGCAGAAAGGCAGTTCAAGAGCATTCTGAGCCATGCTTCTGGTGTTGTAGAGACTGGCGGCAGGGTGGAAGCAGTGAGTTGGGGCCAGGGGGTGTTAGACTCAGTAGCATCTTCTTGGCTAGCTTTATTACAGATTAAGTTAATTCTGCTGTGCCAGCCCAGTGGCACTGAGGCACTGGATGACACACCTCGGACTACGCCGGTGACCCGGGTTCAGGAACGAGCCTGGGTCATTGAGAGTTGGCAGGGGAGGAGAATGATTGAGCGTCTGCAGGACTGCTCTCCTTCTCCGGGGACGGGATGCTGCTACCAGTGCTCTGGTGGTGGCTGGGGGCAATCACTGAGCACTGGCAGACCTGTGTGGATGTATTGCGGCTGACGCCTGGATCAGAGTGCATATGAAAGCACGCGTGCTCAGGACCTTAGGCGTCATTGCGTGCCACAGACAGCAGGGGAAGGAAAGCGGAAAATAGGGCACCCATTGTGGTGGCATGATGGCTGTCTCCAGTGGGGACTAGTTGGGTGCTATAGGTATGTGGCATTACTGGATCCTGACCCGGGGGGGGGTCGAGCTAGGGGGAGCACTCCCCTCCACCCTGCCGTGGGGGGCAAGCCGCAGGGGTAGCTGCGGGACCCGCATTAGGAGCCAAGGAGAATCCCCAGAGATGGCAGCCTGAGACCCCAAGAGGATGCCTGACATGATGAAGCAGGCAGACTGGTGGCTCAAGGGGGCAAAAAGTATAAACCAAAAAAAAAAGTATTCTGCTTGTTAGAGTCACAGGCAGCCGCATAGAGTGGGAGGCTGTAATCAACTAGTGATAGTACTGAGCTTGCCTCTATGAGGTCTATAAGGTGTTTAGCATCAGCAGTGAGGTTGCTTCAGTTATGGTATAAGGCTCCCAATCTTCTGTTTACTGTGGACACAAGGTGGTCAGCGTGGGAATGTGGGAAGCAAAAGATAAGGTATCATCCAGGATCACTCTGAGGTATTTAGAAGTTTCCATCTGTTCAAGTACATTCCCAGGTCATTGCAGATGACAAGGAGAGTTGCCCTTTTCTTCATTTCCCTTACCAAATGTGACACAATGGCAACACCATGGCACCACAATGGCAACACAGTGGTGAGCTACAAAATGTGTAATGGTACTACCCAGTGGTACCGTGGTTGTACTATGGTAGTTTACATTTTGATTATTTTTGGTGCAGTGGCAGGGCAGTGGTACAGTAGTATCACAATGGAATTGAAACAAACCACTGTGATACCATGAAAACCTTAATGGTAGTACAGTGGTAATCACAATGATATTGCAATGGCAAATGAATGGTATTACAGTGGTATTCCGAAGAACTTTTTGTAAGGGTTGTGGGCTTGTGAAGAGAATTGTCTTAGTTTTTTTTTTTTTTTTTTTTTTTCAGTTTAGAACCAGTTTGTTTTGGGAGAACCATTTTTCAAGGGTCTCAAAATCACCCTGGAAGGTGGAGGTAAGGCTTCCAAGGTTTGAGTTATTGGAATAGATAACAGCATCGTCTGCATGGAGAAGTACATTTGCAGACTGATAGGCATAAGGCACGTGGTTTATGAACAAGCCAAATAGTAGGAGGCTCAAAATGGAGCCCTGGGGAACCCCAATGGATATATTTGTAACGTCTGACAAGGAGCCATCTATCTTAATGTGTTGGGTGCGATTAGTGAGATAACTCTGGAACCAGGTGATAGCTTTGTGACAGGCGTAGGCCATAGAGCTTATAGAGAAGAAGCCTGTGACTTATCAAGTCAAAGACTTTTATCAAGTTGATATAGACTACAAGGGCCCCAAGGATGACACTGGAATACTCAATTAGTGTTGGATTGGTGTATGTTTTTTCCAAAATCCATGCTGTTGGAGACACTGTATGTCATATTGTTCAAGATTTGAAACAAGTTATATCTTGGGGAGATGGAATAGAGAATTAGGGACTCAGAAAACTTATGAGAAATGGTTGGAACCTATTCCTCACTCGATGAGAGTATCACAGTTATCCTACTGGTCATAATATATATGGAAATGTCATAGTAGATATTTTTATACCCCTGACAAAATTGCTAAATTTGTATCTATGAGACATGGCCTTTGTTGGAGAGAGTGTGGAGAAAAAATGGCAAATATAACACATATCTTTTGTGCCTGTCCGAAAGTTACCTAATACTGGTTAGATATAGAAAAGAGCATACAGAATATTGTGGGACCAGAAATTCAATTATCCAGTCAGATGATTCTGCTTTATATTGAGGAAGACGGAAAAGTTCCACCAAGTAGAAGTAAGTTATACTTGTACCTGGCAGCAGCTAAAAAGGTTATAACTCGCCTATGGCGAACAGCTAAAGTACCCACCCTCTCTCATTGGCATTCATTGATGACTGAGATATATTATCTAGAGAGAATAGTAGTTTCTAGAGCCGGAAGGATGTCACAATTTGAGCTCCAATGGAGGCCATGGGTTTTCTACATTTCACCTCTGGATGAAGCATTTGTTCCCTGATGAAGCTATTTGAAAGTAACCAGTTTTTGTAGGATATGAATTTTGATCTAGCGTCATTTGATATACAACAAAATGATGTTGTAGAAACATGAATTGCCATCCCGAAGAACATTCCATGTATTGTAAGACAAAAGACCAATACTATATAGATGAACTCCTGCTGTCATATTTATAACGATACAAAAAAACAATAAAAAATAAAGAATATTAAAAAAAAAAAGATTTGAAACAAGTTGATTGGACACTATTCTCTCAAGGGCTTTGGACCTGAGGGAAGAGTATGGAATATGGCCTGTAACTGGTAAGGTTAAAACGGTTGCTGCTTTTAAAAACTGGTGTAACCAGTGCGGATTTCCACTTTTTAAGGAACTGGGAGTAGTGCAGAGAGAAGATGAACATTTTGGAAATGGGGTAGGAGAGTTTCTCAACAACCAGGATAAATAGCCTCATATCAGTTCAATCACCCCTGATTCTGATTTTACTAAACACCTTTCCTATAAAATTAGAGTTGTCCCTGAGACAGGTTTAAAATAGAATTTAGGATATCCTGGCTCTGGGTCCAGTGGTTGGCCTCCATTGGAGGACAGAGCTGGCTCAGTGGGAACAACAGAGCTAAGGCCAGTGAATACAACATTGAATTTGTTGGCAATTTAAGTGGGATCAAGTACCTCATGTCCATCAACCATGAGCATCATTGGTAAGGTTTTGTCACCCTTACCAAGGAATTCTGAGACATTCTTCCAGAATCTTTTACCACTGCTTCAGTTTTAGGTTTTGCTGGGCCTTGCCACAGCTGGATTTGACCATTTGACTCCTAGTATTGCATTTATTCCTAGCATCCTTGTATTTCTGCAGATAGACTGGGGACCCAGTCTCCCTGGCCAGCGCCCAGATTATCCCTGTCTCTCATGAGGGCAAGTGGTTCACTGGTGATCCAACTGGGTGTACCTCTTACTTTGTGCTTTTTGAAGGGTGCCGATTTATTGCAGGCAGTTGTGAATTCCGTGACAAAGAATTCTAGGGCTGAATCAATATAAGGGATGGCATCAGGGAAGTTCCAGTCTAAGCTGGGCCACATAGGATTTGAATTGTGGCACGTTCATTTTGTTTATGACATGGCTGTTTAGGAACCAGAAAGGGGGGGCTGTTTTATTTCCCACAATCACTGTACCGGGGAGTGGGCAGAACTCTGACCTTTTTGACCCTGTGAGTGAGTTACAACTACCCAGTCAAGTAGTGTCGTAGTGCCTGATTTATAGTTAGTTCCAGTGTGCTCATTGCCCATTTGGGTTAGAAATAGACTAGCAATCATATCTCTGTGCCTGGTACTTCACTTTGCAGTCCCGTTAATATTAAAATTCTTGGAATCTCACACCCTTGGTGTTACCGTACACAGACTGGCTTCCAGTTCCACAGCGAGTCCTGTATCGTACAGAGCAATGGGGGGTATCTACAGGAATAGTGGTCCAATAGACCTGTATTGGTTACATATGACAAAAAGCAAATTGCTTTCCATAGGAAATAGTGTACTTAACGGGTAAACACAGGTACATTGCTTTGAAGTCTCAGAGAAAGTAACAAACAGTCTTGAACACTAAAAAGCAGTAAAGCACACCACACCGTAGTAACCATACAAAAAACTGACTGTACTCACTAGGGCATGGCACAGTGCTGATATCCACCACTGCCCTCAGCTGCAGGCAATGTGGCTCCCTCTGGAACAGACTGCTGAATCTGTGCCAGCACTGGTCACCTGCATGAGCAATGCCCATCCTACAGGTCAGGTGCTGCCCCACAAATGCCCACACCCCGCACCTGGGACTGTCTGCTGCTTCACCATCTCCCCCCACCCAGCAGCAGCTCTTCACATTTGATCACAAGGTCGACCAGGTTGGCCAGCTCCACAGCCGACCATCTGGTGTCCCTCTGGCATGCCTCCCTCCTTCTGCTTCACTTTTCTGTCATGGTTTCTAGATCTCCTGTCACCTCCCTCACACTCCCTCAGCTTCTCTCTTGCCTGCCCTTCTGACTAGGCCAGGTGTTTGTGCTGTATGATTGGCATTTTCATTATGCTAACATTAGTTTGCGCAGTACTATGCGTGTTTCTGCGTGAGGGATGGCTGTCAGCACATGAACACCAATGTGATTCACTAGCGCATGGTGAACATATGCAGCACCATACTGCGCATGCCTAATGCCATAGCGTGCACATCCACGCAGCACCGTGACATTGGCAGATGACATGCGACATGTCCACACAGCACTGTCCATAGCGCTAGTGCAAACACTTCACAAATGCAATAGCGCTATGCACGAAACTGCAATAGTCAAACAATGTATTCTAATGAGCTAATTTCACAGGCAGTGCCCTAAATCCATATTTGCATGTCATTACTAGAATGTATCCAGTCATTTGCATGCCTAATTGTGTCTGGAACTTGTAAAAGGAGCAGACAGAATCACACAGTTTCCATAGAGGTACTGCAGGTGGTTAGAGATAAGTGTAGCTTGAAATGGCATACAACAGGGATCATACCAATGTGTTTATGCTGTATCAGGAATGTATTATTGCTGTATCTGCATATGCCTTTGGGTCAGTGGTAGGCAGGCAGCTCACTGCGTGCTCGACCCTGCCCTGCAGGGACATGTATGTGTCCCAGCCAGGGGGCAGTGGGGCCTGCATGCCACCGTACCTGTGCTCTGTACTCTGCTGTGTGCATACAGTGCTCAGTGCTATCCCCCTTTCCAATTGGCATCATGACGGAGAAAGAGAGGAACCGGAAGAGGAGATTTTTTCGAGGAGGTGATGGCCCTGGCCCACTCTTACATGACCAGGGAGGACTTGATGGTCCGGCAAAGGATAACAAAGGCCCAGATAGCCCAGGCATGGGATGCAATAACAGAGTCAGCGAATGCTGTTTGTGGAAGTGGCTGAATTCTGGAGGAGGTCCGAAAATGGGCTACCAACCTCAATAGATAGATGAAAGAAGTTATGGCCGGGGCAAGCCACTAGCCCCTGTAGAGATGGTACCAGTAATGAGACTGCCAGGAGGTGGCTATGAAAGCCAAATTAGACTGACCCAGCCATGTGAGTGACTGCAGTAACCCCATCACATTGAGGTCGTGTGTGCACATGCACCAATGGCTTTGGAGGCTACATGTTCGTAAATGGGGGACTTGCCATGGCGATGATGGTCATAGCTCACCAAGCACAGAGGGCAAGCAGAGGATGTACTGTACAGATCTGCATTCTGCAGACACTTCCTACCACAGCCATATGCATGCATCCTGCATGGGCCTTGGTGCACCACGCATGTGGGCCATCACTGCTGCATGTGCTGTCAGTAATGGTGTATCTGTTGGATGGGCTACACAATGGCTGTAGGCTGGATGGTGTTATCTAGGCATCCTAGTGCTGTGGGCATCTGTGAGAAAATCCCCTACTGTGTAACAAGGGTGTTGTATACTGTGTGATCACTGATGGTTTCACCACAGGAGAGAGACAACATTTCCGACGACATCCCCTACAACGACACAATGGCACCGACGCCCAGCAACCTGATGTGTACCACCCCAACAGACAGAACCGCAACTCACAAAAACCAGCAGCCCAATGGGCCCCTCCACGATGGTGAGAACAGCAACACATGGCACAACACACCACCAAAAGAGCAGGACCGTGATCATACACCCCACCAGCCCACACACCCCAACAGGAAGACAATGGCCTACCGTACAGTGCCTGGACAGTGTAGTACATTACGACCATGCAGGGAGCACAGAACACAGAGTACACCCAGAGTGGAGGATACACAAGTGCCACAACATGCCACGGATGTACTGTAGATGTTGTACATACTGCACACCCCAAGCCATTACCGTCCCACCACCACACAGTGCATACTCTCCCGGCCCAGTAACTGGGCAACCCCCCCCCGAGCATTTCAAACCTGCAGCTTGATGTCCAGTGCCAGGCCCATCAAGTAGTCCCTCTGGCACCATACCCCATACTGTCTGACGATGTCCACCAGGTGCTGTGCACTGTCCCTCCACTTCCTGCGTGAGACGCTGACAGCCTTGCTGGACACCACCTGCTGCATCTTCATCTCTGTGAGGCACTGCTCCCCCTCAGGACATCGATGAACCACTACACTGTGGGATGGGTGGCACCCAGCAGTGAGTTGAACACCCTATGCCACCCTTCAATGGCATTGTTCATGCATGGCATTCCTTCCTGGACAGCGGCATGACAGTTCCACACGTCTGTGGGGAACAATGGCTTGCGGTGATGGCCACTCAGGACTGGTCTCCTGAGCCATGTATCTTCAAAATAGTCGAGGACTGGGGAAAGAATCTCCTCATGTTGCACAAAAAATGGCCAGCCTCCCATGTCTGCATATGTGGCACACACATCCTCCAGAGGGATGAACGCCAATGCGGGTAGCATGCGCATATGCATGGCGCATTGCTCATCCGCAACATACATCCTCATGACATCTACATGCTGTTGAATCTGCCTCCACACACATTGACACATTGACAGAGATGGAAAAAGCAGCCATGGATGATAAGCTGCCGGAATACTGTCTGCAGTGCGCCATCTCAAAGTCAATGATCATGCAGCGAGGCTTGCTTGCAGGGAATAGCTTGGAGACCTTGTTGAACACCTCAATGAACACTGCCACTGTCCTTTTGGTCATGAGGACATATACCGCTAGCAGCACAGTGGACACTTCCACACCATGCTGTGTGTAGAGCTGCTGGAAGAGCCAGGGACAGCATTTGAAGGTCCCATCCCTGAGCTAGGCACAACTACGGGTGAGGTATGCCAGGCTGCAGTGGTGTTGAAGAACAGAAAGCAGTTGTTAGTGCCCCCAGAATCATACAGTAGAAAGGTCTCACCTGCCTGTGTCACATGGTAGTCCTTGGGTATGCTGAGTTTGGACAGGTTGGTGGGGTCCACTGGTACCCTCTGTGCACCCCTCTTCACCCTTTGTGTGGCCCATTTATGTAGTCCAAAAGGTGGCAGGATGCCCCCAACAGTGTTTGGCACACCAGAGCAGCATGCCACAACCAGCTGCTGACTGCTCTCACTGGTCTCCAGCGCCCTCCTCTTCACCGCCTACCTTACTCACTCTCATGGAAACAAGATATATTTTCCATATATGGCCAAAAATGCATTTTAAATATATGAAAATCAGCCCTTTTTTATATATTTAAAAATATATGAAATAGTAAGAAAATATATGGTGTACATATGAGACATGCATGGGCAATATATAGACCATATATGAAACTAAGTTTTACATTGAGAATGCATTTTCAGCATGCTTTATAATGTGGCATGGATACAGTGTAGTGTGGATAGTTATCAGTTTTATCGGTGTGACTGTTTCCTTTTCATGCTTCTGCACTGCACTGTTTCTATGAATGGCTGATTTTTTTTGATAAAGATGATTATACAAAAAAAAGAATGCATTCTCCATATGTTGCCCATTCATATATCATATTGCATATGTTTTGAATATATAAAAAGGGGCCATTTTGTATATTTAAAATGCATTTTTGGCCATATGTGGAAAATAAATCTTTTTTCCACATGGGCAACAGTGTCCTTCTCTTCTCTTCTTTCAACAGCCCAGCTCATGGTGGAGAACTAGAGCAGTGCGAACCACTAACAGTTCTACCTTGTGAACTTTAAGGGTCGAACCAAAAAGGTTCTACCGCGTGCTACCTGGTTCTGCCAGGCAGACATGGTAAAACAAAGATCTACCTTTTTCAAGCTAAATAGCACAAGATGCAAAAGTTCTGCCAGGTTCTGCCTGGAACAAGCCACACAGTCTATCATAAACCTCTACCCCACCCTATCTCATCCCCTTCCCTTACCAGAATGAAGTCTTCAAGGCACAGCAGCATTGTGTGCACCTGTCCTCTGCCTCTTCTCCTCTCCATGTTACAGTGGGGAGAGGCCCAACTTTCAACCATCTGCCGGTGGTCCTGTAGTCATGGCCTTCTGGTTCCCAGACTGGCTATTGGGCTATTAAAAAAAATCCTTTGGCCCAATCTTCAGGGGGCACAGCTGTGTGTGTGTGTGCCCCATCCTTCGTTCCCCACCCTCATTGTCCAAAAACTAGGCTGGTCAAATGCTGCCACTTCATGTGGGGGAAGGTAAACATTGTGGTACCCAATATGTGAGATTGCAGCTCTTCCCATGCTGAGTTTGACAGCAATGTAGTTTGGGTTGGATTTGTATCAGGATGTCAGTTGCAAAAGACACCCTGATGCAAGTACCACCCCAAACAAACTTGTCATCACTCAGCAAGCATGGCATACAAAAACCATCATCACGCACTGGGTACCATGCTCTCCACCACCACCTAAGGGTGCACACTGGGCTAGCCACCTGGAATGGACAGCTAAGGCTGGGTGAACAGATGATGATAGCACATATTAGTACCCCCAGAAGCTGTGGGCAACAGATTTTTTTTTATTATTATTTATTCATTTGTTAACCAGGTTGGTGCACTGATCCAAGGACCTTTTTCAGGCACAGCACTGGTCAGAGACTGGCACAAACATTGGAGATACATTAAGGACAACTACAGTGCACAGACATGAACAGTAACTAGAATCAAGTGTGAGTCAGGCTAACGCACAGTGGGGAGGTAATCAACATACAGGTAACAATGCCAGATACATCAATCAAGTTGTACAAGTAAATATAAATTTATATTTGTAACCCCTAGGTGGCACTATCCGTAAGGTTACTACCCCTGCCTGTAAGTCTGATCACAGGTTAAGGGGCCTGGATTCGGTATTAAGGTGCCTCCACCTAGAATAATGGTACTGGCGGTGTCTACCTGTTCGGCTATAGCCCTCTGGGAAGCTATAACCACCCACCAACTCTCCTAGTGGCCCAGTACCTGGTACAGCAGTAAATTCAAAGTCAGTGTATATAAAACAGTAACAATATGCACACATCCTTCACACTTACCACCATGGTTGGACTTGCAGCAGTTTCCTTGGAGACCCCCTGTAAAATAAGGTTAGCAACACAATTGCACACTTTCAATACAGTAACCCACCTAATAATATGCACACTAGCCAGGTTAAATGTGAAAACAGACAATCAGGTTTATTTGGGGGTCATGAACAAGGAGGAGGCGTGAATCTAGGCAAATGATTGGCAATCTGATTTGATTCAGGTTTGGCATGCACTTTTTTAGTCCCAAATAAACAGTCACACAACACTGGGTACCCAGGATGGAATATCTGGCTACCCAGAGGCATTGCCCAGGGGTGGACAGCATTGCAGCTGATGTTGGGCCCCTTGATGGAAAGAAAGGCAGTTAGCATGCAAAACAACAAACTGACTATTTGTAGTCCGAGCCGGTTGGCTCAGTCTCTTGAAAACCCAAAAGTAAATAAAATCAGATGATATAAATACTCATTGCAGGGAACTACCCTGATTGTACTCATGCTACCAGATTTCTGCTGAAAGGCAGGCGATATGGAGACCTCGTGGTGTTCACTGATGAGCATGGGGAAGCAGGGCTGACATGACGCACCTCCTCTTCACGGCCTTTCCTCCAGCTGGCCACAACCTGAGAGTTGTTGCACTGGGGCTGGATTCCTGAAACCGGTCTCTCACCAAAACAGTCTCTGGTGCAGGTAATCGGTCTGGGCCAGATTGGCAAAGGCCCAGGCAGGATGAGCAAAGTGGCAAAGTTCGTTTGTCTTCAGGCTGGTGAAGCCTCCAGCTGGCATAACAGGTTGGGCCATAGGCAAGCAGGTCTCGACCCACAAAACACATTCAGCATATTCAAAATAAGCAGCACTAACTTTATACAGTTCGGATACAGTCCAGTTGCTAATTCAGTAGCTGCACTGAGTAAACCTCTCGATCCTAAATTTGTCTCGAACACAAGATGGGACGATCGCATCACAGGAGCAAATCTTTGGTCCAAAACACAAGTGGTACTGGTAAATTTCTTCTTCGTTCTGCCGCAGTTCCAAACTTAAATAGGAGCACATCCAATTTCTGCAATAGGCAGTCTCAAACAGGAGAAAGGTGGCAAGGAGGCAAGGTAGGCCTCTTCCTGTCGATTCCCCTGTGCTTCATTCAGGGAGCAGCTGCTCAAAAACTCGAGCTGTTCACACTTCAACCTCCAACTCTAACTGATCCTCTGCCTCGTGTAGCACTGGGGAGTTCCCTTGTAATCCAGAATGCAGGTTGGTTGGGGAAGCTGTTAGTCAAGAA
The DNA here is from genome assembly GCA_016271365.2 of Neoceratodus forsteri. NCBI lineage: Eukaryota > Metazoa > Chordata > Ceratodontiformes > Ceratodontidae > Neoceratodus > Neoceratodus forsteri. The sequence continues at coordinate 1,572,543,820 of CM028131.1, forward strand.
AATGAATTATGCATGAACCTCACTCGATGCACATTACTGTTTTGGTGCCTGAAATTAGGTCCCTGCAGTTCCCCATGAGCTTTGACAAAATTCCCACACATCCTGGCTTTAACACTCCAGCATTCCGATTGGCTGTGGCTGCTTGAAAATGGCTGCTGAAATACACAGGCCCAGATATTCAAAAAGGTTGTGCATGGCACAACAGTATTGCGCCATGCACAACCCACTGATGCACCCCGGCACGATATTCAAAAGGAAAAAGTGCAACGCACACATCCCGATGCACCAGAGAGCATCAGTTATGTATGCAGGCACAGGTGGGGGGGGTGGGCCCATGCATAACCTGCACAGCCCGATGTTCAGCCCGGGATGTGCAGAGTCATGCATGCGCAACCCCTACCTGCACCTGCACAAAGTTAAGCCAAAAAAAAAGGAACAAATGATGGCCACCCACAGGTGAGCTGCCACATTGCAGGGCACAACACGGGAGCTGCCACCTGTGGGTGGTCACCCGAGTTCCTGCCGCACCTGGCAGTGCCCCCCCATGCCCCATTGCAGGCATCTGTGTAACTAAACCCCCCCCTCCAATATCCCTGGTGGTACAGTGGACTGCTATGTGCCTGGTCACGGGCATATGTTGAAATCACACTGGTCCCCTGCAGCCCGATCGCAGGCATTTGTCTAAATGAACCCCCTAATATCCCTGGTGGTCCAGTGGACTGCCATGTGCCCGATCAAGGGCATCAGTATAATAAACTTCGTCCATTATCCCTGGTGGTTCAGTGGACTGACGCTGCCCGATCATGGGCATCTGTAAATCATAAAATAGTCCTATTACCCTGGTGGTCTAATGTACCCCTCCCACCCACCACTAAGCCCCACCGTCCCGCGTCCCCTGGTCAGTCGGCGGGCGGCAGCGCACCACCTGCCTGCCGCTCCGCGCGCCCTTGACGACAGCTGTAGGGGCTGCACGCCCATTGGTTCACAGCATGAGCCAATGGGCATGCAGCCCATACCGTACTACACATTCCAGATATGTGAATGATTCCAGGCAGGGGGGACAGAGACCATAGTAAGGGAGAGATTAAAGATAAAGGTAAGTGAATAGGCAATGTCATGGGCCACTAATTTAAGAAAGCGGGGGACAGACCATCACTACCAGCACTCCCTCTTGATGGAAGTCTGAGGAGGAATTTAAGTGTCCCAGGAGATGAAACGGTCTTGAAATAAAAAGAATGGCAGCTGGAAGTAGTGGAAGGGGGCATGGACACCACTGACTCCAGGAAGTGGGAAGGGAACCATCAGGCAGTGCGTCAGGGTGGACCACTCCAATCACGTTACCACCAGCATCAAGTAAGTGCGAGTGCAATGTGTTGTTCAATAAGATAACTCCCAGAGCCAACCCACCAGTGCAGCAGTAGTGCTACTGCTCGCAATGCCAGCAACACTGGTTCGGGAATGAGCTTGGGTCATTGGAGGGCCAGCCAGGGGAGGATGTTGGAGCATCCCAGGGATACTCACCACCTAAGGGGAGGGAGGATTGCCATTCCCCATTGTGTTACTGCCACCTGGTATCCCCAGGTAGTAGTAGCAAGTGGGGATTCAGGAAGAGGGAGGGGAGCATTGTCACCTCCAGTATCTGTGTACGCTCTGCATGTGCACACTGGGCAGGGTCTCCGTCAACATTCAGGGATGGGAGAAAAAGGAGGAGGAGAAAATGCTGGCTGCTGCAACATGCTGTCACATTGCTTCTTGTAGGCCCCCCTCCACCAACTAAGGCACCGTTGCTAGACTGAACATTAATGCCACCAGAGGAATTGGGGTTCCCTCTGGTGGTCCCACCCTGGGGGAATCCAGGGAAGATCCTTGGCAATGGCAGATGACAAGGTTGGGTAGCGACATGGACCGATGTAGAGCCAGTCAGAGGAGGATAAACAAAAACAAATTAAGATAACCATCCATACCACGGCTGCCCCCATCTGAAATGGTTTAGCTCCCTACTACTACCGTATATGAAAAACCAAAACCTGCAGCCCTGGTCCTGGAAAGATTTACTCACTCACTGTCACCCACACACAAACAATTCTAGACCTTGGGGATCATTGATTTACAGAGCTAGCTAGCTCACACAAAAATATGCAACACAACTCAAAATATTTACCTACTAGGCCATCAAACCTATCTGCAATGTTCTCTTTCTTTGCCTGACTAGATTAAAGAAAACTATAAACATGAAAAACAGTACACAGTATATTGGTGTAATATATGAATAAGCCTTAATAATACTATACTGAGTTATACAAAAATTTCCCAGTAATACATCACTACTCTCATTAATACTATCCTGAAAAGTGATAATACTATCGTTTTTGCTGTTAATACTACAGTTCAAATGCCATCTCCAACTGTAATATTACCAATGGATCCATATATTACACAAAATAACAGAAAGATAAGTGTTTTACAAGGCAGTAATACCATCCCAAGGTTTTGGGGACTTTAGGCCTTCTCGAGCTTCACTCGCAAGGTTCCATGTCCCCAAAACCTCTTGATGGTATTACTGTCTTGTATTACACACTTATCTATCTATTATTCTATTTATATGCAATGGAGAAGTAAATTAAAAAATAGAAATAAACGCATTTACACTCAAGGCATGTCATCTGCATTCATGTACACTGCAGACACGTCATCCAGAATACAGACTACAGCAAGAGTCTAAGGCGAACCTCATGCATAGCCAGACCTACTTCAGAAGGTCCATTTTGTACACATGAGGTCTCAATTCACAAAAAAAGTAAAGTGTGCCCGCAACTGCCGTTTCAGCCCCACTTTCATTAAAAACAGTAAAAGTACCTTTTTTAATCAGAAACCCTTGTCCACTGCATTCGTGCCATCCCGTAGTTGATACAGCAGTAGCCGTGGTCGCACTGACTCACCATAACTGCCACAGGGGAAACTGTTATCCTAGCAGCAGTCTAATAATGTTACATTGCTGATGAAAAAAAACTATGTTTGCAGTTTCAGTTATCCAGCTACATACAGACATAACTTGGGATCATTACCCATTGCTGCATATTCCATCTAGAAATATCCAGGAAATCCGCAGCATATTCCATCTAGAAATATCCAGGAAATCTGCAGCATATTCCATCTAGAAATATCCAGGAAATCTTGAGCAGGTTAAATTTTCATGTTCATAATTAAACTATTAGAGCTTGGTGCCGCATTATTATATCCTTTTTAATGGCTAAATTGGTGATTTACCCCATGTCAAGGAAAATAATCTGATCTATGGTTATTGCTAAAAAAAAAAAAAAAAAAAAACACAGATAGCATCCAGGGTGTATAGCCCACTAAGCAATGCTGTAGGCTGCCACCAGTCATCAATGTGGCAGTTTCCAGCAGTGGGAATAAGACACACAACCACCAAAGACAGTACTGAATGCAGTTTGACCCTCTATGAGGAGTGATGTTAACCTGAAGATGTGCTTGTGTGAAATGACTACGCATATTAGAGTTGTCAGAACTAGTTCTAAAAAGACTAGAACCTAAGGGTTCGAGTTCTAAGTTAGAACTAGAACACCCATGTGTTCTAAGCAGTAAGGGTTCTAAATACTTAATAAAGTGCTTTTTTTGTTCAGACGTTTTGAAAACTGGAGATGCCAACCTGGAAAACAAAGTTATTATTAGGAATTAAATCCTAAAATGTTTTAGAGAGTGGCAATATAAGAATGTTCTGCTCACATGCAGATGTGCCAAACACATGGAATTGTGACACTTGGCAGTTGCATTTTGAAGGGTACAATCAGTGCCTCTTTTCTGCATGTGCAGTGAAATATATTATTGCTCTTCTGATAGGGCAGGACTTTTATTTATGTGTTTTCCTCCTCTCAGCATCATTACCTGTTCTTTCTCTTCAGTCCTGTGTACAAAAGAGTTCAAGTTCTAAAGAAGATTAGAACCCTAGAACTCTGCATTGCAAAGTTCTAGACCAGAACCAGAACCCAGAACTTCAGTGGGTTCTGACAACCCTAACACACTATAACTTTCTTTGCCTTTGTGACTGTGACATGGAGTGACATATCCCAACACAAGAAGGCTAGTAACGGTGCAACATTTTAGGGTGAAGAGAAAAAAAAATCCGGTCAACACAGGTAAAACTTTTGTTTTTCAAAGCATCAAGTTTATTAATGAATCTTAACTGCCTCAAGAGCTTGCATTCTGTCCACTACCCAAACAACATGTGCTATGGGCAGTGTGAAGCAATCAAGGCCGGCCCAGTGTTGCAGAGGGCACAGGTGCCTTGACGACTTACCTTTCCCATGCTGGTGACCCAAGTTCGGAAGCAAGCTTGGGTTGATGGTGGTCGGCTGGGGGGCTGTGAGAGGATCTAGCAGATGCCTGGCAAGTCTCCTCTCCCAAATTGGGGAAGTAGAATTCCCTGTCTCTTGGCTGCCACCAGGTTGAGGTTCAGTGGTAGCACCAGTGCTTGGGGACTGGCTATACACTGAGTGGATGGAGCGGTCCAGCAGTTCCAGAGTGCATGCACGTCTCCACGCACATGTGCTTCTATGTTTGCCGTGACTCCAGGGTGAAAAACCAGGAGGAAAATGGAGGTGGGAAATGGGCTCATGAAGCCCTGCCCAAGGTACTATGGTCTGCCCTGCTACCACTCCAGACAGAACTACTGGAGAGAAGGAAGCAGAGAGAGGGGAGTGAACTGACCTGCAGTACCAGGGCACAGGGCTGAACAAGCTTCCTGGTTCTGCCCAGGGGCATAAAAATCTCTATGGTAAAAAAAAAAAAAAAAACTTGAAGCAAAAAATACACTGTTTATTTTCAAACTGCTCATGGCATATCCCCTATGGATTGTATGTAAGCCCTCCCCCCATTATGTGGAGCTTACTACATTGCCTGAAAAGTGGTAGTGCCAGTCTCGGTGCCAGAACCCATAGTTATAGGTGGGACCCTGGCATCGAGGTATAAATGCCACCACGTAGCAGGAATCAGGGTCCAGGGTGGAGAGCCGAAGGGTTGGGGCCATGGGCCCAGGGTCCAGGGTGGGACGATAGCCACCCCAGCCCTATAGCAGTTTGGATCCACTATGTTGAAATGTGTCTGAAAGGGGCTACATATGCCTGGGTGTTTTTCGAACCCCTGAGGAGGTTTGGGTCCATAGTTACTGCCACGAGGAGAGGAGCCGAGGCCTGGAGTGAAGGGGACCTGTGCCGTGATCCTTGGCACCAGGACAGACCAGGCAGTGTGAGCCCATAGCATCTGAAGAGCCTGGTGGCTACCATGGATGTCCATGGTCTGGAATGTGAAAGGCCAGACCATGGAGACCTGGAAGTGGCAGCTCGAGGATCCTGAACTGGTTTCCATGTCCACCAAAAGTAACATTATCACGTGAGAAGGTAGAGCCAAAATCAGCCCCACAGAGCTGCAGAAAATGCTGTGAGCCCTGGCCACAGAGGTTCCTTCATTGGGTCTGCAGTGCGGCCTGTATATCAGGCATGCAGCCTCTAGTAAAGGGGCTGAGAATATTTGAAGCTGCATTTCAGGAATGTGGAGCTGTGTCTCCTGTATTTATTTATTTATTTTTATTTGTTTATGAAAATTTCGGATAACACCTTTGAGCAAACAGTGCTCTTTTACAAAGGTTCCACATCATGGACAATGGACACGTATAGACAAGAACAGGCAGGTAGATAACAGTTAATACAGTTACTGTACATGAGCTGCCAGTGGCTTTGTCCAGATAAGACAAGACAATAGAATTAATAATAGGTAAAACATTACAGATTGCATGAGCTGCCAAAGGCTTTGTCAGGATAAATGTGGACAGAATTAATGGTGCAATATCGCCAGATATTATACAAAGAGAGCTTGGGAGGTTACAATTGAAATAGTGATCTGACAAGTGTATGAGAGGGCCAGAGGTAGTTGGTGAGAGGACAAGGTAGTAAGGGACAGGCAAGAACCGAGGGGTGGGAGTTTGGAGGGATAAGGCAGGTGTTGAAGGAGAGGAGTAGGTGATGACGGAGGGGAGAAGGGTTGGGAGATGTAAGGAGGTGGTAATAGGATTGGTGGGGGAAGGAGAGATGAGTTAGAATGGGCAAGGAGGAGAAAGGAGAGAGGAGAGAGAAATGAGGACTAGAAGAGAGTTAAGGAGGGCTAGGTGAGAAAGGAGAGAGGGAGAATATGAGAGCTAGGAGGTGCAGGGGGGAATAGGGAGGAGGGACAAAGATGTGAGAGGAATGGAGAGAGGGAGGAGGAATCTGGGGACAAGGGAGGAGGCTGAGGTGGCTGACGTGAGATACTGGAAAGGGTTAATAGGAAGGGAGAGTGCGTAAGTAATGGAGAGGCCAGGAGGTCAAGTAGGAAATTTAAGTGTAGCAGTCACAGTAGGCACTGGCTGCCAAGTGCTGGCTTAGTTTGTGCTTAAAGGAGCTGAGACCATGAAAGAATGATACCTTAATATTTAAGCTTGGTAGTCCATCCCAGTCCAAGATGGGAAACATCTGATGGGACAACCAAAGAGTTTAAGGGCATTATCACTGTTTTGTCAATATTGAGTTTATTATTGGAGAGCCTACCAAAATCCTGAATAATATGCAGAGCTGCCAGAACAGAAGCAACGGGATCCGAGAGATATAGCAGAATATCATCTGCATTGGTCCACAAAGCCCTGTCACTGGGTTTAATCAGGGTGTGAGTACAGTAATGTCCTTGACTGTTTAGAATATAACAAGTTGCTGCCATCACCAATACTACCTGGAACTTGCATTGGCTCAGTTTGGGGGGACCCAGGTTCGGGACTGTGTGCCCCAAGAGTTGTACCACGGTTATGACCGCTGCTTCAATGTGCCAGAATCAATTGTGCCCACACCCAGCCGGCCCAGTGGCGCTGAGAAATGAGGTGCTGGATGCCTTACCTCATGCTAGGCCGGCACGCCAGGTTCAGGAACGACCTCGTGTCATAGGGGTGCCAGCATGGGGGGGGGAGCATGACTGAGCGGAGCTGGTAGGCTGTTCTCCTCTCCTGAGGGTGGTGGGGATGGGTTGTCATCCTCCCGTAGTTCTGCTCCCAGCGGGTGGAGGTCCAGTGGGAAGCATAGGTTGAATGGTCTGAGCTGGTAGCACGGTGTGCCTGCATGCCTCCATATGCACACACGGCCGTGTGCCAGGTCCTCGGACAGGGACAGGTGGGGTAAAAACCAATGGAAAAACTACCATAAAAATAATAATAATAAAAGAAAAACATGGAGCTGGCATTGCAATGTAGCCTGAGCCTTTATGAACGGTTATGTTTGGGACTTGCAAATAAACCCAGATCTGTTTTAAACTTTTATCCATTTGGACAGTTGCATTCCTACTGTGGAGTTTTAAGCCATGAAATATTATCCTATTTTGTCTAACAAAGAGTCCCCCCCCCACCAAGGACTGTCTGTCTGCACCCCGTTACCCTCCTTGCACCCGGATGGAGCCAATCCATCACCAAATGAACTCCTGGATCTCAGGTACAATTTTAATATTCATCAGTATGGTTCTGGACAGTGTTTTTTGGCTGTAAGGCACTCCCCTTCCCCATGAACTCTACCATCTAAATATCCCTAGACAGAGGAGGAGGGCTTACATGTACCTGGGTTGGCCTTGCTCCAGCAATGATCTCTGCTTCACCCATGCCCCCAGTACCCCTCTGTGATCACCCAGGCCTTCTGTGATCCAAACAAAATCATCATCTTCGTTAAGTCTGCCATTCTGGTCCTTGACTCTGCTATAGGATTGGGATGAGGCAAGCTGTAGCAGGACAGGATGAGTCTCAGGATCTTCCTATAGCCACAGCCTCTCCTACTCTGTTGACTGACTGACCAGGAAACCATCATGCTTAGACTGCCAAAAATGACGCATGCTCCAGGCTGCAAGTGCTGGCTCCCATGCTCATACAGACACTTTGGGTGGCCAGAAACCAGAAAGAAAAAATAAATAAAAGAGGAATAGACTTAGGAAGTGGGCAGCCAAATGCACAAATCAGATCCTCGGAATTCCTGATCTGCCTGCTTTTGCTTGATGGACAGGCTCCAACCAGGGCTGTGCTCCTTCTACCTCCAAGCAGCAGCACCTACTTGCATCACGGTGACAGCGAGCTTCACCTTAGTTAACTGTATTAAGTGAACCAAAGTTTGCTCAAAACAGGAAAGTTTGTGGGTGTTATTGCTCATGCAAACAGCTGAAGTTCGACTTTTTTAGGGTTAAGGTTAAGCCAAACTTGTAGCCCTGTTGAGGACGCAGGGGAGGACGAACAACCTGGACTGTCAAGACAGCTGCTGTTCCTGCAGCTGACCCCTGCTAGGGAACATCTAGAGTTGGACTGCACCATAGAGATGTGTGTTGAAGTGTCAGGGTAATTATTGGGTTCGGTTCCCTAACCCGACTTCCAGGGGTTGTTCCGTGTTCTGGGAATAATCTCTCAGAACTAGTGGGAACAGCCACCCTATTCAGAAATTCAATTAGATTAGGGTGAAGTCTAACCAGGTGTGCTGATGATGCACCTGGCTGCGTGTCCAATTATTTATTTTTATTTTTTGAAAATCTAGGATTACAAGTACCTTTGAGCCAAGGATCTTTTACAAAGGTTCCACGTCAAGAGATAAACATCTTAGGCTAAGCTACATTAGTCAATACATAGGCAAACAAAACAATTTTTAAAACAGAGATTAAAAACAACGCTCATTGGTACAGATGTTGCATCGTAGAAATAATGTAAGAAAACACTTAGGTTCGGATAAGTTCAGAGATCTATAAGTAGTTGGGAACAAGGGGTTGGGAATTAGGTCACTGTTACTTTATAACCACCCTACTTCAATCATACTAACATACTAAATTGCCAACAGAATAGGCCTAACGGTCTTTCGTGTCTGCTCGTTTGGTCAGCCCCCGTCCTGGGAGCTGACCTTGCTGCCCCCCTCGCCCTCTCTGGCTTCTCCCTTCCCAGTCCCGGATATTCTCGCTGCACTGGATTTTGCTTCCAGAACCCTTCCCCTGTACCTGTCCCACCCCCTCTTGAACCCCTCCACCGTCTGCCTCCACCAGCCCCCTGGGCAGCGCATTCCATGGCTCCACCACCCTCTCAGTGAAGTAGCACTCCTCCTTTCTCCCTGAATCTCCCTCCAGCTTCCACCCATGTCCTCTAGTTGCCCCCATCCTTCCTTCGAAGCACCCTGACTACTCCTCCCCATTTACCCCTTCATGTACCTGAAGACCGCTATTATGTCCCCCCCAGTCCCCTCTTTCTTACAATGTGTACATATTTAGCAATTCAAGCCTCTCCCCATAGGTCCTGTCCCCCAAAGCCCCAAATCATTTTGGTTGCCCTCCTCTGGACCCTCTCCAGGAGTTCAATGTCCCTTTTTAAGTGTGGCCTCCAAAACTGCACGCAGTACTCGAGGTGCGGCCTCATCAAGCAGTTATACAGAGGGAGTAACACTTCCCTCCTTCTGGAGGTGATCCCCCTAGCGATGCATCCCAGCATCCTGTTGGCCTTGGCTGCTGCCCTCCTACAAGTCTCCGAGTTGTTCGTCTTGACATCCACCACCACCCCAGGTCCCTCTCAGCCATCGAGACTTGTAGCATTCCCCCCGAAGGGTGTACACTTGGCCCGGGTTTCTGGCTCCCAAGTGCAGTACCTTGCATTTCCCTTCATTGAACCTCAGCTTCCACTTTCTAGACCACCTTTCCAGAGCCTCCAAGTCCCCCTGTAGGTCCACCCTTCCCTCATCCCCATCCACCACGGCCCCCAGTTTTGAGTCATCCACAAAGAGACTCATCTCACTCCTGATACCCATCCTTATGTCAGAGATGTAGGCATTGAACAGGAGGGGCCCAAGGATCGATCCCTGTGGGACCCCACTAATGACCCTCCTTGGGGATGAGACTATCCCACCAGTCCAGTCCTGGAGCCAACTGCCTATCCATCTCTTCATCTGGTTCCTCACCCCCATTTCTCCCAGCTTATCCAACAGGCCCCTGTAAGGAACAGAGTCAAATGCCTTGCTGAAGTCAAGAAAGAGGACGTCCACCGGTCTACCCAGGTCCAAGTCACTCGTCACCCAGTCATAGAACTCCACAAGGTTTGTCTGACACAATTTCCCCGGGATGAATCCACTGGGGGGAGCTGGGAAAACTGAAGTAAGGTGCCTGCCTGGTGCCATGGCTTGGAAGGACAGGAAGTGCATCCTCAGGATCACAAGAGCATCTGCAAGGGAGTCTGAGCTGGACGTAATTGTCCACCTAGGGACAAATGACTTGGCTCATCATGAGATTAGAGCAGTGCAGGAGGACATTGTAGAGTTGGGAGGGCCTAAGACAAGTAGCACACACAGTATCCTTCTCAGAGGTGCTGTCTGTCAATGGCATGGGGAGGCGAGGGTAATTAGCACCATGCAGTTTAATGAATGGTTAAAAATGGTGTGGAGCACAGGAGTTTGGCTTTATTGGGGACTGGGGTTCGACCTGAGGACACCAGCTCTATACTGGCAAGATGGTTGCATCTGTCCAGGAAGGGAACAAGTCTTTGAGCAATCGGTTTAAATGCTTCATTTGCAAGCTTTAAACTAGTCAAAGGGGAGGCACTGATAAGCAGCAGGAAAATCCCAGCCTCTCCCTACAAAACAGGGTACTAAATGAGAAAAAGACCGAGGTAGAAAGGTCAGTGGGGGATGCTGCAACAGAAGGTAAAGCCATCACAAAATGGAGAGCAATGAGTACCAATGCCCATAGTCTGGGTAACAAGCTTCCTGAATTAGTGGCCTTGATGGAGGAGGAACATCTGGATACCGTGGCAGTCACAGAAACATGGTACACACAAAACCATGACTGGGACATAAACATACCAGGATACACTATCTACAGGAGGGACAGGGAGGGTAAAAGAGGAGGAAGAGTAGCTCTTTACATAAGGGAAGGAATAAAAGCAACAGAACAAAAGGGTAAACAGGAGGAGAAGAAGCACTGTGGGTAAATTTGGAGACAGGCAATGGCACACACAGTCCGCACAGGGTTGTATACAGACCCCTCTCAGGAGGAGGAAATGGACAAGGAAATGATAGAAGTATACTTAGAATGGCAGAAAAGGGAGATATTGCTGATGGGTGATCTGAATATGCCAGATGTTAACTAGAGTGCAGTTGCAGCAGCCACTTCAAGAGTGGGGTTATTCTAGATGCCCTACAGGAGGCATGCCTTAGACAACTAGTATTGGAGCCCACTCGAGAGGAGCAATCTTAGACCTGGTTCTCTCAAATGGAGATGGAGAGAGGATCACAGATGTAGAAGTGAGTAGCCATCTGGGAACTTGAGCATCGAACAGTATGGTTCACAATAAACACAGCAATAGAGTCAAGCCACACAAGGCAAAAGTACTGGACTTTAGAGGGCTGACTTTGTTAAAATGGCTGAGTGCCTAAGGAATGCACTAGCAAATGGGCAGGAAGGAGGGTGGAAGAACAATGGGGAATAATAAAACTGCCATCACAGAGGTAACGAGCCTTTGTGTGAAGCAAATAAACAAAACAAAACAATGTAAGAACACTATGGTTCTCAAAGGAAGTGGCAGTGAAGGTTCAAGAGAAAAGAAAGCTTCAGGAAGTACAAGGAATCGAGAAGGAGCAGGACAGGGAACTGTATCAGTTAAAGCAAAAGGAGGCTGGGAAGGCAGTCAGAACAGCAAAGGCCCAAACCGAGGAAAAGATAGCCAACTCAGTTAAGAAGGGGATAAAACCTTTTATAGGTACATCAGGGAGCCAAGGAAGACCAAGGAAGGATAATGAGGCTTAATAAAGGGGAGGGAGGTGGGCAGAGGAGACTGTGAAAAGACAGAGATACTAAACAAATATTTTTGCTCAGTATTTACAAATGAAGAGGGGGAGGTACCTAAAACAAACAGTAGAAACACTCTGGATACAGAAGTTGATATCAGCCCATTTGCAGAAGAAAGGGTTCTGAAAGAACTCTTAAAACTGAAGGTGGACAAAGCAATGGGGCCTGATGGGATTCATCCCAGAATCCTAAAAGAACTAAGGGTAGAACTAGTGACACCACTGATTATCCTTTTTAACAAATCATGGGAGGATGGGGTGGTACCCGAGGACTGAAGGAGGGCAGATGTGATTCCTTCACAAAAGTGGGAGCAAGGCAGAAGCAGGAAACTACAGACCTGTTAGTTTAACCTCAGTGATAGGGAAAATGATGGAATCACTTCTGAAGGAAAGAATTGTCGAGTATGTAGAGGCCAGAGGGGCACAGGACACTAGGCAGCATGGATTCACAGTGGGAAGGTCATGCCAGATGAATCTGATAGATTTCTTTGACTGGGTGACCAAAGTAGTTGATCAGGGAGGGGCTGTGGACATGGCCTACCTAGACTTTAGCAAGGCATTTGACACAGTTCCACACAAAAGATTAATATACAAGTTAACCAGCCTGGGAGTGGGTCCCAAGATGACAGCCTGGGTAAAGAATTGGCTGGAGAATAGGACACAGAGTAATAGAAAATGAAGTCCACTCAGAAGAAAGGAGGGTTACTAGTGGGGTACCACAGGGTTCAGTATTAGGACCGGTCCTCTTCAATGTCTTTATAAGCGACATTGCAGAGGGACCGAAGGAAAAAGATGTCTCTTTGCAGATGACACAAAGATCTGCAACAGAGTTGATGCACAGGGTGGGCAAAGGATGAGAAGGACTTGGCAAGGTTAGAGGAATGGTCAAATGTATGGCAGCTTAGATTCAATGCTAAGAAGTGCAAGGTAATGCACCTGGGAAACAAAACCAGGGAAGAGTACACAATGGGGTGAGATACTAACAACAACAAAATGGAAAGGGACCTGGGGTAGTCATATCAGATGACCTAAAGGTGGGCAAGCAATGTGAGAGGGCAGCAAGGAGGGTGGGGGATACTGGGATGCATAGGAGGCATCACCAGTAGAAAACAGGAAGTTATTATCCTCTGTACAGACAGCTGGTAAGATCCCATCTGGAGTACTGTGTAGTTCTGGAGACCCAATCTCCGCAAAGACATAGACAGGATGGAAGCTGTCCAGAGGAGGGACTAAAATGGTGCAGGGTCTGCACCAGAAGACATATGAAGAGAGACTTAAGGAGCTTAATATGTATAGCCTGAGGAAAGGAGGGAGAGGGGGACATGATAGAAACGTTCAAGTACCTCAAGGAATCAACAAAGTCCAAGAGGGTAGCATCTTTCAAAAAGAGGTGTGCAAGAACAAGAGGCACAATTTGAAGATAGAGGGGTGACTCAGAGGTAATTTAAGAAGTATTTTTCACAGAGAGGGTTGTGGATGCTGAACGGGAGGTTGTGGAGTCAAAATCAGTGGTGGAATTCAAGCATGCATGGGACAGTCATAAGGCCATTCTAGGGGGTGGGGGTAGGAAGAAGTAGGCTGCTGGTTAACTAGGATCTGCAGCTTATCCAGTAGGTAGGGAAATGGGCAGACTGGGTGGGCCAAGCGGTCCTTATCTGCTGTCAAATTCTATGTTTCTATGAAGCAAACCCTAGACGATCACGAGAACCGTGAGCGCTGTAGCAATATTACAATTATAGGTTTGCCGGAGGGGCTCGAGGGAAACGATTGCTCCACCTTTATCAAAAAGTGTCTGGTTGCTAACCTGCAATTCCCTTCTGACAGAGAGCTGAAGATCCAGAGGGCACATCGTTCGCAAGGCCCGAAGCCATCACCCGATCAAAGGCCTCAGCACCTCATTGTCAAATTTTTAAGGTACCAAGATAGAGTGGCTGTGCTCAATGCAGCGAGGAAACAGGGAACTATCCTTGTACAGAAGAGGAGAGTCAGCACCTACCCTGACTATTTGTGCATTCTTCAGATTTAAAGGCAGGCTTTCTCCGAAATTCATCGCTTGCTACATACTAAAAACTGATCTTTTACTCTGGCTTATCCCGCTCACCTGATAATAAGACCGCCAGGAGGAAACACTAGAGCCTTTACTGATTCTTTAGCAGCTATGGAATTCGATCGGGGCCTAGAGGTTCAGAATAAATCTTGAAGATGCAGTGTGGATTGATGGAAATGTCATTGTTCAGTTGGGGTTGAGATGCAGACCTTGTTCCCGAACTTTTAACATCATTTGGGGCTCCGCTCACCTGAGGCCTCCACACCGAACTATATGTGCAGTTCTCTTAATTGACAAACATTCTGTGCAACTTGTTTGATAACATGGATGGTAATGGCCTGCATTCCAAGTACTGTAAATTCCCTTTTTTCTTTCAACAATTTGTTCTCATTTGTTGCCATGCAGAAAAGGAATGCTAAAACTGCAACTCCATTTTGAAGATTTAAAGCAGAGTAACGCTGAAAATTTGAACCTATTTTAAAGTTTGATATTTTAAGTAATTATCGTTTGGTAGGGGTAGTCTCTGAGGGCATTAGGATATAGGGTACGAAGTCCTAGCTGGAGTCTGGCGAACACCAGGTTTACCCCATTTTTGTTTATTTGTTGACCCAATAAGTTTATGAGTAATTTTGGTTTTAAGATTGGTATACTAAAATAGAGAGGGGGTGCTATTTACAGTATTTTAGATAGGTAAGAGCAATGGAGGTAAAACTGTGAACTCCATGGAACTGGGAGACTCTGCTCTGAACAAATATCAGTGGGGGGCAGCGTTTTCCCAGAACGCCTCCTAAGAGAAGTCGAAAATTTCTTTTTTTTTTTTTATAACTGTACTGGGGACAACTGAGAAGTCTTTGGGTAATCCCACAAGTCGTGGGTGGAGGAGGGGACTATTAATTTATGGATTGTTGGGTCCTTGGGGACTACCAAAAGAAGGTACTAGCTGAGAGGGGTTTATAGTTTATAATAAATATTTAATTAGGTTAAAAATTTATTGCAAGGGGTGTATGCTCAATCCACGACAAGTAGTAGGAAATGGTTGTAATACTGCCTGTTGCAGCTAGTTCTATGGCAAGGGGGAAGGGAGGAAAGGGGTGAGGAATACAAATACACTATTTTTTGCTGTTCCTATGTTTTAACCTGTTGACTGTTGTTGTTATAGGGAGGAAGAGAGGGTTATGTTGAGGGAAAGTTTTTACTGTGTTAAAAAAATGTAGCTTTGACAGCGAAGAAGTGTTAGATATACAAGTACATGTGAATGCACGAAGGGTAAAAATGATTGAAAGGAAATATAATGATGGCTAATATATCACTGATTTCCTTGAATGTAAATGGGCTTCGAACCGTAGCTAAAAGGAAAAGGGTTAATTCCTGTCTTAGACATAAAATGAAGGGGGATATTATATTCCTACAAGAAATCCATTCTACAGGGGAGGAGGTGGATGCCTTGCAAAGGGCTTTGGGGGGGGGGACATTGTTAGCATCGCCTTTCAATTCCAAGGCACGAGATGTAGCAATTTGGATCAGGCCAGGGATCCCCCATAAAGTGCTGTCTTCTGTATCTGACCCACAGGGCAGATTTGTAATTGGAGTGGTTGATCTGGGAGGCACTGTTTTAACATTAGTGTCTGTATATGGCCCAAACTTAGATTCCCCGGATTTCTTCTCCCATCTGGAGACTACATTGGCCCCTTACCCTGATGATATAATTATAGGGGTGGATTGTAATACATATTGGGATCAGCACCTGGACTACTCGGGGATGAGGAGAGGTCCTCCCCCCGGGAGTGTGGGGACATTGCATTGTATGATGGAGGGGAGATCTCTTTTAGAGGCATGGAGATTTTGTCACCCTGCCCTTCAGGAATACTCCTTTTATTCACATGCTCACAAAGTTTATATGAGATTGGACTATTCATTTATGACAAAATCAAGAGTGGGGAATATCACTGAGGCATAATATGGCCCTATAACGAGTTCAGATTATGCCTCCCTGAGGGTGGTAGTGGAAGGGAGAAAAGTACCAAGTGGCAATCCGCAGTGGCGATTAGACCCTGCCCTTCTGGGTGATCTGAATTTTATTCAACAACTAAAAAAGCAGGTATTGATTTTTTTCGAGGTAAATCGACCCGAAGACACCAACACTGGGATGATCTGGGACTCTAATAAGGTCTATATACAGGGAGAAGCAATCTCATATGCTGCTTATAAAAAGAAACTGGCCTCGGGGAGGGAGCATGATCTGGAGCTCCAGATTTATAAACTAGAACGGGAAATGATGAAAAAGCACGACGGACTTAAACTAGCCACCTTAAAGAAATTAAAGGGGGAACTAAGCCAGCTATCCACACACAAAATTGAGAGGTCCCTTTTATTGACTAAATCCTTCTCCCATTTTGAGGGAGACAAAGCCGGTAAGTGGCTGGCTGGCTTGGTCAAGAAACAAAGGGCCGAAAGAACCATTTTATGAGTAGAAACGGTGGGGGAGGGGTTCACTTATGATCAGCACAAAATTAGTGCCACTTTTTTAAAATACTACTCCAGATTGTACACTTTGGAATATCCTGGGGGGGCAGATCCTGATTCCTTCCTGAGAGGGGTCAACCTTCCCCATTTGGGGGACCTGGACGTGAATCTGTTGGATTCCCCGATCACTATAGAGGAGCTTGGGGGGGGCAGTGTGGAAATCGAAGAGGGGTGAGGCTTCGGGACTGGATGGCATCCCAGTGGAGCTCTATAAAGAACTGTGGGATGAACTAGGCCAGACCATGTTGGAGACAATAAGGGAATCACGGGATGGGAGGGAACTCCCTCCATCGCAGAACCTGGCCATGATTACAGTGTTACCAAAGACGGGCAAGGACCCTTTGCAGTGCTCCTTCTACCGCCCTATTTTACTATTAAACGCTGACTATAAGGTTCTGGCTAAAGTGTTGACAAATAGGTTGGAGGGTCACCTTGCTACACTGATCCATCCAGACCGGGGGAGGTTGTCAAAGGTAGACAAATTAAACATAATATTAGAAGAGTACTCAACATTATGTATCGGTGGCCCAGGGGGCAGTCGAGAGGCCTTCTCACACTTGATGCGGAGAAGGCTTTCGACCGGGTGGAATTGCCCTTTATGATAGTGGTTCTAGGGAGGATGGGCTTTGGTCTACATTTTCTGCACTGGATGGGTAGTCTGTACAAAAAACCGACAGCTCAGATTCTCACAAACAATACTGTTTTACCCCCCCTTTGCCTTGACCAGAGGCACAAGGCAGTTTTGTCCGCTTTCCTGGCTACTCGATGTATTAACAATAGAAACCTTAGCCCTAAAGATTAGAGGAAATCCTCACATTAGGGGATTGCGCTGGAGAGGAGTAGACCATGTGATCTCACTCTTTGCTGACGATATACTCCAAGTCACCAGCTCCCCTGAGGAGACAATGAGGGAACTGTCCAATATCTTCCGTAGTTATGGTCCCCTTTCAGGCCACAAGATCAATTGGAGTAAGTGCGAATGGATGCCACTGGGAGAAGTGAAAAACCCTATTAAAATAGGTCAAACAACAGTTCAACCATCTAAAATGATTAAATATTTGTGAATTCAGATCTCTTCTAAACTCTCGGAATTAGTCACTATTAATATGAAAAGCATAATTAAGACAATTGGGGAAGACTGCTTGGCATGGCGAGCGAAACCCTTGACACTTATAGGTAGGGTAAACTTGGTAAAAATGTCGGTCCTCCCTAAGTTCTTATATTTTTTCCAAGCGGTTCCACTGAATATTCCCATGAAATATATTAAAAGCCTTGAAGGGGCTATAACCAAACTACTATGGAACAACAAACGTCCGGGGTTTAAAAAAAAGCCATTTTGTGGCTGCCTCGTGGGGGGTTAGGTCTGGGTCTCCTGAACATTCATTATTACTGGGTTGCCTCGCAGCTGACTCATATTTCGGACTTGTTGAAAAAACCAGAGCATCAGCCGGCCTGGGTAAAGCTGGAGGAAGAAAAAGGTTTCTCACTCTATCATGACAGGTTGTCTCTGTGTGGGAAAGTCAGAGCCCCAGCAGCCCCTCATCATCCCTGTACGAGCACTCTGCTGAGGACCTGGAGACTGGCTCATCGGTGGCTGGGAGTGGAAGCAGGTGTGTCCCCGGAGTGCTCTCTTGGGAGAATTTTGCCAAAAGAGGGAGGTATAACTATATGGGACAAACCAATATTAAAATATTGGGCCCAGAGGGGAAATCCTTAATTAAGCATGTAGTGTCTGAAAACAGAATAACTCCATTTGTTGACCTAGTGGAGTCCAAAAAGTTCAGGAAGTGGCATCTCCCCCTATATGGGACACTGAAGACAGCAATGGATAGCTTGATGAGTGGTGGTGACCCTGTGGAAGTGGTGTCCAGATCCCCCCCTGGAGGAACTTTTTTTGGGGCAGTCGGAGGACATTAAGTTTAAACCCTTGAGAAAAACATATAGAATATTTAATAGGGTACTCACCAGATCTGATGTTGAGTGTTAAGGAGAAGTGGGACTCATGTCTCCACCCAGCCTAACTGGGGATGACTGGAATAATATTCTGAATAATTGTATGAGTAGTTCAGTAAACAATAGAAATAACATTATCCAGTATAAGGTATTAGAACGTATCACACTCCATGGCTGGCACATAGCATAGACCCTAGTGTCTCCCCTCTGTGTCCCAAATGTCATATACATGTTGGAACTTTCTACCATATAGTATGGCTGTGTCCCAAGGTGAGCTCCTTTTGGTCGGGAGTCCAGGGGGTTATGTCACGGGTGGTGGGGGTCCCATTAAGTCTTGATCCGGTGGAGATACTGTTGGGCCTTCCATCTGGAGATCCAATACAGGGGTCCTCCTTGGACCCTAATTATAAAAAGCTTTGGAGATTAGGTAATGTGATGGGCCTAAAGGTTTTGGCCATGCATTGGAGGATGGCGTCCATACCAACAGTTTCAGAATGGTCCAGTCACCTGTTAAACTGTATGAAATATGAAAAGATCCAGTATACCGTTAGGGGGCAACTGGATAAATACTTCAAAATGTGGGCACTGCAGGAAGAGGTTATATCGCAACCTTGGTTCCCAATATTTTAATAAATGTAAGAATAGGAAACCCTTGTCTAGATCTGGTTAGAGATAGTCCAAACAAAATGTCAAAAGTGTGAATACATGTTTCTTTTCTATTATGTATAATTATAAGTGAATATAATGAGAAAATGACATGATGTATCTGATGACCTGCTGCCAAGCTAAACTAAATAAAGTTTACAAGCAAAAAAAAAAAATGTTAATGATATAACTTAATATTGTAAAGGAGTATGATATGATTTTGAAATTAGTCTTCTAATAAAGATCATAAACAACATATACTTTGAAAAAATACAAAATTAAATAATCAATGTTTTAAATTTATCTTTAAACTATTTCAAAGTAAGACACACTTTATTATTGGCTAAACAACAGCTTAAGTCTAAATTATGCTTGGCAATAAGGTTTTAATAAATTTTATTCAGAAAACGCAGAAGCGAAGCATTTTTCAATTGTCATTGTTTAATTCAGAGAAGAGACAATAAGTCAGATCTATTTGTTGATTTGTTTCTGGGAAATAGAAGATTCTTGCTCCACCATGTCCTCTATTTCTAGGAAAAGCTGCTTCTCTGGAATATTTGAAATAGGTAGTCCAAATATGGACTTGGGGGGGAGGGGGGATTACAGGTTCTGCAGTGTGGAGGAGTGGCAGTCCTAAGAGATCAAGCTGGCCATCCTTGCTAGACACCCCCCTCCCTGGACCACCCATCACTGTGCCTCCCCAGACCCATGCCTCTGATTTTGCCACCGCTGTGCCACCCCAGGTCAATTCTCCCCACCAGGCCACTGCTGTGCTGTCTTAGGTCCATGCCCCCTGGCCAAGCCATTGCTGTGACACCTCTTGCCAATCCCCCTGACCCAACCACCGCTGTGCCACCCAGGCCTCATGTTCCAGCTGCAGTACTGACTGCAGTGCCACCCTAGCCCACATAACGGGCCAGAGTGCAGCCTGACCCTGTCCCCCAGGACAGTCCAAACCAGCAGTAGGCAGCAGCTAACAAGCAGCTGCTGCAGACCACCGTGGGGGCTCAGGAGAGTCTGTAGGCCGAGATGGGCCATATACAGTAAATGATGCAGGACGATGAGCAGCATGCAGATGTTCTCCATGAAGAGCACATGGTGGCCTTGGAGGCCAGCTTCAATAGACTGGAGCCGTCCCTGTCAGCCAACTTGGACACTGGCTTCAGGAGACTGGAGCAGTAACTTGCAGCTAGCTTTGGTTGGGTGGCCACCACCATGCTGGAGGCCTTGGCCATGGTCTCAAGCAACATGGGTGACGGCCACACCACTGCCCATTCTAATGGGGGAGTATCACCCTGCAGCAGCACCTTGGCATCTGGCTATCCCCTGCATTGGGGGTACATGGACACTCAGGTCACCCAGAACACCTCACATGCTGGTCCATGGCAGCAAGATGCTATGCACCCCTGGCCATGGCCTGCTGCTCAGAGGGGTCAGTACCACACAGTGCCATGGCAGTGGGTGGCTCACACCATCCCCATGCTCACCTCCCATTGCATGGGTGATGTCCCCCCTGCTGCCCACCAGGAAACATCTCACGCGCCAGCCCTGTGTCTGTAGTGGGGGTACAGGCCACACATAGGGGTGCTTGTGACACCTATCGCTACCCCAGGTTTGCCACCTCATGCCCCCTGTGATGAAGTGTATATTCATCATGCTCCTTTAACCCATAAACTGCTCCACAACCCTGCAACACAGGCAATGCAGGTTTTGTCAGTGCTGTGGTGGGATTTGCATCGACACCCTTTTGCTTTAAAATTGACCCTTTAAGCAGAATTGTGGAGGCTGGTGTTACATCTTATCATTGCTATTAGCCTGTAAGGGGTACAAGGCTACAAGTTTCACTGGGTTTGCGCACCTCTGGTGACAGGAACGTATAGGGCTGGTTACCGTGGATACTAGGGTCTTGTAGGTCCCGGGGAGACTGCCTGCTCATTAGCCCTGAGCATATAGGGAGGTGAAAGAGACACCTATGTTCCCTGGCAGGCTCTAAAATTACTTGGTAGTGGCTAGTAAGCAAGTGAATTGCTCCTGGGAGAAAGTCCACCGCATGAGGTGGCGTTTTAATATTTTCTGTGCTGTTTGTGCATTTTAAATACTGTGATCCTGCTCTTGCTGGAACAGGAAGTGGGTACAGCTACACTTCCTGTGGGGGCTGCATAAATATTGGACCTCACGTGAGCGGGAGTGAGCGGGAGTGGGGCAAGCGCGGAGACACATGCAGAGACACGCGCGTCTGAGCATGTCTGCTGTGTCCACTGCAGACACTAGGGACAGGAG
The DNA here is from genome assembly GCA_016271365.2 of Neoceratodus forsteri. Lineage (NCBI taxonomy): Eukaryota > Metazoa > Chordata > Ceratodontiformes > Ceratodontidae > Neoceratodus > Neoceratodus forsteri. The sequence continues at coordinate 1,572,565,147 of CM028131.1, forward strand.
CCAGACTCTTAAAGAAAAGGGTTAAGGGAACAAAAGAGTGGTAGCAGTAAACAAAAACAACACTTGCCTGAATAAGTTGGTGGCCGGAACAGTCAGTATCTCACGAGGTAGGGGAAAAGCCAAAAAGCTGCAAAAACAACGTATGCTATGTAAAATGTATACTGAGGGGGATAAGGAGCAGCAGTTCAGATGCAACAATTGTCTACTGGTGCAAACACTACAGGAGGAAATTAAAATGTTACTAGAGAGACTGGAAAAGAAAAAAGAGATAGGAGAATTAGAGAATTGTATAGATGCTATGTAAGATAGTCTCATAGTATATGAGGAAGGTGTAGCAACTAGTACTCCTAGCTATATACTAGGAAGGAAGAAATCTGTATCTATTAAAAAGGACGAGGGATTGCTGTTAGTAGTGAACAACAAAACAACTAAAAAAGAAAGGTGCGTATACACCAGGATGAGCCCCTACAACTCTGCGATAGGTATGAGACCCTAAGCAAAACACCCGAAAGAGAGACAGGCAGCTGCAAAGAAATAAGGGATGAGACTGGGGGTTGGGAATCAATCAAAGTAGGAGAATTAAAGGAGCTACACCAGCCAGAAAGCACTATAGATAAAAAAAACATTTTGCAAACTGCAGCAGCTGACAGTCTGAGCCAAAGGGAAATAAAAGATAGAGACATTCTTGTAATTGGGGACTCAATTACTAGAGGGACTGATGAGTTAATCTGCAAGAACAGGAAAATGTATGCAACAGTTAGCACGCTACCTGGAGTTAAAGTAACAGATTTAGAAAAACTGCAGGATGGCCTAATGGAAAACACACATGAACCCTTAGGTATATTATTTGTGGGGACTAATGACAGGAAAAAACAAAGTGGAAGTTATACAGAAAGGATTTATGAATATAGTAGATAAAAGCCAATCAAAGGGGGTGAGCTCATAATTTCAGGGATTCTGCCAGTGCAAGGGCCAAATGAATATAAGAATTGGGCCATAAATCAAGTGAATAAATGGTTACGCTCCTTCTATGCGGACAAAAATATCAGATTTATGGATAATACCAGGACATTCCAAAACATGATGGGTTGCACCTAAATAGAGCAGGAACTAGAATACTAGGGACCAAAATAAATAAGGTAATACAGTTTCATGTAAACTGGAAGGAGAGGGGCAGGTACTTGCAGACATGAGGACAACGATTGACATGGATACAAGAGGAAAACAATGTAAGGACTGGAATATAGTGTTATTAAATGCAAGGAGCCTAACAAACAAAACTGACGAAATTTCAGCACATGTTAAAATCAAACAGTATTGATTTAGCACTGGTGACTGAAACATGGTGGGATGAAGTAGATCCTTGGAAAAAGAACATCACAGGATACGAATTATATTCAAGATCTAGACCCCATGGGGGGTTGCTATATATATATAAAAGACACTATAAACAGTGAGCAGGAACTGCTCCACTTGGAGAATGTGAAAATGTTGTGGATAAAAATAGTGCATAAGTCTCAATCAAAAACTAGATTGGGATTAGTGTACAGGCCTCCGTCTTTGACTAAACAGGAGGATGACCATCTCTTGGACTATATTTCCAACCTAGACCCGGCAGAGGATATACTCTTGACGGGGGACTTCAATATGCCTGAAATAGACTGGTTGGAACTAAGGGGGAAATTAAGCATAGAAAGGAAATTCCTTGAAGTACTTGAGCAAATTGGGGTGGAACAGAAAGTGATGTCAGCAACTAGGGGTCATAACATCTTGGACTTGGTCCTAACTAACATGGGGAACAAAATAAGTAATATTACGCTAGGTAGTCCCATAGGGAACAGTGATCACTGTAAAGTGTTTTTTAGGATGACAGGAGAATCAAGTGCAAATTGTGTTATAGGTCTAACACATAAGCTCAATTTTAACAAAGCAAATATTTCTGGTTTATGAGCAGAAATGGCTGCTAGGGACTGGGAAAAAGAGTTTTCTAATCTTTCAGTAGACCAAATGTGGGAAATCCTGACTATGAAAATTGCGATGGGAATGCAAAAATATATACCAAGTATGAATAAATATAGTAAGAAAAATAATAGCAAAGGTTGGTTTAATTCTAGAATTAAAAAAAATAGAGAGAAGGACAAAATCTTCAAATGAGTTAATAAAAAAGATAACCAGGAAGGATGGCAGTTTTATAGGGAAAAGTTTAGGCAGCTACAGAAGGAAATAAAGAAAGCCAAAGCAGACTATGAACTTAGTTTGGCTACAAGAGTAAGGGACAATCATAAAGCATTTTACACATATATAAATGTCAAAAAAGAAAGGACACAGCAGTATAGGTCCTTATATCAATGAACTGGGTGAATGTGTAACTAATACTAAGGAACTGGCGGACATGCAAAATTCATATTTCAGTTCAGTATTTAGTAAAGACACTGGTACAAGAACTAAGAGTAAGTTAAGTTCTCAGGTTGGTCAGGTATTAATAGATCCTACAGATGTATTAGAAAGATTGGAAAATATTAACATTAACAAATCCCAGGGACCAGATGAGCTACACCCATGAGTGCTTAAGGAACTGGCTATTAGCCAGGTTTCGCCACTGGCACATTTATTTCAAAAATCCTTAGACCAGGGAATAGTGGTACAGGGTTGAAGGGAAGCAACAGTGGTACCATTGTTAAAGAAAGGCCGTACTATAAAGCCTGAGAATTTCAGACCAGTTAGTTTAGCTTCTATAGTGGGGAAGTTATTTGAAGGAATTTTGAAGGATCATATTCTATCCCACTTGACCTTACATAATTTAACAGATCCAACCTAACATGGCTTTACGGAAACAAGATAATGCCAGACGAACATGCTAACCTTTTACGAAATAGCAAATAAGGCCTTAGACACGGGATGCAGTGGACATCATATTTTTGGATTTTTTCCAAGGCGTTCGATAAACTGCCACATAAGGAATTAACAGAGGTACTGACCAGCACAGAGTTACCAATAAACATTGTGAAGTGGGTAGAAGCATAGTTGAGTAATAGAAGGCAGATGGTTACTATCAGAGGGGTATTGTCAAATTGGGGGGTAGTCACAAGTGGAGTCCCACAGGGTTCCATTTTGGGCCCATGTTTATTTAATTTGTATGTCTCCTCAATCAAATGCAGTTTCCTTAACATTGGGTTCAGTAAATTTGCAGATGACTACAGGCTTGGGGGTACTGTGAATAGTTCAGCTGACCAGAATAATGTACAGATAACACTGGATATGTTGATTCAGTGGACAGATCAGTATCAGTTAGAACTTAATTTAAACAAGTGTGCAGTAATGCACTTTGGAAATAAGAACAGCAAATTCGAGTACAATTTGGGAGAAGTTCAGCTCCATCAAACTGTGGAGGAAAGAGATCTGGGCGTGAAAATAACTAGTGACTTACAATTCAGTACGCACTGTAGTATTATTGTCAAAAAGGCTAACCAGGCATTAAATTGTACACTGCAACATATTAGTAACAGAGATAGCAAGGTGATTCTGTCCTTGTACCAGGCATTGGTGAGGCCGCATCTCAAATACTGCACCCAGGTTTGGTCCCCTTACAAAAAGGCTGAAATTAGAAGGTTGGAGGGGGTACAGCATAGGGCCATAAAGAGAATTACAGGCCAGGGTTATGCATCATAACAAGAGAGACTACACAACTTAGGACTATACACATTGCAATATCGTAGAATAATATGTATGATATACAGGGCCCTTCAGGATGTACACCATGGCAGGACTTGGGACTTGGGGTAAGAAAGAACTATCTACATGAACCCAGGAGTCATAAGTTGCAATTAGTACAAGATAAGTGGAGAACCTTGAAGAGAAAAAACTGGTTTAGCCAGAGAGGGAGTCAGCTGTGGAACAGTTTGCCAAAAGAAGTGGCAATGAGTAAGACAATGAACTCCTTCAAACTTGATTTGGATAAATACTATAGAAATAAAACCTCTTTAACATAGATTTAACAAGGCAAGCATTAAGGACACAAGTCTATGTAGCTTGAAAAAAACCTATGAAATCTATGAAACCTCACTGCATTGGACCTTCAACTTGTTGGCTATCTCTCAAGGGGAAGGAGAGTGTTAATAAGCAATATCTGAGTCCAATAACAGGGGGGAAGGTGAACAAGCAGAAGGAGGTTTCTGTTTTGGTTAGAGAGAGACAGTGAAAGTCTGATTTGCAAGAGTTTCTGTTAAGCTGAATACAAGTGTAAGCCCCCCAACTCTGTCAGGTTTTCTGTCTGGTTCCATTTCTGCCGTGGTGCCGCCGATCGGAACGCCTGCTTCTCGGGTGGGTCAGTGGGCCACGCATGCACAGCTCACGCATATTCTTCTGCTACTGTGGCAGTCAAAATGAAGCCTCTCTGGTGCTTTCAACCTTCTGGTTCTAGAAAAAGGGGTCAGGAGACGCAGAGGAGACAGGCACGAGATCCCATTTTTGTTTAGTAAAAGAGAGCTGTAGCACTGAGATCGGGGGTAATGAATATTGAAATAGGCTCATGAATATTAATGGACCCACTCGCTGCAAAGGGGAGACAAAAGTATTGTTCCTGGGGAATGGGGAAAAAACACTATTATATTGCCCGTGTCCTCAGGTGGAGGCACCACACCACCAAAAGTTTAATAGTTACGATCCTGTCTCACAAGGACCCAGGCCGGCCCCCTTGAGCTGTCACAAGGGCCCCAGAGTCAGTACTCAAGACCGTCCAATGACCCACCTTACATAATGGAGGCTCACCACTGGGATTAGTGCCCCCCTGGTGGGCAACTCCAAATGTGCATTGCAAAAGGAAAAAAAATTGGTATATCCCCATAGTGTTGGCATAGACAAAAAGTGGAAAATTGGGTATTGCCATTTAGTTAGCTCTCCAATGTTGAGATTAGGAACTAATATTGTGATTGTAAAATTAAAAACTATTATTTGCAGACATGTTGTAGAGGTCTTAGGCGAAGGTGGGTCATCAAAGATTAAAAGGAACTCTGTTATTCCAGACCAGGTGCCCTGCACTGGATGCAGGGCCCAGATTAGGGCATGAGCTCACCCTACTCCTATGGAAGAATCAGTAATCTCCTAAGAGTCTGTTAGAGAGCTTAAGCCTCCCCTAAAATAAAATGTGACCACCCTGTGCCTCCACCAAAATCCCCCTCTGGGATGTAACTGGAAATGTTGGAAAAATGCTTGTGTTTATCACTCAATAGAGTTATCTAGTCTGCATTTAAGGGTAACAGAAACTGTTATTGTGACTGTATTACTGTTATTGACTATGTGACATGCTTTAATAGTCAAAAAGTTAGGTGTATAGTAAGAACTATTTTGAAAACTGTTATGCCTTACATGTCTACCTAGAAAAGTGCTAATTTCTTAGTTAGAAATAGTCCTAAAGTTGATTTGTGGGGAACCTAAATGGCTTGGCGAGGATCCCAAGGGTTTAAAGGGGGGGGAGTATGTAAGCCCCCCAACTCTGTCGGGCTTTCTGCCTAGTCCCGTTTCCTCTGCAGTGCCGCTGATCAGAATGCTTGATTCTCAGGCGGGTTGGTGGTCCGCATATGTGCAGCTCACGCACATTCTTCTGCCACTGTGGCAGCCAAAATTAAGCCTTTCTAATGCTCTCGTCCCTCTGGTTCTGGAAAAAGGGGTCAGGAGACATGGAGGAGGCAGGCAAGAGGTCCCATTTTTTTTAACTTATATTTTATTGTTTTGATTAAAACAATATCATACATGATTGATCTGTTCAGATCAGACCAAATACCTTAAACCTTGAGCTTGGTCGAGGGTCCGAGGGGAGATCAGATTGCTGGGGTTCAGCCAGCCCTGGATACAGATATTTCTTTCAGAGCTCCCTCAGCAATAATGGACGATGGATTACCAACCTGCTATCACCTGAATGGGCTTCCCCTTGCCGGGCCTCCGATATATTTTTCTCCTTTTTCTAATCTTTGCTTACTTATTTGAAGATGTACTTACCTAATCACCTAACCCAGGAGATATTTTATAAAGTACAACCAAACCCAGAACAACTGCTGATGTAAATTCACTCTTATGTAAGAAAAGACTTGAATGATCTCTTAACACTATATAACATGTTAAATATTAACTCCCAATTCATGTATATTAACATTGATTTACATGTTATTTATAGAGTCCACGTATCCCATGACTAGATACTATGTTAGTGAAACTCACAATTTTGTGATGTAAAGTACAGTTTACTTCTGTATGATTCTAATGTGATCCCTAATATTTTAAAAATGAAATAAAAAGAAAGTTAAAAAAAAAACAATATCATACAGGCATCTCATGTAAGAAATCACAATTTTTCGCCAAAATACATCCAATTTACATAGGAGGATTAATCTATACAATCTGATTTTCGGATGTGGGGGTATATCTTATAAGATTAAATATCCCAAAAACTATAACAGTCTGAGGTAAGCTGCACCCTACAGGACTTTGGGTGACCTCACATTAAATTATAAAAGTCCAAGCAAATTAAAGACAGCAACTTGTGCTGATGTGGTCCCCATTCCAAACATATGTCTCTACATATTTATTGTGCACAATAGAAATGCCCTCCCAATGCAGAGATTCAACATTACCAAACATTTGACATTAGTCTGATGTAAACAAGAACTGGTAAAATTAACGGCATCATTTTTAGCAAAATTTGCCACAATCCCCCTCGTGATAGTAAACCCAACAATTCAATACACTCCAGAGTAGCTTCCGTTCTAATATATTCTGCAACCCAGAACTACTAAAATTTTTAAACTGCCTACTAATAAACAAAATATTCAACATGTCTAGCTAGGCACACTGAATCTGACATTAATGCTCTGATAGACAGGAAAAATTTCCTTAATCCTGGCGCTTCAGGTCTCTTCCTCTTCTTCAGATTCGGGTAATTCTGGAGCTGCTGCTTGGTCAAATTCCAACGCTATAGCCTGTCTTTTTCCCTACTTCAATCGGGTCAGTATACTGATATGTCTTTCCCCCATAAAACATTCTGAGATGAGCTGGCATGAGTAAAGAGTGGGCCACCCCTAAACTTTGGTGTCTGGCCCGGACACCATCGAATTTCTTACGCCACATCCTCGTGGTGTACAAGAGGTCGGGAAACATATGGATAGTAACCCCCTGAAAGTTAAGTCTCTCGGATGCTCTGGCAGCTGTTAAAATCTGATCCTGGGTCCCCGAACTGGCAGTGATCACTAGAGCCGTTCTGGGTGCATTATCCCAAGCTACAGCAGATCTGGGGGAAATCCGGTATGCGCGTATGAGATGTTCTGCCCTGTTCTCCGGGCCAAGCTTCAGTGCCTTCGGGAGCCATTCTTGGAGGAAGAACAAGAGACTATCCCCCTCGCAGTTCTCAGGTAGGCCCACGATCCTCACATTAGAAGCCCTCTGTGAGTTCTCGAGGGCTTCCAGCCAATATCTTAACTGAGCATTTTCCTGGACTAATTTTGTTGTTGTATTAAGCGCTTGTATTGCAGTTGTTTGTGCAGAGGAAGCAGTTTTATTAGCTTCCACAATCTTGCTGTCTTGTTCTGCAAAATGAGTTAGTATTGACTCAATCTTGTTATCTATGGCTTGCTTCAAGCGTTGGAGCGCCATCCGTGGAGGAGCTGTCTCTATCGCAGGTTGGATGGTTGCCTCATGCTGTTCCGACTCAGCAGTCCTTAACTTTGCAGTGCTTGCAGGACCCTTGTTCGTTCGTCCCATCTTTACTAAAAATAGATTGGAAGATTCAGCACCTTGTAGAGATTCCAATTCAGTCAGTAATTAAGCAAAATTGCCAAGATAAAGTAATATTTTAAGGTTGAAAATTCTGTGAATATGGAGAGCAGATCTAAGGCACGTCTGGTCAGTAGGTGTGCGCCACAGCGCCCCCTACCAAGAGGTCCCATTTTTGTTTAAAGAGCGCTGTAGCGCCAAGATCGGGGGGGTCATGAATATTGAAATAGGTTCATGAATATTAATGAGCCTGCTTGCTGCATAGGGGAGATGAAAGTATTGTTCCTGGGGAATGGGGAAAAAAAAACATTTTTATATTGCCCATGTCCTCAGGTGGAGGCACCACACCAGCAAAGGTTTAGTAGTTACAGTCCTGTCTCACAAGGACCCAGGCCAGCCCCCTCAAGCTGTCACGAGGGCCCCAGGGTCGGTACTCAGGACCAGCCAACAACCCACGTTACACAAGCTGCTTGTTTCTTTTTTTGTTTGATGTAAACTGGTGTCTGGAGTGTTCTTTTTTAAAGTGTTTCCCGAGTATCTGCCTGGTTTGCTACACTGGCACACATGGTAAGCTTTAGCAGTGGGATCAAACTCCCCTTTGTCTAAATAGGCGTATAATATGGATGCAAACAAAGTATTGAAATGTCTGACAGAACAGCAAGCACAACAGATCCAGATGCAAAGGGACTGGATTGCTCAGCTGGCACAACAGCAGGCCCAGACAGACCAACAACTAGCACAACAGGTCCAGATGCTAAGAGACTGGATGGCCCAGCAAGCACTATTGCAGGCACAGAGAGACCAGCAGCAGCAGCAGGAGGAGTTTATGAAGCAGGTGCTGCAAGTACAGAAAGAAACTATGCCCCAGCTCCAGGCCACAGGGAATCCAGTTGCTGTAGGACCCCACCAATTGCTAACTAAAATGGGTCCTGAGGATGACCCCAAAGCCTACCTCATGACTTCTGAGAGAATTGCCAGTACCACTGCCTGGCCACAAGAAATTTGGGCTACACGCTTGGCACCATACCTGACTGGAGATCCCCAAACTGCATATAGAAGCTTAACAGACGACACCATTGACTATGATCAGATAAAGGTGGCTTTCTTAGACTGGGTCAGAATAACCGAGAAAGCTACCAATGGAACTTTCGCACCTTGGGTTTCAATGTTGGAACATGACCTAGAGTGCTGGCACAAAAATTACAAGATTTGTCTACTCAGTGGTTAAAACCAGAGGTATGCACTAAAGAGAAGATTATGGATTTGATTGTACTGGAACAGTACCGGAACAGTTTCCCTTCTGCCCTGGGTTGCATCTGGAAATGAGCCTCCTCTCCGTGTGCCCATGTGCCTTTCCCAGTTACCAATTTTTAAATAAATAAATGTTACCACTTCAAGTCCATGATTGGGTGAACCAATATGAACAGACCACTCTGGCTGTACCAGTGACAATCATTTAACATTACCTGGAAGCTGAAAGACCAGAAATCGCTAAGAAGAGCAGAACCCGTGACAAACCTTAGACTATGACCCGAGGAGAAGATCCCCACAAAATAGAGGAGAAAGGACTTTGGGGGGGTTGGGAACAAACGTGTTGGCAAGGGTAAGTGGTTAAGTGGGTGAAATGTTACTTAACCCTTCACTTCAAAAAGGTATACCCCCAGGACCTGATGTAATTCTCCCAGTCCCGAGACCTTGATCTCTGGTGACCCAAATGGGTAGGGGGGTGCAGATCATAGACCTCATAGTAGCACTGTACAGTATGTTTTCATTGTGGTAAAGTGGGGCATATCAGTAAGTTTTGTGACAGTGTGGACTGATTTTGTGGCATGCATAGCTACCTCCCATACAAGTCCCAGGCCAAAATCCTGTATACTGTATAATACCAGTGCAAGTGGAGAACCAGACAGTTACATCTCTGATGGATTCAGGCTGTGGGCAGACACTAGTTAAAGAATCTGTGGTTGAACCCAACCTGGGTTAGTGGGGATATCCCATAAATATTGCCTAAGTGCATGGGGATACCCATAAATACCCTACAGCCCTAGTATGGTTAAAAATAGGCAACTGGGCAGAAATAAAGGTGTGAAGTTCCAAAACCTTACCCTGGTCAGTAGTCTTGGGCTGAGACTGGGAAAGGTTTCATTCCCTCCTACAAAGCAATACTGAAAGTTCATGCCCACCAGAAGCCACACATATGATGGGACTAGACCATGTATTTCCCTTTACTGACTCTGAAGTATTTGGCCCAAAATGGAGATCTAAGAAATCCTGGGGCCAGAAATGGAGGGAGAAGAAGGAAAGAGACCCTCTATCTAATGTTGTAGTGGTTGGGAACCGCAAGGACCTGGGTTCAAGGGAGGTCACAGGTGACTCAGATGAGGACATGGAATCAGAATTGACAATAGGTCACAAGATCCTTCTGTAGGTCAGACCAGACATTTTTCAAAACCCGGCCAACATAATTTCTGAACAAAGTGCTGATGAGGGTCTCAGGAATGCCTACCAGAACTTAGCTATGGTAAATGGTAAAGTGGTAGATCAACAAAAAGTACAATATTTTCCAAGGTTTGAACTGAAAGATTATATTTTGTACTGGGTAGAACCTGAGAAACAAATTGGGACATTACATTACCTGTTAGTGGTTCCCAGGTACTGAGGCTGGATCATACTATAACTATTGCGGGTCATTTTGGCACGGAGAAAACCAAGGCACACATACTTTCCTGGTTCTTCTGGCCAGGTATATGGAACAAAGTAGCAGGCTTTGTGCTTCCTGCCATGAGTGCCAGATGGTGGCCTCCAGAAGTATAAAAAAGGCCCTTTTGATCCATATGCCCATAATTGACACCCCATTTGAAAGAATTGAGGTTGATATGGTGGGACCCTTGACAAAAAGTACATCTGGGTATCGGTTTATATTGGTCATATTGGATTATGCCACCCATTACTCTGAGGCTATTTCCCTTTACATTCCACTACACTTCAGTCAGTGGCAAAAGAGTTAATGAAAGTGTTTCCCAGAGTTGGGCTGCCGAAGGATATCCTAACTGATCAAGGCACCAACTTTATTTCAAAACCTATAAGGAAGGTGTGTGCTTTAATGAAAGGTTAAGTCCATCCAGACATCAGTGTATCACCCACAGACTGACACGACAGCTTAGCAGAATGTGTTAATAAATCATTAAAAGGTATGCTGTCTAAATTTTTGTTAAATCATTAAAAGGTGTACTGTCTACAATTTGTGTCAACTGAGGTAAAAAACTGGGATGAATTGCTACCCTATTTAATGTGTGTGCCATTCAGGAGGTGCCACAGTCATCCACTGAATTCTCTACCTCTGAATTGTTGTATGGGTGACAACCTCGAGGGATGTTGGCTCTCATAAAAGAGATGTGGGAAAAACAGGCACACAGTCCACCTAATGTGTTACAAATGAGAGAAAGATTGGACATGGTCATCAGATTTGCCAAAGAAAATTTCGTAAAAGCACAGCAAACCCAGGCAGGGCACTATGACCAAGGGGTTATGGGCACATTTGGTGTTGCTTTAGCTGCTTGCAATACGTATTGAGCACCATTGCTGTTCTGTTATTTTTATATGAGTTAAGTCCTATGAGCGTGGGGTTCTTTTCTCCACTATGACCAAGGGGCCAGGCTACGGGACTTCAGGATCAATGACAGAGTACTCCTTCTGTTGCCTAGCTCTGAGTGTAAACTCCTAGCTAAATTGCAGGGACCATATGAGGTCCTCAGAACGGTGGGGTCAGTTGATTACAAAGTCTGACCGGACACAAAAAAGAAAAACACATCTACCATGTTAATTTATTGAAACCCTGGAAAGACAGGATGGTACTGCTCATTGATCCAGAAGAGGCTCCAGGTCTAGTGATGGACAAAGACATTAGTGATGGAGCCCTGGACTTATGACCTAAAATTGTAAAGAAACCAAGTGCTGTCCCAGTAGTCAACCAGACCCAAAAGCAAGAACCCAGAGGCTGGTAGGGAATTTTGGGGATGTATTCTCCCTGAAGCCAGGATGAACCCATGTGATCCAGTACCGAATAGACACAGACCCAGGTGTCCGGATCTGCCAACAACCATATAAACTTTCAGAAAGAATACGAGAGACAGCACAGGAGGAAATCATGGTATGTTGGAGTTGGGAGTTATTGAGGAATCCCAGCGTGAATGGTCTAACCATATTGTGTTAGTCCCATAACTAGACAGGACCACCCAGTTTTGTACAGACTTTTGGAAAGTTGATACTGCCTCCAAGTTTTTGTTTTTTTTAATTTCTCTTTTATCCCCTACTGCCTGCCGGACCCAACCCTTCAGGGCATCCAGGGACTTGTCCTCCTGCCTCTTACTCACACAGACCTACCTCTCGATTCCCCATGGAGCTTCGGTTTTTCCTCCCGAGTGGGGATGAGGTGGGGTCCCTTCACCCTGAAATCCTTCATTTTGTCAGGCCGAGAAGGTGGCCCAGTGAGCGGGGCACATTGGAGGCATGCTCTGGGAAGCCCATCTTCCTGGAGCCAGCAGGTGTATTTCACCTTTTCTCCCTCCCCTACAGCATGCGACCCCTACAGTGTACGACCCCTGACATCATGGCATAAGGCATAAGGCATCGACGTCCTCGCTGTGCAGCGGCCGTCCATCCCCTACAACTAGGGCTTGCAGTACTCCAAGCCTCCACTCAGAGTCAGGCAAGTGAACAGGCATTGGCCTCTTCCCTCCCCGGAGAAGGTGAGCTGTTGTGGAATGCTCAAGTCTATCTCCCCCTGGCCAACCCACTAGTGACCCGAGTCCGCTCCCAAACCCAGGTCACCGGTGTGGTGCGAGGTGTGGCATCCAGCGCCTCAACCCTCAGTGCCAAGTTTGATGTATACCCTATGCCAAGGGTAGACAAAGTTTTAAACTGACTGGGGAAGGCTCCTTACATTACTACCCTGGACCTGACCAAGGGGTATTGGCAAATCCCATTAACTCCTGAATCCCATGAGAAAACAGCCTTTTTAACCTTATTTGGCCTATATCAATTTTATCGGGCTTTTCTTCAAATTGCATGGAGCCCTGGCCACATCTCAGAGAATCATGGATCACATCCTCTGCCCTCACTGGCTGTATGCAGCAATGTGCCTGGATGATGTTGTCATATTTAGCCCTGATTGGGACAGCCACCTGCATGATGTGGCCATGGTACTTCAATCACTCAGGGAGACAGGTTTTATGGCCAGTGCTGTGAAATGCAACCTAGGGCAGCAAGAGACAAAAATACTTGGGGTATCTGGTTGGGAATAGCCACGTCTGCCTACTTATCAACAAAGTAAAGGCCCTAGCTGACTGCACAATCCCATCTACTAAGAAAATGATTAGGTCCTTTCTTGGACTAGCAGGGTATTACTGGAGATTCATTCCAGAGTTCGCAATCCTAACTACCCCACTGACTGACCTGATCAAGAAAACTGCCCAAATAAGGTCCGTTGGTCACCTGAGTGTCAGACAGCATTTCACGCCATCAAAAATGTGCCATGTGAGGGTTCAGTCATACAAAGTCCAGATTTTGACTGTCCCTTCATTTTCTACACAGACACTTCTGAGGTGGGGCTGGGGGCAGTGTTATCACAAGACTTAGAAACATTGGCTCCATGATGCCAAGCAATGAGGTGCCTACTTGACATGTTGGCAATCCAGGTTCAAGACCAGTACCCAGGGTGACTGGAGCAGAGACCAGTGGGGAGGGCAAGGAGTGCCCACACAGACACTCTCCTCCCTGGGGGGAGGATATGGCCTACAATGCTTCTCGAGTGCCTTCTGGTGGTGGGCCAGCAAAGGTGCGCTTTGCGGCATGGGAGACCATGTGCTGCCATGCATCCTCACCAGGATACTGTGACATGCAGTCATGACAAGGTAGACGGGCGGATGGAAAGGAGAAAACAGAAAATGGCCCACCCTGGCAGTGCCAGATGACAGCCCACTCTGTGAGCCCCCCATGCCACCTGACTGCCCAGTGCACCATCCTTCCCCCCAGACCCACACCCCCAATGAATTAGGCACTTCCTCCCTGGTAGCAACAGGGGGGATCCGGCAGGAATAAGCCTAAATACAAGGGGCTTTCGAGGTTCTTGGGGGAGCCTGGAGGTAAGTAACAGCAGCAGGGGCTGAGTCTGGTGGTTAGAGGGGATGAGTGTGTGGAGCCTGAAGCAGACAGGCTCCAGAGGACCTGGGAGGAGAAAAAAGAAAAACAAGACTTAGAAACAAATATAAAAGTGCTGTGCTCAGCCGGGACGAAGGTGCGTGTGGTAAAGGCTGAATACTCAAAAGCTGAAAAAGAAACCAGCACTCCAAACCTGAAATTCGGCAAAATATATTTATTCCATAACAAAGACAGAGGTGTTCAGAAAGCCAATTCTCCAGCTGGCTTTCTGCACACCTCTGTCTTTGTTATGGAATTGATATATTTTGCAGAATTTTAGGCTTGGAATGTTGGTTTCTTTCTGAATTTTATCACAAGATTTTAAGGGTGGGATTCACCCACCCTGTATCTAGCTAGCAATTTTTTTCCCCAGGAGCATCTCTACATGTGATGGAAAAAGAGTGTCTGGCAGTAAAGCGGGTGGGAGTCACCCTACACTACTACCTGTTGGGACAGAAGTTCACCCTTGTCACTGACTACACCCCTTTCAAGTGGTTACATACTATGCTGGATACCAATGTCTGTGTCACCAGATGGTATTTTGGCTCTGCAGCCTTCCTCGTTCGATGCGCATGTCCAGGTAGGTACCCAGCATGGTAATGCAGATTTTTTTTCTCTCAGGAGGGTGGGTCTCAGATGGCCCTTACCAAGCATGCCCCAGGCATGATTCTGAGGGGGAGGATATGTGATGGAGTATATGACCATCATGCTTATTTCACTCATAAATCATTCCACAACAGAGGCAATGCAACAGAGGGGGCTGTCGTGGGATTTGTACCAAACTTCTTTTGCAATAAAGTGGGCTGTTTAAGACCTCACTAGTCGGCCCTTTATTTATTTAGATTTTGTTGACCAGGTAAGTGCACTAGACAAATTCTGCCTATTTTCAGGCATGATCCTGGGAGGGGGATACAGATGAATGAATGCCAACTGACCTTGAACCAGATTAAGCTGTTGGTGGTATTTTTAGTGAATGGGAGGGAAATTTGGCCAAGGCTTATGACCTCACTGCATTGAATGTTCAGCTTGTTGGCTATTTCTCAAGGGCAGAGGTAGTGTTAACAAGCAACACTTGAGCCTAATAAAGGGGAGAGGGTGAGCAAACAGAAGGAGGTTTCTGTTTCAGCTAGAGTGAGACAGAAGGCACTTTTACATGCCAGTGTCTTGAACCGCAGTAATGTTACCTTGTTGGACAGTTGCAGTCCATTTCATTCTCTGCTCTGATTTACATGCAGCTCCTATTTCGGCAAATCTGCCTCTCCATTCTGTCTTTTTTTTATTCCAGCGTCCCCATGGAAGTGTGATTCTTAACTGATTTCCTCAGGAGGTAACGGAACCTCCTGATTACATGGCAGGGTGTACCGGCACACATCAGGGTGAACCATGGCAAGCAGAGAACGCGTTTTGGCCAAACGTTCACTGTGGTAGCAAAAGAGATCCACTTTATACACGAGCAGAGGTAACATTACACTGGTTCTGTAATGGTCATTCCATTACAGACACTGGTCTGTAAAAGTGCCTAGAAATAGACTAATCTGCAAGAGTTTTGTTAAGCTGAATTCAAGCTGTTTTTTTTTTTTTCGTTGTTGCTGGAACAGTAAAGCATATTTCATTTGATTTAAACTGGCATCCAGAGTGTTCTTTCTGAGAGTGTTTCCAAGAAGCTGCCCAGTTTGCTACCCTGTCACACTTCCTTCCCACGAACCATGCTTCCCATTCCCCCCTAGCCCGCCTGGATGGCTTACATTTTCCTTGACTCCCCCTTCCCCCCATCTGGATGGCTTATATTTTCCTTGAAGCCCCCTTCCTCCCCCCTCACCTGGATGCCTGGATGTCTTATATGTTCTTTGAATCACCCTCTCCCCCCCTCCACACACCTGGATGGCTTATATTTATTTTTTTACATAGGTGTTTTTTGTTTCCCGAGCCTGGTAGGCAGCTCCAGTCACTCCCACGAAGGGACTCGGTCTCCGGCCACAACATTCCCCTGCTCGAAACCCCCCTAATTCCCCCATGGGTTTCCCTTCCGTGGCAGGGCCGGGGTGAAGGGGTGTTGGCTTTACCCCCAACCCCGGAGTGAAATTGACTTCAGGAGGCCATCCAGGACACAGGTGCAGCCATCATGGAGCCTGCCAGCTCCTTTTTCTCCTGTCCCCCCCTCCCCAACGACGTAAGGACACTGACGTGTGCCCTCCCGACCCATACTGTCTTCTAGCCATCGCTAGAGGGCAGTCAGCGAGTGGGATGACAGACTTCCCTCCCCAAGACAGGAGAGCAGTCCTCAGGATGCCCAGTCCTCTCTTGCTCCTGCTGACTCCTGGTGGCCCAGGCTCATTCCCAAACCCAGGTCACCAGCGTGGCACGAGGTGTAGCAACCAGCGCCTCAACCTCCAGCACCACCGGGTCGGCTGGCTTATATTTATTTTGAATCCCCCCCACTTGTACATTACAATTGCAGTAAAGAATATCAATACAAACTGTCTGGGAGTCTTCATTTTTGATCCGTATTACACTATAAGACGTTACTGATTAATCATTTGTTACTCCCCTTTGAGTACAATGCAGGGAGGAGCAGCTTTGAACTACCATAAGGATTTTACACTTCTGATATAGTTTGTCTATATTAGTGCGCACCTACCTATTACAGCCATTCTGCCAGTCAGTTATTGAGCTAGCTGGAGGCAGAGGCAGCTATCGGGGGGGGGGGTCTGCCAGATGGACCAAGCCATGGTTTCTTGCCCATTACATTGGGCTACTCTTAGGTGTATCGTTTGCTCTACCTCAGGTGAGAAAGATCTCCCTTGGTGGGTATATCTCTGTCTAAAGGTTTCTCAAAGTACCATAGTAGGGTCTTTGCTCATGGCATAAAGCAGCCAGGAGTTTCAGTGTGAGGAACACACTTCCATACAGTTGCTGAGAGAGTGTACTTTGTCTCTTCTATCAGATAGATGCAATTGACCATGTTCCCCCAGGTTATCTCATCTGGGATCATGGGGGTGAGCCAGCATTTTGTTATGGCTTTCTTTGTCGCCGTTATGAGAATCTCCAACAGATAATGTGAGTTGGGGTCTCTAAGGCCTCTTAGGTATTGCAGGAAAATATGTAGTGACAGTGTGAGGGGAACTAGTTTACCAGACATCTCCTGGAGTTTTGGTTCCAGGGCCTGGAAAAAGTATTGTAAGTGTAGACATGTCCACATGATGTGCGTGCATGTGGCCATGGAATCACCACATCCCCTCCAACCGGCCGACGTGTGCGTAGGGAGGTAGTGAGCTGTTATGACTAGTGTTTCTCTGGAAAGGTGTTTCCATGCATATTCCCACCACTGGTTGGAACTAGTGACCCTAGTGGAGGCTGAGCATGCCTTGTTCCAGGTATCTGTATCAAGGGGGAGGTCCAATTCCTCCACCAATTTTGAGGCAGTGTTCAGAGAATCATTGCCTAAAGTGGTCTGCAGGGCTTGCTAAAGTTTTGAAATCGTGTGAGGTAGCACCCCACTTTTGAGAAATTAGATGTAATAAGTGATAAGAGCCAGATACAGCTCCAGAATTTGGGCTCCTAGTAGTAGGGACATTATGTAGTGTCTTAGCTGCAGGTATTGGTAATGCTCTGTGCCCTGGAGCTAGTATTGGGCTTGCAAGACCTGGAAGGATTGGAGTGTGTTACTCTGATGAAACGGATACATATACTGCAGTGAGTATCTTTCCCAAGTCCTACAGCCATGGTTCAGTGGAAAGAGGGGGGCAAAGTCCACCAATTGTGATATAGGACATAGCATGGGTAGGAATGGGGTTAAGTGTAGTGCTGTACAAACAGAGTACCATAGTTTCACCTGGTACCGCAGGCAGGGGCTTAAGGTATGCACAGAGACTGACTATGCCACCTGGTGATACATTGCCTGGACAAAGTGTTCAATAGGCAATAAGGCTCTTTCCATATCTAACTAGATGGCGTGGTGATTGCCTAAATGGCAGAAAAGTAAAAAAACGCATGTGAGCCACCCAATAGTATGCTTGAAGATTAGGTAGGGCTAAACCCCCTCTGTCCTTGGGAAAGAAAAGATGCTGCAATTTGATGTGAGGCCTTTGAGCCGGCGAAACAAATCTGGATATTACTCTGCTCCAGTCCCTCCACAAACATGTGGAGGAGGGCCAGCGGAACATTTTGAAACAGGTATAATGTCCTAGCCAGTGTCAGGCCCTATGGCAAATAGTATCTGTCTGGAAGAGATGCCTGTCATTGAGGAGCCTCCAGCCATATCTGGCGAAGGATGGGTGTAGGCAGGATGATGTCAATGTTCTGGGGAGGGGGGGGGCCGCACTGAAATTGTAGTGCAGGGTCATTTAGGCTTCCTGACATCAGTGGTAATGACAGTTTCCCCTCCAAGGTAAGGCTGGGATGGAAAATGAGCAGTATGGAGCTAGTTTGGGATTAGAGAGGTAACAACGCTGCGTTGCTGTTTCGTTCTGTCTTCTATCTACAACATTGTTAAATCCCACTAATTCCAGTCCTGTTGCTGGTCCAGTTAGTCAGGTACAGAGTAATGTTCTCACCCACTTTGGTGGAGTATAAGGTAGTAATTCTGTGTCAGTGGGCTGACCCTGCTGTGGACATTAACTGCTCCAGATGTTGATGTCAGATTGGGCATGGGGTCCACCCACCCAACCTGTGAAAACACAACTAGTGTTCAAACTGCTAAGTGTCCCAGTTTTATACTTAAAAACCTAATATTCTGTATAGTCCACAAAGTGATGTTAAAATACAGATCCTTCAGTAAATGTAGCATGGAAAACTCTCAACATGCCCATCTGGGTTCCTGCCACATCTGGCAAGTGGTCCTTGGTGATCCCCCCTCAAGGACTCTGAGACCTCCCCCCACCATTCCTTTCCCCCCGGCAGCCCCCACTCCTATAAATGTTTGTACTTTATTTATAATAGGCTGTGCTGGTTGACCCTGAGTGTGGTAGGCTCCCACCCCGCTGATCACCACCCCTCCCCGCCATCCCACACACACATATAAAAGACAAACCAGGCTATTCAGGTCTTCTGTCATGAAGACCGATCACTAGCTGGCTGATCAGTATGCCATAGCTAGGGTGCATCCACTGTTCACTTGGATCTCCCACTGATCAGTATGCCATGGTTGAGCTATGTGGCTCAGCCCCATGGCCCCTTTCCTTTCTGAGCACTGATACAGTACACATGTGTCCACAACCGTCAGGCCACCCCACACTGGGGCTTGTGTGGTGCAGTCATGTTAGAGGCCATGGGGATAGTTAGGAACTTCAAGACTAGATATAACTCAAGCAGGCTAGCTCTTAGGGTGCTCTCTCCGTACATGACAGCGGGGCCAATGTGTTTTACCAGCAGGGGGTAGCTTTAAGGAGATTCTTTATGAGGACCTGCTGGCAGGGTAAGTTAGCTACATTGTGGGGACAAGAGGGGAGACAGCAACAAGTCACACTAGCGGGCGGGAACTGCTGCACAACTCGAGGTCATATACCTTTCATACAGCCCAAATATACCATCTCTGGAGTCAAGGACTAGCCGGGAGAAAGTGGGGGGCTGAACCCGGGAGTTAGGGACAGACCACTAACCTATGCAAGAAATGATATATGTCCAGCTCAGGTCTCTCTAGTGGCTGTCTCCGATCGAGAGGTGGATGACTAAGTGTGTCGCAGGTGTCCAGTGATTTCCTGGACTGCCTCTGCTGCTTGTTGTCTTTGCTGGGCCTTTGGTGTGGATTTCCTCTTCTTATGCCATGCTTTCGGTGCCAACTTGACTGCCAGGGATTTCGGGGGGTTCTCCGGAACCCATGCTTCATTTTTCATGACCCAGCTGCTTCCACAGAATCATAGGATTGTGTGCCACTGTCCAGGGAAATGATCAGGCGTGCAGGGTATGGGGTCCTGAAATTTACATTTTGTTGCTTTAGGACTTGCAAGATTGGCACATATTTATGTCTTCTGGCCATGACTGCTGCAGTATAATCATTATCCAGATAAATCTGTGTGCCCTGGTGTACAGTCTTTTGTTGCCATGCTTGATGCAAGACTTTCTCCTTCTCCTGGAATCAGAGGAACTGGAGAACAATGGAGTGGGAAGAGACCGATATGTCCACTCCAGCTCTAGGGGCTGGTTGGGTGGGAGTTGCAGGCCAGTACAGAGCGTGGAAGGGAGGAAAAACATCACATCAGTGCCCTCGGTGCCTCGGAACATTGTAAATCCTAATGTTGTTATGTTGGGCCCTACACTTTGCATCCTTGACCTGATCCTGGAGAGCTTGTATGGAGTCAGGCAGAAGCAGGATGGTATGCTCTTCAGCATTGATGCGACCATCCTGCCGAGTCAACTGATCATCTATCCTTCTGAGTCTTTTTTCAGCTTTGCTGATGACATTCCAGAGGGCTGCCATGGTGACTTCATTTCACGGCAAAAACTCCGGATTTCAGCCAGCATTATGTCCATCTGCCATTGTAAAGTGTGGTTTGAGGGGGCTGCAGCCTCTTACTTCCATGCCTTGTGGTGCAGGGTGGCAGGGAACTCTTGCTGTATGAGTTGCCTCTGCCACATCTCTCTCCATCTAGTGACTCTGCAAGTGAGGGAACCTGACTTGACCGATGCATAGCAGTGAGAAATCTCTACAGCAGCATCTGGTAATGTTTTTAAATCTATTTTAGGTAATTGCAGAGTTTTAAACAGTGATCCCCCAAGGTGCATTCCTGTCTAGCTGCACATAGGAGCATGACATCATCAGAAGTCTGACTCATGTTTTGTTTGACTTGCCCTCTCCCCCGACAGGATGAGCTTTTACGTTGTTTGAATCCCCCTCCTCCCTCCCTCTGCCTGAATGGTTATTTTTGTTTTATAACTTGTATTTTTCCAACATGCTTTATGTTACATTACTAATGCATTTTAGTACGCCATTACTGTCTCCTGTGTGCTTTACTCACCATCTGGGTCCGTAGAGGTCTACAATGTAAAGGTCTGTAATGAGGCAGTCTTGGTACAGCCAGGACCTCCTGTCCATCCTGGGGTCATGCCTATCGAGCTGCTCCTCCATCCTCTGATCCACTGGCTCAGTATCTTTATTTATTTATTTTATTTTAATTCTTTGGTAACCGGGTTGGCCCACTAGGCACAGATGCTTGTTTTCAGGGGCGACCTGGGAGCACTGGAGAGGTTACATGACTTGCTCAGAGTCACACAGTATGCAAGTGGAGATTATGGGAATCAAACCCAGGTCTGCTGGATGTACCAAGCTCATTCACAGCTTGTTACTCTAACCTCTAGGCTGTGCTGTCAGCCCCATTTGCTGCAGTGTTTCCTTCTGAAACCGGCAAGGATTTTCCACAGTTCAGCGCTGTGTGGTGTGGTGTAGTATTCAACAGACAAGGAATATAGAAACGTAGAAACATAGAATTTTTTTTTTTGCTTTCTTTATTTATCCACCTTCCCTGCCTTCGGTCTCCCCTCCTTCAGACTGCTCATTCCTTTTTTTTCCGGACCCCCCCCCCGGATCTGCCACTAGAGTGCCTCTCATCCCTCCTCTCCTGCACAGCGGGGTCTGTCCTGGGGATCGGTGGTCTCTCTTGGATGGAGCCATCTTCATCTAGGAGGCTTGAAGGGTTTTTCCTGTTTCTGTACTTCCCATAGCCCTCGCCTCTGGATGTCGGGCACAAGGATCTAGCGCCCAGAGGCACGCATAACGCATCGCCTCTCAAGCACCCAACATAGAAACATAGAATTTGATGGCAGATAAGGACCGCTGGCCCACCCAGTCTGCCCATTTCCTACCTACTGGATAAGCTGCAGATCCTAGTTAACCAGCAGCCTACTTCTTCACCCCCACCCCAGAATTGCCTTATGACTATCCCATGCATGCTTGAATTCCACCACTGATTTTGACTCCACAACCTCCTCCGGAAGGCCATTCCATGCATCCACAACCCTCTCTGTGAAAAAATGCTTCCTTGAATTACCTCTGAGCCCCCATCTTCAAATTGTGCCCCCTTGTTCTTGCACCTCTTTTTGAAAGATACTACCCTCTTGGGCTTTGTTGATTCCCTAGAGGTACTTGAAAGTTTCTATCATGTCCCCCTCTCCCTCCTTTCCTCGAGGCTATACATATTAAGCTCCTTAAGTCTCTCTTCATATGTCTTCCGTGCAAACCCTGCACCATTTTAGTTGCCTCCTCTGGACAGCTTCCATCCTGTCTATGTCTTTCGGAGATTGGGTTTCAGAACTGCACACAGTACTCCAGATGGGGTCTCACCAGCTGTCTGTACAGAGGGATAATAACTTCCTGTTTTCTACTGGTGATGCCTCTCCCTATGCATCCCAGTATCCCCCCAACCCTCCTTTCTGCCCTCTCACATTGCTTGCCCATCTTTAGGTCATCTGACATAACTACCCCCAGGTCCCTTTCCATTTTGTGCTCCCACTGGCATTCTCAGGGTTGGCGTTCCACCCTGAAGGAGGAGAACATCGTTCAGGATGCTCAATTCTCCCTCCTCCCTCCCCCTGCTGACCCCACTGACCCGAGTCCGTTCTCGCCAGGTCGCCGGGCGTGGCGTGAGGTGGCGCCCAGCGCCTCAACCCTCAGTGCCACCGGGCCGGCCAAAAACATAGAATTTGATGGCAGATAAGGACTGCATGGCCCACCTAGTCTGCCCGTTTCCCTACCTTCCTTGGCAATGTCAGTGGCTCAGTAGGTAGCACACTCGCCTCTGAGGCCGGGAGATCAGAGGGCTGTGGGTTCAGTTCCCACATCTGGCACTTGGGTTAATATCCCAGTACTGACACTGTAATGCAGCATGAGAGGGGTGCTGCATTTCTGAGGTGCCGTCTTTCGGATGAGACGTTAAACCGAGGTCCCATCTGCCTGGATTGGTGGTAGTTCAGGTGGATGTTAAAGATCCCATGGCACTTATCGAAAAGAGTAGGGAAATTTCCCCAGTGTCCTGGCCAAATTTCCCTCATTCACTAAAAATACCACCAAGAGCTTAACCTGGTTCAAAGTCAGTTGGCATTCATCTGTATCCCCTCTCCCCCGGGTCGTGCCTGAAAATAGGCAGGATTTGTCTAGTGCACTTACCCAGTCAACAAAAGCTAAATAAATAAATTTTTGTTGTTGTTAGTATCTCACCCCCCATTGTGTACTCTTCCCCTGGGTTTTTGTTTCCCAGGTGGATTACCTTGCACTTCTTAGCATTGAATCTAAGCTGCCATACATTTGACCTTCCAACATCCCCCCTCCCCGGACTCCGTGAACGGAGCCACAAGACCCCTCGAGTGCCAGTGCTCCCACTGGCATTCTCAGGGTTGGCGTTCACCCTGAGGAGAGAGCATCCGTCCAGGATGCTCAATCTCCCTTCCCTCCTCCCTGCCGACCCCGCTGACCCGAGTCCATTCCGAACCGTGCCGGGCGTGGCGCGGTGTGAGGTGCCCAGCGCCAACCTCAGCGCCACTGGGCCGGACAAAACATAGAATTTGATGGCAGATAAGGACTGCATGGCCCACCTAGTCTGCCCGTTTCCCTACCTAATGGATAAGCTGCAGATCCTGGTTAACCAACAGCCTACTTCCTCCTACCCCCCACTAGAATTCCTTTATGTCTGTTCCATTCATTCTTGAAGTCCCCCACTGTTTTTGACTCCACAACCTCCTCAGAAAGGCTGTTCCATGCATCTACAACCCTCTCCATGAAAAAATACTTCCTTATATTACCTCTGAGCCACCCCCCCCATCTTGGTGTAACCCCCCTACAAATGGGGGTTCCCAAAAAGTTTTCCTTGAGCTTGCCTAAATGCTCACTGCCGGGCTGGTGTCCTGCGTTTTAGCAGTTTAAATGTGATTACCAGAATCTGTATAGCCTCTGTGTACTGTCTCTTTAAGAGCTGCCTGATTGCAGCTTAAGTAATCTGAGAGGGAGCTCTGTTGAAAGGTGTAACTATTTACTAAAAATAATTTAGAGTGATAATGATAATGTAGTTTGTCTAACCTGCTTTCTTTGCAGCAAGGACTGTTTTGTTTGTCTCCACTGTCTTGGTCCTGGACTGCAAATTGGACCAAACAGTACTGGTGGGACCTAAAATGTAGCTGGACTACAGGAGCAGTCTGAATTCAAAATCTGTAGGAACTGTAGTTTGGAGCTTTTTTGTGCCTTTTTTGCAACCGAAGGGGGAGCTCTTGCTTTGACTGACAGCCAAATCAGCCAACCAAACCTTTTGGATCTTGGGGAAGTTCCGGGCCGCCTGCAGTTTTCAGTTAGATCTAAGCTGGAAGCTGAACATGAAGGAGCTGAAGTGATTCTGAGCAGCAATCCTGAGTGGATTTGCATGGGAGAACTCTGAAAAGGCTAAGTTTTTGGCCTGCATGTCAGTGTGCTGCTCCTGAGAGGGAGAGAAGAGAATTATTTTGGACTAAATCCAAGTTTGTGTGACTAAAGTAATCTACTGAAGTGGGCCAGACTCAACCTGAAGAAGACCGAAGATTTTGCTGAATGTGATCGGCCTGTCAGGAGTTCCAGCTACCCCTATGCTCCCGGTGTGTGCAGAGACTTTACGATTGTGACCAGGAAGCACTTTGCCTGGTACAGTAGAATTCTCTTACATGTAAATGTGCTATGAGCTACTAGTGGGTCGTGAGTTAGTCCCCCACTGTGTGAACTGTGTTCTGCTTGCTGGAAGCTGTATCCAGCCCAAAATGGACTGCATCCGAATTTGTCTCCATGCAGTCTGGGCCTTGCCAGACTGGCCCAGCCAGACTACCCACTGCAGAGAGAAGCCATCGATGAGAGACCTGCCTGGGGATCAGCCCCCCTGCTCCATGCTTGAACAGGAATGACGCCTCTGTGACTCATGTGGGTCTTGCTTCTCCTGGCATTCCAGATCAACCACCTGCAGTCTCGATTTTCGTCCAGCCTGTGTCCAGTCTTGGGTATCGTGAGTAAATACCAGGGTAGCTCCCGGCAACAACAGCTTAATCTGAGTGTGTCATCTGATTGTCTTGTTGTTTCGTTTCCTTTACAAACTGAGCCCTCTGGCTCCAGATTACAAATATTGTGTACTGTGCATGTTGTGTTTTCCATCACAGGGTCCCAACCAGCTGTGACGCCGGCCAACCCTGGGCAACAGTCCTGGCTAACCCATCTCTTCTCCACCTGGGTACCCAGAGGTGTGACTGTGTGGGGGTACTCAAAGCGCATGCATAACTGCTTGATTGCTATAACCTTTAAGCTAATTAACCTGATTTTGCCCCTCCCTTGTTCAAGTCCCCTGAATAAATCACATCTAACTTTTTCTGCATGTAATCTGACTGTGGTTCCAGTTTGTGCTCAAAGTACTGTACTGTTGCTATTTGCTGTGCATAACCTTGTTTTACAGGAGGTCCCCAGGGTCGAGCCAGAGGAATCAGCCCTGGTGGAAGTGCAAACAGTGTGGGTACTTGTGTGGTGTACCAGGGGTATTGTGAAAGTGATTATTGTACAGTGTTCAGGCCACTAGAGGGGAAAGAGGGGGGTTATAGTATCCCGGAGGGCTGTGCCCAGGTTAACTTGACCACTACCAACCCTGATCTCCGTGTGGAGGCACCCGTTTCAGAACTCAGGCCCCTTAACTTGTTACTAGCCAAGCAGGCAGGGGTAGTAGCCCTGGCTAGCACCATCTAGAGGTTACATTCAAATTGTGCCCCCTTGTTCTTGCACATCTCTTTTTTCTGAAAGATGCTACCCTCTTGGACTTTGTTGATTCCCTTGAGGTACTTGAAAGTTTCTATCATGTCCTCCCCTTCCCCGCCTTTCCTCGAGGCTATACATATTAAGCTCCTTTAGTCTTTCTTCATATGTTTTGTGGTGTAGACCCTGCACTATTTTGGTTGCCCTCCTCTGGATAGCCTTCACCTGACTATCTCTTTGCGGAGATGGGGCCTCCAGAACTGCACACAGTACTCCAGATGTGGTCTCACCAACTGTCTGTACAGAGGGATAACAACTTCCTGTTTTCTACTGATGATGCCTCTCCCTATGCATCCCAGTATTCTCCCAGCCCTCCTTACTGCTTTCTCACATTGCTTGCCCACCTTTAGGTTATCTGATATAACTACCCCCAGGTCCCTCCCATTTTTGTTGTTGTCAGTATCTCAACCTCATTGTGTACTCTTCCCCTGGGTTTTTATTCCCCAGGTGCATTACTTTGCGCTTCTTTGCGTTGAATCTAAGCTGCCATACATTTGACCATTCCTCCAGCCTTGCCAAGTCCCTTCTCATCCTTTCCCCCCACCTTGTGTATCAACCCTGTTGCAGATCTTTGTGTCATCTGCAAAGAGACATACTTTTCTTCCAGTCCCTCTGCAATGTCACTCATAAAGACATTAAAAAGGACTGGACCCAGTACTGAACCCTGCAGTACCCCACTAGTAACCCCTCTTTCTTCACTGTGGACTCGGTTTACTATTACCCTCTGTGTCCTGTTGTCCAGTCAATGTTTAACTCAGGCTACCACCCTGGGACCCACTCCCAGGCTGGCTAATTTGTTTATTAATTTTTTGTGTGGGACTGTGTCAAACGCTTTGCTAAAGTCTAGGTAGGCCATGTCCACAGTCCCTCCCTGGTCTACTACTTTGGTCACCCAGTCAAAGAAATCTATTAGATTCGTCTGGCATGACCTTCCCGCTGTGAATCCATGCTGCCTTGGGTCTTGTGCCCCACTGGCCGTAGGTACTCAACAGTTCTTTCCTTTATAAGTGATTCCATTATTTTCCCTACCACTGAGGTCAAACTGACAGGCCTGTAGTTTCCTGCCTCTGTCTTGCTCCCACTTTTGTGAAGGGGGATCACATCCACCCTCCACCAGTCCTCAGGTACCACACCATCCTCCCATGATTTGTTAAAAAGGGTAGTAAGTGATGTTACTAGTTCTCCCTTTAGTTCTTTTAGAATTCTGGGGTGAATCCCATCAGGCCCCAGTGCTTTATCCACCTTCAGTTTTAGGAGTTCTTTCAGAACCCTTTCTTCTGTGAAAGGACTGATATCAACCTCCCTATCTAGAGTGCTTCTATTGACTGGAGTAGGTACCTCCCCTTCCTCTTCCTTTGTGAATACTGAGCAGAAGTATTCGTTCAGTATCCCTGCTTTTTCACTGTCCCTCTCTGCCCACCCACCCTCCTCTTTATTCAACCTCAGTATCCCTCCCTTAGTCTTTCTTTGCTCCCAAATGTACCTAT
This sequence comes from Neoceratodus forsteri, assembly GCA_016271365.2. Lineage (NCBI taxonomy): Eukaryota > Metazoa > Chordata > Ceratodontiformes > Ceratodontidae > Neoceratodus > Neoceratodus forsteri. The sequence continues at coordinate 1,572,592,330 of CM028131.1, forward strand.
AAAAGATTTTATTCCCCTTCTTAACTGAGTTGGCTATCTTTTCCTTGGTTTGGGCTTTCGCTATTCTGATTGCCTTCCCCGCTTCCTTCAACTTTAACTGGTACAGTTCTCTGTCCTGCTCCGTCTGTGTTTCCTTATACTTCCTGAATGCTATCTTTTTCTCCCTAACCTTCCCTGCCACTTCTTTTGAGAACCATAGTGTTTTTTTCTTTCGTTTTGATTTGGTTATTTGCTTCACACAAAGGCTTTTTGCCTCTGTGATGGTAGTTTTGATGTTTCCCCATTGTTGCTCCACTCCACCTTCTTGCCTGTTTGCTAGTGCTTTTCTGAGGCGCGCTCCCAATTTTGACAAAATCAGCCCTCCTGAAGTCCAGTACCTTCACTTTTGTACGGCTTGACTCTACAGCTGAGTTTATCGTGAACCACACTGTTTGGTGGTCACTTGTTCCCAGATGGCACAGGCCTTCTGAGGGTTGTACTGTAGTCTAGTTGTATAGTCTGGAGGTGGACTCAGGCATAAGGCCAAGCAATGTTTTTTTCCCCCAAGTAGACAAGCCTGGTATTTGATTCTGTGATGGAGGGGAAGCCAACCGGTGTCCAAATACAAGGTGCATGTATGCGTCTGATAGTCAGCACCCAGGACCAGGTGGCAGGCCTTGTTGAGGAGGGTTATGATCCTCTTCAGGGCAGTGTCAGAGCCAGCACCATAGATAACTAGACCATAGTCAATGGTAGATAACACAGAGCTGCATGTAACCAGTTTAAGAGCCTCCGGTGGCATAGAGTGTCTATGTCAGTAGAGAACTCCCAGTTTGGTGTTAGCTATTTTGATGACATGTTCAATGTGTGCTGTGAAGGACAGCGTGTCATCAAGGAATACTCTTACCTATTTGAAGGTGCTGACCTGCTCTAGCAGCTCACCTTTTTGACTTGTTATGTGTAGGGGCCCGTGCTTTTTCTTGTTTTGTGGCACCTTGAAGAGTATGCACTTATTTTTTTTGTAGTTGAGTAACAGTTTATGATGGGAGAACCAAGATTCTAGCCATTTAAAACTGGCCTGTAGGTCAGTGGTTACAGTGGTGATGTCCCTACCAGATGCAGAAATGGCCGCATCATCAACATAAAGCACAATTTTTGCTGGGAAGGCAACAGGTAGTGAGTTTATAAATAGACTAAATAAGAATGGACCCAGTATGGAGCCTTGGGAGACTCCAAGGCTGACCTCCCTAGGCTCAGAGAGAATGTTAAGGATCTTCACACATTGTGTTCTATGTGAGAGGTAGCTTTCGAACCAGGTAACAGTGCTAGATGAAAGGCCTATGGAGAGGAGACACTGTAGTAGGAGTTGGTGGCTAATGGTGTTGAATGCCTTGGTGAGGTCAATGAAAATAGTTCCTACTGCCCTTCCATTATCCAGAGCCTCATAGATCTGTGTAGTGTAGTATAACCCCCAGGTGGTGCTAACCCAAGGGCTACTACCCCTGCCTGCTTAACTGCTAACAGGTTGAGGGGCCTAGGTTCTATGGCGGGTGCCTCCACCCAGAGGTCAGGGTTTACAGTAGTTAGACTAACTTGGTCACAGCCCTCTGGGACACTGAGACCCACTTTTATTCCTGCTAGTGACCCACACTGTACACCATGAGTACCTTCACTATTCACACTTAGTCCCAGGACTGGTTCGATCAACTTGACTCTGGAGACCCCATGTAAAACAAGATGATGCAATACAATAGCCACAGTACAATACTTTAACATAAACGAATACCTCGGTCAGTGTAACTTTGCTGAAACAAACAGATCTGATTTATTTAAGGGGCTATAACAAGGAAAAGGGGAAATCAGGTTAATTAGATTTGACACATTAATAATCACAGTACTGTGCACATACTCAGAGTCCCAAAATGTCACTTTACTGGATACCCAGGGTGGTGGTGGTGGGGGGGCTAGCCAGGATCGGTACAGCTAGTAGGGGCCCTGTGATGGAAAACACTTGCACAATACCCAATTGCAATCCGGAGCCGGTTGGCTCCCTTCATGAAGAAGGAAAGAAAGGAAATCAGATGAAACACTTGCAATTAAATAGACAGGTGGCAGGGAGCTACCCTGATTTGCACTCACAACTCGATGCTGAAAACTGGCACCGAGGGGGGTCATGAATTGCCAGACGCCCTCGCACAGCAGGGGGATGAAATTCTACAAGCAGGCACACAGCTTCAATCAGCAACAGATTCAGTCCGCCTGCATGTAATTGCCTTTCCGTCTACACACACGAGACAAGAGGACTCGTTTAGCTGTCCTTCACAAGCACTCCATACATTTATATGTAAAGGAAATTACTATACCAGGTAGCTGCTCTCAGGTCCTGATCGCACTTACTGCTAACCCGGGAGTTCACACTGCAGCTTCACTCTCCTGACAGACCGAGCACGATTAAGCAGTTTCTCCAGTCCTCTACAGGGTGAGCCTGGTTCCCAACTGTTCAGCCTCTCTTCCTCTCGGTAACTGCGGATTCAGTCCGAATCACCACGGCAACGCGCCACCCGAGTTTAGGCCTCCACACGCGTTTCCTGCATGAAACTATGTAGTGCAGAAGCTCGGAGCTCCTTCCCCACTCACGGTCACAACGGATCTGCCTTTCCAGACACAAGGCAGGGTATTCCATTCGGGTGTCACCCGGTCCTATTGGTGGACTTCAGTTGTCAATCACTCTAAACTCCCCCTATTGGTGTAAATAGGTGCCAAGGTCCAGAACTTCACTTCCCAGAATTACTAGCTATATTTCTTATGGCAAGCCGGTTCCCAAGAGAGTCATGATCCTGGTTGGTCCATTTAAACTCCATTTTAGATGCCCCTCCATGTCTGATTGGATCTATTCAGCAGTTCAGATCCAAAATGGAGGGGCAAAACACACAGAGTCCCAGCTGCAAGAAAGGCAGGTTAGACAAATTACATTTTCGCTAATACTCTAAATGATATGGGGCAAACAGTTACATCTCTGATAAGTGCTCACTCTGCCCACTTAGCGACAGCAGAAACGGAGTGATTTGTCAGCCGCTCGCGCGGAACTCGAGCAGGGAAACACACAGTCCCCCCTGTGAACCAATCATGCCTGCAAGCAGACAGCTCTTAAAGAGGCAGTACCAGAGGCTCTAAAAGCACTCACAGATAAACGGCTTAAATGCCGAACACCACTCAGGCTAGGAGCACTCAGCCAGCTCCTGGAAGACTTTGGGAGCCCCCATTTGCAGGGGGGTTACAGTAGTCTATCAGGGCTGTTTGGGTGGAGTGGTGTTTACGAAAACCATGCTGCTGAGTACTTAGCAGGTTGCATTTCTCTAAATGCTCAGTAAGTTGGTCAGATACTGCACATTCCAGGGTTTTGGAGAGAGATGATAAAATAGAGATGGGGCAATAGTTAGAGAGGCAAGCTCGGTCTCCACTTTTGTGGACCAGCGTGATGTGCGCGCTGCCTTCCACTTGTCTGGGAATACGCCCTTTCGTAGGGATGTGTTAAAGATTTTTGTAAGTGGTCCAGCTAGCTAATTTTGTGTTAGAGCTACTAGCTTCATGTCGATGGTGTTACTCCCCATCCTGGTCTTGCCCAGTACCTGCTTGACGTACCATTTGGTCTCAGCCTTGGAGAGGTGTCTGAAGTAGAAAAGTGGTGGCCACTGGGTGTAGTAGGAGGCGGGCTTATGTTAGGGGGCTGTCCAGACTGGGTGGAGGGGAGGTATTCCCTGGGGAGCACAGCACTTAGGTCAGTGAAAGCAGTATTAAATGCATTCGTAATGTCACTTGGATCCTGGAGTGTCCCTGATGGGGTAACTAGAAGATCAGGGTGTGCCTTGGTGGCCCTGCCTGTAAGGGATTTCACTATGTTCCAGAATTCCTTTCCATTTCCCCAACTCCTATTTAGAAGGTCTTTGTAGTAGGAGGCCTTGGCCTGCCTGATAAGTGTTGTGCATTTATTTCTGGCTGCTTTGTAGGCAGTGAGGCCAACCATATTCCCTGATGCTTTGGCCCTATGCCAGAGGTTGTCCCGGAGTCACATAAGGTCGATTAGGGTTCCAGAGAGTCAAGGGTTACTGACCCCTCTTACATTTTTTGAGCTGTAGGGGGCGAAAATATCACAAGCATTTGTAAAGATTGAGCAGAAGTAATTTAGGGTTTGGTTACTATCTCTGGCGGTGTCAAGAGGTGACCAATCAATTAACCTTAGGTGCTGTCAGAAATATTCCAGCAGACTGGGTCTTAGCATGCGAGTTCTGGTTATCTGAGGTGAATGCTTTGTGAACTTATTGGACCAGGTGCACATAACTGGGGAGTGGTCACTTAGGGAGTCTGGTAGAACAGAGACCTCCGTGATATGGTCAGGGTAGGTGGATAGGAGCCAATCGATAAGTGTACTCAAGCTGGTCCTATAATTTATCCTTGTGGCTTGTGTGACCAATTGCGTGAGGTAGAGGCTAGATATTTTGTCTCTAGCTGCTGCTGCATCTTGGGATTGCCAACTGACACGGAAGTCTCTGACTACGAGCTGTTCCCAGTTTTGACTGATAAGCCCTTGGTTACTAAAGAAGTGATCCAGTCTGGGCACCTGTTTACCAGGGGGTAGATATACTGTTGAGAGCATGAGGACCTTGTTTTGTTGACCAATAGAGAGTTTAATACTGAGAATTTGCGTGTCTTTGCTATGCAGACTGGCTGGTAGAACTCGACCCCTTATATCAGATTTGATGTAGACCAGGCAGCCACCACCCCTCTTGGACAGCCTATCCTGCCTGAATATGATGAAACCATCAAGGGCTATTGCAGTATCAGGGATCTTGGGAGACAGCCAAGTCTTGGTGAGGGCAATAACATCCAGTTTTATCGATTCCACCCATGCCTGGAATTGCGGGAGCTTAGGCATGAGGCTTCCAATATTGAGGGATACTATAGTACAATAAGTCTAGTTATAAAGTCCTTTCAAAGCTGTACTCTGCAAGAATGTGGCAGTCAAATTCAAAGATCATGTAGTTCAAACATATTTTGTATTCGACAAACAGGTGTTGATATGACCCCAAGCCAAAGAAACTAGGAGTCTTTACATGTGTAGCACCTATTTACCGTTTTTGAGAAAAAGGAACTATAATGTATACAGTTAATCAAAGATCTCCTAATCAAAATCAAGCTTACAGAACCATCAGAAGACCTGAGACCTTTATTTGTTTAAAGTTTGGTAGCCGGGAAAGGCACACTGAGCTGAGGCTCATTTCCTGGTGCGACCTAGGGGAAGGGAATAGGGGAGTCAAAATACAAGTAGCCAAAATAAGCATAAATTACAAGGTATTCAACAAGAAACAATAGTCAGGTCGAGACATTTAGTACAGGTACAGAAATGAGGAATGATACAGCAAGTATAAATAAAACAAGCAAAATATAATGGTACTGTACAATATAATTGTGTAATCACAGGGGGAAATGTGAGAGGAATTGAGAGAGGGAGGGAGGGAAGGAGGGATGGGGAGGAAAAGATGGATAGGACAGTGGGAAAGGGGGAGAAGAAGAGGAGGAGGATGGAGGACTATACCAGGGGAAGGGACTAGAGAGGAGGATTGCAAGAACAAAGTAGAAGGGAGGGAGGGAGAGAGATAGGGTATGTTTAAAGGAGAGAAGAGTGAGTGACAAATGGAGCCAGTAGGGGAGAGAGAGTTCCAAATATGAGGAGGCAGTAAGAGAACACTGCCTGCCTGGGGTTAGAGTGGGGACCAGGAAGCTCAAAGGTCGAGGGTCTCTAGAGCGAAGAAGGTAGAGGGAGGAGGGGAAGAGAAGGAAGGAGAGGTGGGTGGGTGGGAGGAGCCAGACCAGTATTTGGAGATAAGTGTGAAGGCATGGGGCTATCAGCAGGAGGAAAGGGAGGGGGGAGAGAGAGAGAGAGGGAGGAGTAAACGGTGCAGTAGAGAGTACGAGGGAGGGCATTGGTGGCAAAGCGGCAGAAGGCATTGAAAAGAGGGTCCAGCCTGGAGAGGGAGGTGGAGGAGGCAGCCCCATAAACGACATTAGCTTATTCCAGGACAGGTAGAATGTTTTTTGTGAGCAGTTTGCAGCACACTGCAAGAGAGATGGCATCTTTGTTCTTGTACGTGGCACCGAGCTTCAGGCAAAGTTTAGAATGGATGTAGTCAGTGTGGATCTAATAGTCAAGTGGCTGTCCAGCCATACACCTAGGTACTTGTAGGCAGGGACAGTGTCCAGAGTGGTGCCATCAAGGGTGGAAAATGATGGCAAAGGGGAAAGCTCAGAAAGTTTTTGTGAGGTACCAAACATCATGGATACCATTTTCTTTGCATTGGCTTTTAGTTGATTGACTTGAAACCAGTGCAGAACTTGAGTGAAGTCATTCTGCAGTTGTGCTGTAACTAAGGAGGTACAGGGGCCAGAAGTGTAGAGAATGGTGTCACCGGCATAGAGGTGAATTTTGGTGGAGGAACAGATGGATGGGAGGTCATTAAGGAAGACAGAAAAGAAGATGGGGACAAGAATAGAGCCTTGGGGAATGCCAGTTAGGATGGGGGGAGGGGTAGAGGGTATCCCCGGCAAGGACACATTGGGAGTGACAGGACAGGTAGGATCTGAGCCAGCTGACAGTGAAGGAGGAAAGGCCAGCGTACCCGAGTCTGGAGAGTAGGAGAGGGTGGGAGACGGAGTCCAAAGGCCTTAGCTAGATTGATAAAATTGGCAGAGGTAAGGTGCCCTTGGTCCATACCTGTATGGATGGCATCAGTGACCTGGAGAAGTGAGGATATTTTCCAGTGTTTTTTCCAGAAGTTGGATTGGTAGGGGGGAGAGGAAGTTGGAGGAAGAAAGGAATTCAGTGAGCATAGAGAGGACTACGGACTCATGGAGCTTGGATAGCACAGGCAGGAGGGAGATATGGTGGTAGTTGCCAAGTAAGGAGTGATCACCTCCTTTGAAAAGCTGGATCGCTTTGGTGGATTTCCAGGCCTGAGGGACTGAACAGAGAGTGAACAATAGGCGAAGCAGGCGGGGCAGGAGAAGGGCTATGACAGGAGTAGATATTTGAAGGAGGAGAGGGTCCAGGCCGTCTGGACTGGATTTGCATGGATTCAGGGATCGAAGAGCATGGAGAACCTCTAGGGCTGAAATTTGGGAGAACTGGAAGCTGTTGGGAGGAAGAGGAGAGGGCGGAGGTTTGTGGGGCTAGTAGCTAGGGCAGGTGAGTAAAGAATGTGTTTAATGCAGAGGCAATGGTGAGGGTTGGAGGTAGCTTGTCATCAGTTGGGGGATTTAGAGGGGGGTTTAAGAGGGATGTGAGGGTTTGCCAGAATTTGTGAGGAGAGTAATGGTTTTCCCGTAAGGAGGTCTTGAAGTATAATGCCTTAGCAGCTCAAATTACTTTGGTGCAGAAGTTTCTTAGAGAACAATAGGTAGAGAGATCGGCGGCGGGAGAGAGGAATGATTTATAATGTGTCCATGCACGGTCACAGAAGGTGCAGAGTTTGAGTATGTCAGCAGAGATCCATGAATAGTGGAAGTGTCTGACTTGGCGACGTTGGGGAGGGCCATGAGTGTTCCATGCTTTATATAGGAAGTGGGGAAAAAAGCGAGAGGGCAGAGTCCATCTCTGTGGCAGCATAGAAGAGGGGCCAGTCAGAGGAAGCGAGATCATGGAGGAGAGCAACAACATTCAGAGAGCGTAGGGATCTAACCCAGTGGTAGGTATGAGGAGCGGTGTAGATGCAGCTTACGCACACAATAAGTCATGTAGTGGTCATTGAATATGTCGGGGAGTGTGCCTGCCAAGATAATCCGGTGAGGGTGAGTGGTTAGGACCCAGTCCAGGAGGGAATGATTATGGGAGTGGGGGTTTAGCCTGGCGGCTTCGCTTATGAGCTAGTTGAGATTTAGCAATTCAGTTTGTTGTATGGTGGATTTAAAGGTAGGGGAGTTCCAATTCAAATTTAAGTTTCCTAGCAGATGAGCTCGCCAGAAGAGGCAAGGGATGTGATGGAGGAGATTGTGTCAATCAGGGAGGAGGGGGTGGTTCTAGGAGAGGCTTAAACAGCTCCAATGAAGATAGGAAGAAAGGAGGAGAGTAATAGTTGAATAAGGAGGAGCTTGTATGCCAAAGTGGTGTTTGAGCAGGGTAGATTTTGTCAGGTATAAGTGGCAACACCGCCACCACGTTTAGTGCAGTCCTGCCAGTAACAGGTGGAAACTGGGTAAGGAGAGTTGGGAATTGGGGATTCTGGGTGAGATCCAAGATTTGGTAATGCAGAGGATGTCAGGGGAGTGTTGGGACACCCAGACTTGAGGATGTTGATTTTCAGAAGGAGGCTTCTGGCATTTAGGTGGAATAGCGAAAGGCCTTTGGGTAGCGGGGAGGCAAGGTTAGGTTGTGTATCCCCAGAGAGGAGCAGGAGTAGGTAGAGAATTAGAACATAAGGGATGTAGAGAGAATCTCCTTTTTCAATGATATACCATTACTTACATAGCAGATACTATAGTTAAAAGTATGGAAAATTAGAAGCTGAGTGTCCATAGCCTGTTAGACTGAGTCTTGGACACTGATTACTAGCTCCTACCAATTGTCTGCTTTGAAATGCAGTTACGGGGCTGGCCCATTGGCGCAGCGGTGGGCTTTCTACTTGCGACGCCAGTGACCCGGGTTTGGGAACGGACCCGGGTCGTTGGAGGGCCGGCCAGGGGAGAAGGGATGGAGCGCCCCATGGACGCCTCTCCTTCTGGGGAGGGTGAGGAAGCATCTGAGCGCTGGAGGACTCCCGCGGAGGCCAGGAGATCCTCGAGCTGCCGACGCCTCAGCATCTGAGGCGGGGCGGACGGGCGCCATTGCACGCCCCGTCTCTGTGGGGAGGAAAAGGAAAAATGGAGGCAGGCAGGACCACCGTGAGTATGAAGCCCTCCCCAGAGGACCTCACCTCATCACTGTCGCTGCGGGACCCCGACCAGACACTAGTTCCGTGGTCACGAAGGTGGCCACGGCCCCGCCCTCCAGGGGGTAAGCCGGGGGGTAACCGAGGGTCCCCGGCAGCCATAGGCAGTGGTAGAGGTCTCTGAGGGCCGTGACCAGGGGTGATGAATAACTGGGTCCTGCCAGATAAAGAAAAAATAGAAAAAAAAAAAAAGAAATGCAGTTACTGCTCCTCCAGATCACTACATGCAGACCGCCATCATAACTACATAAAAACCCCAGTATAAAAAAATGAACATGGCTGAGGAGAAAACAAGTAAATGCCATAACTGCCGCAGCATTAAACATTGTAGTTTAACAGTACTGAAATGAAAGTCATTGTAATAAGCCACTCACAGTTAGAAAGTAATTTTGCAGAACTAGTGTTGCAGAATTAGTGGTATCTCTTTCAAACACACTGGAAGATTGTGTGTGGGTCTCCATACACAAACAAGGTTGTGTCTGAATCTCAAGGCAACCAGGGGACCTTTTAAGTTGCGCTCTCAAGGTCTATGGTTGCCATGGCAACCTCTTGATTTAGACATGGCCTTGTTGTGCATGGAGCACCATGCAGAATCCTGTTTTCATAACATCTAGTTTCTAATTAACTCTTTTTTTTATCCATATAAGTTGTGTTTATTTATTAATTTAATTATTTATTTTAATATAGTTAATCAGAAGAGACTTGATGAGATGACAACACTTTGTTTCCAGGAGCAGCTTGGGTGGTAACGTACAGCAACAGCACCTGATACATGCTGCACAAAAACAACACAGATTCAAATTCCAGTTCTATACACTGAAGATAATTATTTGTAAGAACTGCTAACCTTTCTAACAATACAGATAAAAAAAGAGTCTCTGACACCACAGTGGCACTTTTAAAAAAAAGAATGAGGAGTGCTAAAGAGCGGAACATGCGACAGGATGTGTTTTTTAGGAACTCCTTTAAACAATTTAAAGGAAACATTTGAAGTTCTTACTGACACCACTTGACAGCTCTCTTCCAGCAGAATCTCTTGATACTAGATTGCAGCATGGGGAGACCTCAAGGAGTGACGGGCAGCCAAGAACAGAAGCAGGCACAGGCACAGCCATAGCCACCACAGTAGGCCCAGCTAGCCACACAGGAAAATGCAGGTGCTTCTGGATCAAGTGGGGCAGTAGAGTCCCCACCTGCTGCAGGTAACCAGATCTATGGAGATTAAGAATGAGAACATCCTCGAGCATATAGGGGCATGGGACACTAAGATCAAGGGCAATCCTCGGGCACATGGGAGCACAGGACACTAAGAGTGAGAGTGCTGCGGCAGCGACAAACAAGGCAGGTGACCACTCTGTCCACATCCAGGCCGCCCTTAGTAAAATGGTCACTGAAACAGCACACTTCCACGTCTGACTGGAGACCCTTCAGAACGCGCAGCGGTCTATGAACGTTTGGGCTGTAGGCTTCCCCTGAAGGAGTGGAGGAAGAGGATTCATTGTCCATCATTAGGACATGGCTATCATCTTCTTCACCTAAGGAGCCACAAATAGAACAGGAGTCAAGGAACAAGGTGTACCGGGTCAATGTTCATGAAGTGCTGGGGGCCAGAGACACTTCCAGGACTCTCCTTATTGTTACCACTGGGTGTGATGTAAGGGACATTATTTAAAATTGGGCTAGATCACATTACCCCTTATCAGCTGCAGATAATAAGATACACTCTTTCCCAACTGGTCCTAAAGTATGCCACCTGGACCCGTCAGAATCTCTTTGACCACCCCCCCAGCAGATGTGATGTCCTAACCCTTCTCCAGCTGTAAATAATGACTTAACCCTACCCTACCCCTATATGTGATGATGTAACCCTTCCCCATCTGTAAGTGATGACCTAGCCTATTCTATCCTTGTTTGTGATGTCCTTACCCTTCCCATCTATAAGTGTTGACCTACTCTATCTCCTATATGTGATATCCAAACCCTTCCCATCTGTAAGTGATGACCTATCCTATTCTATCCCCTATATGTGATATTCTAACCCTTCCCATCTGTAAGTGATGACCTACCCTATCCTATCCCCTATATGTGATATCCTAACCCTTCCCATCTGTAAGTGATGACCTATCCTATCCTATCCCCTATATGTGATATCCTAACCCTTCCCATCTATAAATGCTAGTGACAACAGTTCCACACCCACAGCTAACACCAGGGATAACAGCAACAAGAAGCCAGGTTCTATCTAAGACACCTCCCTGGGACTTATGTCAATTGGGCCTAAAGAAAGAGTTGAGTGCTGATGTTGTTCAGTGCTCCTGTGATTTGTCATGTTATTTTGAATTCAATACACTTCAGATGGCACGGTGACAACCAGTGAGTTTCCCTGAACTGGGGTTGCTAGGTGGCAACTGAGATGGAGCCAGTCTCACCCATGTCATTTTGGATATGTGTAACCCCTAGATGGCGCTATCCTAGGGGCTACTACCCCTGCCTGATTTGCCACTAACAGGTTGAGGGGCCTGGATCCGATGGCGGGTGCCTCCACCCAGAGGTCAGGGTTTCCAATAGTTAAACTAACTTGGTCACAGCCCTCTGGGACACTGCAACCCCCCTTTCTTCCCACTAGTGGCCCACACAGTACATCAGAATTACCTTCACAGTATACACTTACCCTCAGGACTGGTTCAGGCACTGGGACCCCCTGTAAAATAAGAAGATACAGTGCAACAATCACAGTACAATACTTTAACATAGACAAATACCTCAGGCAGTATAACTTTGCTGAAACAAGCAGCTCTGATTTATTTAGGGGGATATAACAAGGACAGGGGGAAATCAGGTTAATTAGCTTATCACTTTACTCATCTACCTATGGCTCATGCAGGGCCTATCCCTACAGTTACTGTCCTGGGTACCCAAGCCCTAGTAGGCTAGTCCAAACCGTGGCAGCTGGTAGGGGCCCTTTCACACAGAGAAAAGAAAAATTAGTTAAACAGTCAGCAGTACAGTAATTCCATTTGGATTCAATATGGCAATTCAACAGGGAGCGACTCTGAATTAGTACTCACGACCTCCAAACAAGATAGGGTCCTTCAACGTCAGCAGGGCTACTCTTGAGCTCCACGAGACTCCTCACACGTTTATATGACAAACTGCAACAGGCAAAAGTCCTTTAATGGCAGCAGGATTCACTTGAGCTACACAAGCCTCCTCACACATTTATATGGTAAACAGTAACAGGCAAAAGTCCTTTAATGGCAGCAGGATTCACTTGAGCTACACAAGCCTCCTCACACATTTATATGGTAAAAAGAAAGTACTATACCAGGCAGGCTGCTTCTCTATCCCGATCGCAATTACTGCACAATACCCGGGAGAACACACAGCAGATTCAGTTCCTGACAGACCGAGTGCAATTCAGCAATTTCTCCAGTCTTCTACAGGGTGAGCCTGGTTTCTACTCTTCAGATATCCTTTGATTCTCTTCACAGGACAGATTCAGTCCTAACAAGCAGTTACACAAGCTGCAGACCGGAACTCGGGGCCTTACACACGTTTCCCGACTAAAACTGCACACCGAAAAAGCACAGGGCTCCTTCCCTCTTCACTGCCAGAGCTCAAGCTGAAACTCCAGCAGACAAAACCGGGCACTTCCTTTGAGTTCCTCCCAGTTCTTGGCTGGATTGGCTGTCACTCACAATAGACTGCCCCTGTTGGTCCAAAAAGGCGCCGAAGTCCAAACTACATCTCCCAGAGTCACTGCCCATACAATCCTCTTGTGGCTGGCTCAGATTATGAGTCCAAGTTCTGATTCGTCCAAGGCACCATTTTAGAGCTACCTAACCCACACTGATTGGTCCAGTTCAGCAGTTCAAAACTAGAATGGGAACTAGGCAAGACACAGTTCTGACTGCAAAGAAAGCAGGTTAGACAAACTGTATTTTCATTATTACTCTAAATGATTTCTGGCAAACAGTTACATCTTTCAGATGGGTTCCTTTGCACTCCTAGTGACTGCAAAAATGGAGTGAATTGGCAGCAGCTCGAGTGGTACTCAAGCAGAGAAACACACAGTCCCCCATACAAACTAATTATGTCTGCAAGCAGACAGCTCTTAAAGAGACAGTAACAGAGGCTCTAAAAACACCCATAGATAAATGGCTTAAACGCCAAACACCATTCAGGCTCGGAACATTCAAGCAAGCTCCTGGAAGTCTTTTGGCAACCCCCATTTGCAGGGGGGTTACACCCTTCCTGGCCTGGGAAAGCTTGACGTCCGCGTCAAGCAAGTACCCCCATAAGTTTCAACTGCAACCATATACATTTGCATTAGGCTCACACATGTAATCATCAGTCAATATATCATTTTACCAAGAACACATTTCTGAAACATTGCAGTCGTCACTCTTACACTATTACATACACATTGTACCATAACTCAAGTTATTACCTCTTGTACATGAAACCTGAAGAGGGGCCCTTCCTATCAGTTACCTTGGGGCTGGATGGGCAGGGCACCATACTTTAGAGGGCAACACAAGTAACTTGGAGTTAGCACTGATGCTCAGTTTGGGCAATGAGCTCGGGGACACATACTCCTTTATGGACAACATTGAGAGGCAAGTCCACAGGCCTCCCAAGGGAATCATAACTGAGGTGCACCACAGGCTTTACAGCTCGACCAGTCTTTCTAGGGGAACTGTTACAGTCTCTGCACTCTGAGCCTCATTTCAGCATTGTCCTCACTTGTCAGGGAGTCTCCATGGGGTAGAGAGGCTAGAACTTGGGGCACTTTCAGCTCCAGGAGTTACAGTTTCTGAGTCCACAACATTTGGCTCGCATGGAGAGCTTTCGGACACTGGCAGTGGACTGTCAGGGCACTCAAAATACTCTTCTTGTTCTGGTGTATCACCAGTCTGCCCCAATCCATCATTTTCCTCCCTAGAGCTCAAACAGTTCAACCATGCACAATGATTCCATTTCATCTGATCTGATGCTTTGCACTTCACTTTCTGGGAGCATTGGCTCAGGGATGAAGCTGGGGGCTTAGACAGTCCAGAAGGCCCAGCTTTGTCTCCAGTATTGACTAGGGATTGCCCAAACAATTGACTCAGTTCGTAGAAGGATAGTATTCAAAGTCACTCTCACTTTCTTCTGATATGGACTGACAGTCATGCTCAACTGGGACTTGTGCGGGGAACACTTTAACTCTTGCTTCTGTGAGTGCAGACTTTCTTGATCTTTTCTTAGCAGCAGCTCTAGTCACTGGTCCAGAGGGGGCATCTTCTGGGGGCTCAGACTCAATCAAGATTTGTCCAATGGGCAGTAAATGATTTCTATGCATTGTTTTTACATCTTTTGAATTATTCTCAGGCCTTACTTTGTACACTGGCAGATCATCTAGTTTGCCCACTACAATGTGAGGGAGATGGTGCCATCTGTCAGCAATCTTGTGTTTGCCATGCAGTCCCAGATTTCTTAGCAATACCCGATCTCCCTCCTGGAGTTCCTGTGCTTTCACCTTTTTATCATACCTTTCTTTGTTGGCCAGATTTCTTTTGGCAGCCATGGTTTGAGCCAGTTGGTACGCATGAGTTAGCTGGGCCTTTAACTTTGCACATACTGTAAATAGTTGTCAGCTTGAACCCCATCAGGAGAGACCCCAAAACACACATCTACCGGTAGTCGAGCTTCTCTTCCAAACATCAGGCGGTAGGGGAGAATCCAGTGGCATCACTTTTGGCAGTTATAAGCATGTACCAGGGTGCTAATTTGTTGGCTCCATCTAGGCTTGTCCTTTGGGTGCAGGGTGCCTAGCATATCTAGCAAAGTGCGGTTGAAAGCGTTCAGGCTGTGGGTCCCCCTGGGGTGGTAAGGAGTGGTTCTGGACTTTCGCACTCCCCACAGAGAAAGCATCTCTTTGATCAGGCGACTCTCAAAGTCTCTCCCTTGATCAGAATGGATTCTTGTGGAGCCCATAGTGAACAAAAAGTTTTCTAAGTACTTTGGCCACAGTGGATGCTTTCTGGTCTTTGGTGGGGAAAGCTTGGGCATATCTCGTGAAATGGTCAGTGACCACCAGCACATTACTGATATTTCTTTGATCTGACTCCAAACTCAGAAAATCAATACAGACCAGCTCCATGGGTGCACTGGTGGTGATGTTAACAAGGGGGGCAGCCCTCTGGGGCAAAGCTTTCCTCTGTAAGCAGCGACTACAAGTTCGAATGTGTTGCTCCACATCAGCCCCCATCTTAGGCCAATAGAATCTGGATCTCACCAAGTCAAGTGTTCTGTCTATACCAAGGTGCCCCATGTGGTTGTGCAAGGACCTCAATACTGAGTCTCGAAGGCAGTGGGCAGCACTAGTTGTTGTTTGTCTACTTGTCCCCTCTGTCTACTGTTTCTCTGTATAACAGTTTATTGATCAGTTTCAACTTAGGACCTTCTTTGTATAACAGTGCAGTTCTCAAATCAGTGGAGCATAATTTGGACACATCTTTTCCTGCAAGAGGGCTTCTAAAGCTGATTTGATCATGGGATCGGGATTGAGCCGCCGAATACTGTCATTGTCCAGCTGAGGCAGTGCACCAATGTCTATTGCAGAAAAGTGGCAATAAGCAGCAGGTATGCAATTCTCAGAGGGTCCCAAGCAATCCACCATGCAGTCCACTCGTCGTGGACATTGTTCCTCCCTGTCAAACTTCGGCAGAGTCCCGAATGTCAGGTTCTGCCAATCGGACCCAATCATTCTGGGGAACAGGCCTCGGAGAGAACATCAGCATCTATGTGGTTCAGACCTGCTGGTATCTGAGAGCATAGTCATATGTAGATAATGCAGAAAGCCACCTATGGCCAGTGGCATCCAACTAGCTGAGGTCTGCACATAGGTCAAAGGATTATTGTCAGTTTTTACTAGTATTTTAGCCCCATACAAGTACTCATGGAATTGGTCAACAATAGCCCACTTCAAAGCTAGGAACTCTAACTTATGTACAGGATAGTTCTTTTCGGATGGGGTCAGGCTTCTACTGGCAAAGGCCACTGGTCTCAGGCCATTCTCGTGCTCTTGGTACAACACAGCCCCCAACCCTTGCAAGCTAGCATCAGTGTGCAGGACGTAAGGTTTTCTTGGATCGGCATAGGCCAGCACTGGAGCATGGGTAAGTTGATATATGATCTCATGAAAAGCAGTCTCACAATCAGGAGTCCAGCGGGCCCCAAATACTTCACTGGACGAAAATACACTCTTTCAGTCTTGAGGACGCTGACTTTGGTATTTTTTGTGGGTTGGGGATACCCTTGAGTAAGGTTAAGTAAAGGCGGATCACTCTTGAATAGTCCTTGATGAAGCGCCGATAATAACCACAGAATCCCAGGAATCTTTGCAGTTCTTTTAGATTTTTGGGCTGTGGCCAGGTGGTCAAGGCCTCAACTTTACTTGGGTCGGTCTCTATTCCTCGGTGGATACTATGTGTCCCACATACTTTACTGATGTTTGAAAGAATTGACACTTATCAATGGACAGTTTAAGGCCAAAGTCCTCCAGTCGGTCCAATACCTTAAATAATCTGCTCTCATGTTCCTCCAGTGAGCTGCCAAACACAATAACATCATCTAGGTATACCAGGCACTCTAGTAAGTTCATGTCCCCACTGCACGCTCCATCAATCGTTGAAAAGTGGCTGGGGCACCTGAAATCCCTTGAGGCATCCTGAATTCATAGAAGCCAAGCGGACAGATAAAGGCTGTCTTCTCACGGTCCTCTGGGGCCATCGGGATCTGGTAGTACCCACTGCGGAGATCCAGCACAGAGAACCACTTGCTCCCGTTTAGGCAGTCCAAAGCATCCTGAATGCAGGGCATTGTGTACTGATCAGGGATAGTCTGCCGGTTTAAGGTGCGATAATCCACACATCCTTACTGTCCCATTCTTTTCCTCACTACCACAATGGGGAAGCATAAGAGCTTCTGGATTCTTGTATTACACCAGCAGCTAACATCTCTTGCAGATGCCGTCTCACATCATCTATGTCAGCAGGTGCCAGGCGTCGAGACCTCTCACGAAATGGTCTTTCGTCATGCAGCCGGATATTGTGCTCAGCTCCTTGCACGCATCCTACATCCCATTCCTTTAAAGAAAACACCTGGTCTCTCTGGGCAAGCTTCTCACTGATCCTCACTTTCCATTCAGCTGGCAGCGGGGAGTCGCCGAAATCAAACAAGTCAGGCGTTACTCTGTCATTCTTCCTTGAACTCTTGCTGCTGGGTAGCACTGCAGTGTCTGCACAATGCACATTAGCCAGGATGCAACCTCTATTTACTCGAATGTCTTTCAGACACATTATGAACTTGGACCATTACCCTTCTGGCATAAGCATGGGCTCTAGCGGGCAAAATACTGAAGCTTGACCAGCAGTCCCTCTGGCAATTTTCCATCGCCTGGTGCATCCAACATTAATATTTTATTCTTAACATCCTTTCTGATACGGACCTCTCCCTGTAAGGTACACTGGGCATTTGGCGCCAGGATCAGAGACTCAGGATCCTTCTTCCATACAATTCCGACCGGTTCCTCTGGTTCTATTTTTTCAGCATCTCTCTGTGCCTCATAGGCCTTCTTAATTAAAGCCGGAACTCTTAAAGCTCTACTAGTCTTTGACCCCTGTTTTTCATAACACAACTGTGCCAGCCTTCCGAACATATGAGCATTTGTTCCAATCAACAAAGGGACACCATCATACAGTCCAGTGGGGGGACACACTAAGGCTAGGGTCTCTACTTGTTCGGCCACTCCAGCCACGGAGGTGGGGAAAGACAGCCAAATTCGGATATACCGGAATAGGGGTAGGCCTTCTCACTTAACCCCATACATGCAGTCCTTCTAATGGTTGTAAGGGTACGTCTGACAAATGCTTCTGATACCAATCCTGGAACATAATTGTCACTTGGGAGCCACTGTCTAATACAGCTCTTGTAGACACTCCATTCACCTTTACAGTGGTCTCCATGGAAGGACCCACTATTCTGGACCAGTCTGGAGAGGCGGTAGTGGGGGCCTGGGCAACTGACCTTGCCACAAAAGGACGTGAGTTAGCATTTTTGGTGCCCTCACTGGGATCATTTCGTGCACCTCTTAACCACTGATTTGTTCTCCGAAGCTCTCCTTGTAGCCTATATGCAACTTTGTCAGTGTCTTTTGGGGACTGGCATTCCCTTTTCATGTGCCCATCCTTCCCACAATTATAGCAAAACATACTTTCTGGAGTTTGAGCTGGCCGAGGCGCCACACTGGGAGCCAGGGCGGGGTATTACTAACTGGAAACCTTGGTGCCATCTCTGTCTGCGGCGTGATAAGCATTTGGAGACATCTCGTCAGTTTCTCCACTTCCATGGTCAAGGAATCGAGTTTGGAGCTGTTATCAGCAGGAGATACATGGGTGGGTACCCCCACCCCCATACCAGATGCAGTCGGATATAGGTCAGGGCCCGTACTTGCAGGCATGGCCTTCATAAAGGGACTGTTTTTGAATTCCCGGATCTCTCTCAACAGTTCGCCCCATTGTGGCATATCTTTTTCCTTGTCAGAGCACTCATTGACTGCCAACCTCTGCCCCTGAACTTCACTTGATGGGTCACCCTCAGTCACTCGGTCGTAGCCGCAGCTATTGGTGCAGGTCCCTCCGAGGTCGCCTTTCTCAACTCCTCGAATTTCTCTCATTAACTCATCATAGGAGGGTGGGGATTCCAGTCGATTTGCCAGGCGTAACTGAAGCAACAGCAGTTCTGAGAAGGGGGCAGACTTAAGGATCCTGTCCAGCCTGGTTCGGTCCAGTTCAATCGCTGGCAAACTACCCTTTCTGAGGCATTCTTGCAACAATTTTTCCAACCGAGATACATACACAGACAACAACTCCCCTTGGTACTGTTGTGCATTTCTTACTCTCCACCATAGGTCCTCATCAGAATCTGGGCTCCCATACACATTCTCCAAGGCCTCAAGATAGGCCTGTGCAGTCGCTTCAGGGTTACTGGCCCGTTTGCTACGGATGGTAGCCAGGGCAGGACCTCGGAGGCTCTCACTAACCCTCTTTCAGCTCCGACTGAGCATTGCCATTCTAGCACTTGGGGGCAACATAGTCTATCCAGGTCTCCCAGTCATCCTCCCTTGGGGTGGGGAGGTGCCAGAGAAGATCCTCACCCTGTAAGAGAGTGACTAATGGCAGGTGCAGAAATAGGAGTCTGCATTGGTTCAGCCACCATTACGGGTACTGGAGCCGGAGAGGGTGTTGGGGAGGAACACCCCAGGTGGCAAGAATAGTTTCTTCAAGTCCTCCACAGTTTTCCCTTCCAGCAACCATTTAGCAAATTTCTCCTCAAAGTTTCAGATAGTGGTGGGGCTCATTTCCCCAGGTCTTTACTGTCCTTAGTTATCACTCTCCAAGCAGTGAGGGCTCCTCTGGGGTAATGGTCTGTGGCACTTTGGAGCTATCTATGGGATCCTTAAACTCTACTAGGGCCAGGAAAGTGTGGGTGAGCAGATTAGCATGCCACCCACCACCACAGGGTTTTGTAAACCTTCCACCTTGGAAAGTACTCCCTGCACAGTGTCCGTATTGATACCCAGGGATGTCCAGGATAAGCATAGCATTTGGGGTCGATCTCCTCCCAGTACACCACTCCACCAGCGGTGCACAGCCACTTCTGTCGGGGTACCCATTTTTCTTAACAGTGGTTCGTAAATATGGCCACTAGAGGACACACAATCCCAGCGGTGAGCCTCCAAGATGTAACCCCTAGATGGCGCTATCCCAGGGCTACTACCCCTGCCTGATTTGCCACTAACAGGTTGAGGGCCTGGATCCAATGGCGGTGCCTCCACCCAGAGGTCAGGGTTTGCAATAGTTAAACTAACTTGTCACAGCCCTCTGGGACACTGCAACCCCTTTCTTCCACTAGTGGCCCACACATATATCAGAATTACCTTCACAGTATACACTTACCCCCAGGACTGGTTCAGGCACTGGGACCCCTGTAAAATAAGAAGATACAGTGCAACAATCACAGTACAATACTTTAACATAGACAAATACCTCAGGCAGTATAACTTTGCTGAAACAAGCAGCTCTGATTTATTAGGGGATATAACAAGGACAGGGAAATCAGGTTAATTAGCTTATCACTCTACTATCTACCTATGGCTCTGTGCAGGCCTATCCCTACCAGTTACTGTCCCTGGGTACCCAAGCCCTAGTGGCTAGTCAAACCGTGGCAGCTGGTAGGGGCCCTTTCACTGAGAAAAGAAAATTAGTTAAACAGTCAGCAGTACAGTAATTCCATTTGATTCAATGTGGCAATTCAACAGGGAGCGACCCTGAATTAGTACTCACGACCTCCAAACAAGATAGGGTCCTTCAACGTCAGCAGGGCTACTCTTGAGCTCCACCCAGACTCCTCACACATTTATATGACAAACTGCAACAGGCAAAGTCCTTTAATGGCAGCAGGTTCACTTGAGCTTCCCCAAACCTCCTCCACACATTTATATTGTAACCCCCTGCAAATGGGGGTTCCCAAAAACTTACAGAAGCTTTGAATGCTCCAAGCCTGAATGGTGTTTGGCGTTTAAGCCATTTATCAGTGAGTGTTTTAGAACCTCTGGTACTGTCTCTTTAAGAGCTGTCTGCTTGCAGACATAATTAGTTTGTATGGGGGACTGTGTGTTCTCTGATTAGTACCACTCGAGCTGCTGCCAATTCACTTCATTTTGCAGTCACTAGGGTGCAAAGGAACCTATCTGAAAGATGTAACTGTTTGCCAGAAATTATTTAGGTAATAATGAAATTACAGTTTGTCTAACCTGCTTTCTTTGCAGTCAGAACTGTGTCTGCTAGTTCCCCATTCTAGTTTTGAACTGCTGAACTGGACCAATCAGTGTGGGGTAAGCTAGCTCTAAAATGGTGCCTTGGACGAATCAGAACTTGGACTCATAATCTGAGCCAGCCACAAGAGGATTGTATGGGCAGTGACTCTGGGAGATGTAGTTTAGACTTCAGTGCCTTTTGGACCAACAGCAGCAGTCTATTGTGGTGACAGCCAATCAGTCAAGAACTGGGAGGAACTCAAAGGAAGTGCCAGTTTTGTCTGTTGGAGTTTCAGTTGAGCTCTGGCAGTGAAGGAGGAAGAAGCCCTGTGCTCTTTCAGTGTGCAGTTTAGTCAAAACGTGTGTAAGGCCCAGAGTTCCGGTCTGCAGCTTGTGTAACTGCTTGTTAGGACTGAATCCGTCCTGTGAAAAGAATCAAAGGATCTCTGAAGGTAGAAACAGGCTCACCCTGTAGAAGACTGGAGGAATTGCTGAATTGCACTTCGGTCTGTCAGGAACTGAATCTGCTGTGTGTTCTCCCGGGTATTGTGCAGTAATTGCGATCGGGATAGAGAAGCAGCCTGCCTGGTATAGTACTTTCTTTTTTACCATATAAATGTGTGAAGAGTCTCGTGGAGCTCAAGAGTAGCCCTGCTGACATTGAAGGACCCTATCTTATTTGGAGGTCGTGAGTACTAATTCAGGGTCGCTCCCTGTTGAATTGCCACATTAAATCCAAATGGAATTACTGTACTGCTGACTGTTTAATTCTCCTTTTCTCTGTGTGAAAGGGCCCCTACCAGCTGCCACGGTTTGGACTAGCCACTAGGGCTTGGGTACCCAGGGACAGTAACTGATAGGGATAGGCCTGTGCACAGAGCCATAGAGTAGATTATTAGAGTGATAAGCTAATTAACCTGATTTCCCCTGTCCTTGTTATATCCCCTAAATAAATCAGAGCTGCTTGTTTCAGCAAAGTTATACTGCCTGAGGTATTTGTCTATGTTAAAGTACTGTACTGTGATTGTTGCACTGTATCTCATTTCTAGGGAGGTCCCAGTGCGGAACCAGACCTGGGGGTAAGTGTATACACTGTGAAGGTAATTCTGATATATTGTGTGGGCCACTAGTGGGAAGAAGGGGTTGCAGTGTCCCAGAGGGCTGTGACCAAGTAAGTTTAACTATTGCAAACCCTGACCTCTGGGTGGAGGCACCGCCATTGGATCAGGCCCCTCAACCTGTTGGTGGCAAATCAGGCAGGGGTAGTAGCCCCTGGGATAAGCGCCATCTAGGGGTTACATCTTGGAGGCTCACCGCTGGGATTGTGTGTCCTCTAGTGGCCATATTCACGAACCACTGTTAAGAAAAAATGGGTACCCGACAGAGTGTGTGCACCGGCTGGTGGAGTGGTGTACTGAGGAGATCGACCCCCAAAATGCTATGCTTATCCTGGACATCCCCTGGGTATCAATACGGACACTGTGCAGGAGTACTTTCCAAGGTGGAAGGTTTACAAAACCCTGTGGTGGTGGGTCGGCATGCTAATCTGCTCACCCACACTTTCCTGGCCTAGTAGAGTTTAAGGATCCATAGATAGCTCAAGTGCCACAGACCATTACCCCAGAGAGCCCTCACTGCTTGGAGTGATAACTAAGGACAGTAAAGACCGGGGGAATCAGCCCCCACCACTATCTGAAACTTTTGAGAAATTTGCTGAATGGTTGCTGGGAGAGGGAAAACTGTGGAGGACTTGAAGAAACTATTCTTGCCACCTGAGGTGTTCCTCCCCAACACCCTCTCCTGCTCCAGTGCCGTAATGGTGGCTGAACCAATGCAGACTCATTTCTGCACCTGCCATTAGTCACGACTCTTACCGAAGGTTGAGGATCTTCTCTGGCACCTCCCACCCCAAGGGAGGATGACTGGGAGACCTGGATAGACTATGTTGCCCCCAAGTGCTAGAATGGCAATGCTCGGAAGGCGAAAGCGAAGAGGTTAGTGAGAGCCTCCGAGGTCCTGCCCTGGCTACCATCCGTGCTAAGCGGGCCAGTAACCCTGAAGCGACTGCACAGGCCTATCTTGAGGCCTTGGAGAATGTGTATGGGAGCCCAGATTCTGATGAGGACCTATGGTGGAGAGTAAGAAATGCACAACAGTACCAAGGAGTTGTTGTCTGTGTATGTCTCGGCTGGAAAAATTGTTGCAAGAATGCCTCAGAAAGGGTAGTTTGCCAGCGATTGAACTGGACGAACCAGACTGGACAGGATCCTTAAGTCTGCCCCTTCTCAGAACTGCTGTTGCTTCAGTTACGCCTGGCAAATCGACTGGAATCCCACCCTCTATGATGAGTTAATGAGAGAAATTCGAGGAGTTGAGAAAAGGCGACCTCGGGAGGACCTGCACCAATAGCTGTGGCTACGACCCGGTGACTGAGGGTGCCCATCAAGTGAAGTTCAGGGGCAGAGGTTGGCAGTCAATGAGTGCTCTGACAAGGAAAAGATATGCCACAATGGGGCGAACTGTTGAGAGAGATCGAGAATTCAAAAACAGTCCCTTTATGAAGGCCGCCTGCAAATGCGAGCCCTGACCTATATCCGACTGCATCTGCTATGGGGTGGGGGTACCCACCATGTATCTCCTGCTGATAACAGCTCAAACTCAATTCCTTGACCATGGAAGTGGAGAAACTGACGAGATGTCTCCAAATGCTTATCACGCCGCAGACAGAGATGGCACCAAGGTTTCCAGTTAGTAATACCCCGCCCTGGCTCCCAGTGTGGCGCCTCGGCCAGCTCAAACTCCAGAAAGTATGTTTTGCTATAATTGTGGGAAAGATGGGCACATGAAAGGAATGCCAGTCCCCAAAGACACTGACAAAGTTGCATATAGGCTACAAGGAGAGCTTGGAGAAGAAATCAGTGGTTAAGAGGTGCGACATGATCCCAGTGAGGGCACCAAAATGCTAATTCACGTCCTTTTGTGGCAGGTCAGTTGCCCAGGCCCCCCTACCGCCTCTCCAGACTGGTCCAGAATAGTGGGTCCCTCCATGGAGACCACTGTAAAGGTGAATGGAGTGTCTACAAGAGCTGTATTAGACAGTGGCTCCCAAGTGACAATTATGTTCCAGGATTGGTATCAGAGCATTTGTCAGACGTACCCTTACAACCATTAGAAGGACTGCATGTATGGGGTTAAGTGAGAAGGCCTACCCTATTCGGGTATATCCGAATTTGGCTGTCTTTCCCCACCTCCGTGGCTGGAGTGGCCGAACAAGTAGAGACCTAGCCTTAGTGTGTCCCCCACTGGACTGTATGATGGTGTCCCTTTGTTGATTGGAACAAATGCTCATATGTTAGGAAGGCTGGCACAGTTGTGTTATGAAAACAGGGTCAAAGACTAGTAGAGCTTTAAGAGTTCGGCTTTAATTAAGAAGGCCTATGAGGCACAGAGAGATGCTGAAAAAACAGAACCAGAGGAACCGGTCGAATTGTATGGAAGAAGGATCCTGAGTCTCTGATCCTGGCGCCAAATGCCCAGTGTACCTTACAGGGAGAGGTCCGTATCAGAAAGGATGTTAAGAATAAAATATTAATGTTGGATGCACCAGGCGATGGAAAATTGCCAGAGGACTGCTGGTCAAGCCTAGTATTTTGCCGCTAGAGCCCATGCTTATGCCAGAAGGGTAATGGTCCAAGTTCATAATGTGTCTGAAAGAGACATTCGAGTAAACAGAGGTTGCATCCTGGCTAATGTGCATTGTGCAGACACTGCAGTGCTACCCAGCAGCAAGAGTTCAAGGAAGAATGACAGAGTAACGCCTGACTTGTTTGATTTGGCGACTCCCGCTGCCAGCTGAATGGAAAGTGAGGATCAGTGAAGAGCTTGCCCAGAGACCAGGTGTTTTCTTTAAAGGAATGGGATGTAGGATGCGTGCAAGGAGCTGAGCACAATATCCGGCTGCATGCGAAAGACCATTTCGTGAGAGGTCTCGGCGCCTGGCACCTGCTGACATAGATGATGTGAGGCGGCATCTGCAAGAGATGTTAGCTGCTGGTGTAATACAAGAATCAGAAGCCCTTATGCTTCCCCATTGTGGTAGTGAGGAAAAAGAATGGGACAGTAAGGATGTGTGTGGATTATCGCACCTTAAACGCGGACTATCCTGATCAGTACACAATGCCCGCATTCAGGATGCTTTGGACTGCCTAAGCGGGAACAAGTGGTTCTCTGTGCTGGATCTCCGCAGTGGGTACTACCAGATCCCGATGGCCCCAGAGGACCGTGAGAAGAAGCCTTTATCTGTCCGCTTGGCTTCTATGAATTCATGAGGATGCCTCAAAGGTTTCAGGTGCCCCAGCCACTTTTCAGCGATTGATGGGCGTGCAGTGGGGACATGAACTTACTAGAGTGCCTGGTATACCTAGATGATGTTGTGTTTGGCAGCTCACTGGAGGAACATGAGAGCAGATTATTTAAGGTATTGGACCGACTGGAGGACTTTGGCCTTAAACTGTCCATTGATAAGTGTCAATTCTTTCAAACATCAGTAAAGTATGTGGGACACATAGTATCCACCGAGGAATAGAGACCGACCCAAGTAAAGTTGAGGCCTTGACCACCTGGCCTCGCCAAAAATCTAAAGAACTGCAAAGATTCCTGGGATTCTGTGGTTATTATCGGCGCTTCATCAAGGACTATTCAAGAGTGATCCGCCTTCTTAACCTTACTCAAGGGTATCCCCAACCCACAAAAAATACCAAAGTCAAGCGTCCCTCAAGACTGAAAAGTGTATTTTCATCCGAGTGAAGTATTTGGGGCCGCTGGACTCCTGATTATGAGACTGCTTTTCATGAGATCATATATCAACTACCCATGCTCCAGTGCTGGCCTATGCCGATCCAAGAAAACCTTCGTCCTGCACACTGATGCTAGCTTGCAAGGGTTGGGGGCTGTGTTGTACCAAAACACGAGAATGGCCTGAGACCAGTGGCCTTTGCCAGTAGAAGCCTGACCCCATCCGAAAGAACTATCCTGTACATAAGTTAGAGTTCCTAGCTTTGAAGTGGGCTATTGTTGACCAATTCCATGAGTACTTGTATGGGGCTAAAATACTAGTAAAACTGACAATAATCCTTTGACCTATGTGCAGACCTCAGCTAAGTTGGATGCCACTGGCCATAGGTGAGCTTTCTGCATTATCTACATATGACTATGCTCTCGAATACCGAGCAGGTCTGAACCACATAGATGCTGATGCTCTCTCCGGAGGCCTGTTCCCCAGAATGATTGGGTCGATTGGCAGAACCTGACATTCGGGCACTCTGCAAGTTTGACAGGGAGGAACAAATGTCACAGACGCAGTGGACTGCATGGTGGATTGCTTGGAGCCTCTAGATGCATACCTGCTGCTTATGCCACTTTTCTGCAATAGACATTGGTGCACTGCCTCAGCTGGACAATGACAGTATTCGGCGGGCTCAATCCGCGATCCCATGATCAAAGCAGCTTTAGAAGCCCTCTATGCAGGAAAAGATGTGTCAAATTCGCTCCACTGATTTGAGAACTGCACTGTTATACAAAGAAGGTCCTAAGTTGAAACTGATCAATAAACTGTTATACAGAGAAACAGTAGACAGAGGGGACAAGTAGACAAACAACAACTAGTGCTGCCCACTGCCTTTCGAGACTCAGTACTGAGGTCCTTGCACAACCACATGGGGCACCTTGGTATAGACAGAACACTTGACTTGGTGAGATCCAGATTCTATTGGCCTAAGATGGGGGCTGATGTGGAGCAACACATTCGAACTTGTAGTCGCTGCTTCAGAGGAAAGCTTTGCCCCAGAGGGCTGCCCCTTGTTAACATCACCACCAGTGCACCCATGGAGCTGGTCTGTATTGATTTTCTGAGTTTGGAGTCAGATCAAAGAAATATCAGTAATGTGCTGGTGGTCACTGACCATTTCACGAGATATGCCCAAGCTTTCCCACCAAAGACCAGAAAGCATCCACTGTGGCCAAAGTACTTGTAGAAAACTTTTTGTTCACTATGGGGCTCCACAAAGAATCCATTCTGATCAAGGGAGAGACTTTGAGAGTCGTCTGATCAAAGAGATGCTTTCTCTGTGGGGAGTCACGAAGGTCCAGAACCACTCCTTACCACCCCAGGGGACCCACAGCCTGAACGTTTCAACCGCACTTTGCTAGATATGCTAGGCACCCTGCACCAAAGGACAAGCCTAGATGGAGCCAACAAATTAGCACCCTGGTACATGCTTATAACTGCACCAAAGTGATGCCACTGGATTCTCCCCTACCGCCTGATGTTTGGAAGAAGCTCGACTACCAGTAGATGTGTGTTTGGGGTCTCTCCTGATGGGGTTCAAGCTGACAACTATTTACAGTATGTGCAAAGTTAAAGGCCCAGCTAACTCATGCGTACCAACTGGCTCAAACCATGGCTGCAAAAGAAATCTGGCCAACAAAGAAAGGTATGATAAAAGGTGAAAGCACAGGAACTCCAGGAGGGAGATCGGGTGTTGCTAAGAAATCTGGGACTGCATGGCAAGCACAAGATTGCTGACAGATGGCACCATCTCCCTCACATTGTAGTGGGCAAACTAGATGATCTGCCAGTGTACAAAGTAAGGCCTGAGAATAATTCAAAGATGTAAAAACAATGCATAGAAATCATTTACTGCCCATTGGACAAATCCTGATTGAGTCTGAGCCCCAGAAGATGCCCCCTCTGGACCAGTGACTAGAGCTGCTGCTAAGAAAAGATCAAGAAAGTCTGCACCTACAGAAGCAAAGTTAAAGTGTTCCCTCCACAAGTCCCAGTTGAGCATGACTGTCAGTCCATATCGGAAGAAAGTGAGAGTGACTTTGAATACTATCCTTCTTCGAACTGAGTCAATTGTTTGAGGGCAATCCCTAGTCAATACTGGAGACAAAGCTGGGCCTTCTGGACTGTCTAAGCCCCAGCTTCATCCCTGGAGCCAATGCTCCCAGAAAGTGAAGTGCAAAGCATCAGATCAGATGAAATGGAATCATTGTGCATGGTTGAACTGTTTGAGCTTTCAGGGAGGAAAATGATAGATTGGGGCAGACTGGTGATACACCGAACAAGAAGAGTATTTGAGTGCCCTGACAGTCCACTGCCAGTGTCGAAAGCTCTCCATGCGAGCCAAATGTTGTGGACTCAGAAACTGTAACTCCTGGAGCTGAAAGTGCCCCAAGTTCTAGCCTCTCTACCCCATGGAGACTCCCTGACAAGTGAGGACAATGCTGAAAATGAGGCTCAGAGTGCAGAGACTGTAACAGTTCCCCTAGAAAGACTGGTCGAGCTGTAAAGCCTGTGGTGCACCTCAGTTATGATTCCTTGGGAGGCCTGTGGACTTGCCTCTCAATGTTGTCCATAAAGGTGTATGTGTCCCGAGCTCATTGCCCAAACTGAGCGTCAGTGCTAACTCCAAGTTACTTGTGTTGCCCTCTAAGTATGGTGCCCTTGCCCCGTCCAGCCCCAAGGTAACTGATAGGGAAGGGCCCCCTCTCTTCAGGTTTCATGTACAAGAGGTAATAACTGGAGTTATGGTACAATGTGTGTGTAATACTGTGTAAAGAGTGACGTACTGCAATGTTTCAGAAATGTGTTCTTGGTAAAATGATATATTGACTGATGATTACATGTGCGAGCCTAATGCAAATGTATATGGTTGCAGTTGAAACTTATGGGGGTCCTTGCTTGACGCGGACGTCAAGCTTTCCCAGACCAGGAAGGTGTAACCCCCTGCAAATGGGGTTCCCAAAAGACTTCAGGAGCTTGCTTGAATGCTCCAAGCCTGAATGGTGTTTGGCATTTAAGCCATTTATCAGTAGTGTTTTAGAACCTCTGGTACTGTCTCTTAAGAGCTGTCTGCTTGCAGACATAATTAGTTTGTATGGGGGACTGTGTGTTTCTTTGATGAGTACCACTCAAGCTGCTGCCAATTCACTCCATTTTGCAGTCACTAGAGTGCAAAGGGAACCTATCTGAAAGATGTAACTGTTTGCCAGAAATTATTTAGAGTAATAATGAAATTACAGTTTGTCTAACCTGCTTTCTTTGCAGTCAGAACTGTGTCTGCTAGTTCCCATTCTAGTTTTGAACTGCTGAACTGGACCAATCAGTGTGGGGTAAGCTAGCTCTAAAATGGTGCCTTGGACGAATCAGAACTTGGACTCATAATCTGGACCAGCCACAAGAGGATTGTATGGGCAGTGACTCTGGGAGATGTAGTTTAGACTTCAGTGCCTTTTTGGACCAACAGCAGCAGTCTATTGTGGTGACAGCCAATCCAGTCAAGAACTGGGAGGAACTCAAAGGAAGTGCCGGTTTTGTCGGTTGGAGTTTCAGTTGAGCTTTGGCAGTGAAAAGGAAGGAGCCCTGTGCTTTTCAGTGTGCAGTTTAGTCAAAAAACGTGTGTAAGGCCCAGAGTTCCGGTCTGCAGCTTGTGTAACAGCTTGTTAGGACTGAATCCGCCTGTGAAAAGAATCAAAGGATCTCTGAAGAGTAGAAACCAGGCTCACCCTGTAGAAGACTGGAAAAATTGCTGAAAATGCACTCGGTCTGTCAGGAACTGAATCTGCTGTGTGTTCTCCGGGTATTGTGCAGTAATTGCGATCGGGATACAGATGCAGCCTGCCTGGTATAGTGCTTTCTTTTATATGGATGTGTGAAGAGGTTTGTGTACCTCAAGTGAGCCCTGCTGACATTGAAGGACCCTATCTTGTTTGGAGGTCGTGAGTACTAATTCAGGGTCGCTCCCTGTTGAATTGCCACATTAAATCCAAATGGAATTACTGTACTGCTGACTGTTTAAACTAATTTTTCTTTTCTCTGTGAAA
This sequence comes from Neoceratodus forsteri, assembly GCA_016271365.2. Classification (NCBI taxonomy): domain Eukaryota; kingdom Metazoa; phylum Chordata; order Ceratodontiformes; family Ceratodontidae; genus Neoceratodus; species Neoceratodus forsteri. The sequence continues at coordinate 1,572,622,036 of CM028131.1, forward strand.
GGGCCCCTACCAGCTGCCACGGTTTGGACTAGCCACTAGGGCTTGGGTACCCAGGGACAGTAACTGATAGGGATAGGCCTGTGCACAGAGCCATAGGTAGATTAGTAAAGTGATAAGCTAATTAACCTGATTTCCCCTGTCCTTGTTATATCCCTAAATAAATCAGAGCTGCTTGTTTCAGCAAAGTTATACTGCCTGAGGTATTTGTCTATGTTAAAGTACTGTACTGTGATTGTTGCACTGTATCTCATTTCACAGGAGGTCCCAGTGCGGAACCAGACCTGGGGTAAGTGTATACTGTGAAGGTAATTCTGATATATTGTGTGGGCCACTAGTGGGAAGAAGGGGGTTGCAGTGTCCCAGAGGGCTGTGACCAAGTAAGTTTAACTATTGCAAACCGTGACCTCTGAGTGGAGGCACCCGCCATTGGATCCAGGCCCCTCAACCTGTTATTGGCAAATCAGGCAGGGGTAGTAGCCCCTGGGATAGTGCCATCTAGGGGTTACATCATGGTAAACAGTAACAGGCAAAAGTTCTTTAATGGCAGCAGGATTCACTTGAGCTACACAAGCCTCCTCGCACATTTATATGGTAAACAGTAACAGGCAAAAGTCCTTTAATGGCAGCAGGATTCACTTGAGCTACACAAGCCTCCTCACACATTTATATGGTAAAAAGAAAGTACTATACCAGGCAGGCTGCTTCTCTATCGAATTACTGCACAATACCGGAGAACACACAGCAGATTCAGTTCCTGACAGACCGAGCGCAATTCAAGCAATTTCTCCAGTCTTCTACAGGGTGAGCCTGGTTTCTACTCTCAGATATCCTTTGATTCTCTTCACAGGATGGATTCAGTCCAACAAGCAGTTACACAAGCTGCAGACCGGAACTCTGGGCCTCACACACGTTTCCGACTAAAACTGCACACCGAAAAGCACAGGGCTCCTTCCTCTTCACTGCCAGAGCTCAACTGAAACTCCAGCAGACAAAACCGGCACTTCCTTTGAGTTCCTCCAGTTCTTGGCTGGATTGGCTGTCACTCACAATAGACTGCCCTGTTGGTCCAAAAAGGCCAAGTCCAAACTACATCTCCCAGAGTCACTGCCCATACAATCCTCTTGTGGCTGGCTCAGATTACTGAGCCCAAATTCTGATTCGTCCAAGGCACCATTGTAGAGCTACCTTAACCCCACTGATTGGTCCAGTTCAGCAGTTCAAAACTAGAATGGGGAACTAGGCAAACACAGTTCTGACTGCAAAGAAAGCAGGTTAGACAAACTGTAATTTCATTATTACTCTAAATGATTTCTGGAAAACAGTTACATCTTTCAGATAGGTTCCTTTGCACTCTAGTGACTGCAAAATGGAGTGAATTGGCAGCAGCTCGAGTGGTACTCAAGCAGAGAAACACACAGTCCCCCCATACAAACTAATTATGTCTGCAAGCAGACAGCTCTTAAAGAGACAGTACCAGAGGCTCTAAAAACACTCATAGATAAATGGCTTAAATGCCAAACACCATTCAGGCTCGGAGCATTCAAGCAAGCTCCTGGAAGTCTTTTGGGAACTCCCATTTGCAGGGGGGTTACATATGGACAGCTGCACTTTATTTCTGCAGATCTTTGACATCGCCTCCTCCCATCATGGTACAGCTACAGAAGGCCGGTGATGCATGCAGTAGGTATAACTAGAGTTATAGCACACATTGCCCTGCCTATAACCATGTAAGCACTGGTGTCATAGCCCATAATTGACATTTTTTATTATCATTTTAAGTTGTCAGGCGGTACCACCTAGTGACAAAGGTTGACCCTAGTATGACTGGCTACTCGCGGCTGGTCCATATTCCCACCATGTTCCCACCAGAAGCCCTTCCATTCCAAGACCGTACAATGACACTGTTGTGCACTGTGGTCTTGCTGAAAGCTCATCTCTCCTGCCATATAGTGCTACTGTGAGGGCTGGGGCCTGAACTTGGAACATAACTGTTTCTTTGCCACTCCAGTTTGTTTAAAAAAGTCTGCCCAGCAACCGGGTTTTGTTGCTTATGTGTTGTGAATGTAAGCTTTACCCCCACCCCCCAAAGAAATGCTGGCAACTGCCTGATCTTTGTTTGCACAGAACGAGTTAAGACAGATTTCAGGCAGTGTTCAGATATTGTATTAACTGGCAATTCGTTCCATAAAGAGGGGAAGCTTAATGCAAATACAGGCTGCCCAACTGATCGCTGGCATTTTTCTTGGGGGGTCATCTGTCAGCTGTGTTTGTTAGATTTGATTTTATACCCTAGTCAGTCACAGTCACTGATAAACCATTCATTTCACATAAATGTTTTAATGCATGACTGAATCACATGGTGTGTCCTAGCAAGATTCAATTGAAACAAATGCTGCAGGCTATTCAGTTTCTTGTTATGGGGTTTATATAATCCCTGAGGAATACACAGTCCCCTTTCTGGTAATTAGTTGTCCATGAAAACATTGCTTTATCCTCGCCATCAGGAAAATGTTAGTTTATGACGGATGTTTGTGCATGCATGTGTTTAACTGTTTATCTGCGGTGCACTGGAGATGTTTGTTGCCATATTTTTGAATTGATTTACAAATGTACAGACTACTGCATGAGGAGCGCTGTATGACTGTTCAACAACGTACATCACAGTATACTGAGCTAGATAAGTAACACAGCACAGCAACAAGACACCTGCTTGATACACTGGCAACCTGACAGGTTCTGGTTGCAGGGGGGTGGCCTGGTAAGGAGTGATGAGGGTGCCACTGAACAGCTCACTTCCTTCAGGGAGGGGGACTCCATCCTCCGCTGTTTGCCTGCCACCAAGTGGAGGATGGGTGGCAGTGCTTATTGAGGCTGACTAGGGGTCAGGGGCTTCTGCAGATGTCGATTTGTGCTTATGCTGAACTGCGCATTCTCACATCACGCTATTGCATGCTGGCAGTCTCCAGGGGAGAAAATAGGTATAAAAACAGTTGCTGCAACAGGACAGCAACTGGCCTACTGCAGGCCCCGCACCATTGCCCAGGCACTAACTTCCTGGACAAGATTCTGCTGCCTCTAGAGAAATAGTGCTCCCCGGAGGGCTCTGCCATGGGGGCAAGCCACGGGGGGAACTTAGGAGGTTGGGTTAAGTACCTGGGGAAGGTGGATGACAGGGCTGGTGGGCCACCTGGCAGAATGGAGGACATAAATGACAGATTGAAAACATACTTCAGAGTGTGCATTCATTGGGAGTTCTAGGCACTCCTCTGGTTTGTGCTGAGATACAAGGTCACAGGCTGAGTGTCAGATAGGCTCAACTGGTGGCACATCTGCCTTTGGGCCATAAGGTCTTGGGTTCTAGTCCCACACCAGAACTTGGGCTCATACCCTAAACACTGGCACTTCAATTCAGTACTAGGGGGTGCTGCAAAGTCAGACTGGCCCACCAGAATACCTAGAAATTTCCAGGTGGGTCCCCCTTGGTTGGGTGCCTGGCCACTGTCTAAACTCTTTACATCTTTTTCTAATTAAATGGGGTATTTAGGGCACTGTAGATAAAAGTAAAATGCATTTCACCCAGTTTCATCTTGGAATGGGGAACGCGCCTGGGTTGCCCCGTCCCCCCTCCTTTTCACCTTTACTTTGAAAAATTATTCCAAGCCCTTTGTCAAGATCCAAACATAACAGGGATATATATACCTGGTCACAAGGAACACGAATTAGCATTGCATACTGACGATCTACTGATACAGATAACTAACCCAGATAAATCCCTCCCCTGTTTATAGGTTTCCCTGTTACAATTTTGAAAATTAGCTGGCTATAACCTTACCATGACCAAAACAGAAGTCTTGGCCATCCATTATTCCACTTTTAAAGACATACAGCAACAATTCATGTTTAAATGGACCCTTTCTCACTTTAAATACTTAAGTGTCCTCCCATCTGCAGAGGTTTGCCAGGTTTGTGCACTTACAGTAATTATGACTCTTTCATGCAGGCTTTGCATAAAAATCTCTATACATGGTCTCACCTACCCCTATCCCAACTACAACGGATAGACAGCATTTGAATGGTCACCCTACCTAGGTTACTTTATCTAGCTCAGACGTTACCTATTAAACCTCCCCTGAATATCTTAATATGTGGAATAAACTTATTGCTAGATATATTTGGCAAGGCAAGAGGCCATGAGTGTGTTACTCTGTTCTCCAACTCCCCAAACAAAAAAGAGGACCTAGCTCTTCCCGACGTAACACTTTATCGTGAGGCAGCACAACTTCATATTGCATTCTACTGGCTAACAGACAACTATACAGCACACTGGAAAAAACTGAAGCTGCTGGAGGCAGATATTCCCTGCCCTGCAACAACTTTGTTGACAATACTGCCCCCCTCGTATTCAGGTTGAGAACCCTTACACAGAGCCAGACCAGTGGTGCTGAGGGTTGAGGCGCTGGACGCTACTCCAGCGACCCATGTTCGGGAACGGACTTGGGCTGCCGGGGGTTGGCAGGGGACAGGAAGGATTGAGAATCCCATGACTGCTGTCCTTCCTCTGGGAAGGGTTGGGGCACTGCAGCACACTATAGCAGCAACTGGTGGAGGCCAGTAGCACTACAGCAGCGAGCAGCAGAATGGGAGGGAGAGCATGGCGGGCAGTGGCACGTATGCGCCTGGATGCCATTGCATGTCTGGCTCTCTGGGGCAAGAAAACCAGGTGGAAAATAGCAGAGTATGATCTCGGCGGCTGATGGCTGCTCCCGGCGCCCCTGGTACCCGAGAGGATCCTGTATACAGAGTGACATGAGTAATTAATGGCCGGCTCTGTGGGGGTGCCAGTCCAGTCCTGGGTGGTGCAAGTGTCAGCGTCCGGGGATCATGGGGATCTGCTCTACGGAGGAGGATAAACAGAAAGAATAAAAAAAAGAAATAAAAAAAAGAACCCTTACACAGATGCCACACTTCAAACCTGGTTCCAGCTACTATATAATAAGAAGTTATACCGTGTAGATATAGGTTCTTGACTATTACTGGCTCCCCAGATTTTTTACCTTCGCATCTGGATCTTAGTTTTCAAAGATGGTTACATTTCGGCCTTCAATACTGGCTTCAGCTTTTACAGGGTTCCACTATTCAAACCTTCACGGAACTGGCGTCCGCTCACTACCTACTAACTTCACATTTTTTTTGTTACCTACAGGCCCAGGACTATCTAACTTCGCACATGCACTCTGAACCACCTCATAAGGATACCCCGATTTTAGTGTCGTTAATTGTTCATATACTGCAGGGGGAAGACCTCACCAAACATTTGATTTCTCAGCTGTGTCAAGCCTTACAGTCTCTCCAGCATCACTCTATAGATCATGTTAAATTAGCTTGGGAGAAAGACAATCATTTTAGTTTTACAGAGCAACAATGGCAGTCAGTTTTATCCATTACACATAAGGTAACCTCCTCCCACCTCTAGTGTGAGTTCACGTGGAAAACATTAGAAACAAAGAAAGCAAGAACGTGTCGGCAGAAGGGCACATTCCAGTCCATCTTGCCTGCCCATTGTTTGTATTTTAAGCTACCCCCCCCCCCACCAAATTTATTTTATACTACCATGTACCAGCCAGGATTCATTTTTGTCTGTCCCAAGCTCTCTTGAACTCCACCACCTCTTTTGGGAGCCGGTTCCATGGGTCCACAACTCTCTTTGAGAAGAAAAACTTCCTTGTGTTTCCTCTGAGTTTGCCACCCCTCAGTCTTATTTCATGCCCCATGTTCTAGTTTGACTGTGTATCTGAAAGAGGTAGGTTGCTTCCACTCTATTTATGCATTTGAGACATTTGAAGGTCTCGATCAAGTCCTCCCTGTCCCTTCTCTGCTCCAGCGTGTATATATTCAACTCTCAATCTCTCCCCGTAAAGCTTCATGTGCATTCTGCTCACAATCTTAGTCGCTCTTCTCTGGACCACCTCTGTTCTGTCGATGTCCTTCCTGAGGTGGAGCCTCCAGAACTGTATGCAGTACTCCAGGTGGGGCCTTACCAAGGACCTGTAAAGTGGCATAACCACCTCCCTCTTCCTACTGGTTATACCCCTCCCGATGCATCCGAGCATGCTACTTGCTTTCAGTGTTTCCTTTTCACATTGTTCGGTGGCCTTTAGGTCATCAGTTATGATGACTCCCAGGTCACATTCCTGGTTGGAGGTGATTAGTTTTTCTCCATTCATGAAGTACTGCTCCTTGGGGTTACTTTTTTCCTAGGTGCATGATTTTACATTTTTTTGCGTTGAACCTCAGTTGCCAGGTCTCCGAACATTTTTCAAGCAACTTCAGGTCTGTTGTGATTTTAGTTACCCCATCAGGGGTGTCAACCCTGTTGCAGATTTGAGTATCATCTGTGAACAAGCACACCTTGCCATTTAAGCCCTCTGCAATGTCTCCTATGAACAAATTGAAGAGTGCTGGACGCAGTACTGATCCTTTCGGCACACCGCTGGTCACTTCACCCTCGCCAGAGAGACTCCCATTCACCACTGCTCTCTAGGTCCTTCCAGGTAGCCAATTTCCCACCCATCTAACAACTTTAATCCCTACCCCAGCATTACTGAGTTTATTTAAGAGTCTCGTGTGGGATGGCGTCAAAGGCCTTGCTAAAATCAAGATAGGCCACATCCACCGCTCCTCCTTGGTTGAAAACCCTTGTCGCCCAGTTGAAGAAATCTATCAAATTAGTCTGGCAGGATCTATCTGCTGTGAATCCATGTTGTTTTGGATCCTGTAACCCATATGATTCAAGAAACTCTGTCAGCCTTTTCTTTTGTAGGGTTTTCATCAGTTTTCCAACTGTGGAAGTGAGACTGACTAGTCTGTAGTTTTCTACTCGCTCTCTGCTCCGGCTTTTATGAAGTGGCATGATGTTTTGGGGGTTTTTTATCTTATATTTCTGCCCCCTCCCAACCAGCCCCCTTCCACTGGCCCCGTCATCCTGGCATACACTGGACTCACCTTCTGCTCTTATGAAGTGCCAGCTAGCCAGGTGCGGTGCCTGCGAGGGGCTGGCATCATCTAGCCGGTCAGGATGTTTTTCTCTCACTTTCTTCACATTCCAGAATGTGACGTGGAGGCATGCAATGATGCCTGTCACAAACACGCTCTGCAGGTCAGGCCCTCTGCTCCCACAGTGCCAACCTCAGAGCGCAATAGTGTGAACAGGTGACAGACAGGGCAACCCTCCTGTCTGCTTTTAGGTCCGAATCACCTTTAGCCTCAAGTTCTGGGGGGATTCAAACTGTGAACCTTATGCTAGCATACCCAAATGTACAGGCTCAGATAATATTATCTTCAGGGGGATGCAATATATCTTTCGCCTAAGGGCACCTAACCAGGTATCCAAAATGAACCCTTAAAACTCTGTAAGAGACCTTAGGTATAGTCTTACCTTTTCCAAACTTAGTAACACCATCAAGCCTTTTTAATAATAATAATAATAATAATAATAAATTTATTTCATATAGTGCCTGTCAAAAAAATCAAGGTGCTTCACAATAAAATCAGACCACAATAATAAAATCAACACAAAATTAATAATAAATAAATACAAACTGATAGGTCCCACTATACTATGCCAGGGAAAGCCTGACACCACAGAAAGGTCTTTAGCGCCTGTTTAAAACCCCCCACAGTTGCGCACTCCCGAAGCTGATGGGGTAGAGAATTCTAGAGGACAGGGGCCACATAGCTAAATGCATGGGCCCCAGAAGATTTTAAAGTCACCCTCGGAATCTCTAGCAATCCCTCATCAACCAACCGAACGGAGTCGTCGCACGGGGCAGTAAGGGACAAGAAGCTCTTTCAAGTAGTCAGGGCCAAGTCCATGTAGGGCTTTGTAAGTCAGCAAGCCAACTTTAAAGGTGATCCGCCACCAAATTGGCAGCCAGTGCAGCTCGCGCAACATGGGTGTAATATGAGAGGCACGAGACGTCACTTTCAACAAATGTGCTGCAGCGTTCTGCACTAGCTGCAGATGACAGATATCAACCCCCAGAAGCCCTAGGTATAGGGAGTTACAATAATCAAGGCTCAAGGTCATAAAGGCGTGGACAAGTGTAGGCAGGTCCCCGGACGGAACAAGGTGCTTGATCCTGGTGATGTCCCTAAGATGATAAAAGGAAGACTTGAGATCGTAAAGTCAGCCTGTCGTCAAGCATCACCTCCAGGTCACGCACCTGTTCAGAAAAAGGATAGAAGCCCCAGAAAAAGTCCCGATGGCTGACCCACCTTATCCCTCTATCTGGCAGACCGGGTCCACGACTATCACCTCAGTCTTTCCACGTTCAACTTTAACCAGCTTGAATTCATCCACACCTGGATTTCAGCGAGGCAGTTGTTAAGTATCAAGAGAGCACTATCCTGATTAGGTGCAAAAGACAGGTAGAGCTGGATATCATCAGCGTAGTAGTGAAACCTCGGCCCATGGGCTGGTAGTATAGCCTAGAGGTTTGAGGAACAAGGTGTGAACGAGCTTGATACATCCAGCAGACTAGACCTGAGTTTGATTCTCACAACCTCCCCTTGCATACTGTGTGACTCTGAGCAAGTCACTTAACCGGCCAGTGCTCCCAGGTCGCCCCTGAAAACAGGCACTTGTGCCTAGTGGGCCTTAACCGGTTACCAAAGACTAAAATAAAAAAAATACTGTCTTACAATGTCTCCGAGGGGCAGCATGTACACTGCAAACAAAATGGGGGACAGCACTGAGCCCTGAGGAATCCCACATGACAGAGGGAGTAGGCCCGAGGAAAAAATCCCGGACACCACTCTCTGCATTCTGCCACTGAGGAAAGATGTAAACCATTTAAGCATCGTACTAAACAGGCCACAAATGGATCTCAGGCACCCAAGCAGCACCCCATGGTCTATAGTGTCAAAGGCTGAAGAGAGGTCAAGGAGCTCCAAGATAGAATGGTTTCTCCAATCTCTCACCATCAGGAGATCATTCAGCACCCAAACCAGAGCAGTCTCGGTACTACGCCTCTTTCGAAAAATGGACTGGAGAGGTTGTCAGACTTAAAATACAGGTACTTCACATGCAAAAAGAACTGGGAAGACACAGGCAGTATTTCAAGAAAATGTGATTTACTAAAAGATGATAAAATATGTAAAATTAAACACAGAACCATGTATCATACAGTTTACAATCTATAAAAGAAAAAGGGAAAGTTATAGAACCAAAACTCCTATCACAATTCATTTAGACTACCAGGGTTCTATTTCCACACACTACAGCCCACGATCGGGCAGTGGAGGGAACCGCTAGATCACCAGGTTACAATATATTTCTACTACCGTCCAAGATCGGGCATACAGGAGGGGGGAGTTACACTAGCCCACCAGGGAGCGAACCCCCGACGACAGCTGCCTGGCAGAGGCGCTGAATGATTTCCTCGCTGACGCTCAGTGCAACGGTGATGGGTAAATGGGGCCATAATGACATGTAATGGCCCCATTTGTACCTTGCATAGATTATGGCCTCGTTTGCATGCCCCTGGCTGAATATCGCTGGTGATGCACCTAGCACAACTGCACTTGCGCTGGCGCATCCCTGTGCTCCCTCTCTGTGGCTTGTGCTGGTTCAGTGCCACTGTGACATGTGCAGTATGTGCGTCGACCATGCCATATTCAATGGTGCTGAGCCATGGCGCATCACCATTGAATATCGCCTGGTCCTGGCCCCAGCGCAGCCCAGTTGCGCTGTGCCCAGGCTTGCGCCACTGCCCAGCTCAGTCTGAATATCAAGCCTTCTGTGTATAGAATTATGGGGCACAGTCATGCCCCTATAGTTATGGTTGAGTAGACTGTTTAATGTTAAACCTTAAATTTTGCACTTTAATAACTTTGCAACTGATCAATGTAGTTGCACAAAATTTGGCCTGCGCTGTCCTGTAGGGTAGATATCTTGATATGGCTAGTTTTGTTCCGGTTGGATGTGCAGATTCTGAGATCTGGATAGTGCAAAAACCTTAGAAGTCACCACTTGCCGGCCTGGTGACACTGAGGGTTGAGACGCTGGGCGCCACACCTTGTGCTGCGCCAGTGACCCGGGTTCCTTAATGAGCCCGGGTTGTCAGGGGTCAGCTGGGGGGAGAGTGAGGAGCGAGATCGAGCCACCACAAGTAAGTTCTCTCTTTCTGGGAGGGTTTGGAGGCTCCACGGTCACTGGCCGCCACCTGGTGGAGGACAGATGATGGTGCCGACCCAAGGGAGCTCTGGGGGTAGCTACAGGGATGTGCGTAAGGGTCTGCACCGGCAACACGGGGTGTGCATGTGCCTCCAGGCATGCACAGCACCCATGTGCTAGGGCCCTGGGGACCAGGAGAGAAAAAACGCAAAAAACCCTAGAAAACATAAATATTTAAAAAAAAAAAAAACACCACTTTTTGCAGATTTCTCCTCATCGCCTTGCGCCCAGATGATGCAGAATTTTGGTTTGAATTTTTTAATGGTAGAAAGAGCTAGGGTAACAGAACTGCCATGCATTTGTCTGGTGAAAAAATATTAATCTGTTGCTAGGTTATTCCATTTTTAAGTTCCCATTATTTTCAATGGGAAAATCACTGTGCAGGATGCGGAATGGGTTCAAAAAAGGACTTTGGCTTCACACAAAAGGATTCTTTTTATGCGGTGCCAACCCTTTTTTGCCAGAAAAAAATCCTTTTTAGTGAGCCACCATCTTGTTTTCTTTTTTTTTCACACACCAAACTGTCATAACACTGTCCAGACATGTCTTTTACAGACATCCAAACATGTATCTTGCTCATCAGGAGCTGATGAGCTTCACTTAGATAGATAGATAGCTAGATAGATAGATAGATAGATAGATAGATAGATAGATAGATAGATAGATAGATAGATAGATAGATACTTTATTTATATAGCACTCCTTTCCAGAGGCTTGGAGCGCTTAACAAAATTATTAAAACAATGCATACATGATATCAAGTGACAAGCCTAATAAACAAACTACAAAGCATGCAATAAGTACAATAAAAATCTATCATTCATATAAAATGTAGCACCCCCTCCAAAATCGGGGGCTTACCTTAAGTGTCTCCCAGGGCTCCGCTGATGCCCACTGGCAGGCAGACATCCCTCAGAGATGGTAAATCCATAGTTGTTGGTGTTCTTCTAATCATCTGCGTGACAGTGCCATGTTATGCCTCTGCACTGTCCCTTTAAGTGCCACAGCCAGTGTGTATACTGTAAATAGCCTGGGCTGGGTCCGAGTTTTCCGGAGCTTGCAACCAGCCAGGCATCTCCCTGATTTGCTCCACTCTGCTGTCACTAACAGTGCAGAGGGAGCCCTGCACTGTACTGTTAATATTTCCTTTTAAACCCTTACTGTTGTTAACATAAAATAAGTTATTTAATATGCCTTCATTGCAGTGACCACTCCCCGATGGGAGCCACCATGTTAGGTCTGGGACTTCCAGGTTTAGACCAGTTGGAACTCAGGGGTCCTTAGGGGTCCTGATTGTGCTGGCATATGGGTAAGACTGTAATTTTTGTAATGTTTCAGGTTGGCACCTAAACTGACAAATGGGAGCACCGAAACTATGATTGATGGTATCCAGTGAACAAGGAGACCGAAATTGGGCGCCTACAAAAACAGCGACTCAATTATGGCACCTGTGTTCATGGCTACCTAGCAGGGGTGACCAGATACTGGGGTGAACAACATATGGCGATGGGAAGTACATGCGTATATGCACATGGGAGGAGAGGCAGGGGAAGGATGGTATGTGGGAGAGGGTGTGGCGGGCAGCTGCCGAGCTGGTCCACTAGCGTGATGGGGAGAGTGGTCAGCTGGGAGGTGCAGGGTGCAGGGTTAGCTCAGCAGGCGTGGTTTTTTTTTTTTGGCTGCAGGCAACTTTCAATTTTTAAAAGTTTTACACACACCCTCGACATGCACCCCCTGGAGTTGAGAACCACAAGTAGGGAGGTGCCAGGGAAAAGCCAAAATTCATTTTCGTGATGTACACCACCCTAATGACGATCACTATTCTATGGTCGCCATATGACATGGAACCCTGATTTACAGCTCCTCTAGCCAACCGGAATCCAGAGAAACTGGACTAGTCTGAGAACTGATAGGAAAAAAGAGTTCAGTTGTTTCTGGAGTGCTGAGAGTAGGCAGCTCGAGCCATTGAGAAGCAGCTCCAGAGAACAGCTGAAGAGAAACAGCAGAAGAAAGGCCTGACTTGCCTCCCTGTTGTAGTTAAAGCATCAGACTGCCTAAAAGCAGGAAAGAGACTCCAGTGAAAGGGGCATTTCAGTCTGAGACTCCCACAAACAGGAGCTTGTGCTTTGCGACCGTGAGTTTTGCGACAGAAAGAGCCTGCCTTGTCTTTTGTAGTTTAGTTCGGTCCCATGAGAGTATTGATTTCAGAAATTGCCTGCTAGCAGACCAAGAGATTTCTTAGCCAGTGGAGTAAGAGAGAAACTGACCTGAAAGCCGAAAAGGGACTGTTTGAAAAGTATTCCGACATGCTGTCTGAGGCCTATTGCGTGGGTGAAAAGGTGCCACGAGACTGTGTAAAATGGTGAGAGCTGGCCTAGTAGCACTGAAATCTGTTTTCCAGCTGGTGGTTCCACCAGCAGAGTTGCCAACATTTCCAGAGCCATTTCTACAGGGGGTCTATGTCAAACTCGGCCCAGACAGAGACTGTTTCCTGTACCAGACGCTTCATCCAAGCAAGAGATCAACTTTGGGGCTTCAGCCCTTGCGCAGCATCTAATCGCAGGTTATGGCTACCTACAGGGAACGGCCATGATGACAGGGTAAGTTATGTCAGACCAGGTCCCCACTATCTTGCAGACGGAGCACTAGGTCTTCATTTCACCAGCCTTGTCATCTGCCAACTTGGGTACAGTGAGTACAACCAGGGTAGCTCCCTGCAACAAAGCTATACAGTTTAATGTGATACCATCTGATTTACTCATTCAGTTTAAAGTTCTTGCAAAATAGACTAGGCCATCCGGCCAGGATAACAAATGGTAATTTCAAGTGCTGTTAATCATTTATTTCCTTCCAAGGGCCCCAACCAGCTGCAATGCTGGCCAATCCGCGGCATCCTATAGGCATGCATGCCACTTCATACTGGGTACCCAGGTGTAGCAGAACTGATGGTTTAAGGGTCTTACAGCGATTACAATTATAGTAATCATTTACCTAAATTTTCACCCCTGCACTGTTCACATTCCCTTAATAAACTTGATTTACTACGTTACTTTGAACCCAGCTTGTGAGCATATTATTACCTGGCTTAAGGTGATAGACTCTTTACTGAATGTTTTGAAAGTGTATGCTGTATTGCAAAACTGTTTTTTCCAGGGAGTTGCAGGGCATACACCAGGAGCAGAGACCTGCTCGTAAGTGGGACATCCATGAGCATATCATTAATGTGTGTGCAGAGTTACATTGTAAATGTTAAAGGTTGCAAATGAGAATCTTCCTCTAAAAGGTCACTAGGTGGGATTGTGGGTGGTATTAGCGTCACAGAGGGCTGTACTTACTATAGCAGATACCCACTAAAGTACTCTGGGTGGAGATACCATTACTGTAGTGACACTGCTGGCAGGAAAGCCACAGTAACTGTTAGTTACGCACCCAGGCCCCTCAACCTGCAGCCAGAGAGACAGGCAGAGGTAGTAGCCCTTGGTATAATGGCACCAGGGTTACAAAAAATACTGCAATAAAATACTACACTAAAATAACAGTCAATCAATTCTGCTCTTAAATTTCAAAAGTCTGGTTGAATAGAAATGTTTTTAATCCTTTTTGAAGGTTTCCACCGAGGTGCCTTTCTCAGACGTCTAGGTATCGGGTTCCACAGGGTTGGTGCAGCACTGCAAATGCTCAATCCCCCGAATGTCTCAACCTAACCCTGGGTACCACAGGGAGGCAACCCTCAGAGGAACGGACAGCCCAGGACAGGCAGTGGGAAACAAGAAGGTCTTGCAGAAAGGCTGGTCCTCCTTTCAGCAGGGCTTTGTAGGTCAGTAATCCAACCTTGAAGGCAATCCTCCACCTAACTGGCAGCCAGTGCAGTCTGCGGAGGACAGGGGTAATACGCTCCAATCTCGCAATGCCCGTCAACAATCTAGCCACTGCGTTCTGCACCAGCTACATTTGGTGGAGATTGCTTCCAGATAGCCCCAGGTACAGGGCATTGCAGTAATCCAGTCTGGACATGACAAAGGCTTGCACTAGGATGGTCTGGTCTGGATCCGAGCAATGTTCCTCAAATGGTAAAAATCACTTCTGATGATGGCTGACACCTGCGCATCAAGTGTCAGACCGACGACGAGGATCATGCCCAGATCCTTAACCCAAGTGGAGGGGGTTGGGGAATACCCCCAAGATTAAACCAGGATACCTCCGTCTTGTCTGAGTTGACTCGTAGCCAGCTGTGACTCATCCAGTTCTGGATCTCCTCCAAGCAGATGTTAAACACAGAAGCTGCCACCTGGTTTCCAGGTGTGCAGAATAGGTATAGCTGGGTATCATCGGCATAGCAATGAAAACCCAGCCCATACTGACTGATTTTGCCTCCCAATGGCAACAAGTACAATGTGAACATCAAGGGCGACAAGACCGACCTGTGCGGAACTCCACAGCGCAGAGGCATCAGGTTAGATAAAGCTAACCACATAATCACCCTTTGCACTCTGCCCATGAGGTAGGACCTAAACCAGTTGATGACATTATCGGTTAGTCCACAACAGTACCGCAAGTGGTCCAACAGTACCTCATGGTCCACAGTGTGAAATGCCAACAAAAGAGCTCAAGATGGTATGTTCTGTCCTGTCTCTCGCCATTAGGAGATCATTTAGCACCTTTACCAGGATGGTCTTCATGCTATTCCCAGCCCTGAATCCAGATTGGAAGCACTCATAAGTGGTGTAGAAGGCAAGATGCATCACAAGCTGGATGGTCACCACTTTCTTTAAAACCTCCCCTAAAAGTGGGAGGTCTGAGACCAGTCTGTAATTGCTGAGACACTCCAGGTCCATTGAGTGTTTCTTCAATAAGGGTCTAACCAAAGCCTCCTTCAGTGCCATAGGAAAGGCCCCACTCCCCAAAACACTCCAGACAATCTCAGCCACCACAGATCGTATCAGGTCTACACATCTAACCAAAAGTTGGGTTGGACCGGGATCAATGTTGCAGTATGTTGGTTGCAGCCTCAAGACTATCTCAGAAGGCCGGCCTGGTGGCGCTGAGGTTTGAGGCGCTGGATGCCACACCTTGGTACGCCGGTGACCCGTGTTCAGGAGCGAACTCGAGGTGCCAGGAGTAGGCAAGGGAGGGTTGAGGATGAGTGCCCTTGTGGTGTTCTCCTCCCCGGGGAAGCAGGGTGTGGACAACCTGGCATGCTAGCGGCCCCCAGTGGAGACCAGGGGCTCTGCAGCAAGCTGGGCGGCACATAAATAACGTGGCCGACGCTGGCAGGATTACCGTGCACCAGAGCATCGAGGGTGCGCCATGCATGGAGGAGAGAGCGCAGAACAGGGAAAACACCAGCTCATGGGACAGGTGACAGCACCTGTATCCATGCCCACCACCAGGCTCACTCCAACTGGCTTTCCAGGTCCTCCACCTGGGCCCTTACCTGCAGCCGGAGTCTGACATGGAACAGTGCCCAAGAGGAGGGGCAACCCACCCCAGGCGGGTTAAACCAGGAGTGCTGGCTGTGGGGGGGGGGAAGAGGAGGCAGAGACCGGAGGGGCCTCAGGCAGGCAGGAAATGGACAGGATGCCCAAGAGAAGGTTCCACGAGCCGTGACCGGAGGGAAAAATAATAAAAAAAAAAAAAAAAAAAGACTATCTCAGCCACCTCCTGCACTCCAACTGGATCAAACTCAGCCCATACAAGAGGGGTGCCCCAGCACGTCTCAAGCTGAACCAAACAAGTCCTTTGAGCAACACTGGAGGAAATCTCCACCCTGATAGAGGACACTTTGTCAACAAAGAACAGAGTGAACTCCTTACACCTTGTGCTTGAACCTGCTGCCCCCGTTCGGAGAGTATTTTCTTATAGCTTCCATGGTCTCTGAACATTTTTTTTAACTATTTAAACCCTTTTTCATCATTTGCTAAGATCCTTTTTTGTGAATCCTTTTTCGTTCAAATGGAAAAGGATCATGAGTCATAAAAAGGATTTAGGGCTTCTGAAAAAGCCTTTTCAACCTTTCCCCTATTTTTTATTAATTTATCTGGTGTCTAATGGTACCCCTACCCGCGATTGTCTTCCCCTTTGTTAGTTCTGTTTTATATATTTATTTCCCTAGACTCTATCCACATGTAGTGTGCTCCAGTTTACTGTTTTTTTGACTTGCCATTATATTCTCTGGTATCTAGTGACACCCCACCCTCTGATTCCCATGTGTTAAAATATTGGTGTTCAATGGCACCCCCCCCACTGCTTGCTGTTCCCCATTTCCCTGCTTTCTAGTGCCACCCCCACCCACTGATTGCCATCCCCGTTTCAGATTTTATATTCCCTAGTGTCTAGTGGCAACCTCCCAACCCTCTGATTCCCATATATTGTTTTTATAAGAAAACATTGGTGTCCAGTGGCACCTTCCACCCGCCGATTGCTGTTTCCCATTTCCCTTGTGTCTAGTGACACCCCCCACCCACAGATCATCATCATCCCCACTGCCACATTTTATATTCCCTGGTGTCTAGTGGCACCCCCCACCTTCCCAGTGTAACCAAAACCTGCAATGAAGAAAACGGTCCCTCAATGTTTTTTTTTTTTTAATTTGTAACAAAAAAAAAAGGTCGCTTGCCGATCAGCCTCCCAGCCCCACCTCCCATTTAGCACCCACTACCGCACCCCCCCCAGTACACCTCCACACACCCTCACTCACCTGAACAGGTCCCAGGTTCAAGATCCGCTCTCCAATTGAAGACACGTCTTACTGCTTGAACCAGTGATTGCAGTATGAAAAACTAAGGTAAATGCAATTCAATGTACTTCAATGGGGGTTTCAACTTATATGCATAACATAGCCATGTTTTCACACTTTGACCCCAAATTTTCAACATGGTCTTTTGGGGAACCCAACTCATGAACATTATGACTGTCATTACGCAACTCCCTCCCAAAAGGTGATTTTGCGGTTGGTTGGTGAAATCACCTTTCAGGCAGGATTTGAAACTGTTTTTTGCCTTTGTTCATGCGGTGGTGTCATAAGAAGGCTATGTTGAAAATTTGGGACCAAAATTATTAAAAATTGGGGGCACTGTTGAGCCCGAGCATGATGGATATCTAAAACTGTAGTTCTCTTAAAATAGTTAAACTACTAAATAAATATATGTTTTTTCAGTGGATTTAGAATTTGAAAGTTACTTTTCTGAAGATCGGAACTTCTGCTGCACAGCAATGGGTTACCCAAAGAAAGATAAGGGGAATCAGGATGGGACTAGAAGCAAACTTACCCCAGGTCTTCTAGCTACAAGGTCTACACAAGGCCGCTCCACGTTGGATGAAAATTCAAGTGGCAAGGAAACTTTACAAATGTTGGGGCACAAGATAAATAGACTTATCACAACAGTGTCCGGTCTGGCTGCAAAATTAGATTCTTTGACCAGCCGGGTTACCACAGTGGAATCAGAGGTTAATAACCTCAAAATAGTATCCTAGAATCATGCAAAAGTGTAAAAGCTGCCCTGGGCAAGACAGCCAATTTGGTTAAAGAGAACTCCTATTTGAAATCATGGCTCGAGTCTCTTGAGAATCAGGCCCGCACAGCAAACCTTTGCATAATAGGGATGCCGGAATCAAGTGAGGGAGATCATTTGGCCCTCTTTTTGTCTGACTGGAGGGCACAACAGCTCGGGCAGGCCTTTAAGGACAAACAAGTAGTAATACAAAAGGCTTACCGGGTCTCGTACAGGGGACGACTGAATGATCCGGAGGCACACAGGGCAATTGTGGCCATCTTAGATAGTAATGGCTCCAAGGACTTTATTTTGGCTCTGGCCCACCAGAAGAGGGTACTACTACATGAGGGGGCACGAATCCAAATGTACCCCAACCTGAGTTATGCTACACAGCAGTGCAAAAAGAGATACAATGGTGTCCGGGCTCACCTTCGTGAAGCAAGATCACCCACAACATGTTATTTCCCACTCGACTCAGAATCATTCATGAAGGAAAGATATATATTTTCTCTGACCCAGCAGAGGCCCTGAAATGGGCTCAACACTACACTCCACTGGAGAGAAGAAGACCTCTATCAGAAGAATCGGATCCAGAAGATGCAGATGAGGAGGAGACCTGAATTATGTAAAGTCGATTGTTGGTCTTCCTACCATTGGCCTTTACTCTTTCTTTTCAATAGATCCCATCTAAGGACTTCGAAGGCAATAAAAGTTTAAATTTTTGAAACCTGAAATGATTTAAATTTATATTTGAGGAAAGTTCAGTCCTAAGAACAATATGGGAAATCCTCGTCGAGATTGGGGTCAGACTGACTCAGGAAAAGAAAGCGACCAGCTGCTGGTCCTGCTGCTGATCAGACCGCACTCCATAAAATTCGCACTACTCTGAATAAGGCCTGCAGGTTAATTACTGGGGCACCTAGGCTAACACACACCTGTCTACTGTATGCTAAAGCGCTGGTACTTGATCTTGATGAGTGCCTCAAATATCTGACCTGTACCCTTGCAAAAAAGACCCTCCTTGGGCTATCCCCACCTGGATTGACCACCACCATCCGCCACTCTGTCCCACTAGTTCATACTCAGACCTCTGGGAAAACATCTCTTGTTATCTCTAGAGCTAGGACCTCTCACGGCCAAAGAGCCTTCAGCTTTAGGGCCCCCTCCTGGTTCAACACACTGCCCCCCTCCATCTCCGAAGCTCCAACTATATCGTGCTTCAAAACGTCCTTACGGAACCACCTTGTTAACACCCGAAGCTGTAATTGCCACTAGTCAAAGCTGTACTCAATACTAATGACAAAGCTTACTACTAAGCTGCTAAGGACAACATAATGCTGGTATTGTTTGCATCAATCCTACCTGTACCAGCTTGTTTGTATCTATGTCTTAAGTTACTGTTATACTGTTATACTGTGTATTTTCATTTGTCTTACTGTGACAAGGTACCTTTGTAAATGAGCCTATGGCTCAAAGGTTTTCCAAACTGCTGTCTAAATAAATAAACTGGTCCGCCGGCTCACCCGGTGCAAATGACTGAATCAGCATCTGGCCTAAGCACTGAGGCTGAAACCCTACAATCTCTGGGGACTAAAATGAAATGCCTGATTTCATTGGTTTCAGATTTAAGACAAAAATGGATGGATTCAATTGCAGAGTAGTGCTACTTGAATCTACAGTCGATATTATTAAAAAGGGAGATGATGATAGAAGTTAAGAAGCAGGTGGAGGTAGCAACCAGTGTGACTGCCCTGAGGGTAAAGGTGGAACAGCATTTCAGGGCACGACTAGAGACCCTGGAAAACCAAGCACACGCTGCTAATATTAGAATCTTGGGTCTCCCCAAGGAAATTAAGGGGGACCATCCAGTTATGTTTCTCAGAGACTGGCTTGCTGAGAAACTACAACCAGAAGGAGATCCAGATCGTTTCCATATCCAGAAGGTGTACCGTATTATGCCACGTGGTCACCAGGAGGCCTCCAATAATCCTTGTACCTTACTTGCAGTCGCAGCCAGCATGGGAGAACGAGACCGGATCTTAGCACTAGCCAGGAAACAAAGCCCGATTAATCAGGATGGTCAAACTATCCACATCTTCCTGGACATCAGTTTTGCAACATGCCAGAGAAGGAAGAAATTCAATGGGACCCGCCACATCCTGAGAGAGGCTAACATTCCCCATCTATCGTCTTCCCAGCTAGGCTCCGCATTGTTTATCAGGGCAGGGTCTGGGCCTTCAAGGATCCTGTGGATGCAGGTCGGTGGAATAAGAAGGCACAGGAGGAATCACGGAGACATAGAACAGAGGAGGAGGAAGGTCAAAGTGAAGAAGATTTGGGTTGCCTACCTGAGGACTAACTCTGATTCCAGTCTTTTAAGTGGGTGAAAAGGTTATTACCTTGTACTCATTCATGATTATGGGAGGATTGAGGGATTTTGACATTTGAGGGTAATGCTGATACTCTTGATTAGACCTCCCGTTTTGGAGGCTTTCAGCACGTTTAATATAACGGGTTGTGTGGTGTTTTTGGTTTTTTTTTACGCTTATAGATACAATTTACATTGCTTTCTATATAGTTGTACTATATAAGTGGGTCACAAGCTGTTACCTTTAAATTTAACAAGTGTGTAGTTCACATTAAGGGAAATTAAACTTAAGGAGACTAGCATGGCAAAACGTTCCCCCGGTGGGGTAGTTCTTGTTAGGAGTTTAAGCTGTAAATTTTACTTTAAGGATTAGCCATTTTGCTCATGGGCTGCTTCTCAGTAACTTACATAACTTTAGCCCTAAGTATGAATAAAATTGGGACTTTCCCACCGATGTTGTATCACTGATATGATGGATGCAATATTTTATCCTGTGATTAATGGACTTCTGTCCTTTTGGTACTGTGTACTTTATATGGACTGTCGATCATATGGAATGTACTTGATTGTGCACTAGCTGTAAAACTAATACAAATAAAGTTAAAAAAAAGGAAGGAATACTGGTTGCCACAGATAAGTGCATTAAGCTCAGGGGAAGAACACAAGGCCAAAGTGTCCAGCTGGTTCAGTTCTGGTGTTGCCTAGGCAGTAAGAGAAAAAGAGGTTGACCTATAAAAAATTCAAGGAAGACCAAGAGAGAGAGGTGGATAAGGAAAATTAGCTAAGGTTGGCTAGCGAGGCAAGTAAGG
This sequence comes from Neoceratodus forsteri, assembly GCA_016271365.2. Lineage (NCBI taxonomy): Eukaryota > Metazoa > Chordata > Ceratodontiformes > Ceratodontidae > Neoceratodus > Neoceratodus forsteri. The sequence goes on from CM028131.1 coordinate 1,572,642,940, forward strand.
AAGTACAACGAGCAAAGGCACAGAAGAGCTGCAGATAGTTGAAGGAATTAAGAAGGGAAGAAGGCTTTCTTTCGCTATATAAGTGAAAAAAGGGACAAGAAGGAAAGGACTGTTAGGCATAAGAAAGGGGTGTAGTGAGTGGAGGATACTGGGAGAAAAGCAAAGATACTAAATGGCTACTTCTGTTCCATCTTCACCAGGGAGAAGGATGGACCAGTGCCTTCAGAGGGAAAAGAGGAGCGAGGGGGAAGGGAACACAGATGTAGTGATAGAGCAGGATAGAGTGAGGGAGGGGCTGCTGGCATTGAAGGTAGACAAATCACCAGGCTCAGACAGAGTACATCCAAGGATACTAAAGGAACTGGCTGAGGAGCTGCCAGGGCCACTGGCAGACCTATTTAATAGTTCACTAGAGTCAGGCGTGGTACCACAGGACCAGAAAACAGCACATGTAGTGCCCCTCCACAAAAGCAGTACCAAGGATGACCCAGGGAATTACAGACCAGTCAGTCTGACCTCCATTGTGGGCCAGGTCATGGAGACCATACTAAGGGAAAGGTTGGTGGAATATCTAGAGGAGCATGGTCTCCAGGATGCGAGGCAGCATGGGTTCATGGGGGGAGATCTGATTGACTTCTTTGACTGTGTCACTAAGACAGTAGACAGGGGCCAAGTGATAGACATCATCTATCTTGATTTCAGCAAAGCCTTTGACTCTGTGCCCCGCAAAAGGTTGATCAGAAAGTTGGTGGATCTCGGGATTGGGGAAAAGATGGCTAGATGGGTGGAAAACTGGCTGAGGGACAGAACTCAGACAGTGGGTGTGGGGGGAGCATTATCTGGCACCAGAGCAGTAACCAGTGGGGTTCCGCAGGGCTCGGTGCTGGGGCCAGTGTTGTTCAATGTCTTCATCAATGACATTGGGGATGGCTTTAAGAGCAAAATGTGTCTATCTGTGGATGACACAAAACTCTGCGGGAGAATAGACACAGCTGAAGGGTTACAGGACCTACAGGAAGATCTTGAAAAGCTGGTGGGTGGTCCAGGATCTGGCAGCTTGGATTCAATGCCAAGAAATGCAAAGTTATGCATATTGGAGCCAAGAATCCCAGCACAGAGTACTACCTGGGTGGAGTCTGTGTATCTGCATCAGAGAAGAAGAAGGACCTGGAAGTGATGATCACTAGTGACCTGAAGCACTCCATGCAACTCAAGAAAGCAGCAGCAAAGGCAAACAAGATGCTGGAATGCATAGCTAGGAGGATCAATAGTAGGAGAGAGAAGGTTATACTGCCCTTGTACAGGTCACTGGTAAGACTGCATCTAGAGTATGGAGTTCGGTACTGGTGCCCACACCTCAAAATGGACATTAACCTGCTGGAGAAGGTCCAGAGGAGGGCTACAAAGATGATAGCGGATCAGCAGGGTAAGGCATATGAGGAGATGTTGAGGGCACTGAACATGTACTCCCTGGAAGACAGGAGAGAGAGAGAGAGAGAGAGAGAGGACATGATTGGGACTTTCAAGTACCTGAAAAGGATAAATAAGGTTGATAAGGAGAATCTCTTTAAGCTGAGTGGCAATCATAACACAAGTGGGCACAGTCTTAAGCTGGAGGGTGGGAGGTTTAGGAGGGAGGTCAGGAAGCACTTCTTCACAGAGAGGGTGGTGGACACTTGGAGTGCGCTGCTGGAAGAGGTCATCTCATTGAAAACAGCGGGCAGCTTTAAGATAGGCTGGGATAGGCATGGGGGAAGGTAACGATCATGGGTAGGGAGGATGGAAGGAGTGGGGAGGAAGGGTAGGGACATTCGCTCAAGCTGTGGACCCTGCAATATGAGCAGACTTGATAGACCAAATGGCCTTCTCCTGCTGGCTTCTTCATATGTAACCAACCACAGACAGCTGTCATTTTTTTTTTTTACCATTCAATTTATCACTCCCGAGCACCAAAACTCTCTCAGGCCACTATACTCACCATCTTGCTCTACTGCCCACCATGTTTCCTGCCATATTCAAAGTCATTATGACTCCTCCCTGGGCCTAGGCGGCTATGACCCAGGGAGACCAAAGGGGCAGTGGCAGGGAGCCAGCACTGGGCGTGTGGCGGAGGCACTGGAAGGGCCTTCACCTATCAGGGCTGGGAGGGGTTTTCTTATGTAGTCCCCGAGAGCCCTCCCCCATCCCCCCCAGAGCACGGTGCACTCCTGATGCTGCAGCGCAAGACAACCCTGCCTGCGTTAGCCACGTGGTGTACATGCAGTCCAGGGCCACTGCAGCACCCCTGGTCTCCATTGGGGGCCGCTGGAGCACCAGACAACCCCATGCCCTCCCCCTGGGAGAGGAGAGGAGAGCAGTCCAGCAGGTGCTCCATCCTCTCCCTTCCCTGCCAGCCCGAGCACCCGAATGCCTTCCCGAACTCAGGTTGCTGGCGTGGCGCTAAGTGTGGCGTCCAGCACCTCAACCCTCAGCACCACCGGGCCAGCCTACAGACAGCCATCATCAGGTATGACAAACAACATACAACTGTTTCCAGATGACACAAATGCAGTAGCACTGAAGTGTTGCCTTCGTAGATTTGTATCTGTGGCATGCACACTGCAAGACATACACACTCACTTGTCACTGCAGATACAAATCCACAGTATTCAAATCACAACACTGATTCTGTGTACAGAAGGACAGGCCCCTGTAGCCACAGATATAAATCCACGATACCCAAAGTACAAGAGTTCTTTTGTCTGCAAAAGCGCACATACCTAAAGGGCTAGCAGTTCTGTAGCCTCTGGTACTCATACACACACTTGAGGGGCCTGTGCTTCTGCAGCCATAGATGTAAGACATACACATGAACCTCTGGCTGCAGAAGCATAAGCACCACAAAATCCATAATACCAAAATTGCAGTGCTACTTCTGTCTACAGAAGGGCAGGCCCCTGAGAGGCCTATGCCTCTTCAGCCACAGATGTAAGACATACACACATACTTCTGGCCTCAGAAGGGCAGGCCCCTAGGAGGCCTGCAGTTATGCAGATGGAAGTACTGTCAAACTGTGAGTATAATGGCTTCTGGGGCCTGCGCTTCTGTGTGACTACAGATGTAAACACACAGGGCCCTCCAAGCCGTGCACCAAGTGAGGAGTCCATCTTACTGCAGAAGCACATAAGATGCACCCTGTGTCTGAGAAAAATGTGGAGTTCATCAGGCTGTGGAGGTGCAAATCCCTCCAGGCCCTGTAGTTCCATGTGGCTACAGATGCAGATGCACAAGGCCCTCCAGGCCCTGCGCCAAGTGAGAAGTCCACCTGGGCATGAAAGCACAGGACTTGTAGGGTTCTGCACTTCTGTGTGGCTACGGATACAGACATGCAGGCCCTTCCTTCATAACTTTGTTGTTTTTTTAATATTTTGACCCCGCATTTTCAACATAGTGTTTTTATGATCCCACCTCATGAACCAGTCTGATGAAATTTTTCAACACTTGCTTGAAAGGTCATTTTGCAGAATGACAGCAAAATCACCTTCCAGACCAGATGTGATAAATTTCACCTTTCTGGTTCATGAGATGTGGTCAAAAAAAGGCTATGTTTAAATTTTTTTTTTAAATGGCCTTGTTACGAACAAAACTTATTTTTCTATACAAAGACAAAGTTCTTCTTTGTACCCTCGGAATCTCTGTGCATAGTTGCCCATCCAGTATTTAAGCAATGAACCATGACAGGGTGTGAGTTATGCTGCTGCGGCCTCATGACTAAACTGCACCAGGCGTGGGTAAATCCCAAAATAACCCACACCCTGGAGTGGTTTATTACAATTATACAATGGCCCTCTTTATTTTTCTGCCAAAAACAATAACGAAAAAGTTTCTTGTTAGGTATTTTGCATTATTTTTGTATTGTTTATTACTGCACCAGAAAAAATAGTCCTGTGTTCTATCTCACATACACACACACACACACACACACAGCTTCTGTTTTTTTTTTTCCATGGCATAAATCTGTTTAATGAGCTATATCTAGGTGAGTGTGGGGACCAGCCCCCAAAGTGACCATGTATCACGGCACTCGGGTGAGCACTGTACCCCTTAAAGTAGGCATCCAGGCACACAGGTTGGGCATTCATGCCCCAGGGGTGGGCATTCCAATCTCTTGGAAATATTCCTATCAGGAAGGTGGTAAAAATGGAAACTGCTGAAATTCAAAACAACTTTGCATCTGTTGCAGTGTTCTGGCAGTTCTGTTTTTATCATCTCTGCAATTCCGGCATTCTGGCAATTACCCTACAATTCCGAATAACAACTTCCAGACTGTTACATAGGTAACTGATTTGTTCGAACATTTACTTTGTTTTATTTCTGTTCGTTACTTGCTCTAACAGTCTTTGTCAGGCTCACCTGCGATAAAGGTTCTTGGTTCCAATTAGTCTCCATTTGCTCTCTGTATACTAACTCTGTCTCCTCTCGGGTGGCATCAAGAGGAAGAGTGTCGATATTAGTGCTGTGCTGCGTTGCCATTATTTATTCTCTTTTTTGGTTTTCAAGAACAAACAGCATGTTTCTTTCTGCTGCTACCGGGCATCTTTTGTCCCCATGGTAACTGCCATCAGCAGATGTGGATATGGGACAAAAATGGGAGATCAGTGGCAGTGCTTTTTTGGGAAAATGTTTCAAACCGTACCTGTGCTTGTTTTTGGCTTTTTTTTGTTTTCAAATTTCTTGTCTGCCTCTCTTTCCTGGAGTTATGTAGAGAGCCCGACATTCGAGGGTTCCAAGCGAGATCGGCCAGTAGTCTGAACTGTGAAGTCCTCTGACTGACCATCTCGCTGTCCGTTGCCCTCTTTGCCAGTCCTGTTGTCATGAATGGGATTTTTTTAAGAGGGAGTTCTCAAATCGGTTAGGGAATGTGGTACAAAGGGGGCGGCAATGGAGTGGAACCCGAAGGAAAAAAAACATTTTCAGGTGAGCAGCATGTAAACGGTTATGGGCAAAATTTAAACAGTATACAGTTTGGGCTCATATGTGGATTTGTGGACTGTTTCGGGAATTTTGGGGGGCTCATTGTTACTTTTGTGGGTATTTTCGGGACATACGCTAATTTATTGTGTGTGTTGTGCCTTTCAGTTGTGGGAGATGGACGTTTAGCGGGGATTCAACATGGCGGTTTTGCCGTCAACTTCAGGGGCTCAGATGGATTTTAGAGACTGGGGTTTAGGATGCGGCTGGCTGGCACTTTTACCCGTTGGTAATGCCAGGATTTACAATGGGTAAATCGTGCCAGCCAGCCTATCAGAGGACAGTATTTCTCAAGCCATTGTATAATTAAGCAATAAGGCATGACAGGGTGTGGTATATCATGAGATATCATCCGCCTTGGGTAGTTGGGCACGAGGCCACAGGCCAAGTGCGTCCAACTGCCCAAGAAGTGACGATAGCCCATGATATATTACACCCTGGAGTGCTTTATTGCTATTATGAACTCGAATACAGGTTTTAGCAGTAACAAAAATTACAACATTTTTTAAATCCTTCTGAAAATGTCTTGTGAGGTGGTAGAGGAGTACTTTTTAATAAAATAGTTCCTGGAGAGCTCTAGACAGCAGGTGGCACTGTTTTAAGTCGAGTTCATGGAGGAGGGGTGTACTGTGTGTCTCTTTCAGTACCAGAAAGTAAACTGTGTTCTTCTTGCCTTTGACCTGGTGCCACAGGGTCATTGAAGATGTGTGCTTTTTTTTTTTTTCTGAAAACGTTATCTGTGGCAAGCAAGAAGCAGCAATGTAAATGGGAAGAACATCTCCTAGTAAGTTGCCCAGAAATTTGAAACTGCCGCTTGGCCGGCCATGAGTAGTGTTTAAAAAGAAGTCGGGGTCCGGTTTGGGATCCTTTATTGTTTTTTTTTAAATAATCACTCAAGGCACAACTCGCACCATTCTGCCTTGTAGATAGATACGACATGGTCTGCGAGTGCCTGCTGTTGGCTAACATTTGTGTGGGGAATGTGAGAGCAGGATGCGGAGGATGTCATGGGCAGCTTAACCATCACTCCTTCTAGCAGCTTTTATGGTGCTGCGTTCTGTTATGGGCACAGTTGTGAGGAGTTTTTTTGTTGTTTTTTTTTAAATAGCGGTGAACTAGAGGTCTGACTCGGACAGTGGGAGATGAGGAACACTGCGCGGTAAGTGAGGAGGCTGGTGACCGGAGTTTTTTTGAAGCCATGATGATGTAGCCTGATATCATCATGGCTTCAAATACCTCTCAGCCAATCAGCTTCTTTGATTCTCGGCACCTAGTTCATAATCTCTAGTTGATCATCCAAATGTAACAGCAAATCTCAATATTCTAGAACTCAATGGACTGCTACTGCAGATGTTCTATCAGAACCAGAACACTATTCCAGGAAAGCTAGTTCTTAGCAACAGCCTGATTATAGCTAAAAAATGTTTTCATACATGCTTTTTTTAAAACAAGAAATCAGCAGCCCAGAAAATCCACCAAACAATGACAAACAAAATCACAGTACCAGCCGGCCCGTCGGTGCAGCAGTTAGTTCTGTGTCTGCGTCGCCAGCGACCCGGGTTCAGGAACGGACTCGGGCCGCTGGAGGGCTGGCCAGGGGGAGAAGGAGGGAGCATTCACTGACAGCTTGCCTTCTCTGGGGGGAGAGGGAAGGTGCAGTTCGATGTCTGATGACCCCTGGTGGAGGCTGGAGGTTCAACACGACATCCAACCCACAACTCTTGGGGAGAGACAGACGTCAGCGTAAGCCTAGACATCATGGCATGTCTCTCCTCAGAGGAAAAATCATGAAAATGGCACCCTGGCCGGTCAGATGACGGCCTCCCCGGATCCTCACTCCCAGGCTCCCGGACCTCCATCAGCCACCTCAGCAGCACCCAGGATCATTGGATACGGCCGAACAGGCTCATCCCCTACAAAGGTAAGGGACCCTCCCGCCAAAGGGATATGTCGGGGATACCTGGGCTGGCTGCGGTGTGGGGCGGTCGGGTGCACCAAGATGGGGCAATCCATGTGGGAGCCCGAAGGGAAGTCCAGTCAGGTGCGCGGGGGGCGATAAATACCATAACACAAAATAAAAAATCACAGTACCACATAATTAACTGGCCACCACAGCAACAAGCCAGCAAATCCTGGTGGAAAGGACAGCATCACAAAAGGCACAGACTGATAAGCTATATAAATAAAATGAAATTTACACTAGATGTGATTCACTACAGAACAAATATGGTGATTATCCTGCTCCCAATTAACAACAAACACACAAATCCCACACCTTCCTGCAGGCAATACCCTCCTTCTCAGTACACAAACTATACACAAAAAATATTTAACAATTATGGAAAAAAATATGGACAATGTTCACGTAGCTATGGAAGCGCCACATAGACACAGACACTCTGCTGCGGCCAGCATTCATGCTATAGCATGCTATAGGTTCAGGGCTGATACCTGAGTGGGACTGGCCTGGGCAAAGAGTAAGCTGATACCAAGGCACAGGTTAAAATGACATTAAAAAGGAATTAAAAAGTTGGCTCCGATGTGCTGAGCAATGGGGCAGCAGTCTGGCATGCTGGCGACATAGGTTCATGCTCTGATCCCGGGTACCAGGAGCAGGGAGGGAGTTCAGAGCATCCCTTGGATGCTTCCCTCCCGGGGTGGGTGGGTTGCTATGTGTCGCTTCAGTGGCGGCTTCTGGTGTTGGCAATGCAGAGGTGTTCTTGATGTGGGTGACCACACACTAAGCAGTTCCACCCCCAGGACATCGCTGCAACATATTGTAGGGTGGTGGATGGACTCTCATAAAATGGGAAATGGCTGACCACAGCGCTGGATGACAGCCTTGAGCAGGCTTCATACGCTGCACCAGGTCGTGTAGCCCCTCGTCTGTTCCTGCCCCTCCTACTGACGTCTCTGAATTAGCCTCCAGCTGAGGACTAGTCAGATTAATCGGTGTGCCTAACGGGTCAGACCCAAGCAGGGGTCTGATGGGCAATAAGTGGCAACAGAGCTGATGCCACCTCGGCAGACGGATGGAAGCCAGCATAAGAACCTGAAGGAGTGGGGCCATGGGAAAGTGGCAAAAAAAAAAAAAGGAAATAAAACCAATGAGTGGAAGCTGGCAAGTTCACAGAGGACATGACCACCTGGCATTGCTCAGGGCTGCGGTCTGACATCGCAATGTGAAGGGACCTCATTTGGTAGGGGGTTGCTGGATGGGAGGGAGATACCATGGAGGGAACAGAAAACTAAACTGTACATATTTGCTTCAAACTAAAAAAGTTATTTAATAGGGCTGGCCAGTTGTTGTAGCTGTAATTTTACTGCTCCTTACACTACTGAGCCAGGTAGGGGAACAAGCCCTGGGCATCAGAGGCCAGCTGAGGGAGGGTCACTGCCTCTGCCATGCTACTGCCACCAGGGTGACCTCAAGTGGTAGTACGGAGGAGGTACTGCAGGGAGGGAGATGCTCGGCAGGGAGATGCATGTCACGCATGCATGAGCGTATAGGGAGCCCCCTGTACAGGAATATCTTGGGGGCAGGGTGGAAACCCAAGGAAATGTCCTGCTGTGTGCAAGATGATTCTAGCACACTTGGGCACTGCTCTTTGGCACACTCAGGCCTGCCTCTCCTGGTACACTCATGCCCTGTCACTTGCTACTGGTCACTGCTCCACCAGAGGGATTTCCTGCCCCCACTCTCAAGAGGGGCAGGCAGTATTGCTGGCTGTGATCATGTCCCACCTTGAGGGGGTAAAGCCAAGGGGGCTCTGAGGTGGTAAGTACCAGAGACGTTGAAGAATAAGGTTAAGCCCGATCAAGGGATGGGGCAATGCCAGAGAGACAGGAGCATAAACAACATATATATATATATATATATATTTTTTTTATCTATTTAATATTTGACTTTCCTTATTGAAACGTTGTATTTTATGGCCTAGAGTCCATTTGTGGAAGTTCAGAATTTCCACATACGGGAGAGTCCTGCTATAGAAACATAGAAATTGTAGGCAGATAAGGACCACTAGGCCCATCTAGTCTGCCCATAAGCCCTACACTAGTATGCAGCTACTGACCCTACCTGGTCAATGGCCTCTTCCCTCTTCCTCCCCACCTCTAAGGTTCCCATATGTCTGTCCCAAGTGTGTTTAAATCCCTCTACTGACCTTGCTCCCACCACCTCCTGTGGCAGGCTATTCCATGCATCAACCACCCTCTCAGTGAAGAAGAACTTCCTCACATTTCCCCTCAACTTGCATCCTTCTAGTTTCATATCATGTCCCCTTGTTCTTGTACTCTTCCTAAACTGGAAGATGTCTCCCCTTCACTTTGTTTATACCCCTGATGTTCTTGAAAGTTTCTGTCATGTCACCCTCCTTTCCTCCAGCGAGTACATATTGAGGTCCCTTAGTCTCTCCTCGTATGTTTTCTGATGTAAGCCCTACACCATCTTTGTTGCCCTTCTCTGAACCGCCTTCACCCTGTTGATGTCCTTACAAAGGTGTGGCCTCCAGAACTGCACACAGTACTCCAGGTGAGGCCTTACCAGTGTTTTGTACAATGGCATCACCACCTACCACCTTCTGCTTGTAATGCTTCTACCTATGCACCCCAGCATGCCTCTTGCCTTCCCTGCCGCCTTTGTGCTCTGTTTGGATACCTTTAGGTCATCTGAAATGATAACCCCCAGGTCCCTTTCCTCTTTGGTGACAATCAACAACTCCCCCACTCCCATCCTGTAGCTCTCCCCAGGGTTCCCTATTCCCAGGTGCACTGTTTTGCACTTCTTTGAACTGAACCTTAGTTGCCACTCCTCAGACCTCTTCAAGCTTTCCCTCATTCCTCATTGTCTCCACCCCATCTGGTGTATCCACCCTGTTGCAGATCTTGGTGTCATCTACAAACAGGCAGATCTTTCCCTCCAGCCCTGCTGCAATGTCACTAATGAAGACAGTGAATAAGACTGGCCCCAGGACTGATCCCTGAGGTACCCTACTTATCACTCCCCTGACTTTCTGTCTAATTCTATCCCCTGCTTTGTACTACTACTTTTACTACTGTTTTTATACATGGCAGGTCTGTTTAAAAATAAAACATGAAATCACAGTCAGCTTGGGATTCATGCATGAAAATAACCTCCCCCCTCGATACGAATATAAAACAAATATCTCTACCCCACCAACATAAATAATTTGTGAGAAAAAGGTTCACTGAACAACAGTACAGCCTATTATTGAGACAAAGCATGTCAGTGTTATCTTGATAAAGGTACAGTGTCATTTATTGCTTCAATGCATGATTAATGTTGTCATAAGGCCAACAAATGTTGACAAGTCAGTGAAGCAAAATCAGCATATCTGTCATCAATGATGCGTAAACATAAAGGCTGGGCACCTCAGACCTGCCATTCATCATGGATCCCAGACATCAGCAGAGGCGTCTGAAAATGAGGATCCACTCCAGCTAGACTTCATGGAAAGGTGCACCGTATAAACCCCTGCAGCTTTAGCGTTTGTCACTGAGCTACTCTGATGTTTACTGACACCGTACCATCCTGGAGAAAGGGAAAGGGAAAATTGTTAAACCAGGAAAGGCACACTGAGTAGGAGCTTGTTTCCAAGTAACCTGGGAGCACAAAGAAGTTAAGTGACTTGCTCAGGGTCAGACAGTATGCAAGTGGAGGCTAAGGGGATTAAAACCCAGGTCTCCAGGTTTGCAGCTCTGTGCCCTTAACGGCTGCGCTATACTGCCTCCAGAAGGCAAAGTGTCTCCCTATTTATAGCAATGTAGCATTCACACAGGGTATTTTTATCTTTTAAAAGCTGCACTAAATTAATAGTTGTTATTACAATAATAATGAATTAAGTAATTAATTAATTAACAAAAAACACAAGAAAAATAAATCTTTAAATTAAGAATAAATAAGCCTTCATCATTACTAAATTGGTTCTCACAACAAACAAGCTAGATTTGCCCCATTAAAGAGGTCAAACTGGCTGGCAGGTAAGTGACTTAGTTTGTCAGTTGAACCTTTTTTCGTTTTTCACTAACTGTCACAGACACCGAGAATTCAGAAACTGTAGTTCCAAGACTTGCAAAGCACTTTCCAGAACCATGTGGTTACTGATCAATTACCGCACAGGTCTGAACAGCTGTTGACCAATCAGATCACTGGATTGTTTTGCACATCTTTTTTTTTTTTTCCAAAATATTTTATTGGGAAGTAAAAGTGCATACATCATAACCATTAATACACGTGCATTTTGATTCAGACAGTCCATACAGCATTTTACACTGCATAATATGTAGAGCATTGAATACAATGAGAGTGCATAAATATATCTGTGGTAATACCAGTATCATATTGCAAAGATCTTTTGTAGCAGGGCATACAAAACAATAAGCTCTAGGGTTGCCTAATATCATATAGAATACCATACAATATAATGATAGTGCGCATGCATATCCTGTGAAGGCCAAATGTTTGGACTACCAAAATAGGTTTTGAAAAATCTGGTGCTCACTGGGGAGGATGAGGTCATGTGGGAAAGGCTCCTGACTCCACTGCTTCAAGTAGTGTGCTCCAGGTGGCTTGGAATTAGGAGATTTTCCCTTGAGCGCTCAGCTGCGCTCTCTCCAGGGCCATACAGGCTCTCGGGTTGTGTGCCCACCTTGTCACAGAAGGGGGAGTCAGGGACAGCCACTCTTGGGTTGTAGTCCTCCTTGGATTTATAAGGGCCATGGACCACAAGGGCCCATGTGAAGCGAGCCCTAAGGAGGAAGGATCCGCACCCAGCAGGAGCTCCAGAGGAGACTTAGAGGGAGTGTAACCCAGCACTCCACACATGACTTCATGTACTGCATGCCAGAAGGGGGCAGACTAATGCCAAGTGAATGAAGTCAGCTTTCGCAACTTGGCATTTAGGGCAAAGCTCAGACCTAGATTCACCCATTTCATGCATTCTCACGGGGGTCACGTATGCCCTGTGCAAGAAGTTGAGCTGCATTTGGCAAAGCTTATTGCTAAGGGAGCAGTTGAAATAGTGTGCACAGACATGCTTCCATGTAAGTCGGTCTGTTGGCAACAGCAGGTCATTACTCCACCTGCGCTCACTGTAGTTTGTAACAGGCTTTGAAGATGACCCTGAATTGTGCAATAATAAACTAAAAGAGGCCCCTGCTCTGGCTGCGGCCTAAATAGCTCCTCCTCCAGTGGTGAAGGCTCTGACCACCCATGTTCCGGAGACAATGACTCCCCACATTTTTGACGTATTCTCAGATACAAGAAGTCCCCATGCTGTATCCCCCACTCCTCACACAGAGCCCTTAAGCATTTTACAGTCCCTCCCTCATACAGTTGACTGACTGCTACCAATCCCAGTCTTCTCCTGGCCCATATGCACTGTATAACTATTGGGGAGAGGTGGCCTCTGTCCCGCATAATATTTAACAAGCTTATGTTGGGGGATCTTGTACCCCTATAGCCGATACTCTGATGTGCCCTCACCCAGATTTGCAATGAGGTATTTGTGAAGGGGTTGGATAATGGGCACCCTTCTGAGCTGGCCAATACACCTGCCAGGGTGTCATTTCTTAGGTTCCCTTTTAACATGTCCTCTTCTAACCCCAACCATGAACAGCTCGAATCCATTGCCCCCGAGGGTAAATAGGCAAGCTGCACCGCCCAGTAGTAACTTTTAAAATTTGGTAGGCCTGCACCACCTTCATGAGGGGGAAGCTGGAGGGTTGTGCGCTTGATTTTAACTCTTCCCCCTTCCCAAATGAACTTAGTTATGAGGGCATCTATTTGTTTAAAGTGTGTCTGGGGAACTCTAGTAGGGAGCGACTGGTGTAAGTGGAGTACTCTTGGCAGAATGCTCATCTTGACCACCCCCACTCTGCCCATTATGGAGAGGGGAAGGGCAGTCCAGCGCTCACAGTCCTCCATGAGTTTCACTAGGAGTGGAGTAAAATTTAGGGCATACAGCTGACCCACTGACACCGAAATCTGTATTCTTAAATACTTAAGGCTTGAGACCATTTGTAACCCTCCAAGGTTTGCTATCAGTTGGGCTCTGTCCAGTAGGCCCACCGGAAGCAGCTCACTTTTGGACCAGTTGACTCGATGTCCTGATAGCTGACCAAAGGTCTGCATAAGGTCATGGACCACCGGTAGATCCTGGGCAGGGTTCTGCAAGTAAAGAAGTTGATCATCCGCATACATAGCTATTTTGTGTTGTCTGACACCCCCTACAAATCCTCTGATGCCCGGATATGCTCTCAGGGCTGCTCCTAAAGGTTCCAGGGGAAAGAACATAGAGTAGATTGGACAACAGGCAATCCTGTTGGGTTCCCCTACCCAGACAGAAAGGGGCTGTGAGCAAGCCACTAACTAGAACTTGGGCTTGTGGGTGGGAATAAAGTGCTTTTATCCAGGCATGGAAAAGCAGACCTACCCCAATTCTGTATTTTTACATTTTTTACATTTTGTACTATTTATGTAAAATGTCATGCTATGTATTGGGTCTCGGCCCCCAAGTCGCATCTGGAATCCAGCATGTTGCTCAGTATGTCTTCCTGGTAAAACTCGTAAATAAATAAATAAATATAGAGCTTCAAACAGGTACCCCCCTGTGAGCAGGCACAGGTCTCTTTGTGGACTAATTGGTAGCGTGGCACAGTTGCAGTTGTAAATGAATGAAATTTATTCAGTTCTATCTCAAAATTTCTTCATAGCAGGACAAATATAACATCAGCGGACTGGTACGACAATAAAATAAAATAATCAGAATGGCAAATAAACTTTATCCCATGACTTTTACATGGCTTGAAAGGTGTTCTGCTAACACCTGCTGGAACAATTCACAGAGCTCCCTGGAGTTCACCTCCGGACCCAGGAGCACAATCTAAAAACTAACAATCTCAAATGACAGTCCTTTTACACAGGGAAATGATCATGTGTTCTCCCTAACTCCACCCACATCATTAATGCTAAAGTAAAACTTCTTATTTAAACACAATTATTTTGTTTTAAGTATCTAACTAAACAGTTTATAATTTATATACATTTATACACATATTCAGTCTATTTTATTTCAATTCCTGGCTCTTTTACAAACAGCTCTGACCATCAGGCACCGCCCCCAACAAGAGACAGCATAAAACAAAGGAACAAAGGGCTGGTCAGCACTATAGCTGTCCTGGAAGGGAATGGTTCAAGGAGAGTCAGAAGCAGAAGCTGAAAATCCAAAGACACACGAACAGGTGCCCTTTCTGTAAGTGAGAACTGTATCACACAATTTATGAAGTTATTCTCTGAGGTGAACAATCCCCCATATAGTTTCATAACCTGCATACTTGAACACAACTGCCAGGCTGTTACCAACATGTGCCTTAACTGGTTGTTTCAAACAGGGAGCTTTGAGATGGAAGTAATTCAAACTAGCCAGCCTTTTACAAATGATTTTACAGCCCACTACAAGTACCTTGTCCCTATTCTTTATTTTATCACAAGATAGGAGAGGACATGTGTATGAATTAACATTACACTGACCTTCTGCCAGGGGAAGTTAAATGTGCAATAAGCACAAGCTGCATTTCAATACTTTTGCTACTGGTAATATTTACAACCACTGGAGAAGGAATGACTTCCAAATAATACAGTCCCTTAAAGACTGAAACTTAAACAGAACAGTGACTTAAATGACTTTATTTTATTTCCCCTCACTTGCAACCCATTCTTCCTCTTAGTCAAGCAGCGCCTGTATTCTGGTGTGCTACTAAACACCTCTAAAAAGAAGGACTAAAAGTGTTCTTTTAACCCAAGTAGAAACAGATTGCTGGTGCTGCTCATTTAAACTCCAAATTAACTCAATTACCATGTAAAGAATCCCAACTACCTTTACACAAGGGATTCAGTTTTCCCTCTCTCTTTAACTGAATTACGTGGGGGGGGGGGATTTACTAAATGACTCGCTCTTACTTCTGTCCTCCCCTTTGCTTTATTTTTTTATTTTCTACCTTGCTAGTCTCCACTACACTATCTTTTAACTTAGCCTCAACTTCTAAAGCTTACATTTATTTATTTAATTTCTGATTTTACATAGTTATAGTATCGAAAGGCTTTAAGTACAGCACCAAGCCCGAAAGTTCCAGGGCCCCTAATCCATCACAGAGTCACTCTGTGACACCCCCCATTCCATGCGGTCAAATGCCTTCTTGGCAACCAGTGCTACCATAGCCGCTCCATGCACTCGTTTAGTCTTCCCCCACCTATAAATAATATTCAGAGTATGTCTGATGTTATGTTTACCCATCCTGCCTTTAACAAATCTGGACTGGTCCTGGTGGATCACACTGGACAACACAGGCTCTAATCGAGTAGCTAGGGCTTTGGCCACTATTTTGTAGTCAGCTGTAAGCAGTGAAATTGGTCTATACGAGGCACATTTAGTAGGGTCCTTGCCTGGCTTCAGCAACACTATGATCGCGACGGACCGCGTGGATGGGGGTAGCTCACCTTTACTTAGGCCTTCTAGGATCATGTCAAACAGAGGATCTAAAAGATAGGCTTGGAATATTTTAAAGAAGTCGATTAACAACCCATCTGTGCCAGGGGCTTTACCACTTTTTAGGACCTTAAGGGCAGTTAGGATCTCCTGTTTTGACAGGGGGCTTTCTAAGTCTTTACTCACACTCTCTGGGATCATATTAAGAAGGGTCCCCCCCTGCAGGGCCACGTGGCGAGGCACCAAGAGTGGTCCTGTTGGTCACAGCTAGTTCCCTAGTCAGGGACCGTCTCCTGCAAGTGGCAAGATCATCAGGTGGACTGGACTACAATGGGGCCACAATTCATCTTTTTCCAGATCTCTCCTTCGCAACGCACACCGGAGGAAGAAATTTGATGCAGTACGAGCTCGACTCCGAGGCCTAGGAGTTTCTCATTCCCTTTTGATGCCGGCCCGACTACGCATCTACTATGGTGGAAAGACTTTCCAATATACAGATCCATTGGAAGCAGGTAAAAAAGTCAAATTAACGACTCGGGAGTTTAAATCATCCAAAGACTAAAATAACAGTGACTCAGACTCAGATGTTGGGACTTGAATGATCAATATAAACTTGTTTTTTTTTCCCCCACTACACCAGAACTTGAGTTCTTGCTATCGTTTCTTCTAAGCTGAAAAATATGATTTAAATGTTTTCCTGGTGGCTGAAAACGTTTGTTAGAATATTGCTGGAGATTGTACTAATAGTGCTTACTATTTTAGAAGCATCTTGTTTAAGGAGTGGGGGTCATATCAACACGGGATGTTGAGTTAACATTTTTGGGACTTTAAACATTAAGTACTTGCCCCCAAAAGCCTTAGTTTGCTGTAGCTTATTTTAGTTGCCATATTTGTATAATTACCTTATATAGTTCTACCCCCTTATCCTGAATCCAAACTGTCTAGGCTCTAAATATCCTTATTCTACATTGGATGTATCTGGTAACTTAATATTGGTACCTGACAGATGATTGTACCAAATGATACTGCTTATTGTGAAAACAATAAAAAGAAAGTAAAAAAAAAAAAAAAAAGAAGGGTTCCCCCCAAAAATTAGTCGAAGTCCTCTTGAAATGGACTATGCTCAGAGATACTGCATATAGATGTGAGTAAAATTCACCAAAGGCCTTCCCAGTCTCATCTGGTCCCTGGAGTAGGATCCCCTGCCCTGTACAGATCTGTCCTACATTGCACATAGACTCCCTGCACTGCAACTGCCAAGCCAATAGTTTCCTCGCTCTGTCCCCATCGAAGTAGGCCCCTGCATTGGTTAGCAGAATGGAACGCTCCATCTGAGCACTCAAAAGGGTGTTAAATTTCCACTTCAACTTTTGAAGGTTGTTGTATAGGGGAGCTGTATGGTTCTGTTTATGTGCTTCTTCACACACTTCTATTTTGGCCCTCAGGGCAGTCAAGTCCTGCATCACCACCTTTCATTTGTAGGAGGCAAAGGCTATGGTTTGACCCCTAATGTAGGCTTTTAGCACCTCCCATTGAGATCCATTGGACGTGTCGCCCCTTACATTTAAGCAGAGATATTCCTGTATGCACTTAGTCATGCATTGGACATACTCCTGGTCTTTTAAGAGGAGAGGGTCCAGTTTACAGTTTCTTGTTGCCCTAGATGCCCCTGACCCCCTAAGAGTGACTGAGTGGATAGCATGGTCCGATATGAGGATCAAGCAATAGACAGCATCCTCCACACCCACCAACAGGGATCCAGAAACCAGGACTCTATCGAGCCGAGCATACGTGTGGTGTTCATGTGAAAAGAAGCTATAGTCCCGCCCAGTGGGATTGACATGGCACCATACATCCGCCAGCCCCAGCTCCCATTGCAATTCCCGTCTAGGGCCTTAGCATTTTGCGACTTAGGCATTGGAATTCTACTGGATCTGTCCATCACATTGTCGACAACACAGTTATAATCCCCACCTAAGATCCAAGGACCATCCCAACTAGCCATGTCTAATGCAAGTTTTTGGAAGAAGCTCGGGCACTCAATGTTTGGGGCGTACACTGAGCACCACCAAGAACACACCTTTCCCTATTATGTTAATCTTCGCCAGTGCATACCTCCCAGCTTGATCAACCTTCTGCTCAATAATCTGGACTGGAAGCCCCGCCCCGGGATCCATATCGAGGCGCCCCTCGCTTTTGGGGAGAAGGTGGTGGAAACCCATGTACCCCCCTATAAACTTGGCTTTTTGTTGCACTTCCCTGGGTGTAAAATGGGTCTTGGAGTAGGATGATGTGTCCTTTCACCCTACGTATCTCATCCATGACCCTCCTCCTCTTCAGAACTGACTTGAGCCCATTTACATTCCAAGACACACAGTTGATATTGTCAGCCATATTTACCTAAGATATAAACACCAATTATATCCTGTACATGTACTGTCTGCACTTTCATATCCATTTTGTCCCATTTAAACCCCAACTTGCCCCCTCCCTTCCCCCCAAACAAAGAGTTCTCGAACACCCAACGCTGGAGACACGGATTGCTCACAGCATCCCAGGAAACATATATCACGCCAAGGGTACACATGTAGCGGTGCCTGTTATCAGCAGTTGTCGGCAACCCCTCTATGCAAACCCGCGTGGACCCCCTGGGTGCACTACAGCAGACCAGATGATTTCTACTCCCCCTGAGATCCCCCCTCTCCCCTGTTGAACATTGTCCACCCCATCCCACCAGGAAACATCCTGGAATTGCATCCCCCAACAGATCCAACGTGGATAACATGATTCCCTCGGCAGGCCTATGTCTGCCAGAACTCCCACTGCAATTTGCAGGCAGTAGTGGTTTAATGTACCACCATAAACAGATCGACAGTGGACACCGAATGGTGTATAAATCTAAGTATTATAACAGCTACATGACAATGACTTAGGTTTAGAACAGCATGCAAAGTTGAAAACTCCAAATGAAGCGATTATTAAAACAGGTTAAATGACTTCAGCAGCAAGAATTCATAATCAACCAGTAACAGTAACAATAGGTCCAGTCCCCACAGTACATGCAGGATTTGAGCATTACTATACAAGAAGGTGCAGCCATCTGGTGAAATAAAATATGCTAATCTCAGAGCCGTGAACATTTGTCAAAACGTTGCACAGATACACCAGAAAACTGTAACAAAGCTCGGTGCGATCAAGTCTGCATCTTGGTGGTAACCAAATTGGGGCTGTGGTGTTCCAGACATGCTCTTGGCTCTTACCCGCTGATACCCGTACCCCTACGCACGGTCGGGTGTCGTCTCCTCTAGGCCAATATGTCTGGGATACATTTAGCTCCCACTATGGCGATGCTGCTCTTTCAGAGAACTCTGACTGGGATGAGGGATTAATAAGTTACAGCTGTAGTCCCCCCGTCCGGAGCAGGGTACTTGGCTGAGCAGGCACATATTCTCCCACTGACACCCGAGTTCCCAGACACGGTCGGGAGAATGAGCCCATATTATGGAGCCGTGGCTTACATCCCCTGCAGGTTACCATAAAGTATCAGATCTTCCAACCCACACCTCTGGCCACCTTCCCTTAACAACTGCAAATCCCCTACCCACTGTCCAGAGGACATAAGAGCCCCAGGGAAAAGTGTTAATCATAACACTTCAGCACTTACTGTCTGGTGGTTTCTAGGCTTGAGGAATCAGTTATCTGGCTATGTGTCTGAAAGTAAAAATAAATTTTATTCAGATAAAAGTTAGTGTGTATAAAGCTCTTACATTGCAGATGTTTGATCAGATTAATATTATAGCTATTGTTCAGTCAGATTCACATTCTAAAACAAGTCAAGAGACTTAACCTTTATCATTATATATTTAAGAGTTGAATAGGCTGTTCAGTGTTAAACCCCAATTTTTGCACCTTGATAACTTTAGCATCATTTGATGAAATAGTGCAAAATTTGACATTTGCAGTGAGGTTGTCACAATCTCGAGACATGAAAAGTTTCATGATGGCATCTTGTACAGTTTTCAAGACATGAAGCACTAAAAAGAGAAAAAAATATATACTTAACATTGCATATTTTTGCTTTCACCTATACCTAGAGGTTTCTTTTTGTAACTCAGTAAAATGTTATTGGTAATTGTGAATATTATTCCATATCACCTGTTACCTTTTCAATATTTCGTACACTTTTTTTTTTCACAATTGACATACTTGTGTCATATTTAGCTCATCCATCTGAACATGTAAATTGTTTCCAAACAATTCAAATATCACAATACAGAAAGTCTAATACTTACAGATGATGATTACATAACACTACAGTGTCTTGGTAAACCTGACAACTTGGTTGAGAAAAAAGTCAGCAATAAGCAAACAAAATAATTGGCACAACTCCCCTCTCTCCCCCCTCTTACTTGTGCTGATAGGCCCATATGTGGATTCTTCAGAGGGTCCTGTTCAGAGAGGTAACCTAGAACCTAGGATCTTATCCCACCTCCGCTCCCTCATCATGACCCATATCAGTGGCCTCCTCCTCTGATTGAATTGCTAAGATGGCATGCCAGGGGTGCCACATATCTAAAAACTTCTCACAGTCCAGCCTGAGTGTAAAGGAATAATGCCCTCCAGGATGAGTGTTTTGCTGGGATAACATCCTGCCTTGGGTGGTTGGGCCTGAGGCCACAGGCTGAGGGCATCCAACATCCAAGAAGGGATGTTATCCCAGCATAACACCCACCCACCCTGGAGGGCATTATTCCTATTATACAATGGCTCATTAACATTAAAATAAAAAAAAAATTGAAAAAAGTGTTTGCATTTTATTTTTTAGTGTGTTTTAGTTGTAGAGGGATACTGTTTTAAAAAATAGTCCCTTGTGTTAATGCAGTAGCTGTCATATGGCTGCTCCTACCCCCCCCCACACACACACAGACATGTCTTCATGGGGTCATGTTTGTAGTTTTCACTTTAGTGAGCAGTGTTTGGACCTCTCGTCCCATCACCTATGCCACTGGCTGGGTGGGTGTTATGCTGGCCGACACCTGCAACGGCAGAGGTGGCACCTGCAACGGCAGAGGTCGTCTTCCACTCCATGTCACAATGCAGCCATATGCAATTGCTCCTGCATCCCATCTCGCTGTGGAATCTGTCTTCTTTCAGTACAGTTTTAACCATTAGGAGAAAGAAAATGGCAAAAAATGTAAGAAGTTAAATCCAGGGTTACGCGCGCGCTCAGCTGAGGTAGTCAACTACTAAGAGGGGAAGTGCTGTGAAGCCAAACGCGGTTTCACTTCAGTTGTATGTGTGTGTTTTAACTGATGTGGGAACGGGTATGGGTGGATTTTGTGTTGGGGTGGAGTGGACACTGATTCTGAGTTTGGTGGCGAGCGCTAATTCCGGTGGGGGAGCGCCGATTGTGAGCTTGGCGGAGACTGCTGATTTCGACTATAGCAGGACTGCTGAAGCTGCTTCTAGGAACGGCTGTGGAGGTATCATGTTTTTAAATTTAATGCAGTTGTGAGTATGCTGATACTAGAGCCAGGATGTTATGCTGGGATAACATCCTAGGTCCAGTCCCAATTTGACCAATCAGGGACCAGGATTCTTATTTGCCATTGTATAATATATGTTATTCTTTCCATGCGTTCTAACTCCTCCACTCTAGAAAACCACTGTCTCATTGTAGGGGGGTAAGGCAGCAGCCATTTAACAGTAATACACTTCAGGACAGCAACTCATAGGATCTGACCTAAGGCAACCATTTTCCTTCTCTTAGAAGACATAGTCAAGAGGCCTAAAACTAAGTCTGTGAAAGTAAAGGGAAGGGAATCCTGGTCATTTGTTGTATGACCCCATGGATTCGGTTCTAGAATTCTTCTAACTTAGGACAACCCCCAAAAGATGTGATAGTGTGTGCCCTTGGGTTCGCCACAGAATCTCCAACATGCCTCTGTTGCCATAGGATTAAAATGCTTAGTGATCGTGGGAGTCTGAAAAAAGTGGGTCAGTACTTTCCAGTTAAATTCTCTCCACAAGGGAGAGGATGTGACCTGCCAAGCCCGTCTCAGTCTATGAGACCAATTCTGAGTTGATATTGCCATGCCACTGTCTCAATCCCATGTTACCCATATCTCATCTAGAGGGGGCATAGTGGTAGAAGATATCATTTTGTAAAGGACCGAAATATACCTAAATTTATCTCATATTCTAACAGCATCATACCAGTAATCTTCTATGGGTGTCCTCTCTCTACCTATATATTGTAGGTTGTCCACTGTGTTAATAAAGTTCCGGATTTGTAGATATCTATATAACCACCCCCACTACTTTGCACAGTAAGCTACCCCTTGGTACCCTTGACTGGGCACCCAAACTACTTCGGACAATCGGTACCATCCCTAGCTTTGGGAATGTATACCAGGCTTGTTATTTCTAGAGGTCAGAAAAGGGGTGGGGTGTACAAAAGCAAATACAAATGACCAACTAAATCTAGGTCCTGAGGAGAGAACGTTTTGCTAGTACTAAGCTAGGTCTGTACTTCTGGAGGGGTACCCAGTAATCCCACACAGGAAGCAGTAACATGAATGTCCAAACTAGGTTGGGGTTCTAGAGTGTGACTTTATTCCAAAGATGGTTCGCTAAAGCAAAGGTGGCCCTCCAAGGTTTACACATCGTGGCACAAAGCAATGGCAGAACAACAGAAATCTGTATCGGTCAGAAACTCTGCATATCCCGTATATCACAGGACCTTGAATTCTCTTCAGCGGCAGTGGCCTCAGCTGAACACACATTTCTTCTAGTGGCACTGGCCACAACTGAGCACACATTTCCCATATGGCATAGGACTTAAACACTTCGGCAAGTGGCAACTGGCCACAGCTGAACCATTTCTTCAAGTGGCAGTGGCCACAATTGAGCTCACATGGGCTCATAATTAGCACAACCCACACCAGGGGGTAAACTTTCTCTTCAGGCATTGGCCACCATGTCCTGAAAAACCAGGCTCCCTTACGGAACCTGAAGTGCTGAACTGATCACTCCAGATGAGGGGCTGCCCACCTTTTGCTTCCGCGTCCATACCAATCCATTCTTTCAGAATTACACCTCCCAATTCCTGGAATAATTAATGAAAAAATAAAGTTAAAAAAAAAAGAATTACATCTCAAAACTTCTAGTAAAAAACATTAGGAATATGCTTCTTTGAATGACTTTCACAGTCTGCATATGAAAAACACTACTTCTGAGTGTAGAAACTAAAGTCCTGAACAATGTGCACAAGTCTCTCTGAGGACCCCACGATTGTCAGCCAACTTTAAAACCTGAGAACAGTCTCAACTTAGAACAGAAACTGGTGTATATTTCCCTTTGTCAAAGAAAACACCCATGAACAGGTACTCCCCCCCCCCCAGGAAGCATGAAGTCAGATTACTCACAGTTGGAAAACAAACAGGCAGCTTCAAAGGGTCTAGATCAAATAGGGGATTGCCCCTTGGATCCATCCTGTAGCAGTCCTTTCCATCTCTCTCTGGGGATGAAAAATCAGAAACTCCTGCTCTACACAACGGTTTCCACTCTTTCTCTTGGCAGGCAGATGTTTCTCAGCATTAGGGTGAGAAAATATTCTCTCCTCTCAGAGCCCACACTGCAGCTTTCACTCCTCCAACTGCTCACTACAGACTCTCCACACGAACTCCTCTCCACAACTGAACTGAAGATTCTAAAACTCCCCACTCACAGCCAGCTGCCAACCGTGGCTTATGCTGCTGCGAGAGTTCTAAATGACATCATCTCTCTCCTCTCAGCTGAGGCTAACTAAACAGAGAGTGAAATGAGGCATCCCATTCTGTCTATGCATTGATGAAAAGTAGTAATATCTCAGTGCTCCCAAAAGGCATATCCAGAATCTAGCCGAGGGGGATGAACAGATCTTCATGGCAAATGATGGAGAGAGAGCCCAACAGATTAGGAGTGTGTGTGTGAGTTTGCGGAGATGGAGGAATATCCTTAAGGAATGTTTTACCCAGGGGTTCATCATGTGAGACCATATGTGAGGGTGTATGATGTTTGTGGGCAACAGCCATAAGGCCCCTCCTAATAATGTAGTTTCTTCTATTGAGTACCAACCCGACTTCATGCTCTGTTTTACCCAAGTACACAGCTGGGCCCCTTGCGTCGCCAGATAATGATACATGTGGGGGGGGAGTCCCAATCCCCCCCTCCCTCTTCTCGAGACGCTCGGAGAGTTTTAATTGAAAGTCAGGGTAGTTTACCAGCCCAGAGAAAACGTTGAACATCCCTATTCAACTTGTTTCAACAGTGAGTAGGTATTGGGATAGGGAGAGTTTGAAATAGGAACAGAAGTTTTGAGAGGACTTTCATTTTAATCATCTGCACCCAGACGTACAGGGAAAGGGGCAAAAGTGTCCAACCTGCAAAGTCTGCCTTTAAGATAATATAGAGCTGAAGGTAGTTGTTATTAAATAATGTAAAGATGGGTTGGCCCGTTGGCGCAGTGGTTGGATTTCTGCTTGCGATGCCAGCGACCCGGGTTTGGGAATGGATCTGGGTCATCAGAGGGCTGGCCAGGGAGAGAAGGATCGAACGTCCCTCGGACTGCTCTCCTTCTCTGGGAGGGAGGGGGGCTGAGTGTCCGATGCATGAGCAGCACCCAGTGGAGGCTGGGTTCACCACCACCCGGTGCCAGCACGTCTTCAGGGGTGGGGTGGACGCTGGTCATCATTGCATGTCCCCGCCCCTGCCTACAGGGGACAAAATGCTGCTCTGGGTCATCTTCATGGCACCCTACCCTTGGGCTTCGATCAGCCTCTGGTATTGTCTCTCCTGACCAGACCCAGTAGTGCGGCACTGGAAAGGGAACAGTGTCGCAACCCCATCCTGTAGGGGGCAAGCCAGGGGTGACTGTGGAGAGCGCAGTGATTGTCAGAGGTGGAGGAACAGGGGGCCGTTAACAAGGGCTGAGACTGACGACCCCCGGAGCCGGAAAAAGCATACTAAATAAAAATAGAAATAATGTAAAGATGTCTGCAGAAACTAATATTCCAAGATATCTGAAAGTGTTTACTTTAGTCCATGAAAAAGGAAAGGTCTCTTTAAAGTCCCATGTAGGTTCACCACTGAGAACCATAGCCTCTGATTTGGAGAGGTTGATTTTATATCCCGCTAGTTCACCAAATGCCCGGAGTGATTTGAGAAGGTGTGGGAGAGAGGTTTGAGGGTCACTCAAAAAAAAAAAATAAGAGTCGTCTGCATAGAGTGCAAGCTTCTGTTCAACCCCTCCCGCCATCACACCCTTGATCTCGGGGTTAGTACGAATCTAAATCACTAGGGGCTCCGAAGACAGGGCAAAGAGTAAGGGGGACAGGGGGCAGACTTGTCAGGTGCCCCTCTTCAGAGGAAAGCGGTCAGACATAAGTCTGTTGACTCGCACCCTCGCTTCGAGTTTTTGATATAGGGCAAAATGGCTGAAATGAATTTATCACCCAGGCCAAACTTGGACAGGGTGGAGACCATAAAGGTCAATTCCACCCTGACAAATGCTTTTTTGGCATCCATGCTGATAGCCAGCTGAAATGAGGTGGAATGACGTTGAGCCAAAATCATATTTAAAAATTGACGAATGTTATCCTGAAGGAACCTGCCAGAGATTAAGCTGGTTTGATTGGGGTATACCGGGGGGAAATACAGATTTGAAGCCAGTTGGCTAGGACCCCTGTAAAAATCTTCATGTCAACAGGAAGCAAAGGAATTGGGCGACAAGACCCACATAATTCTGGGTTCTTACCTGGCTTAAGAATAACTGAGATCTGTGCTATGTTCCATGAGGGAGGAACACTCTGCTTGTCTTCCAGTATCTCATTAAGTGTGGCTACCAGTATATCTATGATCTGAGGATGAAATTGCTTATAGAACTCGGATGAAAAGCCATCCAACCCTGGCACCTTCCCATTCCTTGAGCTTTTTGATCTTGGTGATTATTTTGGCCTGAGAGAAAGGGGCATTGAGGGTTTCTCTTGCTGTGATGTTGAGAGATGGCATATAGAGACTGTCTAGGAACTGCTACACTTTGGTTTGGTGATTCTGGGGGGGGATTCGAGTCATAAAGGTTCGAATTAAACTTGGCGAAGTATTTGACTATCTTGGTAGGGCAGATAGTGGGGGTACCACCCTCTCTCTCCCTAAGTCGAGTGACCGCCCTGTTTGTCGCCTTTTTGCGGAGTTGCCAGACCAAAAGCCTACCAGCCCAATTTCCATTTTCATAATATTTCTGTCTGGCGTATCTCAATTGTCCCTCTATCTAAGTATCTAACAATTTATTTAATGCCTTGCGTTTCTGCACCAGGTCTGCCTTACACTGCTCATCTAGACCCCTTTGGTACTGGGATTCTAGTTGGGCTATCTGGTGCTCCAGCTCCAGCCTGACCCATAATCTTTCTTTTTTCAATTTGCCATTTTTCAAATCTTGACCAAAATGTGTTTTCGCATCTGTTGTATGAAATGATGTTTTGGTGGCACTGAATGACGTATCGGCAGGGATTTGAAAATTTTCACCTAATAGGTTCATGAGGTGGGATAATAAGAAGGCTATGCTGAAAATTTGGATTACAAATACAGTAAAACACCTTGGTTATGAGTCAACATTGCTATATATATATATATATATATATTCTTTTATTTGCTTTACTTTGTACTCCTTTGAGAACCAGCCCCATCGGCCCAGCCCCGTCACCTACCTGCTGGAGACTTACCCTACTGGAGATGCACTCTGGCTTACACCCCAGAGCAGGGCTGTGGGAGGGACCTCAACCACCCTTTGGATGCTGGTATACGGCTCCGGGATGCTTTCATCCTGGGGTGACGGCCTGGCTTACCCCCCCCCCCAGGGTGGGGCCTTCAGGAGAGGGCTCGCCCTCCCATTGGATGCTGGTATATGTCTCTGGTAGTGCCACAGTGCAGGACCTGTGGCACTAGGTGGGCAGCATCTGTCTCTGCCCCATTTTCTGCCATTTATGCCCTGGGAGGCAGGATGTGCAGTGACATCAAGGTGTGCACACTGACGTCTGTCCCGCCTCCAGTTATCATGCAGGTACCAGCAGCTGCTTCCCCCCAGCCTCTGCCAGAGATCAGTCGTGCATTGGGCACTCGACCACTCCCCCCCCCCCGGAGAAGAACAGCAGTCCCTTGGATGCTCAAACTTTCTCCCTGCTAGCAGGCTCCCTGACTCTCGGGGCCCATTCCCAAACCTGGGATGCCAGTGTCACTGCTGGAAGCCTTACTGCTGCACCGACAGGCTGGCTAATATTGTAGTATTTCAGCATTCACTCATTACTTTGCTAATTTTCAATATTTTTACTCCAAACATTTAACATAGCTATTTTTTCACACCACCTCATAAACATGACACTTGTCATGTTTTAAATCCTTGACGAGATGTGTTTTTGCACTTCTAATGTGAAATGACATTTCAGCTAATATACTGTAAATGGTAAATGGTACATGTCACATTTGAGAGGTAAATCCTAAAACAAGCATCTTGAAAATCTGGGATCAGAATTTAAAAACTATATATGTAATACATATGATTAACAAACTTTGTGTGTAGTGCCAGTCTTGACCCCAGTGGGTATGCTTTGTGATGCTGTGCCGGTGAGGTGAGTTCAGAGCTCAGTGACCCACCTGGATGGGGAGAGGGTGGGGGGGGGTGGTGCTGCTATGTGACCGCCCCCTCCCAGCCAGGGAATGAAAGGTGCAAGGTTGTCCACATGGGCCCAAGAATCACACAGTGAAGAAAACTATCTCTTGGCATAGGGTCCTGCACCTCTCCACCTGTGGGTGGCAGAGGGCCCTCTGCATTGGCTGACAGATGCACTCTTTGCCCTGTGCATCTGCAACCACATGGAAGCACAGAGACCACAGGGCCCTGCACTTCTGCAGCCCACCAGACAGCCCAAGAATTCTTCAAATCCATCACTGCATGGTGGGTGGATTCTTCCCTTGGCACAGGGATCTGCATCAGAACCTGCATAAATGAGGATACGATGCCACTATCTCAAAAAGAAAGGCAATTCTTTGCAAAAAAACTTTGTTATTGCACCAGTTAGGGTAACTTAATGCCACAAAAGTAGGGAAATATGGTGTTACGGTTTCCTAATTCCCCACCCACACCCCCAAGCAGTAAAAGAAAAAAAATTAGGGTTTTGGGTCTCTGGAGTCTTGGTGAATGAGTGGTGGGGTCTTCCTTGGGGTTGGGAACCCTAATACTCACCCTGTTCCCTGAACAAATGTCACACATGATGTCCTTTCTTCATACAGGGCCCACAAAGCTAAAACAAACTGTGTTAGCAACATGTGGCGAGACATACTTCTCTACCTTTGAAGAGTGTATCACTATGAGGCACTGGCTTGGAGCTGTACCTTGTGCTTCGGACGGGAGGCTATGGGCTGGGGAGGGGGGGGAGCATTAAGGTTGACAACCCCAAGGAATAATAATAATCCTTATTTATAAAGCTACTTTCAAGCCGGCCCGGTGGCGCTGAGGGTTGAGGTGCTGGACCCCACACCTCATGCCACACTGGAGACCCAGGTTCGGGAACGAGCCCGGGTCGTCGGGGGTCAGCAGGGGAGGGAAGAGATCAAGCATCCAGAGGACTGCTCTCTCTTCACAGGGAGGAATGGGGTACAATGTTCGCTCAGGGAGTGACCTCTAGAGGTGGCTGGAGGTAGCTGAATGCAGCGATGTGGTGCATGCCTGGGGGTGGAGCTGCAGAAGTACGTTGTCTTGTCAGCCGGGCTCCAAAGGGGATCACGCAAAATACTACAAATACCCTCTCCTCCCACTGATAGGTGATGGCACCTCCCACTCAAGGTCCACACTCCCAGAGTTGGACTCGGCTCTCTCCGCTGCCCACCTCCTCCCTGACCCAGAGCTCAACACTATAAGAAAGAGTGCCCTGGGCGGGGTGACCCTTCCCTAGAGGGCAAACCCGGGGGATGCCCAGTGCTGGGGGGGGGCAGAGAACCAGTCAAGTCACACAGGGAGGTAGAATCCAAGGACCTGGGGGGTCGCCAGAGAGAGTTTGGTGGGTAAAGGAAAGGAGCAAAAAAATACAGTTAGAAAAATAAAGCAACTTTCAATTATCAATGCGCTGAACAATAAGAATAAATAGAGCAGTAAAATCTACAATTCAGACAAATAAATACGGAGCTCAAAATCAATTTGGGTAAGCTTGAAGCCATAGGTGGGTCTTTAGGACCTTCTTAAAGCCCTCCACGGTCATGCACTCCCATATCTGACAGGGTAGAGAACTCCACAGGGCTGGAGCAACATACATGAATGCACTGCCCCCAATGTCTTCAAAGAAACCCTGGGAATCTCTAGCAACCCCTCGGCAGCTGAGCAGAGCGGTCACCCAGGGCAATAAGGGGACAGGAGCTCTTTCAGATAGTTCAGGCCCTGTCCGTGTAGGGCTCTGTAGGTCAGAAGCTTGACCTTGAAGGTGATCCACCACTGAATAAGCAGCCAGTGCAGTTTGCGCAGCACTGGTGTGATGTGACATGCCCGAGGGGTCCCTGTCAAAAACTGGGCTACAGCATTCTGCACTAGCTGCAAGTGACGGATATCAACCCCCAGAAGCCCTAAGTAAAGGGAGTTGCAGTAATCAAGGTGCGAGGTCACAGAGGCATGGACCAGCATAGGAAGGTCGCCGGATGGAACTAAGTGCTTAACCCTGGCAATGTTCCTCAGATGGTAAAAAGAGGACTTGACGACTCCCGACACCTGAGACCACAGCGTCAGCCCATCGTCAAGAATCACCACCAGGTCCCGCACCCATTCAGAGGAAAGAAGCTGGGAACCTTCCAGGCAAAGTCCGGAAGGTTGACCAGCCCCCAACCCCTCTGTCCAGTGGCCCTGATGCGCAACCATCACCTCAGTCTGAGTTCAACTTCAACCAGCTGGAATTCATCCAATCCTGGATTTCAGCAAGGCAGTTGTTGAATACCAAGTGCGCACTATCCTGGTCGGGTGCAAAAGACAGGTAGAGCTAGGCATCATCAGCACAGAAGGGAAACCTCAGCCCATACCATCTTACAATGTCTCTGAGGGGCAGAATGTACACTGTGAACAACATGGAGGACAACACCGAGCCCTGAGGGACCCCACATGAAGGAAGACACCTCCAATGATTCGCCAAGACTCTGGAGACCTAAAACCCTAATGTTTTTCTTTTCACTGCTTGGGGGGGGGGGGGAATTAGGGTTGGAAACCCTAACACCACATGTCCCTACTTTTGTGGCATTAAGTTATCTAACAGGTCCACTAATGAAGTTTTTTTGCAAAAAATACCATAGATGGCCTGAATCTGTTTCTACCTCTCCAAAATAATAAACAAACAATTGCAAATCTGGTATGCTAATTAACTTTAGTAAGCATAAAGCTACAAAAAGTGAACTAATCTGGTTATCAAACTCTGCCACATATGCCTCGTGAATTTTTTCTAGAAGTGGAAGGGACAGTATGAGGGGAACAGGAGGTAAGGAGTAGGCACACAAGAAAGAAACTACAATGTACTTCAGGAGGCCCAAAATTCAGCTCACGTAATATGTGGGCAAAACATCAATTCCTTTTACAAAAAAACATAGAATTTGTCAGCAGAAAATGACCGCTTGGCCCACCCAATCTGCCCAGATGGTCCCTGCCTAATCTGCCTCCACAGATCCAAACTGGTCTCCAGCGACCCTCTCTCCTCCCTGCCTATTCACTAATATTCCTTTATATCTATTCCACGCATGCTTGAAGACACCTACTGTCTTCACCTCTACCACTTCCACTGGCAGTCTGTTCCAGGCATCCACCACACTTTCAGTAAAGTAGTACTTCTACACATCCCTCTTTAACTCCCCCTTCCAGCTTCGTCGCATGCCCTCTAGTCCTGCAGCTACTCCTCCTTTGAAAGAGACTCCCCTCCTGCACCATGTTCACCCCCATGAGGGGGTGTTAAGCAACATTTCCGTCCCCGAAAAAATCACAATTAAGCTTTGCATTCCCCATCTCCGAAAGGAATGCCCCAATCCTCCCACCAAATTGTTAACACACAGATCAAACCCGAAGTCGGACCCAAATTTCCCCAACTACTTACAACTAATAGTAAGGTACAGAGATATTCCAAGTCCAATTCTCCATGTTCCACTCAAGCCAAGCACTCCAACCAGATCTTCTCTGCCAATTCTCCAGCCTCCATTGGATTTGAAAAAAAATTCCCCTCCATAGTGCACTTTGAATCTAACAGACAGAAACATGTAATGCTCATCTCATGCTGTTTTGTTCATACTCCATTCAATCCCTTTTCTTCTATGCCTGGTGCTATAAGTCAGACCAGGGTAGAAATGTAGCCAATGGTCTCCATGGGTTGTCCTGCACACTTGCTTTGCTGCCTGCCACATTAAGTCCCACTCCTCCTTACTGCCCAATGTGATCAGCAAAGTTTGGCTGATATCTGTATAGGAGGTCAGATGGCTGGGTGTGATGTAGTTAGCTCGATGGATCTCATGGGCCTCCTGGACAGAAAGCACCTCCAGGAGCCATGAAGTCAGTAAAGTTTTGCATCCTTGCCCTCCAACCCTTCAGGCATGCCCAACAGTCTGATGTTACAGCCAATAGCCAGATGTTCCAAGTTTTCATGTGTTGCATGGAGAATGTATTTTTCTTTGATTAGGCTAGTTGCTGCAGACACTGCTTTTTCAACCTACTTCAGGGATTCCTCTATTGCCTAGTACAAAGAGTCCATTATGGTCATTAGCTTAGTTGCCTGGGTGTTGAAGGCTTCCCTTTTTTATCCAGTGTTTGAATAGTGGCCAGTGTCACTGCAATGGAGAGCTTCAATCCCGCTGTGGGAGCCGATGGTGTGGCTGCATTGCTGGGCCCAGACTGCTGTGGTGGCGTCTTTGCTCCCTCTCCTCTTTAATTCACGTGTTTATGAAATTTACCCATATTGACTGCACAAATCACTCAGTCCAGCTGTTCCAAAAGAGCTTATTTTCTCCTGGTATGTTGTTTCTTTTTTTTTAACCCTGTGTTTATGCGCCTAATCTTCCTCCTTCCTCCACTCTCTCAGACATCCTCTGTCTGTGGACCCTCCAATCCATGCCGTGGTCTGCCCCTAGAGTGCCTCGTCTCCACACACTCCCCTGAAGACCCCCGGTATACCCCCCAGGTAGGGGTGGAGAGGGAACCTGCATGCTTACCTCTCCAAACCAGCATACTGTGTGTGTGTGCATAGAGCCAGCACAGCGGAGTCTGCCTTGACGAGCCTGGAGCTGTCCCCAGTGAGGTGTCGTCACCTAGGAGGGGCCGAGGTGTTTTTCCAGTTTCTTCCTTCTCCTGATGTCTGTGTGCAATGAGGGGCTATGAGCTAGGAGGCATGCTGAGACATACCTTCTGCTCCACCCCTCTGCCAACATCCACCCAATCCTCTTACTGCTCTTCACCTTACTGCGCCCTCCATCTGGGCTCTCCTAGGTGGCGGCATTACAGCGGGAGCCTACAGTTAACCCCCCCTGGAGAAGGACAGCCGCCATCGGGCACTCTATCCTTCTCCACCCTCGGCTGACCGCGACCCGTCGGCCTCTCGAAACTGGGTCGCCAGTGTGGTGCGAGATGTGATGTCCAGTGCCTCAGCGCCACCGGGACAGCCCTGGTATGTTGTTTCAGTCACAATTCACACATACTAAAAGGTTAAGAATGTATTTGTTTTTCCTGTGTATATTTTAGGCTGTTTGTAATTATTCCTGCGGGACTATTTTAACCTGTTGACTGCTGAGATCCTCCATGGTACCCCTGAAAACAAGATGCTGCATATCATGGAGTTATCCCAGCTGGAGTCATTTCAAACAAGTAAATACCATAAATATAAGTTATAAAATCAATGAGTAATGTAGGGCTTCACTTCTATGCATCCATTCAGCATGGCATTTGATTCTGCTCCCTCAGATTTAAATATTTTAAACAATTAATTGTGCTAGACCGGTCCACTGGCAGGAAGCAGCACAACAGAATGCTATCTCAGAGATGGAGGCTCATCTGCAAGCCCCAGAATCCTACACTCTGAGTTTGACTGGGGACCAACACATTGCAGTGGTGAGCCACAAAACCACAGAAGCTTCATTTGCAAACACCAAAAACAAAGGCATTCTCATGAAAAATGCAAAAAATCATAGCGTTATCATGGAAAGTATCAAAAATCATGGGGATGTGGGGGGCGCTGTGGAGCCTGAGCAAAATGGACACCTGAAGATATAGCTCTTCCCCATTATCTGCATTTTAGCAAGAAATTTGAAATATACCGGAAGAAAGTGCCACTTTTTTAGACAGAGATTGAAAGATAAAGACTCGAGCAACATTATGGGCAAGCCTCGTTAAAACAGAGTGACGGGTGATGGAGCTAAGCAAAAAATGAGTCCTGCAACTCACACCACGAGGGCTACAGCAGGCCAGAAAACAGTACAGGACGATCTTCCCGGTGATGAGACTTTACAAACGGTTGGAGCAAAAGTAAACAAGCTGATTGCCTCAGTTACCGGACTTTCAAATAAATTCGACATTCTAGCAAATAGGGTAAATGCTGTTGAGACATCAGTTGAATCGATTACCATAACCTCCCATGAAGCCACTAAAAGGGCAGATGCAGCAATGGGTGCTGTTATATAGATCATTAAAGAAAATACGCATTTGAGAAATAGAGTGGAGACTTTGGAGAATCAAGCTCGTGCCCAGAATCTGCAAATACTGGGCTTGGCAGAAGAATCTGAAGGAGACCATTTACTGCTGTTTGTCCAGGAGTGGTTAACGCAACAACTGGGTGAAGAGATAACCCCCGTGGTGAGGCGCTTTCAAAAGGCATACCGAGTCGCTGCGCGAGGCAGACCTGATGATTCTGAAACCCCAAGAACTGTGCTAATTGCCACAGATGGTGTAGGATCCAGAGCCTATCTTCTCACTATGGCTAGGCAGAAGAAAATGCTACTCCATGAAGGGCGCCAGATAAGAATGTTTCCAGATTTGGGCTATGAAACACGTCAAAAATGCAAGAAATTTGATGGCGTCAGAGTATTACTGAGGGAGTTGGGGATTTCACACGGCCTTGTTTCTCCGGTTCAACTGAGGATTGTACATAGAGGGCGAGTCTACATCTTTTTGGACCCAACTGCAGCCATGAAGCGGTGTCAGAGAAATATCCCCAGAAGAACGAAATTGGCTAACGAAGAGGAATCCTCCTCGGATGAGGACCAGACATGAAAAGACTGTAAAGTGCAAGACTAACTGACCTAATATGAATACTTGGGTAGTGAAAGAATAACTTACCAAGAAACTATTTTTGTTAAAAGCCAATTTAGGTTTATTCTGCCTATCTTCGGTGTTACCTTAAAATAGTGATGGCAATACCACGGTAGAAGAATTAAAATAGTTTGCTCTCCGTACTTCTGCCGCTCTACGTTATATTTACAAAGCATAAGGTAGCTTAAAATGTAGCTCTGATACTGTGCATGCTAATTAGTTACGGGATAATTGAGAGACTTAATCTCATTGATTAGAAATTATGGCGCTTTGCTAATATGTAAAAGGGTATCCATTTGAAGGCATATAGTGACTAATTGCCTGGATTTTGTATTTGGATTTAAATATTTTCACATTTAGGTTTTCACTTGAGTTTTGGGGGATGAAGCTATTTGTATCTTCTTTTAGGATGGCACATTGGTGCAATTACTATGGGAAAGCATAGTGAATTTTCCTTGTCCCCCTTTGAGGGGGAAGGACTTTTGGACTCAAGACTTTGCTTTACTTTATTATACTATGCAGCTCTTGGGCTCACCACACAGCCTACAATGTTCAATTTAAATCTCTGTATCTTATAAGGACTCCCCCCAATGATGTATCTTTATTACTGTGGATGGATATATTATATGCTTTATGAGGAGTGGCGCCCTCCCGGTTTTAAAATATGAAAATGTTATATCCACTGTAAGGGATTGAAACTGTATGTTTTTGATAGTACAATAAACATAAAGTTTAAAAATAAAATCATGGGGATGTCATAAAGAACACCAAAAATAATGGAATTTTTATAAGAATGGGTAAAATCATGGAATCCATGACTTCTGTGACAAGGTGGAGTCTTAACCTATGAGCCCCCCCCTGCTTCTAAACACTTATGCTGACACACCACCACACTTGGATGTCATACTATTCATAGAATTCATAAGAATAAAAGCAGGTCATGCAGCATTAGCCTTCAACGACCTGGGCCATCTACTTAAACCCTGCCTCTACAAGTGTGATCCACCCCAAACTTATCCAATGACGTTTTAAACAGATCAATAATGCTACTAGTCACCACACAGCCTTAAAGTGTATTAGAGGTTGATACCACTTTCTGTGAAACCCATGCCTCTCTTGGGCTTTTTTGGTACATTTCATCTTTAAGCATCATTTTGTGTCCTCAGACTGTTATTGTGTCAGGTCTGGAATTTAATCCCACACATCCCCACATATTCCTATCTCAGAATGCCCTGTGCACTGGACACATATCACCCCGATGTCTCCTATATTGTAATGAATACAATCCCAAGTCCTTCAATCTGTCCTCAAACGATTTGTGTTTTAAATTGGATACGAGTCTAGTTGTCCTTCTCTGAACACCTTCAAGTTTCTCTATGTCACTCTTCAAATAGGAGGCCCAGAACTGGTAGCAGTACTCCAGGTGAGGGTGGACCAAGGACATATACAGAGGCATCACCACCTCCCTATCCTTGCTCCTGATATTTTTCCTGATAGATGCCAACGTCTTATAACTGGTATTAACTATGCTGGAACAGCGTTCACTAAAACTTAGATTAATTGTCACCCTCACTCCCAAATCCGTTTCAGCATCCATTGATTTTAACTCTACGCCATTAATATAATATTTGAATTTGTAGTTTTTATTGCCCAAGTGCATTATCTTGCACTTATCTAAATTGAATCTTAGTTTTTCATTGTTAGCATTGTCAGCCAGAGCATCTACATGTGCTTGGAACAGGGCTGCACCTTCAACATTTGTGACCAGGACACTTACTGTAATATCGTCGGCAAAAATTTGGTCATACGCGATTTATTCCTACATGTTATGGACGGCACTAAAATATTAAATAAGGTCGGTACCAGCACTGAACCATGCGGGACTCCGCTTGCCATTCTTGCACAGCCAGATAGGTGTCCCTTAATACTCACTGTTTGCTTACTCCCTCCCAGCCAGTTTGTTATCCATTACTATAGCTCAGACAATTACCGTACCCTACTTATGGCACAATACAAGTACATTTCATTCACTCCCTATTAACTAACGTGTGACCGAATACATACCCCGAAGGAGGGTGACGTTTAAAATTTAAAGGCCTTAAAGGTGGTACTTAGTTTAAAGTGCTTGCAACAGAACAAACACCCACAGTTAAACTATTTTTTTACCAAAAGGGTGATATATATAGATCCAAAAAGAGAGGGGGTTGCACAGGCAACTGAGTGGCCACGACCTTGTTCTTCTCTCCTTGAAGCGGCTCTTCCACACGAATAGGTGACTCCATGGTCTGCTTCACTGCAATAGCTGGAGTGGGTGAGTCTTCAAAATCTCTAGGAATCATAAGCTTTTCAAGTCCTGCCCCCAGAGAGGTGGACCACAATGCAGCAGGTGGTGTCTTGGAATTTCCTGCCCATTGACACTGTTACTCTCTCTCTCTCTCTCTCTCTCCGATCCTTTAGATGAAGAGAAAACTTCTCTCAGGACTATCTTACCCCTCCCCCAACTTACTAGGTAAACCAGAAGCAGACTAATTCAGCTCTGCAAAACAGCTAAATGAGTACATCCTGTCCCTGTCCCTGTGAAACTGATATCAATTTGGAGGCTAGTTCAGTTCTGCAAAACAGCTAAATTGCAAGCTGGCTCAGGACTTTTATGCATGCTTTTCCCGGCAGCCACTGAGAGCCAGAGGTTTATTATAATGAAAAATGCATGAGATGCTAGCCACTGATATTTGATCCTTAGATTTCTGAACAAGGGAAAGACATGTCTGGGAGACACAAGGAGAACAACATGTGAGAAAAGTTAGCAGTCAGTCACAATGCTGGAAGAAAGCTGTTTAAAGAATCTTTGCAAAAAATCTGTTCAGAAAGATTTCTGGTTTTTTTTATTCTCTTTTTCTCTCCTCTCTGACTGGCCCCCTTCTACCAGTCCCCCCAGCCCCATCACCCCGGTGTGCTTTAGGGCTTACCTTATCCTGCATCTGCCCCCAGGGTTTGCCCACCCCCAACCCCCGGTGGAGTTGGTGGGGTTCCCCAACACCTGCCATTGATCAGGATCCAGTTCTGATGGACAGGGTCTAGATAGCCTGGTGTGGGGCCTGCAAGGGACCGATATCAACCTGTCAGTTGGATGTTTGCCTATCCTCGAGAGGAGGTGTGGATGTGCAATGCCGTCATGACACATGTCACACGTTCATGTATAATGTGTTTTAATAGCCACCACACTTCCATTCACATCTGGCGGCCCTGGGCTGCCTAACTCCTAGCCTCAATTAAGGGTCAGGTGCATCCCCTGCCCCAGAAGGAGAAGAGCAGTCCCTCAGATGCTCGATCCTCATCCCCCAGATGACCCTCTGATGCCCCAAGTTCACTTCCGCATCTGGGTTGTCATTGGCTTTGTGCCAAAAAATTTCTGTTTCCTCCAGGAAAAACACCAAAAGCTCTCACTCTGGGCTTTGTGTTCTATCAGGACTTGTCCAGATAGAGGGTCTAATTAACCCGAGGCCCCTGAGTGATTGCCTACTCCTTGGGGTGGGTGAAGGCAAGTCCCTCGTGGGGTGCAGAGGACACTGGAGACCAGCATGGCCCACATCCCACACCACCCGGAAGTGTGTTGGGTCTGCCGCACCTATACCATCACCCTCATCTGCAGCCCTGAGGGAGACATCTCAATAGAACCAGTCTGCAGAGTCAGCTAAGGTCATGAGTACTGGGTCAATACCCCTCCAATTCGTCTGCTAGTCAGGAACAGGTAAGAGTAACTGCTGAGCATTTCTGCATGATTATTATTCAAAACCCATTTATAGAACTGCAACAGCCAGGAACAGTTAGCATTTTTGTTAAATAATTTGTTTGGGATACCCAGCCACCAGGCTTCAATTGGTACCACACCATGGTCCAGCATCAGGCCTGCAACTGCCCACTGTGTGCTCACAATTAATGGACTACACTGGGACCTCCCAAGGAACTTTGGGGTACTGGTACACCAGGAGAGGGAAACGGTAAATACTGTGTGAGTACTCACCAGAGGGAGGTGGGATCTGGGGAGTGATCTCAAAACTGTTTCATTGCATTTAATCCATTCCATTCCCCCATCCAGAGACTGTTCCTGTTTCCCTAGCAAATACCCCTTGTGTTTAAATTGCAATTTATTGTGTTTTGCATATTGTTGTGTTTGCATGCATAGAGTTTAATCTGAGGATTGTGTGTAATCATAAAGGTTTCCTGTCATGAGGGTGTGGGTTGCATTAATTTCCTGAGGGGCAGTACCCTGGCAGCCATCTGTCAAAAGGACCCCCATAGATGGAGGAACCACATCATTTTTGTATTACCTCCAATACCAACCAAGCCCAGGTGCCATTCACCAGAAGGCTTTATAGACTATGCCCTTGCGGGTGGGGACAGTCACACTTTGTTTAGGTGGGAGTTATTATTTACTTAGAAGGCAGTATGGCGTTGTGGTTGAGGGCACTAAGCTGCAAACCTGGAGACCTGGGTTTCAATCCCATCAGCCCCCATTTGCGTGCTGTGTGACCCTGAGCAAGTCATTTAACTTCCTTATGCTCCCAGGTCACACCTGGAAACAAGCTCTGGCTTAGTGTGCCTTTCCTGGTTAAATAATTTCCCCTCCCCACTGTTATTTCACAAGAATAGAGAATTCAGGAAAGAGGACAGCATTGCACTATATGTGGGTAGTTCTATAGACTGCCTAGAAATGGCCTTAGGAGTTAAAGCACCATCCATCCTCCCCCATTGAATCAAGTAAGCATTAAGCCACGGCGAAGAGGTGGCATCTAATGCTAGTTGATACATCAGAGCGTGTGCCGAAGGCCGAGCCCTACCGCTTCATGCATCAATTGCATTAGATGCCACGGAGTGGCTTAATGCGCTTGTATGCGGGTCATGGTCGGGTGAGTATCTGAGGGTGCCTACCTGTGAGATGGTAAATGAAGACGGACGGTTGGCGTAGATTTGTACAGGTTTACTGCACTGTCACACAACGTGTACAACATTGTACACATACAGATGCGTAAGTAGCAGTTCTACTCTGAACTCGCGAGCTGGCTGCAGCCAACATCAGTGTCCCCTGCTCTGTTGAGTTCGGTGCGGTATTCTTCATACCTGCCACGGGAGGTCTCTGGTGCAGGCTTCAGGCGCCACGAAGAGGATTCAACTCGCGCTTTGCATTCCGGGGCGCTCACTTCCTGCTGCCTCCTGCATACTCCTCTGGTGCTGCTGTGTTCCACCTGGGCTGTCCCTGCTGCTCCTGGGTCTGCCCTGCGCTCTGTTCCTGCGCCCGGCTGGTTCTGGTCTCCATCTTCAGCGGCCCCGCTCCATGGTAGACATTCACCGTGCCATGGACGGTGAAGCTGTGGCAGTAGAAGCCCGCTGGCTCAGTGGCACGCCTGTCCACTGCGGGTTCTGGTCCCCCTTCCCCGTTTCCGCACTCGGATGCCTAGTCAGGCTGGTGCGCCGCCGCTCTTCTCGCTACTGTGCTCGCTCAGCCACAGGACCCAGTGCTGCTAACCTGGGGCTCTGGCTGCTGCCGGTACTACCTCAGCGGGCACGGCATATACCCTGGGTTAATGCCCGCTGCAACTCGGGTCCCGTGATGCCGTTCTGCCTATCGGTGCTGCTGATTGCCACTGTATCATTAATGCCATGTTACAATGTGGGTTAAAGCTATACCCCAGCTTTCCAAACCCCTATTAGATTAATTGTATTATAGACCATTCTACTGTGCTAGAGAGGTGCATAACGAACTACTTGATCAAAATCAATATGGCAGCTGAATCAAATTATATAATTCTAACTGGAAACCTAAACTGACATGGGAAACCAAATATATGTATATGGGGGCTACAAGA
This sequence comes from Neoceratodus forsteri, assembly GCA_016271365.2. Classification (NCBI taxonomy): domain Eukaryota; kingdom Metazoa; phylum Chordata; order Ceratodontiformes; family Ceratodontidae; genus Neoceratodus; species Neoceratodus forsteri. The sequence goes on from CM028131.1 coordinate 1,572,682,665, forward strand.
AAATCCTTGCTTGACACAGCATCTGAGCATTGTGTGAAATAACATGTTATCCTTCCTACTAAGGGAGGCAACATTCTGGATATTGTCCTAAGTAGCCCCAACATAACTATTAACAGGTGCGTTCCTAAGGAACCACCTTGGTGGTTGTGATCATAATGCGGTCATATTTAGCAACAGAAATAAAAAAATTAATTGAAAAAGGGCAAACAGAATATTATGATTCTATCAGGGCAGATTACAAAAAAAATACGGGATGCCTTACATAATTTGGACTTGGCCACAGAACAGGGCAGTAACCCACCAAATACAATGTGTGACATATTTAAAGAAGACAAGTCAGCACTAAGAGCCCCACACTCAGATGTGGGGCTTGTCCTAATATGCAGTTTGTGTTCAAGAACACTTTCCTTTACTTACCATTTATTACAGTATAGTAGATTTTATCATGCTGATTCTATTGATTTCCAAGCTGACATTTGCTGAAACCAGAAATCCCAGAATCCCCTGCAGCTGGCATCAGAGTACAGTTGCAGCAGTGGGAGATTCAATGGCTTGCAGTGCATGATAAAGCTTTTATAAGCTTAGATCAGATATTTGCTCGTCCCACTATTCTCCTAGAGCTAAGTACAGTCATCTGTGAATTATATACCATTTATTTATTTTTCATTTATTTCATATTCAGATTAATACCTCTGAGCCAAAATAGGCTCATTTACAAAGGTTCCAAGTCAGTGTAGACAGAACGGGACATAAAATACAGGTAGTTTCGTATATGGCATCACATACAGGTCAGGTTACACAGAGGTTGAAGTTACGTAGGTTACAATTTTACACAAGGGTGTTATACGAAAAAGGTAGACATAAAGTACACAAGTGATTTCGTAACAGTAAGTGCTAAGGAGAAGATGACAAGTGCACACTAAGGTGCGGGCACAGTGTTTAAAGAGCAGGTTCCTATTAAATGCTTTGCTGCTCTTCCCCAGCCTGGTTGATAACTGACATGTTCAGTATTCATCTCCGGAAGTGTGGTGTAAAAATCCATTGTTGTTTAAAAGTTATGTTATTCGTAAATTCCAATTTCGGCATGCCAACAACAACAAAAAATACACTGACTTCCCGGTCCTAATACCATGCCCGCATGTCGGCCCATGCAGCCCTGTTTTGTGATTTCACAAAATGAAGGCTGCATGAGCATGCCCCATTGAATACTATGGGGCCGATATTTCCACCTATTTTTATACCCTTTACAGTTGTGATTTTATTAAATCAATGCGATCGATCAACTAATAGGGTCCCTATTAGTCGATCAATCACTTTCATTTAATAAAATCACAAATGCAAAGGGTATAAAAATAGGGAAGTGGGTAGTTTTTAGGCTGTGGTCTGTGGGTGCCATGAGGAGGGCATGGAATACTCAGATCATATGTTAGGGGCAGAAATTGCAGGTCATGTTACACATTAGGTAAGTGCGTAGCCCTTGTTTAAAGTAGCAGAGTTTGGTGCATTCGATGAGGGTGATAGGTAGTTCATTGAACCACCTGGGTCCTCGGTAGGACAGTGATTTCAGAGCTAGCTTGGTGTGCTTAAATGGCGCCTGGAGGCCCCCTTTGGTCACACTCCTAGTGTTTTTTTTGTGGGTTGTGCAGCTTTGAAGAGGCTGCAGATAGACTCAGGCATGAGCCCTAGTAGTGATTTTTTTTTACCAGCAAGCAGGTCTAGTGCTGCACCCTAAGGTGAAGTGGGAGCCAACCTGTTTCATTGTAAAGTGAGCATGTATGGGTCAGGTGATCAGCACCTAGGGTCAATTGGCAAGCCTTATTAAGGAGTATTTTTACTTTTTTTAGAGAGGTATCTGATCCGGCCCCATAGATCGTCAGGCTGTAATCGATGGTGGCTAAGACCGAGCTGCTTGTGGCAAGCTTCAGGGTGGCAGGAGGCACAGAGCGTCTGTGCCGGTAGAGAACACCCAGTTTTATGTTGGCGGTTTTAACAACATGATCAATATAGGTATTGAAGCTGAGCATTTCATCCAGGTGTACTCCTAGATACTTGAGGGTAGAGACTTATTCCAAGGTCTTACCCCTGTGGTTCCATATCAGCAGTGGGCCAAATCTCTTCTTGCTCTGGGCTACAGTAAAGAGCATGATTTTTGACTTCTTGAGGTTGAGTAGAAGTCTGTGCTGGGAGAACCATGATTCCAGTTTAAGGAAGCTATCTTGCAGCTCTGTGGTGATAGTGGATGGTTCTTTACCAGAGAGAGAGAGATGACAGTGTCATCGGCATTGAGCACAGTGTGTGCCAGGCAGATAGAGGAGAGTGAATTTATGAAGAGGCTGAAATGGAGTGGTCCTAAGAGGGACCCTTGTGGGACTCCAATATTCACCTCCCTAGGTTCTGAGTGGGTGCCGCTAATATTAACACATTGTGTCCTGTGGGTGAGACAGCTGTTAAACCAGGCAACAGTGTCTGTGGACAGACCAACAGCCAGCAAGCAGTTTAGGAGATACTGGCAGTTGACGGTATCAAATGTCTTAGTGAGGTCTATGAAGATAGACCCCACTGCCATTCCTCTGTCCAATGAATCATAGAGAAGGGAGGTGTACTCAGCCAGGGCAGTGAGGGTAGAGCACTTTTTTCAGAAACCATGCTGTTGGGTACAGAGCAGGCAGTACTTCTCCATGTACTCTGTGAGTTGGTCACAGACTATCCATTCCAGGGCCAAGTGGGGGGGCAGAATGGAGATGGGCATGTAGTTGGAGGTGTCATCCCTGTCACCAGTTTTAAAAACTGGGGTGACAATTGCTGCCTTCCATCTGTCTGGAAACACACCTGACCTAAGTGAGGCACTGAACACTTTTGTCAATGGATCAGCTAGTTCATTTAAGGTGAGAGCTACTACCTTCTTGTTAACTTGGTCACTCCCTATCCTAGTCTTCCCAAGGACCCGCTTGACATATATAATAGTCTCAGACCCAGTAGCTTGCTTTAAATAGAATGGTGGTATTCCATTATTATTAAGTGGAGGAGTATGCCAGCAAGGAGGCTGACCTGGTTGAGGGGGCGTATGCACTCGGTAGCATTGCAGATAGGTCAGTGAACGCTGCATTAAAAGCCTCAGCGATGTCACAGGATTCCTGGAGTGTCCCAGATGCAGTTATAATCAGGTCAGGAGGGGCCCTTGAAGCTCTACCAGTGAGTGATTTCATAGAGTTCCAGAACTCCCTTCCTGATCCCTAGCTTTTGTTTAGGAGCTTGGTATAGTAGGAGGCTTTTGCTGCCTGTAAGAGCTTAGTGCATTTGTTTCTGGCTGCCCTGTAGGCAGAGAAGTCAGCCAGCATTTGAGTGGCCCTAGGTCTTGTGCCACAGATTGTCTCTTAAATGCATGAGCTCAAACAGGGGGCCTGAGAGCCATGGGTTAGCAACCCCTCTCATTTTTTTGGTCTGGACTGGTGCAAAAATGTCACAGGCCATGTTGAAGATCCCTAGGAAGTATTCCAGGACTTGGTTCTCATCTTTTGCGCCATCCAGTGGAGACCAGTCGGCTTGTTTCAGGTACTGCTGGAAGGTGGGCAATAACATGGGCCTTATGGTGCGATTCCTGGAGACCTGAGGGGGACGTTTGGAGAACTTAATTGTCTAGGTACATACTACTAGAGAATGATCATTGAGGGAGTTCGGTGAGACAGAGACATCAGTGATATGATCCGGGCAGGATGAGAAGAGCCAGTCTAAAAGGGTGCTGATGCCTGTCCTATAGTTTTGTCTCGTGGCTTGCGTAACCATCTGTGTGAGGCAGAGTCCAGATATTTGATCTCTGGCTGGTGCCTCATCTTGGGATTGCCAATTGGTGTTGAAGTCACCAACAATTACACATTCCCATTTATACCCCAACTGTTGTTGACTGGTGACGAAATGTTCCAGGCCAGCTTTGTGCTTGCCAGGGGGTATATAAACTGTGGAGAGCATAAGAACTTTATTTTACTGTGGTGCACTTTAAATTCATGATTTGGGCTTCCTTAGATTGCAGACTGCTGGGCAGGGCATGACCTTTGATGTTGCTCCTGAGATAGATCATACAATCACCTCCATGCTTGGACAATCGGTCCTGATGGAATGAGGTGTAGCCATCTAGGGGAAACAGCAGAATCGGCAGTCTTAGCGGAGAGCCAGGTCTCAGTGAGAGCAATAATGTCAGGTTTGATCATCGCCACCCAGGCCTCTAACAATGGAACTTGGGTAGAAGGCTCCCTATGTTGAATGAGGCAATCTTAAGTTGTCCAATGCTTGGGCTGTGTCTTGCATGAGGGGGGCCTGGGTGTGGGTGCATGTTGCCAGATACTAGGAGTAATAGTAGGATTTGCTTCCTGAGGTAGCGTGACCAGAGTGCCCAGTGCGAGTGAACGGACCTAGTTTTAGAGGGTATGGGCTCAGGGGTATTACTTGGATGGGAGCCGTTTAATAATAAGGCAGCTATAGGGATTTTAGGGGCAGCCAGGGGTTCAAAGGTCCGCGGTGGTTGTTTGAAGGCTGGAACAGAGAGGATTGTTAAACTCCTGAGGTGACATAAGCTTTATCTGAGTTTTAGGGACCCAGTGCCCTCCCTTCCTCCCTGCAGTCAGGCAGGAGGGTGAAGGAAATGGGAATTTAAATATATAATTTGGCTTGGGACTCTCTGCCATGTAGGACAGGCATAGGAGATGGCAGAGGTGGCAGAACCTGCAAAGCTGCAGTCCCTGGTGGGTGCCTGCTCCTCTGTGTCCTTTTTAAAGTCAATCTGCAAGTTATAAGTACCTCTGAGGAGAGAAATAGGTAGGGACCTGGATGGGAATCTCAAGCAGTTCTATAGGAAGCTGCCTTCTGCCGTAAGATTGGGCGGAGGTGGGTAAAACCTTTGCCCCTTTGGGTCTTGTGCTGGTCCCATGTGGGACAGTCCCTGATGGGCAGTTCTTGCCCCTGTGTACCAGACTTATGGGAATATGCTATGTGTTTTCACGGCGTATGTCAAAAGACAAAATGTCCCAGTAGCCCTATGCCAGGTGCCCGAGTCCCTAGCTTGTCTAAAGACAGAAAAGGACCTGCCGTCATATTGTAACAAGTAAATCCTCAGTGTGAAGAAAGTCATACAAATGTAATTGGCTATTAAGCTGTTACTTAGTGTGAGAGCCTGACTTGAACTTTGAACAATGTGCCTTGTACCACCTGGGTGGGTTCCCTGCAGCCCCAAAATTTATTGTGTACTCTGTAACTCTCCGGGAGAGGATCTCCCCACCTGTGGACTTCCTTGGGAACTAAGGGACTGAACTAATGGACTTACACTTTTTGTTACCCCTGCCTTGGCATGTCAGGTGTACCGCCTGTGACACTTCACCTATCTGCTTGTCATTATATTGTATCATATTTGTAATAAATGTAAGTTTTTTTTGAATTTCTGCTTGGAAAATATGGCAGTCAGCACAAGGCATTATGGGACCTTGGATTAAAAAAAAATACTGCTCTCCCTCTGAGGGAAAAATCTAATTAAGAGCTTCCTTTAAACCAGGTTGTAACAGGTTGTAAAACCAGCCACTTGTATAAAGTATTGCATTTTATGACCTATTAGGAGGAAAGGAACTTCTGACAGATACCTGTTACATTTCTCACCACTAGGAGAAATACCGGTAGCTGTCAGAAAGTTTAAGATTAAAGGGGTAATTCTGATCTGCCATAAAGCAGGTTCACTAATTAAAAATATATATATATATATATATATATTTTGTGGGATGCTTAGCAACATGCAAATGCCTGAGATTAATTTAGTATGCAGGAAGAGAGTGACTTTACAGTCAGTATCACCACTGAGCTGTGACCTCACAAACTGGGTGGGACGCTTGTTCCTATAGATGGTCAAAGCAAAGAGAAAACAGTGCTTTTTGATTCTTGACTCCTGAAAAACACACTCTCAAGAGCACTTCTACATTAACTGAATCAGCCTCCACTATTTATAAATTGAAACTAGAGTAGGATTAGAGACTCAATAATAAGGCGGTTTTGTTTAAATTGTCCATTTAATGTGTATGACTGTGCCCTCAATGTTATATGTTCTGTGTTCTGTATTTCATCTATTAATTTTAATTTCGGTAAATTTTGTTTTCCTTGAAATCCTGCCTGAGTCTTTTCCTCATTTTGAATATGAATGCTGGGACAGTGTTGATAATTCTGACAGAACAGTTAAGCACTTACAGTGTGTTACCATATGCACCAAGGTAAGAAAAGTACCTAGGTCTCAATTGAGTTAAAAGGGGGATTGTGAACCAGGTTGGGTGCCTGCTGGGTTAAGTATTGCACTGCATTTCCTTGAAGAGGGTGTGATATTTGAACCTGTTACCTTGACGTGCTAGTGAAAAGGGTTCATATTTGACCGCAGGACTCGAAACTGGTAGTAGTTCTGACCCAAAACAAACAGGAGGGTTACCCTGATTGTCTCCTGTTCACATATTGCACTTTAAGATTTGGCACTGTGGGAGCAGAGGGTCTGACCATCAGACTGCGTTTGTGATACCGTCTTCCAGCCATATATACCAGCCTTCATGTAGCTATGGGACAGAGGGGGATTTATGTTTCTTTCTCCTCCCTGTTCAAGGTGTGCGCTCCTGCCCCTGTAGGGACCCCACATGTAAGACCAAGGTCCCTGATGTGGGTGTGCTAATGCATGCCCCATTGATATGCAACATAGCATATCTCCCTCCCTGTGCCCCAAGCCACTCTGCCACCCATATGTCTACAGACAGCAGTACTGCTGCAGGATTCCTTACCCCCCCCCCGGAGGAGAGGATCCTTTGGGAAGCTCAATCCTTCTTTACCCTGGCTGACCCCAATGACCCAGGCTTCTTCCCAAACTCAGGTCGCTGACATCACAAGCGGTAGCCCTACCGCTGTGCCGATGGGCCCGCTTGAACTAATGGACTTTGTGTGCCAAAAGTCCTTTGTACAGTGATTAGTACTAAGTGCTATTGTAACATGGCTCTGAAGATAGCAGGCAAATGGAGAGTGGAGATTGGTGCAAAGGCGTCATGTGATGGAAAACGAGCGGTGATTAAGCCAGCAGTACAGCCCGCTTGTGTAGTACCTAAAGTGTCCACATTGCTAGTAGCCCATTAGAGCCCGCTTGTGTAGTACCTGCAGTGGCCAGAGTCTGCACCGGTAACAGAGAGAGCCAGTTTGTATAGACATGCAATGCTCATGCACAGCCCGTTTGGCATCGGGATCGCCCACACGCAGTCAAACCCCCGCTGTTGTGCCCACGTCTATTTCTGCACCCGATGTAAAAATGTCAGGTAGAGCCCGTTCGGCATCGGGCTTGAGGAAAATCAGTGAAACTATGACTTTTGTGCCCAGCTCTCTTTCTCTACCCAATGTAGAAGTCTGCCAAAATTGAGAGAGATAGCGGCGCGAGACAATTACAGGTGACTGTATGAAGATTTTTAATGCCGACTGTACGTAGGCAAAGAAATCACCCACAGTGCAGTGCCGCTCTGTACCATCGGGATCTCACGGGGAAGCCGTAAGCATTGAAACGGCCACCCCGAATTACTCAGTTGTACAGTGGTTTGTCTGAGAAATGTAGTAGTACTCTTGCGGTTCGAACTGTAAAATGGCGGACACTAGCGACATAAATGTCTATCGGCAAGCAGGAACGTGCACGTTCTCAGATAATGTCAGTGTGTTGCATGGAAACAACTTGTGGATACTGTACGATGCAGCAATAGTAGTATCATCTAACATTTGTGTACTGTGATGTAAAATCCTGGCTGCACAATATCCCCGTTGCACTTGCCATGTTGCAAGCGAATTAATCATCTCCAGTGTCGGGCTCTACCAGGGATTAATGCCTGCTGGGTGGTTGGAAGCACTCGCCCCCAGCAGGGCATTAATCCACCGGTAGAGCCCTCCTCTGTTGGTGATTAATGCTTACATAGTATGCTGATGCGCTCTTTATTATTGTTGGACATTATGTTGGTAACCCTCTTGCCTTGCAGCCCTGTGCTTTCCCCTAAAGCATCTGACAACCTGGCAGGTCACCTGGCACAGTGGAAGGTCAAGTAAGTGGTTTCGATTGTTGTACGCTCTGTGGAATACCATTAGCATATCCCTATACACTGAGGAGATGGACATTAGTTTAGAAAACTTATTTTAAGAACATTGTCCACCATGCACTCTGCTTTTATACAGGGTGAAGGTAGGCATACTCACTGCACACATTTGTGTAGTGCCGTTATTACCTGTCCAAAACCTTATCCCTTTTTGTTACCATTGTAACTTTTTTTTTTATCAGTTCTATTCATTTTTATCTGGCTCTGGGGATTACACCACAATCAATTCAGTCTTGTAACATGGCAATAATCAGACTGGTGGAATGGGCAGCAGCGATTGGTGAAAGGGCATCACGGGGTCCAACTTGGAGTGGGTATTAATCCACGATAGATGCCGTGCCTGAAATGGTAGTACCAAAGTGAGCCAGACCCCTAGCTTAGCAGCACTGGGCACAGGTGGGGAGCGAATGTAACAGGCGCAAGATTGGCACAGCGACAGAGAGACCAGCTACACGCTGATGGAAACGGGGAGGGGGGACAAGAACAAGCGGTGCACAGAACTGAGAGATAGGACAGTGCGAGACAGAAAAAGCGGACGAGTCAGCGAGTGGCAAGGGGAAGTGACCGAGGGCTCCATGCAAATTTCGATGTGATCACACACTGCGGCGAGTAAGCAGTGCACCGGAGACTTCCAGCGCCAGGTATGAAGCTAATACCCGCGGAGAACGGCAGAATTTCGGGACTGTGATGTGAGCCGTACTATCTTGTTTACTTACACCTACTCATTATGTTGATCGCATCAGTATGTAAATATTGTTTTGTTCAAAGATTTGAAAGTGCAGTAAAACTCTTTCCTCGCAGCCCCGACTCCCTGTCTTATATTGTTCAACGCACACCAGGCAGCCTCCTGGCGCCACCGGTCCAGCGCCCATCACAGTCAAAGCGCATTAAGCCACTCCGGCGGTGGCATCTAATGCGATTGATGCATGGTTGGGCAGTTGTTCGCCCTGGCCCTCCGGCCTCGGGCCACAACCCTCCCAACCATGCATCAATCCAGCATTAGATGCCGCCTTCATCGTGGCTTAATGCTTACTTATCTGGAGCTTTTAAGTGCAGACCAGTGGTTTCTGTTTAAACATTGATTGTTTAGGACATCGAAATGTGTACAACCTGTTTAGAGAACATATGGGTGTAACCCCCCTGCAAATGGGGGTTCCCAAAAGACTTCCAGGAGCTTGCTTGAATGCTCCAAGCCTGAATGGTGTTTGGCATTTAAGCCATTTATCAGTGAGTGTTTTTAGAACCTCTGGTACTGTCTCTTTAAGAGCTGTCTGCTTGCAGACATAATTAGTTTGTATGGGGGACTGTGTGTTTCTTTGATTGAGTACCACTCAAGCTGCTGCCAATTCACTTCATTTTTGCAGTCACTAGGAGTGCAAAGGGAACCTATCTGAAAGATGTAACTGTTTGCCAGAAATTATTTAGAGTAATAATGAAATTACAGTTTGTCTAACCTGCTTTCTTTGCAGTCAGAACTGTGTCTGCTAGTTCCCCATTCTAGTTTTGAACTGCTGAACTGGACCAATCAGTGTGGGGTAAGCTAGCTCTAAAATGGTGCCTTGACGAATCGGAACTTGGACTCATAATCTGAGCCAGCCACAAGAGGATTGTATGGGCAGTGACTCTGGGAGATGTAGTTTAGACTTCAGTGCCTTTTGGACCAACAGCAGCAGTCTATTGTGAGTGACAGCCAATCCAGTCAAGAACTGGGAGGAACTCAAAGGAAGTGCCCGATTTTGTCGGTTGGAGTTTTCAGTTGAGCTTTGGCAGTGAAGAAGGAAGGAGCCCTGTGCTTTTTCAGTGTGCAGTTTTAGTCAAAAAACGTGTAAGGCCCAGAGTTCGGTCTGCAGCTTGTTAGGACTGAATCCGTCCTGTGAAAAGAATCAAAGGATCTCTGAAGAGTAGAAACCAGGCTCACCCTGTAGAAGACTGGAAGAATTGCTGAAAATTGCACTCGGTCTGTCAGGAACTGAATCTGCTGTGTGTTCTCCGGTATTGTGCAGTAATTGCGATCGATACAGATGCAGCCTGCCGGTATAGTGCTTTCTTTTATATGGATGTGTGAAGAGGTTTTGTACCTCAAGTGAGCCCTGCTGACATTGAAGGACCCTATCTTATTTGGAGGTCGTGAGTACTAATTCAGGGTCGCCTCCTGTTGAATTGCCACATTAAATCCAAATGGAATTACTGTACTGCTGACTGTTTAATTCTCCTTTCTCTGTGTGAAAGGGGCCCCTACCAGCTGCCACGGTTTGACTAGCCACTAGGGCTTGGGTACCCAGGGACAGTAACAGATAGGGATAGGCCTGTCACAGAGCCATAGGTAGATTATTAGAGTGATAAGCTAATTAACCTGATTTCCCTGTCCTTGTTATATCCCCTAAATAAATCAGAGCTGCTTGTTTCAGCAAAGTTATACTGCCTGAGGTATTTGTCATGTTAAAGTACTGTACTGTGATTGTTGCACTGTATCTCATTTCACAGGAGGTCCCAGTGCCGGAACCAGACCTGGGGGTAAGTGTATACTGTGAAGGTAATTTGATATATTGTGTGGGCCACTAGTGGGAAGAAAGGGGGTTGCAGTGTCCCAGAGGGCTGTGACCAAGTTAGTTTAACTATTGCAAACCCTGACCTCTGGGTGGAGGCACCCGCCATTGGATCCAGGCCCCTCAACCTGTTAGTGGCAAATCAGGCAGGGGTAGTAGCCCCTGGGATAGCGCCATCTAGGGGTTACATGAGCAACATGACTACATAGAGGATTGTGTATGAGCAATCTTACACAACAAGGATATTCTTGTATTGAGATGTTTCCTTGGTAACAGATGACCTCGAGAGCGCAGCTCGAGAGGTGCTCTGTTACCAAGGTAACCTCAAGATACAAGAATATCCTTGTTTGTGTATGACTGCTCTTACACAATCTTTTATAGTGCATGAGCAGTTACAGCATAGACAATCACACAAAACCAGCTAGTGAAGACAACACAGAATAGAAATGTTAAAATATTTCTTTTTTCAACTGACAGTGTGCTGTAGAGGCTTTTGCGAGTTCAAGTTTAGAAAAAAAACAAACTTTCAGCTCAACTGGATAGAGGAAAGCAACTCTGTGACAGCATTCCAAGTTGTCATTACTACAGCAGAACAACGTAATGATGTCACTACTTCAGCAGAACAGGAATATTCCAGGCATGGAATTGCATGCATAACAGCATTCCAACATACACTATAATGTTTTGTATTGTGGGGACAGCAGTTGGTGAGGGTGTGTACAAAACGGAAATTTCTGACTAGCCACTGTTAGTTTATATTCATAATAGTTCACGTGTTGGCTATGGTCTAGGTTTACCATGAGGAATATCAGTACATCTCTGTGGAACAAAGGGAACGTTTATGCGCCGTGTAAGACACATAGCGCTATGCAAAATGTACATTAGTGCATAGCTATGGCTCTAAGCAGGACCTCTGCGGCGCTTTAAAATATAGTGACTGAGGATGGAAACCTCTACATGCCTGAGTACCCCGAGCATTGCAGGCTAGACAACACCCCCATCACCATCAACTCACTTAGTCACAGAACTTCACAGCACTTTGTAAACAGGCACCGCCCAGCCAATCGAGTTAGCCCCGCCCCATTTTCCGACAAGGAACCCAGCCGGAGTCTGGGATGCACGGATTTCCAGGTGACGCCTCTTTTACTTGCCAGACGTGTGCCGCAGCCAACCACCGCACCTTCACTGGACTTCGCATCCGCCCGCCGCCAATCCTGGACGGTGACGTCGCCAGCCCGTTAGTGTCTTTGGATTCTTGATATGGCGTAGGAAAGACGGGCTGCTGGGAATGGGCAGAGAACCGCAGCGCGAGACTTCCTAAAATAAATAAAAGCCATTAAAAAAAAACTTCAGACAAAGTGCGAGGGGAGAAGTAATAGGCCCAGCTGAGCCGGTTCTGACAGGACTTCGGTTTCCCGCTTTCCAGGTAGGTGCGTTCTCGGGAACTTTTTGTTGCTCGACTTGTGTGATTCAGAACGGAGTGGGCAGGCGGTGCAGCGCGCGGGTGACCGAGGAACGGTGACAGTGGCACAGCTCAGCTGTGCATAACACATCAGCACAACACAGCTCAGCAGTTTTGGGTCCCTGGGGATATGTGAAACTTGTCCCAGCCTGAGAACAAGGACAGCAACCCTGCGGGAGTGCGGTGGTGAGGGGTGGGCAGGAACGCAGAGGAACTCGGTTCACCCACCTCTTACAAAATAGTATGAGGTTTTCTTCACATCTTGTCTGTTTTCGGCTCTGAGTAGTATAACATACCTCTTAACTGTCCCAAATTACGAGGGGCATCTCTCATTTTTACCTGTCAGAATTGCTCTCTCCGTCATAGAAAAAAGTGCTGCCCTCACACAGAAGCTGCTGCAACTTTAGAGTAGAAATTTATAATATTCTAATTTGTCATAGCAAAAATAAACTTTATGCAAGTAAATGCAAATTTTCCACAGTTTTTGGCTTGAATGTCTATGTCTGAAGGTGTGTCCGTTATATACTTCTTGGCTGTCCCTGATTACCAGGGACGACCCTCAATTTACTCATCAAAATTGCTGTGTCCCTCATGGAATTGGTACTTCCCACATAGAGAAGTGCTGTAAATTCGGGTATAATAGCAGAAATTTGTGATATATTAATATGCTTAAAAAAAAAAAAAAATTATAGTCAGTACAGGCAGAAACGTGGAGTCTGACGGCAGATAAGAACCATACAGCCCACCTATTCTGCCCATTTCCCTACTCTGTGTTGACAGCTCAGATCCTATTTGATCTGCGGCGTGCGTTCTCTGCCATCTCCAGGGTACCCTTATGTCTATCCCATGCGCTCTTGAACCCCTGTATTGTTTTAGCCCCCACCACCTTTGCTGCAAGGCTGTTCCACAGATCCACCACCCTTTCTGTGAAAAAGTATGTCCTGACATTCTCCTTGAACCTTCCTCCTTCCAGCCTCATATCGTGTCCCCTTGTCCTTGTGCAATGCTTCCTCTGAGAGATGCTTCCCTCCTTTACCCTGTTTATACTCCTAAGGTACTTGAATGTCTCTGTCATATCATATCACGCAGTGCAAGAACGCAGCAGCAAAGGCAAACAAGATGCTGGGATGCATATCTAGGGGGATCAGTAGTAGGAGAGAGGAGGTTATACTGCCCTTGTACAGGTCACTGGTAAGGCCACATCTAGAGTATGGATTTTAGTACTGGTGCCCACACCTCAAAAAGGACATTAACCTGCTGGAGAAGGTTCAGAGGAGGGCTAGAAAGATGATAGCTGGTCAGCAGGGTAAGGCATATGAGTAGAGGTTCAGGGCACTGAACATGTACTCCCTGGAAGACAGGAGAGAGAGAGAGATGGGACATGATTGGGACCTTCAAGAACTTGAAAGGGATAAATAAGGTTGATAAGGAGAGTCTCTCTAAGCTGGGTGGCAACCATAACACGAGGGGTCACAGTCTTAAGCTGGAGGGTGGGAGGTTTAGGAGGGAGGTCAGGAAGCACTTCTTCACAGAGAGGGTGGTGGACACTTGGCATGCACTGCCAGAAGACGTAATCTCATTGAAGACAGTGGGCAGCTTTAAGAGAGGCTGGGACAGGTATAGGGGGAAGGTAAGGGTCATGGGTAGGGAGGCGAGGGGGCAGGGACAGTAGCTCAAGCTGTGGACCCTGCAACACAGGCAGACTTGATAGACCAAATGGCCTTCCTCTGTTGGCTTTTTCGTATGTTCATATATTTCCCTCTTTCTTCTCTCCTCCAGTGAATAGATGTTAAGGTCCCAGAGTTTTTCTCATGCAGCTTTTGGTGCAGCCCATATTCCATTTTCGTCGGCCTTCTCTGGACTGCCTCCATCCTGTCTATGTCCTTCTGGAGATGCAGTCTCCAGAACTGGACGCAGTGATCTGTACTGTGGCATCGCCATCTTTCTTTCTGCTGGTTATGCCCCTACCTATGCATCGCAGCATTCTGTTTGCCTTCCCCACTGCGTTTTCACACGTAATGGTTATCCTGGTGTTCTGAGCTTTTATCTCCAAGTTTCAGGATGTGTCCCTCATTTGAATGCCTTTGTCCCTCATTTCAGTGACAAAAGGTTGAGAGGCATATGTGTATATAGGAATGTTTTTCCCCCATCTACCTAAATATTTCCAATTTAAACCACTGATGGGTTATTTGGGGATTCTATACTAGTGTCTTTTTTTTTTTCTTCGCTAAACTGGCGGGAGGGCTTGCTGGATAGGTGTGTGTGTGTGTGTGTGTGTGTGTGTGTGTGTGTCTGCGCGACGCAATCACTTGTTGTCTGCTTGTCAGCCTGGCCCTGATCGCAGCACTTTACCCTCCTTATTCACCGCTTCATCACCCCCCCCATACTCTCCTCCTGCCTCTCCTCCCCTCTCTCGCCCATCCCCCCCCGCTCCGATGAAGCCTCCTGGGCTGATCAGTCTTGTCTCTGCCTTAATCCTTTTTCCTGCCTTCCCTTCAACCTTCTCATCCCTGCCCCTTTCTCACCCTTTCCCTCCTTACTCTGTGCTCCTGACCAAAGCACTTTCCCCTCCTTACTACAACGTCCCCAATCCTTCCCTCTCCCCTGCCTCTCCTCACCTCTCGCATATCTCCCTCCTTTCACCCCTGCTCTCCTTGCTCCCACCTACCAATCTTCAATCTGCGTGAATCCGCATCTCCTGCCCTCCCCGCAAACTTGCCTCCACTCTACTGCTCCTTCCCTGCCCTCTTCTCACACTCACCCCCCTTTACTTTCCACTAAGCCTCCAGGGCAGTTATGCCTTGTCACTGCCTACCACTCGTGAATCTGCATGAATCCGGTTCTCCTGCCCTCTCCTCAACTGTGCCTCCACTCTACTGTCCCTTCCTCACCCCCTTTTCACACTTGCCCTCCCCCTTACTTTCCACTAAGCCTTCAGGGTGGTTATGCCTTATCACTGCTTTCCTCCATTTCCCCTGTCCCTCCTGCTCAGTTTGGCCCCATGGTGGCTTTCTCTCCTCCTTTCTTCTTTAGATCTCAATCTGTTTCTCTTCTGACTACAAATTCCCTTGAATGGCATATCTACAATTTATGCTGGCCTGTGTACTGTGCATTACCACACCCAAGGTTGTGTAGCTATGAAAATTGCCGTTGTACAGTGTTGATTCATATATTTTTGTTGACCCTTTTCTCCTGTTTTATTCTGTACTGTTAATACAATGCTATCTTTTGTCTTGATGTGGAACCTATTTTTAAAGAGCTTTCATCACAGTGGTTATCTGAAATGATAAATGACTGATGTGAAAAAATTATCCTGTGGGAGGAAAACTTTTTTTTTTTTTATATAGTTGTATCAGCTACCCCTCGACACACACATACGAACAGGCCAGTAGAAGAAGGCCATTTGGTCTATGTAGTCTGCTTGTATTGCTGCACCCCTCATTGATAGATGTGCCATTTCCTGTCTAGTAGGGTCCTGCATTGTCTGAGGTCACACATGATTATTTGACTGTTGTAGGTTTGAACCTGCAGTCTCTTGGTTCCCAAGCGAGTGCTCGAACACTAAACCGCACTGCCTCCAACCTTGATGCTGTCATATGAATTGCAGGGCTCCAGGATTAGTTTATTTTCACTGTAGGTTGCATTATTCCAGTGGAACTCAAATTAACCTCCTCCCCTGTACAATAAATACAGTCCGTCTTTCGGATGAGACGTTAAACTGAGGTCCCATCTGCCTGTTCTGTTGGTAGTTCAGATGGATGTTAAAGATCCCATGTCACTTCTTGACAAGAGTAGGGAAATGTCCCTGGTGTCTTGGCCAAATTTCCCCCATTCACTAAAAATACCACCAACAGTTTAATCTGGTTCAATTTCAGTTGGTATCCATCTGTATCTTCTCTTCCCCCCCCAGGATGAGGCTGAAAATAGGTAGAATTGTCTAGTCCTCCTTTCCCGATCAACAAAAACTAAATAAATGGAAAAAAGAAGACTGGTAACAGTTTACTGCAGAGCATTCTGTTTTCCTTCAAACTGTAGGAATCATAGATCTGTTCAGCCCTGAAATTTTATTTGTTTAAAATTGGTGCAGAGTCTGAGCTTATTTCCAAGTGTGATTCGGGGAAGAGATTACAAGAGGGAATGATCCAGCAGTAACCAATATAGTGACAATAATTGGTGCATGTACAGGAATAATAAAATACAAGTTACAAATAATATGTTCCAGAAAAATTAATTGATGAGAAATATTTGCAAAATACATAAGTTATAGGGGTACCAAGGATGAGAGGAGAGCATGCAGCCTGTGAAGGGCACTGTAACAAAACTGTCATGGTATGAAAATACAAAATCATTGTGTACGCAGAATTTTAAACTATACAATAGGGTAAGTGGCAAAATGTGTAAGAAGGGGAGAGGGCAAGGGCAGGGGGCTGTTGTAATGCTTAAGAAAAGAGAGAATTTTAATGGTAAAGATTGGGAAATGGTATGGTTAACAGGCATGCCTCTCAAGTTCAGCCCAAAAAAGGTCCTAGTCCATCATATCCCTCAGTCCAGCTTGTTGGGGGTTGGGAGGTTGTGAGATAACAGATGGACCAGACACCGAACTTAAAGTTCAACACACCATCTCTACGTGATGTTTATTCAAAACACAAGAAATAACCTTTAGCAATGGCATATTCCTTCCTCACTACATCAGTTTGCAGCAACAGACTGTGTATGTCCTTTCTCAGCACGTAGCCAGCACCTATTGACACTGATCTAACCACGTTTCAGTGAAAACCCTTCATCCCTATGTGGGCCCCATTTGCTTAGATATTGAGGGCTCAAAAAGGAAAACAAAAACAAAACAAGCTAAAAACAAAGAACCTCTGCAGAAACACTGAAAAAAGGGTTACCCCAAAGGGCATTGACAACAAATAAAATTTCAGAGAAATGCAACATCATACATACTTCCATAATGCAAAGCGTCATGGGATATATGCAAATCACCATGACATATCAAACTTGTTCAATTTACAGCAATTTATATGCATTTTAAATAGCACAACTAACTTAATTTATATAATAGTCACCTAGTACTTTTTACCATTGTCAAAAACACCTAGTGCCATGGTATTTTCAACATTTACAGGTTTCATAAACCTAAGATATATATTATGGCAGTGCTATTACATGCTAAATCCAACAACGATAAACACAATCTGTTTAACATATGCTCGGAGGTCACCCCAATAACCTCCCTATACGAGGACCTGAGAGGGAAAAGGAAAATTTAAAGAGGACGCTATAGCATAGTCAAGAAAGGGGAGGGGGTACCCATAGGTGGCCAGCCTTATGGACTAGAAATTGTAAAGGATAGATTAGGGTAAGAAAAGAACTGTTGCAGTAGATTTAAGATAAGGTCGGTCCTCAAGTGGCAGGGGCCCCCTGTCACATAGCTGTTCATTATTTTTCAGGGATGCACCTTTAAATTCTCTCCATTGACTGCATAACCTGCTGTTGGTCGTTATTGAGGGGCAGTTTCATTGCTGACTCACAAACCCCATACTTATCACTTCTATAACACACCCACACACACATACACTCAATGGGATAGTTACGAACCTCATTCTTTCAGTTTCCTCATCTCACTCGGTTTGTTTTCTGACATTGACAACACTCTAGATTCAAAGTATAAAGTGAAACGTTCACGTTCTGGTTCATTTTATTACTCAAGCATTTTATTCCATAGTGCTTATTTGTGAAGCTTTCTAACTCTATGTTACCAGTCATTGACGTGACCCCTGATATTAGTGAATTGTCCCTGATATTGTGGAGTGTTGTCCTTGATCTCTCAGTTGGTTGAGATGGTGCATGGTCCGTAATTTGTCTGTCAAGTGAGAGATATGGGGCTGAATTTTCTGAAGGGTGTGTCCAAAATCAGCCAGCCACTATTTGCTTATTTGTGAAGCTTTCTAACCCTGTGTTACCGGTCATTGACATGACCCCTGATATTGTGGAGTGTTGTCCTTGATCTCTCGGTTGAGATGGAGCATGATCCGTAATTTGTCGAGTGAGAGAGATGGGGCTGGATTTTCTAAAGGGTTTGTTCGAAATCTACCAGCCGCTATTTTAAGAAGGAAAGTAAGTGTTAGACCAGTTATTAGATGCTCTGTGTGAATTGTGTGTTACAAAATAAAAAGTCACAGTTGGGTGAAAAAAGACACTAACTGCATTTGTTGCAAGTGTGTGTGTTGTGTTTTTTTTTTTGTTACCGCAAATTGTGACTTGGTCTCAAACTGACACATCTTGTGAAAAATAGCAGCAATGCTGCTTAGAGGAAGTTGGATGTCACAGATGCTGGCGCAGCTCGCATTTGTCTGCATCTGACCTTTTTTAAAGGGAAAAAAAAAAAAATCTGCCCATGATGTGAAGAACTAGATATTTAGTTTTTAACTGGGTAGGTACACTAGACAGAAACTGCCTGTTTTCGGGTATGACCCAGGAGAGTACAACAATAGGAGTGTAATACATGACTCAAAAACAACATATAAGCGGATTCAACATATACAGGAATGGGTATCGAAGGGGAATATATGCATATTCAACATATAAATGTCTTGATTACAGAATCAATTACAGCAATACAACAATGTCATGTGGTAATACATAGCAAGATTAGCACAGTGGCCAACACCATAGTTGGGCAGCTACCTGTTGGGAAAGCAGTTACATGTCTAAGAGGTGCTTACTACATTTTTTTTGCAACCCATATATGTAGCAGCAGCGTGGACGTCCGATGGTATATTATTCCACAGCCTAGTGGCAAAGTTTTGAAAAGCTATGGTCCCCATATAGGTCCTTATTTTAGATCCAACGCTGCTGGGTTTCTCTGTGACATGCTACCAATAGGGACTGAAACATTTTTAGTTTGTTTTGCTTTTCACAAGGAGGTGAGAAAATTGTCTTTCGACCAAAGTAAATGTACTCGGCAAGTGAAATACAGACTCTTTATATTTCTCTCTCTCCACACACACACACACACACACACACACACACACACACACACGAGATATGCTGGTACATTTACTGCAAAAAAAACAAACTTTGATTTAAAGTATACAGTTAGGTGTGTTTATTTATTTTTTTTTTTTTGCTGTGTATGGAAAGAAATACTTGGAGATTTATCTTGTTTGTAGTACGTTGCAGGAGAATTTCGGGTTGTATGATACAGGGCTGCCAGATCAGTTTGGCATTTTTCCTGTGTAAGCACAGAGTAAATTTCACGTACATTACATGATTTCCCTAGACGACTGAAGTGGGCTCTGTTTTTCCTGTAAACGTGATAAAGAAAAAAAATGAAATTGAGCTAGAAAAGGGTAGACGACTGTGTTATTGCTGTTCAGTCTGAACTCCTGAACAGCTGGATGGGACATTTTTAAAAAATATCCACCAGGTGATCAGTGTTCGAGTGGAATTTCTTTAATTCCTCAAAGTGGTTAGCAATATTCTGTGTTTAACCACATTCTTGTTGGCCAGCATTGTGAAGAACATGGCTGCAGTACCCAGCCTAAATCTTAATTCTGTTAGTTGAAAACACGGAAACATAGAATTTTCAGCAGAAAAGGACTGCTTGGCCCACCCAGATGTTCCCTTCCTGTCTCTGTAGACCCTAACTGGTCTCAGACCCTCCCACCTCCTGTTTTCCATATACCCCTATGTTTATCCCACACTTGCTTGAAGCCCCCAACACCCATTTTCGTCTCCACCACTTCTGCTGGCAGTCTGTTCCAAGCGTGTACCACCCTTTCAGTGAAGAAGTATTTCCTCGCATCTCCCCCCTCCCCCTTCATCACATGTGCCTCGGTTCTGGTGCTGTTGTCTCTTACTCATTTAAAAGAGACTTTGCTCCTGCACCTCTGTTCATCCCTGTGAGATACTTGTAGGTCTCGATCACGTCCCATCTTGCTCTCCTCTCTTCCAGGGTGTACACGTTAAGATTCCTCAGTCTTTCCTCATGGGGCTTCTCGTACAACCCCTGAAAATGTTTTGTATTGCGTACTTTTCATGGGTACCTTCTGTATAAGGGTCTGTGCAGTTTTCTTCATGGAATCGGTAATATGGAGTTTTGACTATGTCACGGTTTGTGTACAAAACTCTGAGCGCTGTTATAAGTCAGCAACTCATTTCATTTATTTATTATTCTGGTAAATCTTGTGAGCAGGTAATTGCCCGTTTTCACAAGTGACCAGATAGATTTTTCACACTTAAGAAAAAAACTTAAATACATTATGCAGGTACAATAAAAAGTACTCTGAAGCTGTGAATACTTTAAAGCTCATACTTGTGGCATTCTCTATACAGGCTGTGACATAGCAAAACTGTTTCCAAATTCCTGGTTCTCTGAAGAGAACTGCACAGAATGTTTGAAGAAGAAAAAGAAAACTATACAAACACAGGTTGTCACATCAGCTTTATTTCAGGCACAGTTAAGCTTTGGTCATTTGGAAGTATGTGTGTCATGATTTATGGCAATAGCAATATTACACACAGCTGCAAATTTAAAAACAAATAAATAAATCCGGTCCCTTTTTAGAGTGGGGCTCCAGTCACCAGTTAAGCTCCCAGTTGGCTTCTGCAGACCCCAGTTAACTCGCATTATAAAATGAAATATTGAATGTCAAGCTGCCATTTTCTTTATTAGTAAGGATATATATATGTATGTATGAAAATGCAAGCCGTGCCCTTTACAGTTCATTTTGTCCAAATGCTTGTTATTCAGCCGCAGATGGTCATAATCCTCTGCTTGTGACTTCCGAGTTGGTGGCTGTGGAATGGATTGTGATGTCACAAGTAAGGGATTTTGATTTACTCTGCTGCAGAATAGCATCAGGGCAAAAGAGCTTTGTGTGTTGGCTCTATGGGCAGTCGGTTGGTATGGGCTGTCCTCCTTTGCTACCGTGCCCCGACTCCCTCAGTCTTTACCCAGGATAGTAGTTAGTCTGAGAGAAGCCTTAGGACACGCCCTTTCCGAGACTCCCTCAGTCTTTACCATCTTGACTTCTGCTCCTGAATTGCATCAGGGTAAAATGAACTTTTAACAAAAAAGATGTGTGCATTAAAAAATTATCTTTGCTTTTTTAAAGAACAGAATAGCTTGAAAAGCAAATTTTATTTTAATCTGTGTAATTGGAACCTGTCAATGGTAAATTTATTTATTTATTTATTTATTTTTAAACTTGTGACCAAGAGCCCCAATTAGCATTACTTCTGTTTCTATATGTAGTTTTACTGTTTTTCCCCTGTTTTCTCCCCGTAATTCCCGGGACCCCGGCAATCACATCAGTGCATGCACGTGGAGGCGTGCACTAACTCTGGGTGCCGGCTCATCCCTTTCTGCCCCAACCCTGGCAATCACTGGGCTCCTCGTAGCCTGAACTGCCATCCGTCCCCAGCCAAGGGCCAGGGAAACCTCTCCTCTCTCCCTGGAAGAGATCTGCCTCATGGCAGCTCAGTCTTGCCCCCCCCCCCATGCTGACCCTCGACAGCCCAGGCTGGTTCCCAAACCCATGTCACCGGCATGGCGTGAGGTGTGGCGTCCAGCACGTTAACCCTTGATGTCACTGGCCCGGCCATTAACATTGCTTCTCAAAAATTTTGCAACATGTTAATTAAGTTTCTATCCAGTCTGCTCGTTTTCATTGTGACTGCTTTTGCTGCAGACCCTCCTTGGTCTACGGCACTGTGTCATTTCCATCCCCTTTCTTTCCCTCATGCCTATCCCAGGTTTTTTCTTTTTTTGAATCCCACCACTGTTTTCAACCCCCCCCCACTACCTTCACTGGAAGACTGTTGCAGGCATCCACCAATCTCTGTGAAGAAGTATTTCCTAGCATCGCTCCTGAACCTATCCTCCTTCAGCTTCATATCATGATACCTTGTTCTACAGCACCCTTTTCTCCAAAAAATACCTTCCACCTGTACTTTATTCACCCCTGTAAGATATTTAAAGGTCTCAGTCATATCTCCCTCTTACACCTCTTCTCTAGGGTGTACATATTGAGCTCCTTTAGTCTCTCCTCGTAGGACTTTTGATGCAGGGTCTGCATCATCTTGGTAGCCCTCTTCTGGACTGCCTCTACTGTATGTCTTTCCTGAGATGTGGTTTCCAAAACTGGACACAGTACTCCAGGTGGGGTCTTACCAAAGACTTGTATAGGGGCAGCAGCACTTCCCTGTTCCTGCTGGCGATACCCCTACCTATACACCGTAGCATCCCACTAGTTCTCCCAGTTGCTTTGTCTGGCCACTTTTAGGGTCATCCAGTGTGATTACCCCCAGGTTCCTTTCCTGCTTGGTCATTGCAAGTATCTGTTCCCCCAATTTGTACTCCACCACCGGGATTCTGTGATCTAGGTGCAATTTTTTTTTTTAATCATCATACTTTTCCCCCCTGCTGCGGCACACTCCGGCTTGGGGCATCCAGCCACCGGCTCCGCCTGCCCGGAGAACTGGGTAGCTCACACTGCACCCAGGAGAATTTGGGATGGCCATCTTGTCATCCTGCTGGAGGGCTCCCCCTCTGCCTCAGCCAGCCAGGATAGCCCCGGACCCTCCCCGACAGGACTCCGCCAAAGTCCTCCAGGCGGCTTGGAGCGCGGCCATCAAGCTACACGGTCGCGCCCAACCATTTTCCTCCGATTAGCCCTTGGAGCGCGGACGTGCAATGATGCCTGGGCACAATGTGTGGACGTCCACCGCGCTCACCCTCCAGGATTACCAGCGCAAGTAGTGCTCCTGGACGTCCCCAGGGTCCGCTACAGTGCAGCGATATTCCCCAACCCACCCCAGGACCAGGAGAGCAGTTGGCGGACGCTCAATCCCAGTCCTCCCCTGCTGACCCAGGCTCGTTCCCGAACCTGGGTCGCCGGCGTGGTGCGAGGTGTGGCGTCCAGCGCCTCAACCCTCGGCGCCACCGGGCCGGCCTAGGTGCATTATTTTGCACTTTTTTTACATTAAACCTTAGCTGCTAAACATTTGACCACTCCAGCCATGAATGATGAGTTGCTTAATGAACAGCAAACTGAATATGACGGCACACATTCACACAGTTTTCTGAGCTTCATTCACAAAGATTTATTGAGGTGTTCCACATTTTGCCTTTTTATCGCATATTTTGAGGGGCAGTGTTCCATATTTGTGAGATGATAAACCGAGATAATGGCTCTCAGGCCCTATTTTACATTAATTCTCAGCCCAACTTTTGTCTTCCCCTAATACCTTTCTGTAACTGGGAGGAAAAATAAAAAATGTTGAAAATGCATATATTTAATTTTGTTGTTCTCTTCGCATGCTATGGGAGAACCCCCCCCCGAACAAAAAAAAAAAAGGTTTTGTGGCCTAGATCTATAAGAATAGCACTTTGCTAAGCTATGCCATACCAGCAATTTTCCACCCAGAATTCGCTGTATATGAAGCTTTGCTCCGATCTAAGGCAACTTCGCAGATTTTAATGTTCAGAATTATACCAACAGCTAGTTTGAGACCCACACTTGCTGCAGCTGTAATATTAAAATCTGTGCAGATAGGGTCGGCCCAGTAGCAGGGAGGGTTGAGGTACTGAGCACCTCATGTGCTGCTACACCGGCAATCTGGCATAGGGAATGGACCTGGTATGTCAGGGATTGGCTGGGGTGGGAGAGAGTGGAGCATCTGGAGGACTGCTGTCCTCTCCTGAGGAGGGAGGGTTATAATGCTCAGCATTAGCCTGGCCCCTAACGTTGGCTGGGGGTATGGCAGGGACTGTCTGGATGGAGGGCGGAGTGGTAGCTGCCGATGTCTCATGGATGGCAGCATGTGTGGAGATGTCTGGGTGGCATTGCACATCCAGTCTGCATGGGAGAAAATAGAAAAATGCCTTCCTGGGCAGCTGCTGACTTTCAGCCACCCAGTAGCCCTGCACCAGAAGAATACCCACTCACTCTGCTGTCGCACGATAGTTAGTCCTGGTAGGAAAATCGGAGAGACAAGGCTGGGGCAGCTGGTGTCGGGAGGGCTGCTCAGGGCCAGAAGAGAAAAAGAACTAACTGAAGGAAGGAAAAACGGGTCAGGGAGATTTTACCTGAATGCCTTGGTGCCGCTTGATCAGGTTTCTCAGGGAGCCACCTTTGATCCCTTGTTTGCTGAAATGCTGCAGTTTAAAAATACCAAAACATAAAGAGAGCAGCATTCTGAAAATTGGTCCTTTTTGGAGACCTCTTCTGGCAGGATAAATTATATTACAGAGGTAGCCTTGTAGCAAATTCTCCATTTAGGTAACTCGTGTCTGCAGCCCTGTACACGATCACTGATTTTACTGACTTAAATCATGAAGGTATGCTGTCCTGTCCTTGGTTTGTATCTACTGCACAGGATACATGACTCATTCTCTTACTTGTGAATTTCCAGGCCTCAGGACCAGATTGAAACATTTATACTTCTTGGGCAGAGTAGACAGATGTTAAGCAGAGCTTGGTAAGGCAGGGCTGGGCTTGTGAGGCTTTTGTACCTCTGCCTGAACTGTAGAACTGTAACTCATGTGAACCATGAAATTATTTTCATTCCTGGTGACCTAAAAAAGCATTTTTGTGTAGGCAGAGTTGGGCATTGCCATGGTTATGTGAGCATTTTTCTTATTTTATACATTGTGGAGCCACTTTAATTAAGAGTTTCAGACTGTAATGTGTGTATTCTTTTCCTGTTTAAAGAAGTTTTCTTTGATGCAATTACATATCCTACCATTTCAGGAAAAAAAATTACAAGTGCCAGATTTGCACACTGTACAGCACACACAGTTCAGGTCAGTGCAGGTCTCTACAGTAACTACAAAACATATCAAAATCAAGAGATTTATAAAAAAAAAAAAAAAAATAGAGGCTCCTTTTGATTATTTTTTTAAGACAGACCTTTTGGTTTTTGTTTAGTGCAATTTGGCTCCAAAAATAAATGAGGCTGGACAGCTATATTTTTCTGTATAGCTGTTTGTCAAGGAATGAACTGCTGTGATGGCAGAGTGGCTTATGCCCCTAGCATCACAAGATGCAGTTACCACTAAGTTGTTCTTGAACTCCCATGCATTATTTCCCAGAGAAATGTTGATCCATCTACACCTAGAAGCAACAAAAGTAGTACAATACAGTGAGGTGAACAACATCATTCTTAAAATTTTAAAGCAACAGTTTTTCTCTCCTAAAGCTGGTCTCCGGGCTCATCACTACTGGAAGGTCCTTCCTGGTACCATGTGACAGGCAGGAAGCAAATTGACTTCTGCAGGGAGACTACATCCTTCCACCAACTTTCTCCAGCCACCAGTTTACTTCCTGTCTGTCAAGAGGTAGGATCTTTGCAGGGGCTCTGTCACCGAAATCACCGGAGTGACAGAGCTGAAGACTACAGACTATGAGTTTGTTCTATCTATATTTTCAAGAGAGGATCTCCCAGCAATTTATTGTGCTTTGTGCAGGGGACCCCAGTCTCAGCCTTGCATGCTGTACAGAAGGGCTCCCTCCCTCCCTTCCAGCGCTTGAAGGGAGCTCCCTCTTGGTGGCATTCCCAACCTTCACCAGAGCTAAGGCTTAGGGGGGCAGACAGGCGCCGAGGTACTTTAATTTTGGCCCCCATCGCAATCACAGGGCTCCTTGGAGCATTCAGTTAGCGGAGCACTGTGAAAAAGCAGCGCTTCTCACCTCGAGTCGACAGCCACCTCAGTTCAGGCTGTTGACTGTCCTCGTCGATGAGCCACCTGGAAACTTGGGCTCGTTGACTGTCACTAGGAAATCAACGGAGTGATCGTGCTCCACTTCAGGAGGCCCCGCGGCGAACCAGCTCATAGGCGTGAGCGGGGGAAAAGGGACGAAACAATGCTGGCCAACGTCGGCAGGCATCTCCTAGTCTCTGCTCATCTACGGATTCTTCAAGGCACTCAGACCTTCAGAGCTCCTGGCTCTTAAAGTTTTTCTTCCCACCCCATCTTCCTCAAGGGAGAGTGTGTGTGTGTGTGTGTGTGTGTGTGTGTGTGTGTGTGTGTGTGTGTGCGGCATGTATATATAATAATAGATATAGATATATATGGCTATGGGGGGGGGGCTATTTTTCATCAGGGCCTGGAGTGGAGCAAAATTCTTGGCCCACTAGCATGTTCTCTGCTAAGTCGGACAAGCCCTCAAGGGGCAGAAAGTGCCACAAATGCAGATTTTCCCCATGCTGGCAACCTTTGTGGGATTGCTCTGCGTAAAATGCAATAGTGCCACTTCTGCAAACTTGGAGGAGGTCTAGGAGGCATCCGCCTCCGAATCACAGGACCTGCAAAGCCAGTCCATGGGCCCGGGGCAGTCCTCTGCCTCCGAGGGGTGCCGTCACTCAGCCAGAGATCTATCTCCAGACCTCATTGAAAAGCTAAATAGGGCTTTCGCCCTCAACCCATCTTACTTTGACATCCTGCTGCAGTCACTAGAGCGCAGGACTTGCAGGAATGCCACCTGAAAGCGCACCCCCTTTCCATCCTCGGACGAAGAGGGTCCCCACTCCTCACAACAGGAGGAGGAAAAGGGCCAGACCCATGAGTAGATCCAGAGATGCCCACAAGGAGAAAGGCCGACGGTACAGATCCCTCCTCAGTGTCCAGTTTCTCTTCCCCAGAAGAGGGGGGAAATCCCAAACTCTGACTTGGACTCCTTGCAGCCAGAAACTTTAACGACCTAGATTTTTTTTTTTTTATCACCCATCCCCCACTGCCTCACCAAGCTAATGAAATTCAATAGAGCTCGCTGAGAGATGGCTACACTGTCCCAGAATTGACCCTTTAATCTCCAACCTTACCCAAAAAAAACAGTTATTCCCACAGAGGGTGGAGCCTCCCTGAGAGATCCAGTGGATAGGAAGGTGGACCCATCCCTAAAGAAGGCATTCCAGTCCACTGCAACCTCTCTTGAGGCAGCTACGGCCAACCTGTTCTCAGCACGAGCTGCACTGTCATGGGCCACTGACCTGGCATTCCAGCTAGCTGATGAGCCAGAAAAGAACAAGTCCACTCTACAGCATTTTCAACTAGTGGGGCTAGCTTCTGCCTACTCAGCTGATGTATTGGAGGAGGCAGTCGGATGTACAGCAAGAACTATGTTTTACCAGACCTCAGCTCGTCGCAACTTGTGGTTGTGGGCATGGCAGGCGGATGCCTTCTCGAAGATGCAGTTGGTGAACACCCCTTACGAAGGAGACTTCCTTTTCGGTTCAACTCTAAAGGAGGCAGTCAAAGAATCGGGGAAACTGCAAAAGTCTGAATGCCACAATCCTGGTGTAGGAACGGGTCCAGGCAGAATTTTCGAGCCCAAAATTATTCCAGGGGCAGAATAAAACATTTTCAGGTAGGCTAACTTGGTTTTCCTCTAGCAATCAATGTGGCTTTCGAGGTGGAAGAGGTGGCTCCCGAGACGCCGGCGGGGACACCAAAAAAATCACAGTGTGGAATTACAGACACATCCTCATGTAGGGGGCAGACTTTCCATTTTTTTTTTTTTTCCGAGGACTGGGTCCTCACCACCACGGACAATTGGGTGCTGGATGTAGTACACGAGGGTTACTTCATCAAGTTTGAATCCAGACCCACAGTACACCATGTGATGCCCTCGCCCATCTCAAACAATCTGGCAAAAAGAACAGTGACGCTACAAGGGATCATAGATCTTCTTCTACAGCACAAGCGATTTGAACAGGTTCCCATTCCAGAAAGGAACAAAGGCGTGAACTCTCTATTATTCATAGTCCCAAAATGCTTGGGAGGTTTCCGGCCTGTGTTGGACCTCATTTCTGAATGGATTTGTTCACCACAGGACATTCAAGATGGAAACCTTTTCCTCCATCATCTGGGAAATCCATTGGGAGATTATTTATTTATTTATTTATTTATTTATTTATTTATTTTAGCCTCAGTAGAGTTACAAGATGCTTATCTGCATATTCCCATCCGAAGAGCCCACAGACAATTCCTCAGATTTAAGGTGGAGGAACGCCACTTCCAGTTCACGATGCTCCCCTTCGGCCTGGCCACAGCTCCCAGGGTCTTCTCCAAAGTCCTTGTGACAGTGCTCGCTCGCCTCAGACTACAAGGGATCCAGCTCTTCCCATACCTGGACGACATTCTAATCAAAGCCCGGCAGTGCGATTAAGCAGCCCAGGCAGTGACGGAGGTCATCCAGTGCCTCTCTTCTCTAGGGTTCGTAGTCAACCAGAAGAAGAGCTCCCTACGACCGTCCCAGACCCTGAATCATCTAGGGGTGGATTTCAAAACAATCCAGAACAAGGTTTTTCCCACAGAGTCAAAGTTCAGGGAACTGAGGGACCTCATCAGCAGATTCCAATCAGCCCAATCCCTGCTGGCACGCACCTTCATGCAACTCACAGGGACAATGGTCTCCCTGGCAGAATCGGTTCCCTGGGCCCTAAGTCACATCCGTCCTCTCCAGTCGAGCCTCCTCCATCAATGGTGCCAGTCAAGAGACAAAATGGGTCAACAGACACAGATCTCCCACTAGGTAAAAACTTCTCTTCACTGGTGGACGCAACGGTCCAACATCATGAGAGTTGTCAAACTGGGCCATCCCCACCAGATGAGTCACTACCAATTCCAGTCTTCGGGGCTGGGGAGCACACACAGATCAACTCTTGACACAGGGCAAATGGTCACTGGTGGAGTCGCGCTGCAGCAGCAGTGTTGTGGAGATGCGGGCAGTCCGCCTGGCACTTCAACAGTTCAAGGCACAGCTCTCCAACCAGGATGGTCTCGTACTTACTGTTAAACGAACAACAATGGTCTACATCAATCGGCAGGGAGGTACAAAGAGCTCTTGGCTGTTAGAAGAAACTCTGCTATTCTTTCAGTGGGCGGAAACGCAACCTGGGAAGCCTGATGGCCGTATACATCCCAGGCCAGGAAGATGTCACAGTAGATTGGCGAAGCCGAAAGGACATTCTGCCAGGTGAATGTGAACTGAAGGACAACGCCTTCTACCTCTTCACTGCATTGTGGGGCTGCCCACAGGTAGATCTTTTCTCCTGCCGCCAAAACTCCAAAGTTCCGCAGTTCTGCGCTCTCATCAAGGATGAGCTGGCCACAGCACAGGACGCTTTCTCCCTAAACTGGGATCAGTACGATCTTCTGTATGCTTTTCCACCAATTCCATTACTATCAAGGGTCCTACACAAAATTGCACAGGATCAAACGGAGATGGTTCTAGTCTGACCACGCTGGTTCCCTAGATTCGTCCAAATGTTGCTACAGCCTCCTCTGATACTTCAAGCAAGCCCAGACCTGCTACACCAGGGACTGGTACTGCACCCTAGTCTACTTGATCTATCCCTCTCGGCGTGGAGATTGAAGCGGCAAACTCTCAAGGAGTTAGGTTATACTCTGCCTGTCATCAAAATGATGATCCATTGTAGACATTCCTCATTCCCCAAGGTCTATTACAGAGTGTGGAGAAAATTCCTTTTCTGGTTACAGTCCATCTCTCTACCAGATGACACAGTATTTCTACCCACTATCCTACAATTCCTACAGGAAGGTTTCGACAAGGGTCTCCAAGTAGCTACCTTAAGAGTCCAAGTCTTAACTTTGGGGGTGCTCCTGATGGCGGACTCAGGGGAGTACTTGGGGGCTGTCCCTCACATTCGATGATTCCTGAGAGCAGCAACATTGAAACGTCCTCCAATAAAGCCCATCGTCCTGCCTTGGAGACTCAACCTGGTTCTCAGAGCCCTCACTAAGACTCCTTTTTGAGCCCCTTAAGGAAGAATCCCAACTCCACCTCTACAATAAAGGTAGTTTTTCTGACAGCAATCACCTCGGCCCGCCACATCCGTGAGATAGGAGCCCTGTCATCCAGCGAGCAATGAACTGTTTCATCAGGACTCGGTAGTCCTGCAAGCGGATCCCTCCTTTTTGCCAAAGGTGATGTTTCTTTTTCACTGCAGCCAAGTTCTGAACCTTCCCTCCTTCTGTCCTTACCCTAAGAACAAAAAGGAGCGAGAATTTCACACCCTTGTTCTGAGGAGAACTCTCAAGATTTACATTAAGAGATCTGATTCAATCCACAAAACTTCAAGTCTGTTCATCCTTACTTAGGGGCAGAATATGGGCAAAAAACATCAAAAGACACTATTGCAAAATGGATTCGTTCCACCATCTCTCTGGCTTACCAGAAGGCGGGGATAGACCTTCCGTTTCCAGTGAGGGCCCACTCAACTAGAGCAATGGCTACGTCATGGGCGGACTTCCGAGAAGCCTTGCCGGCGGATTTATGTAGAGTGGCCACTTTGTCATCCATCCATCCATACCTTTGCGAAGTTCTACAAGTTGGATATGTGTACCTCCGCGGAGGTGTCCTATGGCTGTAAGGTCCCCTAGGCAGTGGTGGACCCATAAAGGACTATTGACATTCTTCCCCCGGGAAGAACGGGGATGTACTGCTTTAGTATATCCCAGTAGTGATGAGCCCGGAGATGAGCTTTAGGAGAGAGAAATAGAAATTTAAATACCTGTAAATTTTCTTTCTCCGACTGCTGGTCTCTGGGCTCCTTCCCTCCTAGAATGTTGGAAGTCGGCCGCCTGGCTGCAAGTTGGACTAACTTTTCTTTTTGTTCCCAAGTTATGTGGTACCACAGGGGGCAACTGCTTTACGAAGAACTGGTGGTTGGAGGAAGTTGGTGGGAGGATGTAGTCTTCCTACAGAAGTCTGTTTACTTCCTGCCTGTCATGTGATACCAGGAAGGACCCTCCAGTAGTGATAAGCCTGGAGACCAAAAGTCAGAGAAAGAAAATTTACAGGTATTAAAATTTCTGTATTTGTTAGCGGGGAAAAAGACATTGTATAGTTTTAAAGTGTTAAATAATAGTAATAATGTAGAGCCAGTTATTTTCCGTTTCAAAAATGGCCAAGTCCGTTTGGCAAAATCCTAAAATCCATTTCTCTGCCCCCCCCCCCCAAAGTTGAGAAATAAGCGTGTTTTGTGCAACAGTTCAGCTCAAAATGAAGGGGTTTTCCCCCAAAACTGGTGCAAAGTGGGGGTTTTCTTGAAACATTGACTCCCAGGTGCTTTACAAATGAGATTAGTTTTTTTTTTTTTTTTGTTTGTTCATTTTTATTTCTTTTTACTGGTGTTTTTTGTTGAAAACTAAAGATCATTATCCCCAATAATGTGCTTCTAGCAAAAACACTAATGTATCCATGTTTGTTTTCATTGTAGTTCATTCCAGAGCTGAGCTATGCGGCTTTGGAGTGGTTAAAGAGCGCCTTTCATGTCCTTTCATAAAATGTCCCCCAAAACACATCAAGGGACCCTTATCTCCCCTAGAGTTATTTATTTATTTATTTTTTATTTCCCCCTCCACTGTTTGGCTCGTCAACCACAGCCGCCTCCTCTTTGGATCTCCCGCCGATCCCTAGCCCTAATTGCTGCTTTTTCTTCCGTTGTGGCTGTCTGGGATCCAATGGAGTGAGGCCCAAGGACTACAGAGACAGTCATTCATGGCAGTTGCAGCACGTAGGTTTTCTTGTGGTTTGCTCCCTTCCTCCCGATCCCTGCCCACCACCCCGTGATGTCAGACATTGCCTCTGACGCCAGCAGTACACACTGGGCTGATGCAAGCTCTCTGGTTTGCTGCGGGGGTCCGCGGCTGCATCAGGTCCCAGTTGTCTCGCTCCCTGGCTGGCTCGCGCTCCCCTTGGTAGCATTCTTCAGTCTGGCTGCCTGATCCTGACTTCCCCGTGTTCACTACTGAATCCAGCCCGCCAGCATGGAAGCGCAATGCGTTTCCAGTGGAACCATTGGGCAGCCCCCTTCCCCAGAGTTCTTTAATGCAAAAAATTTTGTTCCAATGTTTTTGAGAGGGAAGAGGTTGTATTTAGGCTTAATGGTGCTGAGAGCTCAATCCCTTCAACTTCCTGATGGGGAGCTTGACCTCCCCGCATGCTCATTTAGTGATGTAATAGTCTGGAGCGCGTATGGGACCATTTTTTTTCCTAAATGCTTGTTGGGTGCCAGCAGCATAGCTGTTAGTATCTGTTGTGGTCATGTGTACAGTACTTGTTTGTGCATTTAGTGAAGTTTAAGGTTACATTCAGTGTGATTTGGCTGCATGATATTGATGTCCGTGATGGGGTTTGTAGGGCTTGGCGTAGGGTTTCAGACCTATACAAGTCTGGGTTTGATCCCTTTATTGCACATTTTTTTTTTTTAAAGTGGTTTTGTAAGATGGAAACTCACTGGAGTAGCGATTCATGGTGGTCGGGAGTTGGAATAGTATATGAAAATTAAATTGGCTGAGAACAATTTAAGGTAAATTGCCCGGTGGGTTAGATCCCCAGTCCCTTGTCTTGCAAGACATGACATGACCTCTACATCATAGGAACTGGAACTTGCTTACTAGCAGCTCAGTGGCACACTGAGTGTGTGTTCGCTTAGCAGACAAAGGACCAGCAGTTCAAATCCTGGCAGGAACTGCAAGGCATAAAGTGAGTGAGTTTGCTGCCCCCCAAAAAATTAATTTGCTAATCAGGTGCAGCTTTGATTAGCAGAAGTTACTAATTAACTGATCTGCCACATTGAGTAAAAATTTCCAGATTGTGTTAATATTGTCGATTAGTTGTTGTAAGAATTGCAGAAATTGTTCTTGCAGTTCGACACTTTACCGCACAGTTGCACTCTCCTGGAATGTATCTTTAGATAAAAATAATCATGTAGTGAAATTGCTCCTCAAACTTAGCTGATTTGCTAATCAAAATATAGTGCATGGCTGAACAGTGTTAGGGATGGAAATCCATCCCTAGAATAGACTTGTTGTGCTGCAGTAGCTAAGTCATCCTTGTTGTGCTGCACTGGATGCACAGCTACTGCAGCACAACAACATGGAACACGTTCACGCATGCGCGTTATGCAAACTTCCGCCTTTTAAGAAGTGGCGGTGAGAGCTAGACTGGAGGAGAGCAGTGCCGAGAAAATAAACAAAAAAGTAAGGAGTCAGCATTTCACCTATGCTCTGACATGACTAAATTTTTCGTGTGATAGCGGATCATACACTGTATAAAAGACTGTGTATGTTCTGCTATCCATAACAAGCGGGAATAGCCATCTCGAGGTAGCCATGGTGACCAAAACCTCTCTCGCGTCCTTCTCGAGGTTTAAAGGGTCACCATTGACAATCTCTCGATGGT
This sequence comes from Neoceratodus forsteri, assembly GCA_016271365.2. Lineage (NCBI taxonomy): Eukaryota > Metazoa > Chordata > Ceratodontiformes > Ceratodontidae > Neoceratodus > Neoceratodus forsteri. The sequence goes on from CM028131.1 coordinate 1,572,716,023, forward strand.
TACCCACGCTTGTTATGGATAGCGGACCATACATTATCCTCTATGTTAATCAATAAAGACTGCTGATCAGGTTTCTAAAACTAGTTTTATACCTTGAACTTGAGTGATTTTCCAACTTTTTATTTTGTATTTTTATTGATTTTTTTTGTTTTCCAAAATACAATGACATCATATCAAACCTGTCCTACAATACATAGGGATTTGGACAGTTGAACCATTCTATTTAGCAGTTGATAACGGCATATCATATACAAGATCACATATTTAGATCAGGTAATATAACGTTATTGTGTACAAACGATTTTCCACTTTATTTACATTGGCTACCACTCACATTCTAGTAGTTGTTGTCGGCAATTGTCACCCTATCTGCTTTTCATAATTTTATTTGCAGTCCTTAAGTTTGTGGAAGGGATCGTAGTCTGGCCCTGTGAGGTGGCCAGCTGATCCCGTCTACTTCTCGATAGTGCGGACATGCCCCCATGCTCAGGCACGTAATGATGTGTGACCAGGGAGTGCATGGGGGCGCGCCCCATTGAAGAGTATGGGGCTCAATTTCATTGTTGTTTTTATGCATAAGAATGACCAGTTGGTGATCGATGAAGGCCACCGCTCTACTAACAAGGGGTCTTCCAGGCCTCCGTGGCTTCGCTGAAGGCGGCAACGGCTAATCTGTTCGTGGCTAAGGCCCTCTCTTCTGGGCTGCGGAGATGGTATTTAAGCTGGTGGAGGATTCTGAGATGAACAAAACTCTCTGATAAAACTACAGCTTATGGGGCTTTCCTCAGCCTACTCGGTGGGTGTTTCAAAGGTGCTGTTTGCTGAGCCACTCAAACAGTGTTTACCAAACCTCCACGATAAGAAACCTCTGGCAAGCAGACACTTTTTTTTCAAAAGTTCACCTCATTAATGCACCATCTGAAGGCTGCCTCCTGTCAGAACAGCACTTAGAGTAGTATAGTGATCTGGGAAAACTGCTCAGATCTGCATGCCAGTCTCAAAATCTAGGGACAAACCTTAGTTTGGCTGCTTCTGGTGGCCTTTTTTAGGCCAATTATCCTACAACAGAAACCAGAACGGGATTATCTAACAAACAACCCTGATCTGCTTTCTGTAAATGGTGCAACAGAGGTGGAGGGAGCAGCAACTGTGATTCTGGAAATTCCAGCAAGAAGTTTCCACAGTGAGGCAGTTCAGGCCCACCCCTGAATCGGAGGCAGACTTTACAGTTTCTTTGGTGAATGGGTCCCATACGACAGCAGACAGATGGGTCCTGTGCACATTGTAAATGGAGGGTACATCATCAAATTTGACACAAAGCCTCCACTTCCCCATGTCGTTCCCTCTCAACTATTGGCCGACCGCAAGAGACTTGCCCACCTAAATCACCTCTTGGTTCAAGACAAGTGGAATTTACTGGAGTCCTGCCTCAGCATCAGTGTGTTAGAAATGTGAGCAGTGCACCTGGCGCTACAACTGTTGAACAGCACCATATGCAATCAACATGTCCTGATCCTCACAGACAACAGGACTTCAGTGGTGTACATCAGCCACCAAGGGGACCCAAGAAGCACCTGCATGTTGAGTGGAGACTGTACTGTTGCTATACTGGGCCAGACTTCACCTCTCCAGTCTGGCCACCACTTACATCCTGGGACAAGACAACATAAATGCAGACTGGCTCGGATGCAGGGACGTTCTACGGGGAGAATGTGAACCGAAGGACCGTGCCTTTCAGCGACCCACACGATGGTGGGGACCCCCTCAGGTGAATCTCTTTGCTTCCAGGCAAAACGCAGAGGTTCTGCAGTTATGTTCGCTTGCAAGGGACGAGCAAGCAGTGGCATAAGATGCTGTCTTTCTCCACTGGGGTCAGTGTAGAATTCTGTACCCCCCCATGCCTATTCTGTCCAGGGTATTACACAGAGTAGTACAGGACAAAGTGGAGCTGCTCTTGGTCTGCCCAAGTACTGGACTTTAGGAGGGCTGACTTTGCCAAAATGGGCGAGTGCCTAAGGAATGCACTAGCAAATGGGCAGGAAGGAGGGGTGGAAGAAGAATGGGGAATAATAAAAACTGCCATCACAGAGGTAACAAACCTTTGTGTGAAGCAAATAAACAAAACAAAACGATGTAAGAAACCACTATGGTTCTCAAAGGAAGTGGCAGTGAAGGTTCAAGAGAAAAAGAAAGCATTCATGAAGTGCAGGACAGAGAGCTGTATCAGTTAAAGCAGAAGGAAGCTGGAAAGGCAGTCAGAACAGCAAAGACCCAAACCAAGGAAAAGATAGCCAACTCAGTTAAGAAGGGGGATAAAACCTTTTATAGGTACATCAGAGAGCGAAGGAAGACCAAGGGAGGGCTAGTGAGGCTTAATAAAGGGGAGAAAGTGTGGGCAGAGGGAGACTGTGAAAAGGCAGAGATACTAAACAAATATTTTTGCTCAGTATTTACAAAGGAAGTGGGGGAGGTACCTAAAACAAACAGTAGAAACACTCTGGATACAGAAGTTGATACCAGCCCATTTACAGAAGAAAGGGTTCTGAAAGAACTCTTAAAACTGAAAGTGGACAAAGCAGTGGGGCCTAATGGGATTCATCCCAGAATTCTAAAAGAACTAAGGGTAGAACTAGTGACACCACTGACTACCCTCTTTAACAAATCATGGGAGGATGGGGTGGTACCAGAGGACTGGAGGAGGGCAGATGTGATTCCCCTTCACAAAAGTGGGAGCAAGGCAGAAGCAGGAAACTACAGACCTGTTAGTTTAACCTCAGTGGTAGGGAAAATGATGGAATCACTTATGAAGGAAAGAATTGTCGAGTATCTAGAGGCCAGAGGGGCAGAGGACCCAAGGCAGCATGGATTCACAGCGGGAAGGTCATGCCAGACAAATCTGATAGATTTCTTTGACTGGGTGACCAAAGTAGTAGATCAGGGAGGGCTGTGGACATGGCCTACCTAGACTTTAGCAAGGCATTTGACACAGTCCCACAGAAGATTAATATGCAAGTTAGCCAGCCTGGGAGTGGATCCCAAGATGACAGCCTGGGTAAAATTGGCTGGAGAATAGGACACAGAGAGTAATAGTAAATGGAGTCACTCTGAAGAAAAGGGGTTACTAGTGGGGTACCACGCAGGATTCAGTATTAGGACGGTCCTCTTGATGTCTTTATAAGCGACATTGCAGAGAGACTGGAAGGAAAATATGTCTCTTTGCAGATGACACTAAGATCTGCAACAGAGTTGATGCACAAGTGGGGTGGAAAGGATGAGAAGGGACTTGGCAAGGTTAGAGGAATGGTCAAATGTATGGCAGCTTAGATTCAGTGCTAAGAAGTGCAAGGTAATGCACCTGGGAAACAAAACCCAGGGAAGAGTACACAATGGGGTGAGATACTAACAACAACAAAATGTAAAGGACCTGGGGGTAGTCATATCAGATGATGACCTAAAGGTGGGCAAGCAATGTGAGAGGGCAGCAAGGAGGGCTGGGGGATACTGGGATGCATGGGAGGCATCACCAGTAGAAAACAGGAAGTTATTATCCTCTGTACAGACAGCTGGTGAGACCCCATGTGGAGTACTGCGTGCAGTTCTGGAGACCCAATCTCACAAAGACATAGACAGGATGGAAGCTGTCCAGAGGAGGGCAACTAAAATGGTGGAGGTCTGCACGGAAGACATATGAAGAGACTTAAGGAGCTTAATATGTATAGCCTCGAGGAAAGGAGGAAAGGGGACATGATAGAAACTTTCAAGTACCTCAAGGGAATCAACAAAGTCCAAGAGGGTATCATCTTTCAAAAAAGAGGTGTGCAAGAACAAGGGGGCACAATTTGAAGATAGAAAGCGGGGCGGCTCAGAGGTAATTTAAGAAGTATTTTTCACAGAGAGGTTGTGGATGCATGGAGCAGCCTTCCGGAGGAGGTTGTGAAGTCAAAAACTGGTGGAATTCAAGCATGCATGGGACAGTCATAAGGCAATTCTAGGGGGTTGGGGTAGGAAGAAGTAGGCTGCTGGTTAACTAAGATCTGCAGCTTATCCATTAGGTAGGGAAATGGGCAGACTGGGTGGGCCAAGCGGTCCTTATCTTTCATCAAATTCTATGTTTCCATGCTTGCCCCTTAAACTATGGTTCCCACATCTAATCCACGTGGCATAGGATCTGCCATTCAAGTTTCATTTCAGTTTGGACCTTCTTCACCAAGGGCCCATAGCTCATCTGAATCTCCTCCGTCTATTCCTGTGGGCTTGGAGATTGAGCTGGAACCTCTCAAAGACCTGGGGTATTCTACAGAGGTAACTGAAATGGTGATGCACTCAAGGGGCTGGGTTTATGAAGCTGCCGGATTGCTGCAATCCCTGGGTGCGCCACAGGTGCGGCGCACAGGGCTTGCGGCAGTCTCTTTTTTTTTTTTTTTAATGTGCTTTATTGTCAGTTCACAAGGTAGCCATAACACATCTTTAACATTGCATAATTTTCTTTTTGTTTTTCCTTTCCAAGTTTTGTGTTCAAAGCTTTCATGTAGCACATCATGCTAGCAAACAAACTTTGGCTAGACATTTTTTTTTAACTTGGAGATAAAATTCCTCTAATAAAAGAAAAAAAAAAACTTCGGTGACTAACCACATGCGGCTTATTCACTAATTATTCCATCATATTCTAATTTAAAATTTTTCAAGCAATCTATTTGAAATTTAAGTTTAAACTGATGGTGCGCTTTTAAGGGAGTGCTGCTTTATGTTGTTCTGATCATCTTATACCTATAAAAACAAACAGTATTTTAGGTTGTATACTATTGCCTATGCTGGATATCTCTCTTATATTTGTCTTCAACTCAGGAGGACCCATCTGGTCCATCGTCTCAGGCCTTTCTGCTGGGCATCTCTAAACTGCAAGGTTAGTTCTTCCATATGCCTAATGTCTGTCTATGATCTGACTCCACTCCTGGACAGCAGGTGGAGCAGACTGTAGCCTGTTTCTTGTGATGGCCTTATTATATGCCAGCACACAGATATAACGCATCTCGTCTCTTCATTCCCTCAGGAGAGAGACCTAAAGTCAGATTTTGTATCAACAGGGGGGTGGTTATCTGAAATAAGCTATTAATCTTATCTCCCACTTCCCTTTTAAATCCATCTAGTTTGGGGCAAGTATAAAAAATGTGTGTTGGGGGTAGCCTTTGTTTCCCCCACAATGTCGCCAACAGTCAGCTGATTCTGTAGTGGACCATTTAGCCACTCTGTCTAGTGTTAGAAAAAATCAGGCCCTAATCTTCCACAGGTACTCCTGTCAGAAGGGAGACATGGTAGCTTTTGACATAGAATGCCATATCCTATCCCAGTGAGAGATCGGCAAGTGGAAATTGGCCTGCCTCTCCCATTTAGCCGGTAAGGTCTGAGCTGTGCCCTCCCCATGTGAATTAAGGTATTGATAAATTTTAGTAATGGTGCATTTGGAACTTGTTAGGGAAAATAGATCCCCCAAAGTTATTCCAGGTTTTGTTACCATTACCCCCGCTCTCTGACGTAGCATCCGTTGTCTGTAAGCATGTATTTGTAGATAAAATTTATTATCTTTAGAAGTCCATCCCCATTTTTGAATACAGTCTGGAAAGGGTATAATTACATCTCCTCTCATTATCTGGATTGGTATTTTAAACGCAGCCGGTCCCTGGGATATCCCGGACGTAACCCTTCGCCGGCGGGTCCCCCTCCTCTGAGGGAGAAGGCACCAGTGGGGAGTCCAGCGCACTCTTCTTCAGTAGGGCCCAGGGATGCTGCTAAGGGAAGGAGGCTCATTGAAGGCACCAGAGGAATTGGGGGACTGAGAACAGTCATCTGGCGGGCACCACCGAGCTGTATTTCCGGTTTTCTATGTTCCCTCATCGCGCCGCTCCTGCAGTGTCTCCAGTCTCCACTGGAGGCTGCTGCTTTAGTGAGGCAGTCCCCAATCCCACCCCAGGATAGGAGAGCAGTCCTTCGGACGCTCAATCCTATCCTCCCCCTGCCGACCCCGGTGTCCCAGAGTCCATTCCGAACCTAGGTGCTTGGCATGGTTCGAAGTAAGGCGCCAGCACCTCAGCCCTCTGCGCCACTGGGCTGGCCATCGGTATTTTTTAACATAGTCGAGTATTTTTTTTTTTTTCGCTTTATTGGGTTTTTTAACCCATTTACATTAAAAGTCAAGACCTTAATCCCCATTGTTCAAAAAAGCTTGGATCGACTGAGAGTGGATCAGTGCCCCTTCCCCTCGCCCCTTCTCCCAGCGCACCATCATTCAAATTGTAATCGTTATCACACCTAAGAACAAGAAACGCTGAACTTGGGCTACTTTTAAAACATAGGCAGTAGCCAATCCTTGTAACAATAACCGCCAGCAATAATATTTTACATTCCTTCCAAGGCAGGGGAACATTTTAGTTCTCTGACTCTGTAAGATATTCTGCAGAGATGTAGCGTTGTTCCTTTCCACGTAGAAGGGGAACACCACAGGGACAGTAATGTGTAGGAATATTACCAGCTATTCTCTGTCCCAGTTTAAGGTGGTAAGTCACCACTAATATGCATGGATTTCTGACTTGTCCAAATCCCGAGGCTTCTTGTACTCACTATGTTGTACATGAGAATGGGAAATAAGGTTTTGGTCTTTTAATACCTTCTTATAGGCTCCGATGTTGTTTATAATTCCCTCTCTTGTGCTATCGCACCCCCCCTTCACCCAGAGAACATGCACCAATTCATAATATGTTCTATAGTACGAAATACTTGGCTATCTACATTTGAGTATGACTTTTTTATTCATTTTATTTATTTTCTTTTAAGAAACCAGTTTACAGTCCCTTCTGCCGTTTCCCTAAGTCCCAGGGTATTCCCCCTAAAAAGGGCTCAGTCAGACTTTTGTCCCCTTTTGTGGCTTACTGACCGTTTTAGTCGCTGCCTTCTGAAGGGAACTGCAGGGACTAGTAAGAGAATGTAATTCAGGTATGTCTGTAAGAAGGCCTTCAAGTGTCTGGCTCTTGTTGTTGTTTGGCCTGGGGTTGAAGAGATCTGGCCTGTTGCAGTTTGCTACGGATGTGCTCAAGTGTTTAGTGCGTGGCGAGCGCGTCCAACCCTCTATCTGGTCCCTTCTGCAAATATTCTTCTAGGGACTTAAGGTTCCTTTCCTCTGCCCTCGTGGTGGACCTCTGTGAATCCTCCAAAGCCATTCCTCGTTGTTTGAGGGCCTCAGTGACATCCTCAGGTGTGGAATACAAACTGGTACCCTCCTCCCAAAACACCCTCATCTTTGCTGGGTAAGGGGTTTGAAACAGAATCTTTTTAGGTCGCAAAACTTTCATGGCTGGTCTGTATTGCAATCTAATTTTTTGTATTTCTGGTGGGTAGTCCTGGTCCAAGTATAGCCGGTTACCATTATATTTTATTTCCCCCATCTGCCAAGCTTGGCGTAGAATTTTCTCCTTGGTGGCATACCCTCGAGAATTTCATAAGTATCTGTCTAGGGCGAGCAGATGGGTTTGTAGGTCTGGACCCAAGCATTTTGTGGGCCCGCTCAGTTTTTACTTGCATGGTGGCTGGTAGTGCGAGAACATCTTGCAGGAGGTCCTGCATAAAATGAACCATGTTGCCCACTTCGGTCCCTTCTGGTAACCCAGAAAGTCTCAGATTGTCCCTGCGGGACCTGGCCTCCAGATCTATACATTTAGCCTGGAGATGACCAGCATAGTCCAAAACTGTTATAAGGACATCAGTGTGAAGTGAATTATTAGAGTCAAGTTGGGTTACTCGAGTGTCCACCTCTTTAAGTGCAACATCCAGTTCAGCAAGCTTATGGTGTAATTTCTGAAATTCTATTTTCTTCTCCTTTCTCATTTCAAGTATTTCTGTTAAAACAGTGTCCAGTTGTGCTCTCTCTTATTCCGGTGTTTGGAGGTTGCACTGTGGCCTGCATTGTTTGATTAATCTGTGAGGGACTCTTGTCCCGATCCTCTTGCAATAGGCGATATCGGGAGCCATCTATCGTCATTTGTCCCTTCTCATGTTTGGTTTTGTGTGACTTCTGATCCCCTTTCCCTTTTGGAGGCATCTTGGCTGCAATTGTTGAGTTTGTTACGGGGAAAAGCGAAGTTTTATTCCCCTCGAGGGGAGAGCTCAGGATTCAAGCTGTTCAGCAAGCCGTGGCGGAACCGGAAGTCAGCTTGCGGCGATCTTAATGGGATTTCCCATACTGTGCTGCAGTTGCTGCAAGTTAGACCGGCTGTTTGTGGTCTAGCTTGTGTCAATCCTGGTGGCCCTTTTTATAGTGCTTGCGCCAAGTATCTGGCACAATCTCCTGTAAATCGTGAAAACTGTCGCAGTTGACCCTACTAAAATTAGATGCAGTTGCGGCAAAAACATTTGACAAACCGCCAGATTCAAAAGTGTTGTGGTGCTGGTGCCCCCCCCCCCAAAAAAAAATCTGCTTTACTGTTTTTTTTCTGAGCAGGCATACATGTACAGTGGCCAGATATGAGTCTGGCGATTACAAAGCATAAAGCATTTAGCAGCTAGTAATTGATAATAGAAGTTCTGTATTCTAATAGCTTATAACAACTGTTTCAATTGATTATCATAAAAAAAGGAATACATGGGTCTTATTTGTAATTAATACCAAAACCTGCACTCCAACTGGGAGTGTGCAACATGCACTCTGTAAAGAAACTGTGCATCATAGGTATAGTCTTGGTTACTGCATGTTTCTCATTTCACCGCCACCTCACTCATTTTCCATGTCTTCTTCCACTATTGGTACATTAGGTCGTCTACTCAAATTCCTGAAATGCGAGCCATCTTTTGTTGTAAGTGACCATATTTCCATAGATCAATTTCTCCATAGCTGTGCAATCTCCCAATTACTTGACATACTTGACCTAGGGGAGCCTCCTCATTTTTCCAGTTGGTAAGAATGCCTCGTTTCCCACATATGATAGTAATATACATTTCTTTTGCCCACAAGACCTTCAAAGTGTTCCAGATCACCTAAAAGTATCACGGGGAGGGGGGGCTTAGTTCTATGTGAGTGGATACTATCTGTGAAATCACATTTTCAGTTTCCCCTCTAGCATCCTCTCAGGTGTTGGAATGTAATCATCATGTGGATCAGATTTCCTTTGTGTGTTTTACAGTGAGGACAACAGCCATCAGAGCTCTGGAAGAATCTAGACAACCGTTTTGGAGTGTAATGCTTGCTGGAAAGTAAAATATTGAGTCTGCTTAAATTTGCATGAAATCGGTATCCTCCATCCCTCCTGCAAAATATCCCCCCATTCCTCTTCTGATATATTTTATGAACTTGTCATTTTTCTCTGGGGAGGCCTGTTTATCTGGAGCTTCTCTTATAAGATGCTTATGTAGCTTAGAAGATGGGCTTTTAAAAAAAGCTGAATCCTGATTGGTTGGTTGAAATACCCTTGCACCCATACTTTTATTTTTTTAATGCACTGTGTTAAAAAAAAAAAAAAAAAAAAAAGTGCCGATTTGGGGTTCCCCATTACTTAGGGTATTAATTGGCACCCAGAATTTTCAAATTCACCAGTCGCCATGTTTTTCTCTCGCTTAGCAGGAGAAACACCCCACCACCCATAGACAAAACTGCCACAAACTGAGCATAATTGTCATTTTTTAACTGGGCATAGTTGTAATTTTTTAACTTTTCAGCAGAAGAAAAACACCTTGTTCTTAAATCACTAGCACACCTCCGACCGGAAACGTAGAAAGTTGCCACACTGACAACTTCTCGGCTCCTGCTTGTGGTACCGCCGCCCACCACATTCCCATACAGATTTCCCAGCCGTTCTTCCACAGTGCACCCGCCTGCCACCATTGCTCTGCTGCCGATTCGCCGAAGATCCTTTTTGTTTTATAGAGTGTAGCCCTTCTCAAAACGAAGCATTAACTAAAAGGAAACATTAACTGTACCTTTTATGTAGAAGGCTTACTTTTCTTGCCTGCTCGTCCGGCCGGCACCACCGCTTGTCGCCTACAACTCCAGACTGGGGGGGGGGAAGGGGGAACAGACCAGGCAGAAAAGAATGATTTAAAAAAACACTAAAATGCAGGCGAAGAACTATTTTATTACAAAAATAAATGAAACTGCTCAGTTTATACATTTAAAGAAAAATATATATTTTTCTCACCTAAGCTGGTCTGTGGGCTTCCTTACTCCTGGGCTCTACCTCCTGATGCTGATAGACAGGCAGGAATTGGATCTCTGCAGCAGGGGACATCCAGCCCTCCACTTCTTGTCTCCCTCAGTTTACTTCCTGCCTGCAGCCTGGCAGGTACTCTGCAAGCAGAGCTCTGTCACCACATGGCAGAGCTGAAGACAGCAGACTGTAAGTCGAACAGTAGTAGCTGTTTTTCAGCGCTCTTGCATGTGTTCCAGTCTCAGCCTTGCAAGCTGCACAGACTGGTCCTATTTTTACTGAGGTAATATTCCCCCAGCTATTTTGGGACTGCACACTGCAGTGCACTTAGAAAGATTTTAGGGTCAGAAACCTCCCCATGGGCCGTCCCCCAGAACTGGGGTGATTGTAAACAACACCAGAGTGTTTTTTGAAGGGGGGGGGGGGCGAATGAAAGTTGTGGTGAAGAAAACCGCACTGGAGTGCCTAATTTGGTTTTTCCCCAATGGCAGCCCTAGGTGTTTTCCATCAGTGGCGGGCACTTTGTTCTCCTCAGCTGCTCATCGATGGTGGACCCGCTCGCTAAAACAGCCGCTCGATGTTCACTATGCTCCCGTCGATGAGGGCTGCAGTGCAGGAGTGCTTATGTGAAAGCTCTAGCTAGGAGCACACTTTGTGCTTTGAGGCAACAACAGTGGCACCGGAGTGCTTAATCAGTGCTGGGAGCGTTCCTGAAGGAAAAACGAGAGAAATTGTAGCTCCTGTGTTTTTTTTTTTTTTCCATCGACTACTGGCATTAGGGTATTCTTAGCCACTCGTCGATGATGGACCTGCTTTAATCATACAGCCTCTCGTCGACGAGTGCTGCAGGGCATTAGGAGAGCTAATTGGGACTAATGGAGCTCACCATCGATGTCGGGAAGGGCCCCCCCCAAACACACACACAAAAAAAAGATTCTATTTATCTATTGGATTGAGTTAAACTTGATGCAATTCATGCATCTCTGTATTTTGCCCTTAAAGGGCCAGCAGCCATTCCGGCAGCTTCAACCCATAGCCAGTACTCCTCCAGGGGGAGGGAGTATGCTGTTTAAAAAGGGGGAATGGGAGCATTGGGGCATGGCCTCGGGCACACCTTTCAGGGACAGTCGATGCCAGAGACGCAGGAGGTCTTGTTCTCGCTTCTGACCACGTTCACTGGATTGCTTTGCCTAATAGGGGGAGCAGGCAACGTGGCGAATGTCGGCCTCTAGGGAGGCAGCCCCTTCCTCGACTTAGACTGATGGCCAACAGCCAGGTCTGAGAGGGCAGCGGTCATTGTGAGACAGCCGTCCACACCTCCTTCGCTGACCGGTGGACCCTGCATGCTTCACTGGCACCTCAGGGGTCACCAGAGGGGAGACCTCACAAGAAGGCATAAGAAGGAGGACCCCTAGCAGTTGCCCTCACATCTCACGGTCTCGGAAGTAGATCTAGGGGGCACCAATAAGAAAAAGAGTAACTGGGAGCATTCCCTGGGTTCCTCAGACTCCATTTCCCCCTCTCCTGAACGGGGGTGGGGACCAGCGGGCTCTGCATCATCGGGCTCTGCGACTCATTGCCCAGAATCTCTGTCCTGGAGAGCCTAGTCATTTTCATTTTCAGGTCGTACTTGAGATTTACCTTGTATCTTCCCCGGGGTTCCCTCCCAGCCGAAATGGGCTTTGCTTGGCAGCTGCTGCCGAACCGGCCACAACCTCCCTCCTCCTTCAGTCATCGAGGACCTGTGATAGGAGGAAGGGCAAGTTCCAGAATGCGCCTATCCAGTGGCCCAGCAGATCAGGCTTCTCAGTTGGACAAGAAGCAAGCTGAAAAGTGGCTTGGCTGCCCCACAATAGGCCCTGAGATTTCAGACCTAACCAAGCTATTTTTCAGCAACTGCAGTTAACTGGTTTGGCTGAGGATTGTACAGCAGATGTGTAGGAGGAGACGGTTAGGTGCGCCGCTCTGTCCATGTTTGATAAAACCTGGGCTTGCTACAACCTCTGGCTTCGGGCCTAGCAAGCTGTCTCCTCTTCGAAGAGCTAGTTGGTTAACGTGCCCGATGAAGGTATTCTCTGGTTTGGTTCAACCATGAATGAGGCAGCGACGGAGGGAGATGGCAAAGCTGCACAGGCCAATATCAAGACCAATCCTGGTCCTCAGACTCCAGGTGTATTCTTCGGTACCAAGGTTACAATAAGGGTCAAATCACTACTTCTCATGGTAAAAGAGCATGCTATCAGGGCCCATCCTCGAGTAGGGGGCAGACATTTAAACATGTTCTCAAGGAAGGGGTCCTAGACATTATCAGCATGGGTTACTTAATACAAGCCCCCACTGCCTCATGTGGGGCCCTCCCCATCTATGGAAACCCATCTAAAGTACAGACTACGATGCAGACCAGTCCAGGATCTCTGCAAGCAGAGGCTAATTTCACCCATTGACATCAATTGAGGAGGTGTCTTCCTATTCTTCATCGTGCCAAACTGCACAGGGGGATTCAGGCCAGTCCTGGACCTTAGATTCCTGAACAGTTTTTGTCCACAGCAGACCCTTCAAGGTGGAAACCTGGTCATCACTCATCAGGGAGTCGAAAAGATTTTTCAGCATCCATCATCCTGCAAGTTGCCTCTTTGCATATGCCCATTCAGGAGCACTATCTCAGGTTCACGGTGGGGGAGTGGTATTCCAGTTAGAAACTCTTGTCATTCGGGTTTTTCCTTGGACCTACAGACAGTATTGAAGGTGCTAGTGGTGGTCATAGTCCAAGAGACTCCACAGCCCAACTAAACAGTACAGGGAGTGGCGGAGGTAGTCCGGTGCCAGTCGGCACACAGATTCTCATCAACTGGAGAGAGTTACCCATCTCTAAGCCAGACCTTGATCCTTCTGGGGGCAAACTTCACACCACAAGCCAGCAAGATCTTTTCCCCGGAAACTAAATTTTTAAGGAGCTGCAAAAGCTCATCAAGGAGTTTCACAAAGCCCCCCATGCGTCTTTTTTTTTTCCTTTTCAGGCAGCTATTGGGGACCGCTTAATCCCTCCCTTCGAGAGTCTCGGAGGACAGAGGTCATGAAGGGTCGCAAGCTGGGCCATCTACACAAAATCCAAATCACGACCAATGCAAACCTCAGGAGCTGGGGAGGCTCACCTGCATCAGCAGTCAGCGCAAGGCAGGTGGTCGCAGTTGGAAACTAGGTACAACTAAATGTTCTCGAGATGAGAGCAGTATGCCTTACCCTGAGGCCTCTGAACAGCAATTTCTTAATTAGGATGGATTGATTCCAGCTGACAGTCTGAAACGGGGGCAGTAGGCCTTGCCCTAAGGCACTCCGAACAGCAATTTCTCAATTTGGATAGACTGATTTCCAACTGAAAATCTGACAGAGTTGGCATACATCAACTATCAGGGCAGCACAAGAACCTCAAAAAGGCCAAGGGAGTCCCTTCTCTTTCAGTTGGCTGAACACCTCTGAGCGATGTATATGCCAGGGCAGGAAAATGTCACAGCAGACTGGCTCAATCACAAGGCTGTTCTACCAGGGGAATAGGAGCTGAAGGGCAGTGCTTCCCACACCCTGATAGAACAGTGGGGCAATCCTCTTATAAATCTTTTCGCCTGCTGGCAGAAACAAGGGAACACAGTTCTATTCCCTGGCCAAGGATGAACCAGCGGTGGCTCAGGACACCTTTTCCCTAGTCTGGGTTCAGTTCGGTCTCCTTTATGCCTTTCCCATAATACCGCTTCTATCAAGAGTCCTTCACAAAGTGGTTTGGGACAGGATAGTCATGATTCTTGTTTGCCCCCTATGGCTTTTCTGCATGTAGTTCCTGATTATCATTCATCTGTCAAGGTGACCACGTCTAACATTCAAGTTCCGCCTGTACATTCTCTATCAAGGTCCGTCTCTGCATCCCATTCAAGCAACTTGTCCCTCTAGGCCTGGAGATTGAGGAAAAACTTTAAGGGAGCTAGGCTACACAGCTCCTGTTATTGGCATGATGGGGAACTCATGTCTCCCTTCTTCCTCCAAAGGGTATTATTGAATCTGGAGAAAATTGTGGTTCTGGCTTCATTCAAAGCATATAGAACTATCCAATATAATCGCTGGCTCTGCTGCAGTTCCTTTCAGATGGATGGACAAGGACTGCAACCAACCTGCCTACAAGTGGAGGTTTTGCACTGGGTGCACTCTTGTGAATGATTCAGGAATTGTTGGATTCATATACCCATGTCTGTAGGTTTCTAAAGACAGCAACATTAAGTTGCCTTCCAACCCACCAAAGCTACCACCTTGGAGTGTTTTTTTAATCTGGTTCTCAAGGCCGTGGCCAAGGGTCCCCCCCTTACAACCTATCAAGAAGATATCTGAGATATCCGAGAGGTCTGAACGGAGTACAGGGGGTGAGAATAGTGCAGAATTGGACACAAGTCCCTTTACACGAGAAAGGGTCCTGAAGGAACTGGAAATAATAAGAGTTGATAAAGCAATGGGGCCAGATGGGGTGCACCCCAGGGTCCTTAAAGAACTAAGAGAGGTGGTGGCTGAACCTCTTGCTATCCTGTTTAGCTGATCACTAGAAACAGGGAGGTACCCAAAGACTGGAGGATAGCAGATGTAGTCCCTTATACAAAGGTGGGAACAAGAGAGGCGGGGAACTACAGACCAGTCAGCCTCACTTGGTAGTGGGGAAGATCATGGAAGCACTACTGAAGGAGAGATTGGTGGAACATCTGGTTGTCAATGGACTACAGGACCCAAGGCAGCATGGTTTCACCAGGGAGGTCATGTCAGACCAACCTCATTGAATTTGACTGGGTGACTAGGGAGGTGGATCAGGGAGGGCAGTGGACATGGCCTATCTGGACTTCAGCAAGGCCTTTGATACTGTGCCACATAGAAGACTATTGCACAAACTGGGAATATGGGTGTGGGCAGGACAGTAGTGTGGTGGGTAGGTAACTGGCTGGGCAGCAGGACACAGAGGGTGGTGGTAAATGGCTGTCACTCCACAGAGGAAGAGTGACCAGTGGGGTACCACAGGGATCAGTGCTGGGACCGATACTATTCAATATCTTCATCGGTGACATTCATAGGACCTAGAAGGCAGAATTTCCTGTTCGCTGATGACACAAAGCTCTGTAGCAGAGTAGACACACCAGAGGTGTAGACAGAATGAGAAGGGACCTGCAGAAACTTGAAGAATGGTCAGGGGTTTGGCAGTTGAAATTCAATGCAAGGAAGTGCAAGATAATGCATATGGGGCACAAAACCCTGGCACAATATATCAGTTGGGGGTGAGGATATAGCATGCACCAAGCAGGAAAGGGATCTTGGGGTAATCATCTCTGATGACCTCAAGGCAGGAAACAGTGTGACAAGGCAGCAGGTAAAGCAAATAGGATGCTGGGATGCATAGGCAGGGGCATCACCAGCAGGAAAGGAGATCATAATTCCACTATACAAGACACTAGTGAGGCCACACCTGGGTACACTGTGCAGTACTGGAGACCTTACCTACGTGAAGGACATAGACAGGGTAGAGAAGGTTCAGAGGAGGGCAACAAAGATGGTGCATGGATTGCATCACAAGTCCTATGAGGACAGGTTGAAGGCACTGAACATGTACTCCCTGGAGGAGAGGAGGAGAGAGGGATATGATAGAGACATACAAGTATCTTACAGGGAGGAACAGGGTGCAGGAATGCACTATTTTTAAGCGAAAAGATGTTCCAGGACTAGAGGGCATGGGATGAAGTTGGAGGAGGGCGATTCAGAGGAAGCGTGAGGAAGAATTTCTTCACAGAGCGGGTGGTGGACAAGTGGAACACCCTGCCAGAGGAAGTGGTGGGGGCTGAAACAATCACGGGATTTAAGAATGCATGGGATAGACATAAAGGAATTCTGGAGGTCAGGGGTAAGGGGCAACAGACTTCTTGGAAAACATAAACTGAACTTAGAAACTTAAATGGGCAGACTGGGTGGGCCATAGGCCTTATCTGCCGACACGGTCTATGTATCTATGTATCTATATCCATCATGCGTTTCAAAATAAAGGTCAGCTTTTTTCTCATAGCTATGGCTTCAGCCAGGAGAATCAGCAGGCTAAAAGCATTGCTTACCCAAGAGCCATACACTGTTTTTCGTCAGGCATGAACAGTTCCAGGTTTTTTGCCAAAGTCATGCCTCCCTTACATTACAATCAAGGGTTCATCCTTCCTTCCTTCTGCCCACTGTCCAAAAGCAATAAGGAAGGGGAATTGCATCTACTACGCCTGGGAGGTGTGATGGAAACATAGAAACATGGAGGTTGAGGGCAGATGGGGACCGCGAGACCCACCCAGTCTGACCCTGATGGAAATGTATATTAAGGGAGAGAAAGCTATTCGCAAACTTTGTTTTGTTCATGTCAGCTACAGGCCAAAATTATGGGTAACAAGGATTCAAAAGGCTCTATAGCCAGACTGATTCTGTCAACCACTTCCATGGCTTGTGATCAGGCTGGAGTAACTTGCTTGGCCCAGGGAGAGCCCACTCCACCAGAGCTGTGGCCCCTTGTGGGTGTGCTTCAGAGAAGCATTGACAGCACAGTTATACAGAGCAGCCACTTGATGATTCATTCATTCACACATTTTCAAAATTTTATTTGCTGTAAGTGATACCCTTGGAGGAGGTATCCCTTGGCTGCAGAGTGCTTCAGGTGGTGGCCGCAGAGTGATTCAAGCGGTGGTGGACCCTTAAGGGCTCCTGACATTCTTCCCACCTGGGACATCTGGGGACGTACTGCTTTTGTATATCCCAGGAGTAAGGAAGCCCGGAGACCAGCTTAGGAGAGAGGAATCGAAATTTAAAGACCTGTAAATTTTCTTTCTCAGACTGCTGGTCTCCGGGCTTTGGAGTCCCTCCCAGAATGTATATAGTTGACTGGCCTCACGGCCATATATTTATTTATTTTTTGTCTTTTGGTAACCGGGTAAGACCCACTAGGCACAAGTGCCTGTCTTCAGGGGTGACCTGGGAGCATTGGGCAGTTAAGTGACTTGCTCAGAGTCTCACAGTATGCAAGTGGAGGTTGTGAGAATCAAACTCTGGTCTGGTCTGCTGGATGTATCAAGCTTGTTCACACCTCGTTCCTCTAACCTCTAGGCTATATGATTTTGGGGAAGGGGGAAGATTTCTGATCCTCCAATTTATGTACCTTAAAGCAGCAGTATTGCCACATTGGACTGCTTTAGGAAGAACTGAGGGAGACAGGAAGTGGAGGGCTGGATGTCCCCTGCTGCAGAGGTCTGATTCCTGCCTATCAGCATCAGGAGGTACAGCCCATGAGTAAGGAAGCCCAGAGACCAGCCGTCGGAGAAAGAAAATTTACAGGTATTTAATTTTTGATTTTTTTTTTCTTTCAAATATATAAAACACAGTTACCCATTTTGTAAGCACAATAATACCCTCCAGGGTTGGCATTATGGGATATAATGGACCTTCTGGGGCTATAAGGCCCTCCGCTTGCAGAGTTGGGCCTCATTGTGCCCCATGGCAGTGTCGGTTATATCCCAGTAGCCATCCCTGGAGGGTATTAATGTACTGGATATAGCCCATAGAGTCTCTTGGCTTGGACAGAATTTCAGCAATGCTTGAGGGTTCATGTAGTAAGAAATGCGGCCCTAGGACAGTTGCCAAATAGTGTCTGAGTTGCATATACTTAAAATGTGAGTGTGTCCGGCCCTAGTCGTCAGTCATCCTCAAAGGTGTACCACAGAATTTGGCAAAAGGTTTTTTTTTTTTTTCTGGCTGGTCCAAACAGATGAATGATAATACAGTTTCCTTACCAATCCTCCTTATAAATAAATAAATTTAATAAATTAATTAATAATAAAAAAAACTTAGCGGGGAAGGATTTTTAAAAATTGCTAGTGGTGGTCATCTTTGACTTGAATCATTTGAAGTATAAAATTAGAAATAAAAGCTGTTTTTTAAAAAAAATCTGAAAGAAATAAAAATATACTGATGATGAATCTAATTGTGTCATATTATTTCTAAAATAACTAATAAAGAAGTTTTGTCGACCAACCAATACTGCTGCTTTAAGGTGCATAAATTAGGGGATCAGAAATCTTCCCCCTTCCCCAAAATCGCATAGCCAGTGTTCCAGATAACTGTCATTCAAGAGTAATATACCACCAATTTTTGACATTCGTTGAGTAAAATGCAATTTTGAGTGCCTTTTAAACTTGGAAAACCAACTGTTTTTTTAAAATATTTATGGAGCATGTCAAAGGGTTGGGATGAGTATCGATACTCATCAAAAAAATGTTTTTTGAGTAGTTTTAAAAATTGGTGAGTAAAATGGGCCAGTACTCACTTTATCTGGAGCACTGCATGCCTGTTGCCTGGCTTTATTACAACTATCTTTATGCACAAGCATGAAAATATGGAGTTGTCCATCTGGAAAAAAAATGTGGGTGCTGCCACCAGAGGCTCTTTGCTTTTAGCTCCTTACCAATTAAGACAGGGTGAGCATTTTTCCCCAGTTGGTAGCCAGTGGCTAAAATGAGCTTAAGAGTCCTGACAAAGTCTCTCATTCATGGACGTGAAATTTTTCAGTCACACATGTGCACAATTGCCTGTAGTTTAATACCCCCCGCTCTATGTAATTTATGTGTGTGACACGAGCACACACACACACACTCTTTACTTTTTTTCTCTTTCTGTCCCAGTATACGGAATTCTAGTCTCCCGTAGGCATTTTGTAGGAAGTAGTAAATAAGGGTTTTCATTTCAGAAGTGAGAAAATCTTTGTAACCTGGCTGTGCAATAACAAAAAGAATATGATTTAGTTTTATGTAGCACCCCTCAAATACTGTTTCACAGAACAGTAAGTTAAGATACCAGAAGTGCAGGGACTGTATGTGATATATAGGCATCAGCTATTAGGCATTAACACTGCTTCTAACGGACTAGTCTGTGTATTTGAATTTTGTCTGGTATGTGTGCTGTCCACTGTGATGTTTGGGCTACTTTTTACCCTGAAATCACTCATACTTCGTCTTCCAGCCTGTTACACACTTCAGACGCATCCATTACTATACTCTGATGTACCGTTTCACTCATGTTGCCAGTCTGTGCTCTCCTATTGATTGTGTCTGGTCTCACTCTACTCACCTCTGACTCTGCTCTTCTTCCAGCTCCCCCACTTGCTCTGTACATTCTTAGCACATGGTCGTTCTCCTGCTGGTTTGTCTCCTCTCCTCATCTCATTCCCTTTCTGCATGGGTACTGATCTCTTCCTTCGCCCTGTGAATTCTTTTACATGCTGATTCAGCCACTCTCCCAGTATCGGTCCCTTCCTACATGCATGGTTGACATGGACACACCTGAGAACAGCGTCCCATGTTCCCATCAGCGTTCTGCATTAACCTCTCCTTACTGCCTGCAATAAAATATACTCTGGAAGCCAAGAAGGTTACAGTAGGTTAACCATCAACACCTGGGGCCGGATTTTCAAATGGTGACACAGAGCCTTGCATCAAGCCCTGTGGAAAACCCTTTTTGTTGCACAGCTGCACCAACACCTCTCCTGCAAACTGAACCCGAATTATTTATTTATTAATTTTTTAAGTAGATCAGGTGCAGGTACGGCACTTTACCCGATTTATGGCAGCTCGCGCCAAATACTTGGTGCAAGTCCCGTAAAAAGAGTACTTGGGATTGCCACAAGCTAGACAAGAAAAAGCTGGTCTAACTTGTGGCAGTCGGTGCACGGGATAGAAAATCCGATCACTGGCTGGGAGAATGCCACAAGCTCTGTGAGCCATGTGTTCAGTGCATCCGGGGCTTGCAGCATTCAGCAAGTTTTGAAAATCTGGCCCCTGGTCTGGAGACACTGGCATCCGGTATAGTAGGAACTGCTAATCCATTATAGCAGACCGTTTTACGGTGACAGTAATATAGCAGTGGTTTGGGAAACTGAATTTTGTCCTACTTAACTGATTGTCTGGCTTACAGGTATATAGTATAAGTGGAGCCTTTTGTACTGCCCACACGCACAGTCCTGTAGTACAAGAACCTGTGTTATTTTGAACTTGGGAATATTTGGCCCAAACACAGGGGCCATCTACCCAAAGTGCCATTGGATTTTTGACTTCCACATGCAGACAGAATGGTTCTTGGTTTAGTGTCCTACCACAAGGCTGTAAGCTACTGCTTCTGTGTGACAACCCAACTTGAAAGTCCAGGTAGCTAGCAAACTTAACAGAAGTGACAGTACTATATAACCACTGGTTGGCCTGTGGGTTTCCTGTGTGCTGAAAAAGATAGCTCACCATATAAATACAGGTGTGTTCTGGAATACTGGGCTTAAGAGCATGTTCATCCTTAAGTATTGTTCTTTGAACTGAATTTGGGGTGGGGCGGTGGGGAGTCTGCTGCAGTGTGGCCAGCAAAACAGGTTACCTGAATCCAGACCTCCTTGATCATTCACAACAGAATGAAGTAGAACAAGCATTTGTCAATGCCGAATGTTTGCTTACTGGCATTGGCAGTGGTAGTGTAGAAGTTAGAGCTGCATAACAGAAATGGCACTGAAGTATTGCACTGAAGCCAACCCCACCACCACCCTGCAGAGAGTGACAGGCATTGGGGTGTGCCTTTGGGTCGTCAGGCATAACGGCCACGCCATTTCACCACACCCTACCCTGCAGACACTGATAAGTGTCACGGTGTGCCTTGGGGTCTTTAGCCCTTATGCGCACCCCATTCCATCAGGAAATACAGTGAGATGGATGCGGTATAGGAGAATGGGGTGAACTTTGGGGCCGAAGAGTCCAAGGCATACCTCGATGCCTCTCACTGGCTGCAGGGTGTGGAATGCTATGAGCATTACAGGCAAGAATCCCAAGTCACACCCCTGATGCCTGTCATTCTCTACAGGGTGGGGTGTTATGGTTGGAAACCCTAACGCCTTAGGCATTCGTTGGTATTTTCACTCCAAATTTTGAACATGTGTTTGTTTTGTGACCCCCACCTCATGAACAGTGGCAATATCAGTATGTTAGCCGAAGGCTGCTTATGCACAGCGACTACGGCATTTAGCACCACAGGTGCAAAAACACGTTCCGAACAGGATGTGAAAAATGACAGCTATACTGTTCATGGAGAGGTGTAAAATAAATAAATAAATAAATAAATAAATGGCAATGTTGCAAATCTGCAGTAAAAATATTAAAAAAAAAAAAAAAAAATGAAGTCACGAGCGTGCACAGAAACTGTGCAACGTACACCTGTAATGTAATTAGTTTGGGGATTTGTTACAGCAGATTGTCAACACAGGCATTTTGGGACCTCTGATCATGAACAGTGTCACTGTGATTTTCTTTATCTGTCCCGAACAATGATTTCCCACAACGACCATGCATCTCTGCGCTGAAAGTGTGAAAACACATTTCGGCCATGTTGTGAAAAATGACAGCTGTACTGTTCATAAGGAAGTGTGGAAAAATGCCAATGGTGAAAATCTGGACTGAAAATATTACAAAGTCATGAACTTACGATGGTGCATGGAAACTGCGCAATGCTCACTCGTAACACAGTCATTTTATGGACTTTTGTCACCAAATTTTCGACATAGCCATTTTAAAACCTCTGCTCATGAACAGTGTAACTGTGATTTTCTTAATCGGTCCCCAACATTGCTTTCGCACACCGACTGCACCATTGTGCGCTACATGTGCGGAAATACATTTTAGGCGACATGTAAAAAATGGCAGCTGTACTGTTCATAAGGGAGTGTAATAAAATGGCAATGTTGAAAATCTGGAGTGAAAATATTAAAAATTCGCGAACTTCTACGAAATCCAGGAACTACGCAACACACACTCGTAAAACAGTAATTTTAGGAATTTTTCACTAAATTTTCAACGTAGCTTTTGAGAGCCCACCTTATGAACAGTGGCAGTGTCGCTTCGTTACTCGGTCCCGAAGGTGTTTTAGCGCAGTGACTGCGAAATCACCCTTCGGGGCCGAAGTAACGCCATGACAGTGAGATCATTCATGAGAAGGGGTCCCAAAAACCCCATGTTGAAAATTTGGTGCAAAAATTCCCAAAAATGCCTGAGATATGCAGCAAAGTTGAAAACCCCTATCTATCCCATTATACAGCTTACTGGCATTTCCTCAGTTCGCGGTCGGCTTTGAAGAGTGCAGACGTGTTCCCGGTCCACCGAAGATTGTCGCGCCGGAGTCCGGAGGTAAGTATGGGGTGAGGGGGGGGTGGGGAGGCAGGGTGCGCAGTGGGTAGGCAGGGTGGGGACAAGAGACACAGAGGGACCCGTTTTTGTGTTTCAGGTGTTTTTTAAATAGCGGCGGCGGGGCGTTTGCCACACTGGGGTGGGCTCCCAGCGTGGCACAAGGGCGGCTGGGTGGGGAGTGAGGGCGTGGGCCCGACAGGGGATTGGGCACCTGGCCGGCGATAACATGTGTTGCCACGCTGGGGTGGGCTCCCAGCGTGGCACCCTGCTACTCTTGGGGAAGGGGTGGGAACCAGTGGAGCCGGCCGAGGGGATTGGGCACCCCTGTCGACTATACTGATGTGTAGCCACGCTGGGGTGGGCACCCAGCGTGGCATGTAGACTTTTTTTTTTTTTTGAGGGGGGGCGCAGCACAGCCGACAGGGGATTGGGTACCCCCCGTCGGCTACAGTGTGTGTGTGTGTGTGTGTGTGTGTGTGTGTGTGTGTGGCGCGCATGAGCAGGCAATACCTTATCGCTGCTCACTGAAGCGTAGCTCCCCCTTTCAACTGTACACCACTGCATTTTGGACTGGTCATAGACAGCTCGAGCAGGCATTGCAGAACTGCGGCCACGCCTGCAAACACACTGCCTGAATTGGAAGAGGGCTGCCACACCTCCGAAAACTCGGATGATGGCACTATGTTTCTTGCACATGCGTGCAAGCAAACATAATAATTACATTTTATTTATTTTATGGGTAAAAAAAATTAAAATAACTAGACTAAAATGATGTAATTTAGATAACCAGAGTTATTAACTTTGCATGAAATGACAATTTGTAATAGAGATGATGAAAGGGTAAATACTGGCTGCTGTCTCAAGGTCGGAGGTGGGGGGATGGAGTGGTTAGGTGATTACCATGCTGTAAAGGGGAGGCCTGGGGAGGGCCACTAGACTGTCAGGGAAATATAAAAAAAAAAAAAAAAAAAAATTCAAACATGGAACACTCTGTTTATTATGGGGACTGGTGCGACATATAATAAAATTGTTTAGAGATGCTTGTGCTCACGCAAGAGTTTAGTGGGCAATAATTTTATACTGTTGCTAGTTGGAAGGTATTGTTGCCCATTGTTAGGGAATTGGGAGGCAAAAGTGCCTGCTTCTTCTGGTCACATGACCAGATTTGGGACAATTACAGGCCAGACTTTTATTCTCAGGTTTAATAAAGTATAATATGTATTTGGGAAGTAGTAGAAAGAGGTAGCCTAGAGTTATTAGATGGCTACATCCTTTAGTATGCCAGGGTTGCTGCTTTTGTGAATGGCTGGGTGAGGGAAAATATTTCAGATTTCAGTTCTTACGGGAATTAGGCAGTCTGTCCCCTGAGTCCCCTTCGTTAGTTTTCTGCTGGAACACCATAGGATTTCGGGGGAAGGGAGGCTTTGTAACGGCAAGTATTAAAATCATGGCCTGTGTCAATGGTTTTTTTTTTTGTTTGTGTTTTCTTTTAAGGAGGGAACAGGTAATGTCTTCGAAGACGTCTTGAAAATTTTTGGTTCTCCAATAACTTACAGTAAGAGCACTGATCTACTGATGGGGGGGGGATCAGGGTATGTAAAAGACTGAAATTTAACATATTTACGTGAACTGAAATAATTTTGAAGAGCCATTTTGGTAGGGGGCTGTAGCTTGATTTGAATTGGGAAGAAAAAGTGGAAGTGTTCTAATAATGTAGCATGTTGGAAAGTATAGCAAATGTCTACAAGTATCTTTTTGATAAGCTCTACTAGGTACCCATTTTCCTTTATCCTCTCGTCTCTTGACAAAACTTTTCAGACTTTTTTCAGTTATTATGGAAAAGCAGGCTGAACCCTGTGAAGTGTAAAAATTACAATACAGTACCTGGGGAAGAAGAGGGATGAGTATTTTTAACCTAATAGCTTTTTATTAAGTTAAATACAAATTGTGGACCTTGATTTCAGTAGTTTGTGTACAGTGTGCAACACACTAGTTAGAGCTGGTAGAACAGTTTTGGGGTAGGGATGGTTTTGTAAACAGATTAAAAAGGTTACTTAGGATATTCCCCACATGCTCAAGATATTTCCCAAGCTTTTAAGTGGAACCTTCCTTTGAATGTGTTGGAAATTAGAAATAGAAGACAGGTATACTGTAGTTAAATTCCAGATTCAGCTTTTTTGTTTGTTTAAAGCCAGGATTTAAAAAGCGCCCAGGTGCTGATATCCCAGTGATGTTACAAGCTTTGATCCGTGGAAAGTTTGGTGTGGGGGATCATCTGAAGCATATAACTAAAGTGCTCCTGTGTATGGGACTCCTGGACTTTAGTTTCTGGGAAAAATAGGTCTGAATAGTTGTGTATGGTGGGCAGACTGGATGGGCCAAGAGCCTTTTTCTGCCATTAACGGCTGTGTATACCGTATATGTATCTATCAGAGGCTCCTCTTATCTAACTGTGAAGAGTTAGTATATAGCGCCCCCCACTGTTGGGTTACCATGGCACTTCCTTGGATTTTGTTTACATGTTGGTACATGATTCAAGCAACAGATGTCCTGTGAGGCATTGTTTGAGTTGGTACAGAGCTCCCCTTGGGATTTTTATAGTAATGATAAGGTAGGTACAAATAGTATTTTTAAAACATTTTTTGGAGGCATTTGGTGTGGGTTCTGGGCTGGCTGCATTAGTTGGTACATAATACCTCTGATGTCCTCGACGTTTAGGAGACTGAAAAGGAAAAAGAAGATGTAGGAAAATAAACCGGGAAATAAAAAAGGGAACAATTATAAAAGGAGGAAATTGTGTTTTTTTTTTTTTTTTATATATAAACATGAGGACTGCTTAACATTGACGGACTTTATATGAACTGTTTGACAATATATTTTTTGGTTTTCATCAAAACTGGTAACTTTATTTGTATGTTTACTTTGTAATTGCAGTGGGTTGTGCTTTCCATGACTATGGGGTGAGGGAGATTGCACTATGGTGGAAGTTGCATACATTTTGTGTTATTTTTGTTCTATATATTATATTTATATGTGTGTATTTGCTCTTATTTTTTCGATTTCTCATAAAACAACGCCCTGAGCCTAAAGGAAAGGGTGCCTTCCAAATTTGACTTGCTGTAAATTAAGTTTTATTCCCCTACAGTTACAGTAAGTGCCATGCTATATTTTAACTTGGACAGCCACCAGAGATGAGCAGAAGGGACTTGAGTTTAATGTCTCATCGAAAGGATGGCACCTCAACAGTGCAGCATACCTCCCTTGTGCTGCACTAATGTCAGTTTGGGGCATGGCCAACTGTTTTTCATGAAAAGTGGAAAACTGGGATTAAACAGACTCCGACTTTGCTAGTTTTAAACACCTCTGTCAGTTTTTGCATTTTGAAAAAGAATCAGGTGTAACATTGAAAAAGGCTTAAAGGTTATTTTCTGGAAAATGTGCAGTATAAACTTTGTGCTGGAAGGGTTAGGATGATTTAAATAAATAAATAAATAAATACCATGTAGTCTTTCAAGGAAAATTAACTTTGGTCTGAGTGGTTCTGCCTTTGCGTGTGTGTGTGTGTGTGTGTGTGTGTGTGTGTGGTGGGTAAATTCAGGCATAATATTAGGAGCCATTTTGTTTTCTCCCAGAGGTTGTTCAATCTGTGGAACAGCTTGCCAGCAGAGGCAGTGGACATAAAGACAGCACAGGCCTGCATATATTTATTTACGAGTTTTGCCAGGAAGACATACTGAGCAACATGCTAGATTCCAGATGCGACCTGGGGGCCGAGAGCCAATTTACAGACATGTCGATTTACAAGAAATATTTTTCATACATATTACAAAAATAGGACAACAAGCATCGTATTTCCACTTTTAATGAAAATGGTTACAGACAGAGGTAATACATACATAGTGTAGAGAAAAATTGGAGGGTGGTCAACTTGGGAGCAGTTATTTTCACCATAGGTGTAGGGTTGAATTAATTGAAACAGGAGCAGCTGGAGGAGAAATGCCCTCGGAGTAGGCGATTTCGTTGGTAGGGGTTGGGGGCATGTCTTATGGGTGCCGGGAGGGCGTTCCAGGTTTGAGGGATTTGGTAGTTAAAAACAGTCTGGCCTTGTTTAGTGCGCATGAATGGAGCGTGCAGCAGCCTAGGGTCTGTGCTCCTAAGAGAGTACGCAGGTGGAGGTTGTTGGGAGAGGGTAGAGGACAGGTAGGGTGGGAGGGAGAGGGACCAATGTTTGGCTGCGAACCTGGCACAGTTCGTTAGTCTACGGTCATGGAGGGATGGCAGGGTTAGAGAGGTGTAAAGGTTGCAGTGGTGTGTAGAGTGTGGGCAATTGAGGATAAAGCGACAGAGTGGAACAGGGTGTCGAGGCTGGCCAGGGTGGACGCAGAGGCTGTGGTGTTTACTATATCTCCGTAGTCTAGAACAGGCAGAATCATTTTTTGGACAATGGCTTGCCTAGTCTGTGTGGGGAGGCAGCTTTTGTTTCGGTATAGAGCGCCGAGCTTTGGGAGGAGCTTCTTGTGCAAGAGTTTTAAAAGGGTTGCAGGGGGATTGACTGGAGAGTCTTTGTTGGGAGCCAAAAGTTTGGGATACAGGTGTGTTTTTTTTTTTGAGTTTAGGAATAACTGGTTGGACCTAAACCAGTGCTGGATGGCGTAGAAATCTTCTTGGAGGAGAGTAGCTATGCTAGATGTTGTAGGGCCAGAAGCATAAAGGACAGTGTCATCCGCGTACATCTGGATAGATGAATGTTTGCAGGTAGATGGGAGGTTGTTTTAGAAAAAAGAAGAGTAGGGGACCTAGGACAGATCCTTGGGGGACGCCGGATGAGACTGGTAGTGGGTTCGAGGTGTGTGAGGCGAGTTTGACCGTTTAGGTCCTGCCCACTAGGTAGTCTTGGAACCAATTTGTGGCTGGTTTAGAAAGCCCTGCGTCTGTGAGTGTGGAGAGGAGTAGGGAGTGGGAGACAATATCAAAAGCCTTTGCTAGGTCGATGAAGATGGCCGTGGTGATGTGTCCTTTGTCCATACCCATGAGAATGTCGCCGGTGACATGTAACAGGGATGTGATGGTGGAGTGGGATTTACGGAAGCCCGATTAGAATGGAGTGAAGAAAGAGGATCCTTCCAGGTAAGGAGTGAGTTGGGACAGGACCAAACATTCCTGTAGTTTGGCCAGTATAGGGAGTAGGGAGATGGGTCTGTAATTTCCTGGGGAGGATGGATCGCCCCCTTTTGGCAGCGGGATAAAGGTGACCTGATTCCAGGGAGTAGGGAGCTTGCCCAGAGAGAAAGAGAGGTTAAAAAGGGCGGCTATAGGAGCAGCTATGACTGGGGCGGATAGGAAGAGCATCTTAGCGTCCATGGACGTCTGGCATTCCCTTTGTTAGGGTTCAAAGCCCGTAAAGATTGGAAGACTTCCGCTGGTTACTGGATGGAAAGAGAACGGCAGGCCAGGGACGGGCAGGTTTAGGGGGCATGGCGAAGAAGTCGAAGGGGAGTATAGCGGAGGGAGGACTGGGTTTTCTTGCGCAGCTGGAGAAGTGGAAGTTTAAAGTTTCAGCTATGTCGATGGGATCAGAGATGAGGGAGCCCTGGACAGATAGTGTGGGGGTGGGGTTGAGTGGGGGATATAAGGATTTTAGTGATTTCCAGAAGTCAGTTGGATGATTTATGTTTTTGCTAAAAGCCGAGAGGAAGTAGTTTTTTTTTTTTGGCTTGGCGGATGGAGTTTGTGCAGGTATTTCGTAGGGATCTGTATGTGGTGAGGTGATGCTGAGTGCCCAGCTTCTTGAAAACTTTCCAGGCGTGGTCCCTTGTGTGGCATAATTTGATTATATCTGCCGAGATCCATGGGAGGTGTGCGCCTCTAGCTCTTTCTTGCGTAGGGGGGCGTGATTGTCCCAGACTTTTAGGAAGTGGGATTTGAAAACCTCAAAAGTGGTGTCAATGGAGGGTGCTTTTGAGATAAAGGACCAGTTTGTGCGTCCTAGGTCCAGCAAGAGAGATGCTAGGTTGAGGGAGTTGTAGGACTTGGTGTATTAAGTCGTGGCCAAAAATATTGGCGCCCTTGCAGTTTTTTTCTAATAATGCACCATTCCGTCCAGAAAATTGTTGAAATTAAAAAAAAATATTTTGGTATCCACATATGTATTTCTTTGGTTTGCAGTGGAATAAAACACAAAAAGCAGAAAAATTTACAAAGTCTTGGCTTATTCCACACAGAAATCCTTAAATGGCCCGGACAAAATTATTGGCACCTTTTTAGAAGTAGTTAGAAATAATCAGATTTCAAGCAGGTGATTCTCCTTCACTTTGGAATTGAACTCACCTGTGGTGAGTTGCAGGTGCCTGCAATATAAAAATCACTCATTCAACCAGTTTGAATAGAGAAAAGGACTCATTCTCCTGTTTTGTGTCACTGTGTGTACCGCAATCAGCATGGAGAAAAGAAAGACAGCCAGAGAATTGTCTGAGGAGGTCAGACAGAAGATTGTAGCTAAGCATGGACAATCTCACAGCTACAAATCTCTCAGAGACCTTGATGTTCCTTTTTCCACCGTACGTAATGTTATCAGGATGTTTAAGGCCCATGGCACTGTAGCCAACCTCCCTGGACGTGGCCGCAAAAGAAAACTTGATCGAAGATTGCAGCGCAGGATTGTTCGAATGGTGGAGAAAGCACCTTGATCAACTGCCAAACAGATTCAAGCTGACCTTCAGACAAAAGGTACGACAGTTTCAACTCACACCATCTGTTGCCAACTCAATGAAAGGGGGTTATATGGTAGGAGGCCCAGGAGGACCCCACTACTGAGAGAGACAGACATAAGAAAGCCCGACTGGGGTTTGCCAAAACACACCTGAACAATCCAAAATCCTTCTGGGAGAATGTCCTGTGGACAGATGAGACCAAATTAGAGCTTTTTGGTAAAGCACATCATCTCTATGTTTACGGAAAACAAAATGAAGCCTTCAAAGAAAGAACACCTTCCCTACAGTCAAACATGGAGGAGGTTCAGTGATGTTTTGGGGTTGCTGTGCTGCCTCTGGCACTGGGTGCCTTGAACGTGTGCATGGCATCATGAAATCTGGAGATTACCAGGCCATTTTGGAGCGCAGTGTTGAACCCAGTGTCAGAAAGCTGGGTCTCTGTTGAAGGTCATGGGTCTTCCAGCAGGACAATGACCCCAAACACACTTCAAAAAGCACCCAGGAATGGTTCAAGACAAGATGCTGGACTGTTCTGAAGTGACCAGCAATGAGTCCAGATCTAAATCCCATTGAAAACCTGTAGAGAGATCTGAAACAGCAGTTGGGAGAAGGCACCCTTCAAATCTGGGAGAACTGGAGCAGTTTGCACAAGAAGAGTGGGCCAAACTGCCAGTAGAGAGGTGCAGGAAGCTCATCCATGGCTATAGGAAGTGGTTGATTGCAGTTATTTTGACCAAAGGCTGTGCTACCAAATATTAAGTCTAGGGTGTCAATAATTTTGTCAATGCCATTTCTTTTCATTTTCTGATTTAAAAGGATATATTAAATTCTGAATCAAAAACAAAGGTTCTGTAATATTAACAGAGAAATAAGGAATTGTGGAGACCAAATACTGTACTGTTAATTTCGACTTATTTTAGAGGAAATTGTGAGCTATCTGAAAAAGTGCAAGGAGCCAATATTTTTGACCACGACTGTAATGTTTTTTTTTTTTTGGGGGGGGGCAGTGGGGCCGTGCACTTTCCTGATCAAGTAAATCATGTGATGATCACTTATGGAATCGGGTAATAGGCCAGTGCTTAGGATCCTGTGGGAGTGGGAGGTAAGAGCCCAATCCAATAAAGAGTGATTTTGAGACTTGTGGTTAAGTCTGGTGGGATTGGCAATGAATTGGGTTAGGTTTAAGGCCTTGATTTTGATCTTTAGGTGGGCTTTGTCCGTCCCTAACCAGTTTGTATTAAACTCGCCGGTGGCGTGGAGCTCACCCCCCGCAGCTAGGGTCTGTAAGGAGATTAAGTGGGAGAGGATGTCCTCGGGGAGTGTAGGGGGGGGGGCAGTATTGACCTGCCACGTAAATAGGGGTGGAGCATGGGAGTGTGAGTTTTATGAGTAATGAGCCTGTGTCCAGGAAATGAGGGGATGTCCACTTCAGTGAACTGGCGACTGTTTGCGATATACATAGCCATGCCTTCTCTCTTTTTACCAGGCCGGTCATGTCTAATTATTGTGTACCCTGGTATGGATACTTTGGCATCTGTGTGGAGAGGTTTTAGCCAAGTTTCGGATAAGACCAATATGTCAGGGCACAGTGTTAGAGCAGTTTGTTGCAGCAGCAAGATTAGATAGCAAACTGCAAGTGTTTAGGTGCAGGATATGGAGGCCTTTAAGATGAGCCTTGACAACTTTCTGCTTACCAAGGGTAATCACGAGACAACCTGGGGAGTAGTGATGGGGAATCCCAACAAATGGGTACATGTCTACACAGCATACTTATTTTATCCCTGCTTGTGAGGTGGGGTGGGTTGGGGGGAGGGGGCGACATAATGGACCTACAGTCCCTGCTGAACTTACCTTACTGTATCTGTGGGCTACCTCCTTTGAGTAGTGGCACGGAACTCCCTCCAGTTAGCTGACAGCGTTGACGAGACATGGGAGAGGTTGAAAATGCTTGATAGGGGTCAGACAGTGGCAGGAACAGTTACGTTTCAGGAATTGGTGGCCAAGTCGATCATTGCTAGCCCCACTATTTGATAGGGAAATCAGAAGCTTATAGGTCTCACCAGGAGAGGTTGCTTTGTGTAGTAGAATATAATAAACCATGTTTAGAATAGAATTATTTATTTTACTTTTTTACTGTTGTCAGTTATAGTCACATTATATATAAATAGCAAAGATTTTGTGCAAATGAGATCAGCTCTCCAGTCCATTAAACCTTTTTGTACTTAATGTAGCCTGTTAAGCCCTTCTAGTGTTCCAAAATTGTCCATTTTGGTGGTGCTGTGAAGTCATTTTAATTGGGACCAAATCTCATGAAGGACCATTTCTAGTAAAGAAGGTGTCTCTGTATTCCAACCTGAATTCCTAGATACATGGTGACCAATATTTTTTACAGCTTAGTTTATGCATTATTCAATTCAAATGTTATTCGGTATAAAAACAGTTGAGCAGAGCTGGTTTACAGTAGTCTCCTGAGGCAAAATGATGAGCAAACATGTTACAGATATATAAATAGCTCTAGATAAAGTGCACAGTTTACAAGGCATTGTATGTTTACATAGGCATAACAAAGTTTCAGGTGCAAGGTAAGACTCAGAGCGGGGGGGTATAGGGACAGAAGCTAACAGTTGTTGCTACCTGTGTTACACCTCTGGAGTGGTGGCAAGATTTATTATGTACAGATATGACATATTGTAAGTTTCTCAATCAGCTTTTATACTACCAGTAAAACAATAAAGATTTAACTGGCTCTCTGAATCAAAACTGTTTGGTCATGTGTTTGCTAGATAGCATTGTGGAGATTTTGGAGCTTAACTAGTTGTTCCAGTACTCGGGGACCTGGCTGATGTTTTCAAAATAGTAGAAAAAGGGTAGCCACCTTGCAGTACATTTCTTTTTGCAGCCTGAGGACTGAAGTAATATATTCCATCTGTTCTTCTCTTTTTTGTTTGTTTGTTTTTGTTTAATTTAGTTAACCAAGCTACAGTTATTGGGGTCTTATCTGTTAATCAATATATTGGGTTATTGATTTCCCTGCCATTGCAACTAGAATGTGTATTCAAGTATTTTTGCTCCGCCTTATGTATCCCTTACGTGATGTAATCCTGAGACCAAATGGGCACATTCCAACCTCTGTTGTAGTGGAAAGTTTCTGCTAATTCACTCATGCATTCTGTCCAAAAGAGAGCCATCTTTGGACAGGCCTAGAAAATGTGGTGGTCTCCCTTCTGATTGCAGCCTCTCCAGTACCTGTCAGTGGTGCCATAGTGTTCTTTTATGTTGGGGAAGAGATCCTAAAAAATGTTATTGCTCTATGCCAATGTTCCTCCATTCGTATGCTGCAGTAGTGCGGAAAGCATTCAACCAGATGTTCCCTCAGTCTTCCCCTAATGACTCTCATATCTTGCTGCTATCCCTTCTGTGTTTCTACGGTTTGCGAAGGACAGTGTGTCACGAATAGCCTTTTAGTAGCTGATACATGACCTTTGGCCACTTGCTGGAGAGAGAAACTGAAAATAGTTTATCAGCCCATGAGGAGTCAAACAAATGTTTTTTTTTTTTTTTTGGGGGCGGATTTGGGGCCATCATCTAGCAACTGTAAAACCAAAAGAAATCTTCCTTTACTAGTATAGTCTTGTTGTAAATCTACCTAAGACTTTTTACTGTATCTTGTTCACATAGCTGGCCCAAGTATATTAGTCCTCTCTTTCACTGTATTGCAGCAGGATTTGTGTTGATCAGTGGCAAATTTACCTCACCTAAAATTGGGGTACGTTTGCTTTACGTCATTCCCTATACCATATTATTTGACTACCTTTAGCCAAGATCTGCCAAGGTTCTAGAGCATGGATTTGAAATATGCATAACCGGTTTACTTTATGAGCGGCCTATACAGTGACTGGATGATTTGTTTTCCATGTCCTCCCAGCCTGACACTTCATGCTTTGTCAAGAGGGGGATTAGACCACTGGATAGAAACATAGTTTTGACAGAAAAAGATCAATGATCCATCCAGTATGCCCGTAACTCCCTGTCAAACCCTGGGACCTTTTGTCCATACAGGGTACTAGCCTTTACTGTTCACCTCCCTGCTACTGTCGCCCTCAGTAACCACTGTACCCTTTACTCCATCCCAGTCATGCCTGAAACCACTTGTGGTTTTTGGTACCCACCACCTTGGCAGGCAGACTGTTCCACAGTTCTACCACCCTTTCCATAAAATACAACTTTCTCCTATCCCTCTTCAACCTCCCTCCCATCAGTTTCCAGTTGTGCCCCTGTGTCCTGGAATTGTTACTCATGCTAAATAGTTCTTTGCAGTTCACCTTGTTTACTCCTTTCAGGAACTTAAAGGTCTCTGTCACATCACCCCTCTCTCGTCTGGTCTCCACTGAGTATGTATTCAATGCCTAGAGCCAGTATTCTGAAGCTCTACCCTACTGGTTTTAAATATTGAGCACAACATACTGTAATATTTATTCAGGTCTGGAAGACTGAAGCCACTCTTTTTCCCTGCTTTGAATAAGTGTGGACCATTTTGTCTTGGGCCTCTTACCCCCTCCCCTGAAACACACACACTTACTGAGCGTGGTTCTGATCTCTTTCCATGTTCGGGCAGATATCGAAAGGGCCAGCGTGGAGAATGACAAAAGAAACTTGGTTGCATATTCATGCATATGGTTTCTACCCATCATGATAATAGAGAGGGTTAGGCTATTCAGTAATGCAGTTACGGAAATGAAAAGCATAGTTCATGCAAGTTTTATTTTTATTTTCTTAAACCAGCATTCATTCTGTGTCTGACCAATGCTGCAAAAAAATGGAGGGTTTCCTATAGTTGATAAGGCAAAATAGATGCATATAAAGGCATTATGCAGCCAAGAACTTGAACTTTAAACCAGTTAAAATATTAGAAGTGTACCCATTTAGGGTTCACTGTTCTGTCACCAATTTGTCAGCAAAAAATCTTCAGATGCAGTAAATTGTTTATCCCCCCCCCCCACACAGAACATATAACGTTATTAACAGAAAAGCTAAACTTTTTAAATTAAGCACAGTGGTTTACACATTTTAAATCACCCTTTTGTTTTGAGCTGTGACAGGGTATTAAATAGCTGGTATAGCATAGCAAAACCTGGGATGATGCTGACCATTTTCAGAAATGCTTAGCAGTAGACTATTTTTTTTGAATGAGTCCATGACACAGTACACAACATTAATAAAGCTATAAAAATTTGTTAAATTTTGCTAATCAGTCTGTGCCAAGTGCTATACATTTTCACAACTGATCAGCACTTTCACGTGTCAAAACCCTGTATAACTGGTTGGAAATGCTGGCATCTATGACAGTTCACTCAAGTCCATCTATTGTAACCCACCATTAGGAGCCAAACAAAAAAAAAAAAAAAAAAAAAAAGGATCACCGTTCACTCCGTTCCTACTCCCTCCCACTTGGAACAGTCACAGATCGTGAATGCAGCCGGATAAGATCGCATCTCCAAAGTCGGGAAAACAGAAGTTCGAGTTGCTTTGAGGCAGGTACACAAAGTAAAGGAGGAGCTCGGTGTAATGCTGCATGGGGTGGCCATTTTACAACTAGGCCAAATGTCATATGCTCGATGATTATAATCAAACCTATTAAAGTATTCCATTAACATGCTAGCCTTCACATAAGAACGTTAACTTGATGCGCAAAAAAAAAAAAAAAACATTGTTGGTCCAAACTTAACCTGATCCTGCAGTTGTGATAACGGTGTCTGGGTGTGCGTTAAGAGTACCTACCCTGGTGGACAAACAATTAGTCTTCATCAAGCCCCTCCCTTCTTACATCAAACTGTCTCTGGATTCTTTGCATCCAGTTGCTAGCCTCCTGGGGGTCTTTTGAATATGTAGGTCTTGTTTCCATACATTATTTTCCACATGGCAGAGAACATAATGGAGTGCTGTATACAAGTTTCCTCAGCTGCCCTCTCACTTAGTCTGAACTTTTCCTTTTGGACTTGGTGGCTAAACTTAAGTCCAGAAAATGCATACAGTTTGCTCTGCCCATTTGTTTTCAAGTTGGAGCCTTAGTAGGGAATTTTCCTTGATTAACTGTGTTGCCATTGTTGATGCTTGCTGTGTGGTGTCTGTAGCTATTTTAGTGTCATCTTCCAGACCTCACATTCTTGTGTTTAGAACAGTTACTTTTGCTGCATAGTCCTCTAGCTTTTTGTGTGTGGTCTGGGTGGCCATGAGCAAGGCTGCATTGGATGGCGGTGCCCCTTTGGTTCTAGCGGCTGAAGTAGATGGCCCAATTTTTCCGTCAGTGCCTTGGCTCAGTCTCCCTGGTGTCCTCCTCCTCGTATTTCGTCCCATCATGATAAAAAATGGCTCAAGAGGTGCAGTTCTAGGAGAGCTATTAAATATCGGGTATTTTGTAAAGTTTAAGCTTTTTCTTTAGTACTTGTAACTTAAGAATTCTGCAGTATTGGGGTTCACGTTAAGTGCATCCTTTCTGTTTGGCTGCTAGTCACATCCTTTAGATCAGTATTTCTATCAGTGTACACAGCATCAGGAATA
The DNA here is from genome assembly GCA_016271365.2 of Neoceratodus forsteri. Taxonomy (NCBI): domain Eukaryota; kingdom Metazoa; phylum Chordata; order Ceratodontiformes; family Ceratodontidae; genus Neoceratodus; species Neoceratodus forsteri. Next base: position 1,572,751,726 of record CM028131.1, read on the forward strand.
ATCTTACCAGAATCCATTATAAGTTTGATGGCGAGCTGTGCGAACCGCATGCCAGAGTCCAACAACTGGTGAGGGTGCTGTCTTGAGTAGGTGACTCCGTGTGAGTTAAATTAAGGAGAAAAAAAAACAAAACACACCATCAGTGCAAAAGTCACAAACAGTAAAATAATTAATAAGCAATCAACTAACTTGATGGGCAGTGTAGTGGTAAACAGTCGTGCCTGCACCCTGCTCAGTAAATCACCTCAGTAAAGTCCACACATTTGTAGATTAAGATTCATTGTCCTCATTACCCTCACTCTCAGCCTCTCTTGCAATGTTCTTCCCAATTTCTGTCAAGCAATATGTCCAGGTCTTTATGGCCTCCAAACACACAATTGTGTCCAGCTTGCTGGGCACCTAACTGTTCTCTTCTTATCCTGTCAAAGCTTTTGTTTTTGGCAAGTGGAAAAGGATAAGTCTGGGAAGAAAACTATTTTGCTGCCATCTATCTCCACATCCTTAATACTTCAAGGTGCTTTGAGAATAATGTGCCTTTGAGAAGCGGACCCCATTTTCAGCAGTAGTGTCCAAGGTGTATTGTCCGCACCTTGCGTTTTGGGGGTGATCCAGTGACATCTCTTGAGCTACAGCGAGTCAACTGTGGTTTCCAGTCCCAGCACCTCTGTCAGCAGTGTGGTCACTGTTACAGCAGGGGAATCTCCTTCAGAGCCCTCTAGAAGCCATTAATGTGTACATTGGTTTCTCTCAATAGGTTTTCAGCATAATCTAGATGGGAGCAGAGTATGGCATTTTACTTTACTAGACCTGCTGAAACAGGGCCTTGCCTGCACTAATCATGATTTCCGTGGTCTCTGATGTGGGCCTCTGCTGTCTGCTCAGTGATTTGCAGTCTGTTTTAGGTCAAATTTGCTGTTGAGCAACTCCAGTGATTTTACTTATTTTCTGCATAGTGGATTTTAGCGATGCGTGAGGGTAGTCTTCGATACTCCTCCCACTCCAGTGTCTGCCTCCTTCCTCGTCTCTTTCCCTTACGTTGAGTAAGTTGGCGTGTGACAGGGTGACCCCTGTCATAGTGGACACCCCTGGGATAAGTTGGAACCATGTCCCAAGCAGTTAATGTTTTGTATAATGTTCAACATGCTGCTTGGCTGGCTGAAACAAAACTGTTTTGGTATGGGAATAGCAAAAGCTTGTGTCTGTGGTTTTTTTTTTTTAAGTTACCCCACTGCCCAATATTTTTATGTATAAAACTGCTAGGATATCTGTTACAGCAGACGGAATGTCCCTGAAGAAGAGTAAAGAATGTTCTGACCTCAGGTCTGACCTTTCTCGATGCTGTAAACAAGCCTGCAGCTGCCACTTGAACTGTTCTGTATGGAGCAACAGTGGCCCCTAGTGGCTAATTTTGTTATTCGATGAATGGAATTTTCCTAATTCCCAGAGAGACTATGAAAAGCTGAAAGGGGTTAGTGTCCTTTTAGACCGAAACTGAGGAAGGTGAAGGACCTCCTTGAAATGTGCGCTTTTACACTGTTGGGCTGAAGAAAGAGCCTTGTAACATGGCAAAAATATGAAGTAGCCAAACTAAAGAAATGATTGGAAGAAATGAGTCGCTTGACCCGGTCTCAACACGGCATTAATGTAGCAATAATGCCGTGTTGAAACTGAAATTCCATTGCAGTCCACAGAACACAAATAGCAGTGTCCGTGAAATGGGACGGTAGCCACCCAGCAAGTCCCTGTCTTGCTTTCGCAGCCAACCACGAGTAGTGTAACTGACAGCAAGACTGCACTCAGTGGAGCAGTTCCGGGTGAAACCCGACGTGTTGAGGTGTCGCAGGCAGAAATGTCCAACCTGTTTCAGTTTTACGGTACACCAAACAGTTAATTTTAATTACTGCGGCGTGTAGCACAGGGCGAAGTCAAATAAGTAGCCGCATCCACCCATGGAGAATAATAGTGCACAAGCAACGGGTACAGTAAAGAGAAGTGGAATAATTGCAGGGTGCGACATCTAAGGGACCTCAACGCAAGGTCAGGCAGTATGCTAATTACTGAGATAGCTGAGTGCCGAAACACAGAGAGCAGCACATCGTAGATCTCCTAAGCAAGCAGGCTATGACAATAATAGCCGCACAGAATCGACAAACGTTAAAATAATTTTAACTAAGTTGTTGTCTGTGAATATAGTTTTGCTTATTTGCAACATCTGCAGGTAAATACAGTTGTTTCGATTTCCAGAAGTGCAGTAAACAATTGCAGACAAACAAAACAGTGTGTGCATAGTGTTCTTCACATTATATTATCTCCATTTCTAAGATAGTAAACGGTTGCAAAACCATGTTACAAGCACATTAAGGCACTCTGAAGGTGGCATCTAATGAGGAATTAATGCGTGGTTGGGCCATTGTAGGCACTCCCAACCATGCATTAACTCCCCATTAGATGCCACTTTCGTCGCGACTTAATGCTGACTTAACACCATAACCTCAGATTTTGATTAGTTGATCTTAAAGCCAGATAGTGAACCGTAATTGTCTTCAGCAGTGGTGGGAAGGAAAGCTCTGAATCCTTTATAAAAAGCTGTGTGTGGTGTTTGGTATATGTGTTTTTGGTACCACCTACCCTCACCCCTATATCTGGGAATTGTAACTTGCTGCTTGGACAAATGGTTCACAAGAGGGGACAGCCCTGTCTAGTATCTCTTGATCTGCGCAGATGATCCAATATATGCTTTCTTACCTTCTTTTCTCTACCCTTAATCTATTTCTATCCTGTGAGCTTAATCACTGCCTTGTGCAGGCAGGATCCATAGCGCAGGGATTTATTTAACTCAAAAAAATTAATTAGCGTTTTGCTCATAAAAGTGCTAAATCTTTGTGAAAATGCATAGCTCTTGCCTCACTGTGTTTAACAAACACAGCACTTCTAGAAAATCTGTATAAATACTTTCTGTACAGTTAGTATAGTCCCAAGAAAAAAACTGCTAATCAATTATTTAAAACTCTGTAGCGCACAGTGGGCAACCACTTTACCCCCTTTTCCCTATTTCTCCTTTTACTGCACCCCCTCAGTCACTGCTAGATCACTGCCTTGTGCAGGCAGGGTCACCCAGCACACTGATGGGGTACTAGCCCCCAACTATAGTTGACCTCTGCAACCCCTTCCCACAACATCCCTCCCCCAACACCGGTGTCTCTCGCATCACTATATATAAATAACTCTTCATCACCTATAACCGGTGTCCTACCAGTAGGGATGTCCATCACCCTGCCCAGCTAGGGATAACAGGACACTGTTGAATTTTTCAACTCCCCCCCCCCTCCCCTTGGATACCCCCACCTACAATACCTCTCTCTCGCTCTCTCTCATCACCTGCCACACACTACCTCACCTCTCCCCTCCGGTTAACATAGCTTAACACTGGCCTACCCCTACACTCAATTAAGCACTTATAACCTACCCCTGTACCCCTCTTATACACACTTTAGTCCACCCTGTCGTCTCTGTTTACCTCGAAAATTGTGTTCTGTCTGTGTCTCTCTGTAAATTTCCTTTCCCTTCCTCCATTCTACCCTCCACAGGTTTTTGTTCCCTCCTTCCATTCTGCCTCTTTACTCCAGTCACTGTAAATCTTGAATATCTATGTTACACTAATGGCTACCAATTACAATTGGGTAGCCTTACCATCTAGTGCTACATACTGTTGCCAAGTTATTATGTGTTCGTGTTACCAACTGTTGGCAATTTGCTATATGTGTCTTCATATCTACTATGCTTAACTGTTGCATTGTTAGCCAATGTTATCCACCTGTAATCCCTCCTGCAGTCATTGTATGCAAGTCAGCAAATTGTATTCCAGCATTGTAACATTTCTCTGTATCTATCCATTGTTCCCAGGTCACTTTTGAGACTAGCAACTTGTTGCTCAGTGTGCCTTCTTGGTGAAACATTTCAATGAATAAAAATACTGCACCCACCCGCTTTCTTAATGTTGTGGTTCTGTGGAAGGTTTCCTTGGTGTTTCCAAGGAACTGCCAGTTGAATCATAGAAACCTAGACAATGACAGTAGAAAAAGACCAAAAGTCCATCCAGTCTGCCAGAGTTCCCTATTTAGTCCTGGGGTCTACTGTTCCTCCAGGGTCCTAGACCTCCCACCCCCATTCTCCTCTCCAGTTCTGACACCCTTAGCAACCACTACACCCTTCATTCTGTCCTAGCCACACTTAAAACCCCTGTTTTGCACCCACCACCTCAGCTGGCAGTACTCTGGGTGTGGCCTCACCAAGGATAAATACAGGAGAAGTATTGCCTTCCTTTTTCTGCTCTCTGTACCCTTCTTGATACAGCCAGGCATCCTGTATACCTTGCTGTAAGCTTTGTTGCACTGACTAGATTGCTTTAGGCAGTCACTGATGATAACTTCAAGGTGTCCTTCCTCAGCTGTGGTACTGAGTCTCACCCTTCCCATCCAGTACTACATCTTGGGGTTCTTGTTCACTAGGTGCATTACTTTGCACTTTTTTTGGCATTGAATTTCAACTGCCAAGCCCTTCTCTTGCATTTCCTTTATTCTGTCATCACTGCCCACCCTCCTACAGAGCCTAGTATCATCTGTGAAGAGACGTGGCCTGCCCTGCATTCCCTCACCAATGTCGCTGATGAACATGTTGAAAAAAGAGGAACAGACTATGGACAGATCCCTGTGAAACCCTGCTTGTGACCTCCCTCTCTTTTGATTTAACCCCAGTGACCACTTCCCTCTGCATCCTTCCCTTTAGCTAAGTTACCTGCCCAGCAGGGGGTGGTAAAGATTTATCTCTGTGTGCTTCTCCAAACCGGAGGAGCACAGTAAATCAAAATTGTACCCTAAAATTTGTGCTCCTTCAGATCTTGGCCATGCTCCTGCCTACTTTTTGTAGTATTATACATATTACTCAACAAACCTCCCTTGATGCATGCATTTTTCTTCTGGCTACTGACAGTATAACCAGGGCCACTGGTGTTCTGCGGCAGAATTTTCTGATTTCTGCGGCAGGTCGCCTTGACTTCTGCGGCAGCATTTTCTGATTTCTGCGGCATGATTTATTCATTTCTCTGGCAGAATGCAGTCCTGTCATTGGCTAAATATGATGTGATGTCATTGATGACATCATATGCTGAAACATAGAGGAGGGCTTCAGGATAAACGAGCTGGGAAAAGAAAGCCTGACACTATGAAAAAACAGTATATTAATATGAAAATTCACCAAAAACAATGAATTCTGTGGCACTATATATATTCTGCGGCAGGATGCAAATTCTGCGGCAAATTCCGGAACCGCAGAATCGCAGAATTCTAGGGGCCTTGAGTATAACTTACAATCTTTCCGCCTGATTTTCATTTAAAGGGACAGTGTCAGCTCTTTTTGAATTATGCTATAGTTGAAAACCCACATTTTTGATTGCTTACTTTCTCTAAAACTCGCTGAAGTTGTTGGTTGTTTGATCTGCTTCCTTTCTTAGTAGAACTGAAATGCACAGGAATGGTGCACCAAACCTTGTTTCGCTTCCAATCATTGATCTGCTGTTCACCCTGAACATTAGAAAAGTCCCCAAACAGTGCAGCCACTTAAGATGCAGTAGTTGCTGCTACTCCCACAGCTTCCTGAGTGGCTAGATTGTGTTAAGGGCATTCCCAAGTCCAGGAAAGATGCAATGGAAGTTGATTAAAGAAAGTAAACACACACATTTTTGTGTGGTAACACCAGTATGGTGGACAGTCTAGTGTGTTTTTGTGTGTTTTTTTTTTACTTAAAAAAAACAAACAAAAAAAAAAAACAAAAAAAAAAACTAATTGGAATCAAATTACTAGCTACATCTGCAATCTCTACAGAATATGGGCAGTCCTAACGAGCTTAAATATAGGAGCAATTTGAAACCTAAGGGGTGTGACAGTGTTCCTTTAACTATTGACCCACAGTTGATGCTGTCATTCCCAGTCTTTCCACACAAACATACTTGTTTCCCACCTGCCTGCACGCTCTCTCATAACCAGAAAGCACACATACACTTGTTCCTGCACTGCGCGGTGCCACTGGTCCACTTTACTTGTTCCACCCTGCCCATAAATGCTCTTGAAAACACACCCACTCATCCCATGCTTGCCAGCCTATATGGACATTTGTCTGCTAGCTGCTCTCATACTCCTACTCTTGACTGACTACGTGTGTACTAGCATGTGCTGAGTGCAAACACGCTTGTTCCTTGCTAGCATGTTGCAGCGCACAGTAACTTGCTGGATCATCTACTAATTTGATGGCTTCCCGCTCACTCAGCAGCTTGTTGATCTATCTTTGAACTCTGCCAAATTAATAACAAAAGCCTGTTGTGCATCCCAATGTCCCTTCTGGACCCCCGACCACCACCCTCCCACTGCCTGAAACTCCTGCCTCTAACTGTGCTTCTGAAGGATGAGAGCACAGATAACTGAATTTCCTACAATGAAAATGTCCTGCTATAATCAGTTACTGTGCTCAGAGCACACCCTTAATGCTTCCCCTGCTTACTAGTAGGTACCGGCACTAATTTTGTAGAACTAGTAGGAACTGTTCAAAAGTTTTCCAAATAATACATATGTCTAATATATTTACAGTGGTGCATTTTTTTTGACAATATGTGTTATAGTGTTTGAGCTATGTGTGTGTTTAATACCGAATTGCAGTTTTGGCAATAAATTTACCGATTTCTCAGATCTGTGTAGTTTTGGCAGTATGTTACTAAACACACATCATTCATTGCTGGAGAACCTGTTATTGCTCATTTATATGTTGTAATAGTCACATATTTAATATTTTAGTTAATTAGATATGAGACATCACAGAGCCCTAAAAATTGTATTTTTCAGAGTCAAATTTGAAAATGTAGAAATTGACCAATTTACCATCTTTATTGAAATGTAATAGAGCATTGTAGTCTGTAAACCTTACTACTTTAATAATTTAAGCAACAAAAACAAAATATCCCCAATTCTTAAGTTTATATTTTGATCAATGTTTTAGGTATTAATCCTCAAACATGGTTGAGTGGCATTGTCCTATGGAAAAATCCATCAAGAGTTTCCAAGTTGTGTAATATTATATATGATATATGAAATGTTATGTTACTTATAATAGCCACACAAGTTTGAAAATTTACCATAACATGGCTGTTTTGCTGTACTGTTTAATGAGCCAAAGATGATCATGAGCAAGGTAAGTGAATTGTGAGTTTATATTCTGATATACAAATAATACGTTTATTAGCATATAATTATACTTTATTTTTTATGTTTTTAAATTGAGTGTCATTCTGGATTGTGACAAGGCTTGTTTCTATAATGTATAACGAATGTTCTTTATGTAGAAGCAACATGGCATTTTTATTTTGTGTATCAGAGTATGGATTGAAAATGCACTTTTTTAAATGAATTTTAAATCAATATAGGTTAGCGCATGACTGTTATGCATAGAAATTTCAGAATTAAGGTTTACAAAATTCTGTAACACATAAAATAAGAGTTTAGTAGGCCGGCCCATTGGTGCTGTGGTTTGAGGCGCTGGATGTCACACCTCGCGCCACGCCGGTGACCTGGGTTCGGGAAAGAGCCTGGGGGGTCGGCAGGGGAGGGAGAGGATTGAGCTTCTGGAGGACAGCTCTCCTAATCTGGGAGGAAGGGGGTCCACGCTTGGCGCTTGACTGGCCTTTGGTGGAAGTCGGAGTCATGGCAAGTGCAGAGCTTACTCCAAGGGGATGGGGAGTGGTGACATTGGCTGTGACGCCATGACGTCCGGGTATGTGCCACTTCTCCAGAACAAGGGAAAATGCTCTCCAGGCTCCGGGAAGACTGAGCACCGGGGCAGACCCCTAATAGCTTGCACCTGCCTGGCTATCTGGTTCCTGATGAGACTAGAATTCTTTGGGGTGTAACCGCCCCACCTCATCCCTGCCTGGGGGGGAAGAACCGAGGCTCCATGGGGTGAACCGGCAGACTCTGGTAGGTGGCAGAAGTGGGAGCAGACTCCACTGGTGCACCTGATGATGCCAATTAATTTCACTTATTTTTTCTGAGGTTGCACCTGACAACACCACGTATCTCATTCACCTTGAAATGAATTATTTACCGTTAATCCAGTCAGTTGTGCACAGAACCTAACAGTACACACATACACACACCCCTTATCTATTGAGATGTGTGGCTTAGTCAATTTAGGATTCAAAAACACTTTACAACCAGTACTATACACTTTACTGCATGGAGGGCTAATTAAAACATAACCCCCCTGACCTTTGTTGCTAAGTAATATTTTATTATTAAATTTAAAGAGTTTGCCAATCCTGAGGAACACACATTAGCACTAGTAGTACGTAGCAAGCACTATTTTTTTAGTAATGTAGAGCAGTAGGGTAGAGTAGCTAAGTATGGTTGGTATATAGTACGTAGCATGACCAATTAAAATATATTACAGTTTTATACATGTAGTTGCGTGTGTTTGTGGATTTGGGGTAATGAGAAGTCAATGTATAGTTAGAAAAGTTGTTACTGTGCGTAAATGTTTTAAAATGTTTGATATTTTTATTTATTCAAACTGACACAGTGACCAAGGCAGCAGCATCCCAAATGAGAGTGAACAGAGTAGTAATGTCGCAGTGACGGAGACAGCAAGAGAGTGAGGTCATCCAGAATGACACAGATGAGACAGAGAAACAAATGAGGGATAGAAAGCAGCATGGACTTGGGTAGTTCAGTGATTGCATGAGACTGCCTCTTGCAGAGAGCGAGTGTTTTGAGAACGAGTAGACAAGGAGGAGATGGAGGGTGCAGCGATTTTGGAGCGACTAATGTGTAGGGTAGTCATGATTCAATTATCACTCAGTATTTTACATCAGCAGCTGAGCGACTGAGTGTCAGACAGTGAAAGAGAGTATTATTGAATGAAAGAAAATTAAGATTGGCACGACAGTTATTGAAGAATAATAAAAATACTCAAGTGAGTTTTGTTTTCGTTTCTCCCACATCCCATAAAAGTAGTTGCAATTGCATACACTGTGTCGTGTGATAATAAATATATGAACCATGCCAGTAGTAAACAGTGAGCTTACCATGTAAAATTACATTTCTTCTGCACCTTTTGTTAATTCTACTGTCAACATATTTGTAAGGACTGATGCATGATGCTAACCATGGCTGTAACCTGCTCACATACCTGAAACTACTCTGTAACCCAAGTCTTTCTCTGTATGAAAATATGTATTGTTATCCAGGGTCGCCCCTGAAAAAGGGACCTTCGGGGCTCAGTGGGCCTACCTGGTCACCACATTTTAAATAAAATAAATATATAACACATTCCACAGATATTTTGTACTAGTGGACCATAGCAGGAATGTAATGTGACTATATGCAAATATTTGTTTTTCCCCTCAAAATATTCTTTGGGTAGTTCATGAAATCAGATTTTAAAATCAAAACTACCTGATCATGAAAGAGGCAAGGCTTTTATTTCAAGATGATGATTATATTCTCAGATGTCTGTATGTACCTAAATGATCTGGAGCATAAACTAATGTGAAAATGTACTAAATTCCACATGTACTGTCGTCATTGGCTCAGTTGCACTGCAGTACACAATATTGACAATTAAGATGTAGGTATGAATTGGCAGCAGTCTATATTAACTATTTTAATCTGGTAATGTGTATGTACAGTAAAATATGAAACACTATTGTTCATGGTAATTGATTTTTTTTATTTAAATAAAATAAATACATATTCATCAAGTGAAGTAGCAGTTTTCTCAGAAGTTAATTTAAGTAAAAATGTATCAGTTCGCAATTTAATTACATTTATTACACTTACAGTCCCTTTTGGTCATTGAAAGTTTTAAAACAAAGCATTTATTAATAAAAACAAGTAAGCTGCCACAATATATATGGGAGTAACATGCATGGGTGTAGCAGACATTAATGGCAGCACCAGATGAGTTGTGAGTAGGGAAGTCACGCTAACACTATATGGCGATATATCACGATAATTACCACTATTTATTGTTGTAAGAAAAAAAAAACTGTTGCAATTATCGCGCAGCACGATATGCCACAATATACAGTGATAAAGTACTTCAGCTTGCTTTTCTGGCACTGCGTTCCATTCAAGGTGCAAACATGATTCATGATTTCCCACCAGCCTCCTATTGGATTTTTCCTATTTTTTTCTTAAAATGAGAAATGCTGTGCCTGCCCTGTGGAATGGAGTTTTGGGGGCTTGGGCACCACCTCTGTCGCCATGCCGGTAAACCAGGATCAGGAATAGACCTTGGTCACTCGAGGGCTGGCTGCATGAAGCAGGACTGAGCATCCATTGACTGCTCTCCTCCTTCTTTTGGGAGGGGGAACAGCACAAGCCACTGCTTAATCACCATCTAGTGGAGGTTGGATGATGCAGCAGTAAGAGCCTTCTGACTGTCTGGGTGCAGGGACTGAGTAACGTGCAACATCTTTATGTCACACACATGCACCATCGCACATGTGTCGGCCGGAGGGACAGTGAAAAGAAATGGGGGTAAATGTATGTTCAACAGTCTACTTACTTACTGGGAACAGGAGTCCTTGGGCCTCTCCCTGTGTTGATCCCCACTGGCGTGGGAAAAGTGGTGGTTGGGCAACCAGGATGCCCGAATGCTGGAGCTGGTGGCGACTGGGCCCAAACAGCTGTATTGTAAAACATTTGTTTTTAAATTGTACTGATTATCGTGTGTGTGTGTGTATTTATTTATTTATGTATGTATATATGTGCGTGAGAGAGATATAGATAGAGATATATACACACACACATATAGTGTGAAAAACAAAAACAAGACGCTGCATCAGCATGTGGTCTAAAAGAAAAAACAAAATGGTTATTTTAAATGCATGCTGAAAATAGAAAATAAAGTTAAAAATCTACGTCTTGACCTTAGGTCTTATTCAGGAAATATCTAAAAGAGAAAAAAAACAAGTTAGTGTCATATACATACACACACAGATATAGATAGATAGATATATATGTGCACGCGCGCACACACTGATCATTTTTACCCAAATACTGTGATATCAAATTTTTAGTATTGTGACATCCCTAGTTGTGAGGCACGAGTCCGAAGGCCAAGCAACTTCCAACCACCTGGGAAGTGCATCAAAGATCATAAAGTTCTACATACATTTCAGTGTGCTGCTATTTAAGCAATATACCATGACAGAGAGTGGGTATATTGGTGAATTTACCATGCCTGGTGTGGTTCGGTCATGAGACGCAGCCGAGTGACTTAACCACACCAGAAGTGGTAAATCCACCCATATACTCACTCTCTGTAATGGTATATTGCTATTATACAATGTTCAACTTGTTTTCTGTTTTTATAGAAATATAAAACTTTTACTGTGGGTATACAGGAGGATTTGTCACGGTCATGTGATGTGTTTTAACCAATGAAGTTACAGGATTTTCATGCCCCATTGTATAATTATGATTGACTGACAGGCTGCTGAAGGGTCCTCCATGGTGAGTTCTGCTCAGTGTTGCTGAAACGCTCAGAAAAGTAAGGTTGTTTCCCACACACATACTGCAGCTTATGTTCTGCCTTCAGTTTGTATTTCCCGCTACATTACCTAAAGGATAGCTAGTGTGATGTCATTTGGTTTGCAGGTCTGATTGTGGGGGGACTGATAGTACAGACTCTTTGCTGTCTTAGTAAATGTGTTATTGTTAATGGAAAAGTCATGCCAGCAGTGTAGTTCAGATTATCCTCCCTCCCTCAATCACGCTGTGTATTCATGCTCTTTTAAAGTTTAACCTACATCAAACGGTAGATTCTTTAGCCCCCTTGTTTTCTTCTCCCGGTCTGTCCCTGTGTGCTCACAATTGGAGGATGAGCCGCCAGCTGACGTTCCCAAGTAGCCTGAAGAGTCATGCAGTGACTAATTAACATATTGGAAGCATAGTAGGACACACAGGTTTGCCGATTCAGATATTAAATGCTGAAACTAACAAAGCAGTTCTTTACTAGAAACAAGCGCTATGATAATTAAAATTCACGGTTGAAATATTGGAGCCGTGGCCTGAGAATTTTAATGATAGTAGTACTCATTTCCAGTAAAGAATTGCTTTATGTCCAGTATTTATCTCTGGATCGGAAAACGTGCATGTCCTGCTAATACTATGCTTCCGATATGTAAATGAGTCCCTGCATGACTCTTCAGGCTATTCGGAGATGTTGGCTAGAGACACATCTTCAAATTGTGAGCACACATGGAAAGACCGGAGGAAGTGAACAAAGGGGCAAAAAAGTCCTCGTCTGATGAAAATTAAACTTGTCATTTAACATGGCATGAATATGCGGCATGATTCAGGAAGGGTGGATAATTTAAACTACACTGCTGGCATGACTGTATTCCATTAACACATTTACTAAGACAGCAAGTACAGTACGAGTCTGTACTTTCGGTTCCTCCACAGTCCTGCTTGCACACCAAATGATGGCATCACAATAGTGATGTCTTCTGTGCAGCGTCTGTGGAGATTGGGGACAACACAACCAAACGAGTCAACAATTTTGAAGTGAAATAAAACACAGTATTTTAACATGTACTGCAAAGCAGTGACAGGAAATTACTTACAAGGTGTTTTGTACTGTTGTGTTAAGTCTGAAGGACACTGCAGAGTGCTGCATATGATATTTAATCCCCAAATACACATGTGTACTGGAGTGGGTTATTGCACTTATAAAATGGGTTACAGTAGTTAAAGAGCACCTTTCCCTGGTATTTGCAGCCCTTGATTTAATTAAATAGGATGCTCCCTTACCTGCAGAGGAGTTCCTCTGTAGCACTTGTAAGATTATCAGCTTTGCCCCCACGGAAGGGAAGGGATCGTATTTTGCCCCCAAAGGGGCTAGCCACTTGATCCCTTCCACTTCCTGATCGCCTACGCCATCCCCGTGCTTTCTTTTGTGATGTCACTGTAGGACCCTTGTTACTTTAATACAGTCTTCCATTTGTACCAAAAGTCCGAGTTAAATACTGAAAATAGCTTTTAAAATTAGGCTCAATAGACTTGCATTGACACTGTCCCCGCGCTGGTTCTATAGTGACATCACAAAATGAAGTGTGGGGAAGGCGTAGGTGATCAGAAAGTAATAAAAAAAAAATGTGTAGCAGTCAGAGAGACATTGTCAAAATTGGTGTAAATGAGCTGCTTAAATACAGAAGTAATACTTGCAGTACAATACAGGGGGAGAGTTTTGTTCAACAAATTGCAGTAAAGTTACATGAACAAAAAATAATGAGCGACCACGTGGAGGGTGGAGTGAGACAGAGTGATTTTCTTGGTCAGCAGGCGTGACTGACAAGTGAGCCTGTTCCAAAGGTTTAAAAAGTCAGTTAGTCTGAGTATAGAGATCGCATGTGTGAGTAAGTCTGTGGGCTCCAGAGACTAGTTGACACTTTTTATTGAAGGCAACTTTTATGCTGTTGAGTACTGTACGAGCAGCAGAGCCGTAAATAACTAGCCCGTAATCTATTATAAAGAGGATAGAGCTAGTTACAGCCAGCCGGATTGCGTCGGGGGTCATGCAGTGTCTGTGTCGGTATAGGGAACCAATCTTAATATTGACAGATTTACAGACCAGGTTGACATGCTGGTGGAATGTTAGGGAGAAGTAGAGGGCAACTCTAAGATACTTGAAGCAGCTGACTTGCTCTAGTGGCTGGTGAAGGTGACTGAAGATGTTGAGGCGCAAGCCTTTGTGCTTGTTGTAGGGGTTAGCAAAAACCATAACTTTTTTTTTTGTATAATTTACGGTCGGAGAACCAAATATACCCTCAAGATGGGCGGGGTTAGGGTGACTGGAAAAGATGACTGTGTTATCAGCATAAAGAAGGTGGTTGCTGGAGCAGACGGAGGGGAAGGAGTTGAGAAAAAGACTAAAGAGACTAGGGCCCAGGTTTGAACTGTGTGGGACTCCGGAATGGACGGGGAGGATGAAGCGACTCGGGAATGGATGGGGAGGATGGAGGAAAGGGTATCTCATATCTTGACACGCTGAGTTCTATCAGAGAGAGAGTTTGAGAACCAGGTGGTGGCATCGGATGAGAGGGCAGAGGCTAGGAGGGCATGGTTAACCATGTCAAAAGCTTTTGTGAGGTCTGTCTCTATGTACACAGACCCCACAACAAGTCATACAGTTTTGCTCAATCAGCACAGACTTTTATTGCGTTTAAATTTAAGTTTTTCGGAATCCAAGAGTTCTGTCACCTCCGCTGTCTCTGACAGCATGGATGGAGCTGAGTTTGCCTTGGGTTATGCACGGCATTTTAAAAATCAAAATCGGGGTCGCTTACCCTTTCCTACCATGTAGCCCAACTATAGAAATACACTATATAAATAGTGGCAGCATGGCGAGCTGTCCCTGCCCTCTCTGTTTCTCTCTCTCCACCTGTCACCGTCTTTTGTCAATCTGTCAACCCCCAAGTATTTTAGCAGTGCAGGAATGACTGCTGTGGCGTGTGTTTAAGGGGTTGCTAGACAGACTTAGTAAAGTCGTTTTACCAAACTGTGTGTGTGTGTACATTCATCAATTGTCTGGTGACAGCTGTAGAATAGTCCTAATTCTAGATTTGGCCTTCCTTTCCAAACCCATTTCATCTGCTCATTTATGAACATTTTGTAACTTTAACTCCCTATCCACATTTTGCATCCTGTAGTGGAGACTTTCATGTAACTGATTGATTAAATTTTGAAATATCTGCCACGCCATTAATGCAAGACCACTGGGAAACTTCATCATGAATCGGAAGATCAGAACATAAGCCTGGCACGCTGGAAAGGCGGAGGCCCTATTAAATAGATTCCCCACATAACACACGACAGTCATATGACTGTAGTATTACTAGCAAATCTTGTTGCAGCCATGATGAACTCCAACATCAATTAAGTCCTGGGAAGGTGGCAGGGTTCGCTATGGAATACTTGGAGATTCATGAAGTTTTACCTAAGCATGCCTGCACTAACTTGATGCATCTATTTTTAGAGTGTGTGGGCTCAGTTTAAAATGCTGTTTCTAACAACACGTGCAAATCAGTTATGACCTCACTCAGCCCCAGGCAGCCATTTTAAATAAGGTTAAGCATAGAACATTTAGACTCTCACATGTGAGTTCTGGGGCTGAAATTCCCCAGCCTCTGAACTCATAAACCATATGAATGGCAACATACTGTTACGCACCTAGCTGCATTGGCTGATACTTCAATCATTCTTGTATTAACTTCACATTGTATACATAGAACAATTAGTAGATGCAGTAGAAGTACTTCAGAGGTTGCAAACAACCAATTACTAATTGAGTTCAGAGGCTGTTAGAAAGAAAATTATTTTGTATATTACCTTTTACATGTTTGTAAGAACAGCCACCATATGAACATCATACTTGCATGCTGCCATTTTGTGTTCACTAGTCTGCTTCTTTTGAGTGGGTATAATATTGATGAGTGCTACCTGCCAAGTCTTCCATTAGTTGTGATAGCATTCATTTGCCTGATCTGTGCACATGAAGCCAAATGATGAGCAGGTGATGGCCACAGGCAAGTCTATGGATTAGAGAGTGGGTGCTGTTCTCACAAAGCAAAGAAAAAAATATGTAAACGGTAATAATATACACAACTATTTTCTTGGCTAAAAAAGTTGGTATCGGGCCTTTCTGTAACCAGTGCTGTATGTAAGTG